>OX387604.1:27080850-28333350 GCA_947568835.1 Protonemura montana | reverse complement strand
CCGTATTATTTTCTCTAAGGTTCAGCCTTCGAAGCCTATTGATTAATTTTAACTCAAATTGAAAGTTTATTTTGCACACTGTCTTGCGTCTCGGTAGCTGGTGCAGGCACCAGATCAGCTCTGATGTAGGTTTCCTTTTTTTTTCGAGATCAGAAGAAACTGGTGGAAGCGACACGACAGTTAGATATGCCATATTTTGGTAGTTCGTTAAGACCAAGGATCCGCACGAAGGTAGAACCTTCGAAGTCTGTGTTAAGTCTGTGTTAAAGTTTCTGTCAACTTTTTGGACCTTCTTTGGCATCACACCATGATCGCAGCAGTCGTTTGGGGTGCCAGCAGCTAGCGATTGCGGGATTTTAGTGGCACTGCCTAGGAACTACATGACTACCTTACCGACTCGGCTCAGGCTATGTCAGAAAATGCGGTATTTGTGAGCCTGTCGGCGGGATCGCGATAGCCAGGTAGCGAAAAGGGTGTGCTATTTTTAGAAGCGGGCAGCAACCATTCTGTTCACCAGTTCCAAACTGGCAGCACAAAACCACCTCCGTGAGACGATACCAAATGGACACATGGACTCTGTGACTTGAAACAAGGAAATCCATTTCATTATTTTCGATGGTTACTTTTAATCTTAAGAGATATTTAACATCAGGCTCATTCAGGTTCTTTACTTGTTTGCTATAAAAGTGGAATTTAATCTTTGACTGCGGTATTTTCTTTCTGCAACTAATTGTTTAAAAAATTCTAAATCTGAAACATTTTAATAGGTTTCTGGATGACGCTTCATTTTTAAGTGTTATGCTATAAAATTGCGACTTATGAAATAGATAATCAACAGAAATAATCCGATCCCTTCAGTTGCTGTCACAAATTAGTGCGAATTTGTTTCTCAAGGTAAAGGAAAAATAAAAAATGCCCGAGGCAAAGGTGAAAAAGGAATTCCTTTTGTTTCTTCCGAGCAGGTATTCGACGCGAACCAGTGTTGTTTATCCAACTGACTTGTCAAAGCGACAGGGCAGCGTAAAACTGACTGATAAACGGCGAGAAAGAGTGAGTTGTGCACTGAACGATGCCCCCACACCGATTAAGGGTTACAAGTGGTGGACACTGACATGGACGCACGAAAGACTCACATGGACTCACGTGTGTCGTAAGTTTTTAAGTTTTTGGTTTGCCCGATCGGCTTCCGGAAGGGAAGAATGTTGCCTAGGTCGAGAGAGTTTCTGAGAATCTATTGGTGTCTTTGCCCGAGGCGTTGGCTCGCGTAGTTTCCTTGATGTCCATCCACACTCTTTCCTGATTTTCACTAAAATTAAGTGACGGAAAGCGAATTGTCGATGACATTCAACCTCGTGAGTCACTGCGTCCAGTATCCTTTCCATCAGTCGTGGTTCATGAAATGTTGCGTCACATTAACGTAGGTTTGAAGTGCAAGTCTTGAAACGTCAGTCATCATGTCAGTCGGGGGGCATAATCCACCCAAGTCGTCTTTGTCTTTGTAAAATAGAATTTAGAATTTTAGAATAAATTCCAGATCTTGATTTGGTTTGACCGATTCACTGACACTTAGGCGACGGACAGTTAGGCGAAAAAAACTCCGGATTTAAAAACGTGTGGACACTTAGGCGAAATAAACGGACACTTAGGCGACAAAAGTTGTTCAATTTATAAATTATGTAGCTTTTGGGCAATTGTGAAAATAAAGAATAACTTAAATGAAATAATTTACTTACTAAAAATATAATTCCGCTGTTTTAAAGCATTTTTTGTGACTTTACAAATGTTTCAACCGATTTCGCCTAGGTGTCCCCCCGTCTCGCCAAAGTGTCCAGTTTTGAAGTATGTTTTATACTGTTTTATATACTTGCCTATCATGAAGATGTCGTTAAAATGATATTTATTTATGATATCCAATTCAATATGATTGTACGCAATTTAATTGCACGTTTTTTAAATTTGGAGGACAATTTAGAATTTACATTACCCATAGGCTGAGATTATCTGATATGCTACGAGGTCATTATTCTTGGATGCTGGAATACCCCCAAGACGCACGTGTTTCTTAATCCCTACAACATGCATATCTAAAAAACACTTTGCCCCCCCCCCCCCCCCCCCCCCCCCCCCGCTTGGTACTTCCATTGTCACAGGTGTAGGGGGTGAAAGGGTGGTCAAGGGATCAAGGGAAAATATTCCTTATCATCACAATCCCACAATACATATATCGATCCATATATCATATATTTATGACTCACAAATCATTAGGCATTAAGCATTACTCTCAAGATTGGGCGTTACTTGACAGAAGAAGTCAGAAGTAATCGCCGTTCTGAAGCGGTGGATTTTGTCTTTTTGTCGTGCAAAATACGAACACAAATACGTGCAAACACTCTACTGCATTGCAATGATGGCCACCAAAAAGCGAATCAAGTGCCGAGTCGTTGGATTGCGATCGAGTCCACCACGAGCTCGAATCATCGAAAACAAACACTCAATGGGATCTTGGTTCAAGCGAGCAGTGAGGAGGAAATAATAACCCTCTGCTTTCAAATCATTCCACAATTCAAGGATAGCGCGGATGGTATTTCTGAGTCCTACGAAGCAAGGGGGATAAAGCCTGTCCCGCGATGTCCGTTTGACGCTGTTCAGTGCGTCAAAGAGATTATTGAGGAAGCCTATGAATTTAGCAGTGGACGATGCAGTTCTCGATTTTAACTCTCCGGTCCCAATCAACGTGTTTATCAACGCCGCCATTGACCCCGAGAGCTCTTGGACAGCCAGTTTCACAGACATTCTGTTAAATTTAATACGTGCAATGTGTCGAGTGCTTAACTTAACATTGTCTCTAGCAAAGTTTGATCCCTGGTCTATGACATAAACATCTCGCACATAGCGCCAAGACACTTGCTGGACAACACCGTCTAGCGCGACAAAGAAATCTTTGCTGATCAAATTGTTTCTGATGCTTTTGAACAAATGTGGCACGTCGTAAAGAGCATATATTTTACGACCAATTGGGTGTTTGAAAAATTGTTCGCCAAGCTCCAGATTCAACTTCTTCATTAGAGATTGGTTGTTCGGCCCCTGGTCACATGTGAAGGCACGAAAGACCGCACCCGCTTCAAATAGGGCTATGATATTTTGTTTCACTAATTTCAACATATCATCCCCAGACACATTTGTGCCAGCCACAGAAAATGCCTAAAGCATTTTGGAACCAAGATTAAGGCCTTAACAAATCGCATATTCAGTTAACAGAATTCATCAAATGTTGGGAATAAGATTGACTCCACAAATAAGTGAATATATCTGTTTTATGAATAATATGTGTAGAGTACGTTTTGACGCATTGTGAGTAAAGGTCGCTTTTACCGAAACCACTCTCAGCCAGTATTTGAAAACGCAGGTAAACGGGGGCCTTATATTTCGCTAGTCTGCTAAGCAAAAAGATTACAATTGTTTGTGATTCTGAGTTTCTAAAAATAGTAAACCTTTCGAGCCCACCAGATGTACCTGGCTCGACCCAAAGAATTTATTTCTTAGTTAGCCTCAGGCACGTCGATAAAGTAGTCAAAAAGTTACTAGCAATCACCGTTTGGCGCCACCGTCGAATACTACGCCCTAGCGTCATACCAGAACACCAACCTCAATCGGGCAGAAACTCGCCCTATCCTTATACGGCTCTACCCTACCGTATTATTTTCTCTAAGGCTAAACTTTTAACTCCAACAACGTCTAGCAACGTCTAGCAGGGGCGCCGACTTTTGAAAAGTCCGAGGGGTGCCCATTAAAAAATTTCAAACCCGGGAGGGGGGGGGATTAAAAACACATATGTAGGTATTTTTGTAATGTTTGCAAGTAACGTTTCATTTATTTTTACTTGATTTTTTAAATATAATGGCGGCGAATAGTTCTGCACAATCGCAAATTCAATCAAGCTTGCAGATCAACACTGTGACGAAGATTGTGTCGTATATATTGTTGCCTGATTATTGATAGCTAAAATATCTACTAGAAGCTTCAACACAAGTCAATTGTTAGTATGTCAATATAGAGTCCGAGATGAACCAGTGTCTCGATGTCTGTACATATCACAGATAGTACATATAGTAATTTGCAAGAAAATTGAAAATTTTCATGAAAATATTCAATAAAAAAATGTTCATGAAAATTTAAAACACTAGCCCTAGCACCCGGGCACCCACGGAGTCGGCGCCCCTGACGTCTAGCATCGTCTAGGCTAGCTAGGGCTAGCAACACCTATGAAGCTCCATCCATTCCTAGCAATGTAGCTAGCAATGTTTCATGGCTAGCCCACGACACCTAATGAATAATGCTATTGACATTTTAATTCTGTGGCGAGATGATATGAGCATTCTTGGAAATATTGCTGGTGCAGTACATTTTTTTAGGAATTCAATTTCATTTCTCGCTTAACTAGCGTAGTTCCGAATAATAATAATAATAATAGTATGCTCAAAATACGTTACTTTTATGGTACCATGCATTTAAACAATTTTGAATGCTGGCTAAACCGTTCAAGATAACCTATTACAGCAAGCGAGAGAGATATAGATAAAAGAGTAACTTATAGGTTTGGCTGGCTCGCGTTTTGATATTTTTGTCAAGAAAGCCAAAAAAATGATCCCAAAAATGTTGGATTGAATGTAGTTGACTTCAGCTAGGTATATTAAATTATTTTAACAGGCAAAGGAAAGCAAATTTTAAAACACGACCAAGCCGAAGCGATGTAGCTAAGTTTTGTTTCCAACCTAAATAATAGCCAGGCCTGAGTGGTCAAGATCAGCTTAACGTAATTCACAATATCAGCTATCAAACTTTTGGGTTTCATAACGAAAATAAAGTGTCAATAATTTGACACATAAACTGTTCGACAGCTACAAAAAACCACCAAACGCGCTTTGATTGCTTAGATTTAAAAAAGTACCGTCTTTGTAACAGAGAGGTAATAAAACAATGTTCTGTTTAAGGGACATCAAGTATAGGAAGCTCTAAACTTAATAAATAACATATGTTAACACTTACGGCCAAGTTGAATGATTGAAGCTTTGTAGTAATGCCCGTCCTCTTGGAAAAGAACTCGAAATCGTTGAGAGAATGCTTTTTCTCTTACAAATTTCTTAATGGAGAGCACGTTAACAACAGCAGTTGTCTTGTCGACAGTAAACTTCACGAGAGCATATTCTTCTTCGGCCATCGCGCACAGAATTCACTTCTACTACAATGCACATGACTTGAGCAAGATGGCGACCAAGCTGGATGCACAATTAATAGCATACAGTGTAAAGTGTAAACAAAGCCTAAATACATGTTCAATTTGCGAAAAAAGTGTGAGACTAGGACTGCAGTGTATCCAGTGTGGATTCTGGTATCACTTCCATTGTTTAAAGAAAGAAAAAAAATACTATAAAGATAAGGATAGTGATCTAGTGTGTGAGATCTGCAAAAGTGAGGTTAGTGGCGCCAAGAATCAACCACGATCACCTCTCGAAATTACTACAACGGTGAGAGACGTGAGTGACCTAGCGATAAAGTTCAGTTTAATGGAACAAAGTATGCAAGCTGTACGTTTGGAACTTGATGCATTGAAGGAAGAAAACAAATCGCTAAAAACTCAATTGTTGAACATGGAAATTGAAATCAGCAAAGATCGTGTAAAACATAGAGAAGAACAAGAAAATACTACAGCACATGTGAGTGCTATTGAGACGGCCAATGAAGTAAACAAAAGAACAGCTAGAAAAATTAGAGGAAATCAAGTTGCCAGTAAGGTCAGTTTTCTAGTGCAAGACTAAGCTAGACCTTACTAGACTAGACCTTGCCAGAAAATCGGGTTTTATGGCGCCTTGTAGCTAGAACTAGGGTTGACTAGATTTCACTGGAGTTGCATGGAGCACCATGGACACAGCCAGACTTAGCTAGGGTTTAGTGGTACTAGACAGATTTAGCTAGCCCTAGCTAGCCTAGACGTTGCTAGGGATGGATGGAGCTTCATAGGTGTTGCTAGCCCTTGCTAGCCTAGACGATGCTAGACGATGCTGGACGTTGCTAGGGATGGATGCTAGACGTTGCTAGGGATGGATGCTAGACGTTGCTAGACGTTGCTAGGGATGGATGCTAGACGTTGCTAGGGATGGATGCTAGACGTTGCTAGACGTTGCTAGGGATGGATGCTAGACGTTGCTAGACGTTGCTAGGGATGGATGCTAGACGTTGCTAGACGTTGCTAGGGATGGATGCTAGACGTTGCCAGACGTTGCTAGGGATGGATGCTAGACGTTGCTAGACGGTGCTAGACGTTGCTAGACGTTGCTAGACGTTGCTAGACGATGCTAGACGATGGATGGAGCTTTATAGGTGTTATTAACTGTGGAAGAATAGCTTAAAAATTTATGTAGTTTTATTCAAAAGATAACATTGTTTTAATGCAAAAAAAAAAGCTTTGGATGGTAGTTATGATTTGAAACAAATAAGTATTTAGACAACGACTTGTTGTTCGGAGGCCTCCCGTTGGTCAGTGGCCTCTTGGTCAGTGGCCTCTTGGCCAGTGACCTCCTTCGCGGCGGCTTTGGCAGAGGCTCTGTCCTGTTTTAGGATATCCTGAATTTTTGAGGTCAGACGCTCGTTGGTCTTTGCCAATTGGAATTCTATGTCTCAAGCGTTGTACTTAAGAGGCGTCCTCTCCATGCACCTTCGAAAGTGATCTATGAAGAGAGAGGAAGTATCAGAATAACTGCCTTGGAATGGAGAAATTTAGAAAATTGATAAAGATTGATATTGATTGGTATTTCGATAATTTGATATTTACGAATTACGAGCAAAATGTTGAAACAAATGCCAGAGCATATCATTTATCTTCCCAATTGAAACAAAATATTATTTACAATTGAACAAGAACATGAAAAGAGAGTTTACGATCCGTAGTTGACAGCTTGGCCGCCAATGTGAAGGCATTTTGTGCATTTATTTATACGGCAGTGATCTTCATGAAAACACCTTAGGTCTGAAAAAAAATGAACAAACCGGGTTTGAAACGCTAAAAATGTTTTACTTTATTTGCTAAACGTTTCAAATACAGTTCCGTATTCTTGGTCAGTAGCTGATGAAGAATTCGAAACTGTATTTGAAACGTTTAGCCGTTGAGTGCAGGTTATAGGTAGAGTTTCAACGTCAATGTTGCAGTCTCTGCGTGAAAGATGACCACCTTACCGACAAAAATGCAGAGTACCGGACAATCACGTTGAGTGAAGCCACTGTCGTATGAATTTTAATTTAGATATTTCTCGTAGGTTAACTCGCTTTTGAGACTTTTCATGCTCAAAAAAATCTCCATCAATCTTTACCTCAACGATTTATATACACGTAACGATATTCAAAAGCGAGTTAACCTACTATAAATATCGAAATTAAATTTCATACGACAATGGCTCCACTTAGCGTGACGTTCCGGTACTCTGCATTTTTGTCGGTAAGGTAGTCATTTGGCGGCCATCTTTCACGCAGAGACTGTAACATTGACGTTGTTTCTCTACCTATAACCTGCACTCAACGGTTTAGCAAATTAAGTGAAACATTTTTAGCATTTCAGACCCCGTTTGTTCAGGTTTTTACAAACTATTGCTAAAATTAGGGTAGCATTTAGACATGAGTCTAAGAAGTTCAAGTAAAATAGTATTTTTTATATCTTACCACAAAAACTTGGAAACAAATAAATACAATATTGCATTCGTACCTGAAAGGGCGTTCACCTTCAGTGGGGATAGACAGGGCTTAGTCAATTTATTTCGCCGGACTTTTCCCTTCACAGATTTAAGGGCCAGCGTTCCCCGCCCCCAAATTGCCAGAGCCAAATCCCGGACGAAGATCGACTCTGATGAAGAGCCCTCGAGAGCGTCCGCTTTCCCCTTCATCACCCACACATTATACCCCAGATGGATCTGAAACATTAAAAACACCATTCAGGTTTTGTTGAATGTGATATAATAGTCACTAGATTCACCTCACTTCGTGGATTATGGAACACGGCAGTTAATCGTTTATTGTCCGGGCAATTACAATCCGTTCTCAGAGGCATTATAAATGCTATACGAGGTAGAAAAAGAATGTCTGAGCAATGCATGTCGCATCTCGGAATATATTCGGTTGTTTGGATGATCTTTGTCGAAGTCTAACATATATGCTCTATAATATGCTCACCTTGTCGTCCAGCTCTTGTAAGAGGGTAAGCGGACTCTGGTGCCGAAGTTTGCTGGGTACTAGATATGGGATTAGCGGCCGATGATGTTGCTGGAAGAAATAAGTGTAATTACATCAGGAATTTAAGTAGATAAATAATATTTGCCAACACGAAAAGTAAATCTTAATAATGACATACGTATGGCTTGAACAACATTGAGGATATCCTCAAGTAGCTGCTTCGTTAACACAACACACACGTTAACGACACACAAACAGCCAACAAACAACCATGGTGTGATATTTCTTACACCGCTTCATCGCAAAGAATTTTATGAGATTTTAGAAAAAGTGTCGAAAAAAAAATCGGCCGGCTTTGACGACGTACCCTGCAATATACTACCTTCAGTGGGGATCTACATCATGAGCCCATTGATCCATATTATTAATGAGTCGATCACGCAAGGTCATTTCCCTGCAGATTTGAAAACAAGTAAGGTTATCCCTTTACTAAAAAAAAGGTGACCCACTTAACAAGGAAAATTATCGTCCTATTGCTGTACAATCAGTCTTCTCGAAGATGTTTGAAGTTGCGTTATGCACAAGAATCCTGGCATTCCTGAATAAACACAATCTTATTAGCGAAAACCAACGTGGCTTTCTTAAAGGGAGGTCGACTAATTCGGCTATCACTAGCTACGTTAACAACATCCTCGAAGGACAAGGAAACAATGAAGAAGTCGTAGGCGTACTGTATGATTACAGTAAGGCTTTTGATACTGTTAATCACATGATCCTCTTACAAAAACTCGACGCTATGGGGATATCCGGAGTGGCTAATAACTGGATTAACTCCTACTTGTCTAATCGCAAACAAGTCGTTTTGTCGGGTAACAATGCCTTGGTGAAGTCTGATGAACTCGTCCTAAACTGTGGGCTGCCCCAGGGCAGTACAATCGCTCCACTGTTGTTTATATTGTTTATAAACGACCTTCCAGACCACGTGCGATGTGGAAAGGTAACTATGTACGCTGATGACACTTCACACGTCATTAGCAGCGCCCTGGGTGATGTCGGCACCGCAGCCAGCAATGCGGTGGACAGCATGTCGCGCTACAGCATGAACAACGACCTGATCCTCAACAGTTCGAAAACGATTTTCATGCAATTTAAATCAGCGAAGAAGAAAGTCATGTGAAGCCCTCTAATCCGCTGAGATAGGAAAAGTGTACATGAGGTTAGTGATGCCTTATTCTTGGGTATTAATGTTACCAATACGCTCGACTGGAACAATCATGTGAAACTTATATCGTCAAAAATTGCCTCAGGATGTTTCCTCTTAAAAAGGCTGGCTGTTATAACTAACATTGAAGCAACCAAAATGGTTTATTTTGCGTACATACAGGCGTACCTTCAATACGGTGTGGTGCTTTGGGGCTCTTCACCCCATGCGAAAAGACTTTTTGTTTTACAGAAGAAAGCTGTACGTTTTATGGCGCGAGCTAGTTTTAACCCGTGCGCAGAAACTTATTACAAAGATTCTTGTCGACCCCTTTTTAGAAAATTCCATATTCTCACTCTGCCATATTTGTATATTTTTAATTGTATACTTTATGTAAAATGTAACAAAAATCTGTTCAATGTACCTAGCAGTCGACATTCTCATTTAATTGGTCGGCCAAAATCCAATGTCATCAAAGGACCGCTGATAGTAGGTCGCAACCTATATAAGAAACTGCCATATGAACTGTTGCATAAAAATGACGCAGATTATAAATTGATTTTAAAGAAATATCTCACAGACAAATGTTTTTATTCTACTGCAGAATTTTTTGACGACTGACTTTTTAATATAGTTTTATTTGGTTTTATGTTTCAGATTGTGATTGTCTGATTATATTTGTTGACTATCTTATATCGACTGGATCAAAGAGACAATAAAGAATTATTATTATTATTATTATTATTATTATTATTATTATTATTATTATCAGAGCTGATCTAGTGCGTGCACCAGCTACCGAGACGCAAGACAGTGTGCAAAATAAACTTTCAATTTGAGTTAAAATTAATCAATAGGCTTCGAAGGCTAAACTTTTAACTCCAACAACGTCTAGCAGGGGCGCCGACTTTTGAAAAGTCCGAGGGGTGCCCTCGGAAAATTATCATGAAAATGTTCAATAAAAAAAAGTGTTCATGAAAATTTACAACACTAGCCCTAGCACCCGGGCACCCACGGAGTCGGCGCCGCTGACGTCTAGCATCGTCTAGGCTAGCTAGGGCTAGCAACACCTATGAAGCTCCATCCATCCCTAGCAATGTAGCTAGCAATGTTTCATGGCTAGCCCACGACACCTAATGAATAATGCTATTGACATTTTAATTCTGTGGCGAGATGCTATGAGCATTCTTGGAAATATTGCTGGTGCAGTACATTTTTTTAGGAATTCAATTTCATTTCTCGCTTAACTAGCGTAGTTCCGAATAATAATAATAATAATAGTATGCTCAAAATACGTTACTTTTATGGTACCATGCATTTAAACAATTTTGAATGCTGGCTAAACCGTTCAAGATAACCTATTACAGCAAGCGAGAGAGATATAGATAAAAGAGTAACTTATAGGTTTGGCTGGCTCGCGTTTTGATATTTTTGTCAAGAAAGCCAAAAAAATGATCACAAAAATGTTGAATTGAATTGAGTTGACTTTAGCTAGGTATATTAAATTATTTTAACAGGCAAAGGAAAGCAAATTTTAAAACACGACCAAGCCGAAGCGATGTAGCTAAGTTTTGTTTCCAACCTAAATAATAGCCAGGCCTGAGTGGTCAAGATCAGCTTGAGGTGATTCACAATATCTGCTATCAAACTTTTGGGTTTCATAACGAAAATAAAGTGTCAATAATTTGACACATAAACTGTTCCGACAGCTACAAAAAACGGTAAATTGTGCTAAGCCGCCGCACATGTGACCTCCAAAAATCAAGGTCAAACTTCGAAAAACAGCCATATATGAAGGTGTTTTTGAAAACACTTAAAAGAAATTCTGGAAATTTCCAGAAAAACCCACTTTTCACCATATATTCCCGAAAAAAAAACGATTTCACCAGCAGAACACCCAATCCCAAACGCCATCTTCCCTAAAGCAGCCATCTTGAAGAATGCGCGCCAACTGAAATATACCCACAAAAAAAAAACCCAGCTCACTACCAGCCTGCGTCCCCAACAAAATTCCACATGCAACCGACCTCCAGAAGCAATTACCTCAACTCACCACACTAATCGCTCGACTCCTCCGAACTCGCACCGCCTTCGGCAGCAGCCGCCTCCCCAACAACCAACGCATGAGGGTCATACACTTCAGCAATAATGCCCTTAAACAGCGCATGAAGTCGATCCCGATGGTCAGGCAGCGACCGCTTCCACAAAAACTCACATAAATACCCCATATAATGAGCTTCGCTTCTGCCGTATCGAGGGACACTCGCCAGAACCTCCCTCCAGGCCCGCTCAATATTTTGAGTGTGGGCACCGGTCGCAGGGTCCACGAAATTAACAGAGTGATTAACACTCAAATGCTGGTATCCTTCTGCGCCCAAGCAAGCGTAAGCCTTCCAGCAATCCGAAATGACAGTCGTGCCAGGCAAAATCCACTCCTTCACCACACCCAGCAACGTAGCCGCACTCCTGTCCTCCACCCCAACCACAAACAACTTCTTCGACCCCCGCTGAAATCCCCCAAACACCCACTTCCCCTCCAACACACGACCCCGATTATACTTTCGCTTCCCAATCTTAGCTTCATCAATTTCCACAATCTCACCAGGCCCACCCAATTTCTCCCTACCACGGAGACACCACTCCACGCACAACTCACGGCAAAAATTGGACCAATCCACCACCGCGTGGCTGGCCATACCGCATTCACGCACCAACATCTCCGTACGCGGGGGCCGCAAAATCGCCCAATACATTGTGAATAGCGCCACAGTCTTCAAAGACAGCTTCGATCCCTCGAACCACGTACCACGACGCGCAGACACACTAAAATTGCAGCGCGCCTTAAAAGTCTTACCCCCCCTTTTGCTTGTCACAGTCTTACAACACACATACCGGAAATCTTTCTTCAAAACACACTTCGCCCCACACTTCTCACAATCCATCCCCCTCCTCAACACCCCATGCGCCCTCAACCACTCCAACAAACGCTCCTCGTCACAGCACACACAAATAAACTCAACCATAGTACACACACACGAATCGCAAGACATCTTGAACAAGAATAAGCAAATATTTCATTCCACGCAATGATAACAGCAATCACCAAACCGGTACCCACACAAATCGGCAACATTCCTACCTGATGCATCGCACCCTACCTAGTACATCGACATATACACGCAATAACTTACCCCATTAAGAACACTACATACCATAACCCCCATTAATAACTTGCCCCATTACCCAACATTGCCGCAGCCTCAGAAGTTCAGCAACACTCGCCCGAGTCAACTATTGGATGGGTGACCATGATACCTACACATGACTCCCAGTGAATTCACCAAACAGTTGGCATCAATGATCGCACACCACCAACACACCACCACCTGTCAGATAGTCGCCATTCGGCACAGTACAACCCGACCAAAACGCAACAAACCATCAAATTCAAACAGCAACTACACCCAAAATAACCGTCGCTACACAAGTTGCCACACCTATATCGACTCAAAATTGCACAAGGAATCCAAAAATACCATCAAAAAGGCGATCCAACAAGAATTACCCGTGCGGCGGTATAGCACAAAATTACCCAAAAAACCACCAAACGCGCTTTGATTGCTTAGATTTAAAAAAGTACCGTCTTTGTATCAGAGAGGTAATAAAACAATGTTCTGTTTAAGGGACATCAAGTATAGGAAGCTTTAAACTTAATAAATAACATATGTTAACACTTACGGCCAAGTTGAATGATTGAAGCTTTGTAGTAATGCCCGTCCTCTGGGAAAAGAGCTCGAAATCGTTGAGAGAATGCTTTTTCTCTTACAAATTTCTTAATGGAGAGCACGTTAACAACAGCAGTTGTCTTGTCGACAGTAAACTTCACGAGAGCATATTCTTCTTCGGCCATCGCGCACAGAATTCACTTCTACTACAATATCACCCCACTCATAACCAAAACTCACAACTCACAAGTCAGAGAAACTATTAGTTTAGAGCGCACCACGTACGTCTTGTGCGTTACAACACTGAATGACGACTGAAGACTGCGCTTGCCGACTCGCCGCCCAAAACGAAACTTTGAAACGGCGAGCGGGTGACGGTTTTACCCAAAGACCCTCTTCCTTCTGCTCTCCGGTAGGGGTGACGGTTTTACCTGACCCTCTTCCTTCTGCTCTCAGGTAGTCGTCCCCTGTTTTATCTGTCCGAGTTTTGTTCGTCGCCTATATTGTCAGCCCGAGTTGTACCTGACCGTGTATGTTCGGCCTCCGGTCTCGCCACTTTCAGCCTGCGAACTCTCGGCCCGAGCTCCGCCCACAACGGAAACACGCGTTCCGGACTCAATCGGTAAGTCAGCGAGCTTGGAGGTTTTCAAGTTCGTCGACTTGCCGAGTGAGGTCGGCACACGTATTTTGTACCTTGCCTTCATCACCATAAACTACGTAGCTGCGTTTTATATAATTAATAAATAGAAATACATTGCCGTCATTGCCGTCATTTCATTTCACTTCACATTGTCATGGACCAACTAGCAAAACATGACCACAAAACATGCAAACACCCTTGCGTAATGTGCGTCTTATGGGGAGTAACTCTGGATTATAATTGTTTAAGATTGTTTTGTGGTGTTTAACGACGCACTGTTTTGACATCTGGCCCTGCGGCACTGGTCTAATAGCGTCGGTGAATGAGTGGATGATGATGAGGATGATGATGAATCTAACATAGCCTAGAAGGGAGGAGGGGAAACCCGGTGCCGGCACGTAGCCTACTCCTGTTGAAGACCAAGGGGACCACTGGCTCAACGGCCCTTCCGAAGGACGGTACAACTCGAACAGCAGGATTCCTCCACATATCCATGCTGTCGAGAGGTTGATAAGCAAGGCGAGTGAATTTGCTGTACTAACTTTTATCCCTCCAACCTCTCTCCCGAACAGAACTGGCCATGTGTATGACGGTCACCTATCCAATACCTGACCCAGCGCAGTGTTGCTTAACTTCGATGATCTCACGAGAACCGGTGTTTCCAACACAACAAACCGTTCATAATAATTGTTTAGAATAATTGGTCGAAATGTGTGTGTTTATTTTTTTAATATCTGCTTCATCTGTTTCAGCAATTGTCCTACGGAAAGCACAAAAATGCCAATGTTTATAATTGTATATTCAATTTTTTTCAACTGTTACAATGAAATAAAATAACAATACAATAGAACAATACAAGACGTCTGGCCTACGTAAGTGGGCGTCAAAAAAACACACTCATGTAATAGACGGCGACGGCGACGGGCGGGCGACGACGCCGGTTTGGGGCAGAATAGTATTGCGGTGAGTTGACGTCCGTCTTGTGCCTGTTCGTACACCCACGAGTTGGCCTCCGGCCTGGAAGCGTCGGTATACGTCGTCCAAAGACGTCGGCGTGCGACTCGCGCGCGTGGCCACACGGTCTCGGACAGTTGAGATTGCTCTCGCATGTATGACGCGTACGTAGAGAATGCTCTCCCACTGAGCCGGTGTGGACACCTCTCTTTCCACTCTCTGGATGTCGACCCGAATCTTCGTTCTTTGCTCTTCGCTCCGTCCACTTTTGGACTACCATCCAAAGGGATGGTTACCATTTAAAATTTAATTTTTATCATTGATTTGGATGATTTAATAATGGGATTTGGACTATCAAAAAAAAAAACTCTTGTGTCAACGGCCGTCCGTGCAGAAATTGCCAAAGTCGAACTAAACAAAACAAACCAAACGAACTCATATAAGAAATAACTAGTAGAGCTTTTTCGACCCCTAGCACCTGGACAAACCTCTCAGTAGATAAAATTCAAATAATTTGAGCATAGTCATCGATCCTTCCTATGTGTGGAAATAATTTGGCTGCACGATACAATTATTCCGTTAGCCACGGTAAGTAAATTACCGCAGGTATGTAAATGGCCTGATGATAATTCGGTATAAGTAGGTACCATTCTCCAGTACACGAAGATAGACGTAGATATAGATATTCATATATCATTTTAATTAAGTATCTTCCTGTCGGTGTGTATATTTTAGTATATTTATACTTTGAACTCTGTTGGTAATGACGAACAGGCATAATCGAGCATGGTTGAATGCATTGCACAGAAATACGTCTTCTTGGAGACATTTAGTGCGGAGTAGATCGCAGTAACTTCGTGCGTCCGGCGGTAGTCAGCTATCTAAGAATGTGCTGACGCGCTTCCTAACTAGGTTTGAGACGCACGTTTGCTTTCGTTCCCAAGCGGAGTCGCTTCCCAGCCTGATATGCTAGTGATGACGTAGAGTCAGCAGAAATAATGATGGTGCATCCTGTTGAAACAGACTACCTTGGTACTTCATGATTATTAGAAACTTCCAGTGTCGATTACTTGACAATTTAGTGGGTCCTTTCACGACGGAGTGATATCAGATTTCAAGATTATCAACGAATACCTGAATTATAGCGGTAAGAATTATAGAGTCCAGAGTTGTGCTCCTACATAGATTCATACGATATAATTTAATGATTTTAATAATTTCTATTCACTTCAATTTTTCTTCCCGAACGTTAAGGATAGAGTTACCCGGTTACATTATAATCCAGTAGAGGGTCAGTCGTAGCGACCGAGACGAAGAATACACGAAGATAGACGAAGATAGTTGAAGATCGCAGAAGATATCAAGATTAAATACACTGACCCTAAGTTGTATATAACCACCATGTTGAGTATGGCGTCTTGGTACACAAGGACGGTCGTGAATTTATATGGTTTATTAGTCATGGCACAGGCCTACACGGGACCCAGGGTTCTGTCCCAAGGGGTTGCCAGTCGTTCCGATCATCAGATGTGGTCAAACGTTACCGATTTCAAGGCGGGCGTAGTTCTTGTGAACCAAGGTACCTTCTACCTGACAGCCGATAAATGGACTTTAGCCATTGATATAGATGTGCAGAAACACATGAATGCCCTCGAGGCAGTTTTGCAAGACGTTCTCCATTTGTACTTCCACGAAGACATGATGCCCGGATTTAGACAGTCATTGAGCGGGGAAAAGGATTTTGCACGGGTGCCGTCTAACTGCGGCTCTGTTTTCTGCAGCCCTGTTTTGTGCGCCTCAAACTAGCGTTTTGTGCGCCTCTGTTTTGTGCGGCCCTAGCTGCCGACTCGTAATGTGCTCCTCAGCAAACTGCGCCCCAAAGTGACCGATGTATTTAGGACGGAGAAACTATTTCTCAGCTAGTGTTTTCTGCGGCCGACCTTGGGCAGTCACGGGGTGCTAACCCTTAGCCATAGGCAACCCAACCAACTTCAATGGCTCACTGGGAAGTGAAAACCAAGGCGTTTGAAATCAAAGCTATGCAGCCACGACAGGTGACAAAGTGACTGGTAGGTAAATTCGTTGAATTATTGCGACCCAATTTGTGGAGTTTAACAACGCTCTGATCTAACAACGGGGCCCGATGCACTGGCTAAAATCTTTGGTGAATGAGTGGATGATAATTAGGATGATTAGCCTAACCTAGCCTACAACTGAAAAGTGGAGATCCGGAGACTGCCCTTTGCCTACATCTGTCGTAGAGCATTAAGAAACCAACGGCTTTAAGTCCCAAGTACTGGTAGAACTCGAGCAACTCCACTAATCTGACAAGGGGTTGAAAAATAAGTGGAACAAAGTTGTTAATACGTAAGGTCTCTCCAACCTCGCTCCCGCACTTACATGTGTATGATGGTAACCCATCCAATACCTGGCCCAGAGCAGTGTTGCTTAACTTTCATCCCTCTAACCTCTCTCCCGAACAGAACTGGTCATGTGTATGATGGTAACCCATCCAATACCTGGCCCAGAGCAGTGTTGCTTAACTTCGGTGATCTTAGATAAACGGTGTTTACATCGTGCAAAATCGTTTGGCAGGTTATTTGCTTTCAAACTTAGTCGTAAACCCGCTGGTTTTATAGCACTTGTAACAATTGGTCGAAATGTTATTTTCATCAAAACTAACAATTTGGGGCTGCGATTTCATACGCATGGCACTGTTAATAACTCTAGTTTGACAAGTTCATTGTCCTGTTGTTAGGCGGATGTGAATCAGAACTGCTATTGAATGAAGAGTTGTAAGACAAGGCGAAGAACACCTCAAAGATTGAAATCATGCAAGCAATGTTTTTAAAGTGTATGACAACGGAGTTTATGATAACATGCGTCGCCCATTTCATTATTACCGGTCCAAAAACTCCAAACATGGAAATGTTCAAACGTAGTAAAGGCCGGTTCACAATTGAAATATTGATTATGGAATATGGTATAGTGTGTAAGCGAAATGGATAATGGCATTCCTGTTCACCATTCACAATGAGAAAATGTGGTGTAGTGATTTGGTTTATGGAATAAGAAATGAATTAAATCCATTTCTAGTGACTATTTCTTATAACAGCAAAATTCTGACCAATCGGGTGACGTTACTAATGATGTCAAATGACTAGCATTTATGTGTTTTGCGGTATTTTCTTCCAAGTCAAATCAAACACTCTCAAGATCAAAAGATGGAAGATTTTATTTTTAATGATAAGGTGGAATTCGAAGATGACGACAGAAACAGCGACGAAATTTCAATTTCGCTAGTGGAGCCCTATCCTTGTATTTATTCCAAAAATGCATTGATCCCGTCTTTTGTTGTTAGGACGAACGCCCCATTGCCTGTTTGGAGTTCTAAAAGACCTAGTTAGAAAATTACCAAGATTTTCACTCTCCACACAATATATATAGTTGCAAAAGAATTCCAATGCAAGACAATCGAATGTAAGTTAGATATTATATGCGCATAGAATGTAGGCAAGTCCAAGTGACTAGGGTTGACAGTTTTGAGGTTAGAGTATTGGTAGATATTTGCAATCATATCAATTCCAAGCATCATAATCCACATGTGGAGAATAATAATGTCATCCTCAAATAGTAGGTCTTCATAAGGCATTGTCGCAATTTATGGGACCAAATACTTTTAAATAATTTCTTGATAAGTTTTATGGTTAGGATTCTGTTTCTGTACAGCTGTTGCCACGGCCACTGAAACTTGAACTATTCAAGACAAAAATGATGACCTAAGGGTGGGGGTGAACCAAATTTTCCGGTGAACTACTATCAAACCTAGCGTAGAAATAAACGGCTATTGTGGCCCACCTATGTCATTATATAACACTTACCATATTCCATAATCAATATTTCGTAACAAGTAACAAGTAACATAGGTTGTGTAAAGTATTTTCTAGAAAGTAGCAAAAATGAGCAAAACAGAAGGAGATCTGGGAATAATAGGCAAACATATTTACAGCAAAGATTGTTGTAATTTTTGTATAGATTTTTTTAATGTACCACGAGTCCGCGAATGTACTAAATTTATCAAACATTAATGTGTTTACGAAAGAACTATGAAAATAAACTTAAGTAAGACTGTACACACAGTAAGCGCACTGTCTTGAGGTTAAACATAAAACATTAAATTGAATTTGCACAAAACGAACATTTATGGAAAGAAGCTTAGAACAATGGGAGCTAAATATTACACTGCTTTGCACAAGAAAGCCTACACAAGAAAGCCCAAATTACAAAAACACAAATTGCAACCGGGATACGGCACACCTACACCTAGGGCAAACTACAGACATTTGCTTGTAGTTCACGACGCTTTTGTGGCGAACACGTATTGCGCAACATGCACAACAAAATTCCGGGTGGCCACAAGGTAGGCAAACCCGCGTCGCCCGGTTTTCCAAACAATCCTTGCAGATTGGATCTCCATCCACGGCCAGTCGCGTTTCCTCTAAACGCGACTGGTTGAATCGCTGGAAGAGTAGTGCTGCTTGTTGCCAACACTCGGTTGGCGACAGGTTCGTCCCTGGAGTGGGAACCTCCGTCCAGGGCTGGTTCATTGCATGAAATGGTAGCCGGTACCTCATTTCTGCCCGAACCAGGTCAAAGCTAACCACTTCACCCGATGCCTGTTCCTCCCGATGAAGGTTACGCTGGGCTGGAAGAAAGATAATTTATTTGATCTTATTAATAATGGGCTTAGTCTGTCATTTGTCTAACCATTAAACTGGTTACCATAAACTAACCATTCGTTATTTCAAAAATTTATTTCACTTATATGCATTATTTATTTACATTCTTTAATGTAATGTTCTTACCGGCGTGGATTGCGCGAATCCGATCTTTGCTGTCTTCATCGTCTCTCTCATCTCACCGACGTTAAAGCCCTCTTCCTCTGAATCGGAATGGACAGCAGGCGGTGCAAGGGCCGCGGCAGCTGTTTTTTTTTTTTATATTTGTTATTTGTAGATCGTTATTGAAGAACCAGGATAAAGTCATTTATTACACAAACAAACAATCAATAAATCAAACAAACAGTTTAAACACATGCCCAAGTAAATTCTTTTTAGGGAAAGTGAAATCAGACATTTCTCTCCATTCACTTCGCTCGCTACGTTCGTCAATCATCTGAATGCCACAAAATATTGCTCACCTTGCTCTGCTTCAATTATGGCCACAGCGTGTACCTCCTCGATTAAGGGGATTGGCATTTCCTCATCTGTCAATATACCAAACAATAAATATAAAAATAATTTAAGCTCTAGGATCTTGCGTAAACGTTAAGCTCATTGTAACAATCGTACCTGAGTCGCTGTTGTCGAGGATTTCTACCACGCGGGCAGGCACTGGGTCGACCACTGCGATTTCCGGATCATCCATGTCGTCGCCCGGTTCCACATCGTTGCGCTCGTCTACTACATCTGGAGCAACAACTATGTGGTTCTGCGCGGCTAGCTGGTTCTCCAGACGCATGAACCGGGCATCGAAATGATGGGCCATTCTGCACAAGAAGTCTATGGCTGGCAGGCCATCCCTGAGGGCTCGCGTGGCTTCGCGGACACGACGGTTATTTTCGCCAGTGTCACGCGCCCTCCGGATAGTCGCTCCCTCCAGCGCTAGCATGGCCGCTCTCGTCTCCGTCCCATCGCACATGACAAGTTTCTCTGGAATCAGAAATTTATTTTGACACACACATACATTTGCATACGCCGGCAATTCAGGCCAGGAACACTTAATCAGTAATCTAGTCAACTATCAAGATGGTGGAAAGGAGGTCCATACCGACGAAAATCCAAATATTAGGGCTTACCCTGAATCGCCGCAACAAATTCCTGTGGAAAGACTCCACATTGTTATTTGTGCGGCGATTCAGGCCGCTCACTGAGAGTCGCTCAGTCCCAATGACGCCAATCCAGAAGCGGCGTACATAGGCCATCAGCTGCCGGAGCTTTGGCCTTACCGCTTCTGGTCCAAGGCCGTCGATTGTCGCCTGAAAATTAATTCACCGATTATGTCAATGTCAGATATCTTGTGCAGTTTATAATTAAATTTTTTTGGGAGTTTGTTCCCTCAAATACCTCCAACTCTCCCAGAGCCTCGACGATGCGATCGGCTGGTAAAAACGGCAGCGCGATTACCTTCTTAACGAACTTTCTGGCGTCCGCTTGTGGCCCGCGATAGTGGGTCGCTAGCCCAAGCTTTTGGCATTTTCGCCAAATTGCCTGCAATTGGAAAAGTTTAATATACGTCGATCAAATAGCAGGAAGTGGGTTAATTAGCCCTCCAAAGATTAGTGACAAGCAATCAATGAAACAATTGAGAAGTTAATATTGAGGCTTTCAAAACAGCATTGATTTGACCCACAAGATGGTTTTTCTTTTTGACATATTTTTAAGTATCTTTCCTTTTGATGTCACCAAGGGCGTTGTTGCACCTCCCCCCATAGATATATGCGTACCTGCCCGTAATGAAAATGACACCCGTGGGTCTGTGCCCCCGGAAAAGCAGCCGCGAGGGCGTTCTGTAGCGCAATTTCGGAATCGGCCATGATGTGGACTGGGGCCATTTCATTCGCCAATTCATTTTTGACATACGCAAGCAGCCTTGCGTATGCTGCTTGCGTACGCTTTGACATTAGCGCATACACAGCTGGGAAAGACTGAAAAAAGAAAACAATACTTAGGCACATAATTTAATAATTGACCGATCACATTGAAGATAAACTCATTTTCAGCATATCTTACATGGTTGCCCACAATCACGTGGATTGTAAGCAGCTGGCTGATAGCCGGATATCTGGGAACAACCTACAAGAAGAAAACAAAATGGGTTTATATCACAAAACATTATAATAAAAAGATAATATATGTAGAGAAGGGAATACTCGCAATAACGCCATTTTTAACTAAAAGCTCGTATTTTATTTCTTTATTTCTTATTCATGCATACCTTGAAAGTGCCGTCCAAATGGATTTCTGTGGCCTGTTTTAGTTTCGCCACCATAAATGGCGAAGCGAACACGGCAATATCGCCTTCGTCCTCTGTGCCTTCTATTAAAGTCCTAAAAAATGGCTCTTGCTGACCTGCCGCTGTGGCCTCAGCCATGCCAAACCTTGCAGAGAACACTGGCTGGCGAAGAAAATTCCCAAATTCCCGCAAGGTTGCAGGAATCGGGGGCAAGGCAGCTTTTCTGGCGCATCTCATCATGCTGATGTGTTGTCTCATGTTTAGGGGCGGATTGATAAAAGGGTACCTGATGGAATAGAAAGAACGTTATCGAGCTATTTACAGATTGCAAGCTAATTTACGACGCACTATTTGGACAACAGTCCCTGTGCCAATGGTCGAAAGGGGGAATAAGTGGACGTTGAAAAGCCTAACATAGCTCAGAAGGCAGGAGGGTAAACCCTGTACCGACACCTAGATCGCTGTTCTAGATCGTGTGTTTTCTTGGGGGGCTTGTTGTACCAAAAGTTGAAAAACATTGAAACAATTTCTATACTCTCGCTATGCTTTGTCGGCGCTGCCTGACAAAGGCTAGCGTTGCCTGAGCTTAGCTAAGCTTAGTCTTGCTATCGCTTTGCGTTGTCATAATTATGAGCTTGTGTATTTGCCATTTATTTTTCGGAATGATAAGATTCTGTGAATATTCCTACGTTCTGCTGAATGCCATTTCCTTAGAAAATGTTTACCAACACGCACAAATATCATGTGTTTCTTGAATTTAAATGTAGAGCAGACCAAACTTTTTCCGGTACGAGTGATCGACGTGCGCTATTGCAAGAAAAGGTGGGAACGCGGCGCGTACGTGAGCATACGCACAAAATAACCACTGATGTTACACATTAACAGATTATTTTATCTTGTGACGTGAGAGAATAGCCACCCCAGTTAGCACTAGATTATGAATATATATATATTTTATTATGATTATAATGATACAAAATATTCCACTTATGCTATAGGGATTAAGCATTGTTTTAAATTCGGAAGCCGCAGAGCGCAACTTTTATCCTAGGACAATAATTGAAGTTGATTTGAAAACAGATATCAAATGCGCATACGGCTTCAGCAATTGCATTTTTGAAGTGCAATCAGTTGACCCTGTTGAATTTCGGGTGACATAATCCTTAAAAATAAGTGTATTTAACGAAGGCGTGCGAGAGGACACATCTCGAGAGAAAGTCCCTGTACATCATTTCACTGACTACGCTTACACATAACTAATTCCCTTAAATAACTAAATACCTCATAAATGTCACTTATAGCCTTCATGATTTTACCTAGGATGTATACTTGAACGTTTTCTATAGAACGTGGCAATTAGAAGTTCTGATTTATCTTCCCGGTTGAAGTTCAGGTTGGAGCGATAATCTCTCGTTAATCTCTCGTATCAATATTTCACCCCAAATTCATTTTCTCATGGCCATGAGAAGAATCCTTATATCGAGCATCCTTATAACGAATTAAAATTCTATCCCAAGCTGGACCTCATCACTGCCCATATTACAGATAACAGTTACCGGACTTTGAAACATGCATTCCCTGGACAACAAACATTGCAAACAAACAAACAAACAGTCTTGACCAGACTTGAAAAAAATGTGACCAATGTTTGGCAAATTTCCCAATGCAATTAAAATGATATGATCTTCATCGGTAACCGGTACATCCTGATAGCTTATTCCATGGATTTGCAGGCGAAAAATACACGTTAATTGTTATTGTTGCACCTCGACGACCGACAACAGGGTTAACCTCCCCCTTTTACCACTCTCCTGATGGGTGTATGACACCCATCCAATACCTGACCCAGCGCAGTGTTGCTTAACTTTCATCCCTCCAACCTCTCTCCCGAACAGAACTGGGCATGTGTATGATGGTCACCCATCCAATACCCGACCCAGCGCAGTGTTGCTTAACTTTCATCCCTCCAACCTCTCTCCCGAACAGAACTGGTCATGTGTATGATGGTCACCCATCCAATATCCGACCCAGCACAGTGTTACTTAACTTTCATCCCACGAGGACCGGTATTTCCAACCGTTCGGTTTTTATATAGAGTACCCAATATAATCTTTATATCGTAATGACAACAGGCAAAAGATATAAGTTTTTATGTCAAGTTCGCTGGACCTTTTTAAATCAGAGTTCTTTGTGATTTTATTTGTTTATGATACATATTTCCGTGGCACTTTAAAAAACTGTCACATCGATTCTTTGTGGCTGTTTCCATGGTGAGATTTGAAAAAGTAAAGAAGCAGATAGATATATCATAGATACCGTTATGAATCAACGGCGACACGGAGTAACACCTGCAAAAGATTGACAGGCTTCGAGGAGTGGGATCGACCAAAGATTGTTTGACCAATCGGCCGGATGATGCCGCCAAACGATATTAGGGAGCAGGTATTTTAGTTAGGGCCTTCCGACCTGCAGTGCGCTCTTTAAAGATTCAATGACAATGACAGTACCTTCCCCTAAAGAGCGCACTTTGTTCACCGCAGTGGATAAATAACAATCTCAAAAATATTCACTCAAACACGACTGTGAGGAAAATTAACTACCATAAATTTATAATTGTATATCAATGTACCGTTTAATACGTTCTAAAATCAATGAATTATATATAGCAAAAAAAACTTAAACTTGGATCAATCTGTGCTTGGATGTAAATATAATTACTTTCTCAGAACATTGGCTAAAAACGAACGAAGGAGATTATGCACTTATTTAGCTGCAGCATTACATCGACATTTGCGTTGTGAAGGTTGCTTTGTGACATGCTAGAGACAGAAATTATGCAATCGTTTTGTTGTAGGAAAAAGGGTACCCCGTTCTGGCAACATTGTCACATTATCTACACCAACCAATAAACGCTTCGATCGCCTTTTCGCGTAGAAAGGATGAGCGATTTAAGATGAGTTTTTGATTTGAGTTGTTACCAATCAACAATAGATGCGTTTTTCGACGCAATTTGGGGCCGCAAATGTATATTCCTTGTGATGAAATGTTTTGTTGTTCTAAACAGTCACACACACACACACACACAGACAAGTGATTTTTGGAGCAGTGTAGTTAAGAGGATTTTGCTCGCTTCCCTCGCTAATTCAATTAGAAATATATTTTGCATTCTCTTATTGTTTGCTACCAGAGGGCGCTCCAATATGGGAATAAAGTCTTATATCCCCGACGCCACCCATGCCGAGATCTTTTTATAAAACTGAAGATTTTAACTGTAATCAATATATACATTTTAGAAGCAGCTCTCTTCGTAAATAACAATCGAGTTCTTTTCCCTCTAGTCTCACAAAGACACAACTACTTTACACGATCAGAAAATAAAATATTTTTACCTACTAGGAACCTTAGTTTTTCCGAAAAAAACCCTAAATACATGTGTTCTTTAATTTTTAATAAACTATCTGAATGTACGCCAAGGGGGCCAACTTCAAATAACTTTAAAAGTATTGTTAAGTCATTTTTACTTAATCACCCAATTTATACCATTAGAGAATTTCTTGAGCTCTAAATTTATAATTTATATTTGATTTACATATATTTTATACCTTACTATTTTATACTTTTTTGACATGTTCCATACTATATTGTATAGTGTTACGCAGCACTTTCCTGTATGACACACTGTGTTCTTGTGGAATAAAAACAAATTATTATTATTATTATTATTATTATTATTGTCCCGGCATTATTGTGGCTGCAATTGCCCACCAGATTCAATTAATCTAGTTGAATTCATTGAAAATCTAATAATTTGAGGAATCAGCTCTTATCCATATTTAGTTGTAAAAAAACAGAATTTTTTTCAAAATTTCCAAAATTTTCAAGAAAATTTAAAATTTTCATGAAAATTTTCAATAAAAAAATGTTCATGAAAATTTACAACACTAGCCCTAGCACCCGGGCACCCACGGAGTCGGCGCCCCTGACGTCTAGCATCGTCTAGGCTAGCAAGGGCTAGCAACACCTATGAAGCTCCATCCATCCCTAGCAACGTAGCTAGCAATGTTTCATGGCTAGCCCACGACACCTAATGAATAATGCTATTGACATTTTAATTCTGTGGCGAGATGCTATGAGCATTCTTGGAAATATTGCTGGTGCAGTACATTTTTTTAGGAATTCAATTTCATTTCTCACTTAACTAGCGTAGTTCCAAATAATAATAATAATAATAGTATGCTCAAAATACGTTACTTTTATGGTACCATGCATTTCACAGGCAACGGTGAGTTGAAAACCATTTTGAATGCTGGCTAAACCGTTCAAGATAACCTATTACAGCAAGCGAGAGAGATATAGATAAAAGAGTAACTTATAGGTTTGGCTGGCTCGCGTTTTGATATTTTTGTCAAGAAAGCCAAGAAATGATCCCAAAAATGTTGAATTGAATTGAGTTGACTTTAGCTAGGTATATTAAATTATTTTAACAGGCAAAGGAAAGCAAATTTTAAAACACGACCAAGCCGAAGCGATGTAGCTAAGTTTTGTTTCCAACCTAAATAATAGCCAGGCCTGAGTGGTCAAGATCAGCTTGACGTAATTCACAATTTCAGCTATCAAACTTTTGGGTTTCATAACGAAAATAAAGTGTCAATAATTTGACACATAAACTGTTCGACAGCTACAAAAAACCACCAAACGCGCTTTGATTGCTTAGATTTAAAAAAGTACCGTCTTTGTAGCAGAGGTAATAAAACAATGTTCTGTTTAAGGGACATCAAGTATAGGAAGCTCTAAACTTAATAAATAACATATGTTAACACTTACGGCCAAGTTGAATGATTGAAGCTTTGTAGTAATGCCCGTCCTCTTGGAAAAGAACTCGAAATCGTTGAGAGAATGCTTTTTTTCTTAAAAATTTCTTAATGGAGAGCACGTTAACAACAGCAGTTGTCTTGTCGACAGTAAACTTCACAAGAGCATATTCTTCTTCTTCCATCGCGCACAGAATTCACTTCTACTACAATATCACCCAACTCACAACCAAAACTCACAACTCACAAGTCAGAGAAACTATTAGTTTAGAGCGCACCTCGCACGTCTTGTGCGTTACAACACTGAATGACGACTGAAGACTGCGCTTGCCGACTCGCCGCCCAAAACGAAACTTTGAAACGGCGAGCGGGTGACGGTTTTACCTGACCCTCTTCCTTCTGCTCTCAGGTAGTCGTCCCCTGTTGAGTTTTGTTCGTCGCCTGTATTGTCAGCCCGAGTTGTACCTGACCGTGTATGTTCGGCCTCCGGTCTCGCCACTTTCAGCCTGCGAACTCTCGGCCCGAGCTCAGCCCACAACGGAAACACGCGTTCCGGACTCAATCGGTAAGTCAGCGAGCTTGGAGGTTTTCAAGTTCGTCGACTGGCCGAGTGAGGTCGGCACACGTATTTTGTACCTTGCCTTCATCACCATAAACTACGTAGCTGCGTTTTATATAATTAATAAATAGAAATACATTGCCGTCATTGCCGTCATTGCCGTCATTTCATTTCATTTCACTTCACATTGTCATGGACCAACTAGCAAAACATGACCACAAAACATGCAAACACCCTTGCGTAATGTGCGTCTTATGGGGAGTAACTCTGGATTATAATTGTTTAAGATTGATTTGTGGTGTTTAACGACGCACTGTTTTGACATCTGGCCCTGCGGCACTGGTCTAATAGCGTCGGTGAATGAGTGGATGATGATGAGGATGATGATGAATCTAACATAGCCTAGAAGGGAGGAGGGGAAACCCGGTGCCGGCACGTAGCCTACTCCTGTTGAAGACCAAGGGGACCACTGGCTCAACGGCCCTTCCGAAGGACGGTACAACTCGAACAGCAGGATTCCTCCACAAATCCATGCTGTCGAGAGGTTGATAAGCAAGGCGAGTGAATTTGCTGTACTAACTTTTATCCCTCCAACCTCTCTCCCGAACAGAACTGGCCATGTGTATGACGGTCACCTATCCAATACCTGACCCAGCGCAGTGTTGCTTAACTTCGATGATCTCACGAGAACCGGTGTTTCCAACACAACAAACCGTTCATAATAATTGTTTAGAATAATTGGTCGAAATGTGTGTGTTTATTTTTTTAATATCTGCTTCATCTGTTTCAGCAATTGTCCTACGGAAAGCACAAAAATGCCAATGTTTATAATTGTATATGCAATTTTTTTCAACTGTTACAATGAAATAAAATAACAATATAATAGAACAATACAAGACGTCTGGCCTACGTAAGTGGGCGTCAAAAAAACACACTCATGTAATAGACGGCGACGGCGACGGGCGGGCGACGACGCCGGTTTGGGGCAGAATAGTATTGCGGTGAGTCGATGTCCGTCTTGTGCCTGTTCGTACACCCACGAGTTAGCCTCCGGCCTGGAAGCGTCGGGATACGTCGTCCAAAGACGTCGGCGTGCGACTCGCGCGCGTGGCCACACGGTCTCGGACAGTTGAGATTGCTCTCGCATGTATGACGCGTACGTAGAGAATGCTCTCCCACTGAGCCGGTGTGGACACCTCTCTTTCCACTCTCCGGATGTCGACCCGAATCTTCGTTCTTTGCTCTTCGCTCCGTCCACTTTCGGACTACCATCCAAAGGGATGGTTACCATTTAAAATTTAATTTTTATCATTGATTTGGATGATTTAATAATGGGATTTGGACTATCAAAAAAAAACTCTTGTGTCAACGGCCGTCCGTGCAGAAATTGCCAAAGTCGAACTAAACAAAACAAACCAAACGAACTCATATAAGAAATAACTAGTAGAGCTTTTTCGACCCCTAGCACCTGGACAATCCTCTCAGTAGATAAAATTCAAATAATTTGAGCATAGTCATCGATCCTTCCTATGTGTGGAAATAATTTGGCTGCACGATACAATTATTCCGTTAGCCACGGTAAGTAAATTACCGCTGGTATGTAAATGGCCTGATGATAATTCGGTATAAGTAGGTACCATTCTCCAGTACACGAAGATAGACGTAGATATAGATATTCATATATCATTTTAATTAAGTATCTTCCTGTCGGTGTGTATATTTTTGTATATTTATACTTTGAACTCTGTTGGTAATGACGAACAGGCATAATCGAGCATGGTTGAATGCATTGCACAGAAATACGTCTTCTTGGAGACATTTAGTGCGGAGTAGATCGCAGTAACTTCGTGCGTCCGGCGGTAGTCAGCTATCTGAGAATGTGCTGACGCGCTTCCTAACTAGGTTTGAGACGCACGTTTGCTTTCGTTCCCAAGCGGAGTCGCTTTCCAGCCTGATATGCTAGTGATGACGTAGAGTCAGCAGAAATAATGATGGTGCATCCTGTTGAAACAGACTACCTTGGTACTTCATGATTATTAGAAACTTCCAGTGTCGATTACTTGACAATTTAGTGGGTCTTTTCACGACGGAGTGATATCAGATTTCAAGATTATCAACGAATACCTGAATTATAGCGGTAAGAATTATAGAGTCCAGAGTTGTGCTCCTACATAGATTCATACGATATAATTTAATGATTTTAATAACTTCTATTCACTTCAATTTTTCTTCCCGAACGTTAAGGATAGAGTTACCCGGTTACATTATAATCCAGTAGAGGGTCAGTCGTAGCGACCGAGACGAAGAATACACGAAGATAGACGAAGATAGTTGAAGATCGCAGAAGATATCAAGATTAAATACACTGACCCTAAGTTGTATATAACCACCATGTTGAGTATGGCGTCTTGGTACACAAGGACGGTCGTGAAGTTATATGGTTTATTAGTCATGGCACAGGCCTACACGGGACCCAGGGTTCTGTCCCAAGGGGTCGCCAGTCGTTCCGATCATCAGATGTGGTCAAACGTTACCGATTTCAAGGCGGGAGTAGTACTTGTGAATCAAGGTACTTTCTATCTGACAGCCGATAAATGGACTTTAGCCATTGATATAGATGTGCAGAAACACATGAATGCCCTCGAGGCAGTTTTGCAAGACGTTCTCCATTTGTACTTCCACGAAGGTATGATGCCCGTATTTAGACAGTCATTGAGCGGGGAAAAGGATTTTGCACAATCGATTGTAAGAGTCGCGAAATCAGAAATTGGGGCCTTCCTTGATTCTTTGAACTCAGTGTCTTCACGAAACAAGCGGGGGTTGTTCGATGCCGTTGGGCATGGGTTTCACTACTTGTTTGGTCAACCCTTCAGTCGAGGATGGTTCCCGGATCAAAACTACAGCTGATGCGAGTAGTACCTTATGACTATCACAACAGACACAAATTCAAGCGATCCATATCATCCTTGGATGATGTCACAGTAACATTCCTTACAATGTCCTACTTTTATCCTTGGTATCCCAGCATTTCGAAGAGGGAGCAATATGTGTTTTTTGAGGTTCAGCCTCATGTCTTAGAATAAGTTATCGATGGATAGATGTCAGGTTTAATTGGGTAGTAATTATTCGTCGAATGATTGGAAGCAGACAGTCGGAAGAGGCAACTTGTTTTGTCCCAAGTCGAGACACAGCAGATTGATTGTTTTCATTTTTGGCGTAGATGTCGTAGTTAGAAGTTTGACTCGTGCTTCCTTCAGCATCATCGCATTCAATTTTTTTATGCGACAGATAATCGAAACGGATAGTTAGAGATAACAGTCTTCATTGGGGTAGTTAAACTTTGTTTTCACTTTACCTAGAGTAGCCCACAAAATTTTGTATGTGTATCATATTATTACTTTGCCTTTCCAGTTGGAATTATACATTTAGAATATGGAATTCCTTTTAATTCAGCATAACGCAATGTCGTTCCTGTTCATAATTTTCAATTTAATTATGTTTTGTCGGACACATTCCTGTGGAATGTATTGCGGATCGCGCATGCAGTGGCCTTAAGACTCCATCCAAACGTAAACGTCTCAATTACCAACCATGAAAGTTTCAAATTTTTTTTAAAGTAAATTCATTTTCCCCTGACCACTAAAAAGTTGAGCGTGTGCTGGTACTCAGCCGATAGCAACTCCGGTTGCGCAAACACGAACATGTTACTGCTGTTTATGAAATTTCGCAGGTCACATCATATCATCCTCACATCATCATCAATTTCATCACGAGCACGAGACGAGCACGAGCACAAACACGAGTACGAGACGAGACGAAACGAGCACGAGACGAGACGAGACGAGTCGATCACATCATCCAGGCTGATCGAACTCAAGTTACACACCTACCAGCTGCGCGAGTCCAAGATGACACAACGTCCACTGTCACATGTACCAGAGCTACGAGGGGCTGCTTTCCTTGACGTTGGCTGCGCCTGTTTGAGGGCGGAAGGGACGACGAGATCATGATCGTCGATGAAAGCGTCGCAACAGGACAATACGTGTAAAACTCGAGTGAAGTACGATAATACGGTCGTGCGTGTGTCGAACCAGAAGGACAGAACCAGACTTTATTTTGTACGTTGATTGAACTTACCGAATGGTTCATAATTAATGCTCATTTATATGCTCGGTCATGTTTCATTTCATACATTTCATCCATTTCATCAAGAGTTTCTCATTGTGACTTAAATGATACTAAAATGTTAGAGTATCTATCCAATAGGATTTATTTGTTTGGCATTAATTGTGTTAGTTGTGTGACGTATTGTCGCATCCTTTGCAAGTATTCATTCACTTTACTTACGATGTATTATTGTTACTATCTATTGTTATACTTAATGTTCGTTGTTTATTCGATTTATGATTGATTCATTGTTGTTATTTTGGTTTGGGTTTAATTGGGTTTGATTTGATTATACTACTATACATATATGGCTGGAAATGAACTTAAATATCAAACTATTGTACTAAATCCCAGAACGAAACGGCTGCACCATTAAATATTTAGAAATAGATATAACTTAAATTCACGTAAACTCACAATTCACCTGGATATTACAGGCTTACTAAATATCATACTAAAGAACTGCTAATTTTTTTTCTCCTTGTTCGATACGTCTCGCGGAAAAGAGTACCTCTTTTCCTGTCGAAGGGGTGGCGAATGTACCAACTACAGTTGATACAGTACCATCACCGAGTATCATAGTACCACTATAGAGAGCGCTAGTAATGCCAGAGAGCGCTAGTAATGCCAGAGAGCGCCTAGCTAGTAAAGTGCAACCCTAGCGTTTTGATGGATATATCTGGAGTGCGAGAGCCAGGCTCATCCTCTCTCAGACGCCAGACGCCAGACGAGCAGGACGCCAGCCGAGTGTTCCTTCCAGCCAGCTTGTTTATACGTGAAGATGTTATAAGTAAACGAGGATCTCTGCACATCGAATTCATCTTGCTTCAACCTCAACTCCTATCTCCACCCGTCACCTCCGAGTCCTTGGCCACAATATAATGGGGATGCCTTCAAGTGCTTCACTTTCCAACTGCTGCACCATGTAACTGCTCCACCATGTTATTTTATATACGTTTGTAAAACTGTATTAGAAACTGGTCTACCCAGCAAGTTCTCCACAGCCAAGTGATTCTCTTCACGTCACCACCGCCGTCGCGAAAACTTTTAACTTATCAAAAGAGCCGTTCATCAGCATCGATTAGGAGGACGCCGCCGAGAGTTCCAGTCCCCCGTACTATCTCCCGACAAGCTAAAGTACGGCGGCGACCCCTACATGTGTTGATAGCTGTATAAACAGTGTTTAATCAAAAGAGACGTTGATCAGCATCGAATTGGAGGACGCCGCCGAGAGTGCAAGGTGGAGCACTTGAAGCTTTCCCATATAATATATATTGTATGTATAATATAAAGGTTAACTAATTGACTACAAAAAAATACTACCTATTCAATTTTCTTAAGATATAACACATAAAAGTGCAGATAAAAGCCATGCATTTTTTACACAATTATATAGTTAATCACATGGTTTTGTTCGATTGTTCGTTTTGTTCTTAGAGGCAAAAATGAACTTAAACCTAAAAAACATAGGCTGAATATATACGAAAAAAGCCCGACTTATGCAGGGAAAACCTTCTTCAATAGCCTCCCGGTAGAGCTAAACAAAATGGCTGGGGCACAATTTAAAAATAAATTGAATCAATGGCTAATAGAAAAATGCTTTTATAGTTTACAAGAATTATTTAACTCTAAGACAAAGAAATGAATGCTTTTCATCAACAAATTGGACAATTTTACATTTTATATTGTATCTTATTTTGTATTTGTATTTTATTGTATTTTAATATCCAATTTAATATTTAATATTAATTTACCTATCCAATATTAATGTATATTAATCAATCTGGATGAATAAAACTATTAATATTATTAAATATATTATTATTATTATTATACACCCTTAAAAGAGTTTTGATTGGGAATATTATAAACGCCACTAAAATTTAATCTGCCGAAACTATGTGCGTATTCTTTTTACCCTACGCATCACATACTGCTACTGCAAGCATTTTAGTCACGAGTTTGCATTCTGAGAGTTATTTATAATACTAACATGAATGCAGCTAACCTTGGAGGCTGGCTTTTTGAATTGTTGATGATAATGCCGAAATTGTCGCTATCCGACTTGACTTTTTGACGCATTTCATTGATGCTTGAGTTTGTTCTACCAAACCCAAACCCATCCGCATTACGTTGTCGGCAACTATAGTGATAGAAATTTCAAAAAAATATTTTTGTAAAACTACCCTTTCAATTGTGTTGATGTCGCAGGTATTAAATACCAGTATACGCCAACCTCCAAATATGGTAAAGCTGTAACCCCCCCCCACCCCCCCCCCCCCCCCCCCCCAACTCAAAGGAATGTCGGCGTTGTTTAACCATGAGAGAGTCAACGTCAGGGTCACCTCCCTTACAGGATTAAAATTTAATAACTATTGTTGCATTTACAAGCAATGCTTTTAGCGGCTGTCTTTCAAGTAGAAGTTTTCCTCACTCTTTTAATTGCCACAATTCCAAAAATAAACCCAGGTACGAGTTTCAGCGTTCAAAACTTTATCCTGGTTTAGCCGCCTAATCACTTACTATAGAATGGTAAAAAGCATCCACCTAGTGGGAATTCCCAGGTGCTTCTTAGCGTCTTAAAAAATCACTTTTAAGTGTGTGATTTTACTCTTGAATGAATGAATGAATAGTAGGGTTTATAGGCGCGTCAACATCATGGTCATTTTGCGCCTGATAAAAAGTCGTGATTAAAAAATAGATCATAAAGAAAAATGAAGTTAAGTAACAGTAGTGACTAGATGTTGTGTAAAATGTTTGCGGCTTTTAAAAACTCAAATAGTTTGTCTATTTCTTTGGGATCGTCACCCAAGATTTGGCTGATGGTGCTTTCGATCTTAAGCCGCCTGCGCATCCCTACGTATTTAGTGCATTCGATTAAAATGTGTCGGACGGTTAAAACATCATTGCAGGCCTCACATCGAGGTAGGATCTTGTCAGGTGAGAATAAAAACGAGTGGGTTAGGAGTGTGCCCGATCCTCAGGACCCCTATTCACTAACTCGGTGCGGGTTTGGTTCGGCTTTGAAACTGCGGCTTTTGGACATCGGTCGAAACCCGCCGAACCCGAAAGCCGCAAAGTTTCGTATTCACTAACTATTCGTATTTCGACCTAGCGGCGGAATCGCGAAACGGCCGGAAATGTCCGAGCAGAGTCGATAAGTCTGCTAAATAAGCAAAAATTCAAATATTTTCGGATGACAAGTGACAGATGACAAGCTTATAGGCACCAATATCCAGCCAATTTAAAATGGCAAACAAGATAGATTGATTAAAAAACCTGCAATTTGGAAAATGCTAACAAAAGAAGATATTTTCGAAACAATTCCTTCGCTTGATGTCTTTATGCTTTATGCTTTGTGCATTTATCCCAAGGTATTGCGCAAGTTGGTTTTTTTAGGTCGTATTTTCCAGCCAAAGATGACCCACAAACGGAAAATATGTGGGTACACAATCCATTTTCCACCGCTATCGACAATAACCCCTTGCCACCAGATTCTGATAAACTGATTGATAAAACTTTTGGATAATATTATTTTTTCAGAGATCAATTTACTTTGACTTTTGCGCTATCCTGAACTTGGTGAAAAGGTGCAATTTAGGAGTTTTTTTTTTAGGCAAGTGGAGATTTAAAATTTTTTTGGCCAATCCTTTGTCTATAAAATGCTCGATTCCTAGAATTCAAACTTCAATGAAAATCCAGAAAAAAATCTTTCTCTAGGGAACTTCCCCTCAATCACTATTTCAAATTATCTCCAATCAAAATTTTATACACCACAAGGCAGCGACATTACACAATTACGTATGAAACAATAGGTATATGAACCAGTAAAGAAACAGAAAGTAAAATATTTGTAGCCGATAAAGCCATACAAACAGTTATTTCGAAGAAGCGTGATTCGTACTAAAATATTGATTCCGGAACCGGAACTAAAAAGGAACTTTCAAAGGTTTTCGAATCAATAATCAAATTGCGTATTACTGATTTTTTTCAAGAAGCATGATGTTATCTCAGATTCACAAGGTGGTTTTACAGCAAATAGATCCACAAGCTATACGATAAATAGATTTCTATCTGAAATAATTGAGAGCATCAAAAATGACCAATCGACTGTAGGCTTTTTCTGTGACCTCACTAAAGCTTTCGACTGCATGGACCACATCATCCTCCTGGAAAAATGCGCCCATTATGGAATTAGGGGAGTGGCTCTCAACCTAATTAAATCATATCTAGAAAATAGGTCTCAGATTGTGGAAGTTAAGCAGCTTGATAGATATGGGATAGAGAAAATATTCCACTCTAAACCGGAAGGAGTGAAGATTGGGGTCCCACAAGGAGCCGCTGCTTTTTATCATTTTCATAAATGATTTACCACACAATGTTAAGAACGCGGAACTGTACGCTGACGACACTAGCCTTCTGGCAAAGGCAAAGAAAGGTGATCTACATACACTAAAACAGGAAACCGAAAAGAAAATAACAGATGCAACATTGTGTTTTAGTAGTAATAAACTTATACTGAATAACGCTAAAACAATATCAATGTCCTTTTTGATTTCTAAGGAAGCTAATGAAGCAGTTACGCCCATAGTAAACAATGCAACAAATGTAGTAATAGAAAATGTAGAAGTAGCAAATTTCCTAGGTCTTATTATAGATAATAGATTAAAGTGGGGTTGCCACATTGATGCCCTGGCAACTAAATTAAGTAGGGCACTGTTCTCAGTAAGGTCAATACGAAGAATTTCGGATATCGATACAACTAAGTTAGTTTATTACGCTAATATTGAATCTAGAATAAGGTATGGCCTTGAGTTTTGGGGTAGCACTCCAAAAAGCAGGAAAATTTTCGTACTTCAAAAGAAAGCTATAAGAATTATGCTTAACAAGGGAAACCGAGTTCATTGTAAGCCTCTTTTTCGAAAACTGAATATATTTACATTATATAGTTTAAACATATTGCAAATAACAGTGCAAATTAAAATACAATATGACGGACTGCAGAAAGTTAAAGATAGTCATCAACATTTCACCCGAAATGGAGACAACTTGAATGTTAGTTTATGCAAAATGTCAACTTTGCAACTGTCACCTGAACAGATGGGAATCAAGATTTTTAACAAACTCCCAATAAATATTAAGCATGCAGCATCAACAAATATGTTAAAAGAGAGAATAAAACTTATTGATGGATAAAGCATGCTACAGCGTCAAAGAGTTCATTGACTGCTTAGAATAAGTATTAGCTATACCTGACGAGCTGTGCAAAAACTGTGACTATAGATTTAGATTTTATATTTACAATTTTATGTCTACAATTTTATATTTACAATATTAATGCATTTAATGTATGTCTGTAAACCAGCATCTTTGTATGTTTTATGGTAAAATGACAATAAACTACTACTACTACTACTACTACCGGAACCGGAAGCAAAATTAATATTTTGCAAAACCCGGAAACGGAAATATACAAAAAAATATACCTGGGTTTTGAGATCAGTTTGGATCCCTCATTCTGTTCTCAACCCTCGCACCACCAACACATAGGTATTTGATAATTATGGCTCCAACAAAAAGTATACAAATCAATGAAAGCCAACAGGCAATGTTGTTAGAATACATGCTAGGGCATGAAGCATTTGCAAGTGGAAAATTTTTGGAGCTGAACGGCAGGGAAAATAATAACCGTATGTGGGAAAACATGGCCACAAGCTTAAATTCGCACGGTGGAGGCTGCACTAAAGATGGGAAGAAGTGGAGAGAGGTAGGTGTGATGGGACATGTTTGTGCAATACTTACACTTACCACTTTATAGATCTCTTACTAATAATTTTTCCTCACATACATGGCTAAGCTGGAAGCGCCATACCAAATCAAAGGCGATCCGGATCCGGGCACACATGCGTGGGACTGGTGGCGACTCTGCAACCACCATACGACTCACCCCCCTTGAGGAAACCCTCGTCCAGTTTATGGGCGAGGATGTCGTGTATGGACGAAGCGACGTCCAAGTTTTTGGAATTGGAAATAATGATGTACGCATTTAAATCAAAGACACATGTGAATTTAAATTTGTTGTTATTGGTTCCATTATAAAGATACAAACCAAAGAATTTAAATTATTTGCAGTATGCACGAACAATGGAGCCAGCGCTTCATGAAGAATTCATTGACGACGCTGTGATTTATTTTAACTATGCGGAAGAAGAGTCGGTCGAGATCCGATTTTCGGAAGAGCTGGAAGCAGAAACAATTGGTAAGTAATTTTGGAGGGACTTTGTAAATTGTGTACTGTATTTTGTAAGACACAATTCCACAGTTCTGTAAATTGTGCAGACAATAACCAAAAAGAATGCAAAAACTACTATACAATTTCTAAATAGTATAAAATTTTTTAAAACTATTAATAATGTCAGGTGATCTACTTTTTTAGATCCCCCCTCGACTCCTGTTGCAGCTACCTATGTGAAGGCTGCTAGACATGCATACGGTATGATACTTATATATATCTATATTATACTTATATACCGTACTCACTTATATCCGAATTGAAAAGACATCAGTGTTCAACATAAGAAATGAACGTAATCAGGGCCAACACTGGCAGCAACAGTTCTGAATCAAAATTACTTATTCAGGAATCAACGAGGGCGCTTCGACATCTGGCCAAGCTCCTGCCTCTACAAAGAGGAAGGCATCTGCTAGCAGCACCCCGAAGGCAACTGCAAAACGCAGTATGGCTGAGGTGCCTTACATGGACAAGGCGGTGCAGCTTTTAACCTTGGTTGAGACCCAAGCTGCAACACTGGCAACCTTTTTGACTGTCTGCCAGGGAATGGAAAAATCCGCTGCAGCCACCGCCGAGGCTAATATAGCAGCTGCCAAGTCTGTTGAAAAACTTTCAGCAGCCATCGAAGTCATTGCCAAAGCAGTAGCAATAATAGCAGAGAAATTAAACAAATAAACAAAATAAAAGACTCAAAAGAAGTTTCTGTTTGGGAATCTATAATCTATTCTGTCCTCTCCACATTCTCCCAACAAGAGCAGCTCTGATGCCTCGTGCTTGGTGTAACACGTCGCCAAGCAAATTCGCCGGAGGCAACACATCTCCGGCGTCCAGCTCTAGCTCTTGAGCCAACTCAACAGCCTGCAGTGGTTCAGGGTCAGGTAGCCAATGGCGATATTGTGGAGGGTAGCGCAGGTGTTGATGATTTGTGCCGCTGTCGGATGGTCATAGTGCAGGGTCCTGTGCTGGAGGAGGCAGCGGAAACGGGACTTGAGTAGACCGAAGCAGCGCTCCACACAGCATCGAGTCCTACAGTGGACGTTTGTGTAGTTGGCCTCTGGGGTCCCGGGGACGGTGTTGAGTAATGGCGTCACCAGCCACGGCTCGCTGGCATTGCCAGAGTCTCCTGAAAATTATTGGATTGTTAGTTGCGGTAGCAATAGAATCATTACTAGAGATAGGATAGTTATGCAATTGCATGTTTTGATTTATGCATTAAATCCCAAGCAAAAACGTGGATATCTCCATTTCATCACTCCCTGGTTCTAAAAATATTGTTTTTATCTATCATGTTTGACATATTTGGGCACTTTTTCTAAAAATTGCAGTTCTTTTTTTTGGCATGTTTTTGCATGTTTTGGCCTTTTTACCAAATCTTCTGAATATTCTCTCGTTTTTTTAAATTATGTGTACAAAAAATTATTTCAAACTTCCCCGTAAAAATGATCGATAACTTATTGAAAATTTCAATCTTCAAAATTGAAATAGTTTTGGACAATTTCACTTAGGCCTATTTCTCTTCATGACATGCTATGACATTTTTTGGTTTTCAAATCTATTTGTTATGTGCGTTATGAAGGAGGGGGGGGGGGGGGGCTTTCCAAGTATAGCACCTGGTGAATAGATAATTACCTGGGAATACCTAGTTCCCAACCCTCTCAACCCCTTCTATGAATGAAATGTTATCTTATCTCTTATTTAGAGGAATTTTGTTATTGCAGAAGTTGAGTCTTATGTGGAAGGGAAGTGGGTAGGTCTTTCCAAATTTAACCCAGGTTTATTACCTGCAGTGCACCTCCATGTAGTTACTACCTGGAATTCTGTGATTATCCCATCCCCTCAACCCCTTCTAGCAATGAACTCATCAGCTCATTTCAGTGTCTCCACTCATTGTGTATTGATTCTTGAAAGAGTCGTGCCAAAGTAGCACTTAACAAACTGGACTTTGTACTGAATAAGAATATTTCTTACAAGCTATTGTGTGGAGTGCAGAAAATTACGACACATGATTTTGGAGAGGATAGTTTGTCCCCCTCTCAAATTTCGTAATTTAAAATATGCCCCAGGTCATGTGATGTTGAAAGATCGTTCTCCTCATACAAAAACATTTTATCAGATAGGCGGCATCGGTTAACGCCGCTGAATATTGAAATGATTTTAGTTAGCCATTGTGCATCTGGGTTTAAGGAAACAGTTTCATACTGACGTGTAGTTTATAAAACTAAATATACGATGATAAAATTATAGAAATTTGTGTTTGAACCCGCTAATCCACTTAATACCTGATTTTTTAAGATTTTACATGTTTTTCATATTTTGGCATTTGATCTTGCATGTTTTGAGGTTTTATTTTGCATAACTATCTATTTATGCATAACTAACTATGCTCTAATCATAACATCTTTTTTTTTTAATCATTTAATATCTTACCAAGAAGGTACTCAAAACGCTCATTGGCAGCGTAGCGTCTCACAAGTTCGGCCTTCACCGCACATCCCCTCCAGATGTGCGCATCGCCGGTGCACCCCGGATAACTTGCGTCAATTGACATAATGCGCATGTCGTAATCACAAATCTATAACCAAAAAACAAGAAACATGTGAACTTTAGAAAAGTATTAATCTCGTTTACTTATGGACAATTTTAATTTAGACAAAATTAGACTTACAGCCTGGACATTAATCGTCGGATTTCCCTTCCTATTAATGTACGCCTCCTCGCGCACACTGGGCCGCACAATACTGATGTGCGTGCAGTCAATGGCGCCGATTACTCCCGGAAACCCTGTTGCTTGATAAAACCTGTTGAACAAAACGTGGTTAGATTATATTCAATTGTTTCGTTTTTTTTTAAATTTTTTCAATATCAAAGTTAGATATTTTGGTAAAATTGTGCTAAACCGCCGCATATGTGACCTCCAAAAATCAAGGTCAAACTTCGAAAAACAGCCATATATGAAGGTGTTTTTGAAAACACTTAAAAGAAATTCTGGAAATTTCCAGAAAAAACCCACTTTTCACCACATATTCCCGAAAAAAACGATTTCACCAGCAGAACACCCAATCCCAAACGCCATCTTTCCTAAAGCAGCCATCTTGAAGAATGCGCGCCAACTGAAATATACCCACAAAAAAAAAAACCCAGCTCACTACCAGCCTTCGTCCCCAACAAAATTCCACATGCAACCGACCTCCAGAAGCAATTACCTCAACTCACCACACTAATCGCTCGACTCCTCCGAACTCGCACCGCCTTCGGCAGCAGCCGCCTCCCCAACAACCAACGCATGAGGGTCATACACTTCAGCAATAATGCCCTTAAACAGCGCATGAAGTCGATCCCGATGGTCAGGCAGCGACCGCTTCCACAAAAACTCACATAAATACCCCATATAATGAGCTTCGCTTCTGGCGTATCGAGGAACACTCGCCCGAACCTCCCTCCAGGCCCGCTCAATATTTTGAGTGTAGGCACCGGTCGCAGGGTCCACGAAATTAACAGAGTGATTAACACTCAAATGCTGGTATCCTTCTGCGCCCAAGCAAGCGTAAGCCTTCCAGCAATCCGAAATGACAGTCGTGCCAGGCAAAATCCACTCCTTCGCCACACCCAGCAACGTAGCCGCACTCCTGTCCTCCACCCCAACCACAAACAACTTCTTCGACCCCCGCTGAAATCCCCCAAACACCCACTTCCCCTCCAACACACGACCCCGATTATACTTTCGCTTCCCAATCTTAGCTTCATCAATTTCCACAATCTCACCAGGCCCACCCAATTTCTCCCTACCACGGAGACACCACTCCACGCACAACTCACGGCAAAAATTGGACCAATCCACCACCGCGTGGCTGGCCATACCGCATTCACGCACCAACATCTCCGTACGCGGGGGCCGCAAAATCGCCCAATACATTGTGAATAGCGCCACAGTCTTCAAAGACAGCTTCGATCCCTCGAACCACGTACCACGACGCGCAGACACACTAAAATTGCAGCGCGCCTTAAAAGCCTTACTCCCCCTTTTGCTTGTCACAGTCTTGCAACACACGTACCGGAAATCTTTCTTCAAAACACACTTCGCCCCACACTTCTCACAATCCATCCCCCTCCTCAACACCCCATGCGCCCTCAACCACTCCAACAAACGCTCCTCGTCACAGCACACACAAATAAACTCAACCATAGTACACACACACGAATCGCAAGACATCTTGAACAAGAATGAGCAAATATTTCATTCCACGCAATGATAACAGCAATCACCAAACCGGTACCCACACAAATCGGCAACATTCCTACCTGATGCATCGCACCCTACCTAGTAAATCGACATATACCTGCAATAACTTGCCCCATTAAGAACACTACATACCATAACCCCCATTAATAACTTGCCCCATTACCCAACATTGCCGCAGCCACAGAAGTTCAGCAACACTCGCCCGAGTCAACTATTGGATGGGTGACCATGATACCTACACATGACTCCCAGTGAATTCACCAAACAGTTGGCATCAATGATCGCACACCACCAAAACACCACCACCTGTCAGATAGTCGCCATTTGGCACAGTACAACCCGACCAAAACGCAACAAACCATCAAATTCAAACAGCAACTACACCCAAAATAACCGTCGCTACACAAGTTGCCACACCTATATCGACTCAAAATTGCACAAGGAATCCAAAAATACCATCAAAAAGGCGATCCGACAAGAATTACCCGTGCGGCGGTGTAGCACAAAATTACCGATATTTTATCAAAGTTTGAGAGTAAACCCGTGTATCATGCAAAAAGCAAGGTAAAAATTGTACCAACCGTTCTTTTATTTGGTTCCGATCTTGGACTGCCAGTGGGAATTTAATGTACCTGGTGGCCAGTCACCGCAGCACACACCTCGTGGATGCTGCGACTCGTGGAAGACTGGCTTATCCCCAGGTTCATGTCATTACCCTCGGCAGCCTGGTATGAGCCGGTGGCGAAAAACCGGAGAGCAGCTAGTACCTGTCTGACATAAAAAGATTAAAAATCCAGCATATCTACGAGCTACTGCAAAGTTGGTTACTAGCTTCCGGCTGTTATAAGTTAATACACTCCTTCGTTTCCACGCTGATGGCGCTACGCCTCTGGGTGATTGGCATATTACCCCTAATTTCTGTTATAATATTTTGCACAGCATATAGTTGGAGCCGATACAGCTTAAGAAAAGCTGCCTCTGTCAGCCCATCGAACAGCTCTGCGTTTTGACGCAGCGTTCTTCTCGTGACACGCATTCGCTGCCGGAGATTAATCCGATCTTGAACGCGAATCGCCTCCAAAAAATTCCAGGGATCCATCTTATGGAAAATATTAGTTTATTAATTGTCCATCTGTTTGAAGTGGTATATTGAACAAGAAATAAAATTCATGCATTGCACCAATGCCTATTATGAACGTTTCACTACAATATTTTTAGCTAAAAGCCTATTATGAACGTTTCACTACAATATTTTTAGCTACTAACTATCACAGGAAGTTGTTTTATTTAATATATAATGGTTATTACCTTTTACAGAAATACTTTAACGCACGAAACGGGAAAATAACCAATAATAACACGCACAAAATAACTTCACGTTTGCCACGGCTGAATCACAACTTTACTTCTCTCTAACCTCACATCACCCAAACCCGCAGCCGCATCGAACCAGGTTTGAAAGCCGCACTCGGGTTTGAAACCCGCGGCTTGTAAAAGTTAGCGAATGCCAAATGTGTGACTTTGCGGCTTTCGCAGCCAGTGCCGCGGCTTTCGCTTCGGAAAAAGTTAGTGAATAGGGGTCCAGGCGTGTGAGGACGACCTCCTCCCGTCTCGTGGACCTGATAGACGAGTCCCATGGAGCAATGGTAGGTTTTATATCTTTTAATTTGTTATTTGTTTCCAGATCCCAGACTTCTTGGAATTTCTTTTAAAAATGTGATTTAAAGCTGTTTTTTAAATCGTTAAAACAGAGCCTGTCGTTGTCTACAGCATTTTTCTCAGTCGCAGCCTTAGCCGCTCGGTCGGCCAGCTCATTTCCCCGTATCCCCACATGTCCAGGTACCCAGCAGAACACCACCCTGACGTCCCTCGATGAAAGGGACGCCAGCAACGAGTGCACCTCCTGGACGAGAGTGTGTGGAGAATAAAGGGCGTCGATAGCTTGGAGGGAGCTGAGCGAGTCTGAACAAATAAGAAATGCCTTGTCATTGCGACTTGACTCGATATATTTTAAAGCATGTACAATAGCATATAGTTCGGCTGTTAAAATACTACTTTTGTGATTAAGTTTAAAATAGTGCGTAACGCCTGTGCCAGAGACGAAAGCACTGCCAACAGCGCTATCGTTCTTCGAACCGTCGGTAAAAATCTGAGTAAAACCTTCGTGTTTAAAACAGAGCTCGGCAAATTGTTTTCTATACACAATCATGCTGGTTGTACTTTGGCTATTTGCCGACAGGTTCATCAAGCAGTTTGGCCGTTGTGTTAACCAAGGTGCTGTGGCGCTAAAGCCGTGTTGGTACATCTTTGGATAGTGGAAAGAAGCTTCTACCAAGATACGACCCAGCCGCATGCCAGCAGGCAGGGTGGCGCTGGGTTTGGCGTTGTATATTGCTTCGTAGCTAGGCTTAAGTAATGGTATAAAGGCTGGGTGTTTCCGCATGCACGTTAGTTTAGCTGCGTATGAAGTCAGCAGGCACTGCCTGCGCAGAGCTAGGGGTGGTTCACTGGCTTCGCAGTACAGGCTCTCGAGCCGGCTGGTACGGAGAGCTCCAGTGGCCAGCCGCAGGCTTGTATTGTGGATAGTGTTCATTGGTTTTAGGTAACTATCCCTAGCCGAGGCGTAGACTATGCTACCATAATCCAATTGGGATCGCACCAATGCCCTGTATCGCCTCAGCATAACCACCCGATCGGCTCCCCAGCTGGTACCAGTAAGAATCCGAAGCAGATTGAGGGACTTGCGACATTTAAGCTTTAGCTGATGGATGTGTTCTTTCCAGTTGAGTTTCTGGTCAAGCCACAGACCCAGAAACTTAACGGCATTCGCAAATGGCAGAGCAGCTCCCCTAATAAGAATATCGGGAGCTGGATGGAGACCTCGATGCCTTGAGAAATGCACACAAATGGTCTTTGTTTCTGAGAATTTAAAGCCTGTGCTATCAGTCCACCTCACTAATTTGTTGACCGTCATCTGTATTTGTCGTGCTGACGAAGCGAGCGACCTTGCTCGACAGATGATCGCGAGATCGTCTACAAACAGCGAGGCGGTAACTGGGGAGCGAACACAGTCTACGATGCTATTGATTGCAATCGCAAATAGCGTCACGCTGAGCACACTGCCCTGGGGCACGCCGTTCTCTTGTGTAAAAGTATCGGACAAAACATTGCCAACACGGACATTAAAAGTTCTGTCAGTCATAAAATTTGTGACAAAAACAGGTAGTCGACCTTTAAAACCCCATGAATGTAGCGATTTTAAAATGTTGTGGCGCCAGGTGGTGTCGTAGGCCTTTTCCAGGTCGAAGAAGACAGCTATTGCATGCTGTTTGCATAAAAACGAGACCTGGATAAAGGCCTCCATCCTGACGAGATGGTCAAGTGTACTCCTGTTTTTTCGGAAGCCACATTGTAGATTACAGAGCAAATTTTTGGTCTCGAGCCACCAAACCAAACGATTGTTCACCATGTTATCCATTGCCTTGCAAAGACAGCTGGTCAGGGAGATTGGCCTGTAGCTGGCTGCTAGTTGCTTGTATTTGCCAGGCTTAGGAATGGGAACTTGTATGGCGTGTCGCCACTCTTCCGGAAATATTTGTGAGAGCCAAATTTTGTTGTACATGTCGAGCAAAGCCAAGCGAGCATCTGGAGCTAGATGCTTAAGGAACTCGTTGTGGACCCTGTCGGCCCCCGGAGACGTGTTCTTCGATGTCCAAATAGCGTTATCCAGCTCCCACTCACTAAAAGACATGTTGTAGCACTCGGTGTTAGTAGAGGCAAACGACAATTTTCTGCGCTCTGCTGTGCGCTTGATCTGTTGGAACGATGCCGAATAGTGGCGGGAACTGGAGACATCTGCAAAGTGTTGGCCAATGCTATCTGCTATTTCTTTGGGGGCCGTAAACAGGTGTCCATTGTTCTCTATACCGGCTATTGATATCGGCTTATGCTTGCCTCTAATTTTATTTACCCTATGCCACACCTTGGTGAGGGGGGTGGTAAACGATAAAGACGACATATAATCGTTCCATGATTGGGGCTGAGACCTTTTAAAAACCTGTCGTGCCTTAGCACGGAGCTGCTTAAAAACCTGCAGGTTAAAAGTTGTGGGTCGTCTGGTAAAAATACGGAGAGCCTTTTTCCTTGCCTTATGCGCCTTGACACACTCGTCGTTCCACCATGGGACTGGAATGCGGCGTGGCTTCGTGGAAGTCTGTGGAATGGACTCCTCTGCGGCACTTGTGATAATCTCTGTAACCTTTTTTACTTGTGGTTGCACGTCTGTTTCTTGGAGTGAACCACTGAGGTCTGCCAGTGCAGCAAACCGCTTCCAGTTCGCCCGTTTTAAGCTCCATTGAGCGGGGCGAGAGGGGATCTGAAAGTCGGTTTGGAGCCTCAAGATGATCGGGAAGTGGTCACTTCCACAGAGCGAACATATGCACAAGTCAATCGCCGTAAAATTACCATTAAAAGAGTTAAATCTGGTTTGTTGTCCATTATTTAAAAGAAACAAATCGTTGTCTTCGATAAAACTCTCAAGCAAACGACCCCGGCCGTCAGCCATTGTGTCGCCTCACAGGGGGATATGTGCGTTGAAGTCACCCAACAGCACGTAGGGGTGGGGCAGTTGGGACACAAGGCTTTGAAGGTTCGGGGCCGTAGCTGGTGCCCACTCCGGAAGATAAATGTTACAAAGGGTAACTGGTTGTGGTAAGTGGATTCGGACTGCCACTGCCTGTAGTGGTGTTACCAGCGGCACAGGATGTGCAGGGACGGAGTCCCACACTGCCGTCGCAACTCCACCAGCCGCGATGTTTCGGGACAGGTCGTCAACCCGAAAGAAAGTGTATCCACTCAATACAGGTGAGTCAGATGGTTTAAAATGTGTCTCTTGTAAAGAGAGACACAGGGGGCTAAAATTAGCTGTTAAAAGCTTCACCTCCTCTCGGTGGTGATTGGATTAGAGCGATATCCGGTGAGTGCCGTTCTAGAAAAGTACCTAGTTGGGTCCATTTATACTGAGACTTGACGCTTCGAGCGTTGAGACTTAGGACAGTTAAATTTCTGGTCAGTTTGAAAGGGCTATGAGCAGAGGCTGGCAGAATCCAGGCTCTCTACTGACATGGAGTGCGCCAGAGAACCTCTGTCTGACTCACTTCCATTACCGGACATTTTCCTTCCCCTAAGATTTGCGATCAGCCGTCTGACTCTCTCACGCAAAGCACGCTCTTTCCTCAGTTTTGGTTGTATCGCGCAGAGCATTTCCACGAGGCCAGTGATGTTTTCTGTGTAGCGTAGTGCTACTTGGCCTGGGTGGTCATTGCCTTTAACCTCGTGAAGGAAATCCAGAACATTTTGCGTGGGTAAGACATTTTCGAGGGGTCTCCTCTCCAGCACTTCCAATGCTTCAGAGGGCAATGGTATGTTGGGAGTGGGGGAGTATGTCCTGGCTTGTTTAGCCTTCCGACGGCGTTTAGGTTTAAAAACGCGTCCGTCGTCGGTGAGTTGTCTGGTGTTTTCCGGTGCCTTGTTTTCGTGTCCGCTGTCGAGTACCTCGGCAAGACTGGTGTCCATGTTTATGTGTATGTTTGTGTCGTCATGTGTGTCTAGCTCTCGTAACTGTGAACTTTCGCCTTCTTGCAACGAGTCGGAAAGTTTCGATGATCTTGGGTGTTCTTTCCTTTTGTTGGTGGCGTCGTTGTTGGTGTTGTCTGTCATTGGTTTGTTTGTGGTGTCGTTGTTGTTATCACCGTTTTCAGTGTTGGTGTCGTTAATGTGTGTTGTTGTATGTGTTTTCTGCAGGTCGGGAAAAATTGAGGTGTTGTTTTCCATCGGGGTTGCGGTTTCCTTATTTTGAGGGCAATTCCTTGCAACATGGCCGCCCTGCCTGCATGAGAAGCACCGGAGATCGTCAAAGGAGAGGAAGATGCGATATTTATCGCCATCGTGGTCAACCAGTATCGACTCTGGGAGCTGGTGGGACTCGTCAATGACGACAAAGATCTGTCGATGGAAGCTGTAGATGTTGCTCAGTTCCGGGTCTTTCCAACATTTATGAACGACATCGGGGACACAATTTTCATTGCCGAGCCCAACATCCGTTCGATGGTACTGTGGGGGATTGTGGGGCAAACGTTTGACAATACGAGTCTGTTAGATTTAGTGATCATGCGGTGCGCTGGCAAGAAAACATCGCCGATGGATATCCCGGCATGTTTAGCCATAAACTCGTCCACAAGTTTGACAGATGACAGGTAGATGGCCACTCTACCTAGAGACAATCGGGAACCAAATCAAATATTTTTTGCACCGACTACATTAGCAACCGCGCGCAAATTTTGGTGTATGGTGACGGCTTCCACGGATTGGATGAGGAAGGCGTGTTCTTTCGTCGGGAAATGTGAGAGGTTTGCCGATTTTGGTGGTTTGGGACTCTTTAGTGGGCTAGAGTCTTCCTTTGTTTTTTCAACTGTTCGTCCTTTGTCCCTTGAGGCTGCCGAAAGTACTTCTGCCATCGTCTTCTGTGTCGGGAAGGCTGTGAAGGCAGAGGATAGATTTGGAGCGCGCGTCGGTGCGCTAGGGGAATCCGGAAGATCTCGGACAATTGATTCAGTGGAATGTGAGAGCCTTCTATCTAAGTTGGCTTTCACTGATATAACAGTAGTTTGACAGGTCAGTTTTGGTACCGTATTAGATCGGGGTGGTCGAATAAACGTTACATTGACGGTAGAAGGGCTGACCTCTTCTGCCGTCGAGTTGTTGGGTGAAATTCCACTCATTACAACAGAAACTAGATACTAAAGAGTGAACTTATGCAGTTCAATGCAGGGGGTACCGCTGCAAAGCAATTAAATTTTAATGGCTTACTGGCTACCTGGCCCTCCCGGGCCAGTCTGGCGATAACAGAGCGCAACGCTGCTGCTATCCTACACGTTATGCGATGTCTGTATGATTAGAATACCCCGTGACAGAACACAGGGATTCTAAAAATGAAAAAAAAAACAACTTCTAGTCACAAAACTGTGAAAATAATATAACAAAAGTGTGTGTTTACGATACCGGTTTATGGATGAGCCAGAAGAAACTCGAAAAACGATCGCCAAACACCTCCACAGGCACCAGTAGCGGGAGCCGAGACGAAGCACGTCCACCTCCGACGAAAGCGTGTGTGTGTGTGTGACTGTTTAGAGCAACGAATAATTTCATCACAAGGAATATAAATTTGCGGCCCCAAAATTTCGTCAAAAAACGCATCTATTGTTGATTGGTAACAACTCAAATCAAAAACTCGAAGCGATCGAAGCGTTTATTGGTTAGTGTAGATAATGTGAAAAAGTTGCCAGAACGGGGAACTCTTTTTCTTACAGCAAAACAATTACATAATTTCTGTCTCTAGCATGTCACAAAGCAACCTTCACAACGCAAATGTCAATGTACTGCTGCAACTAAATAAGTGCATACTCAGAGCTAATCCAGGACAAAATTTTACCAGAGGATCATATCTAAATTCTGTACAAGTGAAGTGTCCAATTTCTTTAACTCTTGATGTATTTATAGAGAGAATATCTTTATCGAGATTAGATGATCGGCGAGGGACTGCAAACTAGATTTAGATATGATAACCCAGGCGTTGACAGAAGTAATTCCAGTTTTGACGAACGAAAATACAAGTCCCACTGTGAGAGTAAACATCACGTGTAAAGATTGATTTAAGTTGGAAGCCCAGTAGAACAATTATTGAATATAGATTGTATTGAAATTGTATTTATACAATTTCCTTCGTTCGTTTTTAGCCTATGTTCTGAGAAAGAAATTATATTTACATCCAAGTTTAAGTTTTTAATTCCTTTATATAATTCAGTGATTTCAAAACGAATTTAACGGTTACATTGATACAAAATTGTAAAGGTATGGTATTTAATTTTCCTAACCGACGTGTTTGAGTGAATTTTTTTGAGATTGTTATCTATCCACTGCAGTGAACAAAGTGCGCTCTTTAGGGGAAGGTACTGTTATTGTCATTGAATCTTAAAGTAGCGCACTGAAGGTCGGGAGACCCTAACTAAAATACCTGCTCCCTAATATCGTTTGGCGGCATCATCCGGCCGACTGGTCAAACAATCTTTGGTCGATCCCACGCCTCGAAGCCTGTCAATCTTTTGCAGGTGTTACTCCGTGACACCGTTGATTCATGTCGGTCTCTATGATATATCCTCTAGCGAAATTAAATTTTCGTCGCTGTTTCTGTCGTCATCTGGGTAGTCATCTTCGAATTCCACTCCATCATTAAAAATATAATCTTCCATTTTTTGATCTTGAGAGTTGAGAGTGTTTGATTTGACTATAAAAAAATACCCCAAAAACACATAAATGCTAGTCATTTGACATCAGTAGTAACGTCACCTGATTGGTCAGAATTTTGCTGTTATAAGGAACAGTCATAAGAAATGGATTTAATTCATTTCTTATTCTAAAAACTATATCACTATGCCACATTTTCTCATTGTGAACGGCAAAACAGGAATGCCATCATCCATTTCGCTTACACACTATACCATATTCCATAATCAATATTTCAATTGTGAACCGGCCTTTACTACGTTTGAACATTTCCATGTTTGGACCGGTAATAATGAAATGGGCGACGCATGTTATCATAAACTCCGTTGTCATACACTTTAAAACATTCCTTGCGTTATTTCAATCTTTGAGGTGTTCTTCGCCTTGTCTTACAGCTCTTCATTCAATAGCAGTTCTGATTCATATCCGCCTAACAACAGCACAATGAACTTGTCAAACTAGAGTTATGAACAGTGCCATGCGTGCAAAATCGCAGGCCCAAATTGTTACGAGTGCTATAAAACCAGCGGGTTTACGACTAAGTTTGAAAGAAAATAACCTGCCGAACGATTTTGCACGATGTAAACACCGTTTATCTGAGATCACCGAAGTTAAGCAACACTGCTCTGGGCCAGGTATTGGATGGGTTACCATCATACACATGTAAGTGCGGGAGGGAGGTTGGAGAGACCTAACTTCTTAACAACTTTGTTCAACTTATTTTTCAACCCCTTGTCAGATTAGTGGAGTTGCTCGAGTTCTACCAGTACTAAGGACTTAAAGCCGTTGGTTTCTTAATGCTCTACGACAGAATTAGGCAAAGGGCAGTTTCCGGATCTCCACTTTTCAGTTGTAGGCTAGGTTAGCCTAATCATCATCCTAATTATCATCCACTCAATCACCAAAGATTTAAGCCAGTGCATCAGGGCCCGTTGTTAGATCAGTGCGTTGTTAAACTCCACAAATTGGGTCGCAATAATTCAACGAATTTACCTACCTGTCACATCGTCACCTGTCGTGGCTGCATAGCTTTGATTGCAAACGCCTTGGTTTTCACTTCCCAGCGAGACGTTCATGTTAGTTGTGTTGCCTATGGCTAAGAGTTAGCACCCCGTGACTGCCCAAGGCCGGCCGCAGAATATACTAGCTGAGAAATAGTTTATCCGTACTAAATACATCGGTTACTTTGGGGCGCAGTCTGCTGAGGATCACATTACCAAGTCAGCAGCCATGCCGCACAAAACAGAGGCGCAGAAAACGCTTGTTTGAAGCGCAGAAAACAGGGCTGCAAAAAAAAAGACCCGCAGTTAGACGGCACCCCTTTCAAGCGGGCGCGAAAGGTACCGGTACCCCCAAGAACCTATCGGTTTCGGAGCTGGCATTCGAGCAAGGCTGGGTGAAAACTTTCGACTGCATCATTTCTGGGTACCCATACAAATTGCAGCCTCACATAAAATTCATGCCCGGCCTCGCTGGCCTCATTCGGGCAGGGTGCCCGTTAGCGTTGGGTGCCATACTGGTACCGACACCTTATCGTCCGCCCTGACCTAGTTTTGACAGCGGTTTGGCAGTGACAATTATTTCCTACTTCGCACTCACGTCAAGCATGGCATCAGTACCATTTGCCCGGTCTCATTCACCCATTGCTTTCGTGCGAGGACGAAAGGTACCGGTACCCCCAAAACCCCATCGGTTTCGGGGCTGGCATTCGAGCAAGGCTGTGTAAAAACTTCCAACCTGATATTTTAAATGTAGCCACGGATGGTACAGGCCTACAAAAATTTCGTGCCCGGCCTCGCTTGCCTCATTCCGGGTGGGTGCCCGTTAGCGTTGGGTGTCATATCGGTACCGGCACCTTATCGTCCGCCCTGGCCTAGTTTCGACAGCGGTTTGGCCGGGACAATTTTTTCTTCTCCGAACTTTTGTCAAACATTGCATAAGTATCATTTGCTTGGTCTCACTCACCCTTTGCTTTCATGCGTGGGCGAAAGGTACCGGTACCCCCAAGTACCCATCGGTTTCGGGGCTGGCATTTGAGCAAGACTGGGTGAAAACTTTCGACTGCATCATATCTGAGTACCGAAAAAAAAGTGCGGCATCACAAAAAATTCATGCTCGGCCTCGCTAGACTCATTCGGGGAGGGTGCCCGTTAGCGTTGGGTGCCATATCGGTACGGGCACCTTATCGTCCACCCTGACCTAGTTTCGACAGTTGTTTGGCCGGGATACATTTTTCCTACTTCGCACTCATGTCAAGCATCGCATCAGTATCTCTTGTCTGGTCTCACTCACCCTTTTTTTTATGCGGGGTTGAAAGGTACCGGTACCCCCAAGAACCCATCGGTTTCGGGGCTGGCATTCAAGCAAGGCTGGGAGAAAACTTCCAACCTGATATTTTTATTGTAGCTACGGATAGTACAGGCCTACAAAAAATTCAAGCCCGGCCTCGCTCGTCTCATTCGGGGTTAATGCCTGTTAGCGTTGGGTGCCTTATCGGTACCGGCACTATCATCCGCCCTGACCTAATTTTGACAGCGGTTTGGCCGGGACAATTATTTCCTACTCCGCACTCACGTCAAGCATGGCATCAGTACCATTTGCCCAGTCTCATTCCCCCATTGCTTTCATGCGGGGGCGAAAGGTACCGATACCCCCAAGTCCCCATCGGTTTCGGGGCTTACATTCGAGCAAGGCTGTGTAAAAACTTCCAACTTGATATTTTTAATGTAGCCACGGATAGTACGGGCCTACAAAAAATTCGTGCCCGGCCTCGCTTGCCTCATTCGGGGTGGGTGACCGTTAGCGTTGGGTGTCATATCGGTACCGGCACCTTATCGTCCACCCTGACCTAGTTTCGACAGCGGTTTGGCCGGGACAATTTTTACCTACTCCGCACTAAGGTCAAGCATGGCATCAGTATCATTTGTCTGGTCTCACTCACCCATTGCTTTCATGCGTGGGCGAAAGGTAACGGTACCCCCAAAAACCTATCGGTTTCGGGGCTGGCATTCGAGCAAGGCTGGGTGAAAACTTTCGACTGCATCATTTCTAAGTACCCATACATAGTGCGGCATCAAATAAAATTCATGCCCGTCCTCGCTCGCCTCATTCGGGGTGGGTGCCCGTTAACGTTGGGTGCCATATCGGTACCGACACCTTATCGTCTGCCCTGACCTAGTTTCGACAGCGGTTTGGCCGGGACAATCTTTTCCTACTACGCACTCACGTCAAGCATGGCGTTTGTATTATTTGCTTGGTCTCACTCACCCTTTGCTTTCAAGCGGGGGCGAAAGGTACCGGTACCCCCAAGAACCCATCGGTTTCGGGGCTGGCATTCGAGCAAGGCTGGGTGAAAACTTTCGACTGCATCATTTCTAAGTACCCATACATAGTGCGGCATCAAATAAAATTCATGCCCGTCCTCGCTCGCCTCATTCGGGGTGGGTGCCCGTTAACGTTGGGTGCCATATCGGTACCGACACCTTATCGTCTGCCCTGACCTAGTTTCGACAGCGGTTTGGCCGGGACAATCTTTTCCTACTACGCACTCACGTCAAGCATGGCGTTTGTATTATTTGCTTGGTCTCACTCACCCTTTGCTTTCAAGCGGGGGCGAAAGGTACCGGTACCCCCAAGAACCCATCGGTTTCGGGGCTGGCATTCGAGCAAGGCTGGGTCAAAACTTCCGAACTGATATTTTTATTGAAGCCATAGATAGAACGGGCTTACAAAAATTTCAAGCCCGGCTTTGCTGCCTCATTCGGGTAGGGTGCCCGTTAGCGTTGGCTGCCATACCGGTACCGACACCTTATCGTCCGCTTTGGCCTAGTTTCGACAGCGGTTTGGCCGGAACAATTTTTTCCTGATCCGCACTCATGTCAAGCATGGCATGAGTATTATTTGCCCGGTCTCGCTGACACATTGCTTTCATGCGGGGGCGAAAGGTACCGGTACTCCCAAGAACCCATCTGTTTCGGGGCTGGCATTCGAGCAAAGCTGGGTGAAAACTTTCGACTGCATCATTTCTGGGTACCCATACATAGTGCGGTCTTATATAAAATGCATGCCCGGCCTCGCTCGCCTTATTCGGGTTGGGTGCTCGTTAGCGTTGGGTGCCATACAGGTACCGACACCATTTCGTACGCCCTCACCTTGTTTCGACAGCGGTTTGGCCGGGACAATTTAATCCACCTGTGCACTTACGTTAAGCATGGCATGAGTATAATTTGCCCGGTCTCGTTGACACATTGATTTCATACGGGGGCGAAAGGTACTGGTACCCCAAGAACCCATCGGTTTCGGGGCTGGCATTCGAGCAAGGCTGGGTAACCTAACCTGATATTTTTATTGAAGCCACGGATAGTACGGGCCAACATAAAATGCAAGTCTAGCCTCGCTTTCCTCATTCGGGGTGGGTGCCCGTTAACGTTGGGTGCCATACCGGTACCGACACCTTATCGTCCGCCCTGACCTAGTTTTGACAGCGGTTTGGCAGTGACAATTACTTCCTACTTCGCACTCACGTCAAACATGGCATCAGTACCATTTGCTCGGTCTCATTCACCCATTGCTTTCATTCGGGGGTGAAAGGTACCGGTACCCCCAAGAACCCATCGGTTTCGGGGCTGGAATTCGAGCACGGCTGGGTGAAAACTTTCGACTGCATCATTTCTGGGTACCCATACATAGTGCGGCCTCACATAAATTTCATGCTCTGCCTCGCTCGCCTCATTTGAGGTGGGTGCCTGTTAGCGTTGGTTGTCATACTGGTACCGACTCCTTATCGTCCGCCCTGACCTAGTTTCGACAGCGGTTAGGCCAGGACTATTTTTTCCTACTCCGCCCTCATGTCAAGCATGGCATTAGTATCATTTGCCCGGTGTCGTTGACCTATTTTTTTCATGCGGGGTTGAAAGGTACCGGTACCCCCAAGAACCCATCGGTTTCGGGGCTGGCATTCGAGCAAGGCTAGGTGAAAACTTCCAACCTGATATTTTAATTGTAGCTACGGATTGTACGGGCCTACAAAAAGTGGCAGCCCTGAGAACGTGCGAAGGTGAGTTGTTTACTATTTTTTTGCTGCTGGTATATTTTAATACCAAATTAATGCAAATGTTCTCTATCCCACTGTACTAAAAAAACGGGTGTAGCTGTATCTTATTGATACGGCCGATATTTAAGCGTGACTTCGTTCAACTACCGCGTAGGCACGTAGGTCAACTACAGTACTGACCATACTTCACATGAAAGTTTTACATCTCTCTTTATTTGGGCTGTGTTTTCATATCTAATTTACATGCTGAAGAACTATACAGATTGGGATGAAAGTGTCATCTTGCGAAATATATATTTTTTTTGGCATTAGTCTAATGACGAGTGCTTAAAACCAGGGACCCGAACCGGAACCGGAACCCGAAAAAACCCGTATTTTCTTGGAACCGAAACCGGAACCAGAACCGTTATTATTAATTTTCAAGAACCGGAACCGGAACCGGAACCCTTATTAAATCATGGGTTATTTTCGGTTCCTTAAAGGTTCCATAAAGGTTCCGAAGTTATATTGAGATTTCAGAAATTCAGATTAAAATTATTTGCTTATTATGTTTACAACTTTTTTGTTTTTAATTTTTCCACACGAAAAAAAAATGTTTCACTGGTTTGTTCCGAAAACATCCATTGACTTATCTTGTATCCACGATTTTGTTTGGGGAAAACACAAGGCATTTTAAACAACATATACGTCTTATGTATCTATAGCAACATTTTTAGGTACTATAATATTTACATTTTCACTACAATTTTTCATTGTCTCTACCTTATACAATAAAAAATCTTTTACAGTAGAAAAACATTTTTCAAGTAGAAAATTCTTGAGCACAATTTTGAATTTCTTGTCCTTTTTGATTTGAAGATCCGCCGGCAATGCCCTATAAAGCTCACAACCCGCATAGGTGGGCCCCCTTTTATAATTTTGAAAAGCTGGTTTATCCAGTTTATAGTTAATTTTATGTCTAGTGTTAAATAGCCCTTTGCCTCTCCCCATCAGAGTGTAACCGTAAATCCATTTCTTTACATTTTTTACTTGAAAGCCTCAAACAAACTAACCCCTTGTCGTGCATGCTTTGTCTTATAGAGATGGACTAGCCTGCCTTTTTTACTCCGTACATAGTAGTACTCTGTAACTCTACTGGTGCAGAGAAATTGAATCAAAAAATTATTACGACTTCGTTACACCCCCATCTTTTATGCAACTGGCTTCGTGTGCTTTGAAACCCAATGTGAGGAGAAAGACCTGTCCCTGGCAGATGGAAAAACAAAACTAAGTGTCACTAAAAACCACTAAAACTTGAACCTGTACAACAGCAAAATTTAAAAAAGTAACGCTTTATTTATCAAGTGGAACCGGAACCTTTTTAAACTTAAAGCCGGAATCAGAACCCTTATTTGAGAAAATTAGGAACCGGAACCAGAACCGGAACCCCTCTTCACAATATGGAACCGGAACCGAAACCGGAACCTTTAAAAACGTAAAACCGGAACCAGAACCAGAACCCTAATTTGAAAAAATTAGGAACCGGAACCGGAACCAGAACCTTTAATCATTTCGGTTCGGGTCCCTGCTTAAAACGCCGCCTTCTCTCACGCCTCCAATATTTAGTTTATCGAAAATCGAAAAAAAGCACTTCTAGAGAATTATCTGAACTATTGAATGATAATAAATGACATTCTGTCCAATGTTTCCTGTAGGCTGTAGAGCTTGTTACACATGTGCCATTTTGGAGAGCAAATCCGTACATGCCTCCCTATATAATGCGCTTTAAGACGAAGTCACGTCAAAAATGCAAGCCTGGCTTCGCTCACCTCATTCGTGATGGGTGCTCGTTAGCGTTGGGTCCCATATCGGTACCGGCACCTTATCATCCGCCCCAACCTAGTTTCGACAGCGGTTTGGCAAAGAAAATTTTTTCCACCTCCGCACTCACATCAGGCATGGCATCAGTATCATTTGCCCGGTGTCGTTTACCAATTGCTTTCAAGCGGGGGCGAAAGGTACCGGTACTCCCAAGAACTCATCGGTTTCGGGGCTGGCTTTCGAGCAAGGCTGGGTGAAAACTTCCAACCTGATATTTTTATTGTAGCTACGGATAGTACGGGCCTAAAAAAAATTCAAGCCCGGCCTCGCTCGCCTCATTCAACCATAATGTGTGTTTGTTTGTTCGCGCTTCAGCGGCCAAACGCTTGCGTTGCTTTCAACCGAATTTGCAGAGCACATTTTTATGTTCTCAACTTCGACCCCCCATGCGTTTTTCAGAATAATCGGTCAAATAGTTATGATAAAATAAGCACATTTTTAGATTTTGAATACACTTTTCGGAGTAAATATTATTTTGTTCGCCTCACATACTTATTTCAGTAATTTCTGTCCCCTCTTCTAATTGTCCATATATTTCCTCCCCTCTACAGTATAATATGCAGTCCCTTGGATCTCAATGCTCTAAATCTATCATACTTACTCAACCTGTAGCCACATTGATGTGCTTAATTGAATTTGTTATTGATTTTTTTGTAGCTGTCTCAGAACACGGGTTTGATACGCACTTGAATCCGATATTCAAATCCATCTCGATATAAACCTTCAAAGTCGCCGGGCAAGCACGCACGAGTCACGTTAAGGGAAATTACAATTTGGGTGTTGATGTCAGATTTGTCAACACGTGTGGAGTCAGGCGTGAGAGTGATCGACTTCTAGAGGACTCTGAGTAAATAGCAAAATGTGGATTATTACAACTACATGGATAACGGCTGGAGACGTCTTCATTAACGGCTGGATGGACTCTCTTAGGATTACAAGAACGAACTTCGTGACGTCACAGCACGATCTTAAAACTATAGCTTCTGTATGTCGGAGAGCTTTGAAACCTCTTTCAATCGATTTGTTGGAAAAAACCAATCGAAAGATGTAGACGGTGACATTCGCATAACTATCGTATTTCCCCGTTTAAAAGCCAATATAGCTCCGAAAAATACCAAATCGTAACATTTCAACATTTTGTTCTTGTCGTTATTCTTCGCCACAAGTCCTGACTGCGCATGCTCGCTGCGTGGAATTCCTCAACTCGAGTATTTAACATTTAATATCAATTTATTGGAGCTTTTTGAAAGTTGGATGAAGCCAAAATTGGAAATACATATGTAGCGTGTAATAAATTAATACACTTTTATAAGGGATGCATTCACCCTCAGTAGCCAGTGGCCAGTATTCAGTGATAGCTTAGGTTCATGCTAGTATTTAATCAATTATTTCCGTTGAAGTTTACGGATGACGGGAAGTCTAGTGGATAGCGTACGAAGCCAGATCGCTCAGATGCTTCGCAAATAACGTGATGCCCGGTTCGTATCACAGGGCACGTACATATTTGGCATTTTCAGTTTTAAACTGTATGAACAGTGAATGTCTAATTTGATACAACCAGTAAATGTATTTATTTATTTATTTAATGCTACGTACAATTACAGAGTATTTGTGTGAGCCTAATTGTTAAGGAACTTATATCATCAATTTAGTTCCATATTTAACTTTTAATTGTATTTAAATATTCTTCTATTGAATAATAGTACGGATTTTTGATTAAGAAAGCTTTGAGAGTAGTGTTAAAGATGGTACGGGTTGGCAAATTAGTGATGGATGTTGGGAGATGGTTATAAATTGTTGTGCAGAGGTAATGTGGGCTGTGTTCAAAGAGGGAATGGGAGTGAGTGGGTTAGTTCTTTCGTTGGCGTCCTGAGTAATACGTCAGCCGTCAACAGCCGTTCGGTTCTTCGCTGTCGACACTGGCGAGTGCAATGGCGGCGACAGATTACGCGAATATCTGACATCTACGATATCATCCAGGTATTACACTCTTACACTCAATCAGGTGTTCATCAGGCAGCGTACTAGAATCCACACGACAACAATTTGTCAAAATGGATTGTGAAACAGAAACTAGTAAGTTGGACGACGGGGAACATAAGGAACGTTGCCGTGCAGCCAAACGGGAGACGTTGCTAGCTAGAAAGAAGGAGAACTACGCTGCCAAACGGGAGACAATTTTAGCTGCAAGGAAGGAGCATAACGCGAAAAATCGGAAGGCAGTGCTAGCTCAACAAAAGTCTCAAGTTGTTGATATTGGGAGGGCCTTTCAAGGGCAACTTCAGCGAAGAATTGGCCCAGCTGTAATTGCTAGGCAATACCATTCACTCAACAAGGATCGAATCTTGCAGAGGAAACGGATTACCACAGTGAGGAACACTTTGCTCACAAGAAGCAACCGGTTCATCGCGCGTATCAATTGCATGAAATTGAAAGGCTCGGTAGAAGTGTACACTCGTAGGCTGGCTTTGAAGCTGCATCTAGACGACAGGGTGGAGGACCGCATTGCAGCTGAGCGCATCATAAAATGGGTGCTGCATAAACGTAGCACCTGTGTTAAACGGTCCAAAGCTATCTTACAGAAAGCAAAGGTACAGGTGATGGCCATGTTGACAAGGCTCGAGGAGTGTCGTTTGACAGTGCCGAGCGTGCAGCTGTCCGCACTTTGTGGACAGTCGAGGCATTCAAGTAGCTCTGAGCCGTACTTCCATGGGTGCACATACAAACCGTTTGTGAATCCTGCAAAGGCGATTGCGATATCTGAACAAGGTCAGGCCGCTGAAATCTTCCCCGCAGCAGAGACATTCAACCGCAAGAAAGCTATTGCAGCCACCATGTGGTCGTGCAGCAAGGACACATGCAACTTGGATGTGGCAATAATTACTGAACGCACAAAGCGCTTGCTGAAGGAAAACTCTTCCGTCCAGCCGCGCAACCTGCCATCTTTCGCCAAGCGCCTTGATGCCTGCAAAAGAGATCCACAGTTCTCTCGGATGGACAAAATGGGTCACCCAATGACATGCCACATGAGTCTTACGTCGTGTCCTTCGAGTCTCCTGTTCTTACGGAATGTCGGGCCGCATTTTCCCGAGCTTCGAAACTTTTTGAAGAAAGTGTACGAGCTGCGCAAGTGGACCCTCGGGATGGGATTGATCGATGACGCATTGAAAGCTATCGATGTGGACGAGTTGACGGCCACAGCCGATGCAGCAGAGAGAGATGCGAGAGCATTTCCGGGCGATTCGGATAGAGACTACGTGCTTGAGTCTGACATTCAAGAACGATATAAGAGCGGCTTTAGTGCTTTCACCAAGCGCTCATTGGATCTGCCCGTGCACGACTGCATCAGTTGCGAAAAGCTATGCTTCGGTAGGGAAGTGAGCGACCATCGACGTCTGCGCAAACCCTTGGGCGGAGAGGCCTGGAAACACTTGTAGGAGCACAATGCAGCGATCCCTGACAAAGCAGACTGTCACATGATATGCAAGTACTGTCTTGGCAAATTCAGGCTGAACGAAATGCCGCCAACGTGCTTGCTAAACGGCCTGCTCGTCAAGCCTGTGCCGCCAGAGATTTCGCGGCTCAACACGTTCGAGCTGCCGCTTGTGCAACGGGCCCGCTCATTCCAAACAATTCTGCGTATGGGCACTGTCACGAACAGGCACGTTCCCAACCGCGAGAGGGTGTGCAAAGCCGTCGGCCGAATCATTCACCTGCCGCTGCCGACTGAGCAGACGCTCAAGAAGCTCCCACTGCCGCAGGACCCGGTGAACAAAAATCCGGAGATCTACATTTTCGTGCGCAGCCTCCCAAACAAAACACACGTCATTTGGGAGGACCTGGTGAACGTTGACCGTGTACACGCTGCTCTCCTGAAACTGAAGCAGAGTAACCAATTGTACAAGGACATCGTTTTACCCGCCCAGCCGGCCAGCCTGCTGGACGGGGTCGAGCCGCAGGTCTTCTTCGAGGCCGGGCCGCTCGACGACTCGCAGGAGGTGGACGATCCTGAGCCCATTTTGTCACACGAAGACTACGGAACTCAGGCGGCCGATGAACTGCCAGCTGCGGTCGTACCCGACCTTGATGGACAGGAAAGCGTTGACGATAATGTCGAACCTGACGAGCGGCGAGCCAGCGGCGGCCCGGCTGAGGCGGTCAGGGCCATGTTGACTCAAGTCGATCCGGAGACGAGAGAGTTCGACTACCAGGAGTACACGATTCATCCGATGTACGAGTCGAGAGACAGCAGGTCTGCGTCTGCGTTGTTCCAGATGCTGCGGGTAAACGAGCCACCCATCGATTACCGCGACCCACAGATCGACGTGAAATGCTTTCCCAGTCTGTTCTGTGAAGGCTTGTATGGCCAGTTTCACCCCAGGAACGTGACGCTGACGTCGGCCGAGTTCATCAAAAGCCGGCTTAAGTCGAAGCACTCCCGTTTCCGCCTAAATCAGCAATTCCTATTCTATCTGGTGAACGACGCCAATATTCGGCAGCTGAGCGCAGGAATCTATCAGAAAATGAAAATAGTGATCCAAGGACACGGCTGACAGCAGCACAATGCTTGTCGCTAATGTCGAGGGAGGAGCTGGAAGGCGACCTGAACACCATCTTCTCGCGGCTGCGTAACACCGAGCCCTTTTGGGTGCAACCACGAAATAACCGCACTTTCCCAAGCGGCGGCGCCGCTTGGGAAAGTTACACACTACTTCTGGCGCCGAGAATATCAAGGTCGCGGCATGCAGCATTTCCACATGTTACTGTGGGTGGAGGGAGCTCCAGTCCTCGGCGTCGCCACCCCGGAGGAGGTGGCGCGCTTTATCATGGAGCACGTCACGTGTCGCGTACCGAACAAGGAGCGGTGTCCGACTCTGCACGACCGAGTGATGCGCTACCAGGTGCACAAGGACAATGCTTACTGCCTACGGAAAAAGAAAACCAAGGCCGGTGACGTTCGCGTCTGCCGATTTGGTTTCCCGCGGCAGCCAACGGACGTGTTTAAGTTGCACGACGTCGTCACCTCGATTTCGGGAAGAAAGTCGCTGAGCAAGAAGTGTCGCCTTTATGAGCTGCCAAGGTCGGGCGAAGAGGTGCGGGTGAATGACTATAACGAAGCGATCATGCTCGTCTGGATAGGCAATATGGACTTGCAGTACATCAGCGAGCAATCAGCCGTGCTCAACAGATACGTGACAAAGTACACGACCAAAGCAGAGAAAGGACACCTGCGAGAAACCTTTGACTTGATCAATTCCACCAAGTCGCTGTGCAGTCGCCTGCACAACTTCGGCTTGCGCGCCCTGAGCCACCGAGAGTGCGGGGCACTGGAGGCCGCGGACACCCTGCTGGGAATCTCGCTGCACGGCACAGATCCTGACACAACGTTCCGATGGATAGACGTGAACATGGTGCGCAGTCGTAGACTGAAGGGCATGCACGAAGTCAGGAATCTGGATCCCGACTCAACTGACCTGTTTTACGAGTCGTGGGTGGACAGTCACTATCCGAGCAGGCCGGAAGCGCTGTTTGACTTTGTCGCGTGGTTCGACATCGTGAAGGCACTGCCGACTGGCGCGATGGACGAGGGATACCGACTGGCAAACGGCCGTTACATCAAGAAGCGCAAGCGGCCGCACCTCATCAACCACTTCAGGTTCAAAGTACAGCTCGTGCCGGAGAAGTACTACTACTCACTCCTGCTGCTGTTCAAGCCGTGGACCGACGTCGACGAGCTGAAAGGTGGTCACGACACGTTTGCAGCCGCATTCGATGCCGCCAAAGAAGACCTCCTCGAAGCCAACCGCTACAATGTGCATCTACAGGAGATCGAAGATGCAGCAATGAGCGTGCGAGAACAGGTCGAGGCGCGGTTGTGCCAGGTGGATGCCGAGGCCGATCCCGCAGAGTCCAATGAGTTGCCGGTTGACCCGTTGGGCTTTGCGCCGCTGCCTGTGGAGGCCCAAACCGCGATGGGAGAGTTCCGTGATGCGGCCGAGCTTCATCTGGGGCCTGACGAGGTCGCGGAAATCGTCGCAGCGTTGAACGTCGACCAGCGGAGGGTGTTTGACGGTGTCGTTGAAAGCCTGACCAAGCGGACCGATGCTTAAACGGTGCTGCGGCGCTTCGTCAGTGGGGTCGGCGGCACCGGCAAGAGTTACGTGATCCACGCGATAAGATCGTGGGTGAAAGTCCACCTGAGAAAGGACGTGTCTGTAGCGGCACCGACAGGCATAGCAGCATACAACGTGAACGGAATGACCATCTACCGTTTGCTGCAACTTCCCGTGGAGCATGGAGACACGCCCAAGTACAAGGAGCTTTCGGACGCCGCACTCAAGGTGATCCGCGACGAACTGAGGAACGTCGTGCTGTTTATCATCGACGAGATTTCAATGGTCTCGAACCTGACACTTATGTACATCCACCTGAGACTGAGCGAAGTGTTCGGTACGAAGGACACTGAGGACGGCTGGTTCGGGAAACTGAGCCTGCTCGTTTTCGGCGATTTGCTCCAGCTGCCTCCTGTACACGATTTCCCACCGTTCGCGAGACTCACCGGGAAGCAGGTGGACAAGTACCTGGGGTCATTGAGCGCCGTGAACCTCTGGCGAGAGCTGTTCAGTTACGACGAGCTCACGATCAACATGAGGCAGCTGAACGACATACCGTTTGTAGAGCTGCTGCACCGGATGCGGCTCGGTATAGTGACCGGCGAGGACTGCCGCCTGCTGGAAACGAGGAAGGTGACGCTTGCCGCGGAAACGGTAGACGAGCGTTTGCGTGAGCTGTCCGCTCTGATAGCAGCACTGCCGTTGGAGACCGTCTGTCTGTTGCCGACTCGGAATCTTTGCAGCGCTCTCAACGACGCCATGCTGAAGGAGATCCGATCGGAGCAAATCCTGCTACTGGCCGAGGACAGGCTCGACTGTGTCCGTAACGCGGGCCACGTGAGGAAACGAGCGGAGAAATGGCTGGCCAAGCACGAGGACGATTGCTCGCGTACGGCCGGGCTGGAAAGCACCATCATTGTTAAGGTGGGCGCAAAGGTCATGCTCAGGCGGAACTTCGACGTCACCATCGGCCTGGTGAACGGCGCGTTGGGAACTGTGTTATCCGTCTTGCGGAGCGTTGACCAATCGAAGACGGTGGAGTCCATCAAGGTCGAGTTTGCCAGCGGCATGGTCAAGGACATCGAACGGGTGGAGGCCAGGTTCGAGGTGTTGACTGGAGCGTATGTGTACCGCAAGCAGTTCCCCATCAGCGTCTCCTACGGAATCACGATCCACAAGTGTCAGGGGCTCACCCTGCGCTCAGCCGTGCTGGACATATCTATGTCGCGCTCTCGCGAGTGTCGAAGCTGGAAGGCCTGCACTTGATCAACTTCAACCCGTCCGACGTAAAGGCACTGCCGAGTGCAATTGTCGAATACAACCGTCTGCGGAACCTGCACTGCTCAGGAGAGACAGAGATCCCGATCCCTGGGAGACAACCGGCTAAGCGCCGTGTCTACGACACGGTCTGGGCGCCGAACACTTTAGCCCTGGCGGCCCAGGGTAGCAGAACGCATGTGACCACGTCTGGGCGAGCCCAGGAGGCCGTGGGAGCTCTAAGACGAGGGTTCAGCAACTCGGACGGTGCATCGTGCTACGCAAATGCAGCTCTGCAGTGCATGCTGCACATCGACGGACTACGCAACCAGCTGGAGAACCAGCCCGGTGCGGGTGCACTGAAAGAACTGGCCCTCGCCTACACGCGGGGCACCGACACGATGAATGCGATGCCGATCCGTGCGCTAGTTGACGATAGCATAGGTGGCGGGGACAACTTCGTCTGCGGCGTGCAACAGGACGCTTCGGAGTTCCTCATGGCTCTGACTCAAACCTCTGCTGCGATGATGGACCACACGAGGTTTGGCGAACAATGGGAGAAACGCTGTTGCAACTGCGGAATTTCGAACACCAGCGATGTCGTTCCCTCACACATGCTGCATGTGGATTTGCCAGAAGCTGCAAAGGACAAGACCACCACATTGCAGACGCTTGTTGATCGTGCTTTTGCATGGGAATCGATCGACTGTGTGTGCGACCAGTGCTCGTCAGGTCCCGTGCAAAGGAGATTGAGCATCCAGTCGACAGGACCGCTCATCGTGCTACACCTCAAAGTGTTCCAGTTTGTAAACAATGTGGCGAACAAGATTACAGACTTCAAGCTGCCCGCTGTTCCGTCGAGTGTGCTGAAAGTTGATGGACGCGTGTACCGACCAGTATGCGGAATTTTCCACATTGGGTCACAGCTGAACGAGGGACACTACAGAGCGTACTTGCGGCAAGGCACGAGCTGGGACTGTGCAGACGACGAGGTGGTTGCAAAAGGTCGATGGCCCAACCTCGCAAAAGATCTGATGCTCATTGTACTCCAGCAAACAAGTTGAGGAAATTTGGGTAAATTTCAGAAATATTTCTAAAGAATGCCAATAGGGCCATGTCTTCCATACTACTTTACAAATGACTAACAAATAACGTGCAAATACAGCAAAATGACGACCGAATAACTTGAAACTACCAAAAACCATGAAAAATCTTCGAATAATGTGCAGCCATACTGGCGCCGTCAGATCATAGTCAGATGATCGCCCGCCATTTATACCAACTGAAATTTTATTAAATAAATTCCTCCAACTGCGAATTCTCAAAAGTGAAATAGCATTGCTCTGGGACTCTTATAGGCAATTGGAAAAGCACGAGACGCCGACGACGCTTTTCGTCGGTCGGATAAGAGCGTTCGGTGCTCGGCAGATGTTTAACTTGCACAGTAACAGTTGGCAACACTTGCTCAACAGCTGATGGATTGCAGGCAACACAGAACAGCTGTGATCAGGATCGCACGAAAGCCCTATTTCCACCCAACTTCGAACGCAAAATCCTGAGAAAACCAAGTGATCGAGTAACGCTCCCCCGCATGAAATAAACATGAAAAAACACTCGACGAATCCAAAAACACCAACGAAAACATAGTACTGCGGTGGAATAGCACATAATCATCAAAATTTGTGGCCAGATTCACACAGCGCCTGAAGCAAGTGTGAAAGCATTGAGGGAAATGAAAGTGACATTGCCCTATAATCATTTACATATACCTATACCTTTAGCAAAAAGAATTGAAATAACCATCAAAAAAACGAACCAATTCGTTTAAAAAAAGACGACGTCTTCATTGATTGAGTGTACCAATAGGTACGAAATTAAGCCACAATAAACTTTGAAAATAATTGCCAGAACTGGAAACATGTAGCGTTCAAAAGAATTGAAATATACGTGAATGCAGACGTCTATCCCCTCCCTCCCCCCAGCCCATGCACTTTGAAATTTCAATCCTTGTTGATTGATTGATTTGTGGTGTTTAACGACGCACTGTTTTGACATCTGGTCATGTGGCACTGGTCTAATGGAGTCGGTGGATGAGTGGATGACGATGATATGAATATGAATATGAATGCTTTCAGAAAATCTTGTGATGTGCGACGGCACCGAGAGTCGAGCTGCAGTCCTCGCGCAGACGGGCGAGCAAATTCGAAGGGCGCGGCACACCAATGATATGCAAAATAACAACATTCGCGAGGCCAACCAGGCCCTTGCGAATGGCCTACCATTAATGGCATTCCTGTCGAGGATGGCGCACGCCTTCGACTCCAGATTTTCAACGCTCAAACTCCAGTTAGCCGCCCAGAATCTGCTGGCTGGAGTTGAGGACGAAGAAGATGACGACCCCGACCCCGACAACCCAGCGATCATCCAACACGTTGCACCGGATGTCCAACCCAACCTCGCGCCGGGAGTTGGGGCTGAAGGTGCCCGACGAGGTCGCCGAGGAGGTGCCCGAGCTGCTACTGACAATCGTGCAGAGCCTGCTGCTGACAATCGTGCAGAGCCTGCCGCTGACAATCGTGCAGAGCCTGCCGCTAACGCAGCGCCCGACGCTGTAGAGCCCGGCGCCTTCTTAGAGCGAGACTATGACGATGGCTTCGCTTTCATGTTCCACGATGGTAATAAAATATTATGATTTGGGAATCAGGTGATTAGTATTCCTATAACGGCAATGGACATCATTTAAAAAAATTATTTGTGCAATTTCCAGACGGAGACATCGCACTACCGGTGGATCCGATGCTTATTGACAATTCAGGTGATATGTTTGTGGCACTGTAAATGCTAAATGCTTTTTAGGTATTTCAAGTTTCAAATCACTAATTTGTGAAAATTTTCAGACGACGATATGGAGGTCGAAATCGACTTACGGGACCCTTTTGAGGTTTATGTTGAAAGGATAGTGGAAGCTATGCCGGAGGCGCCAATAGGTAAGCGATAATAGTGTTCCCATTTCTTAATTTAATAATAATGACCCACTACACTCCATTCTTAACTAAATTGGTGATAAAACACAAACAAATTGCTGACAAATTCGCTGAGGAGAGCGAGGTAGATAAAAATAATAACAAAATGTTGTTCGTACACAGGTCCGGAGGAAGATGTAGTGGGCGTCCTCGACGAGCAATTGTGTCGCTGCTGTTTGGGCCGCAGGCGGACAGTAATGTTTCTGCGACTCGTCCATGTTTCTATTATATCACACTTGTGGACTTGCCTCCATTGTTGATCAATAAACAATAATAATAATAATTACTATGGACTTTCTAGGAGACGCCTGCATGGTGCCCGGCGTCATCACTCTGTTGCAGGCACTTCATATCCTGCAGTACGTGCGCCGAATTTTACAATACTCGGTATCACCACTGCTTTGCCTGCAGGCAGGTCATACAGAGTCTGCTTACGCCCTTGACGTGAGGTACAACCATGATTACTGTATTATAATAATATTTTAAGTTTAATCTTGGAGTCGGTGAGATAGTATTTTATTCTGTATCTGCAATCACATTGAAAATAAGGTAGCATCGAATGTAATTAAACCAACATCTTTACACGGCACTGCCTAATTTACCAAATATGAATAACTCTGATACGTAGTGCACAAAGTAGGCGACATATGACGGGGGGAAGGCCTATGATTTCTGCGACTCATTTAATCGCTAGGCAGGGTAGGGCCATTGTAGTTCAATTGCCAAATCGTATCAATGTTTTGGGGCAGTAATCACATTACAACACAAACTTCTCAACAACAATATTGACAACCCGAGACTGCTATCTAAAATCTGCATCGCAATACCATCCAGGCAAACTTGAAATTACCATCCTTTCAGGCTGCCAAAGAGTAGGATTGATATCCACAAGCACGGGTGCATTAAAAGACTAATGACTGCCTACAACTGCCTTGCTCAAAGTATTTTCAAAATCCAAAAGAAAGCCATCAGAATTGTAGCCAGAGTCAGAGGTCGAACCAGTGTACGCAAATTTTTTATCAAATATAATGTTTTAACTCTATTTTCCCAGTATATTTATGACTGCGCATTATTTGTATACAAAAACAAGTCTGATTTTATTTTAAATAGGGATATACACGATCACGATACCAGGCACCCACATAACTTATCTATTAATAAATACAGAACGACTAAGTTCATAAAACAGATCGGTGGAGCTTGCCCTACCATTTTTAACAAGCTACCCGAACATTTTAAATCAAGTGACTCGCTATCCCAGTTCAAATCAGCTCTACATAAATTCTTAGTTACAAATTGTTTTTATAGTTTAAATGAATTTTTGACTACAAATAATTATTTGTGATTTTACTGTACATATTTAAATTCTGTATTTTATTGTATTTTTATTATTAAGAGGGCGCTAATCCGTTCAACATTGTAACAAAATGTTTCATGGAAAATAAATAAAAAAATAAAATAAAATAGAATTACTTAAAATACGGGGCATCATGGACGGGAGCTCACATTGCATATCACTCAAATTGTTAAAAATATATAGTGCAGCTGTAGGTACAATCGGTAGACGTAGGTAGTTAACCTACTACCAAGAGCAATGAATCCCTTTTTATTCACTTCTTTCGGGGCTATTTGCAGCTAGAGAAGTGATATCTTTTTGAAACTACATTCGTGATATAGGTATTACATTCAACCTGTGATTCAACCAAAATCTTGTCAATGCTATGGCAGTGAAAATTTCCTTTATATTTTTATAATTGTAAATTTGGTTACCCCTAGGACTATACCTATCTAAATGCTTTATTTCAATGCATGTTTAGAGGAAAGGAAAGGCTGCCAAAGCTGAGGCTGAGACTGCTAAGTTCTCTCTCGGGCAGATGTCAAAATCAGCAGCAGCCGCTAAGTTGCCTAGTTCCTCAACTGACTTGGTCGATGACTCGGCAGACCCGGAGCTCAGGAGGCTTCGGAAAGAAAACAACAGGCTGCGTAAGGAGAGAGACGATGCTCTTGGTTAGTGAAATATTTAATTGCTGTAAATTGGTAGATTGATTGAACAAACTATTAGGTGACTCAATATTTTGGCACATGGATAATACTATATTTACTGGCCGTGCTCAATTAACCTAACCCAATTTGATTATCATGTGATTTATTTTCAGAAATTAAAACTTTGCTGCTGCTTGCTAAGCAGTTGGTTGTAAAACTTCAGCCAACAAAGAATGGTTCGGATATTTTGTCAGAGTCGTTAGATGACACTGTATTGTCGCCAAGGCGTGAAATCAAGTACAATTGTCTGCTGGATGAATATCCAGCGGACTGCATCGAGAGCCAAGCATTTTTTGGCCACAATAAGCCCCAGTGGCCTTTCAAATCGAACGAAAACAAGACCTTCGCCAGCCCTGCCATTGCCATTCCAGGCCAGACGGACGCGACCTCACTGATGCATAAGAAATCTGATGACAAGGTATTTGCAGTGCCTGTGTATTGTATGGGCTTTCTGATTTTCCCTGTGTCCGATCTAGTGTTGAGGCGCTCCACCTTCAGTAAAAATAATGAGCATTCCTGAGACTGTTGCTTAAAAGCTCATTCAGTCCGTTGGTCGTAGTCACATTGGCTTCGATTTACTCTTCGTTTATTCAAATTTGGTGATTTCAGCAACCCTTTCTACTTTTTTCAAGTTTTCCAAAAGTAGGTCTCACCTATGTCTCAGTTGGGATGTATCTTTTGTTGATAAGAGGCATTTTTACTGAAATTGGAATCTGGAGCTTGTCCATGGTTGAGCCTTGGAGATTTTTTTTACAGGTTTGCGAGCTTATGCCGGGCTCTGGGGTGTATGTGCCGTTCAGTGCTTACTCTGCAATCAAGAGAAGCTCGAAAAACCAAACCTCAGCGGCTAGGCAGCTGATGGAGGCTGCATTCACCAGCGAAGCGCTAACTACATGCTCGTTGATGGGGAAACTTGCGAAAGGGCCTGTAGGGAAGCCATCAGAGCGCCGCGATGCCCTTGACTCTGCAGGTGTTGAGGCAATTCTGGGTAAGCAAATTAATATTATAATGAAATGAAGCCCTTCGGTTCCACAATGGATGTTTTCAAACATGGTGTGTTTTGGTTTTTTGTTGGCAATGCCCTTGTCTATCCAAAGTTTGGCCTAATCAGCTGCACTATTATGTTGCAACTTCCAGAGTTGTTGGGTCTTGTATGCCAGTGTAACGATACTTGGATGGTGCTAGTCCAACTGTATCTCACACGGTCAAATCTTGCACGGTTTGTTCTTTTTTTTTAGCTTTCACGGCTAAGCTAGCGGTTAACCGAGGGTGGGACGCTGTTCCGACATCTGCAATCACGCGGTCCATGGACACAAAGCTTAGTGAGCTACGTGGGGCAAGCATGAAAGACCAGTTGACGAATTAAGGTCTGACTGCATTTATTATTGCGTCAATGCCTGGCCGTGCCATTACTACTACTTTTATTCGTTGCGTCAATGCCTGGCCGTGCCATTACTACTACTTTTATTCATTGCGTCAATGCCTGGCCGTGCCATTACTACTAATTTTATTCATTGCGTCAATGCCTGGCCGTGCCATTACTACTATTTTTCTTCATTACTAAGCTAAAAATAATCGCCAAAGTTAACGCCAAAGAATCGTTACCTATTTCACATTATAGGAAATATTATACAGAGAATATTATAATATTCTATATTACACAAGGTGCTAAATTTGTATTTTGTTGCCCAATAAAATTGGAGTCATAAAATAAATATGTTTTTCTTTCCAAAACCAGACCTTTCCTGCTCCAGTCCAGTTCTAGTTACCATCCCAGACCTAGTAAGTAACACTGGTCTGGCCCAGACCTGGTAAGTAACCCTGGTCTGGCCCAGACCTGGGTTAAGGTGTGCCAAATTTGGACCCAATCTTGATCCAGTCCAGATCTGGGAAAATGCATGGCTTTCAGATCTGGACCAGGTCAAAGATTTTCGTAAGGGACTATACCTTATTCCATAGTCACTTTTTCAATTTTGAACCGGCCTTTAATGCGTAAATTATTCTGAAACTGCAAAGTAACCAAAACGTGTTTTGTGTCCCTTTAAGATTCTCTGACAATCGCTTGGAAATACTCCAGTGGTCTACGACCAAGGCTTTAAAAGCTTAAAGGCCACTGTGAGACGCGTCACAGACGCCTGGCGACACAGAGCTTCGGCCATGTCACTCCAGGGACACGTTCTGGTTGTGAACCAATTCGTCGCACCTCGGCTTTGATACACACTACAAGTGATCCAACCCCTAGCATCCCTCCTCAGTAGAGTACAAAGTATTCTCGTCGATTTCGTTTGGGCTGGGACTTGCACCCCAATCCATTTAAGACGCTTAGGTTTAGTGCAGTCCAAAGTAAATTTCTTTTGAGTCTGCTTTGCCCATCGCTATGTAATGGCTATCGAAGACCACCCAGGCCATGTCATGATGCGCCATTACCTGCGCCCTTCTCGTGGGCCGGTACCGGCTGGCAAGCTCTCTTCTGCTCCGACATTGTCCGACGCACAGGACGAGGGATGACAAACTTCCTGCGAGCTGTACTGCTAGTATGAAACGCTGTCCGTAAAACGCGAGCAGTATGCAGCCACCGCATAGGGCTTACAGGACGTGCCTCTCATCATATCGTCCCTCATCCCGACTACAACTAACCCTTTCGAACCATGACGGGGACGGCTCGGAAATATATCGATCGGCGATCTCCTTGATGGCGGCAATTGGAAGGAGCTTACCCTTTTTATCGAAATATCAAAATTATCGCGCGGCGAGTTAAAAACAGCTCTATTTGACCTGAATAAGGGAAAGTCTCCGGGGATCGACGGGCTAACTCCCGAATTCTACCAATTCTTCTGGAACGAGCTCCAAAACCCGTTCCAAGAAGTATTCGGTCCCGCCATTGTTTCAGGCATACTTCCACTTTCTGCACAGAAGTCGGTGCTTACTCTTCTGCCAAAATCAGGCGATCGCCTCGAAATAAAAAACTGGCGGCCGATATCACTACTAACAACCGACTATAAAATCCTAGCGCGGGCTCTTGCAACGCGTCTTAAGAGCGTCCTAGGTACTCTTATTCACCCTGACCAAGGATATTGTGTGCCAGGAAGAACAATCTTTCACAATTTGCACCTCCACAGAGATGTTCTGGAATACGCAAACCAAACGCAGATTCCCCTCGCAATTTTGTCCCTGGACCAACAGGGTGCTTTTGACAGAGTGAACCACGGCTACCTTTTTCATCTTCTCTCCGCGTACGGCTTTGGCGAGGGCTTCTGTGCCACTCTCCGAACAATGTACGAGAAAGCCACGTGCTATGTCCGGGTAGGTGCGAATCTGACAGCCCCGTTCCCGTTTAAGAGAGGCATTCGACAAGGATGTCCATTGTCAGGCCCACTTATTTCGCTTACAATCGAACCCTTTTTGCGTTTATTTCGAAGAAGAATGCTCGGTTTGAAACTCCCAGATTCCGCGGAGACAGGGTCATCTGTCTCTCTGATGACACTTACCTGTTATGTTTTCCTCTAGAAACCCTTCAAAATCGTTTTTTCTTTCTCGTTTTGTTTTCTATCGTAACACTTCAAATCTATTTCAAATCTCACAGAAAAAAAAAAAAAAAAAAAATATTGTGGAGCAAAGTCCCAAAAGAATTTGAAATCTTTCCGTATCGTTTATTTAAAAAAAAAAAAAAAAAAAAAAACACACACACACCATGATTAAGGTCATGCACAACCTGTTGAAGGCCATGATCAGACACACACACACACACACACACACAGGTCACTATCAAAACCAAGACTTCATCTCAAACAATCTCTGTACGCAGTATAGTATCGGTCTCGGCTTCTCGCTGGCCGAATGTTCCCATCGCTTCAAATAATTGATGAACGCATCTGATATGAAAGTAGCGATGTCTGGCATGAAGCACTGGTCAACATTAATATTGAAAACTTAACGGCGAGGGTTATCTTGGACTTGTGGAAATGTGAGTATAATAATCAACGTCCGTGTACTTTAGAACGTGTTTACAGGTTTGTAGTTAGCAGATGAAATATATCAACATAAAGCAATGGGCTTGTGTTAGCATATGAAATATATCTACATTAAGCAGTGGCCTTGGGAATGCAAGCTGTGGCGATGAGGAACTTCCTGTAAAGTTGACCGGATGACCAGGGTCATAGTTCACCTGAAGAGACATACCATTAAAGTCTTCACATCAACTCGGCGAGCATTATGTGAGTTATTGTATCGAGTTTAATTATTTGTGGTGACAGAAAGCGTGCTTCTGTAAAATGGAAGGAATTGATTCTGTAAAGAATTCTGATGCAAAAAGATAAGTTACAGATGAATACAAAGCAATGCAAGCAGAAAAACAGGAGCTGCACTTGACATTAACGTGCGTAGGATTAGTAATTGTATTGTTGAAAAAACAGCGGCAGGCCCGCGCCAGGAAAGATTGTGTGTCAACTGTAATTTGCAAACCAAAGCGAAGTTAAGTTAGAAACTTGCTGGCTTTTTTTAACGTTCGGCATCAAAATTAATAACACTTCTCAAAATCTCTCAAAATGTCTGTACGCCAGCATTATTTAATGCAATGGTCTTTTTAATGACAATAAAATATATCTATCTATCTATCTATCACTCTTCGACCTGGAGTGTCATACAAATGCCCAGAAATTCCAAACATTAATAGCGATTGCAGAGCCAATAGTTGCTCAATGTTTGGAGATTTACAACTTGGGTAATAAACCATCTTTAATTCAGATCAAAGTAAAGTGAAATTCTCAAGTTTGGCTTTTGTTAATATTGCACCATGGCACCATGTACGTCACAATAAGAGGCTTTCTCATCTACCTGAGCAAATTCTTCTTGTGTTTAACACAAAACAAATAAAAAAATAAAAACAAACTAAGCTTTCTAATACAAAATACATCAGCGCGTCCAAATCTTTGAAATTTACCAAAGACAGCTGTGAGGACAGCTGTGAGGTCAGCTATGAGGTCAGACCACAGGACTGCTCGATGAAAAGTGTTCCAAGAGCCTGCAAAGTCAATTGTGCAGCAAGAAGCCAGCCTTCAGTCGGGTTGTCATCGACCGAACATGAATCGCATCAGTCGATTGGAGGGGTTGATTTAAAGTCACTAGCATGAACCCCTGGTTTCTGCAGATTACTAATCAGAAAAATCCGGGCAGTTTGTGTAAAAACTATTCGACAAAATGGAACTGAGCGGACATCCGCTGGCCTTCATGGAAGATGATGATGCAATGCCAACTTGTACCAGAAATCAAGGAATGACACTTCCTAATTTCACAGAGAGCAACCAAAAGATACGAGCTCGAGACCTCAGTTGGGCGTCCAAGCGGGAATATGTCACTCAAGTTAAAACTATGCTGGAGGCAGTGGCACTATTATGAGGTAGGCGATAACGCCATTGGACGGGAGATATTGCTATGGAAACGGATCCAGGTGAATGGTAGATTGCTTGCAAGTTATGTAGGTGGCTAAAGAAAATCAACCGCTCTAAAGAATCTGCATTGGATTATGTAGGTACTCGATGCTGAAAAAGTTGTTGCCCGCTGGAGGAAAACGTAGACAACTGTCCTAGACACATTCTGGAACAGTCCATCGAGTAAAGTACGATGAAATAGGTAGGTGCTAATGCTAGGTGGTAAATGCTAATTTTTCTGGTCGATTTCATAAATAAGTTTAGGTCGTTTGGTTAGATTGAAGTTGATGATATAAGAGAACATGGTAAAATAAGATAGATTGATATAGGTATATCTAATCAAGATATTAGATCTAAAAGATTTACCAGTATGAGAATTGGTATTAATATAGCAAACATGTTTTAAATAATTACAACGACGAAAGATAATTAAACGTTGTGATCTTGAGAAGCGATAAATATGGTGACATGCCAACATATTTTGTTGCAAGATGCTCCCAAACGTCGACTACCACGGATACGACTAGCGCCTCCTCCACGACATCCACCAACCAACTCTAGAAATTCTTAGAAATTATTCAGCTGGATTCTCTCGATCAAACACAATTTGCAAAAATTCTCGCACTTTGAAAATCGAACATGTAACGGCAAGATTTCCGAAAGGAGATTTATCCTTTTAGCATGTACCTTGCAGTTGTTTTCAACTCGTGCTTATATATATAAATATATATATGTGTGTGTAGGGGACTCGTGTGTTTGGAGTTGAAGCTGACCTGACGCACGAAACTAGGTGTGTGTATTATTTTTAAATTCACACTTTCCGAAAAGCAGGACGACATTAGTCAACCTCACAGAAAGTTCGAGAATAAATAAATGCACGGTGGAATCGTAGTCACTGCAACGTGATCACGGTAAAAGCCTTCCATTCGCAAGCAGGCAACTTGCCGTCCATCATGAATATCACAGTTGGACAACGTTATAAAAACACATTAAAAAAAAGCAAGCGAACGTAGAGGACAACGTCTGAAATCAACACCAGCGGAGTGTTAAACCAGGAAATATTGACATAGGCTGCAGATATAATCGTTGAAGAGGTGAATTTAACTTTACCAGTGCAAGATTTTTGATGCCAAGATTTGAAACCACATTTCCTGAGACTTAGTCAAATTTGCAGCTGGTTATAACGCCAAAAATGAAAATAATTTTTGATTAATATATTGAAATATATAAGATTAATTGCAGCACGGCGTTTCGCCAAAAACCGTCTGGCGGACCCAATCGTCCTGTGGCCAGACCCAGGTCGACGGCTCGGCATGGCACACAGCGGTCGGGTGCCATCCGGACGAAAGCTGTGTCATATTCACCGCCGCCAGATGGCAGACTCGTATCGTGGAAATTGCGGCAAACAGACAAGTACCCGAGTATCAAGAACAATTTCCACCTCGTGCTGCAAAAACTTACGAGTACCTGTGCGAGTGTCGGTACAAGCATAGGCTGGCGTTGCACAACCAGAACCCGAGGAACATCTTGAGCTGGTAAACTGAGAGACAGCCTCTGCATAATCTTTGAAGCAGAAATAAAGCCAGCGAATCTTGTCCGGCACGAACTCGCTTGGGCCACAAATATGTTCGTCTGCGCAGTTTTGTTTGTCCAGTTACTTGGACTAAAAAAGGCAGCTGCTGGACGAAATGAGAATAAAAAACATATCGAACGGGCCGGGAAGAAATTCAGACGATTTGTCGACATCGGGCCTGGACGATCTGATGACGACGATGGTATTAATTCAGCACGGGAAAAGCTTAATATTAATCAACAGCCTGGCAGGTTTGGAGAGAGAGAGTACGTGGTGAGAAAAACTTGCGACGTCCCCAGTTGTTCCTGGACTTCCAATCTCCAACCGTGGTTTACACGTGATGCGGCCGCCAGTAAAAGTATTTGAATTGTGACAAACGCGACCGAGGATGGCATTGCAATCCTGCAGAAAGATGGTAGTTTTAACCGTCGCAACCACGACTGGACTGATATCAGAGAGCAAGAATGTGCTAGAAAATGGTGGGAAATTTTAAGCATAAAATGCAGTGGTTCAAAGCAATGTTACCGCTCTCTCTCTCCTTCCAGACGGTCTGTTTACCGAATTAACTGAGCTCTCAGCAGCACGTCCAAGTGGACTCGTATATGTCCCTTTACTGTGAGTGGTTGGTGTTTTAACTCTTGTCGAGGCGGTTGAGATGTCTTCGCTAGGCAAAAAAGGTAAAGAAATTAAACTTTCTCAAGCTTCAGTGTAGATATACCAATGACTGAGTCGGGGGTGGTCCGTGGGTGTCTCACTAGTTTATTTTTCTGTTTAGATCATCAGGCAAAAAGAATGATTGATTCATTCTTTTTGCCAGTGGCTAAACGAAAGGACCAGGCCATTGTGACAAATAATGATGAGGCAAATACGGAGTCACATGTCGCTGCGAGTACGAGTATTATAGTACCACTTGATACCAACCCAGATTTTGATGTCGCACAAGATGATGTAGGAACAGGAAATACCGAACCTTCCTCACAGGTGCCGTAAGTTACAGATTTATTTGCGACAAACGACATCGGCAACCACCTAGGTGGTTTCATCGACGATTTTACGAAATATAAGCTTTTAACCCAACCCTGGAAGCCACCACATGATTACAATCCACCATTTTCGTGAACGTCCAGACTCCAGTATCTCAGTATGGTATCATACTTTGGGGAAACTCGCCTCATGCGACTAGACTATTTAAGTTGCAAAATTTTTTTTGCAAAATTTTGCAAAATTTAACTTGCCCGCGCCAGTAGAAATCCGTGTGCGAAGACATTTTATAAAGATTCCTGTAAACCCCTATTTATAGATTTTAAAATTTTGACTTTACCATGTTTGTATATATTTTACACGGTATTATTCTTTGCTAATTACCCTGGGTCGGAGCATAAGATAACTAACGATATTATTCACAACCACGACACGAGGCGTAAAGCCGATTTTAGATCCAAAGACTGTAATTTGAATATTTAAAAAAAAAGACCCTTTTTATGCAGGTGCTAAACTGACTAATGCTCTTCCCAATTTTTTAAAGGGTAAAAAAGGTCCGCAGCTTTATGCGAATTTGAAATTATACTTAACTGATAAAGCATTTTACTCAGTAAAGGAGTATTGTGAAGAGCTGTAAAATTAATATATAATTGTTGTATTCTTTCATGTATGTTTCGCTGTATATATATGTAAGCATTGTATATATTGTTTATATTGATTGTATTCTGAATTGTAGAACTGACAATTTCCAATACTCTGGAACGGGTCAAAGGAAAATAAATAAATAAAAAAAGAAAAAAAAAACTAAAAGGGTTATGCGAAACCTGATGGGTTGAACGCCACGATTGCGTCCTCATGTTTAAGCAAGAGCTGCCATCTATAATTGACGCTCTCGAGGAAATAAGTGATTGGGATGATACAGATTCATCTACACAGTCGAAATCACTTATATCGACACTCGCCACCTGCGAGTTCATTACATCTCTCCACTGTTTAGCTACCGTACTGAGCATATCGAAACCACTCAGTATTTTGCAGAAGAAGAGCATGGACATGAACGCTGCGGCGGACAGTGTATCGGACTTGGGCGATTCACTTGCGAGGATGAGGGACGACGCCATTGTAATCTTTGAGCAAATATTTTCAGCTGTCAAGTCTTTCTGTAACAACTTACCATGTGTGGACATAACTTTACCTCGCCTTGCTAAAAAAACAGACCCACCGAGAGAACCATCCTGCGAATTCGCCCGAAGAGTACTTCAGACGCATATTGTTTATACCGCTCTTGGATGGTGTTACAGCAGATATTAAACAAAGATTCACACCCGACACGTTAAATGCACTTAATATTTGCATTCTTTTGCCAAAGAAGATACTGACCACTGAAGAAATATATGCAGGAGTTAACGCGGGAAAACAATTTGGAAATCACATGACACACGTAATCTCAAGTCAAAACGCCGACATTCGTGCAGGACTCGTCGAGCAAAGCCTTCAAGGCGAATACCAAATTTGGTCAAGCAAATGGAAGCGGCAGGAGAGCAGAGGGGACAACTTTCCATCGTTAGCCATTGACGTTTTAAAGCAATGTGATAGAGAAATGTTCCCAGCCATCCACTTGTTGCTACACATATTGTGCACGCTACCTGTGAGTGTAGCATCCGCCGAACGCAGCTTTTCCACTCTACGGCGTCTTAAATCTTGGACAAGAACGACGATGGACCAGGATAGACTTACTAGTCTTGTCAGACTGTCAATTCATAGGTCAAATGCCATTGATATTGACAACGTCATAAATAGATTTGCCAAAAGCAAGGATAAAAAGGATAAATTAAAATTCCGAGTGATTAAATTAGAAAATGTACATAACAAAGGGATAGGCATTACCCTGCATTTAGCTGATAATATCAATGATAATATTAAAGAGGTGTAATCTAGATTCTAGGTTTTTATGGTTGGGATTGTCGATTTCTGTCTTTGCCATTCCAAAAATATTAAACAGGTTTAATAATTCTTTTAATTTTTAGTTTTCTCTTAGTTATTAATTATCATTGAAAAGCAACCAAAGAATGTTATAACTTAATGGTTTATGATTCTTTATAAAATTTTGATTTTTGATCGTTAGGATTACACAAATGCAATGGTTGGTTCATAATATTTAAATGCCCATAGAAAGAATTCTGATCATTATCTGTATTATTTTTATACCTATTACGTAAACCAAAATTTCCCTGTGCCCATTTTAACCGATATTTAAGGCATATTTTTTTATACCTGTGCTTATTAAAAAAAAGTTGTTAATTAAAAACAAAAGAAGTGCATCATATAGTTTTTATTTAATTAGAAGAGTTTGTTTTAATAAGAAAACATCACGACTTTTCGAAAGATTAATCGCGATTCTGCTTTTGTATCTGCACGTTGTTTATCAAACAACATTTTATTTACTTTACAACGCGTCGATTTGTTTCACACTCACTTATAGGTATCACTTATAGGTAGGCACTAACTTACCAAAAGTTTTAGAAAAGTCTTCACTATCACCTCTGAAAATGGGGGTTCTCCCTTTGAAACCCCCCCCCCCCCAACCCCAACCCCGCCCTATAAGTCAAGGCTTGATCCGCCCCTGTTGCCAAGGTGGCGCTGGCAGGAGTTTATTGATGTTTGAAAAATTGCTGGCCAGTAAAACAGTCAACAATTTTGTTCAATCTCATCTCGTCGAACACATTTAATAAAAGGTCAGTTCATTTTCTAGGCTCATCGAATGCCAAGCGAGATGTCGACTCGCGCACGCGCGCTCGTAGGTACTCTCTCGAGTAGGGCGAGGAAAGTCGTTTGGGATGTGCGATCTAGACCGGGAGATAACAAAAGTGGCTTCGTTGGCCCACATCGTTAGTGGGTCCTGTTTATATTGCATGGAGTGTGTTTTTTTCTCCTTCACTTGTTTGCAAGATTTTTTTTGAATTTTGATTTGATTTTTTTTTAATTTCTTTGAATTATTCACCTGCACGGCCGGATCAACAAGGTATGTCAGCAATCTTTGAGGGTGAGACTTTTGCCATATATCTTGAGTCGTCGTAAAAACTTAACCCGCCGCCACAACCCCCGGCACAAATGACAGCCGTTACAAAAATGTAGCAGATAAAATATATAGGTGATGTTGCATGGATAGACGGTTCTAGTCAATGTTAAGTGTGGCTGGACATGCATCCAGGATGAGAAACAGCACCGAGCGAGAATGACGAAGTTGGCTCTAAAAATGACTCTGATGAGGGTAGCGACGAATACGAATATGATGATGCCGTCAGAGCTCCAGAGATGATAAATCATCAGAGCGATGCCAAAAAGTTATCTTAAGCGGATCAAGTTAAAGGTGAACCACGGATAAAAAACATTTTGTTTGTACTCTCAGAAACCACGAGTGCAAAAAGGTATTTAGATCCAACCACCACCGGGAGCTGCAAGAAAGCCTCATTGGCTATAATCCAATTACAGCTAACGCTCTGAGAACATTACTGTCAAAATGCCTGCTTCGTGTGCTATTCCGATTGTGGGCTGCGACAACATTCCTTAAAAACAGCCAAGCGTGCAACCATCTGATGGAGCAAAATCGCAGTTAAATAAAGCAAAACCACAATACCATGGCAGCGAGTAGAAGCTAAATGGCTTAATTGCAGTGAAACCAGCGTAAATCGACATCAGAATCGAATTGCCGAAGGCGGACGACGACAATGTGAACTCATACCCAAACCAAGGCAACCAGAAGCTGGAACCGGAGCCGTAAATCCTAGACCTCACGGTTGACAGAGCTTGTACAGAAAAAGACTGGACGCTTGCACGAGTATATCTATCAGAAGGCACGATACTTCCAAAATTTGCAACTTTCATTTAGAGATGGCAAAACTAAATTGTGAACGCCTTGGATCGCGCCAAGAGTGCAACCATTTAATGGCTCAGTGAGGCGACACATTAGAAGAAATTTTTGCAGACCGTTGAGACTTTGAAGATTTAAGACGGAGCGAACACTGACAGCCAAAAAGTTGAACTGAACTGCTCCTTGACCAGACCTCTTCTATCATATACTGCAAGCGACGCCAACCACCACCAAGGGCTGCATTGGCCATTCGTGGTGATTTTAGTTCATTTAAAATTGCGGCGACCCCTGACCGATTTTGGCCGATGGGTGTTGCAGTCAGGAGGTATTTTTTTTAAACCCTCGGTCAACACAAATAGTCCTGCGAGTGCAACTCTCGATCCCTACGAATGTGACCTATGAGTAATCACAACAATTGTAATGTGAAATTGGAGAATATTCTCGTACACGGTAACATTCAAAGCTTGAGAAACACGAGGAACTTATTAGAAGCCCTGAGGTACTTTAACAACAACGTTATCGAGGGCTACGCAGTTGTGGTAGCATATTTTTGAAACAAATTAAAATTGGTGAAGTAATCATTTACTCTATAAATGGTTTGCAAACCAGGAAAATACAACCTTTAGACAAATTTTGCATCAAAAAAGACTTCGAATGTACATAAATATTAAATGACTGTCCGCTAGGTTCAATGTGCATTATTTGATATACATATCACTTTTAGGTAGCTTTCATAAATATTTAGACTAACTATCATATGTTGAACTACATATCCATAAAATATGCGAGTGCGCTGATCACGCGTGTAGTAACTATAAAGTGGACTTTCTATGCAAAATCTGCGATGCGAATGAAGTTCTAGATTAGTTTAGTTCATTCAACTTACAAATGAGAGTTAACGAGCCAACCAGACAATCGAAATTACCACGCACAAGCATCGATAAGAGCGTGTCCTCTCTCATAAAACCCAACTGGGAACTACGTCAACGAAGAGTCATTATTCTCAAAATTCTATACATTTCTCAAACTTTTCCTCCCGCTTTTCGAGCAGTCCTCTCCTAGAAAACCGACATCAAACAGAAGAGGAACGATAAATAAGAAGTGGGTGGCACCAGAAATTAGGGAGATCAGCAGACAAAAACGAGAACTTTAGAATGAAGACAGCTGGAAACCATCGAATTAACTGCAGAAGGAAATACGAAAATTAACGAAGGAGCTAAGACAGCAAAGAAAGCGGACTATTCCAAAACCATTAAAGGCGCTAAAAACAAACAGAGAGAAACGTGGAATATCGTTGCAAAAGTCTCCGGTCAAAAAACACATCTCGGCGGTATGAAGAAATCAAGCTGAAGGGAAATTCACTAGACGAAGCCATCACGCTTAACAACGACTTCGCCAATGTAGCAGACACCATTATAGACTTAAGGCCCTAGATCACCCCCTAGACAATCTCCCATAGCAGACCTATTTTTTGACCGTTTTTGTGACTAAACCGTAAGAGATAGCCTCACATGGTAAAAAGAAAGTTGTTGATAAAGGATTGAGGAAGGTCTGTAGCATGATTAATTTTGGATTTTTTTGGCACGAAGGGGCGTTAATTAAGTTAAAAAAGTGGAATATTTGGTAGTTTTGCGGTCTTTAATAAATAAAAACTAAAAGGAAATTGAAAAATCGGCCATGCTACCGACCAAATTTCATCCTTTAGCTACAATATTGCCGCTGGTTAATATGGTCTATCTTGAACAGCCTTGCCGTTAAACCGGTCAAAAATATAGTCTACATTTTCGATATTTTGGCTCTGCTCGCAACCCCTGTGTTGTGCGAGATAGGCAACTTATCTTTCAGATTCTAAACCCCGCCTCCTGCTGTCAATCTCTTGCTTTGGCTTGTGAGACTGCTTGTGAGGGTTTGTGTACCTGCTGCTGAGCACAGTTTTTCTCGGTACAGGTCATTTAGGTGATACACACACTTAGGTAGAAAAACAAAAGTTGCTGCGTGCTTCTAAAGCAAACCGTTCTGTGGACACGGATGGTCCGTCGACTTCGTCGTCGAAGTGAAGGAATGTTTTCAGTTCACGTATGAGTTTTTTTGTGACGGCGGCCGAATGACACTTGAAAGTGCGTTGTAAAGACATGTTAGTGATAGTGTTTTTTGTACATTGTTTTTCGAGGCTAATTTATTTTTTCGAGCCAAAAAAACAAAAGCTTAATAGGGTTTTTTAACAACCAAACACACTTGATTAGTTTCTTATCGATAATTTTGCCAAAACTAGATTTGGAGTGACAGATCAAAGATTAACATTTGACAGATGTCTTTCATCGACTTAGGACGCCGTGGATATTTGAGCTGCACTCACGGCATCTGCGTGCCTGGGTGCGCATGATTAAATAATAATGATAATAATGATAATAAAAAGCACAGTAAAACAAATGAGAAATAGGTTTTATTGTGTTCGTTTGCTCGGAAAGGTCTGTTTGGGAACAGGTAGCATTCGCCCGTGCCCGTGCCTTACGGCGCGCTAAAATTTGCAGTCACGTGACAAGCAAAAAGTCCAGCCCCTTTGAGCTTAAATTTCACACCCCCTGTCAATCAAAATCTCGAAAAGCAAAAGCCTTGCCAGGGATCTAGAGCCTTAAGCGTCCCAACTAACAAATATCTGGAAAACCAAAAAGTAAGGAGAAATAACGCAAGAGAACTCCAAACACCCAACCCCACAATGCCAAAAGAAATCTTCGAGATACTTCTCAAACTCAATGCGAAGAAGCCCTCGGAATGGGAAGAAATTCCGATGGCCTTAAGAAATCTCAATCGCAATAAAATCGGACCTGGGATTGCCAATTCGCTTAAACAATGTGACCAACAGCTAGTTCGCCACCGGAGTAATTCCAAGCAAGATGTAATGCTCGGTAACGAAAGTATCGAGAGCAGAGAGAGCATCAACAGGCCAGTGTCTTTGATTGCCGCATTCGCCAAGATAACAGAAAAACTTGTTTAAATTTGACATAACAAATGCATCCAAGAAACAGGTCCAGCAGCATGGCTTCATCGAGGGACGATCTACAGTAACGACGACCGTCCAGATGGAATCGGCAATTTCCCAGGCAATCTAAAATCAAGACAACGTGGCCGTTTTTCTCTGCGACCGAACAAAAGCATTCAATACCGTTGATCAGAGCTTACTGTTAGATAAGCTGAAAAACTACGGGGTAAAAGAAACAGAAAATTCGTGGCTTTGATGCCTTTTTACCAAAAAGACGCAGCGTACATAACGAAACGAACAAAACGTACAAAACGACCAAGCGAACATCTTGCAAGGGAAAGGAGAAGTTATAAAGAACTCGAGACGAAGATAGGAGATGCCATGAAACTCGAGGAAGGTTGGTTCACAGTGAACAAAATTATAATGAATAAAGAAAAACGAAAATACTCAAAGCATTTGACAACGATTTATGTCGTTGCCTTTCGAAGAGAAAAAGATCGATACCTGCACTCTACACATTCTAAAACAGCCCATCAAGTAAGAGAAAGAAAATAGGGACATAGTTATTAGATAGCTGGACGCGTTTTAGAAGAGCGTGCCTACATTCGTGATACTGTGGCGCGTCACGGTCAATTGTCTATAGACCCGGGAGGTAGTGACATTTATTACCAACATCCGCGACGGGAGTTACCACCAGAATTAATCGACCGCTTCTGCGAAGTCGAGAAGGAAGCAAAGATGAGCCGGATATTAGCCGGCGCATGTCAAAGATAGATAATAATTATGGAGCTTAAACAGACTATAGAAACAAAAGTGCATAATAATTCAGTTGAAGGCACACAGTTTTGGAAAGATTAAAACTTATGTCCCGAACATGAGTAACGTGGTTGAAGCTTGAGCTATACAGCATTAGCTTGACTATTTTCAGCACAATAATGGACATTTCTTTCTTGAGCGCCCTGAATGGATGACAATAACATTTATCATTAACATTATCGTGTTTAGGCCAGGTTCTCTTCGAAGTCGGGAAAATAAAAGTGGCCTACAAGAACTTGACAATTTAAACGTGATGGATTCCGTAAGTATAAACCTAATTGGTACAGAGGGAGTTAAAACAGCCAAAGTGTAGAGGAGTCAACAATGGCACAATTGGCAACTATTGCGCGGGCATAGGGTTGTGGTGGGGGAAAGCCAACAACCTGCCACCAGAGTTCCAGTACCAGCAGACGTGCAAGGGCGTAGCGCAGCCGCCACTGGTTATTCCGACAAGACAACCGTTTATTTTATTTATTATTAAAAGCAGATTTGCAAAAAAATAGTATGGTTGTCTATGCGATCACAAGCGAATTGGCACAATTTTGCCACAAAACAATGCCAGACAAAATGGGATCTGCACCGTGAAGAAAAATAAACTGCTACGATACCGCCGAGATTCAACCTCAGAATAACAAAAATAATCGCGAAACTAGAGGAACATTGTTTCCGAGAGACTCTTTTCATACAAAATCAGCTGATATGACCTGACCAACATTTCAGGTCACCATTAAACCTAAAACAAGGTAAACGTAAACAGGGATCGAGGTAGATGCCGTAATCCTTTTACAGCTGATGCATGAAGGCCGGATCAAAATTTAATGGAAAAGATTCAACATCTATAACCGCATTAATCTGACGCAACGCTACAAGCCTCCTGGCTTCAACTACAGCTCGACTTCTACATTATCGTTCGAGATTGAACATTAATGGAGATAGCTCTTAAATGCTGTGACCACGACGGTGGTTGGCATGCCAAGCACAGATTGCGCGTGAAGAGTCTGGCATGGTAACGACCTAGCTATTAAAGTGCTCCGGTTTACCAACAAAACGACCATTGTAAACCAAGCCGAGAAGAAGACGAACATAGTTCCTTAAAAAAGGTCCTTAATAAGTGAATAACAACGAAGTATGAAAAACGAATATACTTCAGTTTGCAGCAGGTATACAAAAAGGAGCCATAGTTATTACTCGAAGTGTTTGAGGAAGAAAAATGCCTTTGCTTCATTATCAAAAATCGCCCGACAAGGGACACCCACGTTCATGAGCTGGCATCTTCCTGATGTTGGCTGAAAATCCTAGCCAGGCAATGCAAACATAAAACACACGTAAAACCGTGTACTACAGCCACCTCCAGGCACAAAGATAAAAAAGTAAATTGACATAGGTGCCACCCTCAATTTATTCCCGCTTCAGTCCTCGTCGCCTTCTTTGGATAGCCTAAGCCGAACATCATGAGAAGTTCAAAGGGAGACAACCCGGGCAAAATGCAGGGCATATTACCTTTTTTCTCATCTTTCGATGTTTTTTTACCTAAGAACCCTGCAATAGAAAAGCGACGGTCGACGGTCAAGAATGCAGTGTTAGTGCAAAGATTCCTGACTGGAAAACATTGTGACAAAATGGTTTAATACATAAGTATTCAATACGAGTTACATAATTGTTATCACCAAATCAAGGCATTATCAAATCATTTGTTACTGCTTATAAGATGACTTGTCTAGTAAATGTGAACCCGATCAGGATGCAAAAGCACTGCTTTTGTTTTGAGCGAAAGTCCTAACTTCGCGTTTGCCTTTGGACAAAATATTAACCGCAGAGATAGCGAAAATTCCCACTGCGCCTGAAACAACAATTCCATTTTCGAAGAAAATGCCAACGACTGCATTGGAAACCAGATAAATAAAAGAAGGTGGCAGCCAGCATCGACAAAATGCAACGCGTCAGTGCGTCTCACGAATTGCTAAATAGTAGGCCATAATTGTTATTTACATTTGATTCCTCTTCGAACAAAGCTGAGTCGAACGTCTTCCGTGCAAGCATGCTCCTGGACAAACTTTTAACTTCGTATCTGCCTTTTCGAATTTCGTAAGCATCGTCATTCTGTATTTTATGGTGACCACAGCGAAAACTGTACTCGGCACATTCTAAAACAGCCCATCAAGTACGACGAAAAAGAATTGGACATATTTGACGACTCAGCTAAAATCACACTCCAGTTTATTCTTTATAAATAAATATAGTTTAGATCAATAGCACGAGGAGCCGGTGTTCATTCGTCGAGTGGAGCGGCGAGACTACGCTAGAGGCAGAACGTTGGCTGCTTTTATACACGCCTCCTGCAGCCAGCCAACAAACTATGTCACTAAGCCAGCCCCGGCTCGCAGAGGCGACGAAGGCTGTGGTTTCGTTACCTTTTTACCGAAAACACGTTATCAAAGCACAGAAAGGGGACATACTGAGGAAGGTTGGTTCACAGTGGACAAAATTATAATGAATAAAGAAAAATGAAAATACTCGAAGCATTTGACAACGATGAGAAACCATGTTTCGCCATGTGTCCAACGGAAGAGTCAACGCACCCGAGCGGGCCATTCAACAGTATGAATACAACCAACAGAAAATGCATCAACAACGACAGGGGCAGCAAAAACTTCTGCCTAAACATTGCAGCAAATGAGCCTCAAAACCACTAAACGACTGCCACCAAATACCAAACAGAACAAAAGGTTAGATTGAAAATTATTGTACAAGAAAAAAACCACAACTGCACTCGACACATTCTAAAACAGCCCATCGAGAACGACGAAGAAGATTGTTGTTTATGTTATAATTAAAGGCAGATTTGCATAAGAAGAAAGCCTGCATAAATAGTATGGTTGTCTGTGCGATCAAAAGCGAATAGGCACAATTTTTCAACAAAACAATGCCAGACTTCGGTACACGTAAAACTGCTTTTATAAAGCGAGTCGCTTGCTTTTATATACCACGCCACCTAGAAACATGTCCGTGCTTGTTGCCAACGGGCCGTGACGACGCAAAACAATATCATGTGCCAACGGCCGACATGTACTAGTTGAGAGCGGAGAGACTGAGCCTGACAGCAGCGAGTCGCTTGCTTTTATATACCACGCCACCTAGTAACATGTCCGTGCTTGGTGCCAACTAAAAACAACGTTATGTCCCTGCTCTACGTGAGCTTCGTGAAATGAAAAGTGACACAATTTTATTTTTGGAGGTTTCAACGGATATGGGAATATTTTGTTATCTCGATTATAAGTTGGTTTATAAAATGAAGAATATGGAATTATCGAATATTGCCGTGTTGGCCTGGAGAAATGTTTTAGTTTCTAGCTGCAAAGTCCACTTAGCCCTACAGTTATTATTAAAGGCAGATTTGAATAAGAAGAGTCCTGCATTAAAAGACTGTCTATGCGATCACAAGCGAATGGGCACAATTTTTCAACAAAAAAATGCCAGACAAAATGGGATCTGCACCGTGAAAAAAAATATACTGCCACGATACCGCCGAGATTCAACCTGAGAATTATAATAATAAATGCGAAAGTAGAGAAAGATTGTTTCCGAGATGGTCTTTTCATACAAAATGAGCTCACATGACCTGACCATCATACCCAAAACAAGGTAAACGTACACCGTGATCGAGGTAGATGCCGTAACCTTTTTACAGCTGATGCGTGAAGGCCGGATCATAATTGAATGACCACATTAACATGACGCAACGCTACAAGCGTCCTGGCTTCTACTACAGCCCGACTTCTACATTATCGTTCGAGATTGAAAATTAATGGAGATGGCTCTTAAATGCTGTGATCACGACGGTGGTTGGCCTGCTAAGCACAGATTGCGCGTGAAGAGTCTGGCATGGTAACGACCTAGTTTACCAACAATCGACCATTGTAAGCCAAGCAGAGAAGAAGACGAACATAATTGCAAAAAAGTGTCATCTATAAGTGAATAACAATGAAGTAAGAAAACGAATATACTTCAGTTTGCAGCAGATATAAAAAAGGAGCAATAGTTATTACTCGAAGTGTTTGAGAAAGTAAAATGCCTCTGGTTGAATTTCAACATTCGTTCGACTAGGGACACGCACGTTCATGAGCTGACATCTTCCTGACTTTAGCTGAAAATCCTAGCCAGGCAATGCAACTTAAGAACACGTAAAACCGTGTACTACAGCCACCTCCAGGCACAGAGACAAAAAGTAAATTAACATAGATGCCACCCTCAATTTATTCCCGCTTCAGTCCTCGTCGCCTTCTTTGGATAGCCTATGCCGAACATCATGAGAAGTTCAAAAGGAGACAACCCGGGCAAAATGCAGGGCATATTACCATTTTTCTTATCTTTCGATGTTTTTCTACCAAAAAACCCTGCTATAGAAAAGCGACGGTCAAGAATGCAGTGTTAGTGCAAAGATTCCTAGCCGGAAAACATGGTGACAAAATGGTTTTACACTCAAGTATTCATTACGAGTTATATAATTGTTATTTCCAAATCAAGGCATTATCAAATAATGTATTATTGTTTTTAAGCTGACTTGTCTAATAAATGTTAAACCGATCAGGATGCAAACGCCCTGCTTTTTTTTTAGCGAAAGTCCTAACTTCGCGTTTGCCTTTGGACAAACTATTAACCGCAGAGATAGCGAAAATTCCCACTGCGCCTGAAACAACAATTCCATTTTCGAAGAAGATGCCAACGACTGCATTGGTAACCAGATAAATAAAAGAAGGTGGCAGCCAGCATCGACAAAATGCAACGCGTCAGTGCGTCTCACGAATTGCTAAATAGTAGGCCATAATTGTTATTTACATTTGATTCCTCTTCGAACAAAGCTGAGTCGAACGTCTTAAGTGCAACAATGCTCCTGGACAAACTTTTAACTTCGTATCTGCCTTTTTGAATTTCGTAAGCATCGTCATTCTGTATTTTATGGTGACCACAGCGAAAACTGTACTCGGCACATTCTAAAACAGCCCATCAAGTACGACGAAAAAGAATTGGACATATTTGACGACTCAGCTAAAATCACACTCCCGTTTATTCTTTATAAATAAATATAGTTTAGATCAATAGCACGAGGAGCCGGTGTTCATTCGTCGAGTGGAGCGGCGAGACTACGCTAGAGGCAGAACGTTGGCTGCTTTTATACACGCCTCCTGCAGCCAGCCAACAAACTATGTCACCAAGCCAGCCATGCAAGCCCCGGCTCTCATAGGCCGGGGAGACTTCACGGAGAAACTTCTGCCGCGCAAAAAGCGCCCAGAGTCAACAAGCGCCCGGCACGGAACACACTGTAGAAGCATTAAGTTACCCTTGCCATCTTGCAATCGCCCGATTCACAGCATACGAAAAGTCACATACTGCTTTATCTCGGTAGCACTCTCAACTATCTTAAGTGTATTTGACCATTAGGTCCAGGCTTTAAAAAAATAAGTCGCCAATTATGCCTATTTTCAGCAATTTCAATGCATTACGATCACGAGTCCACCGAGCTGAGCCTACAGACACAATTCCGAATGCAACAAATATGCTCATATTAACGTCGTCTTTAACGTAGGCATGATAATTTGTCCACAGCTTAATTACTGAATACAATCCAGATAATGCATCCTATACGATCGCACATATTTAAAAAGGATTTATTGACGGAACGTTTTTAAGACTTAAGTGTAGCCTAGTAACAGAACGTCATGGCAACGGCCGATATTTACTGTTTGAGAGAAGCGGAGAGACTGAGCCTAGCTCCAGCGAGTCGCTTGATTTTATATACCACGCCAGCTAGAAACATGTCCGTGCTTGTTGCCAACGGGCCGTGCCGACTGAAAACAACGTCACATGCCAACGGGCGACGTGTACTAGTTGAGAGCGGAGACTGAGCCTTACAGCAGCGAGTCGCTTGCTTTTATATACCACGCCTCCTAGAAACATGTCCGTGCTTGGTGCCAACGGGCCGTGACGACGCAAAACAATATCATGTGCCAACGGGCGACGTGTACTAGTTGAGAGCGGAGAGACTGAGCCTGACAGCAGCGAGTCGCTTGCTTTTATATACCACGCCTCCTAGAAACATGTCCGTGCTTGGTGCCAACGGGCCGTGACGACGCAAAACAATATCATGTGCCAACGGGCGACGTGTACTAGTTGAGAGCGGAGAGACTGAGCCTAGCTGCAGCGAGTCGCTTGCTTTTATAAACCACGCCACCTAGAAACATGTCCGTGCTTGGTGCCAACGGGCCGTGCCGACTGAAAACAATATCATGTGCCTACGGCCGACGTGTACTAGTTGAGAGCGGAGAGACTGAGCCTAGCTGCGAGTCGCCTGCTTATATAGACTCCTACGCCTCCTAGAAACATGTCCATGCTTGTTGCCGACTGAAAGCAACGCAATGTGCCAGCTCTTCGTGAGCTTGGTGAAATGAAAAGAGACACAAGTTATTTTTGGAGGTTTCAACGGATATGGGAATATTTTGTTATCTCGATTATAAGTTGGTTTATAAAATGAAGAATATAAAAATTATCCACAGCTTCAATTATGTGTGATATATCTAAAGTTTTTGATACCTTAGACCCTACTTTAACGATAGAAAAACTAAAAATGTATGGAATCACAGGAGTAGCCGGAAACTGGATAACATCTTACCTGATAGGACGCAAACAAATAGTAGCAAAAAACACGGAAAACGAACCCGTACTTTCTGAGAGCGAGCAAACGAAGACAGGAGCAAGGAGGATTAGCCTGCTAATAGGGATTAGCAGCAGTATATTTTACCCTGTACACTAATGGCATAGCGAAATACATTGCAAATGATAACCGCGAAGCAATAATGTACGCAGACGACACCACTATACTAATTACAGAAACAGATGAACCAGCTCTATCATCACACATAAACAAAACATTGAAAGATCTAAACGACTGGTTCGCACCCAATAAGCTAAAGCTAAACAATGACAAAACAAGATAACTGGTGCAGAGTTCAGCATTCTAGTTGGCTAATTTTCAACATGTATTGGCAGTAAGTCGTGTTGTTAAAATCCCCAAGTGGCAAACGATGCTATGGCAACGGAAAGAAGCCAACGTTCACTGGGCAAGTGAGGGAAGACTAACCTCAGCTGAAGCGTTTTTTAGAACACGCTTCTTATAAACATGTCCGTGCATACAGCCAACAGACCGTGCTGGCCAGGCCTTTTAGAAACATGTCCGTGCAGCCAACAGACCGTGCTGGCCAGGCCTTCTAGAAACATGTCCGTGCATACAGCCAACAGACCGTGCTGGCCAGGCCTTCTAGAAACATGTCCGTGCATACAGCCAACAGACCGTGCTGGCCAGGCCTTCTAGAAACATGTCCGTGCAGCTAACAGACCGTGCTGGCCAGGCCTTCTAGAAACATGCCCGTGCAGCCAACAGACCGAGCTGGCCAGGCCTTCAAGAAACATGTCCGTGCATACAGCCAACAGACCGTGCTGGCCAGGCCTTCTAGAAACATGTCCGTGCAGCCAACAGACCGTGCTGGCCAGGCCTTTTAGAAACATGTCCGTGCAGCCAACAGACCGTGCTGGCCAGGCCTTCTAGAAACATGTCCGTGCATACAGCCAACAGACCGTGCTGGCCAGGCCTTTTAGAAACATGTCCGTGCATACAGCCAACAGACCGTGCTGGCCAGGCCTTTTAGAAACATGTCCGTGCATACAGCCAACGGACCGTGCTGGCCAGGCCTTCTAGAAACATGTCCGTGCAGCCAACAGACCGTGCTGGCCAGGCCTTCTAGAAACATGTCCGTGCAGCTAACAGACCGTGCTGGCCAGGCCTTCTAGAAACATGTCCGTGCATACAGCCAACAGACCGTGCTGGCCAGGCCTTCTAGAAACATGTCCGTGCATACAGCCAACAGACCGTGCTTGCCAGGCCTTCTAGAAACATGTCCGTGCATGCAGCTAACAAAAATACATCCAGATGGCAAACAAGAAGGGATTTCTTGGAGAAAAAATACGTTGTTCAATGTGAAGCTGTTACGAGCTTGTCTAGAAAACTCTCAGGTGTGTGTCGCGAAACCAAGCAATCGGCCTTTTCTAGTTCGATCAGTTCGTTCCAGGTGGCACGAGCTTCTCTCCAAGAATCCTTAGCGCCCGATCTTGCTTATCGAAGATGCCAAGATCCAGAAAACGTGCCGCGGGCAAGTAAATCATCGACCCTGACAAGCTGCCGAGACCAGAAGGTACGTTCGGCTGGTATCGGAATACTCCAGGTCCTCGATAAACTAAAATCGCAGCCCTCCTTACTTTGGGGGATGCCAAGAGTGGCAAAGTAGCGAGGGAATTGATATTCCTGCGTCTGCCGTAAACTTGTCGAAAAACTTTGTCGAGCCTGTAGCCTAGCAACCAACCAACGCCATAAGGGGCCGATATTATACATTTAAAAGAATGAATGAATTAAATTAAACTGGTTTCGTCGCATCATGCGTTGAATCGACTCGGCCGTGTTCGAACCCTGAGCCTGTTCAAAGCGAAGTGAAGTGGAAGGTCCCGAATGAACTCGTTTTTCTCGCAAGAGCCATACAAGCCGGAAAAGGAAGTGGATGAAACAGAAATAGATGGACCAGATGATGAACCGGTGGCCAGCAAATCAAAGTAAACATAAAAACGTAACCCTTGCAAAGCTTACCACCCTGGCAGATAGAGGGCGAGCGACCCTACAGTAAGGGTCGGAAAACGTTCTACACGAAATGCAGGCACAAGAAATGCAGGTCGTGCAGAGTCGCTATCCGCCATCAGCCCGCTGCAAGCGAGAGGATAACTGTCTATGTACACACTGGTGACAGAACTGTCCGCCACGTTGACCTGCGCACTCGCGACTTGCGTGGCGCGGATCGTCGTACGCGGTATTCCGCATAGTCAGGAAATAGGCGTTGGCCGAATTTGATCTCGACCTTGACGTCCTTCAGGATCTGTTTCTATTGCCGAGACGTAGTTCTATTTTCAAGCCGAGACGTATGATCGAAAGATAAAAGAGTCTCAGTATATTCAATTAGTAGGCCATCCTTTTGCTGTATATGTGTACAGTCGAGAGCAGCTTGAGATTGTAAAAAACATGGACAAGGGACACGCACGACGAGACTTCCAGTGCTACATTTCGACGCTACGGGCAGGGTTGTGTTGCCATTGGATTCGAATCGCAAGCAAGTGCTGCTCTATTCCAGGGTTGTGCAAACTAACGATATCGTCTTTCCCGTGCTAGAGATGTTGTCGTCTTCACACGACAGATCGCAGATGGATTCCTTCCTGCTGAGCTACAAGCATTGCGCCATAGAACACTGCAGAAAGTGACCACTTTTCTCGAGGGTGGTGACCGATTTCTCGTTTCCCATAATTAACGGTGTGTCCCTGGCGTTTAATCATACGTCCCTGGAGGCCTACTTGCTTTTATGCTTTCGAAAGGCCTCGGGCACTGTCGACTCCATGTCAAAGGTGATGACGCTCCATCTCTGTTGCGCTCACCTGATGAAGAACATGGCCGATAATGTGGGCGCTCTTGTGAGAGAGAAGAAGGCAGGCTAAAGTCTGAAACGCTTTGTTTTGGAGGTCCTTGGTTTCTGCGGAAAAGCCGGGAATACGTTTTAAGGTTACACAATATTCAGATGACCCGTCTCGCATATGGGAAAAAGCGAAAGCTGGAGGCAATCAAGACAGTGCAACGCGCCTTATCTCTAGGGAAGGCAGTGACGAGTGCGACGGTCCAACCCCCGTCAACGCGTGCGACGACCCCACCCCCTTTGACGCGTGCGACGACCTCGTCCTACAAGACACAAAACCTCGCACGAACAAGAGACAAGAGGTTGTCAGCAACGATCTGGTTTTGGCCAAGAAAGCCCGGCTGAGTAATGAGGCTAAGCAGACTGACAATCCTCTAGTCATGGAGACCGAACGGTTTAGCGTGTTGGAAACACCGGTTCTCGTTAGATCACCGAAGTTAAGCAACACTGCGCTGAGTCAGGTATTGAATGGGTGACCATTATACACATGACCAGTTCTGTTCGGGAGAGAGGTTGGAGGGTTGAACAGCAACTTCATTCGCCTTGCTTATCGACCTCTCGACAGCATGGATTTGTGGAGGGATCATGCTGTTCGAGTTGTACCGTCCTTCGGAAGGGACGTTAAGCCGGTGGTCCCCTTGGTGCTCTTCGACAGGAGTAGGCTACGTGCCGGCACCGGGTTTCCCCTCCTCCCTTCTAGGCTATGTTAGGTTCATCATCATCCTCATCATCATCCACTTATTCACCGACGCCATTAGACCAGTGCCGCAGGGCCAGTTGTCAAAACAGTGCGTCGTTAAAAACCACAAATAATAATAATAATAATCTAGTCATGGAGGTTTTTTAGACAAAAATTCCCTAAACAACGTACACCAGCACGGGTTCACTAAAAAAAGATCTACTATTACTGCCATAGCTAACTGCATCACAGAAACCATAGACGCTATGGATAAAAATAAAAACGTATTGGGGATATTTTACGACTTTAGCAGAGCGTTTGATTCTGTTGACCACGAGTCATTGCTGATAAAACTGCAGCAAATTGGTATATCTGGTGTAGCAAACGAGTGGATTAGATCCTACTTAAAAGATCGCAAGCAAACCGTATATATTAGAACAGAGACGAACGAAATTAGGTCAAAGGAATCAACAATTAACGTTGGACTGCCCCATGGGTCAATAATCGCTCCGCTGCTTTTTACCCTTTTTACATATGACCTGCATATAGAGGTAAATACAGGTGAACTCACGCTCTACGCAGATGACACTACACATTTAATTATAGACGACGATAATGAAAGCTTGGGTGTCAGAGCCAATGAAGCAGTCTACCAAATGCATACTTGGTGCTCAAATAACCACCTTACAACAAATAAAACTAAAACTGTTTTCATGCAAATTACCACAAATTTCACCAAAGTAGAAAGCAGCCCTCTAATCAAATTAGACAACAAAACTATCACTGGGACGAATGAAACTAAATTTTTGACAAATTAAACTGGACAGCACATATTCAAAACACATGCATCAAAGTGTCAGGGGGATGCTATTTCATTAAGAGAATTGTAAAAATGACAAACGTGCAAACTGCAAAACTAGTCTATTATGCATGTAACATACAATCCAGACTCCAATATGGGATAATATTCTGGGGAAGATCCAAAAATGCAGCCCAGCTATTCACCTTACAAAAAAAATCAATTCGATTTATGGCTAAGGCAAGCTACAACCCGACAGCTATCACATTCATGAAAGATTCATGTAAAACACTGTTTCGTCGATTTCAGCTCCTTACACTACCTTGTCTCTATATATACAATTGCATCATATTCGCGGTAGAAAATAATCACATCATGGACACAACAAAAAAACATGCGCATGATACGCGACATTGTATTACTAAGTCCAAAAGATACTCTAAATCCATCTAAAAAAAATCCGATATATTCTGGAATAAAACTTTACCACGCTCTACCAAAGAATATAAAAGACTGCAAAAACGATAAGTTCAAATCCACTCTCAAATCTTATTTACTTGAGGAATGTTTTTATACTGTCTACGAGTTTTGTGATAATATATAATTTAGTCATTAGTTTTAGTCATTATAGTTGTAAGGTTTCGCTTATCACAATAAAGAACGAAGCCAAGAGATAGGATGAAAACAATGATTTATTCAAAGAGATGTTAATCCGGCGGACCGGTGATACATTCGGAGGACCGATGTCAACTGCCTCTCCTTGGGGTCGCAGCCCTTTTGGATCGTCTCTGTCCCTACCTACCTGCCCTGGTGGAGGGACAGGTTACTAACCGCACAAAGTGGCGGGAACGTTACATAGTAGTAGTCTGTATTGTATTCAACCTATGACAATTTATGTGAATGTACATTTTAAAAGAAACGCTCTACCTTGTGTCTAGTTTTAGATAAAATGACTGTCTATATATCAACTGTAATTTGATCCCATATGACAATAAACACATATTATTATGGAGTCGAGGGGGAAAAAAAGGAAGAGCAAGAACTCCTACTTCAGCAGGCGAATTATGGCCCAGAAGCTGCTCTTGAAGTTTGACGCCTTGAGGCCTGTTGCAGCATCGACTCTTTTGTCCGAAAATAAAACTGCGCGAAAATAAAACCGTCTAAAAATAAAACTGCACGACAGAAAAAGATACCAAAAGAAAAAGAAGTAGAAAAACGATGGAAGTCGTCGCCGCCCCTAACGGGCGAGTTCGAGTCGGCGCCGCCATCGACGGGCAGGACAATTATTATAAGTGCACAGATTTTTAAGTGGGGATATTGCAAGGGTTACCACCCTGGCAGGTAGAGGGCGAGCACCGCGGGCGCTGCCTTGGATACAACAGAGGACGGTACGCCAGGGTAGCCTTGGCCGTAGCTGTAGAAGGTGTATAAGGTATGTGTACCGAACAAGGTCACTGCACATGATAAGGCCACATTTGCTTTACGGCTGACCTAATTATTTTTTACGGTAGATGGCGTTACCAGTATGACTCTCGGGTCGAACCTAGCTATTTTACCAAGTTTCATCAAAATCGAACGATAATTGACGATATAACAGCTGCTTTATCGACTGGAACGCTGGTACAGAAATGCTGATCTAATCTCGTGCGAGTACAAACAATGCTAGACGATATGATTAACCACTGAAATTAAAAAGCGGTTATACTTTATTAGATAGAGAATATATGAATAGTTAAAAAAAACTAAAAAGAACAATAATTTCTGCTTCCACTGTATGTGTAACAAGCCTTCAAATTTAAAAAGCCCATTCCCCTAATAAGGCCACATAACCTAAAAAGTGTAGCCTAGAGTAAGTACCTGTTTAAATCTTGAATATGTTTGTTGTATGTAAATTATATGTTATTTAAACTTCTAAAAATACTGTAGGATATGTATGTGAGTAGTGGAATCTTTGTTATGTGTAGATAAAATCAAGATGTCAGCTCGGCCAAAGCCTATCGGTAAATTGAAACGCGCTATTTGGAGTCAAGGAGATTTATCAAATGCAATGGAAGCCATTACAGGTGGCTTACCTGTGCTGACAAAGAAGTTCAACATACCTAGTGCTACGCAGGTGTGTTTACACCTTTGTAGAGTCTACCAAGATAAAACATCCACTTTGCACCAATACACATATGGCAGGTCGTCAATGGCTTTCTGGTTTTATGAAGCGATGCCCTCGCGTGGCTAAAAGGAAGGCGCAGCACATGAATATGGCTCGAGCTCAAAAACTAAATCGTTTCATTGTTGCTAATTACTTTGAGACGCTAGTAGCTGTTTTAACAAAAATGAATTTATTTGACAAACCAGAACGAGTTTATAACATTGATGAGAAAGGCTGTAATTGGCTCGGAAAGGCGCTAAGCGTGTAAATCTAATTGTACCCGAACATGCCGAAATGTCACAATTGTGGGATGCGGAAATGCCGTGCGACAATGCTTCTGCAACAACTACTAGCTACGTGTGTCAACTACGTGTTGGACAATTGTTTTTACTCTCTTGACCAATATTTTAACCACAATAGCAAGTAGCAAAACTATTGTATTTTATAAATATGTATACTTGACAATGAGGGATATGAAGTGTATCCCCCTATATTTTTATTTTTATATTTTATTGAACTAACTGCATAAGTTACCATGTACATATTTTAGTTTTATTATTTTACAATGTGACTTTCCTTATATTATGTTAAATTATGATCAATCATGGAATAAAAAATAAATACAAATACAATACAATACCCACGGCTACCTGTCAAGCCGTGTGTGACAAGGATGAAGGCATCACTGCGCAGATAATGGAAAAAGTGGTGTGTCCTGCAGAAACCAGAGCGAGCCTAGAAACAGTGATAGCATACTATAAATCAACATTTACAAAGAAACCAGGACTGTGCACACGTATGGAGCACGAAATTAACACTGACGGGGAGACTCCCAGCAGGAGCGCTCAAAGACCCATAAACGAGAAGAAAATAATGATGCTCCACTATTGCCTCAACAAACTACTGGCCGACGATATAATAGAGCCATGCTCGCATCCCAGCGGATGGTCAAGTGGAACGGTAATAGTAGACAAAAGGGACGGGGACGGGGGGGAAACGCCTGTGCATAGATTACCGACTTCTGAACAAAAAAACGAAGGTGCAACCCTATATCATACCACGCATTGACTGGACATCGTGTCAACTTGTACGAGCTAAAATCTCCTCTCTGTTAGATTTAAGTCGGGGTTATCACCAATTACGCGTGCACAGCAAAGACCGTCATCGCATAAGCTATACCACGCACCGCGGAGCCTTCAGATACAAAAGACTACCTATGGGCCTGATTGGAAGCGAGTACACGTTTCAAAAGGTCATCAACAGCGTCTTAGGCAACGGGACTGCTCAGGGTGATTACGCAATGGCCTTTTTAAACGATATCGTCGTTTACTCGGAATCGTGGGAGCTTCACGTCAAACACCTACGAGACGTCTTGCATAGGCTACGGGGGGCAGAATTGACGGTCAACCCTTCAAAAGTTCAATTGTGCACCCAAACGCTCAAGTTTATCGGACACACCATCACACCCGGAACCGTGGCACCAAATCCGGACCATCAAATCCTGTGATAAAAGGTTTTAACACACCAAAGAACACAAAGGGTATGCAAAGGTTCATCGGACTGGCTGGCTTTAAATGAAACTATATCAAATCGTTCAGAACAATCGCTCTCCCATTGACTCAGTTACTAAAGAAAAATGTGAAATGGAAATGGAATAGGGAGCAACAAGGAGCATTCGACTCATTGAAAGACCAAATCACTTCAGACGCCTGCTTAGCGCTCCCCGACATGAGCAGGGAATTTACCATATAGACTGACGCATCACATGCGGTATTAGGAAGCTGTCTCATACAAGAAGACAACAACAGACCCAGACCAATAGCATTCGCATCCCGCACCCTCACGGCGAGCGAACTAAACTACACAATATCCGAACTAGAAGCTCTAGCCGTGGTATGGAGCGTGAATCACTACCTACCATATGTGGAGATATCTCATTTCAAAATCGAAACTGATCACAATATCCTTAAAACAATGCTATCGGCCGACTGGCCGAAAGGTAGGATTAGGCAATGGGCAATGCGTCTAATGGGCCTAGACTGCGAAATTAAATATAGAACGGGCGTCTCGAATGTCGTCGCAGACGCCTTGAGCCGAGCACCGCTGGCATTCCAACCCAGCATATCAAGAGCAAGGAAGGTGGACGACATATTCCCAATCAAAGAATTGGGCGAAGAGGTCGCTAGGCGAGGACAATTCTGGCTCCTGACGTTCAAAAACAATAATAATAATAATAATAATAATAATATATTTATTGTCTCGGAGATCACAGGATATAAGACAGTCAACAAAATGGCAAATTACAAAATTAAAAATTAAAAATAACAAATTATTTTGAATAAAATTCTTGCATTGAATAACAGCATTTTTCTATCAGATACTTCTTCAGAGATGATTTAAAATGATCATATGTTTCAATTAAAAGTAAAGTCCTTGGCAGCGCATTGTGAAGCTTGCGACCATCATGAATAGGGCCCTTTGTTACATTATTTAATGGTCTTGCTATAAGTAGGTTTCTGGTATTACCAACACCAAAAAGGTGTTTGTTTTTGATTACATACAATATGCAGTTAAATATGTACAAGCAAGGTAGGGTAAGTATATTAAATTTGCGAAACAGAGGTCGACATGAGTCTTTGTAATAGATTTCGTCACAAGGATTATAGCTGGCACCTGCCATAAAGCGAATGGTTTTTTTTTAAGGATAAACAGTCTTTTTGTGTGGGGTGAATTGCCCCATAACACCACTCCATACTGCAAATAAGATTGGATATAGGAAAAGTATACCATTTTCACTGCCTCAATGTTTGTAATAGCCGATAATCTTCTAATCAAAAAGCAACTTGATGCGATTTTTGTTGATATGTATTTCACATGGATGTTCCAGTCCAAGTTGTTGGTAATCTTAATGCCTAAAAAGTTGGCATCGCTAACTTCCTGAACACTTCTTCCTTCGAGACGGATTAGAGGACTAGATGTAATTTTCCTCTTGGCGGGCTTAAATTGCATGAAGACGGTCTTCGAATTGTTGAGGAATAACTCGTGTCTCAGGCTGTAGCTCGCCATGCTTTCCACCGCTTGCCTTGCTTTTGCACCCATCTCACCGTGCGCGCCGCTAATCACTTGGGAGGTGTCATCGGCGTACATGGTAAGTTTTCCGCTTTTCACGCAGTCCGGTAGGTTGTTGATAAATATTATGAACAGTAATGGTGAGATTGTGCTGCCTTGGGGCAGGCCACAGTTTACAACCACTTCGTCTGATTTAATCAGGGTGTTATTTCCCGAAAGGTAGACAACTTGTTTCGATCTTTCAAATAAGAGCTAATCCAGGTGTTCGCCACAACCGATATTCCCATTGCATTAAGTTTCTGCAGAAGTTTCACATGGTTGATCGTGTCAAAGGCCTTACTATAATCGTACAGTACTCCTATGACCTCTTCATTTCTATCTTGTGCTTCTAGAATGTTGTAGATGTAGAATGGCCATGTAGAATGGCGCCGATGGGGACGTAGTGGGCGAGTACGTTTTGCTGACCGATGATCGCCTGTGAGGAAACAGTCGCCCTGTACCAACTACTGTCCGGGTGTATTGCGGCCAATACCCACCGAGTGGCTTATTTCTGCAGCCGTTATTTCTGGTGCACATTTATGCTGCAAGTCAAATTAGACACCATTGGGACGTGCACATTTTTGCTTCCAGACACATTGGACACTATTGGCTCGTGTACATCAAGCTACATACACCGTGTAAAGAAGGGCAAACAAAGCGACAAATGGAGAGCCGAATTATGTATCACCATTCACTAACGCCATCTAGTTTTCACGCCTTATTTAAACGATGAAGGCTGCGTTCACCTTCACAAGATCACCTTGCCTGAGACATCAACAAATTAGAAATGACGACATTAAATTATATTGTTCCACCATAATGCCAACCGAGCCACGATGAGAGCGACCAGACCCTACCTCCTCGAGTGACTTGGACAGACTGAACCCAGACCCGATCGCCACGCCGCATTTTATAGGCGACCGCCAGGGGACAAAACTCTCCGTGCTCGAGCGTGCGCCTGGCGCTCAGAGGCCGGGAAACTTCTCGAGCACGGGACTCGCTGACGACATGATTTGGCATCGCACTGACCTTATACTCGAACCGGTTGCGGTCCAGTCGCACCCGTTGGACTACGCATGGTCCAGGCGTAAGAACAAAAGAGTGTACGTTCGGATTCTGGAGTACGTTCTGGACGCAGTGTTTCCGCCGCCACAGGGTGCCAACGTGACAATCATCTCCGATATTGAAAAAGTTATTCAAAAAGTTGCAAGAGCAGTTTTCTCCAAGCCAAAACAATTCGCTATTTGGTTTCCATTTAACCAAGTCACTTAGAGAAATCAGAAAAGACAACGACTTTCACAACGTGTGAAAAAAAAACAAAAGACCACTGACATTCAATCCTGTTACGTATCTTTCCAGTAATAAACATTGAAAATTTCACAGAAAATTATATTTGAATAATCTTAGTAGTGGCGGTACAGCTTTGGTCTCTGTTGCAGGCCCCTGCTGAAAGCAAGCCTGGGTGTCTTCGGACATTTTGGCTTGAGCTTGTGACCCAAGTCTTAAGCAAGGAGACCATAGGCACCACACCATTCTGGAACGATAGTTCAAGGTACGGATACACTTGGCTTTAGGTCCCAAGGGCTGGAAAAAATCGAAGCTTTGAGCAAAATATTTAGTATTGCAGCACAAAAATCAACAAGTTAACTTTTAGCGATGAAGATGAAGAGATACGCTTTGTGCAGCACAATTTTGAGAATCCAAACAGTGTCAGACTGGCCAGGGCCCCGGCCCGGCCAGCTGGATTTTTTAAAATTTGATATTCGTGCTTAAACCCACAAATCAGGGTTCCAAGCAAAATGTTTGGAACATATCTAAGATCACTTTAGTAGACTTACGGAATAACACGGGCCTCGCGAAACCGACACAAACGTGTTGCATTTTTTTCTATGCATGTATTCTATTTTGAACCATGAAATCGAAGAAAGACACTCACGTTTGATACCCTCCGTCGGCTGACTACCTTGTCGACATGGTGTGCACTGGAACGACTTATACACCTGCTGAACGCAGCTAAAATGGCCCGTTTTTCAGATTTATAAAACTGGGCTTAAGCCGGGTTTAACAAACTTCAAAGAAAACGTGTCCGATTCTGGCAGTGGCACTATGGCATTTTCAATCCCATTTTTAAGCACTCACTTCTCCATCCACTCCATCAAAATTAAAAATGCTTGTCTGACAAAATGCTTCATGGGCAGTTTTCAAATACCCAATATCGGGTGGTGTAAAGAACCATAAAATATTAGCTTTCTGAAGTATCATTGATAATATAATGACGATCACAAACATCACAAAATAAGTTAAAAGTAGGTTAGTACGTATCCAGTGAGATTAACATATCAAAAATTGTACTACTATATAACTCGAAACATCTCTATTTCAAGGCATGTTGCCAAAACATGTCTTATCTTATTTAATAATGTATAGTAGAATATTTCGCTCAGTTCTTCGGAGCTAAATATTCCACCCATCGTGTCTGTTGGTTGATGTCTGATGAATGCTCGGCTATGCCATTGTCACCCCCCTCCCCACCCATGTCATATTTTCTAACAATGTGATCCAACCAGATAAAAGTGACTTCAACAATGGTCCCAAGATTCACATTCTAGACAAATTATCGAATCTTTGTACATATAGTACTGAACATTCGATGAAACCAACTGGTTTCATATGTCGTCCCACCTATGGAGTAATCGAGACTCCTTGTTACAGCTCGGTTGCTTCATCGACGTTGTTCAGATTGGAGGTGTGGATCTCTTTGTGAAATGGATTAAGAAGGATGATCTAAGAGACGTTGATATTCATTTTTAAGTGCGCACTATTCTGGTTTCTCAAATAGTATAATCTGATATTTTGTGGACAGTATGGTTGGCCAAAGTATTCACGGAAAGATACATGCATGCTGAAGCCACGATCCGTTCGTGCTGTTGACTGCAATTATGCAATAATTTGCATAAAGTGATCGTTACATGGATGTTTCTGCAAATCGCATTTGCAGGCCAATCTCAACATTCGATGTGACGAGCGATTGTTGTTGGTCCCATACGATTAGTCACTGCCCCATTGTCGTCGAACTGTTTGCGATTGCAGCCGTGTTTGTTCTTCTCTTTTCTCAATAGCTAGACAGACGTTTAAGGCCCTAGATCACCCCCTAGACAATCTCCCATAGCAGACCTATTTTTTGAGCGTTTTTGTGACTAAACCGTAAGAGATTGCCTTACATGGTAAAAAGAAAGATGATGATAAAGGATTGAGGAAGGTCTGTAGTGAGGTCGATTTTGGATTTTTTGGCACGAAGGGGCGTTAATCAACTTAAAAAATTGGAATATTTTGTAGTTTTGCGGTCTTTAATAAATAAAAACTAAAAGGAAATTGAAAAATCGGCCACGCTACTGACCAAATTTCATCCTTTAGCTACAATATTGCCGCTGCTTAACATGGTCTTGAACAGCCTTGCCGCAAAAACGCTCATAAATATACTCTATATTTTCGATAATTTGGCACTGCCCTGTGTTGTGCGAGATAGGCAAATTATCTTTCAAATTCTAAGCCCCGCCTCCTGCTGTCAATCTCTTGCTTTGGCTTGTGAGGGTTTGTGTACCTGCTGCTGAGCACAGTTTATTTACAGTAAAGGCCATTTAGGTGATACACACACTTAGGTAGAAAAATAAAAGCTGCTAAGAAGCGTGCTTCAAAAGCAAACCGTCCCGTGGACACGGGTAGTCCGTCGAAGTGAAGGAATGTTTTCAGTTCACATATGAGTTTTTTGTGACGGCGGCCCCGACTGACACTTGACAGTGCGTTGTACAGACATGTTAGAGATAGTGTTTTTTGTAAATTGTTTTTCGAGGCCAATTTTTTATTTTTTTTTGCAAATTGATGTTAATTTTTAACTTTGTTTGCTCTTTGTGCGCTCTTTGTGCTCGTTCGGTAGTTTTCACATACCATAAATATCTCTACGCTCATTTAAAAATTGTTTTTGGAATAACAAAATAAAAAGCACAATAAAAGACAAATGAGAAATAGGTTAATTTTATTTTCTTTTATTGTGTTCGTTTGCTCGGAAAGGTCTGTTTGGTAACAGGTAGCATTCGCCCGTGCCCGTGCCTTAGGGCGCGCTAACATGGGGTCGCCACCTAGGCCGCCGCACTCAGGGTTTTGCAAAAACGAAGCTACGAAGTTCACGTCTCACAAGGCGACCAGCGCCAAAGTTGTAGCCAACACTTCAGGCTACACAGTAGTGTGATTTATTCATTTTTTTGCCAAATTTTCTGTTTTTAATCTATATATAGTGCGGTATTACTGGGTTTTTCGATTTTTTAAACTAGTTTTAGTATTTTACGACTACCCTTAACTAAGTATCCCACATTATAACTACTTAAAATATTGTTATCATCAATCCGCGTCGATTGAGACTATGTAAAACTTTCTAAGCTAAAAAATGAAAGAGTTATTGGTTTTATTAGATTTTTCGATTGTTTACAAAATCGAAATCAGAATCGAATACATGTTTACTCCGCGTGGAGTGAGTAACTTGCTTGAAGAATTTACAACCAATAATATCACGATTTGCAGTCACGTGACAAGCAAAAATTTCAGCCCTTTTGAGCTTAAATCTCACACCCCCTGTCAATCAAAATCTCGAAAAGCAAAAGCCCTGCCAGGGATCTAGAGCGTTTAAGAAGTCGGGTGACGCTTGTTGACAAATTTTCCCTTGAGGCAAATAAATGTGAATTTATTATCTATATTTATTATCTATGATCTATACAATCTCCATTCTCTAATGCCGGGCTTAGGCGCTGGTACCGGTACCGGTAAAAAACGAACTTACCAATCAGGCGCAACCAAAAAGCGAGTGTCTGCTAAAAAACAGTTCATGCAATGCGCTAACTTGTCCGGTCAAAGCAAGCTGTTATTTGGAAGTAAAGAATCACCCGTGCAGATGGCCGAATCACTTCTAAACGAGCCATTAGGTAAGTGCACTGTGCGGCTATTCTGTGTGTGTTTATTGTTTTAATCGTTGCGTTAACTTTGACATTTTTAGCCCCAACCGATATTGAGCTTGATGACGCGACAAGAGTGACTGAACCTCTTCGAAAAGAACCTTTACGTAAGTGTAGTTTAGCAGTTAGTTTTCAAGTAAGTAATTAAAATTAATGCGGCAAAGGACGTTTTGACACCTGAAGCGAAAATTGGAGAAAAATCCACCGCAAAGGTTTACCTATGAGTTGCGACTGATAACTTGGTCTTACAGGAATGCCTCTCTGTCTGCCTTTATTATATTATGTTATTTCAGCTCGAGTCTCCCGAGCAGCGGGCGCAGTACCTAGTGCATGTTGTACATGGGTGTCCATATCAATGTCCATGTCCATATCATACATGTCATTATTAATCATTAATGATCATTAATGATTAATTAATCATTAATAATCATCAATCATTAATCATTGATCATTACATATCATTAACGCAAATTGAACTTTTTGTCATGTTATTAAGTACTGCAATCAGTGTTGAGTAGGAACTTAACGGAAATAACGCGTTCCTTGTAACGCGTTCTTTTTCGGGAACTTTTGCGGTAACGCGTTCTTTTTTCTTGGTAGTAACGTAACGGAATAACCGTTCCTTTATACCAAGAACGTAAAACGACATTTACGTTCCCGTTAAAGTTCCTATTTTCGGCATTCATGTGGGTATTGGGTATTTTATATTTTATTCTAGTCGGGTATTTCATTTTTCGAGGAAAAACCAACTTTGCTTTTAGTGTTTACCATTCTTAGAAATGATACCCCACTCACTACCCCAGTCTTTCTGAGTAATTGACATCTCAAAATCAACATGACATTTTGCTTTCCTCAATGAAAAGAATCCTCCTGAACCTAAAACAAAAATAGAGAAACTTGGCCATAACTGCATGTCACATGTCAAAGTAAGTTAAAGCTGCATTGTTCTCGACATGCTAAGGACTGAGTTCCTCTTTCCGTCCATGCGTCATGCATTTTGCCAAAAAAACCCAAGATCACTGTGCAGGTGTGGAGACTGGAGAAGCGATGAAGTGGGGTTCGTAAACAACCAATGAGCAATTAGCATCGAGAGGGAAGAGACACCCCCTTCCCTCGAAGTATCTGCTCATCCCTGCTCATTTATCTACATATAAATCACTGCCTGGCTCGCGTCTTGTTTAGTTTACAGTCGTCACTCGTCTTTCGTTTCAGTCTACGGTTTTCGCTATGGAGCCATTAAACGTTTTGGGTCATTCCATATCAAGTGCCCACACTCAAAACCTTCACTATCTCAGAACTTGACGAAATTTTCAGGAGGGTTAGAACACCGGAAATAAAAAATCTCTTTTAAAGTTTTTTTCCATACGCCTAGCGGTTTGCCCGTGGCAGGGGATGGAAAAATAAAATATTTTACTTTTTGCCCCGCACGGCCATTCACTATATTCACTCTAGCGTTTGAACAAATAAACTTAAAACGATGGGATTAGTTCTAAAATGATAATCGTGCTTTCATTAACAAGAAAAAATGCATAAATTGCTTACTTATCAAGTTTAGGGGTAGAAAAAATCCACCCTTAAATTTCAACCCTTAATAACTCGAGAAGTAATTTTTTTTTTTTTTTTTGTTTTGTTGTGAAGCATCTCCTGTCTATTATCTTTCAATGAAAAAAAAATTAATCATTAACAGCCGTATGATCAGAAGTTATGAGATTTTTATTGTATAGATGTGTATGAATTTAGAAGTGCTTTTGCTAAATAGTTTGTTGAGCATGAACCAAATTGAATTCAGAAGCATTCGATTATGCTAAGTTTGTCATAGCATAAATAAAGCTTGAAAAGATTTGAATTTGGGATGGAGTCGAGCAATTAAAATTTTATTATAAGGATGTGATATTTTTGGGCTTTGTGCTATAAACATGATAATATGTGGCTCTGGTCACGATACTAGGTCTGTGTTTCTGCCGTGCATTATGACCACGGATCTGACGAAATTCATATTTTACCTACTTCTATTTAAAGAATCCCACCACGAACACGTGCAGCCCTTGCTACCTGTTTCTCTTTTCAACCCTTATGGCCGGAAGTTTAGCCGTGAGACAGCGAATTCAGTTGTTTCTGCATTGGTTTCTTGGTCAGTCGCAAAACACTTAGCTCAGTGCAAGTAGACGAGTGATTCGAAGTTTTCTTTGCATTATTTTTGTGCGTCGTGAATTGAGGGGTGTTAATAATACCGTTGGAAGTGTCTTGTGAACATATTTTTAATTAATAGCAATAGTATAGTAATAGCTAGTTTATTTAATAGTTATAATCACAGCGTTTAGTTTTGTATATTTTATGTAATTTAATCATGGACTCGTTTACTCGAGCGAAGTGCTGCAATCCTTTTAAACACGTTTCCCACACACAGCTGAAGTCTCTCCTCAACGTCCAGCCGTGGATGATTGAAAAGATTTCCTCGATTCCAGTAGGAAGCAAAATCTGTGCCAAATGTAGGAAAGATTTAAATAACTACGTAAAACCAATCAGCAGCGACTCTCCAGTGACGACGACGACCTCCAGCGATGGCGACAACTCGCAGCCCGGCTGCAGTGGTGCAAACGCCGAGAGTCAAGCATATTTTTTCCGACAAGACGCTGCTTTGTCTAACATCAACGTGGGCTTGGCGGAGCTAGGGCAATCGCCCATTGTTAAGAAAAAGTTGGCGCAATCCAGTTATCCCAGGAAGAAATTGAAGAAACTCGAAGGTGCGCTTAAAAGAACCACTACCTCCGACGCTGAAAGCGACAGTGGCCAAGATTCAGCTGATGGTCGCGAAATGATTAATCAGCTGAAAGAGAAGTTTCACTCGTCCACATCCAACAGCGAGAAAGTGCATGTTCTAACTGTCCTCCCGAAGAGCTGCTCTGTCCGGCGAACAGTGGCAGAGTTTCAAGCGTCAGAGCGCATGGTCCGCAAGGCAAAGAAGCTCGTCCTGGAAAAGGGAATTTTGTCAACCCCGAATCCAAAGCCAGGAAAAACAATTGACCGAGCCACAGTTGACCGAGTAAAATCTTTTTACAATTCAGACGATGTGAGCCGAGCCATGCCGGGCAAGAAAGACTATGTTTCCGTCAAGGAGGCGAGCGGCACTCGAGTGCACATCCAGAAAAGGCTCGTACTCTCAAACCTTAAGGACCTCCATACCCAATTCAAGGACAAATTTCCTAATAAAAAAATAGGATTTTCAAAATTTGCAGAGCTGCGGCCGAAGAACTGTGTGTTGCCTGGTGCCAGTGGGACTCATTCGGTGTGCGTGTGCACTATCCACCAAAACGTCAAGCTAATGATCATCGGTGCCGACTTGACGAAGTTGACAGTGGACCAATCTTATCCGATAACATCTTACCACGACTGCCTTGAGCAGTTGGTCTGCGACAGTCCCCTCCCCGAATGCCATCTAGGCGAGTGTGAGGAGTGCCCGGGCATCGAGCCGTTAAAGGAGCGCCTCACGCAACTGCTGGACGACGAAATGGTGGACAATGTTATCTACAAGCAGTGGGAGAGCACCGACCGATGCACCCTGCAAACGCACATCGATTCATCCGAGGAATTCGTGGACAGTTTTTGTGCAAAATTAGTTGCTCTGTGCCGCCACTCTTTTATTGCTAAAAAACAATCTTCGCACCAATCGGACATCAAGTGCGGTCTCCTGCCCGGCGAGTTTTTGGTGATCTGTGATTTTGCCGAAAACTATGCGTTCGTGCTACAAGACGAGGCCCAGGGGTTCCACTGGAACAATGCGTCCGCCACCATCCACCCCTTCGTGGCATATTACAAAGAGGGCGGGGAAGAGCGCCACATCAGCTTTGTTGTAATTTCCGAGAGTTTGATCCACAACACTGTCGCAGTGCATCTATTCATAAAAAAACTCGTGAGCTTTTTGCACAATAAATTTCAGACCATAAAGAAGATGTTCTTTTTTTCTGATGGGGCAGCCTCGCAATATAAAAATAGGAAAAATTTTGCCAACTTGTGCCACTATCAAAGAGACTTTGGGGCCGACGTGGAGTGGCATTTCACGGCGACGTCACATGGGAAGAGCGCCTGCGACGGCGTCGGAGGGACGGTCAAGCGGCTGGCAGCGCGGGCGAGTCTTCAGCGCCCCTACGAGTCGCAAATAATAACACCCCGGCAACTCTTCGATTGGGCGGTCGAAGCCATCCCGACCATCAACTTCACATTCGGAACTATTGAGGAGCACCAAGACACAGAACAGCTGCTAGCCACACGATTTGCGTCATCCCGGCCAATTCCCGGCACGCAAAAACTGCATTGCTTCGTACCCGTGTCTGAGCACTCAGTAGCCACGCGGGTGTTCTCCTCCTCGCCGTTGTTCGAAGAAGCCAGAGTGATAGGTCAGAGTGAAACGAAGAAATGAGTGAGTAAAAAGAATCTTTGTAGTACTTACACACAATTTTTAAACTGAAAAATTATATAATCTATCAATTTACGGGTGAATTGCATGGACCATGCTAACAGACTTGCAGAAACACAACTAAATGCACACACATTTATACAATAAAAATCTCATAACTTCTGATCATACGGCTGTTAATGATTAATTTTTTTTTCATGGAAAGATAATAGACAGGAGATGCTTCACAACAAAACAAAAAAAAAAAAAAAAATTACTTCTCGAGTTATTAAGGGTTGAAATTTAAGGGTGGATTTTTTCTACCCCTAAACTTGATAAGTAAGCAATTTATGCATTTTTTCTTGTTAATGAAAGCACGATTATCATTTTAGAACTAATCCCATCGTTTTAAGTTTATTTGTTCAAACGCTAGAGTGAATATAGTGAATGGCCGTGCGGGGCAAAAAGTAAAATATTTTATTTTTCCATCCCCTGCCACGGGCAAACCGCTAGGCGTATGGAAAAAAACTTTAAAAGAGATTTTTTATTTCCGGTGTTCTAACCCTCCTGAAAATTTCGTCAAGTTCTGAGATAGTGAAGGTTTTGAGTGTGGGCACTTGATATGGAATGACCCTTTTACCATTTGAAAATTTTAAGCCTTTTTTTTTGTTGGAAGAGAAAGACAACATTGGCTCGAATTTTCGTGCCAAATGTCTTTTGTGTGTTCCCTTCCAAAAGTTAGTAGGAGCATCGACGACATCATCTTCCAATCTCCGAAAACACTTGAAGGTAAGATACATGCAAATTTAAATTTCATTTTACCTAAGCTAATGACTTTGAATCGTATAAAATTGTGTACAGTTTAACTTTTATACAGATAATCTTGCCAATCATTTTCTTTTATCTTTATTGTGTTTAAAAATTGCGTATATGGGATAGCATTTACACAAAAAAAGACGTGAACGACATGTTTGAGGAGTTTACAAAAATATTTAATAAAATATTCAATGAAGCATTTCCTTTAAAACGCAAATCAATAAAAAAACAAACCAAAAGACATCAAAATAGCTGGTACACACAGGAACTTAAAGGAATGGCAGTTGAATTGGATAGCTTGCATATAAAAGCTAAAATTTCTGGCAACCAAAATGATAAAGAATGCCACTCTAAAATGAAAAGGAACTTTAGATCAGCAATATCAAAATGCAGAAGAAACTTTAATGTCCATAAAATTTATAAATCGGATAACAAATGCAAATCAGTATGGAACCTGGCAATAAAGCCTAATATGAAAGGAACTAACCCCCAGAGTGTTGATATAATTGACAGCAATAATGTAGAAATCACATGCGTATCAGATGTGGCCAATGTGTTCAATCAACATTTTAAAGAATGCGCTCTATCTGTCCTAAATGAAAATATAAGAAAGAACAATAGTAACAAAAAAGAAATCTCAAAGAACACCACCCCTAACTATAAACCAAAGATACGTCAAACCAACAAAAATTTCTTTCTATCCCCAGTTAGTAGCAGGGAATTTTTGGACGCAATTGACAAAGTCACAAAGAAAAAGTCGGCTGGTCACGATGGTATATCATGTCACATTCTAAAGCATGCAGGAATATATATATGAGATCCGTAATTATTTATAATCAACAAATCGTTTATTAAAGATTGACAAACATTAAAAATTCAGCAACAAAAGTCCAATAGCAAATGGCAAAATTTTTTACAATAAACTTTTATTAGATTGTCAACTGACTTACAGCAAGAACAACAAGAACGCTTTTAAAACAAATTTAAAAATATTCTTGATTCAGCATGCCTTTTATTCAGTACAGTAATTTTTAAAGTTTAAAATGACGTAGACGACATTGACATGGATATCGATGTATATAGGCATAATTATTATTGTAAGCTAAATTGTAAGCTAAACTGACTTGTCTAATCCCATATTGTACATAGTAAAATGATGAATAAAGAAACTTGAACTTGTCCATATCAAGTGTCCACACTCAAAACCTTCACTATCTCAGAATTTGACGAAATTTTCAGAAGGCCTACAACACCAGAAATAAAAACCCCTATTAAATATTTTTTCCATACACCTAGTGGTTAGCCCGTGGCAGGGGATGGAAAAATAAAATATTTTACTTTTTGCCCCGCACGGCAATTCACTATATTCACTATAGCGTTAATCGCTAATCGTGCTTAAATTAACAAGAAAAAATGCATATATTGCTTACTTATCAAGTTTAGGGGTAGAAAAAATCCACTCTTGAATTTTAACCCTTAAAGGGGCATTTACCCTTCAAAATTAATTTTTACCATCGATTTGGAAGATTTAATAATGGAATTTGGTCTTTAAAATAAAAACTCCTGTGTCCACGGCCGTCCGTGCAGAAATTGACAAAGTCCGCGTTTTTCGGCTTGGGTGCTTAGAAAAAAACTCCCATAAGAAATAACCCGTAGTGCTTTTTCGACCCCTAGCACCTACACAAACTTCTGATTAGATACAAACCAAATAGTTTGAGCATTGTCCGCCATCCTTTCTCTGTGTTGAAATAATTTGGCTATATGATACGATTATTCGTTTAGCCACGATAAGCGAATTACCTCAGGTATAATTAGCATGTTGTATATTTTCGTGCAGTGCCGCTCTGAGCGTGCCGCGGCCGAGCCGTAGCGTGAGCGACAACGCTCGGAAGGGAGAATCAGTAGGGAGGGGATAGACTTTTGGCGACTTTGGCCAACGGAGCGGCCGCAGGGAGAGACAGTACCCTACAAGAGAATCGTACTCAGCTCGAAGATCGCGCCGCGTGAAAAGCCAAAAATCTTAGATAATTAATTGCAGATCCATTTTTAAGAAAATTCTTTTAAATTGGTCAATTTCAATTCTTACTAAAGTGACAAATCTATGGTAGAAAATAATTTTGAAGGGTAAATGTCCCTTTAATAACTCGAGAAGTAAGATTTTTTTCTTAATGTGTTTTTTTTTGTCTAGCATCTCCTGCCTATTATCTTTCCATGAAAAAAAATCATTAACAGCCATATAATCAGAAGTTATGATATTTTAATTGTATAGATGTGTATGAATTTAGAAGTGCTTTTGCTTGAGTTTGTTGACCATGAACCATGCAATTGAATTCAGAGGCATTCGATTAAAATATGGTCCACCAAATCGAATCACCGAATCGAAAAACATATGCCGAGCTTGCGGGTAGAAATTCTGTGACACCACCCTCCCCACGGAAGAAATCCCAGAAGTCGTCAGATGAATCAACTGTCATAAGCCGAGGGGCAAATGGCAAACAAGCTACAGGCAACACAAAGCACGCCGCACACCATGTGAAAAAAACCGAGCAACGAACCGAGCAAACGAACATCGAAAATGCGGATTATAAGTTAGTGACTCGTAAAGACCACCGTGCGAACACTTTCAAGAAAACTAACGCAGTCATTGGGACAAGCAAACGTTGCGACGCTGCAGGTGAACATTGCCTCAAAAGTGCCCCCAAAAAGGCTTGGCTTCACGTCAGTAAACTAGACAAACAAACCACTGAAGATGATATGAGGAGTTACTTATGTGGGGAAATTCCTGAAGAAGAGTTTATTATTGAAAAACTGGTAACGGTGGGAGACTTCAATGCGATTAAAGTGTGCGCTAATTTTCTACTATTAGATCACTTATATGATCCATCGTTCTGGACGGAGGGTATCGCTGTGAGGAGGTTTTTTCTGTCAAGAAAGAAGCCAGGGAAAGGGACATAGAACAAGAAAGCAAAGCCATGAAGTTTGAAGTAACCCCAAGGGATCATGAGTTAGAAGATTCCAGAAGAAAGGAGGAGAAGAGGACACTACTACATGTGAATGTGCGATGCCTAAGAAATAAAACAGCATTGATTGAATCCAGCGTCTCGAATTTAGATATCAACTTTCTATGCGTAACGGAGCACTGGTTACACGAAAGTGAATGTGAGTACATCAATATTGAGGGATTCTCCTTGGCTGCTGCATATTGTAGGAAAACTCATGTACACGGTGGGAGTATGATATTTTGTAGCAAAAATGTTAACTTGAGAGAGTCCCATGCCCTTAGCGCTCACAGTGTTAAAAGCACTGTGAACTAAACTAAACTATCGAGGATAATGCTAAGCACTTCCTAATTTGTATCTACAGATCTCCAAATGGGAACTTTAAAGTTTTCTGAGACACAATCACCAAATTACTCCATCACATCCCTAGCAAACATGCAAGGATCACAATTTGCGGAGATTTTAATATCGATTTCAATTCACCGGGTCCACTCAGGAAGGAATTATTTGACCTATTCATGTGTTATGGCCTACGCAGAACTATAAATGTCACCAGAGTGACAGCCACCTCAAGTACATGTATCGATAATATCTTTACAAACAACGTAAATATTAGTGCAATAGAGAACGTTGACCTAAACATAGCCGACCACCATGCGCAAATACTATCATGGAACTTTCAGGGTTCCACAGAAACCACCATACAACCTGAATCTCCCAACAGATGCTTTAGCGTAAATATTTGCGATACTTTTACATTGCTCATAAGCCAGGTAAATTGGAATAGTGTCCTTGTACTGACGGAAGTCAACGATATGTTTGGAGAATTACGCTTATATTTAATTCGCTACTCAATAAGGCGTTTCCACTGGTAAACCAAGCTCCATCCTCAGGGAACCTAAAAAAAGGGAAACTCTGCTGGTTTACACCACAACTGCGGGAGGCTAAGAGAAAGAGTACTTGCTTCCCACCTATACTCAAAACAAAGTGAGCAAGGAAAGCTTTTGCATGGCAAAATCAAAAAGAAGTACGCCGCTGAACTTGGCAAAGCAAAAGTAAGTACAATGAAAACCTAATTAGAAATGCTCAAAACAAATCAAAAATGTCTTGGGCGATAATAAGTTCGAATATAAACTATAAGGACAATAAGGATATCCAAATCCACGTAAACAACAGACCGCTAAGCCCTCAGGACACAGCTGACAATTTCAATAGTTACTTTAGCACATCTGTCAATGACCTATAGGACTAACAAAAGCAGCACGAAATGTCACTGGCCCAAGACTCCCAACTACAGGCACACAGAAATCTAGTAACAAAATTATTTTCCTGAGACCAATGATGGGAAAAGAATTCTTCGAAATACTCGACAAAGTCAGCAACAAAACAACAAGGGGCTTTGATGAGATACCCGGAAAAGTCCTCAAAGCAGCTGGTTTTCACATAATGGAGCCACTCTTACACATAATAAACTCTTCCCTAGAAAAAGAAATATTTTCCGAGGCACTAAAATTGGCAAAGATTGTTCCGGTCCTTAAAAAAAACGACCGACAAGTAATCTTTAACTACCGCCCATTAAGTATTCTTTCTCAATACTCACGTTTCTTTGAAACCGCAATGAAAACAAGAATCGAAAGCTTCTTATTAGAAAACGACATCCTTAACGGCTGCCAACATGGCTTCGTGAAAGGCAGGTCAACGATAACAGCCATTAATGACTTAGTCAATAAAATAATCGAAGCACGTGACAAGGGTAAAGCCGCACTTGGTATTTATTATGATTTCTCGAAGGCGTTCGACACATCCCATCCACGCCTACTGCACAAATGAGCAATGATGGGTATCACTGGTATAGCCAATAAGTGGATTGCTTCTTTCCTTAAAGACCGTAAACAATCGGTACAATTAACCCAAAAGCGCATAACATACCAGTCTCGAGTAATTACTGTTAATATTGGAATCCCCCAAGGCTCCGTAATTTCGCCACTGCTGTTCATCCTGTACACGAACGATCTCCCGAGCCATACTGAGAGCGGATCTTTGACCTTATTTGCCGATGATACTACTAACCTTATTACTGCAAATGATCACAACAGGTTGGTAGAAATGGCGAATAAAGCAACGAGAGACATGGACGAATGGAGCCAAGCAAATGACTTGGTAATAAACAAGGCTAAAACCATGTTTGTAGATTATTCTGGTAGCACCCACGCCCGAGAGGCAAGCGCGTACATTCGACTGCATGGCAAAAGTATTGCTCGCTGCTCCGACACGACATTTGTAGGAATTCAGTTGAGTGATGGCTCGGATTGGAGCCTACACATAGAAAAGGTGGGAAGTAAGATAGGATCCCTATGCCACCTCCTCAAACGTATTGTAAAAGTCGCAAACGTAGAAACTGCAAAACTTGTATATTTTGCACACATCCATTCACGTCTAAGCTATGGGGTGTCAATTTGGGGCAGCCACCCTAAAGCCAAACACCTGTTTAAATTGGAGAAGAGGGCGCTAAGGTACATGGCTAAAGCCAGCTATAATCCTGTAGCTCCCATCTTTATCAAAGATTCATGTAAGCCCTTGTTCAAGCATTTTAAAATGTTTACTCATATTTATTATGTTTTTCTGTGGAAGACAATTTGCATATTGTTACGTCTAAGCATACACACGACACTAGAAATAAGGACGTGGCAAAACCTATTATATATGTACATACGTACTTCACTAGGACCCCAGCATATGCTGGCATTATGTTTTATAACTCTTTGCCAGAGATAATTAAAATGGACAAGAGAAATTTTAAACACTCATTAAAACGACAATTAATGGATCGATGTTTTTATTCTATGGATAAATTTCTACAATATCATAGCAGATAAGAGAATTATCCGTGCATTGTATTGCATTACATTGTTAAACCGAAATATGTACTTTCCGATGTAATCTTTTAAAATCACATTCTATATTTTAAGCCATGACGAGTTCATATCATGTACTATGATCAAACCGAACAATAATATCAAATTATTATTATTATTATTATTATTATTATTATTATTATTATTATTATTATTATTATTATTATTATTATTATTATTATTATTATTATTATTATTATTATTATTATTATTATGCTAAGTTTGTCATAGCATAAATATGGCTTGAAAAGATGTGAAGTTGGGATTGAGTCAAGTAATTAGATTTTTATTATAAGGATATGATTTTTTTGGGCCTTGTGTTAGAAACATGATAATATGTGGCTCTGGTCACAATACTAGGTCTGTGTTTCTGCCGTGCATTATGACCACGGATCTGACAAAATTCATATTTTACCTACTTCTATTGAAAGAATCTCACCACGAACACGTGCAACCCTTGCTACCTGTTTCTCTTTTCAACCCTTATGGCCGGAAGTTTAGCCGTGATACAGCGAATTCAGTTGTTTCTGCATCAGGTCAGGTCAATCGCATAACACTTAGCTCAGTGCAAGTAGACGAGTGATTCGAAGTTTTGTTTGCATTATTTTTGTGCGTCGTGTTTTGAGGGGTGTAAATAATACCGTTAGAAGTGTCTTGTGAACATGGTTTTAGTTAATAGTTATAGTATAGCAATAGTATAGTAATAGTTAGTTTATTTAATAGTTATAATTTTAGCGTTTAGTTTTGTATATTTTATGTGATTTTATCATGGACTCGTTTGTTCGAGCGAAGTGCTGCAATCCTTTTGAACAACACAGACGGATAATTACAGGCCAATTTCTAACCTGTCTGTGTTCTCAAAATTATTCAAAAATGCGTTCTGCAATCGACTGGAAAACTATCTCGATAAATTTGATCTCCTAGACAACTGCCAACATGGCTTTAGGAAAAATAAGTCAACAACAACAGCTGTCGCCGACTTTGTAAACCGACTGATGTCATTAAAGAAGGAAAAGAAGGCTGCGTATGGGATCTTCTATGACTACACCAAAGCCTTCGATAGTGTCGACCATGACTCACTACTCCAAAAACTACCACACTATGGCATTCGCGGGACAGCCAAGAACTGGATAAAATCTTTCCTTTTCGAGCGCAAGCAATCCGTAAGACTAACAGACCAATCAGGAATATATCACTCAAAGGAAGTAAACATTGTCACCGGGGTCCCCCAGGGCGCAACCCTCTCCCCCTTGCTTTTCATCATGTTCACAAATGATCTTTCGAAATCTGTAAATGTTGGAATCTTAACAACCTATACGGATGACACTACACATCTGATCTGCGAAAGCTCCAAGTCCATCAACACAATTTGTAAAGCTGGCATATCCCAAATTGCCAACTGGAGTAAGGAAAATGGCCTGAAATTAAACAACAAAAAAACTGTACTAATTAATTTTAACGTTTACACTAGATCATCAAATAATGACACAGATCCCTTACTTTATTTATATGGGAAAAGCGTACAGGTGTTGAATGAAACCAAATTTCTTGGCATAATTATAGACAACAAACTTAAATGGGACCCCCATATAAACAGAACTGCCCTCTTAGTTGCTTCAGGGTGCTTTCTTGTAAAACGCATTATGAAAACATGTGACTTCAACTCCGCCAAATCTGTCTACTTTGCATATGTGCACTCTAGACTAAACTATGGCATAGTCATGTGGGGACAATCACAACTGGCATCCAAATTATTCAGACTCCAGAAGCGAGCGGTCAGGTACCTGGCCAATGTGAGCTATGATCCAACCACACCAGGGACCTTCTATAAGGACTCATGCAGGCCGTTATTCAAGAAGTTCAATATACTGCCATTACCCTGTATTTACATTTACAGTATAATAATGTATGTGATACAAAATAAGCAAGTAGAAAAAAGTGTAGAAACCCATGGCCATATTTTAAGAGGCAACAATGTAATAAACCTATCTGTCACAAACATGAATGACAATAGCCCTGTCTCTATGGGGGTACGTATTTTTAATAAATTGCCAGCTGATATTAAAGATAGACTTACGAAACAAGACTTCGCTGGAAAGCTAATGAACTTTTTAACATCTAACTGTCTGTATTCACTAAAAGAATATTTTAATTTGTAACTGTATATAGTATTATTATTATTATCTGACCAACCCAATGTTAACCCATGTCAACCAATCTGGAAATAAACAAATTTATTATTATTATTATTATTAACACGTTTCCCACACACAGCTCAAGTCTCTCCTCAACGTCCAGCCGTGGATGATTGAAAAGATTTCCTCAATTCCAGACGGAAGCAAAATCTGTGCCAAATGTCGGAAATATTTACGTGCCTACGTGAAACCAATCAGCAGCGACTCTCCAGTGACGACGACGACCTCCAGCGATGGCGACAACTCGCAGCCCGGCTGCAGTGGTGCAAACGCCGAGAGTCAAGAATATTTTTTCCGACAAGACACTCCTTTGTCTAACATCAACGTGGGCTTGGTGGAGCTAGGGCAATCGCCCATTGTTAAGAAAAAGTTGGTGCAGTCCAGTTATCCCCGGAAGAAATTGAAGAAACTCGAAGGTGCGCTTTAAAGAACCACCACCCCCGGCGCTGAACGCGACAGTGGCCAAGATTCAAATGATGGTCGCGAAATGATTAACTAGCTGAAAGAGAAGTTTCACTCGTCCACATCCCACAGCGAGAAAGTGTATGTTCTAACTGTCCTCTCGAAGAGCTTGCTCTGTCCGTCGAACAGTGGCAGAGTTTCAAGCGTCCGAGCGCATGGTCCGCAAGGCAAAGAAGCTCGTCCTGGAAAAGGGAATTTTGACAACCCCGAATCCGAAGCCAGGAAAACCAATTGACTGAGCCACAGTTGAACTAGTGAAATCTTTTTACAATTCAGACTATGTGAGCCGAGCCATGCCGGGCAAGAAAGACTATTTTCCCGTCAAGGAGGCGAGTGGCACTCGAGTGCACAACCAGAAAAGGCTCGTAATTTCAAACCTTAAGGACCTCCATAGCCAATTCAAGGACAAATTTTCTTATAGGAAAATAGGATTTTCAAATTTTGCAGAGCTGCGGCTGAAGAACTGTGTGTTGCCTGGTGCCAGTGGGACTCATTAGGTGTGCGTGTGCACTATCCACCAAAACGTCAAGCTAATGATCATCGGTGCCGACTTGACGAAGTTGACAGTGGACAGACCGTATCCGATCAAATCTTACCACGACTACCTCGAGCAGTTGGTCTGCGACAGTCCCCTACCCGAATGCCATTTGGGCGTCTGTGATCAGTGGCATCGAGCCGTTAAAGGAGCGCCTCACGCAACTGCTGGACGACGAAATGGTGGACAATGTAATCTACAAGCAGTGGGAGAGCACCGACCGATGCACCCTGCAAACGCACATCGATTCATCCGAGGAATTTGTGGACAGTTTTTGTGCAAAATTAGTTGCTCTGTGCCGCCACTCTTTTATTGCTAAAAAACAATCTTCGCACCGATCGGACATCAAGTGCGGTCTCCTGCCCGGCGAGTTTTTGGTGATCTGCGATTTTGCCGAAAACTATGCGTTTGTGCTGCAAGACGAGGCCCAGGGGTTCCACTGGAACAATGCGTCCGCCACCATCCACCCCTTCGTGGCATATTACGAAGAAGGCGGGGAAGAGCGCCACATCAGCTTCGTTGTTATTTCCGACAGCTTAGTTCACAACACTGTCGCAGTGTTTCATAAAAAAACTCGTGAGCTTTTAGCGCGATACATTTCAGACAGTAAATAAAATGTTCTATTTTTCTGATACGGAACTATCGAGGAGCACCAAGACACAGAACAGCTGCTATCCACACGATTTGCGTCATCAAAAGTAACCAGAAATAGGACGCACTTCGCTCGACTCAGCCACAACATGCACACCTACGAAAAAAGCCCACTATTTCAGGGGCAGGTTCTCTTCAACGACCTCCCCCTGGCGTTGAAAAACAAACGAGATACGAGTCAATTCAAAAACGACCTGAAGGAATTCCTCTGTAAGCTTTGCCCATTCTCCCTTGAAGAATACCGCACCCATAAGGTCGTCTGACACTAAAAATGTTATTGAATTACTGTCATCCTGTAAACATTTTATTCAAATCCTACTATATAACTATAACTGATTTATTCCATAACAATATTTATGTATATTTGTATGTATATTTTGTTCCCGGAATAAAAAGCCATTATTTTTATTATTAATATTATTATTATTATTTTTATCCTAGGCGATTCCCAGCACGCAAAAACTGCATTGCTTCGTCCCCGTATCTGAGCACTCAGTAGCCACGCGGGTGTTTTCCTCCTCGCCGTTGTTCGAGGAAGCCAGAGTGATAGGTCCGAGTGACACGAAAAAATGAGTGAGTAAAAAGAATCTTTGAAGTACAAACAATTTTTAAATTGAAAAATTATATAATCTATCAATTTACGGGTTATTTGCATAGACCATGCTAACAGACTTGCAGAAACACAACTAAATGCACACACATCTGTCGGAAGGCCCGAGGACCTTGACAGGATATAATCAGGTATTGATAACCGCTGCCACCACTGATCTATATTTATAGAGCTGACCAGAAGCTGCTAAGACTTTGCGAGATTACAGATAATTGTAAAGAAATGGAGGGTTGTTGGGTCACTAGGTTTATGGCGCTAGCTTGATCAAAGGTAATAAACGAAACTCACCATGGTAATAGTTGTCCGCCGTTCGGGAGGAATTGACAGGTACAGGTGTACCTGTACAGGAATACACAGGTGGAATCTGGACTGCTGGTTTGATGTAGAAGGCGATTACTCGTTGAGACACAATATCGTAGGTTTATTCTCTTGTTTCGATGTTTGACACTTAGTTACACTTGTACAATTTACATTTGGTAAAACAATAATTCAACTCTCGCAATACAGTACTCTCTACTCGACGCTTCGTACTAGACTCCCTATATTCTGTGCTTGCTATCTATCTATGTCTTTCTGTCGTGAGCCTTACCCCCTTCACCCTTATATATTGGTTGTTTATCGCCTGTCAAATAATCTAGTCCAAATCTTGTAGGTAGAAAGGTCTAATGACCGGTGAAAGGGATCTATTATTAATCAGCCTTCCCATTATCTAGTAATCATCTTTCCCGTTATCTAGTAAGATATGTGCATACCATGTTATTCTACTATCGCCGTATGCAGGTGTTGACCCCGTGTACCGGATATAGTAATTGACCTAAATAGCCGTTAATTAGAAGGCTGGGTGTCTATTTCGGGATGCTGTGTCAGTACCTTCCGTTTACTCTGAGGGAATCTAACTTCCCGACACATCTATACAATAAAAAAATCATAACTTCTGATTATATGGCTGTTAATTTTTTTCATGGAAAGATGGCAGGAGATGCTTGACAAAAAGCATGTTCAGAAAAAAATCTTACTTCTCGAGTTAATAAGGGTGGATTTTTTCTACCCCTAAACTTGATAAGTGAGCAATTTATGCATTTTTTCTTGTTAATTAAAGCAAGATTATCATTTAAGAACTAGTCCCATTCTTTTAAGTTTATTTGTTCAAACGCTAAAGTAAATATAGTGATTTATAGCAAACCCCTTGGTAGAAATTTGTAATTTTTCCCTTATGGCTGGAAAATTCCCAAGTGCGGCAAAATTATCAATAATAAAACCACTTTACAAAAAGGGATCGAAAAGGGAACGTTAATATCTGTGCTATTGGTGATTGGTGGGGTGGGAAGGAACCCGGGACCCACAACCAATGAGAAGCTCGACGCGATTATACAAAAAGTGAGTAAACTCGATTCAGTGGAAGAGAACGTAGTAGCAATAAAAAACCAAATATGCAAAGTGGAAATGAAAATGACGCAAATGGAAACAAAGATAGTGGACCTAGAAACAAACATTGAATCACTCAGGGCAGAGAACTCTGATCTTAAGCAAATAATGGAAATAATTACCCGAAAAGAAGACTATCGTGAGAACCAAAGTAGAAGAAACAATCTCGTGTTTCGTGGATTGAACGAAAAATACGGAGGGAAAGAGACATGGCAAGACTGTGAAGACAACATCATTGACATTGCGCAAAAATTGCTTGGAGTAAAGTTAGAAGTGAACGACATTGAACGAGCTCACCGTGTCACCGGGGGCAATTATCCCAGGGCAATAGTAGTAAAATTTGCAAGTTTTAAAAAGAGGGAGGAAGTATTTCAGAGAAAGAAATATCTAAAAGGATCAAACATTGTGATTTACGAAGACTTTTCCCAGCGTGTGCTAGAGGACCGTAGAATTTTAATTGCAGAAATAAAGGATGCGAGAGCAGACAACCACGACGCGGTGGTAACATTCGATAAACTGAAAGTAAACGGAAGAGTCTATCGTGTAGATGAGAAATCAAGACAGATTGTACCCGCGTGCAATGAGAAACCACAAAAGCCACAACTGCACCAGCCACAGCAGCAAATCTCACCGCCGACACCGCCGACATCGCACCAGCTGCAGCAACAGCAACAACAGCAACGACAGCAACAACAGCAACAACAACACATTCAGCAACAACAGCACATTCAGCAACAACAGCAAATACAGCAACAGCAGCAGCAGCGGCAACGACAGGCCGAGCATACACATCAGTTTTATGCAGAAAAGGACCAAATAACTCGACCTATTGTGGGACCAACCAGCTGCGACCAACAGCAGAGACAGCAACAACATCGCGCGGACAATGGACTGCCTGGGCCGACAATGGATGAATACCTACCAAGAAAAAGCCCAAGGCTCCAAGGACTGGGACCCCCAGACCAGTTGGAGCAGGTAGCATAGGATACAACGAGCGGCAACGATCGGCGCTTCAAAAAGTGTTGTGTGAGTGTACCAAACAAATCGAGTAGTGAGAAAAAAGACTTAAAAATATTGCACCAAAATATACAATCAACAAGACACAAAAACTTAGAAATAGAGATATTAGTTAGCGAGGAACAACCAGATATACTATGCTTCTCGGAACACTCGCTAAGCAAAGAGGAATTAGTTGAATTTAAAATAGATGGATATAAAATAATTGACAGTTACAGCAGAACTAACAAAAAGTGGGGAGGGGCACTCATCTGTGCGAGAGACCAAATAGAAGCGGCATGCTATATGACTGAAGAGAAAAAGGCGCTAGAAAGTGAAGGAGACTTTGAATACGCAATGACTAAAATAAGTTATCATGGACGTTCTGCAATATTAATTACATTATATAGGCCACCAAAAGGGAGTATGGACATATTTCTTAGTAACCTCTCACTCCTTCTAGACAAGATTCTACTAAATAAAAATGTACAAATAATCATGTGTGGTGACTACAATATCGACATTTCTCGTAGAAACACAAATAGTACGCTACTCAAAGAGTTCGCGAAAGAATATGGCCTAACAATCACAATAAACTTTCCAACAAGAGTAACAGATAAATCAAGTAGCATGTTTTCAGAGGCTGAAAACTGGTGAATCTTGTAGGGAACATTTCATTAATTTAAACATACTTACTGTACCGAGTATTTACATTCAATCTAAAATCATGCTAGCAATAGGTGACGGCAGTTTAAAGGAAAATAAACAATTTGTGCATAAACATAACACTAGAGGTAAAGAAAATAATCATATAACTAAGTTATTTAGACTCCGACTGTCAGAAAAATCACCAAAAAATGCTGCTATTGCATTGTTTAACTTCCTTCCGAATCAGATTAAATGTATCACAGATTATTCTAAATTCAACTCAAAATTAAAAGAACACTTGCTTAAATTATCACCGTACTCCATCAGAGAATTCACTGTTAAGCAATCACTCATTTAGTAATTAGTATGTCTCACCTGGTAAAAGTAACTATGATTAGTAGTAATAGTAAAAAGTATTAGAAATATTGTAAAATTAATTGTTAAACAATGTATTTTGTAAAAACAAATAAACAAACAAACAAACAAACAAAAAAGTATGGACAACTACCGCCCAGTATGCTTAGTAACGAACTTCTCGAAAATTTTTGAGAAAGTGTATCTTATTCGTCTGCAAAAGACGAATTTTGCACGGGTTTTACACGAGTTTAGAAAAGGATTTTCCACTACCACAGCATCCTCTAGCCTCGTATCTGCTGTAGCAAAATGTATGGAAAGCAAGAAAGCAGTGGGTGTGATATATTGCGATCTGTCAAAAGCGTTTGACACAATCAATCACGAAATATTAATCGATAAGCTGGAACACTATGGCATAAACGGGCCCGCAATAAACTGGATGGAGTCATACCTGACCGAAAGGAAACAGAAAGTTAAAATTCATTTTGACGAGGACGGTTCATCGTGGAGGCCGGTTATGCACGGGATCACTGAAGGAACCTTGATGGCCCCAACACTTTTCATCATCTATGTTAATGATCTTGCTACAACGGCAACAAATGCAAATACGGAAGTTGTGCTCTACGCAGACGATACAAGCCTAATTGTTCAGGGGAATAATAAAAATGACCTTCTAACAAATATCGCAGTTATGATTGGAAAAGTAGAAGGATGGTTCACTCCGAACCAATTGAAATTAAACTGCGCCAAAGCAAACGTTATTATTTTTAAAGAGAAGGGGAAGGCAGACCTGACGGAAGTCAACTGTGACATAAATAAGTTCCTAACAGCAAAAGATTCGTGTGACTTTTTAGGTATTACAGTCGACTTTAGACTCAAATGGAAGGAACATGTAAAAAGAGTTTCAAGCAAAATAAGCTCTACCTGCTTTATTTTAGAGAATTTAAGACGGCTGGTCAACGAGCACACGTCTGTAATAGCCTTTCACGCAATGATCCAATCTAAAATAAAATACGGTATACTGCTTTGGGGAGGGTCTCCTGCAGCTAAAAATATTTTTATGAAACAAAAAAGGGCCCTTAGAATAATCAGTTGTACAGGAATTAGACAAACATGTAAACCGTTATTTATAAAATTCAAGATATTAACTATGACATGTCTTTATATCCTAGATTTAGTTTTATTTGTATTTGACAATCCAGAAAGTTTTAAAAAGCAATGTGATGTTCATGATTTTAATACGAGAAGAGGCAACAATTACCGACAACCGAGAACAAGACTGAAAATCACAGAAAGAACACCATTAAGTATAGGAGCAAAGATTTTTAACAATTTACTTGAGCATATCAAAATCAGAAACTCCAGTAGACAAGCTTTTAAATAATTGACAAAAATGTTTTTAGCGAACCATGCATTTTATACATTAGACGAATTCGAAGCATCAACTAATTGTATTTGTAACTACTGTATATTGTATACCTAGAAAGGATGTGACGATGATTTTAACTGAAAATACCAATGTATATAAATATAAATTTTTAGACTTGTCTCCATACTCATACATAATATATCATAATATGTACTATGAGTGTTTTCTTCGGAAAAATGGAAATAAAGGAACAATACAATACAATACAATACAATTGCCGTGCGGGGCAAAAAGTAAAATATTTTATTTTTCCATTCCCTGCCACGGGCAAACCGCTAGGCGTATGGAAAAAATATTTAATAGGGGTTTTTATAAGGTTTTGAGTGTGGGCACTTGATATGGAATGACCCACATACAAGATTAAACGAAGAATTAGGAAACATTAAAATTTTCCCTTCGTGCTTTACACACAATGCGTGAATTCCAATTTTAAATTCTAAATTAAAACTAAATTAAACTGTACAATTCTAAATAAAACCCTTTTAATTCTAGGCTCGAAGGAAAAGGACGAAGAACTTCTTTTCTTTAGATGTTGATATCGTTGCCGTACATGAAATTACTGCTGGTGCTAGCGAAATTACTGGCGACCCCAACAGTGAAAGCGCCAAAGACAACATCGTCAATCTACAGGATATTTTGGATTCCATCGATTCCGAGGAAAAATCGACACGGGCTCCTTCAGATAAGATTTATACGAATATTACTCACTTCATCCGTCCCAGCAAAGATGATAACGAATCAATAAAGATCTCCTTCTTATAACAGCACCCTGTTTAGCCGACTGAAATTAAAAAAGACTTGCCATTTGATTCTGGAAGACTTTACTATCAAAAACTGACAAACGAAGAAAAGGTAGTTCGTTCCTGGCTGTCTTACAATTTAGCGAATAATAACGTATACTGTGCGACTTGTATGACTTTTCCTACACATGCTGGTGGTTGTGGGAAAGAAAGCACTTTCGTTACTGGGTACCATATCAAAAACGTCAAGCATGTTTATCAAGATGTCACGCGTCATGAAAATTCAAGTACGCACAACGCTGCAACGACAGCTGCATTCATGGCGAAGGGTAATAGAGCTGTCGCTGCCCTCATTAATTCAAATTTTCGAGAAATAAAACGTCTAGAAGTGCAGCAAAGACGAGATGTAATCAAGCGGTTGACGGACATTATAATTTTTATTAGGAGACAAGGTCTCCCTTAAAATCGCGGGACGAATCATGGAAATTTTCTCGAACTTGTTTTACTCCTCAAAGACTATGATGGAATATTGAAGGAGCTTGTAAAACAGGCAATTGATTCAAGCAAGAAGCGTAAGCTTATGCACATGGGAAAGGGTAAACCTAGTGCCAAAGGTAGAGGCTTTAGATCGAAAGCACCATCAGCCAAATCTTGGGCGACGATCCCAAAGAAATAGACAAACTATTTGAGTTTTTAAAAGCCGCAAACATTTTACACAACATCTAGTAACTACTGTTACTTAACTTAATTTTTCTTTATTATTTATTTTTTAATCACAACTTTTTATCAGGCGCAAAATGACCATGATGTTGACGCGCCTATAAACCCTACTATTCATTCATTCAGATGTAGAGGTTCCCTCGTAACTTTCCTTTCAAAAACATTTATCAATAAGCTAATAACTGTAATCGGAGGATTACTCCAGCAGTCAATCATAGAAGAAGTAAAAAAGCAGGGGTATATAGCATCATGGTGGACTCTACTCAGGATGTAGCTGTAATGGACCAAATGGCCATTTGTGTTCGGTACATGCCATGGCTTCAGAACGGCTTATCAAGCTTGTTTTAGCTTCGGAAACAACAGGAAGGGCGCTATTCCAACAAATAAAATTCGAATTCGAAGCGGCAGGTCTCGAGATCAAAAAAATCGTAGGTTGCTCTTTCAATGGAGCAGCCAACATGAAATGACAATACAAAGGTCTTCAAGCGCATTTAAAAAATCCGGCAATCCTTTGATTGTGTTCACGCATTGCTTCGGACATGTGCGGAATCTTGTTATGACAGATACAACGCTTTGCAACACTGGCTCAGAGAAGTTATTTGGATTAGTCGAGTCATCAGCAGTCTTTTTATCTGACTCGCACAAACGCATGGAAGTTTGGAGCGAGCTCACACACGCGACCCATACAGGAAGCGAGAAACTGCGCCGTTTGCAGAAAATTGGAGCAACGAGGTGGTGGAGCAAGTCGAAGGCGCTTTCAGCAATCATTGATCCTAATGTCAATATAAATTACATAGAAAAGTTTGTAACTCTAGATTTGGATTATTTCTTACGTTTTTGCAAAAAGTTTTAGTACCAGAACGGCATTTTGATGTCAAAGCAAAATATCTAGCTTCTGCTTTGGTAAATAGCTGGTCAAGTTTTGAGACCATAATGACTGCCATTGTTTATGTGAATATTTTTTCTGCTAGTTCTCCCGTGTTCGATTTTTTACAATCAAAATCTTTAAATTACCTCACGGCGTGGAATATGATTAAGGTTTTAAGCAACCAAATTGAGTCAAAGCGAAGCGATTCCCACTTCCACCAACTATACAAAAAATCCTAACACTATACGCGGGCTATACACGCCGTACCTTAGAGAAAAGAATACGGGTAGGGTAGTCGTAAAAGGATAGGGCGAGTTTCTGCCCGATAAAGGTTGGTGTTCTGGTATCACGCTAGGACGTAGTATTCGACGGTGGCGCCAATCGTGATTGCTAGTAACTTTTTGACTACTTTATCAACGTGCCTGAGGCTAACTAAGGAGTAAATTCTTTGGGTCAAGCCAGGGTAGCGATTATGTAACTTTTTCGCTAGAGATCTTACTCTTTATCTCGGAGATAACGAGTGATATCTCCGAAAGAGATTACGACAACTCAAAACTCCGTGATATCAGTTGTCACTTTCGACATCTGTCAGTATCAGACGCAAAGATGGCCGATAAATTACCAGTAAAAACTGGTAAACTAACGCTCTTCGCGGACGATACGTCTCATCTCTTCAACTCTCATGAAAAACATGCATTCTCCGAAGTTTAACAGGGTGTCAATCAATTGGACGCATGGAGTAAGGCCAATGGTCTATTCTTAAATAGGGATAAGACAACCATTATGCAATTCTACAACAAACGTAAGAAGAAGGACAGTTCTCCCTTAATTAGATTGAACAGCAAAATAATCAAAGTCAGTGAGGAAACAAAATTTCTAGGAATTATTGTGGACAGTGCCATGGAATGGAATCGTCATATCGAAATGATTTGTGCGAAAGTTGCCTCAGGTTGCTTCTTGATTCGGAAAATGATGGATTTAGCAAACTTCAACACAGTGAAATTAATATATTTTGGACTTATACAAGCTAATCTTCAATATGGGGTGATTATCTGGGGACGTTCTTCTCACGTTAAAAGACTGTTTGTGAAACAGAAGACGGCTGTGAGATACATGGCTCGGGCTAGCATGGACCCATGTGCAGATGTTTTCTACAAGGACTCGTGTAGACAATTATTTATAAATTTTAAATTAATGACTGTGCCCTGCTTGTATATTTATTATACAATTCTTTATGTCATTGAAAACAACCATTTAGCAGGTACTAATGAATCGATCCATAATTATAACACTAGAGACAAAACCGATTTTAGAATGGGTACGCACAAACATAATATTTACAAAATAGACCCCATTTATAATGGAAGTAAATTATTTAATGCGTTACCACGACAAATGAAAGCTTTAAATCTCTCTAAATTAAAAAAAAAAACTACAAGAATTGTTAATTAGGAAATGTTTTTACTCGACAAATGAATTCTATGAGGAATTATCTTGACTTGTACAATTTTACTGACTGTCATATAACATCTATGTTCTCTTGACAATAAAAACATTATTATTATTATTATTATCATTATTATTATTAGTTCACTATTTGGCAGTTGTGGAGATAATTGAAAACCAAGCCGAAGTAAATCGGAGAAACGTTGTTCGTGCGATGCGGCTGCAAAGAAGAAATTTGAGAGATCATTCGGACCCATTTTCAATTAGTGAAAATCTATTTGTGGCTATTTATCGTCTGTCGAAAGAAGCTGCTATGATGCTCGTGGAATCCTTGACGCCCCATTTGAGGCCTGTCCGGCGGTCAATATGCATTCCTCCTTGGATGCGAGTAAGTACTTAATAGATATCATCTCTTGAATACCGATTTTTATTCTTGTCAACATCAAAATATGATGTTAGGCATTATTGGTTGGTAATTGGGATCCTTCAGTTAAATTTTGTAATGGAATGAGGTTATGATTCCACCGTATCTGCTTTTATGTAATTGAATTTGTATAGGTACATTTTTATTGTTTCCAACTATATTAGGTACTTTTGTTTCTAGGTTCTTTGTACACTAAACTTCTTGGCCACTGGGTCTTACCAGCGGCGAGTTGGTCAAGACTTTCTACAAGCAACATCCCAGTCAAGTACCTCAATTATCATAAGAGAGGTGACAAGAGCAACCAACCATCATCTCCTTAACACTTGGATCAGATTCCCATTTACTCAGGAAGCAAGACAAGCAAACAAGGAAGAGTTTATGAGGACAAGACAATTTCCCGGAGTAATAGGCTGTGTGGATGGCACACATATTGCCATCTTTCCCCTTAAAAGGAACCGGGAATATTTGATTCTTAACAGAAAGGGGTACACTAGCAAAAATGTTCAGATTGTGTGCGACCATGACCTGCGTTTAATCGCAATAAATGCCAGACACGGAGGCCGCTCTCACGACTCCCACACTTGGCGTCTTTCAGCCGTTCGTGAAGAGATGGCAGCGCTTTACGAGGCAGGAGAACGTGGGACCTGGCTACTAGGTGACTCCGGCTACCCCTCCGAACCTTGGCTGTTACGTCCTTTTGCTAACCATCCCGATGTTGAAACTCCGGAGGGCCGATATAATACAAGACTCTGTTCATATCGCAGTACTGTCGAACGTTGTATCGGCGTTTTAAAAGCACGATTTCGATGCTGCAGGAAAGAGCGTGGCCTACACTATTCACCAGAAGATGCAGGTCTAATCACAAACACATGTGCGGTTGTACACAACATTGCCATCCACTACCGGGTGGCCAATCCGCCGCCTATTTTTCACATTATAGACATGCCCCAGAACCAAGTGGCAGCGGTGGATGCCAATGGAGGGAACGGTGTCCACGCAGCCGGCCAAGCTGCTCGTGCTCGTATTGTGCGAGATCACTTCACCCACTAGCTCGCCATTTAGGTTTCATCGATCGACATCAAATATTCAATTTCATACTTTGCCCGGGGCAGTTTGATGTTGTTTGGGGAAATTCCATCCATTTGAAGCTTAGAAATATTAGGTAACGCATGCACTGTAATGAGTGTGTCCGGTTTAAGATTGGTTTCAAGATTAAATGAATCTTCCAATCTCGAAGAAGATTTGAATTGGGGGCATGTGGTTTTATGAAACACAATTATTTGGTTTGCTGTTTGAGTATTTCTTGAGATTTATCTTGCTTTAGTTCATCTTATTCAACATACTAAATATTATAAACTTGTACAGAAATATAAACTTATTTCTTACTGATGCTTACTCTTTACTAATGCTTGACTGCATCTTATTTATCAACTTCAACTTTAACAACTTCTTTATGCATGTTTGCTTACTCTAATTGGCTCCAAGGGAAAGCCCAACGGAGATGATGGAAGCAATGGGATGGGAAAAACTAGAGGACTGCAGGAAAATGAGTAAGATTTGTGGCGGCCTGGTTCCCGCGCCGAGATTGAACAGAGGGCCAGGGGACCAGGGGGCAATACGCGAGAGGATGCATCAGCGGTAATTCGGGGCAGGTACCTAGCTACCTGCACAGTCTACATACGACAGCACACCGGTGAACATCGTCGCTCAATTTGTCCATCGCAAATATTATCTTTGTTCGTCGATTGTATATCTAACCATCCGAACAAATAAAATCACGTTATCATCTTGTATTAACCTGTATAACCCGTGTACCACGCCGCACCCGGCCAAAGTGGTGACCCCGACGTGATCTCGCGAACAATCTCGGTGCGGTACCGAAACACGTGCTGACATTCCGGACACGCCGTAACGAACGGTAGAGACAGGTTCGTTGTTTCTGATGTTTGTGTGGTCGTGCGTGACCAATGAAGGGGAAATCCGGATACCGTACAACACATCCATACGACACCCGGCCAGCCAAACTCGTGCAGACCGCGACGCCTGGCCCCCGACCGCCTGCGCATCGCCCAGCAGGAGTTCTCAGAGATGTTGAAGTTTGGAGTGGCTCGACGCTCATCCAGCAGTTGGTCCGCCGCCCTGCACCTGGTCCCCAAGACGGAGGGCCCGTGGAGGCCTTGCGGGGATGACCGACCGCTCAACAACCGGACCGTGCCTGACCGCTATCCGGTACCCACACGCGCAGCAATCACATGCGCAGCAATCACATGCGCAGGCCCTATATTCTCGACAGTCGACCTCGTGCGCGCCTATCACTAGTTACCGGACGCCCCCGAGGGGGTCCCGAATACGGCCATCGGATGCAAGCGCCGCTCAATAGCTTTCCCGCCGGTTCCAAAATTTCGGGAAAAACCCCCGTTGTCCGGACACCGGAGCCAACTCCACAATCGGATCCAACTCCACAATCGGATCCAACTCCACAATCGGAGCCAACTCCACAATCGGAGCCAACTCCACAATCGGATCCAACTCCACAATCGGAGCCAACTCCACAATCGGATCCAACTCCACAATCGGAGCCAACTCCACAAACGGAACCAACTCCACAAACGGAACCAACTCCACAATCGGAGCCAACTCCACAATCGGAGCCAACTCCACAAACGGAACCAACTCCACAATCGGAGCCAACTACACAATCGGATCCAACTCCACAATCGGATCCAACTCCACAATCGGAGCTAACTCCACAAACGGATCCAACTCCACAATCGGAGCCAACTCCACAATCGGAGCCAACTCCACAATCGGAGCCAACTCCACAATCGGAGCCAACTCCACAAACGGATCCAACTCCACAAACGGAACCAACTCCACAATCGGAGCCAACTCCACAAACGGAACCAACTCCGTCGGTTAGGTAGTCATGTAGTTCCTAGGCAGTGCCACTAAAATCTCGCAATCGCTAGCTGCTGGCACCCCAAACGACTGCTGCGATCATGGTGTGATGCCAAAGAAGGTCCAAAAAGTTGGCAGAAACTTTAACACAGACTGTACGGCTCTACAAAAAAAAGATATGGGAAACTATCGGGCAATTTAATTGCTAACGTGCTTCTTAAAATTGATCAAAAAAGTGTTTCTAAATAGATTAAATACGTTAAAAAAAAACAATACCCTGTGTAACGAGCAGCATGGATTCAGAAATGGGCGGTCAACGGACACTGCGATCCAAAGCATGGTAAATCAAATCATAATAGCACTCGAAAACAAAAAGTCAATTGGCACAATTGTATGTTACCTGTCAAAAACCTTCGACACAATAGATTTCAGGATACTATTAGCTAAACTTAACCAGTATGGGATACAAGGGACGGCACTGAATTGGCCGATTGATCATACTTGACAGATAGAAAGCAGAAAGTTGCAATCAAAATAGGAAATGGCCTAGATGCTTATTCAGATTGGGAGTCAGTGACCACTGGTGTCCTCCAAGGAGCCCCCCTAGCTCTTATTCTCTTTAACATCTACATTTACGACCAGCCCAAACAATTAATAAATGACAAAAGAAATGAGATTTTATTTGCGGATGACACCAGCATTTTAGTTAAAGCAGACACAGAAACAGAATTAGTCACTCAATTAAATCACTCATTAGCTGATATAAATTAATGGTTTGTATCAACAAATTAAAACTAAATTGTGACAAAATGAACATGATTGTATTCAAGAGAAAAGGAAAGATGGAGGAACGAAACAGGGACAACACAAATGCCAAGGTAGTGACCTCAACCCCCTTCCTGGGAATCTCAATGAACTCACGAGAAGATCCCACGAGAAGATCCTCAAAGCGAAAATGAGTAAAGCTTGCTATGTGCTCAAAATTCTTTCGAGAAAATTAAATTGGCCTTCACTGAAAACAGCATACCATGGTTGTTTGTTTCATTATTGAAATACGAAATACTGGCGTGGGGGGCTTCACCAATGGCTAAAAACATTTTTATAAAACAAAAAAGGGCCGCTCGGATTTTAGCAAATGTCCATAAGAAAGGGTCATGGAGAAAGGTTAATAAAAATCTAAATATTTGAACCCTACCAGCCGTTTTTATCATGGAAGCAATTTTATTCGTAATTGACAATCCCAGCCATTTTAAACAAACTTGGAGACCCATAGTATAAACACAAGAAATAAGCTTAATTGAAGACAAAAGGAAAGTGTATTGGAAGTCGGAAGAAAGAATGTATTATATTTAGGACCTATTCGATTTAACAAACTTCCTAGCAAATTAAAATGACTAGTAAATAACAGAGCCAGTAAATAACACGTTCAAAAAAGAACTAAAGATATTTTTAGTGCAACACACATTTTATGCCATCGATGATTTTGTAAAAAACGATTGCAAATGTCAACTTTGCCTAATGTCACGTGTGTAAATAGTCCGACACTGGATCCAAATGCGAACGAGATTGTCATGATGTACCAGAGCGTCGATGGTGGGATGCATCCGCTTGGCCGGGATATTCGCATAAACACGGGAACGGATTTTAGGAGCAGCTCTCCGTGTTGTCACCACACACGGACCCTTTGAGCTACGTCCCGCTCTACCCTCGCGGCGATACACGGTGGCAAAGAGAAATGCCGCAAACCCGACAGTCGACGCACAATTCGATCACTTCTATGGACTCCAGTACCGAATCGGCTCATTCAACCCGGTGATGCATGCCTCCCGGCCAACACAGAAGTTCATATCAATGTCACGAGGGTAACCGCCTCGAGTACACGGTGGCAAAGAGAAATGCCGCAAACCCGACAGTCGGCGCACAATTCGATCACTTCTATGGACTCCAGTACCGAATCGGCTCATTCAACCCGGTGATGCATGCCTCCCGGCCAACACAGAAGTTCATATCAATGTCACGAGGGTAACCGCCTCGAGTACACGGTGGCAAAGAGAAATGCCGCAAACCCGACAGTCGGCGCACAATTCGATCACTTCTATGGACTCCAGTACCGAATCGGCTCATTCAACCCGGTGATGCATGCCGGGAAGCCAACACAGAAGTTCATATCAATGTCACGAGGGTAACCGCCTCGAGTTTCTGCTCAAGAATCAAGGAGAGCTGCGAGCAGAGCTGTCTCATGGACCATCTTCAGCACCATACCGAGAAGCAAGGCTACAATGTTGACAAGATGGTCATCCTGCCATACAGCTTTAATTACCCCTGAAATTGTTAGTAGCTGTACCAGGACGCGATTAGCATTATAAAAAGTTCGACTTGCCTGAACTTGCATGTCGTGAATTAGCTGGAAGACGTTCGCAATCCAATAAGAACATTGGCGACGCTTGTGAAGAAAATAATCGGGACTAGTTGACGGCTTGCATCCTTATGATACGAACGAGCCGTGACTCAAATGAAATGGACTTACAGTGAATTTAATGACAGTTGCGGGCGGGTAACAGCAAGGCCCTGGTTGATCGAAATGATTTGATGATGAAGTCGGCCAGCAATAATCCCGCCGCCATACTCGCATTCACCCCAGGTAAGTTATTGCCGTCAGTCTCGTGTCCATCGGCCACTAGGCTATTCACGACCACGAATGTCACTGCCGGGAAAACCAACCCGTGAGCACTCAGTTTGATATGCACGTGCCCATGATGACCAATCAACTTCATAGTACAACCTTGGAATACAAATTCTGTCTTGCAACAAATCATGTTTGAACTTTTAGAGACACATTCAGATTCGGGAACAGAATGTGCACTTGCGGCTGCAGAAATATCTCCTCGTGGGCATTTGCTACTATACACCCGGACGGAAGTCGGTACATGGCGACTGCTTCCTCACAGGCGATCAACGAGGACACTGTACTGGCCAGTGTCTCGATTATGGAGATTCGTTCAAAGATAACAACGAGATAAGGAAACTTGCTAAGTCCGTTAGGATACGAGCTGAATACACCGAGTAAAGAGGAAAGGGCGGACAAAGCGACAAAAGGAGAGCCGAATTATGCACCATCATTCACTATCGACATCTAGTTTTCACGCCTTATAACGCCTTTTAAACGCTCTTAAACGCTTGAAATGCCTAGCCAGGCAAACTGATGAAGGCTGCGTTGAGCTGTGAACACTTTCAACACACCCAATCTGACCATCGAGGAAGCAGAGCAACTTTCATGATTGCCAAGGTGCTTGGGGACATTTATTTCAATAATAGGCAATATCAACAAAATTATTAAAAAATCTATTGTATCACGCATTAAGCGGGGGCAGAAGAGTGCTCGAAAAAGAAAAAACGAACGCCAAGAAAAAGGGAACGTCTGGGAATAGTATGATTGCACGCTTTTCTTGGCAACAAGAAAAGATCAGAAGAAACAAGACTGTCCTTCCCGTTTTTAGCCAATACTTTTCCGACACATTGAGAAGCTGCTGAAACCGTGACACTTTTGTTGCGAGGAGAGTTTTGTTGCATGCTGGTAGGCACCAACAAAGATAAACAAAGAAACTAAACAAGTTCTTTGATGCTTGCAAAGGAAACAAGGAGATAAGAAACCTGGCAAAGTCTGAGACCTGGAAGTCAGTACGGACTTTAGTCAGGCGACAGCAGTCATGAGTCTGAATAAAAGACCCAAGGAAACATCTCAACTAAACAAATTCTTTGGTGTTTGCCACGTGGAACATAAACATGATAAGTTTCCTCGAAGCCGTGTTGCCAATTGACTACTTTAGAAAACACTCTTTACAATAATAAAAATAATATTTTCATATTATTTCAGTTTTGGCATTGCATAGGCTGGTCCCAATCAGAATTGGCCCAATCAGCGAGAGGGCAATATCTGCAATGTGCCGGACATGCTCTTAGAATGGAATGTTTAACTCGGGCATCTGTCGAGCCAAGATAAACCAAGTCTGCTACCAGAATGATGTGCTTGTCAACATCTTTAGTACCCACAAATACTTAAGAGAAAAATGACGCCGAAATTTATGACAGGGTGTCGATCTTGCCAAAAAACAGCGAGATAATAATTCAAATGCAGTCTGGGCATCAAACAAATAACAAGTTTGAGAGCAAAGATAAAATTGTTGCTGTCTTGTTAAGTTGCTCTATTAAATGATCCGTCACGAAGCTACTGTAATAACTCGTCGTTGTTTGCAGATAGACCGACTAGCTTGACTGAAACAAGTAGCAGACTACGCCTCCTACAAACATGTCCGTGCCTGCGCCAACGGGCTGTGCCACCGGCTGAGAACAATTTTATTCTTAGCGAAGCAAGTTCTAGACTGGAAGCAAAGATTGCCGCCCCGTCGGTTACCGACATTTCAACCCGACATTTTTGGAAAGAACATCGATTAAAGATTGAACATATCCTTGACATGCTGGAGTTTTAATGGTAGTGAAGCTGAAACTTTGAATTTAAGCCCACACTGTTTTAAACAAACATAATTGTTCAGCCGTGGACAAGCGACTTAGCCTTGTAAAATATTGTTCAAACTTGAAGAGACGAATGCTGAACAGGAACAGAGGCCGCACCTCGGCAGGAAATGGCTGCGATTCACCTGGACGGGAGTTGTTACAGGGTGGCTGCTTCATCACAGATGATCAACGAGGATAGTGTACTGGCCAGTTTCTCGGATTACGGAAATTTTCAGGTACTGTGCAAGCCCTGCGTAAATCTTGACCCTAAGGTGGCGAATGTGCCGCCAAGACCTGGAGACCATCACTGATTGGAGCTTTAAACAGACTAGTTCATTTATGGAACAGTCTCAACAATCTCATCGAAGAAACTGATCAGCGCGCTGCGAGCCGTAGCCGTCGCACGGACGGGCATTCCGGATGAGACGGAATCAAAACCAGTCATCCGGCTCAGTCAAGTGTTATTGATGTAAGCAACTTACAAAATAATATTTGCGATTCCCTGAAATATTTCTTAGAGAGCAAAACTTATTAAATGCGTGTTCAAAATCCTACGGAAAACATATTAATAAGCCGAAAAATGACTTTTTACACTTAAAAAAAGTAAGTTTCTACGATCATGAAGCTGTCTGATCCCATTTAAAAGCTGTCAAAATATTACCTTGCCAGCCAGCTTTAGATCTCTTAGTCGAATTCAGAAGAATCAGAAGAAACAAGACTGTCCTTCCCGTTTTTAGCCAATACTTTTCCGACAAATTGAGAAGCTGCTGAAACCGTGACACTTTTGTTGCGAGGAGAGTTTTGTTGCATGCTGGTAGGCACCAACAAAAATAAACAAAGAAACTACACAAGTTCTTTGATGCTTGCAAAGCAAACAAGGAGATAAGAAACCTGGCAAAGTCTGAGACCTGGAAGTGTACAGGAAGGCAACCACTGTACACTGTTGCACTGTGCTTGTTGACAGTGGAAATAAAACAGGCAACAGTAGTAGAAAGAAAACAAAGCAGTGACCTGCCGGAGCTGGCGCGGTCTCAGGTATCATGACAACACTTGTAAGTGCGCTCTATGGCAGCCAGTGAAAGCAACGAAGAAATCAGGAGGCCTAGCAACTGCCAAACCAAAAGGTTCCGTGACTTTCCAAGCGGCGACAAGCTTAAACTGGTAGATCTTCGAATTAGAAGCCATTTTAAGTCCCCCAATACGCCACTTAACTGAATTTAGACTGGTAGTAGATGTGACAGTTGAAAATCGTTTTAACATCATGCCAGGTTTACAGGTCCACCTTAGCTAAGTTCCGTCAGAAGCAGAATTAATGTTGATCAGAAAATAACAAGCAGGCATCAAGCAACATGGCGACCAGAGGCAATAATACACTTCTTAACATAAACACTTGTTAATAATTCACTTCCAGCCGTTGTTCGTCTTTTATCTCACATAACGCAGTCCTGGTCCCGTATCACAGCATTAAAGAACGTGTGCTGTGTAGGTTCTTTTGTTTTTCAGTAATTAAGGTTTAAGTTGTGAATCTACTACGAATCGCCATTAATTCTCGCCATCAAAATGAAACATTTGTGAGGTTTTAAACCTGTATGATGGACAGCAGCGTGTTGGCATATTGTAGTAATCCCAAGTCGTAACGCGTGAGACAGTTGAAGTGCAAAGCAATTTGACTACTCAATATATTAGCTACTAAAAAACAAACTATACTCTATACTTTTGAACACAGAAGGCACCCGTTGCCAATCAGGTGCACGGAAATAATGTCGTGCATCGCAAACATATCGAAGAATGATGGCACTTAATGTTCTATACCAAAGTATCACAAAACGATGCATGGTATAAAAGTTAACAAAGTGCTAAGAATACACAACACAGTAAAGTTCTTTTCAAACTCACGGTCAACAGGACCACCTTGCCTCCTTTAACAAACGACCAACACTAGAGCTTTGATCAAATCCACAAACAAGTCGTTGTCTTTGTTGTTAAAGCTGTTTTCTAGTGATGAAGGTTAAGAATATCTCTACAAAGATTTTGCATGAAACCACCAGAGAAACAATAAAAAAAGAAACAAAATCAGATAAAAAAATAGCCAGTCTCATCAGAAACGATGTTTTTCAATCAGCCAGTTTGTTAACCAGCTGGAAGTTTTCTTGGAAAGTCGCAACGCGTGACAGTTGAAGAACAACGCAGTTTGACAACTCTATGAAGCCACTAACAAAACATACGACGACTATACTTTAAACCTTTGAACACAGAAGGCACCCGTTGGTAACTGCCAATCAGGTGCACGGAAATAATGACGTGCGTCGCAAACCTTTTGAAGACACTAAATGTTATATATCATCGTAATATAAAACAAACATGCGACAAATCAGAATATTGATGGGATGTAATTAAATGGAAATATTGAAAACAGTTCGATCGAAGTGCCAAGACAATGCAACACAATATAATCAGTTGTAGTCGCAGCCAACAAGATCACCTTGCCCGGCGCGGCCAACCGAGGCCCGGTAACAGCGACCAGACCCTTCCTCCTCGAGCGACTTGGAAATACTGAGCGACGGCCTGATCGCCACGCCGCTTTATATAGGCGACCGCCAGGCGACTAAACTCTCCGTGCTCGAGCGTAGGCCTAGCTCTCAGAGGCCGGGGAGATTCCACTGCATACTTCTCATTGAACTGGCCAAATGCAACAGGTGACCGGCGTTAGGAGGAATAACCCTAAGATTAAATAATATTTACGAAAAGAGTGAGATAATACAAAAGATCTTCCGACGCGCTGGCTAAATGTTTAAGCATTGTATAGATCTTTCATTTGTCACGATTCTTGACACGTTTCGCTGGATAACAAAAATATGGCGGCTCCTTTCGGCGAGCCAAAGAAATTCAGCTAACAACTTAAAAGTTCAAGCGCGACTTCTCCAACTTATTACAAGCTTTTGCGATCTGCACGACATTCAGTTTCTTTAATTATGTGCTTATTTAACCAACCTTTAGCTGGATTATTCCCGTTCAAAATCAAAAGTAGTTTCTCGTGGAACTCCGCTGGCTCCCAGGTTACATCGGTTACATAGATTACGAGACGCCTCACACAATGTTGTCCGTGAATCACACAAGCCATTCACTAAATAAACGCAGAGAGACACCAAAGATGTGCAAAGTGGAGTCTTGTTCTTTTTCACCAGAGGACCAACCGACTGAAAAAATCACTGGAAGTATAAGCTCTGTCAAGACGCTGCTTCGGTTCTCCAACCGAAGACATTCGGTTCATCTCCACTGTAGACATTCTGTTCATCTTCGCTGCCCCTGCTGAAAATTACCACATGAGAAACTTGCTCAATCTTTCAGCAAAAGAAATCCAGTGGAAGTTATCTTAAACCCAGAGGGCAATGAATTACGGGCCAAAGAAAAAAATATATGTCACCTTGCCAGGTAGATGACCCGGTGGAATTGTTTTCGCGGCAAGGCGTAACGCGTGTTTTAGAACGATGTGACGTCTGAACAGTGTCGTCCTGACAATCTATGATCTTGTTGGTTTGATGCCATTTTTGTGATAATTTCACAGCCCCGCAATAAAGTGGCGATAAATACGACAAGACACGCTATGCGGGCTGCCACGCCGGACCATCTCTACCATCGACCTAACTCGAGAGGTCACGATACTGGCCGACCCCCTTGGGGTCGAGCGCGATGTGTTGGTCACGGCCTTCAGCTTTTATAAAAAGTAAAACCTTAAAAACTTCAATCTATATTATCTGTGTAAACTTCCGTGTATTTTTCCGTGTGGTCCATTGTCGCATCTTCCTAGTCACAATGAACTGGCCCCTCATCGGCGACTCGGCGAAGTTAGCAGTCCAGTTGCCAAGCAATGGGCTCCAATAGGCACAGCCGATGGTTTTACCTGAGTCAGCAATTGCTCAAAAGCAAGTGTCTTAGTTGGTCCTGGCCGGTGTGGTCCTCGCCGGTAGAACGCGCCAGATCGTCTTGTGATTATTGATATGAGGCGGCATGAAAACACCTTTTTCCGGGTACAAAGGGAAAGTGAATCGGGAGTTTTAGCTGACGACTGACTTTGAAATTATGAAATAAATAACATTGAGCTTAAAAACTCTTCGCCGTAGTTAATTTCAACTGCCAGCCTGAAAAACTCGAGTCTACGTGACGTGCTACTGTTGTAAATTGTAACTGTTGTAAAAGATGTAAATTAATTGCTTATTACTTAGAGTTTCTCTTTAACGCCTGGAAACACAAACATCAATTTGGTGTACTCTTTCTACAATGCATCGAAACCTCCCATAATTTTCGGTAGCTTGTGTAAATGAAAACAAACGAAAATACTACAGCAACATTGGGTCTTACCATGGAATTAATAAGTCCTTTAGATTTTCAATAGATTTTTCTAGTTCAATATTTCTCAAGGAACAAAATGCAGAATTGCTGTGTAATGGTCGTAATGTGTAATGTGTAATCGAGGATCGTTCATTAGGATTAAATGCTTGTGCATTTGTTTGCTTTGTCGTGCTTGGCTCTGTCCAATCAATTTAAAAATCATCTGCGTCGAAAGTATTCATGTAAAATTTATTTTTTTTAAATTCAGATTTCGATTTCTGGTAGTTTGGAGGCAATTTGGACAATAGTCGAGAATTATTTAGATCAGGTCTCAGGAGCACGGCAGAAGAGGCTTCAGATGGCGTCAGTGTCTCCCGGTTGAGGTGAACAATTCCACAATCGCTCTTTTCGTTCAGTACTGAACTTCCGTTCATAACCCGCCGTGAGTCTGCACCGACTAGTTTCCGTCTAAGATGTCAATTCTTTATCACCATAGCCGCACAGAAAAATAAAATACATACACATATAGGGTTTTCGATGCAGCTGGCTCTCGAAATGCACTGGTACCAAAATTTAAATCCTCCGCCGTACGAAATATCAACTTCAACATTTGTGACCGGCACGAAGCTGCTGCGCTATGAACGTTACCATCAGTAATGTCGTAGAGAAATTGTGCGTAAACCATTTACTTGTCCGAGCTGCAATCAGCAACGAACAAAAGAATCTCAATTGGCAACAGCTGTTGGACATGTACGTACAATCTGACATACTTGTGGATGTTGTACACGAAAAAAATTTTGAAAATTTATAAGGATTGAATTGTACTTTAAATATCTGTAAACCAAATGAATCACCATTTAAAATTGGCATTTTAGCAGTCTATAGACCGCCACACATGCACAAAATGTTGTTTATCAAAGAGATAGAAAAATATATGCTAGATAGGGGCGATGGAAGTATCTTGTGGCTGGTGACATGAACCTGGATACCCTCAAAGAGAATGATTTGTATGTGCAAAATTATGAACGTGCTACTGCTACAAATGGTTTCTCAAACTGTATAATACAGCCCACTAGGGAAGAGATTGTAGATGGAAAGTTGACGTCGTCATGTATCGACCATATTTTAGTGAGATGTAAGTCCTTAAATATTAATTCTTGTATTGTTAAAATGAAGCTGTCAGACCACTATTTGACTGGTGTAGATATTTTGTTAAACAAGAATTCTCAACAGGACGTGAATAGCGAGCCTGAATCTCGGAAAATTCTAATATTACACGAAGGGCAGCTAAAAGAAGCGTTAAACAGAGGTCAATGGGAAAAGCTGGAGGAAATCAATGATAGTCAAGAGTTGTATGACTCAATGGTATCTGAATTTAAAAATTGTTATGAAAGCTCAAAAGCTTGTGCAAGTTCGGTAAAAAACTCAAAAAGGGTTCAAAAACCCTGGATGACAAAAGAATTAATGTCATTGTGCTATGATAGGGATCGCGCATTTCAACGATGGTATAATTGTGGAGTATCTTTTATAAAGATTTATCATGCAACCTACAAAGCATTTCAGAAAAATGCAAGGTGCGAAATAAAAAAGGCACAGACTACCCAGCAAACACAGGCGTGTGGGCGCTAGATTGGGCCCGAGCGGGCGCTAGCGGGCAAGCCTGGCTAGGCTGGGCAGTTGGGTTCGAGCGGGCTGACCCAAGTGGGCCCCACATGGGCGCCAGGCGGGCGCTGGCTGGGCTAGACACACGGGCTAGCCCACGTTGGCCCCAGTGAGGCCCGCGCGGGGTCCAGACGGGCACGACGCGGGCTAACCCAGCGGAGCCCATGCCGAGCCCATGCACGGGCTGGAGATGGGGGCAAGCCGGGCCGTGGCTGGGCGCTGCTGGGCTAGCCTATCAGCGCCCGTCTCTAGCCCGTGCAATAAATAAATTGACCACATGATATTATATATCCCAGCAAACACAAAACCAGCCGCCCGCTTGGGCCATACCTGGGCCAGACGGACGGGCCCCTACTGGGCTCGAGCTGAGTGCCCGCTCTGGCACCGTCTAAAATAGTCACATTGGCCAGTCCTGGGCCCCAGTCTGCTAGCCCATGAAGCGCCCGCTCTAGCTCCGTATGTTGTTAATATGATCAGTATCAACTACGACACGAGCTTACATTGCACAAGTCGTAATTTTGATATTTTATCATCGCCATCGAGATGCGGCCGATATACCCATACTTTGCATCGTCCGCTGAGGTACTTAGCGAACGATGCAAATATAAATAAAAAATCCGAAACTGTATACATATAACATATGTGATATTAAAATCACAAAACTTGAAAATAAAACAAAAACAAAAAGAAATGCAATACAGTCGTCTGCGAACCAGGGTGTCACAGTTTACTAACCGCCCACTCTAACGCCTACGCCACCGAGGCACAGCGGAGATTGAGGGGTTGTATTCATTTTTAGCCGGAAACGATTACATTTTTTGTGTTTTCTGCATAATACGCTATGATATTGAGTAATAAGTCTCTTAAACAAGAAGTGATCTCTATATATGATTATTTTAAGTGGGATTGATGTGTAGCGTTTAGAGGTGATAAATGCGACGAGTTTTAGAATTTTTAAAAGTACGACTGAGTAAGAAACTGATGGCCAGGCTGGGCATTGCAATGCAGGCTGTGCTAATTTAACGCCAACTTTGCAAATCTTTACACAACCTAAATAACCGCGTAGAGCATGCGCATTTTTTCAAAGAACAACCATATTAATTGAATATTTCAAACTCAGTGTATTCATATCTCGCAACACTTCATATTGTTTGTTTTCGGAGCTTTTATTATACAGATATCATTGCATTCGAAAACTCCTTGGTAACGTGCCTAAATGAGAATATATTTGGGCTTTTAAATAAATCACCGCACCTATAAGTACTGTATATTTTCTTCGTTTCACTGCATAGAATAACTATTCGACGGTAGTAATAATTATAGAGATAGGATAGTTAAGCAATTGCATGTTTTGATTTATGCATTAAATCCCATGCAAAAACGTGGATATATCCATTTCAACACTCCCTGGTTCTAAAAATACTGTTTTTATTTTGCATGTTTTGAATATTTGGCCTTTTTACCAAATCTTCTGAATATTCTCTCGTTTTTTCAAATTATGTGTACAAAAAATTATTTCAAGCTACCCCGTAAATATTCAACAGAAAAATGATCGATAACTCATTGAAAATTTCAATCTTCAAAATTGAAATAGTTTTGGACAGTTTCACTTAGGCCTATTTCTCTTCATGACACGCATGACATTTTTTGGTTTTCAAATCTATTTGTTATGGGCGTTATGAAGGAGGGCGGGTTGGGGTTTTTTTTTTCCAAGTATAGCTCCTGGTGAATAGGTAATTACCTGGGAATACCTAGTTCCCAACCCTCTCAACCCCTTCTATGAATGAAATGTTATCTTATCTCCTTAAATCTGTCTATTTAGAGAAATTTTGTTATTGTAGAAGTTGAGTCTTATGTGGAAGGGAAGTGGGTAGGTCTTTCCAAATTTAACCCAGGGTTTTACCTGCAGTGCACCTGCATGTAGTTACTGCTCTTGTGTGGAGTGCAGAAAATTATGGCAGGAGTCATGCATATGATTTTGGAGAAGATTGTTTGTCCCCCTCTCAAATTTGTAATTTAAAATATGCCCCAGTGAGGTCGTGTGATGTTGAAAGATCGTTATCCTCATATAAAAACATTTTATCAGATAGGCAGCATCGATTAACGCCGCTGAATATTGAAATGATTTTAGTTAGCCATTGTGCATTTTGCGTGTTTTGGCATTTGTTTTTGCATGTCTTGCATGTTTTGCCATTTGTTCTTGCATGTTTTGAGGTTTTATTTTGCATTACTGTCCTATCTCTAGTAATAAACAACCGAAAATACAGCAGTATGACAACAACTAAACTTAAAAAATAAGCTTAAATTTCATTTATTTGGCCAAGGTGTTAATAAAATACGGTGTTTGTTCCATGATTGTATGATCCATGGCCATTGCTGGATAGATTATCTAATTACTTAATCTTGAATAAGTGTACCAAAATTGTGTATAAATAGGGGAGGAGGGGTCTAAAAGTCTCAGGGTCTAGTTGTCTCAGTGTTAAAATCTCGACTCCAAATTTACCAGAAGCAAAATACTGATCTAGGCTGCTTCGACGTCTAAATATCTTACTATTCTGAAAATTTCATTCGTTTCGGTGCATAATTCACACTCCTGGAAGAGATTGTTTGTTTTGACAGGTGGTTAGTAACTTTTCTGCTGCTAAGTAAGTATCCATCTAATTGAATGTGCATATTTATATTCTTTTAAGCAAACATATTGTCTGTTTATTATATTTCTTATATGATGAATATATGCACGATAAGTATATTAATTTTAACTGTAAAGCTGAAAGTCTATGATGGGTCTAGTTGTCACAGAATGACATAACCCCAGAAGTAGCTTTCAGTATAAGTTCATTTTGTTTGTTATGAAGTAATTCATTGTTTTTTACTTTTGACAGAACCAATTTACAAAAATTTGCCAATTACGAGTTTGTAACGAGTTTATAAATAAAAAAACTCATCGGGGGCTGGTAGCACCCGATGTCATATTACGCGCTGCTCAATTTGTGTTGCAGGAAAAAATGGCAAAATATTTTGACATAAATTATCGAACATTGACTCGGTATTGTCACAAAGTAACTGATGCAGATTTTAATTAAATAAATTATATGATCACAAGACGAAATTTCTCACTGAGACAACTAGACTCAGTGTGTGAGACGACTTGACCCACACGTGGGGTTAAAAGTCTCAAACATTTTCAGGTAAACTAAGAGACAGCAATTTAACTGACGGTCTAATAAATCGCAAAAAAAATCACATTATAACTAAATGTGTATTAGTCAATAAAAAAAAATATAACATAAGATTAACTTTATTTTTCTAGAAGATATGCACACATAGGTAGATTTTGAGACAACTAGACCCCTCCTCCCCTACTACATCCAATTCATGTTGGTATCTCACCGAACGCAGCCAAGGCCAAATTCATGGCTTGGGGGTGTTTGGCGACCCTCCCTTGCCATTCCTCCCCTTCCCAGATACAGCAGTGCAGGCAGTGGCTGTGGATCTCACCTCGTCCCATTGTATCTGATTCTACCGAAGTGCAAACATCGTTTAGTGTCTCACAGTGTCTTTTAGTGTATTACAGTGAAATTGTGCTATATAGTGTTGTTGTGGACTAAGTTGCGTTGCGTTGTGTAAAATATTCAAACGCATTTCATTTGCATTTAGTTTATAATTAGCTGTACTGCGATCGCAAAAAAAGTGAAGAAAATATTGTAAGTATAACGAAATCCAGATTATTATTGTTGTACCACGAGGGTACTTGCTGTGCTATCATGGCGCGATAGCTGCAATATACTTTTTTGAATCTTGATTCATCGGGTGTTGCCAATATTCTTTTTACCCAAACTGAAAGTTAAATAAATATTTATTATATTTCAAAACAATATTTTATAAGGCACATTTTTGATCCAAAAATATTTTTGTTTCAGGTTGGACTGCTTAAGTTGGGCCACAAAATCTCAATCCCCATCTTTAATCTCCATCTTAAATGACTGCTACTGCTGGGATTAAAAGGTGTGCTATTTAGAAACCCTTTTATTTTTCTTTCAAAGCCTTGATATATTTTTTTCTTTATATTTATTGAGTCTAAGTGGTTTAAGCGTGCTGTAGGGCCGCGGCAGCAGTTGCGTCGGCGGAAGAGTGCTATGCTGCAGCACGTGAGAGAAGCGGGTATGGAAATTTTGTTTGAAAGGTTGGTTGCTTGGGATGGTAGTGCAGAGCCGGAGGTGAAGAGACCGAGCGTGTTCTTGCCAAGCGATACATCATCTTCTTCGGATAGTGGTGAAATTGATGGTAGCGTATGCGCTATGGGTGATGCTGTTGGTGACGGAGAAATCTTTGAAGGAAGCGATGAGATATGGGACGATGATTCCAATCAGTTGAACTATTTTTCCGATTCAGAGAAGGATGAAGAGGAGGACCTTTCTTTGGATGTGGCTTCTTTTTTAAGGACTTGGTCCATAGAAAACAACATTACCCATAGTGCTCTAAGCCAGTTATTAAAGGGCCTTCAACCTTGGCTCAAGGGGTTGCCATGTGATGCTCGGACCCTGCTGAAAACTCCCCGGAACATCGCCACCAAGAAGATGGGAGCGGGAGAGTTCTTTTATTTTGGCTTGTCGGCAGGAATAGAGAAAGATATAAAATCTTTTCATTTTCTGGGCAACAAAATAAATTTACGGTTCAACATCGATGGGTTGCCGCTTTTCAAGAGCAACAACACGCAGTTTTGGCCTGTTCTCTGTCTGCTTGATGAAAGTCCAATGAAACGGCCATTTGTTGTTGCTTTGTTTTGTGGTTCACGAGTTCCTTAGCGAGTTTGCTACCGAACTTAAGAACCTTGAGGTAGATGGCTTGGTTGTCAATGGAATGCATCGATCAGTTGAGTCGATTTCCTTTTGCTGCGATGCGCCTGCAAAGGCATTTGTTAAATGCACAAAGATGTACTCGGGTTTTTATGGATGCGACAATTGCAGCCAAAAAGGTGAATATGCTGGGCGTGTTATTTTTCCTGAGACAAACGCTCCTGTCAGAACAGATGCTGAGTTTGATGAGATGGCTGATCGTGAGCATCAAAAAGAAAGATCACCACTGGCAATCCTACACTTGGGGCTCGTAACAGGATTCCCTTTAGATTACCTCCATCTCGTCTGCCTCGGCGTCACCAGGCGGCTTATTACAGCGTGGAGGGACAGGAGCAGCCCTCAACGCCTGCGTTTACAAAGTCTTCGAGACATCAGCTCCTGTCTGTTGTCTTCGCAAAAATTTTGGCCTTCTGATTTTAACAGGAAACCAAGATCTTTGGACGAGGCTGATCGGTGGAAAGCAACGGAATTTAGACAGTTTTTACTTTACTTGGGCCCTGTCTACTTGAAAGCAGTATTGAGTGATGTCCACTACAACCATTTTATGCTCTTCTTCTGTGCAATCACAATTCTAATTTCCGAAAAGCTTCATTCAGATTACAACAGCGTGGCAGACGATCTGTTAAAAAAGTTTGTCACTGAAGCTGCCGATTTGTATGAAAGAGAGAGTCTTGTGTACAACATGCACAACCTTGTTCATCTTAGTAGCCACGCCAAACGCTTTGGCCCTCTTGATAAATTCAGCGCTTTCCCTTTTGAGAATTTTCTTGGAAGTGTAAAACGGATGTTAAGAAAGTCCACTAATCCTTTGCAGCAAGTATGCAGACGACTCAAGGATCATTCAGTTTACGGAAGTCGACTTCTGACCTCTTCTCTTCGTTTTTCTTCTGTACTAACAATACTGGGCTCGAATAAGGTGAACGACTGCCTGTAACGATTTCGTTCTCCCTCCACTCCTTCACGATCCTTACGATATCGGCACGCTCTGCTGGATTAGTTCGGTAGGGCTTACTTGTTATCAGTCGGCTCCCTGGTTCTTCCTTGATATCCATGGCTGTAAAGTTTGTACAGCCCAGTTCTCCCATTCAAGGTCAGCCACGAGCTGACTGACGCTTACATGGGGACGTTGGGTCTTCCTATCCCAACGCGCACCGAACGGTTTGGCGTGTTGGAAACACCGGTTCTCGTTAGATCACCGAAGTTAAGCAACACTGCGCTGAGTCAGGTGTCGTGTCGTGGTTCCTCGGAGGTTTCGTATAACAAAGCGGAGGTTTCTTATGGCTTTGGTGGTTGAGTAAGCAATATGCTCACTCCAGTTCAGCTTGGATGAGATATACACTCCTAGATATTTGCAGGAGTTGCTGGTGAGAAGAGTCACTCCATTTAACGAGTATTTGGTTTCAAGATTCGCTGATTTGGCAAATTGGACAAAAACTGTTTTTGAAACGTTTATTTTCGCATCATTAAAAATTCAGTTTTGCTGTCGTCATTTTATTGGGGGCAAATTGTTAGTACAGATAATGAAGATAAGAAGAAAAACGTTTGCGGCCTGTTGAAGAAGTTGTCTGAAGTCGAAGAAGTTGCCTTGCTGTTATCATTTTACAATCGTTAATTTGATGCTACTGGCTTATCTTTTTAAATTCCAGTATGATGGTGGAAGGTTTGATATATTTGAAATGGAAACTTTAAAATTTCAGGGCAAAGAGGTTTGCAGTCGTCGAGTTTCATTCAGAGGCCAACATGCCTATCGCCAGCGTGCCGTCCAGCTGGATTGCTGACGACAAGCAGACCTGTGTCTGGCCGCCCTCCAGTTGGACCGATGCACAAATATCCGAAGCTGCACGGTTGGAGACAACACCAAACGCTTCGTGGGTGTCATGTCCAATAAATATAAAAAAAAGGACCAGTGAGTATTTTTTGGATTAATTTGGCCTAGCTGGTTATTTTTACCTAAAATCTTCTCAATCTACACTGTTTTTAATGTTTGCACAGCAATCATGGGAATTATATATTATTGTTTTTTAAATAGGTACCATGAAGAAGGCCCTGGCGAAACAGGAGCGCCTGGCGAAAGGCCTGGCCGTCTCGGGAACCGAGCTTTCCGACATGGAAGTCACGCCGTGCAGGGATGCCCAGCCGGCAAAAAGATTTAAACTCACCCCAGAAACTCATTCCATTTCCTTCCCATTGACAAATATTCCAAATTCACGCCGTCCTCTTTTCACAATACCATCCACATCACCACTCCCTCCCCAACCAAGCCTGCTAGCACTGCCACCGTCACCCTCAGCGAGTGGAAGCCAGGCCTGCGATCGACAGTTCTATGCAGAGCATATAGAAGGCTTGAAATGTAAGTACCTAAGGAATCACTATCAGTACCAGATATTGGTCAAGCATGACTGCCATTATAATTTACTGTGCACCAAAGTTCCTCGATATGAAAAACAGCTGGCTGTAAAAAAAAACACCATTAACGCTTGTAGAAATCCAATAACTGAGCAGAAACCCGGAATTTTACTGCGACTGTCTTTTTTCTAGTTAGGTAACCTCGTTGGGCAAATTAATTGTCACATTTTAAGTTCCATAAGTTCATTACACGTTCATCTTGCATCTCAGCTTGAGTATAGGCGTTGGTTAACTTCCAGCAACTTAAGTCCCGAGAAAGGGATACTTGGCTGAGAATTGAAATGTAAATTTCAGTTAATATAAAATGTGTTTCTTTCCAGCTATCGTCGAAAAGCTCTACCGCCTGGTAGCAGAGACAAACTCCCAGGTCCACAGGAACACTGCCATTCTCCAGCAGCGGAGCAATCTGCCAATGTTACAGGGCGATGCAGTCGAGTCGATCGACGGGCTTCTGTGCGACACGCTCGAAGAGCTGCGAGCGCTGGACTCGCTGCTCAGCAATAAGCTCGAGCTACAGAAACGAGTAAGCCAACCAACGTTATTATTTGTGTCGACTTCTTTCATTAAAATGAAAATTCAGCTGATAGCTAGATGTCAAATTCACATTTAATCATATAGCCCTGAATTAAAACAATAGCAGCCTACCTCATGTGGTTATTTTACACAATTGCCACCCTGTACTGGATTGCTTTATTTGTAGGTTTTTAACATTTTTTTTTCTAATTTTTCTCTCTTTTTAGGTTGCTTTCCTAGCGGTCCATGGGGACGAAAAGGAGGCATCATCGGTAAGAACAATCGTTTCGAAGGTGTTAACAACGTCGCTGGCGCGCCTCTTGAACTTCAAGGGGGCACCGAAGGTCTCCATTGAGACCTTCCCGAACATCTTGATGCTCATTCTCTGTAAGTGTCCATCACACATTCTTTAAGTCTCTATGCGGTAGAAAACAAGATGGCATTTTAAATGCCAAAGGCTCTTAGAAAATATCTCCAGAAACCATGAATGCCATAGTAGGAATTCATAGACAAAAAGTGCAAAAATCATGATAAAATCACAAAATAATTTGAATTTTTGGCTATTTGGCGTTTTTTTAAATCAGAATTGCACATTTTCTAGTTCCAATATCTACTGTCATGTTTGTCTATAGGTTCAATGCAGCATGAACTTAGTTTTCACCTATGTAATTTGTAAAATTTAATCCATGGATGTCCATATCTCTGTCAGACTAAGAAAACTAAAAAGGGCCAGTTTTTTACGGAATTTTACGGGTTTGAAAACAATAGCGCATTTTGCAACCCTTGTCTGGTGGAAGGTAAATAGTGGGGGAAGACCATCTAGCAGCTCCTGGCCCAGTACTCAAGCTCTTCTCTATAACCAGGCCAACGCCAATTCCATTTGATAATAGTCTTGGATTTGCCCCTATGGAATAGATTATACCAGTTGCTGTATTATCTTTGCTTACTACTTTTTTATTATTATTGTTTTTTTTCCTAGTCTCAGTCAAGGTCTCCTCTCCCAAAGCCACTTTGATAGGCGTCAACAACAACATCATGAAGTGGCTGCAGGGTGCGCGGGACCGGGACGGCGGCCGTGCACAGCGTGCCTCGATGGCAAACTCAAAGAAGTCGGGTGTCAGTAGTGAGTCAGCACCACCGGACCAACGACGACCGGTCTGCACCAACGAACTTACTCTGTCATACCATGAGCTGTGAGACAAAACTTGATAAGACTTACAAAAAATAAATAAAATTACTCAAACAATTTATGCTGAGTCCGTATTTAGTAGATAACCTATCCCTTGTCAATCCTTGAAATCAAATCGTCATTGGATAATCTATTTATTATAGTCATAAATTAAAAATGTTATATTTGGTCTATTTACAAACAATTTTTTTACTCATATGTGCCAACAATATTTTCTCTATTTTTACGTGCAATTTAGGGCAGGGTGATTCCCGTGATCCACGAATATCTACCAAACAAATGTTTATTTGGGCTGAGGACGGGCTGGAGTAGGGCAGCGCTGGGCAATGCACGGGCCGTGGACGGGCTGGAGTAGGGCAGCGCTGGGCAATGCACGGGCCGTGGACGGGCTGGAGTAGGGCGACGCTGGGCAATGCACGGGCCGTGGACGGGCTGGAGCAGGGCGACGCTGGGCAATGCACGGGCCGTGGACGGGCTGGAACAGGGCAGCGCTGGGCAATGCACGGGCCGTGGACGGGCTGGAGTAGGGCGACGCTGGGCAATGCACGGGCCGTGGACGGGCTGAAGTAGGGCAGCGCTGGGCACGGGCAGAGTGGCAGGCAAAGCAGATGGGCCCCAGACGGAGCCAGAGCGGGCGCTTCATGGGCTAGCAGACTGGGGCCCAGGACTGGCCAATGTGACTCTTTTAGACGGTGCCAGAGCGGGCACTCAGCTCGAGCCCAGTAGGGGCCCGTCCGTCTGGCCCAGGTATGGCCCAAGCGGGCGGCTGGTTTTGTGTTTGCTGGGTACATACTATAAAAATAAATTTAAAATATCACGGGGAGATATGAAGCTATCCTGGCAAAATATTAACATGATGCTTGGAAAAAGGAACTCACTGTCGGTTGATCAAACAATCGAGAGTTTTTTGGGAAAACGTTTTTCGACTGAAGTAATCGTAGAGCAATTTAAAATAACATTCTCTAATGAGGTTGAATTGGCCCTGCATAAATGTGACATAGTTACTTTACAGTGTGTTTGGCAACATGAGATAGCACAAAAATCCATGTACATGCCTCCAGCCATGGTCAGTGAAGTGGAAGCCATAATAATGGGAATGCATACTAACAAATCTCCTGGTACGAGCTAAAGACCTGCAAAATTATTCTATGAAATTGAGCCCAAGAATGAATGAATATTGGGGCTTAACGGCGCGTCAACCGGATGGTTATTTTGCGCCGGATAAAAGAAGGTTGTTCAATAAAAGATTGATAAAAGTTTACATCAAACCTATTACGTCAAGCTCTTGTAAGAATTTAAAAACATTGTCAATACGACGAGGGTCATCTGCTAATACTTTGTCAATAGTATTTTCTAATGAGTGACGTTGTCTAGCAACTCTATACTTTGTACAATCAATTAAAATGTGTCGGATGGATAAAATCTCGTTGCATGTATTGCAGCGCGGAGGCACCTTGTCAATAGTGAATAAGAAAGAGTGGGTTAAAAGAGTATGTCCGATACGGAGTCGGGTGAGAACGACCTCCTCACGCCTTTCAGATCTCTTTGATGACTCCCATGGTTCGACAGTAGCTTTAATTTCTTTTAATTTATTGTTTGTTTGTCTATCCCAGATATCTTGAAATCTTCGTTTGAAAGTTGACTTAAAGTAGACCTTCAAATCACTGTGGAAGATTCTTTGGTCAACCATTTCAGCATTGTGCAAGGCATTCTTGGCGGCTGCATCGGCCCTCTCGTTGCCCTTAATGCCAACGTGCCCAGGCACCCAACAGAACACTACTCTCACGTCCCGAGAAGAGAGGGTCGCTAGTAGGGAATGTACTTTTTGAACGAGGGTGTTGGGTGAGAAAATGTCATAAATTGCATCAATAGAGCTGAGTGAATCTGAAAAAATAAGAAAGTTGGGTTCATCTCTGCTTTCTATGTGTTGCAGAGCCTTCATAATGGCATACAATTCAGCAGTGAAAATGCTGCACTTGCTATTTAGTTTAAACCCGTATGCAATGTTGGGAGTCGTCGTAAAAGCACAACCAACATCATTGTTATTCTTTGATCCGTCCGTATAATATTGTATAAAATGTGGGTGATCGGCACAGATTTCAGCAAACCTGCGTCTGTACACGAGATCGCTGGTGCACTGTTTCCCTAAGGACGCTAGGCCGATAAGGCAAGAAGGCCTGGGAACACACCAAGGGGCGACCAGGCTGGATTCGACAGGGAACATCCTTGGAATCTTGAAAGTTATTTCGGTGAGAATACGACTTAGTCTAATACCTGCCGGCAAAGTTGAAAAGGGCTTAGCGTCATAAATTGGCTGGAATCTGGGCTGAAGTAGAGACAGGTACGTGGGATGTTTTTTCATTGCGATCAGTTTTGCAGCGTATGAAGTAAGAAGATATTCTCTCCTTAGCGTAAGTGGCGGCTCCCCGGAATCACAGTATAGACTTTCCACCCGGCTGGTTCGAAGAGCGCCGATGGCCAGCCGGATGCCTGTGTTGTGGATGGTGTTCAAAGTTCTTTTGTAGCTGTCACGGGCAGAATCGTAGACAGCACTGCCATAGTCAAGTTTAGAGCGTATGAGGGCACGATAAACACGCAACATAACCGTGCGGTCCGCTCCCCACCTTGTCCCTGTCAGGTACCTTAAGAGATTAAGAGATTTAAAACATTTAATACGCAGTTGGTTAAAATGTTCTTTAAAATTCAATTTCTGGTCAAAGACTAACCCCAGAAACTTGACACTTTTAACAACAGGGAGACAGTTCCCACGGAGATAGATTTCTGGGTCTGGGAAGAGGCCCCGTACCCGAGAGAAGTGGACACAGTTTGTCTTTGCTGCCGAAAATGTAAAGCCGGTGGCATCAGCCCACTTTACCAATCTGTTGACAGTTAATTGGATCTGCCTAGAGGTGGACGCTAGGTTCTTAGATGAACAGATTATTGCCAGGTCATCGACAAACAAGGAAGATGACACCGGGGAGTTAACACAGCTGGTAATTGTATTGATTGCAATCGCAAATAGCGTCACGCTGAGCACACTGCCCTGGGGCACGCCGTTCTCTTGTGAAAAAGTATCTGACAAAACATTGCCAACACGGACATTAAAAGTTCTATCAGTCATAAAATTTGTGATAAAAACAGGTAGTCGACCTTTAAAACCCCACGAATGTAGCGATTTTAAAATGTTGTGGCGCCAGGTGGTGTCGTAGGCTTTTTCCAGGTCGAAGAAGACAGCAATTGCATGCTGCTTGCATAGAAACGAGTCCTGGATAAAAGCCTCCATCCTGATAAGATGGTCCATCGTACTTCTGTTTTTCCGGAAACCACATTGTAAGTTAGAGAGTAGCTTTTTTGTCTCCAGCCACCAAACCAAACGATTGCTCACCATCCTCTCCATCACCTTACAAAGACAACTGGTCAGAGAGATAGGCCTGTAGCTGGCTGCCAGTAGCTTGTCTTTTCCAGGTTTGGGAATGGGAACTTGAATGGCATGTCGCCATTCGTCCGGAAAGACTTGCGATATCCAAATCATATTATATAATTCAAGCAAAGCCGAGCGAGCATCTGGTAAAAGGTGTTTTAAGAACTCGTTGTGGACCCTGTCGGCCCCCGGTGACGTGTTCTTCGATGTCCGAATGGCGTTTTCCAGCTCCCACTCACTAAACGGCATGTTGTAGCGTTCGGAGTTGGCAGAGGCAAACGACAATTGTCTACGCTCTGCCGTGCGCTTTATCTGTTGGAACGATGCCGAATAGTGGCGGGAACTGGAGACATCTGCAAAGTGTTTGCCAATGCAGTCTGCTATTTCTTTGGGGGCCGTAAACAGGTGTCCATCGTTCGTTATACCGGCGATTGAAATCGGCTTGTGCTTGCCTCTTATTTTGTTTACCCTGTGCCAAACCTTGGTGAGGGGGGTAAAGCAAGTGAGAGAGGATATATAATTGTTCCATGATTGGCGCTGGGATCTTCTAAAAACCTGTCGTGCCTTGGCACGGAGCTGTTTAAAAACTTGCAGGTTAAAATTTGTGGGTCGTTTGGTAAAAACTCTGAGAGCTCTTTTCCTCGCCCTGAGTGCCTTGTCACACTCGTCGTTCCACCATGGAACAGGAATGTGGCGTGGCTTCGTGGAGGTTTGTGGTATGGACTCCTCTGCGGCACTTATGATAATCTCTGAGATCCTTTTGACTTTAGAGTCGACATCCGTTTCCTGGTCAGAACAACTTAGTTTTGCCAGTGCAGCAAACCGCTTCCAGTTCGCCCGTTTTAAACTCCATTGAGCAGGACGAGAGGGGATCTGAAAGTCGGTTTGGAGCCTTAAGATGATCGGAAAGTGATCGCTTCCACAGAGGTCATCATGGACAGAGAAATTGAATAAATGTGCCACAGAGGGCGAACATATGTACAAGTCGATCGCCGTAAAATTACCATTAAAAGAGTTAAATCTGGTTTTTTGTCCGTTATTTAAAAGAAACAAATCGTTGTCATTGATAAAACTCTCAAGCATACGACCCCGGCCGTCTGCCATTGTGTCGCCCCACAGGGGGCTATGTGCGTTAAAGTCACCCAACAGCACGTAGGGGTGGGGCAGTTGGGACACAAGGCTTTGAAGGTTCGGGGCCGTAGCTGGCGCCCACTCCGGAAGGTAAATGTTACAAAGAGTAACTGGTTGTGGTATGTGGACTCTGACTGCCACTGCCTGTAGAGGTGTTACCAGCTGCAGTGGATGTGCAGGGACGGAGTCTAACACTGCCGTCGCCACTCCACCAGCCGCTATATTTCGTGACAGATCATCGTGCCGAAAGAATGTGTAGCCACTTAACACAGGCGAGTCAGACGGTTTAAAATGTGTCTCTTGTAAAGAGAGACACAGGGGGCTAAAATTAGCTGTTAAAAGCTTCACCTCCTCTCGGTGGTGATGGTAACCATTGAGGTTCCACTGTATTAAAGCCATTTTTGTCGTTTTAAAATCTCTCTAAACCTAAGTAATGTATCACAGATATTATCACAGCCATCGAACCCATGTAAAATTAAGAATAAAATCACACAGGTAAAATAAGCGTATACTAATATCACAGTCACAATCACAAAGGCTATCACAGAAATCTTATCACAGTAAACTAGCACCAGAAGAGTTTCCTCTCTAAACCTAAGTAAAGTATCACAGAAAATATCACAGCTATCTAAAAACCTACATATAATTAAAAATAAAATCATATAGGTAAAAGAAGCGGAGATAAATATCACAGACACTATCACTAAGATTATCACAGAAAGTTTATCACAACGAAGTAGCACCAAAATATCTCTAAACCTAAGTAAAATATCATAGATAATATAACAGCGATCCAGAAACCTATATAAAATTAAAAATAAAATTATATAGATTAAAGGAGCGCTAATAAATATCACAGACATTATCACAAAGGCCATCAAGGATAATTAAGATGTCTACTTGGTTTCACCTCTTTGGTTTTTACTTTACATACATCAGTCTTTTGTCTCTTGCTAGGCACAGCAACTGTCGCTTCACCACCGCCTCCTTGCACCTGGGCGGCACCCTCAACCTCATCGCAGTCCATCGAGGACTCGTCCTCTTTAGACTTGGGGCTGGTCTCTTTGGATTCTAATTTCTTTGCATTTTGTGGCTTTTGTTTCAAATCATTAAGTTCATCTGCAATTTTCTTGTTTTGGTTTCTCAGCTCTTCGTTCTCCTTCCTTAGCAACTCTATTTGTTTCGTTTGATCTTCTATTTTCTTTGTCTGCTCTTCAAGCCTCCGCTTGTTCTCCTCCTGCCCAGAGAGAAGAAGGGGCTGGTGGTTGTGGGAAAGAAAGCACTTTCGTTACTGGGTACCATATCAAAAACGTCAAGCATGTTTATCAAGATGTCACGCGTCATGAAAATTCAAGTACGCACAACGCTGCAACGACAGCTGCATTCATGGCGAAGGGTAATAGAGCTGTCGCTGCCCTCATTAATTCAAATTTTCGAGAAATAAAACGTCTAGAAGTGCAGCAAAGACGAGATGTAATCAAGCGGTTGACGGACATTATAATTTTTATTAGGAGACAAGGTCTCCCTTAAAATCGCGGGACGAATCATGGAAATTTTCTCGAACTTGTTTTACTCCTCAAAGACTATGATGGAATATTGAAGGAGCTTGTAAAACAGGCAATTGATTCAAGCAAGAAGCGTAAGCTTATGCACATGGGAAAGGGTAAACCTAGTGCCAAAGGTAGAGGCTTTAGATCGAAAGCACCATCAGCCAAATCTTGGGCGACGATCCCAAAGAAATAGACAAACTATTTGAGTTTTTAAAAGCCGCAAACATTTTACACAACATCTAGTAACTACTGTTACTTAACTTAATTTTTCTTTATTATTTATTTTTTAATCACAACTTTTTATCAGGCGCAAAATGACCATGATGTTGACGCGCCTATAAACCCTACTATTCATTCATTCAGATGTAGAGGTTCCCTCGTAACTTTCCTTTCAAAAACATTTATCAATAAGCTAATAACTGTAATCGGAGGATTACTCCAGCAGTCAATCATAGAAGAAGTAAAAAAGCAGGGGTATATAGCATCATGGTGGACTCTACTCAGGATGTAGCTGTAATGGACCAAATGGCCATTTGTGTTCGGTACATGCCATGGCTTCAGAACTGCTTATCAAGCTTGTTTTAGCTTCGGAAACAACAGGAAGGGCGCTATTCCAACAAATAAAATTCGAATTCGAAGCGGCAGGTCTCGAGATCAAAAAAATCGTAGGTTGCTCTTTCAATGGAGCAGCCAACATGAAATGACAATACAAAGGTCTTCAAGCGCATTTAAAAAATCCGGCAATCCTTTGATTGTGTTCACGCATTGCTTCGGACATGTGCGGAATCTTGTTATGACAGATACAACGCTTTGCAACACTGGCTCAGAGAAGTTATTTGGATTAGTCGAGTCATCAGCAGTCTTTTTATCTGACTCGCACAAACGCATGGAAGTTTGGAGCGAGCTCACACACGCGACCCATACAGGAAGCGAGAAACTGCGCCGTTTGCAGAAAATTGGAGCAACGAGGTGGTGGAGCAAGTCGAAGGCGCTTTCAGCAATCATTGATCCTAATGTCAATATAAATTACATAGAAAAGTTTGTAACTCTAGATTTGGATTATTTCTTACGTTTTTGCAAAAAGTTTTAGTACCAGAACGGCATTTTGATGTCAAAGCAAAATATCTAGCTTCTGCTTTGGTAAATAGCTGGTCAAGTTTTGAGACCATAATGACTGCCATTGTTTATGTGAATATTTTTTCTGCTAGTTCTCCCGTGTTCGATTTTTTACAATCAAAATCTTTAAATTACCTCACGGCGTGGAATATGATTAAGGTTTTAAGCAACCAAATTGAGTCAAAGCGAAGCGATTCCCACTTCCACCAACTATACAAAAAATCCTAACACTATACGCGGGCTATACACGCCGTACCTTAGAGAAAAGAATACGGGTAGGGTAGTCGTAAAAGGATAGGGCGAGTTTCTGCCCGATAAAGGTTGGTGTTCTGGTATCACGCTAGGACGTAGTATTCGACGGTGGCGCCAATCGTGATTGCTAGTAACTTTTTGACTACTTTATCAACGTGCCTGAGGCTAACTAAGGAGTAAATTCTTTGGGTCAAGCCAGGGTAGCGATTATGTAACTTTTTCGCTAGAGATCTTACTCTTTATCTCGGAGATAACGAGTGATATCTCCGAAAGAGATTACGACAACTCAAAACTCCGTGATATCAGTTGTCACTTTCGACATCTGTCAGTATCAGACGCAAAGATGGCCGATAAATTACCAGTAAAAACTGGTAAACTAACGCTCTTCGCGGACGATACGTCTCATCTCTTCAACTCTCATGAAAAACATGCATTCTCCGAAGTTTAACAGGGTGTCAATCAATTGGACGCATGGAGTAAGGCCAATGGTCTATTCTTAAATAGGGATAAGACAACCATTATGCAATTCTACAACAAACGTAAGAAGAAGGACAGTTCTCCCTTAATTAGATTGAACAGCAAAATAATCAAAGTCAGTGAGGAAACAAAATTTCTAGGAATTATTGTGGACAGTGCCATGGAATGGAATCGTCATATCGAAATGATTTGTGCGAAAGTTGCCTCAGGTTGCTTCTTGATTCGGAAAATGATGGATTTAGCAAACTTCAACACAGTGAAATTAATATATTTTGGACTTATACAAGCTAATCTTCAATATGGGGTGATTATCTGGGGACGTTCTTCTCACGTTAAAAGACTGTTTGTGAAACAGAAGACGGCTGTGAGATACATGGCTCGGGCTAGCATGGACCCATGTGCAGATGTTTTCTACAAGGACTCGTGTAGACAATTATTTATAAATTTTAAATTAATGACTGTGCCCTGCTTGTATATTTATTATACAATTCTTTATGTCATTGAAAACAACCATTTAGCAGGTACTAATGAATCGATCCATAATTATGACACTAGAGACAAAACCGATTTTAGAATGGGTACGCACAAACATAATATTTACAAAATAGACCCCATTTATAATGGAAGTAAATTATTTAATGCGTTACCACGACAAATGAAAGCTTTAAATCTCTCTAAATTAAAAAAAAAAACTACAAGAATTGTTAATTAGGAAATGTTTTTACTCGACAAATGAATTCTATGAGGAATTATCTTGACTTGTACAATTTTACTGACTGTCATATAACATCTATGTTCTCTTGACAATAAAAACATTATTATTATTATTATTATCATTATTATTATTAGTTCACTATTTGGCAGTTGTGGAGATAATTGAAAACCAAGCCGAAGTAAATCGGAGAAACGTTGTTCGTGCGATGCGGCTGCAAAGAAGAAATTTGAGAGATCATTCGGACCCATTTTCAATTAGTGAAAATCTATTTGTGGCTATTTATCGTCTGTCGAAAGAAGCTGCTATGATGCTCGTGGAATCCTTGACGCCCCATTTGAGGCCTGTCCGGCGGTCAATATGCATTCCTCCTTGGATGCGAGTAAGTACTTAATAGATATCATCTCTTGAATACCGATTTTTATTCTTGTCAACATCAAAATATGATGTTAGGCATTATTGGTTGGTAATTGGGATCCTTCAGTTAAATTTTGTAATGGAATGAGGTTATGATTCCACCGTATCTGCTTTTATGTAATTGAATTTGTATAGGTACATTTTTATTGTTTCCAACTATATTAGGTACTTTTGTTTCTAGGTTCTTTGTACACTAAACTTCTTGGCCACTGGGTCTTACCAGCGGCGAGTTGGTCAAGACTTTCTACAAGCAACATCCCAGTCAAGTACCTCAATTATCATAAGAGAGGTGACAAGAGCAACCAACCATCATCTCCTTAACACTTGGATCAGATTCCCATTTACTCAGGAAGCAAGACAAGCAAACAAGGAAGAGTTTATGAGGACAAGACAATTTCCCGGAGTAATAGGCTGTGTGGATGGCACACATATTGCCATCTTTCCCCTTAAAAGGAACCGGGAATATTTGATTCTTAACAGAAAGGGGTACACTAGCAAAAATGTTCAGATTGTGTGCGACCATGACCTGCGTTTAATCGCAATAAATGCCAGACACGGAGGCCGCTCTCACGACTCCCACACTTGGCGTCTTTCAGCCGTTCGTGAAGAGATGGCAGCGCTTTACGAGGCAGGAGAACGTGGGACCTGGCTACTAGGTGACTCCGGCTACCCCTCCGAACCTTGGCTGTTACGTCCTTTTGCTAACCATCCCGATGTTGAAACTCCGGAGGGCCGATATAATACAAGACTCTGTTCATATCGCAGTACTGTCGAACGTTGTATCGGCGTTTTAAAAGCACGATTTCGATGCTGCAGGAAAGAGCGTGGCCTACACTATTCACCAGAAGATGCAGGTCTAATCACAAACACATGTGCGGTTGTACACAACATTGCCATCCACTACCGGGTGGCCAATCCGCCGCCTATTTTTCACATTATAGACATGCCCCAGAACCAAGTGGCAGCGGTGGATGCCAATGGAGGGAACGGTGTCCACGCAGCCGGCCAAGCTGCTCGTGCTCGTATTGTGCGAGATCACTTCACCCACTAGCTCGCCATTTAGGTTTCATCGATCGACATCAAATATTCAATTTCATACTTTGCCCGGGGCAGTTTGATGTTGTTTGGGGAAATTCCATCCATTTGAAGCTTAGAAATATTAGGTAACGCATGCACTGTAATGAGTGTGTCCGGTTTAAGATTGGTTTCAAGATTAAATGAATCTTCCAATCTCGAAGAAGATTTGAATTGGGGGCATGTGGTTTTATGAAACACAATTATTTGGTTTGCTGTTTGAGTATTTCTTGAGATTTATCTTGCTTTAGTTCATCTTATTCAACATACTAAATATTATAAACTTGTACAGAAATATAAACTTATTTCTTACTGATGCTTACTCTTTACTAATGCTTGACTGCATCTTATTTATCAACTTCAACTTTAACAACTTCTTTATGCATGTTTGCTTACTCTAATTGGCTCCAAGGGAAAGCCCAACGGAGATGATGGAAGCAATGGGATGGGAAAAACTAGAGGACTGCAGGAAAATGAGTAAGATTTGTGGCGGCCTGGTTCCCGCGCCGAGATTGAACAGAGGGCCAGGGGACCAGGGGGCAATACGCGAGAGGATGCATCAGCGGTAATTCGGGGCAGGTACCTAGCTACCTGCACAGTCTACATACGACAGCACACCGGTGAACATCGTCGCTCAATTTGTCCATCGCAAATATTATCTTTGTTCGTCGATTGTATATCTAACCATCCGAACAAATAAAATCACGTTATCATCTTGTATTAACCTGTATAACCCGTGTACCACGCCGCACCCGGCCAAAGTGGTGACCCCGACGTGATCTCGCGAACAATCTCGGTGCGGTACCGAAACACGTGCTGACATTCCGGACACGCCGTAACGAACGGTAGAGACAGGTTCGTTGTTTCTGATGTTTGTGTGGTCGTGCGTGACCAATGAAGGGGAAATCCGGATACCGTACAACACATCCATACGACACCCGGCCAGCCAAACTCGTGCAGACCGCGACGCCTGGCCCCCGACCGCCTGCGCATCGCCCAGCAGGAGTTCTCAGAGATGTTGAAGTTTGGAGTGGCTCGACGCTCATCCAGCAGTTGGTCCGCCGCCCTGCACCTGGTCCCCAAGACGGAGGGCCCGTGGAGGCCTTGCGGGGATGACCGACCGCTCAACAACCGGACCGTGCCTGACCGCTATCCGGTACCCACACGCGCAGCAATCACATGCGCAGCAATCACATGCGCAGGCCCTATATTCTCGACAGTCGACCTCGTGCGCGCCTATCACTAGTTACCGGACGCCCCCGAGGGGGTCCCGAATACGGCCATCGGATGCAAGCGCCGCTCAATAGCTTTCCCGCCGGTTCCAAAATTTCGGGAAAAACCCCCGTTGTCCGGACACCGGAGCCAACTCCACAATCGGATCCAACTCCACAATCGGATCCAACTCCACAATCGGAGCCAACTCCACAATCGGAGCCAACTCCACAATCGGATCCAACTCCACAATCGGAGCCAACTCCACAATCGGATCCAACTCCACAATCGGAGCCAACTCCACAAACGGAACCAACTCCACAAACGGAACCAACTCCACAATCGGAGCCAACTCCACAATCGGAGCCAACTCCACAAACGGAACCAACTCCACAATCGGAGCCAACTACACAATCGGATCCAACTCCACAATCGGATCCAACTCCACAATCGGAGCTAACTCCACAAACGGATCCAACTCCACAATCGGAGCCAACTCCACAATCGGAGCCAACTCCACAATCGGAGCCAACTCCACAATCGGAGCCAACTCCACAAACGGATCCAACTCCACAAACGGAACCAACTCCACAATCGGAGCCAACTCCACAAACGGAACCAACTCCGTCGGTTAGGTAGTCATGTAGTTCCTAGGCAGTGCCACTAAAATCTCGCAATCGCTAGCTGCTGGCACCCCAAACGACTGCTGCGATCATGGTGTGATGCCAAAGAAGGTCCAAAAAGTTGGCAGAAACTTTAACACAGACTGTACGGCTCTACAAAAAAAAGATATGGGAAACTATCGGGCAATTTAATTGCTAACGTGCTTCTTAAAATTGATCAAAAAAGTGTTTCTAAATAGATTAAATACGTTAAAAAAAAACAATACCCTGTGTAACGAGCAGCATGGATTCAGAAATGGGCGGTCAACGGACACTGCGATCCAAAGCATGGTAAATCAAATCATAATAGCACTCGAAAACAAAAAGTCAATTGGCACAATTGTATGTTACCTGTCAAAAACCTTCGACACAATAGATTTCAGGATACTATTAGCTAAACTTAACCAGTATGGGATACAAGGGACGGCACTGAATTGGCCGATTGATCATACTTGACAGATAGAAAGCAGAAAGTTGCAATCAAAATAGGAAATGGCCTAGATGCTTATTCAGATTGGGAGTCAGTGACCACTGGTGTCCTCCAAGGAGCCCCCCTAGCTCTTATTCTCTTTAACATCTACATTTACGACCAGCCCAAACAATTAATAAATGACAAAAGAAATGAGATTTTATTTGCGGATGACACCAGCATTTTAGTTAAAGCAGACACAGAAACAGAATTAGTCACTCAATTAAATCACTCATTAGCTGATATAAATTAATGGTTTGTATCAACAAATTAAAACTAAATTGTGACAAAATGAACATGATTGTATTCAAGAGAAAAGGAAAGATGGAGGAACGAAACAGGGACAACACAAATGCCAAGGTAGTGACCTCAACCCCCTTCCTGGGAATCTCAATGAACTCACGAGAAGATCCCACGAGAAGATCCTCAAAGCGAAAATGAGTAAAGCTTGCTATGTGCTCAAAATTCTTTCGAGAAAATTAAATTGGCCTTCACTGAAAACAGCATACCATGGTTGTTTGTTTCATTATTGAAATACGAAATACTGGCGTGGGGGGCTTCACCAATGGCTAAAAACATTTTTATAAAACAAAAAAGGGCCGCTCGGATTTTAGCAAATGTCCATAAGAAAGGGTCATGGAGAAAGGTTAATAAAAATCTAAATATTTGAACCCTACCAGCCGTTTTTATCATGGAAGCAATTTTATTCGTAATTGACAATCCCAGCCATTTTAAACAAACTTGGAGACCCATAGTATAAACACAAGAAATAAGCTTAATTGAAGACAAAAGGAAAGTGTATTGGAAGTCGGAAGAAAGAATGTATTATATTTAGGACCTATTCGATTTAACAAACTTCCTAGCAAATTAAAATGACTAGTAAATAACAGAGCCAGTAAATAACACGTTCAAAAAAGAACTAAAGATATTTTTAGTGCAACACACATTTTATGCCATCGATGATTTTGTAAAAAACGATTGCAAATGTCAACTTTGCCTAATGTCACGTGTGTAAATAGTCCGACACTGGATCCAAATGCGAACGAGATTGTCATGATGTACCAGAGCGTCGATGGTGGGATGCATCCGCTTGGCCGGGATATTCGCATAAACACGGGAACGGATTTTAGGAGCAGCTCTCCGTGTTGTCACCACACACGGACCCTTTGAGCTACGTCCCGCTCTACCCTCGCGGCGATACACGGTGGCAAAGAGAAATGCCGCAAACCCGACAGTCGACGCACAATTCGATCACTTCTATGGACTCCAGTACCGAATCGGCTCATTCAACCCGGTGATGCATGCCTCCCGGCCAACACAGAAGTTCATATCAATGTCACGAGGGTAACCGCCTCGAGTACACGGTGGCAAAGAGAAATGCCGCAAACCCGACAGTCGGCGCACAATTCGATCACTTCTATGGACTCCAGTACCGAATCGGCTCATTCAACCCGGTGATGCATGCCTCCCGGCCAACACAGAAGTTCATATCAATGTCACGAGGGTAACCGCCTCGAGTACACGGTGGCAAAGAGAAATGCCGCAAACCCGACAGTCGGCGCACAATTCGATCACTTCTATGGACTCCAGTACCGAATCGGCTCATTCAACCCGGTGATGCATGCCGGGAAGCCAACACAGAAGTTCATATCAATGTCACGAGGGTAACCGCCTCGAGTTTCTGCTCAAGAATCAAGGAGAGCTGCGAGCAGAGCTGTCTCATGGACCATCTTCAGCACCATACCGAGAAGCAAGGCTACAATGTTGACAAGATGGTCATCCTGCCATACAGCTTTAATTACCCCTGAAATTGTTAGTAGCTGTACCAGGACGCGATTAGCATTATAAAAAGTTCGACTTGCCTGAACTTGCATGTCGTGAATTAGCTGGAAGACGTTCGCAATCCAATAAGAACATTGGCGACGCTTGTGAAGAAAATAATCGGGACTAGTTGACGGCTTGCATCCTTATGATACGAACGAGCCGTGACTCAAATGAAATGGACTTACAGTGAATTTAATGACAGTTGCGGGCGGGTAACAGCAAGGCCCTGGTTGATCGAAATGATTTGATGATGAAGTCGGCCAGCAATAATCCCGCCGCCATACTCGCATTCACCCCAGGTAAGTTATTGCCGTCAGTCTCGTGTCCATCGGCCACTAGGCTATTCACGACCACGAATGTCACTGCCGGGAAAACCAACCCGTGAGCACTCAGTTTGATATGCACGTGCCCATGATGACCAATCAACTTCATAGTACAACCTTGGAATACAAATTCTGTCTTGCAACAAATCATGTTTGAACTTTTAGAGACACATTCAGATTCGGGAACAGAATGTGCACTTGCGGCTGCAGAAATATCTCCTCGTGGGCATTTGCTACTATACACCCGGACGGAAGTCGGTACATGGCGACTGCTTCCTCACAGGCGATCAACGAAGACACTGTACTGGCCAGTGTCTCGATTATGGAGATTCGTTCAAAGATAACAACGAGATAAGGAAACTTGCTAAGTCCGTTAGGATACGAGCTGAATACACCGAGTAAAGAGGAAAGGGCGGACAAAGCGACAAAAGGAGAGCCGAATTATGCACCATCATTCACTATCGACATCTAGTTTTCACGCCTTATAACGCCTTTTAAACGCTCTTAAACGCTTGAAATGCCTAGCCAGGCAAACTGATGAAGGCTGCGTTGAGCTGTGAACACTTTCAACACACCCAATCTGACCATCGAGGAAGCAGAGCAACTTTCATGATTGCCAAGGTGCTTGGGGACATTTATTTCAATAATAGGCAATATCAACAAAATTATTAAAAAATCTATTGTATCACGCATTAAGCGGGGGCAGAAGAGTGCTCGAAAAAGAAAAAACGAACGCCAAGAAAAAGGGAACGTCTGGGAATAGTATGATTGCACGCTTTTCTTGGCAACAAGAAAAGATCAGAAGAAACAAGACTGTCCTTCCCGTTTTTAGCCAATACTTTTCCGACACATTGAGAAGCTGCTGAAACCGTGACACTTTTGTTGCGAGGAGAGTTTTGTTGCATGCTGGTAGGCACCAACAAAGATAAACAAAGAAACTAAACAAGTTCTTTGATGCTTGCAAAGGAAACAAGGAGATAAGAAACCTGGCAAAGTCTGAGACCTGGAAGTCAGTACGGACTTTAGTCAGGCGACAGCAGTCATGAGTCTGAATAAAAGACCCAAGGAAACATCTCAACTAAACAAATTCTTTGGTGTTTGCCACGTGGAACATAAACATGATAAGTTTCCTCGAAGCCGTGTTGCCAATTGACTACTTTAGAAAACACTCTTTACAATAATAAAAATAATATTTTCATATTATTTCAGTTTTGGCATTGCATAGGCTGGTCCCAATCAGAATTGGCCCAATCAGCGAGAGGGCAATATCTGCAATGTGCCGGACATGCTCTTAGAATGGAATGTTTAACTCGGGCATCTGTCGAGCCAAGATAAACCAAGTCTGCTACCAGAATGATGTGCTTGTCAACATCTTTAGTACCCACAAATACTTAAGAGAAAAATGACGCCGAAATTTATGACAGGGTGTCGATCTTGCCAAAAAACAGCGAGATAATAATTCAAATGCAGTCTGGGCATCAAACAAATAACAAGTTTGAGAGCAAAGATAAAATTGTTGCTGTCTTGTTAAGTTGCTCTATTAAATGATCCGTCACGAAGCTACTGTAATAACTCGTCGTTGTTTGCAGATAGACCGACTAGCTTGACTGAAACAAGTAGCAGACTACGCCTCCTACAAACATGTCCGTGCCTGCGCCAACGGGCTGTGCCACCGGCTGAGAACAATTTTATTCTTAGCGAAGCAAGTTCTAGACTGGAAGCAAAGATTGCCGCCCCGTCGGTTACCGACATTTCAACCCGACATTTTTGGAAAGAACATCGATTAAAGATTGAACATATCCTTGACATGCTGGAGTTTTAATGGTAGTGAAGCTGAAACTTTGAATTTAAGCCCACACTGTTTTAAACAAACATAATTGTTCAGCCGTGGACAAGCGACTTAGCCTTGTAAAATATTGTTCAAACTTGAAGAGACGAATGCTGAACAGGAACAGAGGCCGCACCTCGGCAGGAAATGGCTGCGATTCACCTGGACGGGAGTTGTTACAGGGTGGCTGCTTCATCACAGATGATCAACGAGGATAGTGTACTGGCCAGTTTCTCGGATTACGGAAATTTTCAGGTACTGTGCAAGCCCTGCGTAAATCTTGACCCTAAGGTGGCGAATGTGCCGCCAAGACCTGGAGACCATCACTGATTGGAGCTTTAAACAGACTAGTTCATTTATGGAACAGTCTCAACAATCTCATCGAAGAAACTGATCAGCGCGCTGCGAGCCGTAGCCGTCGCACGGACGGGCATTCCGGATGAGACGGAATCAAAACCAGTCATCCGGCTCAGTCAAGTGTTATTGATGTAAGCAACTTACAAAATAATATTTGCGATTCCCTGAAATATTTCTTAGAGAGCAAAACTTATTAAATGCGTGTTCAAAATCCTACGGAAAACATATTAATAAGCCGAAAAATGACTTTTTACACTTAAAAAAAGTAAGTTTCTACGATCATGAAGCTGTCTGATCCCATTTAAAAGCTGTCAAAATATTACCTTGCCAGCCAGCTTTAGATCTCTTAGTCGAATTCAGAAGAATCAGAAGAAACAAGACTGTCCTTCCCGTTTTTAGCCAATACTTTTCCGACAAATTGAGAAGCTGCTGAAACCGTGACACTTTTGTTGCGAGGAGAGTTTTGTTGCATGCTGGTAGGCACCAACAAAAATAAACAAAGAAACTACACAAGTTCTTTGATGCTTGCAAAGCAAACAAGGAGATAAGAAACCTGGCAAAGTCTGAGACCTGGAAGTGTACAGGAAGGCAACCACTGTACACTGTTGCACTGTGCTTGTTGACAGTGGAAATAAAACAGGCAACAGTAGTAGAAAGAAAACAAAGCAGTGACCTGCCGGAGCTGGCGCGGTCTCAGGTATCATGACAACACTTGTAAGTGCGCTCTATGGCAGCCAGTGAAAGCAACGAAGAAATCAGGAGGCCTAGCAACTGCCAAACCAAAAGGTTCCGTGACTTTCCAAGCGGCGACAAGCTTAAACTGGTAGATCTTCGAATTAGAAGCCATTTTAAGTCCCCCAATACGCCACTTAACTGAATTTAGACTGGTAGTAGATGTGACAGTTGAAAATCGTTTTAACATCATGCCAGGTTTACAGGTCCACCTTAGCTAAGTTCCGTCAGAAGCAGAATTAATGTTGATCAGAAAATAACAAGCAGGCATCAAGCAACATGGCGACCAGAGGCAATAATACACTTCTTAACATAAACACTTGTTAATAATTCACTTCCAGCCGTTGTTCGTCTTTTATCTCACATAACGCAGTCCTGGTCCCGTATCACAGCATTAAAGAACGTGTGCTGTGTAGGTTCTTTTGTTTTTCAGTAATTAAGGTTTAAGTTGTGAATCTACTACGAATCGCCATTAATTCTCGCCATCAAAATGAAACATTTGTGAGGTTTTAAACCTGTATGATGGACAGCAGCGTGTTGGCATATTGTAGTAATCCCAAGTCGTAACGCGTGAGACAGTTGAAGTGCAAAGCAATTTGACTACTCAATATATTAGCTACTAAAAAACAAACTATACTCTATACTTTTGAACACAGAAGGCACCCGTTGCCAATCAGGTGCACGGAAATAATGTCGTGCATCGCAAACATATCGAAGAATGATGGCACTTAATGTTCTATACCAAAGTATCACAAAACGATGCATGGTATAAAAGTTAACAAAGTGCTAAGAATACACAACACAGTAAAGTTCTTTTCAAACTCACGGTCAACAGGACCACCTTGCCTCCTTTAACAAACGACCAACACTAGAGCTTTGATCAAATCCACAAACAAGTCGTTGTCTTTGTTGTTAAAGCTGTTTTCTAGTGATGAAGGTTAAGAATATCTCTACAAAGATTTTGCATGAAACCACCAGAGAAACAATAAAAAAAGAAACAAAATCAGATAAAAAAATAGCCAGTCTCATCAGAAACGATGTTTTTCAATCAGCCAGTTTGTTAACCAGCTGGAAGTTTTCTTGGAAAGTCGCAACGCGTGACAGTTGAAGAACAACGCAGTTTGACAACTCTATGAAGCCACTAACAAAACATACGACGACTATACTTTAAACCTTTGAACACAGAAGGCACCCGTTGGTAACTGCCAATCAGGTGCACGGAAATAATGACGTGCGTCGCAAACCTTTTGAAGACACTAAATGTTATATATCATCGTAATATAAAACAAACATGCGACAAATCAGAATATTGATGGGATGTAATTAAATGGAAATATTGAAAACAGTTCGATCGAAGTGCCAAGACAATGCAACACAATATAATCAGTTGTAGTCGCAGCCAACAAGATCACCTTGCCCGGCGCGGCCAACCGAGGCCCGGTAACAGCGACCAGACCCTTCCTCCTCGAGCGACTTGGAAATACTGAGCGACGGCCTGATCGCCACGCCGCTTTATATAGGCGACCGCCAGGCGACTAAACTCTCCGTGCTCGAGCGTAGGCCTAGCTCTCAGAGGCCGGGGAGATTCCACTGCATACTTCTCATTGAACTGGCCAAATGCAACAGGTGACCGGCGTTAGGAGGAATAACCCTAAGATTAAATAATATTTACGAAAAGAGTGAGATAATACAAAAGATCTTCCGACGCGCTGGCTAAATGTTTAAGCATTGTATAGATCTTTCATTTGTCACGATTCTTGACACGTTTCGCTGGATAACAAAAATATGGCGGCTCCTTTCGGCGAGCCAAAGAAATTCAGCTAACAACTTAAAAGTTCAAGCGCGACTTCTCCAACTTATTACAAGCTTTTGCGATCTGCACGACATTCAGTTTCTTTAATTATGTGCTTATTTAACCAACCTTTAGCTGGATTATTCCCGTTCAAAATCAAAAGTAGTTTCTCGTGGAACTCCGCTGGCTCCCAGGTTACATCGGTTACATAGATTACGAGACGCCTCACACAATGTTGTCCGTGAATCACACAAGCCATTCACTAAATAAACGCAGAGAGACACCAAAGATGTGCAAAGTGGAGTCTTGTTCTTTTTCACCAGAGGACCAACCGACTGAAAAAATCACTGGAAGTATAAGCTCTGTCAAGACGCTGCTTCGGTTCTCCAACCGAAGACATTCGGTTCATCTCCACTGTAGACATTCTGTTCATCTTCGCTGCCCCTGCTGAAAATTACCACATGAGAAACTTGCTCAATCTTTCAGCAAAAGAAATCCAGTGGAAGTTATCTTAAACCCAGAGGGCAATGAATTACGGGCCAAAGAAAAAAATATATGTCACCTTGCCAGGTAGATGACCCGGTGGAATTGTTTTCGCGGCAAGGCGTAACGCGTGTTTTAGAACGATGTGACGTCTGAACAGTGTCGTCCTGACAATCTATGATCTTGTTGGTTTGATGCCATTTTTGTGATAATTTCACAGCCCCGCAATAAAGTGGCGATAAATACGACAAGACACGCTATGCGGGCTGCCACGCCGGACCATCTCTACCATCGACCTAACTCGAGAGGTCACGATACTGGCCGACCCCCTTGGGGTCGAGCGCGATGTGTTGGTCACGGCCTTCAGCTTTTATAAAAAGTAAAACCTTAAAAACTTCAATCTATATTATCTGTGTAAACTTCCGTGTATTTTTCCGTGTGGTCCATTGTCGCATCTTCCTAGTCACAATGAACTGGCCCCTCATCGGCGACTCGGCGAAGTTAGCAGTCCAGTTGCCAAGCAATGGGCTCCAATAGGCACAGCCGATGGTTTTACCTGAGTCAGCAATTGCTCAAAAGCAAGTGTCTTAGTTGGTCCTGGCCGGTGTGGTCCTCGCCGGTAGAACGCGCCAGATCGTCTTGTGATTATTGATATGAGGCGGCATGAAAACACCTTTTTCCGGGTACAAAGGGAAAGTGAATCGGGAGTTTTAGCTGACGACTGACTTTGAAATTATGAAATAAATAACATTGAGCTTAAAAACTCTTCGCCGTAGTTAATTTCAACTGCCAGCCTGAAAAACTCGAGTCTACGTGACGTGCTACTGTTGTAAATTGTAACTGTTGTAAAAGATGTAAATTAATTGCTTATTACTTAGAGTTTCTCTTTAACGCCTGGAAACACAAACATCAATTTGGTGTACTCTTTCTACAATGCATCGAAACCTCCCATAATTTTCGGTAGCTTGTGTAAATGAAAACAAACGAAAATACTACAGCAACATTGGGTCTTACCATGGAATTAATAAGTCCTTTAGATTTTCAATAGATTTTTCTAGTTCAATATTTCTCAAGGAACAAAATGCAGAATTGCTGTGTAATGGTCGTAATGTGTAATGTGTAATCGAGGATCGTTCATTAGGATTAAATGCTTGTGCATTTGTTTGCTTTGTCGTGCTTGGCTCTGTCCAATCAATTTAAAAATCATCTGCGTCGAAAGTATTCATGTAAAATTTATTTTTTTTAAATTCAGATTTCGATTTCTGGTAGTTTGGAGGCAATTTGGACAATAGTCGAGAATTATTTAGATCAGGTCTCAGGAGCACGGCAGAAGAGGCTTCAGATGGCGTCAGTGTCTCCCGGTTGAGGTGAACAATTCCACAATCGCTCTTTTCGTTCAGTACTGAACTTCCGTTCATAACCCGCCGTGAGTCTGCACCGACTAGTTTCCGTCTAAGATGTCAATTCTTTATCACCATAGCCGCACAGAAAAATAAAATACATACACATATAGGGTTTTCGATGCAGCTGGCTCTCGAAATGCACTGGTACCAAAATTTAAATCCTCCGCCGTACGAAATATCAACTTCAACATTTGTGACCGGCACGAAGCTGCTGCGCTATGAACGTTACCATCAGTAATGTCGTAGAGAAATTGTGCGTAAACCATTTACTTGTCCGAGCTGCAATCAGCAACGAACAAAAGAATCTCAATTGGCAACAGCTGTTGGACATGTACGTACAATCTGACATACTTGTGGATGTTGTACACGAAAAAAATTTTGAAAATTTATAAGGATTGAATTGTACTTTAAATATCTGTAAACCAAATGAATCACCATTTAAAATTGGCATTTTAGCAGTCTATAGACCGCCACACATGCACAAAATGTTGTTTATCAAAGAGATAGAAAAATATATGCTAGATAGGGGCGATGGAAGTATCTTGTGGCTGGTGACATGAACCTGGATACCCTCAAAGAGAATGATTTGTATGTGCAAAATTATGAACGTGCTACTGCTACAAATGGTTTCTCAAACTGTATAATACAGCCCACTAGGGAAGAGATTGTAGATGGAAAGTTGACGTCGTCATGTATCGACCATATTTTAGTGAGATGTAAGTCCTTAAATATTAATTCTTGTATTGTTAAAATGAAGCTGTCAGACCACTATTTGACTGGTGTAGATATTTTGTTAAACAAGAATTCTCAACAGGACGTGAATAGCGAGCCTGAATCTCGGAAAATTCTAATATTACACGAAGGGCAGCTAAAAGAAGCGTTAAACAGAGGTCAATGGGAAAAGCTGGAGGAAATCAATGATAGTCAAGAGTTGTATGACTCAATGGTATCTGAATTTAAAAATTGTTATGAAAGCTCAAAAGCTTGTGCAAGTTCGGTAAAAAACTCAAAAAGGGTTCAAAAACCCTGGATGACAAAAGAATTAATGTCATTGTGCTATGATAGGGATCGCGCATTTCAACGATGGTATAATTGTGGAGTATCTTTTATAAAGATTTATCATGCAACCTACAAAGCATTTCAGAAAAATGCAAGGTGCGAAATAAAAAAGGCACAGACTACCCAGCAAACACAGGCGTGTGGGCGCTAGATTGGGCCCGAGCGGGCGCTAGCGGGCAAGCCTGGCTAGGCTGGGCAGTTGGGTTCGAGCGGGCTGACCCAAGTGGGCCCCACATGGGCGCCAGGCGGGCGCTGGCTGGGCTAGACACACGGGCTAGCCCACGTTGGCCCCAGTGAGGCCCGCGCGGGGTCCAGACGGGCACGACGCGGGCTAACCCAGCGGAGCCCATGCCGAGCCCATGCACGGGCTGGAGATGGGGGCAAGCCGGGCCGTGGCTGGGCGCTGCTGGGCTAGCCTATCAGCGCCCGTCTCTAGCCCGTGCAATAAATAAATTGACCACATGATATTATATATCCCAGCAAACACAAAACCAGCCGCCCGCTTGGGCCATACCTGGGCCAGACGGACGGGCCCCTACTGGGCTCGAGCTGAGTGCCCGCTCTGGCACCGTCTAAAATAGTCACATTGGCCAGTCCTGGGCCCCAGTCTGCTAGCCCATGAAGCGCCCGCTCTAGCTCCGTATGTTGTTAATATGATCAGTATCAACTACGACACGAGCTTACATTGCACAAGTCGTAATTTTGATATTTTATCATCGCCATCGAGATGCGGCCGATATACCCATACTTTGCATCGTCCGCTGAGGTACTTAGCGAACGATGCAAATATAAATAAAAAATCCGAAACTGTATACATATAACATATGTGATATTAAAATCACAAAACTTGAAAATAAAACAAAAACAAAAAGAAATGCAATACAGTCGTCTGCGAACCAGGGTGTCACAGTTTACTAACCGCCCACTCTAACGCCTACGCCACCGAGGCACAGCGGAGATTGAGGGGTTGTATTCATTTTTAGCCGGAAACGATTACATTTTTTGTGTTTTCTGCATAATACGCTATGATATTGAGTAATAAGTCTCTTAAACAAGAAGTGATCTCTATATATGATTATTTTAAGTGGGATTGATGTGTAGCGTTTAGAGGTGATAAATGCGACGAGTTTTAGAATTTTTAAAAGTACGACTGAGTAAGAAACTGATGGCCAGGCTGGGCATTGCAATGCAGGCTGTGCTAATTTAACGCCAACTTTGCAAATCTTTACACAACCTAAATAACCGCGTAGAGCATGCGCATTTTTTCAAAGAACAACCATATTAATTGAATATTTCAAACTCAGTGTATTCATATCTCGCAACACTTCATATTGTTTGTTTTCGGAGCTTTTATTATACAGATATCATTGCATTCGAAAACTCCTTGGTAACGTGCCTAAATGAGAATATATTTGGGCTTTTAAATAAATCACCGCACCTATAAGTACTGTATATTTTCTTCGTTTCACTGCATAGAATAACTATTCGACGGTAGTAATAATTATAGAGATAGGATAGTTAAGCAATTGCATGTTTTGATTTATGCATTAAATCCCATGCAAAAACGTGGATATATCCATTTCAACACTCCCTGGTTCTAAAAATACTGTTTTTATTTTGCATGTTTTGAATATTTGGCCTTTTTACCAAATCTTCTGAATATTCTCTCGTTTTTTCAAATTATGTGTACAAAAAATTATTTCAAGCTACCCCGTAAATATTCAACAGAAAAATGATCGATAACTCATTGAAAATTTCAATCTTCAAAATTGAAATAGTTTTGGACAGTTTCACTTAGGCCTATTTCTCTTCATGACACGCATGACATTTTTTGGTTTTCAAATCTATTTGTTATGGGCGTTATGAAGGAGGGCGGGTTGGGGTTTTTTTTTTCCAAGTATAGCTCCTGGTGAATAGGTAATTACCTGGGAATACCTAGTTCCCAACCCTCTCAACCCCTTCTATGAATGAAATGTTATCTTATCTCCTTAAATCTGTCTATTTAGAGAAATTTTGTTATTGTAGAAGTTGAGTCTTATGTGGAAGGGAAGTGGGTAGGTCTTTCCAAATTTAACCCAGGGTTTTACCTGCAGTGCACCTGCATGTAGTTACTGCTCTTGTGTGGAGTGCAGAAAATTATGGCAGGAGTCATGCATATGATTTTGGAGAAGATTGTTTGTCCCCCTCTCAAATTTGTAATTTAAAATATGCCCCAGTGAGGTCGTGTGATGTTGAAAGATCGTTATCCTCATATAAAAACATTTTATCAGATAGGCAGCATCGATTAACGCCGCTGAATATTGAAATGATTTTAGTTAGCCATTGTGCATTTTGCGTGTTTTGGCATTTGTTTTTGCATGTCTTGCATGTTTTGCCATTTGTTCTTGCATGTTTTGAGGTTTTATTTTGCATTACTGTCCTATCTCTAGTAATAAACAACCGAAAATACAGCAGTATGACAACAACTAAACTTAAAAAATAAGCTTAAATTTCATTTATTTGGCCAAGGTGTTAATAAAATACGGTGTTTGTTCCATGATTGTATGATCCATGGCCATTGCTGGATAGATTATCTAATTACTTAATCTTGAATAAGTGTACCAAAATTGTGTATAAATAGGGGAGGAGGGGTCTAAAAGTCTCAGGGTCTAGTTGTCTCAGTGTTAAAATCTCGACTCCAAATTTACCAGAAGCAAAATACTGATCTAGGCTGCTTCGACGTCTAAATATCTTACTATTCTGAAAATTTCATTCGTTTCGGTGCATAATTCACACTCCTGGAAGAGATTGTTTGTTTTGACAGGTGGTTAGTAACTTTTCTGCTGCTAAGTAAGTATCCATCTAATTGAATGTGCATATTTATATTCTTTTAAGCAAACATATTGTCTGTTTATTATATTTCTTATATGATGAATATATGCACGATAAGTATATTAATTTTAACTGTAAAGCTGAAAGTCTATGATGGGTCTAGTTGTCACAGAATGACATAACCCCAGAAGTAGCTTTCAGTATAAGTTCATTTTGTTTGTTATGAAGTAATTCATTGTTTTTTACTTTTGACAGAACCAATTTACAAAAATTTGCCAATTACGAGTTTGTAACGAGTTTATAAATAAAAAAACTCATCGGGGGCTGGTAGCACCCGATGTCATATTACGCGCTGCTCAATTTGTGTTGCAGGAAAAAATGGCAAAATATTTTGACATAAATTATCGAACATTGACTCGGTATTGTCACAAAGTAACTGATGCAGATTTTAATTAAATAAATTATATGATCACAAGACGAAATTTCTCACTGAGACAACTAGACTCAGTGTGTGAGACGACTTGACCCACACGTGGGGTTAAAAGTCTCAAACATTTTCAGGTAAACTAAGAGACAGCAATTTAACTGACGGTCTAATAAATCGCAAAAAAAATCACATTATAACTAAATGTGTATTAGTCAATAAAAAAAAATATAACATAAGATTAACTTTATTTTTCTAGAAGATATGCACACATAGGTAGATTTTGAGACAACTAGACCCCTCCTCCCCTACTACATCCAATTCATGTTGGTATCTCACCGAACGCAGCCAAGGCCAAATTCATGGCTTGGGGGTGTTTGGCGACCCTCCCTTGCCATTCCTCCCCTTCCCAGATACAGCAGTGCAGGCAGTGGCTGTGGATCTCACCTCGTCCCATTGTATCTGATTCTACCGAAGTGCAAACATCGTTTAGTGTCTCACAGTGTCTTTTAGTGTATTACAGTGAAATTGTGCTATATAGTGTTGTTGTGGACTAAGTTGCGTTGCGTTGTGTAAAATATTCAAACGCATTTCATTTGCATTTAGTTTATAATTAGCTGTACTGCGATCGCAAAAAAAGTGAAGAAAATATTGTAAGTATAACGAAATCCAGATTATTATTGTTGTACCACGAGGGTACTTGCTGTGCTATCATGGCGCGATAGCTGCAATATACTTTTTTGAATCTTGATTCATCGGGTGTTGCCAATATTCTTTTTACCCAAACTGAAAGTTAAATAAATATTTATTATATTTCAAAACAATATTTTATAAGGCACATTTTTGATCCAAAAATATTTTTGTTTCAGGTTGGACTGCTTAAGTTGGGCCACAAAATCTCAATCCCCATCTTTAATCTCCATCTTAAATGACTGCTACTGCTGGGATTAAAAGGTGTGCTATTTAGAAACCCTTTTATTTTTCTTTCAAAGCCTTGATATATTTTTTTCTTTATATTTATTGAGTCTAAGTGGTTTAAGCGTGCTGTAGGGCCGCGGCAGCAGTTGCGTCGGCGGAAGAGTGCTATGCTGCAGCACGTGAGAGAAGCGGGTATGGAAATTTTGTTTGAAAGGTTGGTTGCTTGGGATGGTAGTGCAGAGCCGGAGGTGAAGAGACCGAGCGTGTTCTTGCCAAGCGATACATCATCTTCTTCGGATAGTGGTGAAATTGATGGTAGCGTATGCGCTATGGGTGATGCTGTTGGTGACGGAGAAATCTTTGAAGGAAGCGATGAGATATGGGACGATGATTCCAATCAGTTGAACTATTTTTCCGATTCAGAGAAGGATGAAGAGGAGGACCTTTCTTTGGATGTGGCTTCTTTTTTAAGGACTTGGTCCATAGAAAACAACATTACCCATAGTGCTCTAAGCCAGTTATTAAAGGGCCTTCAACCTTGGCTCAAGGGGTTGCCATGTGATGCTCGGACCCTGCTGAAAACTCCCCGGAACATCGCCACCAAGAAGATGGGAGCGGGAGAGTTCTTTTATTTTGGCTTGTCGGCAGGAATAGAGAAAGATATAAAATCTTTTCATTTTCTGGGCAACAAAATAAATTTACGGTTCAACATCGATGGGTTGCCGCTTTTCAAGAGCAACAACACGCAGTTTTGGCCTGTTCTCTGTCTGCTTGATGAAAGTCCAATGAAACGGCCATTTGTTGTTGCTTTGTTTTGTGGTTCACGAGTTCCTTAGCGAGTTTGCTACCGAACTTAAGAACCTTGAGGTAGATGGCTTGGTTGTCAATGGAATGCATCGATCAGTTGAGTCGATTTCCTTTTGCTGCGATGCGCCTGCAAAGGCATTTGTTAAATGCACAAAGATGTACTCGGGTTTTTATGGATGCGACAATTGCAGCCAAAAAGGTGAATATGCTGGGCGTGTTATTTTTCCTGAGACAAACGCTCCTGTCAGAACAGATGCTGAGTTTGATGAGATGGCTGATCGTGAGCATCAAAAAGAAAGATCACCACTGGCAATCCTACACTTGGGGCTCGTAACAGGATTCCCTTTAGATTACCTCCATCTCGTCTGCCTCGGCGTCACCAGGCGGCTTATTACAGCGTGGAGGGACAGGAGCAGCCCTCAACGCCTGCGTTTACAAAGTCTTCGAGACATCAGCTCCTGTCTGTTGTCTTCGCAAAAATTTTGGCCTTCTGATTTTAACAGGAAACCAAGATCTTTGGACGAGGCTGATCGGTGGAAAGCAACGGAATTTAGACAGTTTTTACTTTACTTGGGCCCTGTCTACTTGAAAGCAGTATTGAGTGATGTCCACTACAACCATTTTATGCTCTTCTTCTGTGCAATCACAATTCTAATTTCCGAAAAGCTTCATTCAGATTACAACAGCGTGGCAGACGATCTGTTAAAAAAGTTTGTCACTGAAGCTGCCGATTTGTATGAAAGAGAGAGTCTTGTGTACAACATGCACAACCTTGTTCATCTTAGTAGCCACGCCAAACGCTTTGGCCCTCTTGATAAATTCAGCGCTTTCCCTTTTGAGAATTTTCTTGGAAGTGTAAAACGGATGTTAAGAAAGTCCACTAATCCTTTGCAGCAAGTATGCAGACGACTCAAGGATCATTCAGTTTACGGAAGTCGACTTCTGACCTCTTCTCTTCGTTTTTCTTCTGTACTAACAATACTGGGCTCGAATAAGGTGAACGACTGCCTGTAACGATTTCGTTCTCCCTCCACTCCTTCACGATCCTTACGATATCGGCACGCTCTGCTGGATTAGTTCGGTAGGGCTTACTTGTTATCAGTCGGCTCCCTGGTTCTTCCTTGATATCCATGGCTGTAAAGTTTGTACAGCCCAGTTCTCCCATTCAAGGTCAGCCACGAGCTGACTGACGCTTACATGGGGACGTTGGGTCTTCCTATCCCAACGCGCACCGAACGGTTTGGCGTGTTGGAAACACCGGTTCTCGTTAGATCACCGAAGTTAAGCAACACTGCGCTGAGTCAGGTGTCGTGTCGTGGTTCCTCGGAGGTTTCGTATAACAAAGCGGAGGTTTCTTATGGCTTTGGTGGTTGAGTAAGCAATATGCTCACTCCAGTTCAGCTTGGATGAGATATACACTCCTAGATATTTGCAGGAGTTGCTGGTGAGAAGAGTCACTCCATTTAACGAGTATTTGGTTTCAAGATTCGCTGATTTGGCAAATTGGACAAAAACTGTTTTTGAAACGTTTATTTTCGCATCATTAAAAATTCAGTTTTGCTGTCGTCATTTTATTGGGGGCAAATTGTTAGTACAGATAATGAAGATAAGAAGAAAAACGTTTGCGGCCTGTTGAAGAAGTTGTCTGAAGTCGAAGAAGTTGCCTTGCTGTTATCATTTTACAATCGTTAATTTGATGCTACTGGCTTATCTTTTTAAATTCCAGTATGATGGTGGAAGGTTTGATATATTTGAAATGGAAACTTTAAAATTTCAGGGCAAAGAGGTTTGCAGTCGTCGAGTTTCATTCAGAGGCCAACATGCCTATCGCCAGCGTGCCGTCCAGCTGGATTGCTGACGACAAGCAGACCTGTGTCTGGCCGCCCTCCAGTTGGACCGATGCACAAATATCCGAAGCTGCACGGTTGGAGACAACACCAAACGCTTCGTGGGTGTCATGTCCAATAAATATAAAAAAAAGGACCAGTGAGTATTTTTTGGATTAATTTGGCCTAGCTGGTTATTTTTACCTAAAATCTTCTCAATCTACACTGTTTTTAATGTTTGCACAGCAATCATGGGAATTATATATTATTGTTTTTTAAATAGGTACCATGAAGAAGGCCCTGGCGAAACAGGAGCGCCTGGCGAAAGGCCTGGCCGTCTCGGGAACCGAGCTTTCCGACATGGAAGTCACGCCGTGCAGGGATGCCCAGCCGGCAAAAAGATTTAAACTCACCCCAGAAACTCATTCCATTTCCTTCCCATTGACAAATATTCCAAATTCACGCCGTCCTCTTTTCACAATACCATCCACATCACCACTCCCTCCCCAACCAAGCCTGCTAGCACTGCCACCGTCACCCTCAGCGAGTGGAAGCCAGGCCTGCGATCGACAGTTCTATGCAGAGCATATAGAAGGCTTGAAATGTAAGTACCTAAGGAATCACTATCAGTACCAGATATTGGTCAAGCATGACTGCCATTATAATTTACTGTGCACCAAAGTTCCTCGATATGAAAAACAGCTGGCTGTAAAAAAAAACACCATTAACGCTTGTAGAAATCCAATAACTGAGCAGAAACCCGGAATTTTACTGCGACTGTCTTTTTTCTAGTTAGGTAACCTCGTTGGGCAAATTAATTGTCACATTTTAAGTTCCATAAGTTCATTACACGTTCATCTTGCATCTCAGCTTGAGTATAGGCGTTGGTTAACTTCCAGCAACTTAAGTCCCGAGAAAGGGATACTTGGCTGAGAATTGAAATGTAAATTTCAGTTAATATAAAATGTGTTTCTTTCCAGCTATCGTCGAAAAGCTCTACCGCCTGGTAGCAGAGACAAACTCCCAGGTCCACAGGAACACTGCCATTCTCCAGCAGCGGAGCAATCTGCCAATGTTACAGGGCGATGCAGTCGAGTCGATCGACGGGCTTCTGTGCGACACGCTCGAAGAGCTGCGAGCGCTGGACTCGCTGCTCAGCAATAAGCTCGAGCTACAGAAACGAGTAAGCCAACCAACGTTATTATTTGTGTCGACTTCTTTCATTAAAATGAAAATTCAGCTGATAGCTAGATGTCAAATTCACATTTAATCATATAGCCCTGAATTAAAACAATAGCAGCCTACCTCATGTGGTTATTTTACACAATTGCCACCCTGTACTGGATTGCTTTATTTGTAGGTTTTTAACATTTTTTTTTCTAATTTTTCTCTCTTTTTAGGTTGCTTTCCTAGCGGTCCATGGGGACGAAAAGGAGGCATCATCGGTAAGAACAATCGTTTCGAAGGTGTTAACAACGTCGCTGGCGCGCCTCTTGAACTTCAAGGGGGCACCGAAGGTCTCCATTGAGACCTTCCCGAACATCTTGATGCTCATTCTCTGTAAGTGTCCATCACACATTCTTTAAGTCTCTATGCGGTAGAAAACAAGATGGCATTTTAAATGCCAAAGGCTCTTAGAAAATATCTCCAGAAACCATGAATGCCATAGTAGGAATTCATAGACAAAAAGTGCAAAAATCATGATAAAATCACAAAATAATTTGAATTTTTGGCTATTTGGCGTTTTTTTAAATCAGAATTGCACATTTTCTAGTTCCAATATCTACTGTCATGTTTGTCTATAGGTTCAATGCAGCATGAACTTAGTTTTCACCTATGTAATTTGTAAAATTTAATCCATGGATGTCCATATCTCTGTCAGACTAAGAAAACTAAAAAGGGCCAGTTTTTTACGGAATTTTACGGGTTTGAAAACAATAGCGCATTTTGCAACCCTTGTCTGGTGGAAGGTAAATAGTGGGGGAAGACCATCTAGCAGCTCCTGGCCCAGTACTCAAGCTCTTCTCTATAACCAGGCCAACGCCAATTCCATTTGATAATAGTCTTGGATTTGCCCCTATGGAATAGATTATACCAGTTGCTGTATTATCTTTGCTTACTACTTTTTTATTATTATTGTTTTTTTTCCTAGTCTCAGTCAAGGTCTCCTCTCCCAAAGCCACTTTGATAGGCGTCAACAACAACATCATGAAGTGGCTGCAGGGTGCGCGGGACCGGGACGGCGGCCGTGCACAGCGTGCCTCGATGGCAAACTCAAAGAAGTCGGGTGTCAGTAGTGAGTCAGCACCACCGGACCAACGACGACCGGTCTGCACCAACGAACTTACTCTGTCATACCATGAGCTGTGAGACAAAACTTGATAAGACTTACAAAAAATAAATAAAATTACTCAAACAATTTATGCTGAGTCCGTATTTAGTAGATAACCTATCCCTTGTCAATCCTTGAAATCAAATCGTCATTGGATAATCTATTTATTATAGTCATAAATTAAAAATGTTATATTTGGTCTATTTACAAACAATTTTTTTACTCATATGTGCCAACAATATTTTCTCTATTTTTACGTGCAATTTAGGGCAGGGTGATTCCCGTGATCCACGAATATCTACCAAACAAATGTTTATTTGGGCTGAGGACGGGCTGGAGTAGGGCAGCGCTGGGCAATGCACGGGCCGTGGACGGGCTGGAGTAGGGCAGCGCTGGGCAATGCACGGGCCGTGGACGGGCTGGAGTAGGGCGACGCTGGGCAATGCACGGGCCGTGGACGGGCTGGAGCAGGGCGACGCTGGGCAATGCACGGGCCGTGGACGGGCTGGAACAGGGCAGCGCTGGGCAATGCACGGGCCGTGGACGGGCTGGAGTAGGGCGACGCTGGGCAATGCACGGGCCGTGGACGGGCTGAAGTAGGGCAGCGCTGGGCACGGGCAGAGTGGCAGGCAAAGCAGATGGGCCCCAGACGGAGCCAGAGCGGGCGCTTCATGGGCTAGCAGACTGGGGCCCAGGACTGGCCAATGTGACTCTTTTAGACGGTGCCAGAGCGGGCACTCAGCTCGAGCCCAGTAGGGGCCCGTCCGTCTGGCCCAGGTATGGCCCAAGCGGGCGGCTGGTTTTGTGTTTGCTGGGTACATACTATAAAAATAAATTTAAAATATCACGGGGAGATATGAAGCTATCCTGGCAAAATATTAACATGATGCTTGGAAAAAGGAACTCACTGTCGGTTGATCAAACAATCGAGAGTTTTTTGGGAAAACGTTTTTCGACTGAAGTAATCGTAGAGCAATTTAAAATAACATTCTCTAATGAGGTTGAATTGGCCCTGCATAAATGTGACATAGTTACTTTACAGTGTGTTTGGCAACATGAGATAGCACAAAAATCCATGTACATGCCTCCAGCCATGGTCAGTGAAGTGGAAGCCATAATAATGGGAATGCATACTAACAAATCTCCTGGTACGAGCTAAAGACCTGCAAAATTATTCTATGAAATTGAGCCCAAGAATGAATGAATATTGGGGCTTAACGGCGCGTCAACCGGATGGTTATTTTGCGCCGGATAAAAGAAGGTTGTTCAATAAAAGATTGATAAAAGTTTACATCAAACCTATTACGTCAAGCTCTTGTAAGAATTTAAAAACATTGTCAATACGACGAGGGTCATCTGCTAATACTTTGTCAATAGTATTTTCTAATGAGTGACGTTGTCTAGCAACTCTATACTTTGTACAATCAATTAAAATGTGTCGGATGGATAAAATCTCGTTGCATGTATTGCAGCGCGGAGGCACCTTGTCAATAGTGAATAAGAAAGAGTGGGTTAAAAGAGTATGTCCGATACGGAGTCGGGTGAGAACGACCTCCTCACGCCTTTCAGATCTCTTTGATGACTCCCATGGTTCGACAGTAGCTTTAATTTCTTTTAATTTATTGTTTGTTTGTCTATCCCAGATATCTTGAAATCTTCGTTTGAAAGTTGACTTAAAGTAGACCTTCAAATCACTGTGGAAGATTCTTTGGTCAACCATTTCAGCATTGTGCAAGGCATTCTTGGCGGCTGCATCGGCCCTCTCGTTGCCCTTAATGCCAACGTGCCCAGGCACCCAACAGAACACTACTCTCACGTCCCGAGAAGAGAGGGTCGCTAGTAGGGAATGTACTTTTTGAACGAGGGTGTTGGGTGAGAAAATGTCATAAATTGCATCAATAGAGCTGAGTGAATCTGAAAAAATAAGAAAGTTGGGTTCATCTCTGCTTTCTATGTGTTGCAGAGCCTTCATAATGGCATACAATTCAGCAGTGAAAATGCTGCACTTGCTATTTAGTTTAAACCCGTATGCAATGTTGGGAGTCGTCGTAAAAGCACAACCAACATCATTGTTATTCTTTGATCCGTCCGTATAATATTGTATAAAATGTGGGTGATCGGCACAGATTTCAGCAAACCTGCGTCTGTACACGAGATCGCTGGTGCACTGTTTCCCTAAGGACGCTAGGCCGATAAGGCAAGAAGGCCTGGGAACACACCAAGGGGCGACCAGGCTGGATTCGACAGGGAACATCCTTGGAATCTTGAAAGTTATTTCGGTGAGAATACGACTTAGTCTAATACCTGCCGGCAAAGTTGAAAAGGGCTTAGCGTCATAAATTGGCTGGAATCTGGGCTGAAGTAGAGACAGGTACGTGGGATGTTTTTTCATTGCGATCAGTTTTGCAGCGTATGAAGTAAGAAGATATTCTCTCCTTAGCGTAAGTGGCGGCTCCCCGGAATCACAGTATAGACTTTCCACCCGGCTGGTTCGAAGAGCGCCGATGGCCAGCCGGATGCCTGTGTTGTGGATGGTGTTCAAAGTTCTTTTGTAGCTGTCACGGGCAGAATCGTAGACAGCACTGCCATAGTCAAGTTTAGAGCGTATGAGGGCACGATAAACACGCAACATAACCGTGCGGTCCGCTCCCCACCTTGTCCCTGTCAGGTACCTTAAGAGATTAAGAGATTTAAAACATTTAATACGCAGTTGGTTAAAATGTTCTTTAAAATTCAATTTCTGGTCAAAGACTAACCCCAGAAACTTGACACTTTTAACAACAGGGAGACAGTTCCCACGGAGATAGATTTCTGGGTCTGGGAAGAGGCCCCGTACCCGAGAGAAGTGGACACAGTTTGTCTTTGCTGCCGAAAATGTAAAGCCGGTGGCATCAGCCCACTTTACCAATCTGTTGACAGTTAATTGGATCTGCCTAGAGGTGGACGCTAGGTTCTTAGATGAACAGATTATTGCCAGGTCATCGACAAACAAGGAAGATGACACCGGGGAGTTAACACAGCTGGTAATTGTATTGATTGCAATCGCAAATAGCGTCACGCTGAGCACACTGCCCTGGGGCACGCCGTTCTCTTGTGAAAAAGTATCTGACAAAACATTGCCAACACGGACATTAAAAGTTCTATCAGTCATAAAATTTGTGATAAAAACAGGTAGTCGACCTTTAAAACCCCACGAATGTAGCGATTTTAAAATGTTGTGGCGCCAGGTGGTGTCGTAGGCTTTTTCCAGGTCGAAGAAGACAGCAATTGCATGCTGCTTGCATAGAAACGAGTCCTGGATAAAAGCCTCCATCCTGATAAGATGGTCCATCGTACTTCTGTTTTTCCGGAAACCACATTGTAAGTTAGAGAGTAGCTTTTTTGTCTCCAGCCACCAAACCAAACGATTGCTCACCATCCTCTCCATCACCTTACAAAGACAACTGGTCAGAGAGATAGGCCTGTAGCTGGCTGCCAGTAGCTTGTCTTTTCCAGGTTTGGGAATGGGAACTTGAATGGCATGTCGCCATTCGTCCGGAAAGACTTGCGATATCCAAATCATATTATATAATTCAAGCAAAGCCGAGCGAGCATCTGGTAAAAGGTGTTTTAAGAACTCGTTGTGGACCCTGTCGGCCCCCGGTGACGTGTTCTTCGATGTCCGAATGGCGTTTTCCAGCTCCCACTCACTAAACGGCATGTTGTAGCGTTCGGAGTTGGCAGAGGCAAACGACAATTGTCTACGCTCTGCCGTGCGCTTTATCTGTTGGAACGATGCCGAATAGTGGCGGGAACTGGAGACATCTGCAAAGTGTTTGCCAATGCAGTCTGCTATTTCTTTGGGGGCCGTAAACAGGTGTCCATCGTTCGTTATACCGGCGATTGAAATCGGCTTGTGCTTGCCTCTTATTTTGTTTACCCTGTGCCAAACCTTGGTGAGGGGGGTAAAGCAAGTGAGAGAGGATATATAATTGTTCCATGATTGGCGCTGGGATCTTCTAAAAACCTGTCGTGCCTTGGCACGGAGCTGTTTAAAAACTTGCAGGTTAAAATTTGTGGGTCGTTTGGTAAAAACTCTGAGAGCTCTTTTCCTCGCCCTGAGTGCCTTGTCACACTCGTCGTTCCACCATGGAACAGGAATGTGGCGTGGCTTCGTGGAGGTTTGTGGTATGGACTCCTCTGCGGCACTTATGATAATCTCTGAGATCCTTTTGACTTTAGAGTCGACATCCGTTTCCTGGTCAGAACAACTTAGTTTTGCCAGTGCAGCAAACCGCTTCCAGTTCGCCCGTTTTAAACTCCATTGAGCAGGACGAGAGGGGATCTGAAAGTCGGTTTGGAGCCTTAAGATGATCGGAAAGTGATCGCTTCCACAGAGGTCATCATGGACAGAGAAATTGAATAAATGTGCCACAGAGGGCGAACATATGTACAAGTCGATCGCCGTAAAATTACCATTAAAAGAGTTAAATCTGGTTTTTTGTCCGTTATTTAAAAGAAACAAATCGTTGTCATTGATAAAACTCTCAAGCATACGACCCCGGCCGTCTGCCATTGTGTCGCCCCACAGGGGGCTATGTGCGTTAAAGTCACCCAACAGCACGTAGGGGTGGGGCAGTTGGGACACAAGGCTTTGAAGGTTCGGGGCCGTAGCTGGCGCCCACTCCGGAAGGTAAATGTTACAAAGAGTAACTGGTTGTGGTATGTGGACTCTGACTGCCACTGCCTGTAGAGGTGTTACCAGCTGCAGTGGATGTGCAGGGACGGAGTCTAACACTGCCGTCGCCACTCCACCAGCCGCTATATTTCGTGACAGATCATCGTGCCGAAAGAATGTGTAGCCACTTAACACAGGCGAGTCAGACGGTTTAAAATGTGTCTCTTGTAAAGAGAGACACAGGGGGCTAAAATTAGCTGTTAAAAGCTTCACCTCCTCTCGGTGGTGATGGTAACCATTGAGGTTCCACTGTATTAAAGCCATTTTTGTCGTTTTAAAATCTCTCTAAACCTAAGTAATGTATCACAGATATTATCACAGCCATCGAACCCATGTAAAATTAAGAATAAAATCACACAGGTAAAATAAGCGTATACTAATATCACAGTCACAATCACAAAGGCTATCACAGAAATCTTATCACAGTAAACTAGCACCAGAAGAGTTTCCTCTCTAAACCTAAGTAAAGTATCACAGAAAATATCACAGCTATCTAAAAACCTACATATAATTAAAAATAAAATCATATAGGTAAAAGAAGCGGAGATAAATATCACAGACACTATCACTAAGATTATCACAGAAAGTTTATCACAACGAAGTAGCACCAAAATATCTCTAAACCTAAGTAAAATATCATAGATAATATAACAGCGATCCAGAAACCTATATAAAATTAAAAATAAAATTATATAGATTAAAGGAGCGCTAATAAATATCACAGACATTATCACAAAGGCCATCAAGGATAATTAAGATGTCTACTTGGTTTCACCTCTTTGGTTTTTACTTTACATACATCAGTCTTTTGTCTCTTGCTAGGCACAGCAACTGTCGCTTCACCACCGCCTCCTTGCACCTGGGCGGCACCCTCAACCTCATCGCAGTCCATCGAGGACTCGTCCTCTTTAGACTTGGGGCTGGTCTCTTTGGATTCTAATTTCTTTGCATTTTGTGGCTTTTGTTTCAAATCATTAAGTTCATCTGCAATTTTCTTGTTTTGGTTTCTCAGCTCTTCGTTCTCCTTCCTTAGCAACTCTATTTGTTTCGTTTGATCTTCTATTTTCTTTGTCTGCTCTTCAAGCCTCCGCTTGTTCTCCTCCTGCCCAGAGAGAAGAAGGGACATCATGTCCATCAGATTCTTGAGTTCTGATGAACGCGGGGGATGTCTCTCCTCAGGACCGGGGACAGGAGGTGGAGCGGCGACTTGGGCAAAGGATCTTATGTTGGGCAGACTTGGACAGAGGAGACTGTACTTGTTCCTCGCCTCAGGGTAGGAGATATTTTGTAGAGTTTTAATTTCGCATATCTTTTTTTCTTTTTTCCAGACGGGACACTCCCGGGACCAGGATGGGTGCGGAGCTTCGCAGTTCGCACAGTGAGCGTCCTGGTCGCACGGGGCGTCTGGATGGGCGTCAGACCTGCCACACCTGTCGCACATCCGGCTCCGCCGACAAGACTGCTGGCCGTGGCCAAAGCGTTGGCAGTTAAGGCATCGAAGGGGATTCGGGATGCTGGGCTTAACCTCAACACGTATAAATCCCACGAAAATAAATTGAGGCAGAACGGTGGAATTAAATGTTAGAATGTGGAGCGGTGATGGTTTAAGAATGTTGTCTTTCCGGGTGGTGATGGATTTCACTTCGATTACTCTCTGGTTTGTGAGTTCGAGCAAGGCCTCTTCCTCGCCCATCTGAAGCAGGTCGTGGCTGAACACGACTCCTTTGCAGGAGTTCAGAGTTTTGTGGGCAAGGGTGGAGACCTGGAATGTTCCTAATAGAGTAAGGCCAGAGAGTTTATCTGATATTTCTTTTTTCCCAGCTTCTACAAGAAGAGTCCCGTCGCGCAGGCGCTTAGTAGAGCGAAGCTCTCCTACGTCTGCGGACAGAAATCTTTGTATTTTAAAGGGGCTCACGCCGGAGAAGGTCAGATTCTTGTCTGCATCTAGTCTTGAGATGATAAAAAAGGAGTCGAAATGGTCGGTGAACGTTTTGTTGTTTGATTGTACATGTTGTACATTAATGGTCCTGTCAAACAGGCTTGGTAAACTTTTAAGGGGGGGGGTGGACGTTTTTTTTTGAGTTGGGGGTAGGTGGGGTTGGGAAGCTTGGGTTTGGGGGGGGGGAAAAGGGGGTTGGGGTTTGGTTTTTGTGATTTTGGTTCATTTTTGGACCCACGAGAAGCTAGGGAAATAAAGGTCAGCTCCCACAGAGCCCCGCTTGTGGGAGTAAGGCTAATATAAAACTGAAGGTCGCCAGGTGTTCAGAGTCCATCGTTCGCTACTACTATTTACCCAGTAGTAATTCAGCTCCTCGGCACGATTGGTGACACCTTAAGCTTGGGTATGTGTCCTGGTACTTTGCATTTGTCGTCAACGTTTGTGGGTTGTATACCGAAAGAAAAAGCCGTGGAAATTGCCAAGTCGTCATAGGGGAGGGCGCCACACCGCTGTCGCAGAAGGCAGACGGGGGCTTCGGGAGGTGGCAAGGAATGAAAAAAGGGGCGAGGCGAAGAGAAGATAGTGAAATGAAGAGAGGAGAGAAAAAGAGCGCACAGAGCCTCCCTAGACCAAAGTCCTTGTTCCGCGACAGCGGCGTGGCAGGACTATTCTTGGTCTGGATCCTCGCCGGGAGCCTGTCCGGTATAGGAGACCTTACGGGGAGCGAAACCTCCCCACCGGCAGAGCCTCCCGGGTCATTGGATCACACAAACCCCCTCACCACGTCAAGGTGATAGTCCACGAGGGGGAATTGAGCCCAATTATCACAAAACTCTTAAACCTATCAATGAAGGAAGGTAAAGGTCCTGCAGGGTTAAAAACTTCCATAGTTCGCCCTGTTTACAAAAAGGAAGATCATTTGATATTTTCTAACTATAGACCAATTTCCTTGTGGTAATGGAAAAAATCATGGAGCGTAATATTGCTCTAAAACTGTCAAAATATTTATCTAAGTATAGCATTATTAACGAAAATCAATTTGGATTTCAAAATAAAAAGAGTACATCCGATCTTCTCCTAAAGTTTTCGAATTTAATTAATACAAACCAAAATGATAACTTGCACTCGCTTGCTTTATTCATTGATTTCACGAAAGCTTTTGACACCATTAGTCATTCCAAGTTAATAAGAGCATTAGATAATATTGGAATACGAGGACCTTTACTTCAATGGTTTGCCAATTACTTAGATTCTAGGAGCATGGTGGTTAAAGTTCGAGACACATATAGCAAGAGTAAAGCTATCACAACTGGTGTACCACAAGGCTCTATATTAGGGCCTACCCTTTACTTAATTTATCTTAATTATGTTAAATGTGCGGAAAAATGTAAAATATTAATGTACGCAGACGACATAGTGATCGTTTCCAGCCATGCCAAGTTGAAAAGTGCTTTTGATGTGCTTCGGTCCGAGTTTACAAACGTGTTACGTTGGACACACGATAATAATTTAATTTGTAACCCTAAGAAGACAAAATTAATGCACATTTGCTCACCTTTCAACCGAAATTCTCAACAGAGTATTACAATTTTGCACCACTCCTATGACTGTCTACACAACTTACATGTACAAAAATGTAATTGCACGGATATAATAAGTGAAGTTAATACTTTTGTTTATCTCGGTGTCACAGTCAACAGATTTTTTACGTGGAGACCTCATGTTCAAAAAGTGTGCAAAAAATTAAATTCCGCTGCCTTTTGTTTGTTCAAACTGCGATCCCTCGGAACACCATGTCACTTGTTAAAATCAGTTTACCTAGCTTTAGTAGAAACACAGCTATTATATGGATTGTTGTCATGGGGCAATGCGTCAGATTATTATTATTATTATTATTATTATCGTTATTATTCAAAATGCTATAATAAAAGCTATCTCCCCAAGATCATTGAAAGAGAACAGTCATAATGTAAGGGAAATTTACCAGAATTTACAGATATTACCAGTGCGTGAACTTTTTAATTAAAAAATGAACTTAAAATATTTCTTTGACAATACGCACAAGACTCTTAAATCTAGCCTGGTAATGAAAGCAAGGCTAAGAAACATAGAACCCTTCATAATCCCACCACATATAAACAAGTATGGTAAGCGAACGCATAAATATCAGATCCCACTGCTTTTTAACAAACTTCCACCTGAAATTCGAAGTGCTCTAAAGAAGTCAATAGTGATCCCACTTTATATCACCGGAGACAGGAGAAATGCAGCCAATTACCGTCCAATTACCCAAATTACAGTTTACAGTTCTCGAAAATTTTCGAGAAAGCTTTCTGTGGGAGGGTTTTTCAGTTCATTGGAAAATATAATATTCTAAATGACCGCCAACATGGGTTTGTACGCGGTAAATCAACCACATCGGCGCTAATAGGATAAGTCAACGAACTCACAGAGGCACTAGAAAAAAATCTACCACGGGGATATACTATGACTATTCTCAGGCGTTTGATTCAATAAATCATGAAATTCTCCTCCACAAATTTAACCTTCTTGGCATATCAGAGGTAGCTAACAATTGGGTAAAATCTTACTTTTCTAGCAGAAGACAAATTGTAAGGCTGACCAGCAAAGGTCAAAAACATTTATCGGAAGAGACGACTCTGGAAGTAGGACTGCCTCAAGGGTCAAACATCTCTCCACTCTTATTTATATTATTTACAAACGACCTACCAACCAAAATACAGGAAGGGAAATTAACACTGTTTGCGGACGATACAACCAACCTAGTAACCACAGATAGCAATGACCTAAGCAACTGTGCTAATAAAACAGTAAACGAACTAGAGCGTTGGAGTATTGACAACGGCTTATTTATCAACAGAGACAAATCGGTTTTTATGAGGTTTTTGGCTTCCAAACAAGACCAGCAATTCTCTCCTTTAGTGAGACTCGAAGGAAAATGCTTAAAAGAAGTGGAGGAAACGAAATATTTAGGGGTTACCATCGACTTTAAACTGAATTGGAAATTACACATCAAAGGGGTTTGTAATAAGCTTGCTCCCAGAGCATATTTTATAAAAAGGATGATGAAAGTTGTTAATTTCAAATTAGTGAAACAAATATATTTTGCCCATTTTCAATCACTATTAATGTATGGTATATTGCTATGGGGAGGCTCATCGCATGCCAAACGCGTATTCATTTTACAAAAGCGAACAATAAGATACATGGCAAGACCAAGTAGTAATCCTTGCTCTTTAGTTTATATCAAGGACTTTTGCAAACCTCTCTTCATACGTTTTTCAATTCTATGTCTACCTTACATTTAAATACATGCTCTAATTATGTACAGTCAAAAACAGAACTACAAACCAATATAACGAAATGTATCACGATCATGACACGAGAGGAAAAAAAGACATAAGGGTTAAAAATTGTACAAGAAGTACCCCCCTAACCTCAGTTCTAAACTTTATAATGTTTTACCAAAAAACTTGAAGAGTATTAATCCTGACGCTCTCTCACATCAGTTGAATGAATATTTAATAGAACAATGTTTTTATTCAACTGACGAATTCCTACAGGATTTAATTCATAAAAATGAGCTTATTTACTAATTTGGAATGTACCGACACACTTTGTAAACACTTCTGTACATATAATGTAAATATCATGACGAATTTATATCATGTATATGTGACCAATCTAATAAAAAACACAATTTATTATTATTATTTATTACAACCAGCACCGACAGCAGTCCAAGGACCCACGTTCTGGACAGTTAGCTCTGCAAAATGAATTATTTTAGTGTTTTTAGTACTTGTGAAAGTGTGTTTGATTACAAACTGTTCGCAAGAAGCGTCTGCACACATTTCATGTCAAAGTTAAAGTCGTTATCTCGCTAACTGACAGAGATTTAGGCACAGAACTAAAAGTTGTGTACAAATATCAGATTTTCGTGATCCCATGTGAACCCGTAATGGTGGCGAATAAGTAAAATCACTTTCTTTTCTGAGTCTGGATATGTGTCAATCCCTGCTCTAAACTAACAAAGATATCATGTATAGAATTTCACCAAGGATTTTGGTATTTTTGTTTAGTGACTAAGAGAATTTATAGTTACTTTTTAGGGACTTCCTTAAGAACGTAGCAGCAGCCAGTCCATGACCTTTACATGGTCCTGTTTCTCAGTAAGCAAAGTTGCTGTGTGACCGTTGTGATCCTGGTGGTCGAAAGATGCTCCTTTCTCAACGAACGTTATTACGGACTCTATTTTTTCTGCGAGCACAAAAGTGACGCGTTGAGTTGGGCGTCGCTGGCTTTAGCGCCTGTGCTTGAGAGAGGCATCTTTGTTGAAGAAGAAGTCAATTGCTTTGTACTTCCATTCTGTGCAGCAACCTGCAAGATAATTCCTTATCATTCCTTTATCATCTCAACGCCCTCGGCACTACTGGAATGGGTGATAAATTATATGTGGATGGTACTACCAGCTTTGGGGTCGTGTAGCTGGATCTCGCTTGGCTGTGAGAAAGTTACCCGTCACTTAAAGATCGTTCAGGCACTGCATTTTTAAACCAAATTGCATTTGGTGCGTAACAAATAATCCCGCGTTACACACATGTACATCTGATCTCAGTGATAATTACAGCAAAAACCCGCACGCTATGCGCAAAGACTATAAAAAATTCGTCCGCAAATGATCACAATTACATTAAAGATGAAAAACAAACCTTTAAAATGTATTCAAATGAGATGCACGTTCAATATGGCGGCATCAGTAGACGAGCGTCAACTGAGCTCCAGGAAATTAGATAATAAAAAGTGTAAGAAATGCAACAAAAAAGTTACGAACGGTGTCCAGCGTACATCGTGTGACAGTATCTTCCATTGGAAGTGTGCGGACCCAGAAAGTAGGCCACAGGAACTTGAAAACAACGAAATATGTGAGTGGTTGCGCCACCTGTGCGTCACTACAGCTATGCAGAATGGTGGACACGTCGAAACGCCGACCATAGAAGCTATTGTAAAACAACTGAGGAAGGAACTTGACCTGATGAAACATGAAATGCATCTCGTCCAAATGAAACTCGATGAGATAATAATTGATAATTTTATCGTAAACTCCCAACTTCTGACAGCAAACATGTTAGTCAGTCAGCAGACGAAATCAGACACGGCCAAGTTAGTACGCCACTTGCGCAAATCATCCATGGAGAAAAAACGATTAGAAAAGGTCAACAACAACCAGGATGTCAAGAGCAAGCCCCCATAAAGAAACCACAAAAAATGGGACTGAAAAAGACAGAGAAGACACAGCAACTAGCCCAAGTGCCAAGATAATGTTACACCGAGAGTTGAACCACAACATATAGTGGAAATGGAAGCTAAAAACAGTGATAAAATCTGCGTAGTTGTAGTCACAGATAGCCATGGTAAACAACTAAAACAATTGCTAGAAGAGAGACTAGGTAGTGACTATAAGGTAGATGTCCACTACAGATCAGGTGCGAATCTAAAAGACATTGTGGTTAAGGCGTGTAGTGAAGCTAATCAGCTCGGTGGAAAGGACTGGTTAATTATATTGGGGGGGTAGGGGGGGGGGGGGGGGTCGAATGACCTAAATACTCCGCTGCCGGCCTTGGAAGTGTCAGTCGTCAAACTCCTTCCACTCATCAAAAAATGTAAATTGCTGATAAACAACGTAATCCGAAGGAAATACATGAATGATAAGGAGCAAGACCCAAATCTCTACATAAAACAGGTGAATAGACACATCCATAAAATAGAAAATCTTACCAAAAACAAATGCTCCTCAAACATTAGAATGAACTTCCTAGATAAAAAAAATTTAGCTTGGCACCTGATAAACGAAGGACTGCAACTAAATCGACAGGGCAAACGGGCACTCTGTGAATCCATTGTGCACTTTCTTCCAATTACCCGTCTACGTAAACCGGAAAACGCACTTAGAAGACTTAGAAAAGTGGATACGTTATCCAGGGCCAAAGAAGAGTGAATCGGTTCCACTGTTAAAGAAAGAAGTATCCCCACCAATGAACGAGCCGGCACTTGCCGCAAGTGAGAAGACACCGAACCCCGATACATCCCTAGTTATCACGACGCCTATCAGAACAATCCCTGGCGAGGCGACGCCCGGCCCGATCACTGGTTTGGCTCTTACCAGGGGATCTCCTGGAGTTACGACGCCGTCTCCCAGTGCTGTCAAATACAACCGGGGTGCAACAACGCCGGTGCAGTCCCCTGCTGCTGCCGAGATCAACCCAACGTGTGAGTCAACTTCATCAACTGAACTTGGTTCACCCAGGCCACTTCGAGATTTCAAAAATAAGAGAGCTCAGGGCAACACCCGTTTTTTTTATCGGTCCCAAATAATAAGCTCAACACCATAAATTTTAACATCGACAATCGTGCTAGTAAAACGCAGTGTGAGGTTCACACAGCTACTACAACAGCAACTTTACAGTCTATGCGTCACCAAAAGGACAGCAAAGAATCAGGGACAAGTTGCAGCAACTCGGGAAAAGCATCTCAGTGTCTTTTCATTTAAAGCAATATACAGTGTATTCGGAATAAAATTGACGGACTGGAAGTGGAAGTACAATTAAGGCACCCTATGTTCATTTGCTTGGCGGAGCAATGACTAAAAGAAGAAGAGTTGGACAGTGCGTGCATCGAGGGGAACAGACCAATCGGCAGTTTCTGCAGAGACACGGTAAAGAACGGAGGTGTTATAATCTATGCCAAATCGGATGGTAGAGCCATTGCTGTGACAAAAACAACCGCAGTAAGCAAGGCAAGGGATTTTGAATCGGCAGTAGTGTCGCACACCTGTCCCAATGGTATCACAACAAGAATTATCTGCATACATAGGTCACCGAGTGGAGACTTCAAGGTGTTTATAAAAAATCTACATAGGCTATTAAGCTCAATAATAGCAACAGATTCCCAGATAATAGCCTGGGATAGCCTAAATAGTAACAAGCACTCGTTGTTGAATACGTTTACATCGTTTAACCTACATCTCACTGTGACTGACCCCACTAGGATCACTCGGAACTCAAGCTCATGTATCGATAACGTGTTCACTAATATTCCCCGTGACCTATCAGAGAGTCAGGTCGTTGATTTAGCCCTGAGCGATCATTGCAGCATAATCTTCACAATTAGGGAAGAAATTGGAAAAGTAAAAGAAAAATACAAGTCTGTCACAAAACGGTGCTTCAGTGAAAATAGAAAAAACGTGTTCCTGCAGGAATTAAGTGCAAGCAACTGGGACCGGGTGTTCACACTTAACACAGTAGACGAAAAATGTGACGAGTTTGCAAAGGTATTCAAAACAGCAATTCATTCAGCTTTTCCACTAGAGAAGAAGGTTCTTATTGGTGGCCGGAGAAGCAACCCCAAATGGATGACGCAGGAAATAAAATAATTGAAATAAAAGAAATGTCAACACGCGTGAAAAATTTGTATCAAAAAGTAAGAAACTCGAGATTCAACGAGACCGCATTTCAAGAATAGAACCCCTTCAAGGCTAGCACCTTACCGTGGTGAAGGGGTTTGTGTGGTCCGATGATCCGGGAGGCCATGCCGGGAGGAGGTCTCTCTCCCACCAAGGTCTCCTATACCGGACGGGCTCTCGGTGAGGACCCAGACCAAGACTAGTCCGCCCCGTCGCTGTCGCGGGACGCGGACTTTGGTCGAGGGAGGATCTGTGCACTCTTTTCTTTCTAAAGCTTCTTTTTACCACCTTATCTTCATCTCCTGTCTTGTTTCATTCCTTGCCACCTCCCGAAGCCCCCGTCTGCCTTCTGCGTCAGCGGCATGGCTCCCTCCCATATGACGATTTGGCTCTCGTTTTTCGGATTATTCTTTGGTTTACGTTTCTGATCTTACAGTCGGTCGTTGGTGCCAGGCCGCTGGTGACTGGTGGCCTGCACAGGGAGTACTCGAGTCTTTGCACTCTCAAGTCTTTCTCTTTCCTGTCCTTTGCCCTTATGTCTTCATTTCTGGCCGACTCCTTGTGCAGACCAAAACGCTTACCCGGACGTTTGCCGTGTCTGGAATCCTAGAACGGGCGGAAAAGATTTTCCTGGGGGTTGAGGCGGTATTCCCCAGTTCGTCAGCAGGACAGATGGGGAGTACCAACAAAACACCCCTTTGGTTTCGGCTTCGCTCAAAACAGGTGGCTGGGGGCTAATCCACCCCCAGTCAATCGGCTCGTGTTTTTGACGTTAAAATCTTACACAGGACGAGTGGGGGGGCACCGGTGGCGTGATGGCCGTGACTTGGTCCCAACACTCACGGTCACTCGCGACTGCCGGTGCTTCCCATGCTATATCACCCCGGCAACCCTGGCGTCCCAGTGGGACGTCCCCTTGTTAGACTCCGTGGTGGGTGGGGACCGTGGGTGACGAATAAAAGTACCATATCGCATGGACACAAAAACAAACCCCCAATTTCCCCCCCCCTTAATCCTAAGAAGCGCCCTCGTCCTCTGTTAGAGGAACCATTTTGTTGGAGGATGTGGTGGCTCCCAGGAGTGTGGAGCCACTCTTTCTAATTGTAAAACTAAACAGTGGCAAATCTTTCCGCACCGTCTCGCCTTTCGCACAGAAACGTGGATTATTGCTTCTGGCTGGCGATGTTAAAAGTTCAAAATGTCTGCGTGATGGATCACTGCTGGTAGAGGTGGCTAACAGTGAGCAGTCACTAAAATTGCAAGCGGCAACCTCTTTTGACACCATGCCGATAACAGTAACTGCCCACAAATCCCTGAATACATCCAAGGGTGTGATCTTTAGCTTCGACTTGGTAGATCTTTCGGCCGAAGAGCTAAAGAAAGAACTCGCAAGCCAAGGGGTGACTGACGCGTACCGTATCATGAGCAAGAAGACCGGTGATTTGCAGCCAACACCACTGCTCATTCTGACCTTGTTTTGTTTGTTTGTTTTGTTTTTTTATTTTTCAATTTCTTTACAGAAACACTCATTAGTTGGATTGCAACATAATTTGAGCATGAAAAAAGGTCCGAATGTGCATAAAATACATCGAGATGAAAAATTAAAACCTAATACATATGTACAGTCAATTTATACAGATAAAATCTACACAATAAATACATTTACAATCCTTTGATGCTAGAAATTCGTCAAGAGTATAAAAACCATGATTTAAGAGGAACCTCTTCGTTTGTTCTTTAAAAACTGACCTTTTTTCAGTTAGCGTTTTTATGCAGTCCGGAAGATAATTGAAAATATGAACTCCTATGTTTTTTGGGCTTTGTTCTGCAATGTTGAGTCTAGTTTTTTTTTTGCGAAAGTAGTTGGATCTTGTGTTAAAATTATGAATATCGGAATTTTTCTTGAAATCACTTATATTGTCTAATACAAATAAAACCAGTTCTAATATATAAATACATGTCAAAGTTAAAAATTGAAGTTCTTTGAAAAGTGGTTTACAAGATTGTCTTTTTCTTAAATTTCCGATTATTCTTAAAGCCCTTTTTTGCTTCTTAAAAACTCTTTCAGCCGATGGCGAACTACCCCATAGTATGATACCATATCTAATTTTAGCTTGGACCAGCGCGTGGAAAGCGATCTTGACGGTGATTTTGTTTACATGACTGGTCAGGTTGGATAAAACAAAGCAGGCCGAGCTAAGTGAGGAGCTAAGATTATTTGCATGGGTTTTCCATATGAGTCTGTGATCTATTGTGGTGCCCAAGAAGTTACAAGTATCTTTGGTATATATAGTATTGCCCTCACATATCACTTCCGTTTCGCTTGCGCTTCCTTTCCCCGTGAAAATAACAATATTGGTTTTATCGTGATTAAGTTTCAGTTGGTTTGGTTTGAACCATCTTTCTGCCTTGCTGATAGAGCTTTTTAGGTTTGCTAGCAGTTCATTTCTATTTTTACTTTCGACTATTAAGCTCGTATCATCCGCATATAAAATTACATCCGTGTTTACATTTTTCGCTGCATAAGCCAGGTCGTTAACATATAAACTAAAAAGGATTGGCGCCAGCAAGGTCCCCTGCGGGATTCCGTGTTTACTTGCTATCCATTCAGAACCATCATCGTTGAAATTCAGTTTCACTTTTTGTTTTCTTTCCGAGAGGTATGATTTGATCCATTTTAATGCAGTCCCTTTTATGCCATAGAAATTTAATTTTATAATTAGGATACAAGTGTTAATGGTGTCAAAGGCTTTTGAAAGGTCACAGAAGATAACACCTACTGCCTTTTTGTTTTCGAGACATTCGGTTACGGTCTGTACCAGACAGGTAGTTGCTGTTGTAGTTGAAAAACCTTTCCGAAACCCATGCTGATTTTTACATAAAATGCCATTGGCTTTAATGAAGCTTAGAAGCCTAACCAAGAATACTTTTTAAAATATTTTCGAGAAGTTTGTAACTAGACTAATTGGACGGTAGTTATCCATATTTGTGTCCGCACCTTTCTTATGAAGGGGTTTAATAATTGACCATTTTGCCGCAGAAGGGAATGTCCCTGTCATTAGAGAGAAATTGCATATATCAACCATTGGTTTTGCTATTAGTGTGCTTACGCATTTTATGACTTTAATAGGAATTTCGTCCCACCCTGTTGATTTTTTGTTTTTTAGATTCGTAATAATTTCGATAATTTCTTTTTCATTTGTCGGCGTAAGGGTGAATTCCGGCCCAGCGTATTCAGGACAAGCGTTTTTAATTAGGTTCATGCATTCAGGTATTTTTATGGCTTAAGTGTCGACGATAGATTCCGCGATTGTCGCAAAGTGGTCATTAAATTGGTTGGCTATTATTTGATTATCCAGGATTTTTATACCGTTGACTACGAGTTGTATGGTTTTTGGTTTTCTTAACACCGATTTATTTCTATACTTGTTTATAATGTCCCATAATGCTTTATTTTTATTTTCAGCTTCTGCGATCGACTTGTCGTTTTGTTTCCTCTTCTCGGCTTTGATTAAGGATCTTAAAGATTTTCTTGCTTTCTTCAGTTCTTCCTTGTGCTTACTTCCATTTTTTTGCAGCTCAGGTGATACAGACGTCGTTTCTTCTTGCTTGCTTCGATTATCTCCGGCGTAATTTTCCATGTTCTTTTTGGGGTATTTTTCCCAGGGCCTACTTTTAAAGTTTTTTTAGGGAAATTGTTATTGAAGTGGTAGTTGAAGATTTCTTGAAATGCTGCGAATTTCTCGTCCACCGTTGTCCCGTGGCAGACAGCTGTCCAGTCCTGAATTTCGATATCCCTTGTGAAATCGTTTAGCTTGTCTGTCGTTATAAGTCTTTTCTTGTAAAACCCCGGGATTTTCGCGTTTTCTTTAGTTTCATGAATTTGTAGGACAAAAGAAAGACCGTAATGGTCAGATATTGCTGTCTTTTCTATCTTCGGGTCATATTTTAATTTGAAGTTTGTTAAGATGTTGTCGATGGCAGTTGATGATGATGCTGAAACTCTTGTTGGCGTTTTTATTTGAGCTTTCATGTTAAATTCAAGTAAAATGTCTACGAGCCGGGATTTCTTTTTATTTTCTTGCAGTATGTCGATGTTTAGATCTGCGCAAATTGACACTGGTTTTTTTTCTTTGCTTAGGCGTGAAAGAAGACCATGCAGTTTCTTAAAAAAGCTGTCTAAGTTCTTTTCATCTGGGGTTCGATAAAGAACTACTATGATTGTTGAAGTTTCTCCTTTGATCTCGATGCCACTCACCTCGAAAGTCGATTCTTCGCCGATTGCTTCAATGTCGGTTCTTCGTGTGAAGGTCCAGGGTGTGTTTTCTCTCACGTATATGGCTACGCCACCACCTATTTTCTTCTTTCTGGAAAAACTTGCTGCGAGCGTGAAATTTTGAATGGAGACGGACTCTTGCTGTCTTTCCTTTAGCCAAGTTTCGGTTAGACACATTACGTCATATCTTGTTTCTGTTTTCATATCCATGTATAACTCAATTTCTTCAATTTTGTTCTGCAGACTGCATATGTTGTGGTAAAAAATGTTGATATCTGTTTTATTAGTTTTACTATCCTGATTACTCTTGGGTACTACTCTTGGGTACTTGGGTACCCGTGATTGCTATGTGTCCGTGTGAAGCAGCTTTTCCACTTCCTCCATTATGAGCTTTCCCAAAATTCTTCCCCCCGCATGGTTTAGATGAATCCCATCTCTAGCTGCCTCATTTCCTGAAATTCTCATATTTGGGTTGTAGAACACAGCATCTTTCTCTTCGCAGATCCATTTGATGCTGTCATTCAGTTTGTCTATCGTTGTATAGTACATGTCATCCCGATACACAATTCCACCTATCACAAATTTTGCATTGTTGTACACTTTCCTCGCTTCATCTATAAGTTCTCCCATTTCTACCATCATTTCTACCTTCGGCACCCCTAAGCTCCCGGATTGTATCTTTGCGGGATACCTACGTCTGCCTGTGCGTCCCCACATCCCTAATCCTCTGCGGTGTTTCACCTGTCAGATGTACGGCCATTCCAGCTTGGATTGCAAGCGGAAGCCCATCTGTGGCAGGTGCGCCAAGGAGGACCACGAGACGGACGCCTGCAACAACAGCTTCCACTGTGCAAACTGCTCGGCAGCCCACCCTGTGTGGTCCCGCGAATGCCCACAGTGGAAGTTGGAGCGGCGAGTAATGGAGCTTAAGACGATCGACAACATATCCTTGTTCGAAGCGAGAAAACGCATACAGACTCAGAATGGCCTCGGTCAAAAATCCTTTGCCAGAGCAGTCGACTCGGGCACGGCTGTCTCGGCGGAGACGGCTCGCTTGCAGGCTATGTTAGAAAAACAGCTGCAACTCTCCGCCTAGCAGGCTAAGCGCCATGAAGAGATAGAAGAACGCCACAGGCAAGAGATCGAGGCCATGAAGAGAGATTTGGATGCAAAGAACAAGGAAATCGAATCACTTAAACAAAAACTAACAGAACTCCAAGAAAGCCGTACGCTCCAGCTGCACCCTACCAAGGGAAGGCAGACCGAGCCCAGCACCTCGAAGAAGGCGAGGGAAATTATTACCTACAACCCTAACACTCCCGGTAGCTCCACGTCCACCTCCCTGTCTACCAGGAAGGATGGAATGGAGATAGATCCTACCGACACGTTGCCGCACACCTGGCAGACGGTGAAGGGAAAGGAGAAGAAGAAGGCGAAGGAGAAGGGAAAATCTTAAATTTTCATCAATGGCAGACATCATTCAGTGGAATCTGAGAGGATTCTCCACAAGAGCACCCGAAGTCAGGCAACTGGTGTCGTCCAAAAGCCCCCTTGTTTGTTGCTTCCAGGAAACCCTCCTGAAGCCACCAGACAAGCCACTCCTGAAGGGCTATTACTTCTACCGTTATGACCACACTGGTGGACAGAGAGCTCAGGGGGGTGTTGCAACGGCCGTTCACAACAGTATCCACTCGGAAGCTGTTGTGCTGACCACCACCCTCCAGGCCGTGGCTGTGAAGGTTTTCCTCCCCAGCCCTCTACACATTTGCAACATTTACCTCCCCCCTGATAGTGTCGTTACCCAGCAGTTAATTGACACCTCATGGACCAGTTACCTCTACCTTTTCTATTGGTCGGTGACTTTAATGCTCACAACCCCCTTTGGGACAGTCTCGACACCAACCAGAGAGGTGCACTGGTGGAAGACACCATCAGGCTTCGCAATGTGGTCCTGTTGAACAATGGCAGCAACACCCACCTCATTGCATCAACAGGATCACTCTCTGCGATTGACCTGACTCTCTGTTCACCCTCTCTCACTCTTGACACTGAATGGTCTGTACACGACGATTTATGTAAGACGATTTATTTATTAAGTGACCACTTCCCTATCCTCATTATATCGTCAAGAATCCCTTCTCTACCACCCAGACACCCAAAGTGGATCCTAAAACGGGCTGACTGGTCAATTTTCAGTGATCTTGCCACTTTTAACGGAGCTGTCCTCATGGATATCGATTCTCACGTGGACCGTTTCACAGAGGTGGTAATTCATGCAACCGAGAATTCCATTCCACAGTCGTCTGACAAACCATACCGTCTCCCCGTCCCGTGGTTCACCTGTGAATGCAGGTTCGCCATCAGGGAGAGGCGGAGGGCCCTCGCCTTCTTCATGTCACATCCGACACAGGCAAACCTTATCGCCTTTAAGAAATCGAGAGGAAGGGCTCGTAGAATAATCACTGAGGCCAAGAAAGTGTCGTGGCGGACCTATGTGTCGACCGTCACGGCCCACACGCCGTCGTCCAGGGTATGGGACAAGGTTCGAAAGTTATCGGGCAGATCAACTTTCCGTCCCATATCTGGACTGATGCATAACGGGCTGTTGCGGTCCACGGGGCCGGCCATCGCCGACGCTCTCGGATCTCAGTTCTCGAGGGTCTCCTGCTCGGAGAACTACACTGCATCCTTCAAGCGGGTCAAGCAGGTGGCCGAACAGCGAGGTCTTGTTTTCCGAAGCAAGAACCAGGAGGTTTACAACCTGCCCTTCAGCGACTGGGAGCTGGACTCCGCACTGAGAGCCGCCAACGACACCTCACCTGGCATCGATATGATCCACTACCAGATGATCAAACACCTGAGTACAAAATCACGATCATACATGCTTCAGATGTTGAACAGAGTCTGGCTCGAGGACTGTTTCCCAACTCGTTGGAGGGTGGCGATTGTCATCCCCATCCTGAAGCCGGGCAAAGACAAGACTGATTCTGCTAGCTACCGCCCAATTGCCCTTACAAGCTGCCTATGCAAAATCTTGGAGCGTATGGTCAACGCTAGGCTCATGTGGCATTTGGAGAAGAACAGCTTACTTTGCGCGGAACAGTCTGGAGAGCGATCATGTAACTTTTAACAAAACCGATCGGTTTTGAAAGCACTCGCTTTTGTTAACGATGGTGATTTCGAAATCGATGTGATAGCGATTGTGTAACTCAATCGTTCACGAAACCATTCGAAATCTCCCGGCCATGTGATTTCTATTCGGGACAGACATTTTCTGACAAGGTAGTATAGTTCGAGCATGCGCAGTATGCTTTTTTTCTCAAGTGACAGTGACAGATGTGGGGTGTATTTGAAAACAAGAACACATTTTGTCGAACGTCAAGTCCGGACAAGTTATAGCCAGAAAAATGTCGGAAAGTGGAAGTGGCGCAATAAGTTCTCTTGGAGAAGCAGGAAGCCGATCGCGGTAAGTTATAATTTATAATTATTTACTTAGCATTTCATTGAAAATACAGTTACATACACAAAATTATATCAAAAGTTGTATTGGGTATCCACTCTCTCCTATGAAGTTTTCAGCCCTCAAGACTGGCTTAAAATACATATTTTATTTGAAAAATGCAGACTTCTTCCATAATTTTGGATGCAAATAAATTGTAATAGGATTGAACTTGACAGAAAGTAAGGATTGGTCAGGTGCATTGAATACAAATGCAAATTAGGGAAGTAATTTGTTTATTAAGCACACAGGAACAATAGCATTCACATTTTAAATAATTTATTTTTCTTACATTACTTGACTACTGTTATCTTACCTTAGGAGGTCTCACGTTACCGACAAGCAGCGGAACATCATGCTGTCGTTTATGGCGGAGCACCCGGCCTTCCAGCGAGGGGAATTTGTTGGGGCTCGGGGCCGGGAAAAACAATTCCAATTGAAAGAGGCACTTACCAATAAATTGAATGCTTGCGGGGACGGTGCCACGAAGGATTCAACGAAGTGGATGAAGGTAACACGATTCAGCATTCTGCAATGGTACCAATTATCACAGAGAAGGAAACATAAATATTAGAATCCACTACCTATTAAGTGGTTCCCAATTCACAGATTGTCAATTGAACATAAAAAATGTAATGGTTCAGATACCTACATATTTGAGCCACTTTGGAATAATGCAACCATTCATGTAAAATATTTTACAGTCATGGCAAGACTGGAAGTGTGGGCTATTTTTTTTTACCTTCCACTTATCTTGTACTTACAGTCATGGCAAGACTGGAAATGTAAAGTGAAATCAAAGGCATCTTACATCGCCAAATACCAACGAGGGACGGGGGGTGGATCTCCCCCGAAGCCATTGACCCAGTTGGAAGAGCTTTGTTTGAACATCTTGACGGAGGAGGCCATAGTCGGCGATAACGAGTTGCCGGAGGGAGGAGCCCGGCCACCTGCCTCTAATGACCAGCCGCCAACAACATCAACACCACAGCACAACAGCAGAACACAACACCAGCCATAATCAGCGCCCAGGAATGAGGCATTTTGGGCCTTGGACGATGACATTGAAATATCTTTGGACGACAGTCCAACAGAAAATTATGTGGTAAGATAACTGAAAAATAACTAAATACTATTCAATTTAATTAATTTTGTTTACCCCCTCGAGGACTATCACCTTACCGTGGTGAGGGGGTTTGTGTGATCCAATGACCCGGGAGGCTCTGCCGGTGGGGAGGTTTCGCTCCCCTTGAGGTCTCCTATACCGGACAGGCTCCCGGCGAGGATCCAGACAAAGAATGGTCCGGCCGCGCCGCTGTCGCGGGACACGGACTTTGGTCTATGGAGGATCTGTGCGCCCCTTTTCTCTCATCTCTTCGTTTCACCATCTTCTCTTCGCCTCGCATCTTGTTTCATTTCTTGCCACCTCCCGAAGCCCCCGTCTGCCTTTTGCGACAGCGGTGTGGCGCTCTCCCTTATGACGACCTGGCAACGAAACTGGAACAGATTTGGTAGAATGTCGAGTCGATGCAAGCTCCAGTACCCTGGTGACTTTGATCTGTGCAGGGAGTCCTCGAGTCTGCTTCTTTACCCCTTTACCTTCACTATCCTTTATTCTTCTGTCTTCTCTTCCGGCCGACCCCCTGTACAGATCGGAACACTTGCCTGCGTGTTTGCCGTGCGCGGTCACCTGTACGGGTGGAAAAGTTTTTCTTGGGGGTTGAGAAACTACCTCTCTAGTTCATAATGTGGAACAAATAGAGGGTAGCAACAACACACTTCTTCAGTTACCGCTTCACCTTAAACAGGAGGCTGGGGGCTAATCCACTCCCAGTCATTCGGCTTGCCTGAAACATTAACTTTTCACGCGTGGATGAGGATGGGGGCACCGGTGGCGTGATGGCCGTACCTGAGTCCCATCTTTTACGGTCACTCGCGGCTACTGGTGTCCACTGATTATATCGTCTGGACAACCCCGGCGTTGAAGTTCAACGTCCCCCTGGTTGGGCTCCGTGGTGGGCAGGGCTCCGTGGTGGGCAGGGCTCCAGGCGATGAAACTGTCTCCAATTTACATGGACAAACCAAACAAAAAACCCCTCCCCCTAACTAACTATTTGCCAAGCCTTTTTGATAGGGCTATCAACGTCAACAACTTGCAATCAAACAATGCCAATTTTACCGATGCATTTGATTCATTTTTTATTATCACCCGGCAGGACTCCGATAAGGACCTCACCTTCTCTGGCGTAAGCCCATTTAAGATCGAGCGGTTTCTACTTTGGAAGTTGGAGAGCTCCGCCCAATCAAACGCCTCCGTGACGGAACACTTCTCGTGGAGACCATACAGAAGGATATTTCGATAAAGCTGGCAAAGCTTACTCTCCTGGGTACGTTCATTGTCTCCACTTCTGCCCATAAAACTCTGAACTCCTGCAAATGTTACCAAGATGGCGGCGGAGGCAAGACAACAGTCAGACAGTGCTTGGCAAAAAATTTTAAAAAAATGTGCTAAATGTAAAAGAAAGGTTACCAAGGGTATTAGTTGCACTACATGTGTTTTTGCGTTTCACTGGAACTGTGCGGAAGAAATTGAAAAGTTCAATAACAGTGAGTGGATTTGTCAATTGTGTTCGAAGCCTAACGACGAGCCAGCTGTCATTACTCTGACGTCGACTGAATTTAGTGAACTGCGCGCTGAAATCGACTTATTGAAGAAGATGATTCAGTCGGTTCTAACTGAAATGGAAGAGGTAAAGAAAAAGAACATTTCATTGTCTTCTCTTATAAATCAAGCACTCGCAGAAAAAGGCCTAAATATGACGCCGGCAACGCCCACCATGCCCGCCATGTCGGATACGTCAATCAGAAACGTCACAGGTAGCAATATTGCTTCGAGAATCAGTTTCTATGAAGCTACTAAGAAAAATGATCATGAAGACAGGGAAGAAGCACGTGGACAGGGACAGGGAAGAATTGTAGAATAGCATGTGGATACGAAGACTGAGGGGGCTGGAAGAAGGGAAGAAGTGGCTCCGAACGTCGAAGATGCTTCGACGAAAGAAGGAGGTGAAGCTGAGAACATCACCGACTTGAAGAAAGAGGAGTCCAAGAGGGAAGAAGGAAGAACAACCAATGGCGACTCAGAGAAGATTAGGGTCGTCATGATAGCGGATAGCCATGGAAAAGGCATGGAAGACATCCTGAGAAAATTATTAGGTAATAATTACATTGTGAAGGTTTACTTTATGTCTGGTAAAACACTCATGGAAATTGCTGATAGAGCATGCACTGAAGCCAATAAATTACAAGGGCAAGATTGGATCATAGTAATGGGGGGTACGAATGACATCAGCTCTCGACTCTCATGACTCTTATGACTCTCATGACTCTCGATTCAAGGGGAATATCGTCTGCTATAAGTAAGTTAGTAGCTGTAAGCAAGAGGTGTAAACTTGTGATCAACACCATCCCTGTGAGATCTGACGATTATATGAATATTCAAGTAAAGAAGGCGAACGCTATTATACATCGTGCAATAAACAACTCGATAGACAAGTGCAGTAAGAACATAAGGTTGAACTTTCTTGATAGCAAAATGTTAAACACTTTTGGAACACATTTGAGCCGCGATGGCGTTCATCTGAACCACAATGGCAAGAAAATGTTGGGTAAAACAATTGTTCATTTCTTACCAACCACAGTATTGGTTAAACCGACTGCTATGCAAACAGGGTTGGAAAAATGGCTGACACAAAGAGAAGTTACTATTAAAGGCACGAATACGCAGAAGGGTAAAGTGTCGGGCCAGGAAACCGAAACTTTTTTAGACAAGTAGGTGAAGAAGGGGGAGTCAAACACCTAATGACTGAGATTGACGAACTTTTAGACGAAGGTGCAGGGAAGTATATAGACGCCAAATGGATTGTGAGTGGCTTAATATACCGGGACGATGTTTACGATAGTACCATCGACAAACTAAACGCAGCGACCGAATGGCTCTGCAATGAACGGCAAATATGTTTCCTAAACCCAAACGACCGTTTGTCCAAACACGAATCTGCTAGAGATGGAATCCACCCTAATCTAAGAGGTGCAACTTTCTTTGGACAGCAAATCATGGAATCTATCGACAAGATAGTTTCAAAAAACTAATTAGAATCGGGGGCAACTATAAAATGGGGTCTACAATCAACACGAGAGAAATTCAACTCGAACAAAAGGCTGTGAGAAGACCTAACGATGTAGACTTAAAAAATGCTAGAAACAAAGAAGACGAACCCGTTTAAAAACTGGAACTAGTCCACGTGAATGTACAATGCATTAGGAACAAAATTGAACTTCTTGAATCCAAAATCGCGAAAAGAAATATCAACTTCATATGCCTGACCGAACATTGGCTACGAAGCGAAGAAACGGATAGCACATGCATAGAGGGGTTTATCTTAGCTAAAGCCTTCTGCAGGATGAAATCGAAAAACGGTGGAGTAGTTATCTTTGCAAAAGAAAACTCAAAAATACAACCCCTTACAGCTGTCAGAAGTATTAGCACTGAACAACACTGCGAGTGCGCGGCCATATCAGTCAATGAAGACCACGAACAGTACATTGTGATGTGTGTTTATAGGTCGCCAGCTGGTGACTTTGACCGATTTTTAGATTCAATGACGAAGATACTTGAAATAACAACACGGAAAGGACGGGACATTATCATTTGCGGTGACTTTAATGTGGATCTCGGTTCAGCGAGTGGAAAAAGGAACGACCTTCTGGATCTATTCTCAGCTTATGGACTCAGACACACAATCAATGACCCAACACGTATATCAACGACGGCGCAAACATGCATTGACAATATATTTACAAACATCAACCCAAGAAACTCATCAACCGAAAACATCGAATTAGATATCGCCGACCACATGGCCCAAATCCTCACATGGACTAGACCAATATCACAAATCAGCAAAAACAAATCATCGAGAAGAATCTTCTCGGCCAAAAACAGGAGGAACTTCAAGAATGCCTTAAATACAGCGAGCTGGGAAAACGTTACAAAGCCCGAGGGTGTGGATGAGATGTTCAACAACTTCCACGACACCTTTATGCATCACTTCAACAGCGCCTTCCCGAAAATGACAGAAACAAGAAAAAGACATCCGCGTTCGACACACAAAGATTGGTACACCGCAGAACATTAAAAAATGGCACATGCTGTGCAGAAGTCTTATACGGAATACAAATCCACGCTATCCCAAGAAAAGAAAACGTCGTATCAACTATTGAAAAGACGACGGATCACGGAAATGAAGAAAGCAAAAAACTTGCACAACTCCAAGACGATTGCGGAAAGTACAAACAAAGGCAAAGCTGCTTGGAAAATCATCAAGAGAAATAATAACGCGCAAATCAACACAGAAGCGAAAGAAAACATAATATTGAAGATAGGGAAGGACAAAATTGAAAACCAACTGGAAATAGCGAACCTTTTAACATATTCTACCGAGATCAAGTACAAGCCCTACTGTCGAATAAAATACCTAAACATAATGCAACAACTCCTATTAGTACGCGACGATTAAGTAACAAAAACATTTTTCTTACACCCTTAGGAAAAAATGAACTATATGAGATAATTAAAAAGGTCTGCAACAAACGATCGGCAGGATTTGATGGTGTACCGGGGGACATAATTAAAGAGGTCATCTCATGCCTTGTCGAACCTCTATTGCATGTTATTAACGCATCACTGTCACAAGGTGTATTCCCACATATGTTAAAAAGAGCAATTATCAAACCTATCTACAAGAAAGGGGACAAATTCTGCATACAAAACTATCGTCCCATCGCAATCCTTTCAAGTTTTTCAAAAATATTCGAAAAAACCTTTAGCACAAGACTATGGCAGTTTCTGGAAACACATAATTTGCTTAATAATATCCAACACGGCTTCGTAAAATATAAATCGACGACTACCGCGATTGCTGGCTTTATAAATGACGTAATCAGAGCGCTAGATCACAAAAGAAATACAATTGGGATCTTTTATGACTATTCCAAGGCCTTCGACACCATAAATCACACCTTGCTCTTACAAAAACTAGGAAACTTGGGAATTTTTGGTGTTGCACAAAAATGGAATCAATCATTCCTAGCGGATAGACAGCAAGAAGTAACTATCACTGGAGATAAGGGTACGTCTACCTCCAAACAAATAATTACTAATATTGGACTACCACAGGGCAGTGTACTATCCCCCCTATTATTTATTATTTTCATTAATAACATTGCGGACAAAATGCAAACAGGAAAATTAACCCTTTTTGCTGATGACACGACCCACTTCATAAGCGAGGCTCACGAATCTAATCTAAGCAAAGTAGGATCCGAAGCGGTCGAACAGGTAGCTGACTATTGCCATGAGAATGACCTATTCCTTAATCAAGAAAAAACAATAATAATCCAGTTCTCACATAAACATAATCACGAAGCAAGCCGTATCAGTCCGCTCATTAAACTTGATCGAAAGAGCATTCCTGTGGCCCAAGAAACGAAATTTTTGGGGATCATAATAGACTCATCATTCGATTGGAAAAGTCACATAAACTCAACTGCCAAAAAAATAGCGACAGGATGTTTCCTTGTGAAGAAAATAGTAGAAATTGCGGGCGTAGCCTCTGCCATACTTGTATACCATGCACAAATCCAATCAAGACTTCAATATGGAATAATATTTTGGGGATTATCCCACCACACAAAAAGACTTTTCCTACTCCAAAAACGAGCCCTTAGAGCACTAGCACAGACAAGCCGCAACCCTTGCGCAATAAACTTCTATAAAGATACTTGTAAACCACATTTTAGAACTTTCAAAATCATGACACTACCATCATTATATATTTACAGCACCATTTTATTTGTACTCGAACACTCAAATATAACTACCTCCATCACAGAACGAAAACACAACACTCGCAGAAGCACTAACCCTAGAGTAAGCAAAATTAATTATAAAGCGTCAAAGAAGAACCCTTTTCATGCCGGCATTTCATTAAATAACGCTCTCCCAAATATTTTAAAAGAACAGTCAAATCCAGGGTTTAAGTATAAGCTAAAAGATTTTTTAATTGAAAAATGTTTCTACTCAGTTTCGACGTTCTGTCCAGAACTTTAGAGTCATGCAATTCTAGCTTTAGATTATAAATATATGACACGGTATTATATAATTATTGTACCTATTACTATCTATTATTGTCTATTATTGTACCTTTATTTTATTGTTGCATATTTATACGCTACTATATATTTTAGTCATTGAGAAAATATTGTCTTGTAAACTGAACTGAACTGTAACTGAAAGACAATTCCAAATACCATGTCCATGATCAAACGGAATAAATAAAAAAAAAAATAAATAAATAAAAAAAAAATAAAATTACACACTCTTAATTTAACACCACTGTTCTGCCCCAGTTCATTTTTGTTGGTTTCATTCGGGTCGAGGTCAGGCCCAGCATTCCTAATCCCCTTACACTTTACGCTGATGACACCTCACACCTCATTTGCGGGAGGAAAGAATTGATCACAAATGATTGCCGATCTGAGGTACACAATTTGGAACAATGGTGTTTAAACAATGACTTGATCATAAACACATCAAAAACGATTATGATGCAATTCGGCTCGCATTGCATTGAATTGCCACTGTATCCCCTCGTGGGATACAGTGGCTATGATACAATGAAAGGAAGATAAATTTAATTGAATTGAACCAACTATTATTAAATAAATTAAATAATTTAGGAATAAGAGGCATAGCAAACACGTGGATCTCTTCATTTCTGACTAATAGAAAAAAAGTATCCAAAATAACGAAAGAAGGAGAGTGCCATCATTTGGAGGAAGCAACAGTGACAGTTGGATTGCCTCAAGGCTCTAGCTTATCCCCCTTACTATTTATTTTATTCACTGATGACACGCCCTCTATTATCGATCGGAGTCAATTGACTTTCTTTGCAGATGACACCACATACTTTCTAAATAATGAAGAAAAATTAGACAAATCCACTAATAACGAGGCGGTTTACAAAATATCTTCGTGGGCTGATAAAAACCATCTTTGTTTAAATAATGCAAAAACAGTTTTATAACAGTTCCACCCTAAAAAAGATAAATATTTGAAATCAAGCCCCCTTATTTATCGAAACGGAAAAAGTCTAATACCCCAAACAGCTACCAAATTTCTAGGAGTCACAATAGATAGTAAGTTAAACTGGCATGATCATATCGACACTGTAAATAAAAAAATGGCTTCTGGTTGTTACATCATTAAAATAATTATAATATGAGTAATTTTGAAACTGCCAAACTTGTGTACTACGCTTACGTACATTCTAGGATTACTCATGGTATTTTCTTTTCGGGACATTCTTCTAAATCGAAAAAGTCTTTTACATTAAAAAAACGTGCAATCAAATACTTAGCAGAGGCAAGTTTGAACCCTTGTATCCCTGGGATGTAATTTAAAGATTCCTGCAGACTGTATTATACTAAATTTAAAATGTTGACTCTGCCTTGTTTATATATTTATACTGCCTTTGTTTTTATAATTGACATCAATCATTTAACTTCAGTAATCAAGGAAATTCATAACCATCAAACAAGAAGCAATAATAAATTATTCCATGATAAATGTATCATGAGCAATTAAAATTATGATAAATGCTAGCAGAAATCCATGTGCCAAAATATTTTATAAGGATTCCTGTCGAAAATTTTTCACAGAACTAAAAATCCTTACTTTACCAAGTATTTACATATATCAAACAATTATGTTCCTAAGAAAAAATTATGATAAAGAAATAAAGATTCAAGATATTCATACCCACAACCTAAGAAATAAGACTGATATTAAACTAAAGAATTGCAAAACTAATTTCTATGGTAAAGATCCCACTTCAATGGGATCTAAGTTCTATAACAGTTTACCAAAATACGTTAAAGAAGGACAAAATTTTAAAACTAGACTTAAGGAGTTTCTAATTACTCAATGTTTTTATTCAATCGACGAATTTGTACATTCAAACTATAATTAATGTGACTATGTAACCCAAGGCAACTTGAAGCATTGTATTTTTTTTTTTTATATCTATATTGTTTGATATATTATATTGATATACTATATTATATTGTACTTGAAGTTGTAATTGAAAATTAATTTTGTTTTCTTTTATATTTATTTATGTATCATGACGTTCCTTTTATAATCCATGTATTATCAACAGGAAATAAAGAGAAATTGAAATATGATGTAAGTATGTGAGGTGCACATAATGCACGCAGGCTTCTAGCCATGTGCGTCGAGCCATCTGTATAATATATCTGTTAGGCATCAATAAGGGTGACAAGTATTCTGGCATCGGTTTGTGCGATGCACATAATGCGTACAATCTTCGAGGCACGCGCGTCTGTTTAATATCCGATAGTTTTATAAGGGTGACAAGTGTTCTGGCATCGGTTGAAAGGCGACTGGGTAGCCACATGCTTCGCAGGAATGTGTCGACGTTCGCAGTGAGGTCCAGTCCCCATGATCCTTTCCAAAGTGCCTCTCCCAATTAGTTATAGTTCTTTAAATGTATAATAGAATAAATTCGAGCAAATGATTGGCCGAGGAAGTCACGAGGTGTAATCTGGAGAGGGAGCGTGAGGAACGCCAGAAGAAGGACAAGATAGAAGCGAGGGACGGCCTGAGGCTGGTGAAGTGACAAGACGTGATAGGGAGACGGCCCGAGGCCGGGGAAGTGACCAGACGTGCTGGAGAGAAAGCCCGAGACCGGGAACGTGAGAAGGCTGATCAGAGGAGACGAGAGAGTACACCGGGACCAGTACACCAAGTCAGCGGAGGTACGACGCCTGGAGTGGCGACGCTGTCTCGAGCTAGGAATCCTGAGCCACGACGTCGCCTGATACCACGACGTCGCCCGAGTTGCGACGCGGCCTCGACCCACGCCGCCTATTTGATTGCGCCCGGAGTTGCGACGCGAACCCGAGCCACGACGCCTGTTCGACGAGTCAACGCGAACGTCGTCGCTTGATCGACGGAGAAACACGGCTACCTCGGCGATCAAATTCAAGTAATCTTCATAATTTTATTCTGGCCAATGACAGCTAGCTAGGGACTTAGGGATTTTTGATCTTATCACTCTTATAGTAAATTGTTAGTTTGTAATTAGGATAATTTTCATATTACCTTTCATGTACCTATCAGAGATGTCGGGCATTGAAAGTAAATTGTTATTTCTTAAGAGTGTTTTATATTAGGCAAACTTTGTACCCCGCACCCTACCCCTTCGAAGGACGACATTGCGTGCGTCGACGTACACTTGCGAGCATCGAGACGTTTAGAGGTATTTTCCAGGGTTATTACCTTACAAGTATGATGTCCGTGACTGCAGCCAACAGGCCGTGCTGATCAGGCCTTCGAGATCTATGTCCGTGACTGCAGCCAACTGTCAGTGCTGGCCAGATCTTCTACAGGGGTATCAACAGGAGAAGAATTTCAAGGGGAGTTGAATACAGTCGTGTGAGTCTTACCTTGCCACAGCCTGGTTGACTTTAACTACATATTGCCAACTTTAGAATGCAAAATAAAATGACAGCCACGAGAGGTGTCAACAGGGGTAGAATTGGTGGAGTTGAATGCACGTTTTAACTTACGATGGAAACTTACCACGTTTTTCTTGATGTTTTTATGAGAATCCCTCGACTCCCAACGCCTGGGCTGTGAACATGACAAAGGCACACACGTGTACGATGGGTGGTCCACCCATCAGGATTCACAAATAAATATTACTGCTAGAAGTGATTTATTTACATTTTGTTTTATTTTTTTCCTGCAAAAGGTACATTAAAATATAGAACAACATTTTATTAAGCAGTTTATTTTATTATTAATATTAGTATTAAGTTATTCTTATACCAGTTGTTTGTCCCGTCAAACTATCCGTCTCGCTGGCTGCATGGGAAGATACTTCTCAACTTGGACGTGTAAAAAGTACGGGGCCGGGTTCGAATCCCACCTGGTACACTTCTTAAATCTGAGAAAAAATCACCTACCAAAATTGTTAGAGTATAATAATATGAGTTGTTATTGTTTTATTGATCATGCTATGACGATATAAACATATTCATTACTGGAGATATAAATTTGAATAGTATGAACAATCACCACATTAAACAAGAATTAAATACATTACTGAGTTCATATAACCTCCGACTGCTAATTAACGAGCCAACACGGGACAGTTCCCATACGAAAAGCTGCATTGACAACGTTATCACAAACATGAGTAGAGAAGTCGTGACGTGCAAAATTGAGGAAACCAGATGATCAGACCACAAAGCAATAACAATAATTTTTAGAGCGAAAGAGCCTAATAGATCAAATAAACAGGGAGATAAACTTGGTTTCACCAAAAAGAGGTCCTTCAATAAGATTAACGACAAAAAAATGATCTCACTTCTACAAAGACAGGGCTGGGAGAAATTGAAACAAGATCTAACCTTAAATGAAAAAATTTCTGAACATATTCGACGTCCACTTCAACAAGGCATACCCAAAACAAATGAGAAAAATCAGACCCCGGAAAAACTCAACGTGGATAACAAAAGGAATCGTAATTTCTTGCAAACACAAACGCAGGATTATTGAATTAGGCAAAGAAATAAATAGTGACATTTGGCACAACCATGTCAAAAACTATAACAAATGCTTAAAAAAGTAATAAACGCAGCAAAAAAAAACAATGTATCCATACATACGTAGCTGAATCTGATAATATAAGTAAAGCAGTTTGGGACACTATAGATATAGAATTGAGAAGAAACAATAAAAGAAACTTCAACAATATAAAACTATTAGTAAATGGGAAGGAAATAGTGGCAGCATCCGACGTCGCAAAAAGCTTTAATAACTTCTTTCTAAACAATAGAAAAAGCATGAAATACTTCAATACCACCAAAACTGATACACATCCGGCCATACGTAAACTTGGTACTAGCTGTCACAAATCGATGTTTCTATTCCCAGTGACGAAAACAGAGATAAAATATATTATGTACAAACTAAAGAACAAGATGAGCTCTGGACTCGATGAAATCTCCTTTACCGTAATAAAAAAATGTGCATTATATCTGATTGAGCCATTAACAGAGCTTATTAACATGTCACTAGCTACAGGTAATTTCCCTGACATTTGCAAACAAGGGATGGTTATTCCCATATATAAGACAGGAAACAGGAGTGATCCAAACAACTACCGCTAGTACAACTTCATGGAAAAAAATTGCCTGTTAATATAACAACAACATGGATTTAGGAGAAACAAATCAACTGAAATAGCTCTCTTTGATTATTTAATAAATATCACTTCTTCTTTAAGTCAAGGAAAGCATACAGTCGGGATACTATGTGACTTAAGTAAAGCATTCTCCGTAAACCACGAAACTTTACCGGGAAAGTTAAATCATCATGGAGTGCGTGGCACAGTAAACAAATGGTGCAGATCTTTCCTTGAAAATAGAAAACAACGAGTGGTAATCAATGAAAAAATTCAGAAAAAAAAATAGCTTTTCGGATGAGAGGCATAATGAGCAAGAAGTCCCGCAACGAGCTATCCTGGCTCCTTTGCTTTTCTTAATTTACGTAAATGATATGCATGCTAACATAAAAAATGGTGAACCGACTATCTATGAAGATGATACAAGTATGCTTAAAACAGACAACTCCTTACACGAAAAAGCAAACTTGGCATGAAGTCGTGACAAGATGGCGGACGACACCGGATCGACGGCGAGTAGCTCCGGCATTTTACAGCAATCTAAATGGCCTAAGTGCTCCAGAAAGGTAGTCAACGGAATTAAGTGCATTAATTGTGACCAACTATGCCATGTTAGATGAGCGAACACCTCAGCAAGCTCTCAAAACGAAGAAACCACGGAAGAATGGATATGCCCTGAATGTTCAAGTAAGAGAGACGTCATTATCGACCTGCCTGGAAATATCATTGAGATCCTTCACAAACGAATAGCTGACTTAGTATACATAATCGAACTTCAAAAGAAGCATATAACTATACTAGAAAACCAAAGAGATTCCACACCCCCCGCATCTATCGACATAAACAAAATGTCATATCGAAATGCCGTAATGGGCAAAAGTGAACTCGTCACTATAAAGGCGAAATCTGCTGACATAAAAACAGACAATATGATGCGTGACGTAAAAACGCGAATTGATCCCGCCAAGCTCTCAATTAGGGTGAATAACATCCGCCAAAATAAACAGGGCGACCTCTTCATAAACTGCTGAAACACGAATTCAGCCGCATCATTGCTCAACGAGGTTAAAAAAGTTTTAGTGGAAAACTACAGCACTAATATCACACCGAAATTCGACCCGAGATTAAAAATTATGGACACGGAGTCGGAAGATCAGTCAAGCGATGATGACTTAAAGAATGCGCTTTTAAACCAAAATCAGCTCCCATCCGAAAACACACACTTCCATCTCAAAGTAATAACAAAAATCAAACAGAAAAGTGGCTCAGCATTCACCATCATCGAGGTCGACCCCCAAACAAGAAATAATCTGCTAAGAGAAGGCCGCGTGAACCTCCGTTGGCGCCGCCATAGATGCCATGATCACCTCCACCTGACACAATGTTTTAAGTGCGGCGGGTTTAAACACCCGGCCAAAGATTGTACTAAAGCACAAACTTGTCTCAGATGTGGGGGTAACCACATGGAAACTGCCTGTAAAGCAAGCGATCCTAAATGTGCGAACTGCTGTTAATCTTCACCCGACCAAAATGCGAATCATGACGCACGAAGCTTCGACTGTCCCACCAAGCAACGGCTATTGGCTGCCATGAGACAAAGAATTGAATATGACATTCCCACAGCCTAGCAACTAAGCCACTTTCAGGCCTACTACACCGACAACTAGGATTCAGATCTTTCCTGCTCCCGGACTCGCCACGATTGAAACAATCGGCCCTCCACTCTCATAAACATAAAGCAAATACGAGTTGCACACGAAACGACCAGAACACAAGAAAAGGAAAAAATAAGAAAATCACTGCATGTGGAAAATCGCAAACAACTCTCGTCCACGAGGCGCCACCACCAGACGGGCAAGATAGTTATCAAGTAATCGGCCGAGTTGACTCAGGCCGAGTCGATCGCCGCGCCCCCTGCCGCGTCGGCCCCAGCCGTGTTGGCCCCAGCCGAGACGCCTGCCGCAACCTCAGTCGCGACCCCCTCTCCAGTGAATGTAACCAAGCACACCATCAACACACTCCCACCCCCATGCCAAAAACCAGAACCCAACCCCAACGTTCCACAAAAACAAACCACCTTATAATCCCCTGCCCTTTCCCTCTGCCAAAATCCAAAAAACCCTGTTAAAAAAAATACCAATGTCTCACCAAACCTCCCATTATTCAATCATAACCCTAAACATCCAGTCAGCCCGAAATAAAATCCAACAAATAGAACTTCTCACGGACCAACACTCCCCAGATTTCCTCTGCCTAACCGAACACTGGCTCCCGTCCACCGACACCACGTTCAACATACCCCACTATGACAAAGCTAACATATTTCACCGATCCTCATCCTCCCACGGTGGCGTCGCCATATTTTCCAAACCCAACCTCATCACCTCTCCCCTAGACCATAGTTCCTTTACCCTGGATAAAATTCTGGAATGTACAGGAATTATGTGGACACCGCCCCCATCACACCCAAACGCTACAACCAACATCGTCATAGCCATCTATCGCTCCCCCTCAGCTTGCACCACCACATTTATATCTAAACTAGAAGACCTCATCATCCATACTACCAAAAAGCACCCTAAAGCTGACATTATATTATGCGGGGATTTTAACATCAACCTCCTCCAGCCTAATCAACTATCAACCAAATTCCTTGACCTACTCCACTCGTACAAGCTATACGAAACAATACACACCCCAACCCGCATTACTTCCTCCTCCTCCACCCTTATCGATAATATATTCACCACCCACCCCACTCAAACCATAACTGCAACAACCTTTGACAGCGGACTCTCTGACCACCACGCCCTTAAAATCACACTTAACCACTATAAGCACACAATTACTAAACCGATTTATATCACAAAACGCATACTTTCCCGAAACTACCACCTCCGCTTCACCACCTTGCTACAAGACGAAAAATGGACAGACGTGGCCGAATCCATCGGCACCGACAACATCTACAATGCATTTTCAGCCAAGCTTACCACCCACTTCAACAACATCTCTTCAAAAATCGAAGCAGAAACCCCCTATCCTGAACGGCTGGATCACCCCCGAGCTTCGCACAAATCTCCCCCAACCCAGTCCTGAAGCCTCAGTACTGCAGCCAATTAAAGCAACACGTTATCAACCTGGACACAGCCAAAAAGAACTTTCATGATGACATCATCCATAGATCAAAAAATAAATCCAAGACCTCGTGGAACATAATTGACTCTTGCTCTAAACCTGAACTTCTAATGAACAACCTAAAAATCACAGACCCCAACATCCTAGCAAACGAATTCAATAACTTTTTTATCAGGGCTGGAAACTTTGCAGCACCCATTCCCACTCCCCCACTGCCGCCATCACCAAACCCCTCTACACAGCCCCTCAATCGCCCGCACCATCTTCCTATTTGCAAATACGCCCGGAGAAATTGCTGTTGCGGCCCGCTCCCTCCAGTACAAGCATTCCAGCGGGGTAGATGAATTCCCCGGATCACTCCTCGCCAACAACATAGATTACCTTACCGAGCCCCTCACACTAATCATTAACAGCTCATTCACAACAGGCGTTTTCCCCTCTAAACTCAAGCAAGCCGTTATCATCCAATACACAAAAAGGGTGAAAAATGTAGCGTGGATAACTACAGGCCCATATTTCTTCTATCATCCATTTCCAAACTCATAGAAAAAATCATGATGTCCCGCCTCCTATCGTTCCTAAACTCCCACAAAATCCTTGCTGACTGTCAGCATGGATTCCAGAAGAACAAGTCCACCCTCACAGCTGTTTTCCAATTTCTCTCTTCCCTTTAATGCCCTGGACAACGGAGACCACGCCTTAGGACTCTTTTACGACCTAAGCAAAGCCTTCGACACCATAGACTACAATCTGCTCCTATCTAAACTCCACTCCCTAGGTATCCGAGGCACCGCCAATAAGTGGATTGCCTCATTCCTTTCCAATCGCACCCAAGTCGTCCGAATAAACTCCTCAACCCCTAGCCGCCCCCCCCCCCCCCCACTCTATCTTCCCCGGTCGCAATAAAGCAAGGAGTACCCCAGTCCCCAAGGCTCCGTCCTCTCTCCGCTCCTATTCCTCCTATATGTCAACGACCTCCCCCAACATATAACACAAGGCGCACTAGTAGCTTCCAGTTGTTTCCTTTTGAAAAAAATATTGCAAATATGTAACATAGAAACAGCTAAACTTGTGTACTTTGCTTACATACAAGCAAGGCTGAGCTATGCAATAGTACTTTGGGGCAATTCGAAACATGCAAAAAGATTATTTATTCTCCAAAAACGAGCTGTGCGAACATAAGGGAAAGCCAGCAGAGATCCTTGTTCTGATGTTTATTTCAAAGATACACGTGCAACCCTCTTTAAAAAAAATTTCAATTTTAACATTGTCGAGTTTAAATATATACTCAGCAATTTTCTACGTAAGAGGTTTTAACCATCGAACGACTGTAAACTTAGAAGTACACGAGCATTTTACAAGAAAGCGCAACGAAATTCATCTTAAGAAGCACAATTTTAAAAAATCTGACAAATGTCCTCTGTATGCTGGTGCACTTTAACACAATAATCTCCCAGATGACATCAAAAACCAAAAAGATGTACATTTTAAAAAATCATTAAAAAATTACCTTTTAGCTGAATGTTTTTACAGCATAAATGCTTTTCTACATAAGAATTATAAATATAAATGTGACACTGGCTAACCTGGCTTCTTCTCTGATTTTTCTAGGATATTATTTTAGTTTTTAATTTTAATTTTAGTTAAAACTGTAAATTTGTAAATGTATTCTATTGTTATTACTGTTGTCATTATGAATACATTGGACTGTCACATACCATGTATTTGATCTTCACGACAATAAACATAAACAACAACAATGCTTAAAGTGCGCCAAAGACCACAGCACTTTTGAGTGTAAAAAATACCGGTCAACAGCTAGCAGATGTAGCAACTGCAACGGGGACCACGCTGCCAGCTACAGGGGATGCTCGGCTTTCCAACACGTCCGAGAGCGATTGGCTGCTTCCAAACAGACAGACAAACAAACAGACCCCCGGGTATGTGGATGCACCAAAACCGCAACGAAATGCGTGGCAGTCGCGTAGAGAGATGGCAGAGACGGAACTAGACCGAGAAGACTTCCCTCTGCTGCGCCAGACGTGCTGAAACCACCCGGACTACGACCTCGATGCCAGAAATGTTCGGACTAGATGGGTTTTTTCGTAACGTTTAGTCAACACTATATAAAAATCTGCAAGTTATTTCGTTTCTTCAATGATATTGTTGAAAATGAGGAAGGCGTTTGGGATGATGACGCGATCAAAATGGCAACAGGTTTGAGACATTTTCTCGAGGATTTCTGAAATTCCTTCCTGGTGGTTGTCTTCGCAAAACTATTTGCATACACCGTTACCTTGAACAACATTTTGCAAACGAAGCAGTTTCACATCGGATCCTGTTTTAAAAAAGTAAAATAAACAGAAAGAGCCGTGGTAGGTGAGCGGAATAATTTTGATTCTGTTAGGAATTACTTTCAAAAGAAAAGAAAAGGGGAGAATTTGATTTTTCTGTCGAACCGCCCGAAATAAAAAGGCCGAGGCGAGATTTGCTAGATCCACATCTCCAGCATCTCAGCACCTCATCGCACAGCAAGGAAGTTTTGTGTAACCTTGAAAATTCCCCGAATTTTTACGCTATGGTCACCGACGAGTTTGACAAGCAGGTAGAACGTTGAAGACAGTCGTCTGTCGAGGGTAGACCACTGATCTCAAATAACCTGGATAGCGGTTGCCATGGTAAGAATTTGAAGTCAAAAAAAAACAAGGCCGCCATCTTGAGAGTCTCTGATTTGGAATTCTCTCATTAGAGCCAGTGTTATTTTGATCGTGTTTAACAGTGATTTTCGTTATTTCTAGCCCATTATATCGCATTCGGCTAAACAACATTTCATTCCGGTAGGGTTTTTATTGTTGTCAAGACCTTGCAGTTTGCTGTGAGCATTTAAATATTCGCGGCAATCTCTCATATATGTGATCGTGCCTCGCCCACCTTTGTTTACAAACATGCCAACTTGCTGTGCAATAAATTGCACGAATAAGAAGATTGGGTCTTCTTCGTTGACAGGAAAAACATTTCACAAGTAAGAACTATATGGATTATAATCCTTAGAAGTAATTAATTCGTTAGATTTGCTTGTTACTGTTTTTGTAACCGGAAAGGATCAACTGTCAATATTGCTTACTATCCCAAATGACATTGATTTTGAAACAGATATTTCAATTGACCTAGGATTGGTACTCAAGTAATTTATAATTTGTTTTTTTAGATTTCCATTTAGAAACAAAGAGCAGCTTCAACGTTGGGTTCTGGCGACTTGTATCGATAACTGGAGTCCGAACAAGCACAGTCTGCTTTGTTCAGACCATTTTGAAGATTCGTCATTTGATAGGTTGGGCCAAATTGTCCGGCTAAAGGATGGAGCTGTACCCTGTGTGTTTAGTTTTCCTGCTCATCTGATAAAGGTATTTATAATCATTCAGGTCTAAGTACTTATGAATTATCAAAATGTCAATGTTCTTGTTGAAACTTTGTTATTTGTTTCAAACTTCTGCGTCGAGAAATCATTGTGCTGAGTGCAAAACATGAAGCGATCCTTTCAAAGGGACCTGAGGTTACAGACAAGATCACGGGGAAAGTCTTAGCCTCTTCGGGAAACAGGCCACTCTATCCCACTTTGGGAGACCACGTGTACGACACAGACGTAGAAAGCAACCACCTCCATCGTTTGGTGAAGACTGTAGCTTCATGCTACATCCGAATTCGAATGGTTCATGAAGGAAAGAAGATTACTGGACAGGCGAACAGATTCGAAAGAAACTGTAGATTCGTTATTTTTCAACACCAGTAATGTCACATACCTACCCAAGACCAAGGTGCTTCCTGGCTTCAACACAAAAATTGGACCGTGGTAAGACGTAGTGCCTCAGGGGGAAGCATCCACATTAAAAAATTATAATAACGCTTCAAAGCCGATACCTCCATCAAGAACAAAATATTATTGATAAGGTGATATGGAAATGTGGCAAATTATTCTTGAACTTTCGTGCCCACATCAAGTGGACTGAGTTTTATCATTCATGTGCCAGTTAAATATAAGTAGTCAGCTAATTCAGAGTTAAAAACATCTGTAACGTAGTATATTGTATGAAGTTCATATTTATTAATATGTAATGCTCCTGTACTGGCTTTTGAGTCACAATTAAATCAAAGAATAAATAAATAGATTTAAGCAGAGATATATGTACAAGGGAACCAAATTAGACTCTTTGTCTACAAGCTAGTTGATTATAAACACAAATAAAATATAAACCAACACCTGAGAATAAAAATGTGTACTTGAATGTTTCTAGAAATTATTTTAAAACAATAATAGAATGAAATTTTTCATTGTACAGCTTTTTCGCACAAGGTTGTGATATTCTCCGTTTGTAGTTTTCAATGTGTGCGTTTTGTTTGGCATGGCAAGTGCCAGAAGACAATCTTTATCATTCACAATTGCATAGCATAGAATAACCGAGTAATGGTGCCTATATATATATTAGCTCCAATCCAAATGCACACCCAATAAAAGATACGTAATGAGTCGAACACATAGCCAAACAGCAACGTCAGTTCCAGTTAATAATGCTTGAAGTAAAAAAATCCTCTAGCTTCTTGATTAGTTACTTCTTCCTATCGTCAAACGAAGGTATCCAATTATTCATCACATAGGTTCTCCGCAGACGTGACAATTGGTAAGAGTGTTGATTTAGTGCAGTGTTGATCGTCATTTGAGTTCTGTGACGTTTATTAACTCGAGTTCATTTAAGTTTTTCTATAGAGACCTAAAATTCAATCATTTACATGATGTGATTTCCAATCAAAGGTGCTTAAAATTGTAAATGTAAAATAAGATGTTAACCTCACTCCTGTCAGAAGTGCTGCTGTCACGCAACTGATTATGACTCAATACCACTTAAATCGTTAGATTTTGATAATTTACCAAAGAACACATTAAATATTTGTCTACTTCTGATGCAACAAGGACATTAAGAGCGGGCGAAAAAGTATACAGAGGTGAATTGTTATTGAAAACAACTCCAGATACTGGAGCTGTCAAACGCAGGATACAGACACCAACAAAATTAAGTAAAAATTGCCACACGATGCATGTCCAGCAGTTCTGCAAACTATGATTAAATATTATAATGTTACGCATTATTCCTGCAAAGATTTCGACCACTTTAGTGGTCAAAATTTGTTGAAAACGTGTTTCAAAAACTCTCAAATTAACATTGAAATCATAGGGTCACCTTGGAGTTAGGGACTCCTACCTGTTGCCAACAATAGAATGCCTGGCTTCAATTTTGATCTGCTGGCTGGATCCTATGCTCTATCCATGTTATTTGAGATCAGTGGGGTAGACGTGCAAGCCGTGGTACAGGTAGAAGCTTAATTTTATGATTTTGAGAGATTGACGTTAACACTTGGCGGGTGAGCATTGGCTCTTGGGCCGGCAAGTTCCGACCGGTGTCCCGGTCAGCGCTCGTAAGCAACCACTGTGCGATAAACTCAGTTCATGTGTATGCGTGTGTTATTTCAATCTTACTTATTATTGGCGGTGTAGAAATAAATCATGGAACTACCAGCGACGAGAAACTAGACATTATAACGGCCAAGGTAAGCAAACTGGACTCGATGGAAGAAATTATGCTCGCCATCAAAAATTTGAACATAACTTGTGAGAATTTGATCATTAAATTTGTAAGGGAAATGTTGAATATAGAAATATGGGCGGATGTTATTGAGAGATCACACCGAATCAACGGATCAAGCCATCCACAAGCGATTATTATTAAGTTTCAACGTTTTACAAGACGCGACCAAGTGTTTCTGAGAGGTAGTAAATTAGTTATCCACGACGACTTTTCACAACGCGTGCTAGAATACAGGAGGATTCTTATAGCAGAAATGGTAGCTGCCCGCAAAGATCACCATGATGCGATAGTAACGTTTGAAAAATTAAAAGTTAACGGGAAAATCTACTGCGTTGATGTGAACTCGAGACAAATCGTGCCAGCCTATGAAGAGCGAGACGACACAATGCAACAACAGCCGCCATCAACAATTTACGCCAACAACAGCGGTGGCCGACGACTACAACAGCAGCATCAACTGCAGCAACAGTAGCATATCAACATAATCAATAATCATAATCAACAAAATATATCAACACAAAGCAGTGGGCTTGGGAATGCAAGCTGTGGCGATGGGGCACTTCCTGTAAGGTTGGCCGGATGACCACGGTCATAGTTGCCCTGAAGAGACATACCATCAAAGTCTCCACATCAACTCGCCGAAAATTATGTGAGTTATTCACGGGCTCTTACTTTGTCAAGTACTGATCGAGTGATTGTATCATCGAGTTTAATTATTTGTGGTGACAAAAAGCGTGCTTCTAAAAAATGGAAGGAATTTTATTCCGTGAAGAATTCTGATGCAAAAGATGGTGTGATTGAAAGAAAAAACTGGAAGTAATTAACAAATGAATATACAGCAATGCAAGCAGAAAAACAGGAGCTGGGAAAGATTGTGTGTCAACTGTTATTTGCAAACCAAAGCGATGTTAAGTTAGAAACATGCTGGCTTTTTTTAACGTTCTGCATCAAAACTATAAAACTTCACTCTACGACCTGGCAATATACCTTTAACATTATTACAAATTGTTATTACATTATTTCAATTATTACAATATTACTTAAACAACTTGGGTAATAAACAATCTTTAATTCAGATCAACGTTTAGTGAAGTTCTCAAGTTTGGCTTCAGAAGTTTGGACGACTACAAAAACATTGAGGTGCCTCAAAAACATTCGAGTGCACGCAACGTTAGCGTGAAAGAGTGGTATCAATTATCATGGAAATGACGAAAACTGAAAAAGGGGCGCCGATTTTATTGTTCGAGGGATATGAATATACCATCAACTATAAAGGGCGAGAAACGTGAAGATCGTGCTGTGCTCGGCGAGATAGCAACATCAAATACGGAGCCGGTGAGTTTAAATTCTTTCATTATTATATAAAAATTAACTAAATATATATTTAGGTCTTAGTCAATAGTCTTAGCTTACGCGAATATTGTCCGAGATGTGGGTTGAGAGATGATCGACATTAATTTAATGCATGTCCACTTTAGGCTGTGGCCCACTACTTAAAAGTTAAAATTTAATGTTCATAAATCGCATTGTGATTGCCACAATTGTCACAGAATTACTTACAATTATAAAATAACAAGAACATTCTGACTAATTTAATGCTAATACCATCTCTTGTGAGAGCATTTTGCAATAAGGTACGAAACATAGGTACTTGGTCAATTCCAATAAAAACGAACCGACGGTTTACAAACTACTGTTGCACTTGCAAATTAGAAATTTAACAATATTTTCTGTATAAAATTGACTGATAGACTAATAATTTGTCCATTTTCTTCCAGCCTCAAAATCCTCAGAACCCGGTGATGCACAACCACCCAGCCGACGTCACTCGTTCTTTAGTGACGAAGGTGAAAGTAGCAATGAAGGAAGATGGAAAAAGAAAGAGACACTCTGGCATCAATCTTAGCTGAAAATTTGCTTAACTCCTCTGTCGATGTGAAAAGACGAATCAGAAACCATTCATCGAAAGAGGTTGAAAAAGTGTTTGGAGACAAATATGAATCGAAAATAAATCCGAAACGAATGCCACGCCTACAATTCGCACGTTTACATCTAGAAGAAGATAAAATGTCAGACTTCTGTGCTACTATAGCTGAGCAGAATGATCTGACAAAAAGCATTCCGTCATCCACTATTAAACTTGTCACAGCGGCTAGAAAACCAGATGAACTCTCGTTTGTAGTGATAGAGGTCGACCCCCAAACTCGTTTGTTTTTGCTATCGAAGGGTTTGGTGAACTATGACTGGCATCAATACAGAGTGTTCGACCACCTAAATGTAACACAATGCTACAACTGCGGCGAATTAAACCACGTTTCAATAAATTGCAAACAGAAAAAATGCTGTCTCGACTGTGCTGGAAATCACCCGGAAACCAAATGCAGAGCCCCCGAATTCAAATGTGTGAACTGCGTCAAAGCTAAAAACACCGATGATTCCACACTTGAAAGTAGCAGTTATCACAGTGCGCGAAGCAGAGATTGTCCCATGAAACAAAAAATGCTAGCGATCCTAAAGCAGCGAGTAAACTATGGCAACTCGCTATAGCAATCAAATAGACGCGAGAAACAGAAGGAAACACTAAAAGTTAGGAAACATCAAGACATTTTAGTGCATGGAAACATCCAATGCCTAAGGCAAAAGCTAGGCGCTTTAGAAATATGCATCGCGAAAAACAACCCAGACATCTTGTGTCTGACAGAACACTGGCTCCATGAAGAAGAAATACGCTGTTCGTGTATTGAGGGCTATTCAGTGTCAGCAGCATATTGCAGAAAATCATACAAAAATGGCGGAGTAATATTATACTCGCGAAATGGTACGACGGTAAGTGGAATCCAAACGGTAAATAAAATCTGTCTTGAAAAACAATTCGAGTGCGCTGCCGTGCTATACAATGGGCCACTTGGGTTGTTGTGCATTGCGTGTGTTTACAGATCACCATCAGGAGACGTAAAAATATTCCAAGAAAAACTTTCGGAGATGCTTAACCACCTCACCACGAAATACCAAAGGCACAGCTATTAACATGTGGATACTTCAATTTGGACTTCTTAAGTAAAAGCCAAGACACTTTGACGGTGCTAGATCTTTTTGAAGCATACAACTTACACATGCGAATCAAGGTACCTACAAGATATTCTTAAGTATCAAGCTCATGCATTGACAACATATTCGCTAATAGGGAAGAAGAGGCAACGAACATAGCCAGCGTATGGGACCCAAGCCTATCCGACCACTATTTTAAAAAACTGAGTATACAATGGATACCGCTAGAAGAAAGAAACAAGACAATACTGAAAAGGAGTTTCAAAAAACATCAAATCGACGAATTTGTCCTTAAAATGAGTGAAAGAAACTGGGACGCTGTATCATCTGCACACACAGTGAACGAAAAATACAAATAATTTATTTCTATCTTCGGGGAGGAATTCGAGAAAGCATTTCCGCTTAAATGTCACAAACTTAACGCCAACCATAAACACAAAAAACCATGGTATGCACCACACCTAGCAGAAATCCGTGAAAAAATAATAGCTGCACAAGAAATGCTAAGAACCAACAACAATGCCAACACAACTAAGAAACAGCTAAATGCCCTTAAACGTAAATACACAAATGAAATCAATAAAGCGAAGAGAAAATGGAACGACAAACTACTGGCAAAAGCCACGAACAGGGGCAAGGTCGCCTGGCAAATAATCGACACCAATAACGGCAAGGACCAACAATCCAAAACAACAGATATACATATAGCGGTTAATGGGGAAGATATCAGCTCGCCAGAAGAAACAGCAAACAAGCTAAATAAGTACTTCAATGAAGCGGTGGATGAACTCATAAATAGAAAGACATTCAACAATGAAGCAAAAATAATGAACGAAGCACCAAAAACCAACCATGTCATTTTCCTCTCACCAGTCGCACCGAAAGAGTTTTATGAAGCAATTGATAAGATATCCAAAAAGAAGTACGCAGGCATAGACAACATACCATGTTTCCTATTAAGGCATGTTGCATCATACATAATGCAGCCATTGATAAACATCATTAATGAATCCTTTTCCCAGGGAGTTTTTCCCGTGGCCCTAAAAACAGCAAAAGTTCACCCCATCTTTAAAAAAGGTGATAGAAAACAAATCGAAAATTACAGGCCAATCGCCACCCTCTCAGCATTTTCAACGATATTCCAAAACCTTTACGCGAATAGAATCACCTCTTTTCTGAAGAAAATTGATGCATTCAACCTACACCAACACGGCTTCACGAAAGGTAGATCCACAAGTACTGCGGTGGGCGGCTACATCACGGAGGTGTCAAAAGCACTCGATGCCAATAAGGAAGTAGTTGGCGTGTTCTATGATTTTACGAAGGGATTCGACACGATAAACATAGAACTTCTACTCGTCAAACTTACAAGACTCGGCATAACAGGAAAAGCAAATGACTGGCTGCGCACTTTCCTGGATAAACGGAAACAGATCGTATGTGTGTCAAGACAGGGTAAATATTATTTTTCTGAAGAGAGTACACAATCAGTTGGACTGCCCCAAGGTGCAACATTATCACCCTTGCTTTTCAATATTTTTACAAGCGATATGCCTGACACAGTGACGACTGGGAAACTCACTCTCTTCGCCGACGATACCTCGCACCAATTTACCTCTCCTTCAAAGGAAAATATACACAGGGAAGTGGCAATGGGAGTCGCTCAGCTAGAAATGTGGTGCCAAAATGCTACAATTCAACACGAAGAGGAAAATGAAAGATAAGTCACACTTAATCAGGATTGAAAACAAATCCATTGAAGTCACCGCTGAAATAAAATTCCTTGGAATCATCTTAAGCAACTCATTGGAATGGAGCAGACACATAGCTTCAGTATCAAAAAAAATAACATCAGGCTGCTTTCTAATAAAGAAAATGATGGCTCTAACAAATCTGAACACTGTTAAACTGATATACTATGGCTTACTACAAGCAAACCTACAATACGGTATAATAGTGTGGGGAGCTTCTCCCAAGGTGAAAAGATTGTTTGTCTTGCAGAAAAGGGCAGTAAGATACATGGCGCGTGCGAGCTCGGATCCATGCGCCGACGTATACTACATAGACTCTTGCAGAAAACTTTTTATTCGTTTTAATATCATGACAATATCTTGTTTATATATTTATAACACCATCTTATATGTGATAGACAATAATTATCTAGGAACGACAAATGAAACTTTTCATAACCATGACACAAGAACAAAGGCTCACTTACGACTAGATAAATATAGGTAAAATAATTTTAGATGGGACCCAATCTATAATGGCAGAAAACTTTTTTAAGCTCTACCAAGGTCAATCAAAGAACTACCGCATACCAAAATAAAAATTGTATTAAAGACATACCTAATAAACAACTGTTTTTATTCTGTCGATGAATTTTACAATTGTTAAATGTGCCAATATGTAAAATTAAAATTGTATCACTTGAATGTCATATAACAATATGTAATTGTTCCTTATGACAATAAACATTATTATTATTATTATTGAAGAAGATGTTAAGAAACGTTAGAAATGGAGCCCTCCCTGCTGACCCTGCAAACTATTGTGATTTTTAAATTGAAGACTCGTACAAAACAACTGGCGGAGAGGCCTCCAGGCCATTTTTAATCTATGACAATGAACCGAAATAAGCCGCATCGAATTGTCATATTTGCATCAAACAACGAGCTACAATTGTTAGCCAGTGCTTGTTTATGGACAGACAATTTTCGTTGGCGCCGAAAACATTCGAACAAGTGTATGTGATTAGAGCTACTGTAGCAGATGTCGGTGTGTCGTGTGTTTACGCGTTTTCAAGAGGGAAGTCCCAAGCAATCTACCATAAAATGTTACGTACCATTTCAGAGTTTCAGGTGAAACACTTAATTTACAACGTAACTGAGCCCCTGCATGTGAGCTATCGCTTAGCTTTCAGCAATGAGGTGCCAACAACTATACGGCTGAATCGGGTACCAACCCCACGGAGTAATAAAAAAAGTCGAACGATCCTCTTCCGAGGACCCCACCGGAGAGTTTATTCCAAAATGTGAATGTGCTGAATGTCCCTGTGAGGCTAACAGCTGAAAGGGCACGAGATATCAAATCTATGTTTAAGTTTATGCCTCCCATTGATGCAGAGTTTTACAAAGCTGTCTTGAAAACGTAGAGCTCTGCACCTTTTATTTACTACAAATAGGAAAATTATTATGAATAGAAATATCAAGTAGAAAATTTCAATAATTTTTGTGTTAATTTTGAAATGTTGTAATAAAAATTATTATTTTTCTTGATACAATTGTTTAATAAATTAAACAAATTATTTATTGTGTTTCTTTCATTCATACACCCGAGCGAAGAAGACAGAATGCTATGATTCTAATTGATATGGTGATAAAAATAATAAAATGGATATGGATGAAAAAAACTGACTTAAAAGCTATTTTCAATTCTATGTGAGACCCGTGTCCGAAGGTAAGTACCCAGTTTTGGGGTAACTAACCCAATACCCAAAAATCATATCTTTATCCTCTATTCATTAGTTGAACAATAATCAATATTTATGACACAAAGTTCGCAAAAAAAAAGTTTAAACGAGAGAGCAACAATTATTTCAGTTTCAATCCTGTTTTTCTCTAAACGCAAAAAAGTGGATATGGATAAAATAAGTTCTCACGTGACGAGATGTCAGTGTGTCGTGTGTTTACGCGTTTTTAAGCGGGAAGTCGCAAGCCATCTACCAGAAAATGTTACGTACTATTTCAGAAATGACAATTTAGGATTTCTGCTGGTTCCAAGAAAATAAGTAGTCGATTTTGAACAGGCCATGATACAAGCAATCAGAAAGGTGTTTGGTGCCGATGTTGCCTAACCGGGGTGCTTCTTCCACCTCTGCCAGAATACGCGAAGAAAGGTGCAGCTGCTCGCGCTTACGACTGCGGTCTAGGACAACACAGAAATTGAACTTCATTGCGGCATGATAGATGCCTTGGTTTTTAACCCTGCGAACCAGGTGGTAGAGGGCATGGCCCTGCTGCTCTCGCAGACCGCACCAAGTGACATATTTGAACTCCTGCGGTATTTTGACGAGACCTACGTATCTGGAAAAGTCCAGAATATCCAGCCTCTCGTTGTACTACCATCACAAGCCGCTCCTCTTGCGACAAGCCCCTCCTCTTGCGTGGGAGCAAAGACTGCCGCCGATGTTCTCCATAGAATTTGAAATGTCAACAATGCGACGCTTGATGGCAGCGACAGGACCAACAACATGGCAGAATCCTGGGCAAGCAATCAAATCACTCGTTGGCCACGATCACTCTTCGCTCTGGAAAGCAATTGAAGCGTTCGTAAGGACGAGGCCATTGTCACGACAATTATTCTGCAATACGAAATCGGGCAAGCCCCAAAAAAACGAGCCCAACGAAACTACACCAACCTGCAGAATCGCCTAAACCATATGTGAAATCAACAAAGAAATACAAAAGGAAACCATTCCTTCGAGCTGTAGGGCATACAATTAGGGTTTAGGCTGATATCACAGCGTTGACAACAGAAAAAAAAGCTGCAGTGGTCAACTTTTAAACAGAAACATGAGGCTGAAAGAGTTTCCGGCAGATAATTGAGAACCAAGCAGTTGAGACAATACCAGATTTATACCAAACTGGACTATTGGTACCAGACAATTGAGAGGTGCAACAAAATAACGGTAATAATGATTGGACAATTCTACGATTCGTGAACGTAAACAGTTAGCACAACATCGCCCTCGATTCGAGCTTCGTCCCGAACTCAGAACCACTGAAGGCTGCCAAGATTCTAAAGATCCTAACTACTGTATTATACAGTTCTTGTGCGTCAAGCGACGGAATGCATCCAAGGAATAAAATAAATCCAAAACACTTGTAAGCATTAAATAGCAGACAGAAACAAATTGAAAGGTTGTTCGTATTTTAAACAATAAAAATACTGTACCGAAGTGTTCGAGATATTATTTTGATCAAAGCAAAAGGAAAAACAGAGGCACTGGTAATTACTAATAGGTCTAGAAATAAAAGGGAAGAGAATATAAGCAGATAGAAGCAAACACAACGTGGGTTCGGAGCGAAAAGTTGCTGTTTTTTCCCAGAGAGCGGATGATTGCCCAAGGATGGGCGGAATTCTCCTTAACTTGATGGTATTGTTGTATATCTTAAAAAATAAGCTTGGAAGATCAGGAAAATATGACTTCTTGAATAGTGAAATTCGAAAAGAGGATATTGCAGTCTTTGCACCGCGGTCTCAGTACACACTTTTTGAATCCAGCAGGCAACGAGTATGTGACACTAGACAAAAACATGTAAAATGACTAGCAACGCAAATATTTACAATGTTTGGAAAAAGCTACACGTGTGCAGGGATGAAATTGTATAACACATTACATTTAGAAATAAAAAATAAAACAAGAAGGAATTTTAAAAAGAACCTATGGCGATGATAGCAATGCCACCAGGCCCCAAGCCATCACCAATTATCTTGATAAGGATAACCGACTTTATTTAGCCTGTCACATCCCTGAAGGCTGTGTATGACAAGGAGGTTGAGTCTGTCACCCGCCCAGACATCACAGAGCTACCGCCGCTGCAGACTAAATGAGACCACTCGGTAGCGGAGTCAAATATAATAACATTCCTTCCTGCTAAAAAAAGATGTGCCGATCAAAATGGCGAGGAAGGCTGTGGTTTCGTTGCCTTTTTACCGAAAACACGTTATCAAAGCACAGAAAGGGGACATACTGAGGAAGGTTGGTTCACAGTGAAAAAAATTATAAAAAATAAAGAAAAACGAAAATACTCGAAGCATTTGACAACGATGAGAAACCATGTCTCGCCATGTGTCCACCGGAAGAGTCAACGCACCCGAGCGGGCCATTCAACAGTATGAATACAACCAACAGAAAATGCATCAACGACAGGGGCAGCAGAAACTTCTGCCTGAACATTGCAGCAAAAGAGCCTCAAAACCACTAAACGACCGCCACCAAGTACCAAACAGAACAAAAGTTAGGTTGACAATTAGTGTACAAGAAAAAAATCACAACTGCACTCGACACATTCTAAAACAGCCCATCGAGAACGACGAAGAAGATTGTTGTTTGTTATAATTAAAGGCAGATTTGCATAAGAAGAGAGCCTGCACAAATAGTATGGTTGTCTGTGCGATCAAAAGCGAATAGGCACAATTTTTCAACAAAACAATGCCAGACTTAGGTACACGTAAAACTGCTTTTATAAAGCGAGTCGCTTGGTTTTATATACCACGCCAGCTAGAAACATGTCCGTGCTTGTTGCCAACGGGCCGTGACGACGCAAAACAATATCATGTGCCAACGGCCGACGTGTACTAGTTGAGAGCGGAGACTGAGCCTGACTGCAGCGAGTCGCTTGCTTTTATATACCACGCCTCCTAGAAACATGTCCGTGCTTGGTGCCAACTAAAAACAACGTTATGTCCCTGCTCTACGTGAGCTTCGTGAAATGAAAAGTGACACAAGTTATTTTTGGAGGTTTCAACGGATATGGGAATATTTTGTTATCTCGATTATAAGTTGGTTTATAAAATGAAGAATATGGAATTATCGAATATTGCCGTGTTGGCCTAGAGAAATGTTTTAGTTTCTAGCTGCAAAGTCCACTTTGCCCTACAGTTATTATTAAAGGCAGATTTGAAGAAGAAGAGTCCTGCATTAAAAGACTATGGTTGTCTATGCGATCACAAGCGAATGGGCACAATTTTTCAACAAAAAAATGCCAGACAAAATGGGATCTGCACCGTGAATAAAAATAAACTGCCACCATACCGCCGAGATTCAACCTCAGAATAACAAACATAATCGCGAAACTACAGGAAGATTGTTTCCGAGAGACTCTTTGAGAGTATTGACGCAAGGTCTTGACTGACTCAAGACCACTGTGAAACTAAGATATGCTTGCACGGACGACGTTCAACTCAGCTTTGTTCGAAGAGGAATCAAATGTAAATAACAATTATGGCCTACTATTTAGCAATTCGTGAGACGCACTGAAGCGTTACATTTTGTCAATGATGGCTGCCACCTTTTTTTACATCTGCTTTTCAATGCTCTTCAAAACTCGCAGCGGGCATTTTCGCTAGCTCTGAGTCCACCGAGCTGAGCTGACTAGACACAATTCCAAATGCAACAAATATGCTCATATTAACGTCGTCTTTAACGTAGGCATGATACTTTGTACACAGCTTAATTACTGAATACAATCCAGATAATGCAAACTATACGATCTCGCATATTGCAAAAAGGATTTATTGACGGAACGCTTTCAAGTCTAAAGTGTAGCCTAGCAACAGACGTCATGGCAACGGCTGAAATTCACTGCTTGAGAGAAGCGGATAGACTGAGCCTGACTGCAGCGAGTCGCTTGGTTTTATATACCACGCCTCCTAGAAACATGTCCGTGCTTGTTGCCAACGGGCCGTGACGACGCAAAACAATATCATGTGCCAACGGCCGACGTGTACTAGATGAGAGCGGAGACTGAGCCTGACTGCAGCGAGTCGCTTGCTTTGATATACCAAGCCTCCTAGAAACATGTCCGTGCTTGGTGCCAACTAAAAACAACGTTATGCCCCTGCTCTACGTGAGCTTCGTGAAATGAAAAGTGACATAAGTTATTTTTGGAGGTTTCAACGGATATGGGAATATTTTGTTATCTCGATTATAAGTTGGTTTATAAAATGAAGAATATGGAATTATCGAATATTGCCGTGTTGGCCTAGAGAAATGTTTTAGTTTCTAGCTGCAAAATCCAACTGCTACGATACCGCCGAGATTCAACCTCAGAATAATAATTATAAATGCGAAAGTAGAGAAAAATTGTTTCTCAGATGGTCTTTTCATACAAAATGAGCTCACATGACCTGACCATCATACCCAAAACAAGGTAAACGTACACCGTGATCGAGGTAGATGCCGTAACCTTTTTACAGTTGATGCGTGAAGGCCGGATCATAATTGAATGACCACATTAACATGACGCAACGCTACAAGCGTCCTGGCTTCTATTACAGCCCGACTTCTACATTATCGTTCGAGATTGAAAAATAATGGAGATGGCTCTTAAATGCTGTGATCACGACGGTGGTTGGCCTGCTTAGCAGAGATTGCGCGTGAAGAGTCTGGCATGGTAACGACCTAGTTTACCAACAATCGACCATTGCGTTCAGTCGGCAACAAGCACGGACATGTTTCTAGGTGGCGTGGTATATAAAAGCAAGCGACTCGCTGCAACTAGGATATCAACAACTATGCATATCAGCTAATCTGTGGCAAAACCAGATATCTTGCACGGTCGAAGAGTGCATTTTAACGCTCTTTCTGCAGCTACTTTTGGGCTACGAAGGCATGGACGTTGACAGAGGAGTCAAAGGAATTAATGCGACGTGAACTCCCGTCTGCTTTACGAGAACGAGTACTTAACAATTCCACGACAGCCGCCAACAAGGCGGTGCAAATCCATCAACGACACCGTCCGACCGAGTGCTCGAAAATAACCAATCAGACAAAAACCACAAGAACTGCTCCGAGCGCGCGACAAGTGATAGATAGCTTCGAGCTGTATGAAGGACATAATTGCCGCTACGAGACAGTTCCGTAGCCGAGAAGACCTACGAGTTCCAGCGAAAAGTCTGCATCGGGTCTGAGCAGCGTTCAGAGAACATTTTCTGTGCTTTGCAGTGAGTGCGTCAGTTATCTGACGCCTGCGTAGCGTGCAGAACAACACAAGCCACTCGGTGCGTTTGCTGTCAGAGACGAGTGATGCATATCAGCTAATCTGTGGCAAAACCAGATATCTTGCACGGTCGAAGAGTGCATTTTAACGCTCTTTCTGCAACACTGTCGCTTAATTAACTCAGCATCTCAGATTCAGGCGAACTGAACGATATTGATGGACACCGGCGATTGGCACGAATCGAGCATTCGACATATGCGTTCTTCCTCTAGCCAAGGAGACGATCGATTTGTCAAGGCAGGAAAGCAATGTAATAATAATAATAATAATAATATCTTTATTTGTCCTGAATTGATCATTTTACATGATATTGGATACGTCTGTGTCGTTAAGATATTCTGTCACATTATAAAAACACTTTCTGAGTAAGTATTGTTTTAACATATTTTTAAAATTTACATTTCTTTGAGTTTTTATACTAGTTGGCAGTTTGTTAAATAGGATAGAGCCTGCCCTTATGGGACATTTGTCAGAAAGTTTTAATTTCCTTCTTTCTACGTGAATATTGTTTAAAATTCTAGTGTTATGGTCATGGACCTTGTTGTTATTAATGACTAGGTGATTATTTTCTATTACAAACATTATAGTGGTAAAAATGTATAAACAAGGCAGCGTCAGAATGTTAAAATCTCTGAACAATGTTTTGCAAGAGTCCTTATAAAATACGTCCCCACATGGGTCTTTACTTGCATCACCAAGAATTCTAAGTGCTCGCTTTTGCAATTGAAATAATCTCTTACTATGCGTTGAGTTACCCCAAAGTGCAACTCCATAGCTAATATAAGCATGTACATAAGCAAAGTAAATCATTTTTGCTGTCGCTGTATTACAAACATTCATAATTCGTTTCATGAGGTAGCACCCTGACGACACCTTTATACATATTTTAGAGATATGGTTTTCCCAGTTCAGCTGATTGTCTAAGAAGAGCCCTAAAAATTTCACGTCATTATGTTCTTTAATACTACTACCTTCCAACAATATAAGGGGGCTAGATTCTAATATTACATTCTTAGTCGAGAATTGCATGTATACAGTTTTCTGTTTGTTTATAAAGAGATCATTTTTTTCGCACCATTTTTCCAAATTCTTGACTTCATTTCTACTTGTAGCGGCAATGTCTTCTGTTCTTCCTTTGATGTAGTGTGTTGTGTCATCAGCGTATAAAGTGAAGGATCCTGTCTGTACGCATTCTGAAATATCATTTGTATAAAGGATGAAAAGTAGCGGCGATATTGTCGCTCCTTGCGGGACCCCTACGTTAGTTATGGCTTCTTTTGATTTGCTGGTGCCACAATCGTTTTTAATTTTCACTATTTGTTTACGATCTTTAATAAATGACTCAATCCATTTATTGGCCATTCCTGTTATACCCAATTGTTTTAACTTGTACAGAAGAGTTGCGTGATTAACCGTGTCGAAAGCTCTTGAAAAGTCATAAAAAATGCCAATATTTTTTTCTTTGTTTTCCAGTGCGTACAATATTTTGCTTACAAAGCTTGCAATCGCGGTAACAGTTGATTTGCCTTTCACAAAGCCATGTTGCGAGTTGTTTAATACCTTATATTTACTGACAAAACTAACTAATCTGTTACACATTGCTGCCTCAAATATTTTGGAGAATACCGACAGAAGGGCCACAGGCCTGTAGTTACTAATACACTTTTTATCTCCGTTCTTAAAGCATGGTTTTATTATTGCTGTCTTTAACATTTCCGGGAACTTCCCTTCCTCGAATGACCTGTTTATCATAAAAATAATGGGTCCAGCTAAGAATGTAATTACAGGTTTTAAGATGCATGCGGGGACTTCATCATATCCTGCGGAGAACTTGCGAAGCGCTTTATCACAAATTTCGTACAATTCTCTACTTGATATTGGATACAGAAATATATTCCTTGCCATTTTATTAGATGGATGGATTTGCACATCTTCATCATGTGCTTTGAGGGTGCTCCTAGTACTTAATAGCTCCGTTACAACATTAGTGAAATAATCGTTGTAGGGCAATGACTGCTTGGGCAATCGCCCTAGTGAACCACGTTTGCCCGACCAACTGTCAAAGAGACTCGTTGGACAGAATCCTCGAAGCCGGTGATACGCTGTACACTGGAGTGCGCGTTATCTGCCGATATGCAAGCGATATCTTGCTGTCCATGAACTGCGGAATTGTTGCTCTGTTGCGAGAGTGAACACATGAATTTCAACAACCTCAGTTGCCTAGCCTCAACATGGTTTTATCTGGCCACAAAATCTCCCCCACGACGCCAGCCGCGACCCGACATTCTTAAAATTCTGGTCACGTTTTTCGCGAGCTCAGCATTTAGATTTTAAGCAGCTGCTTCTTTATCGGTTGCTATGGGCAGGGCAGCCAACGGAATGTTCTGGCTGTTTGATTCTCATTCGAGAAACTAGCGAGGATTTGTGAGGATTTAAATAGTAGAAACGTTACCACGAAACACATGAGCATCCTTGAAAATTTTTAAATTGCACTGGCGAGTATCAGGAGCGTGTTATTTTCATGATAGCAACCTTATCACATTCCTTCGGGTAAGATATTGGACACCACGTCCTATCGAAAGATGACACAGATCATTTGCCGCGAGCCATCCCAGAAATTTCACCGCAGTTCACAGCAATATCAGTAAGCCACGCAACTGATGAAGCTCCATCGGAAGAGGGTACAGGACAAGAGGATCAGATTCCGAGCACAGTCCACTTGACGATATGCCGGCCGAAACGCTAGAGGCTGCAAAGAAAATATTGCTGAAGCAATTGAAGAATTTTTTAGAAAAACTAGATGATCTTGAGAAGCTCCAATTGAAAATACTGGCCGCATTTTACAGCCTGCCAGTTAGCAAGGTTCGGTCCCTCTTTAGACAGACAAAAGTAATGAGCAGGGATCTAAACCTTTTTGGAGGAGCGCCATCAATCTGAAATATCCAGGCACGATTTAGGTGATCAAATATCGCCTTGGATAGGACATCAGTTATTGGTCGGTGGCCAGATATATTATTATAGACAGAAATATTTGTGGCCAAGGCGAATGATTTTGCTCTCATAATTTATTTTCTTGAAAAATGCACTCAACGTCGACGTCGGCCCAACAGCAGCGTATTTGTTGGGTAGCAACTTGGTGCAGCGCTTTGATGACGGAATCAAGGTGAGGTGGCGCTGCATTAACGGGTAGTGTACGCTTTAGATACAAGCCATGGATGGAGTCTAAAATCGTTGCGTCCTAGGCTGAGTTACCCAATATTGCCACATATCATCGATTGCCTCCACATATTATCGATTGCCGCCACATGGTTTACTCTCTAGCCGTCTCCAAATCGTTGTGCCAGCCAACACCAACACCCAGGGCCCCAGCCACCCCGCACACAACGCGTACAACTAGGCAACACGCACAGAGACTTGTCGAGGTCGAGGTACGAATATACTTGGCTGTAGGTCTTGGAGCCTGGAACAACCCATTTAAAAAATTAAAAAATTTACTTATGGCTACTATGACCATGATGTTCCACCATTGGAGTCCCTAGTAAGAAGTTGATTCTTGTGAGGTTCTGTAATTGGATTTGCCATTTTTATCATAAGCCTCAACCAGGCTGGAGCGTGTATCCCGTGGGTTCCCCATCTCGCGTTTAAGATTTTGCGAGCTTGGTATCCGGTAGTATGTTTCACGGCCTCAGGGATGTGTGATACATTATGAAGTGATAAGATATTCATTATAAAAAGTCAATTTTTTTTCACGGCATTTGTTCAAAGTTAGCAAGCATACTTTAGTCTCGAATCATAAGGATGGAGCTGAAAGAGCTCGAGGAGTAAACCATAGCGATCCTCAGAAAAAAACACTTCTTAAAAATAGAACAGATCATAGTCAAACTGATGACGGCCCAGATAACGGCCCAGTAGAAGCACGGTCGGAAGTAACAATCAGAATCCAAGTCAATTTCTACCCCAATTCGGATAGAATCCAAAGATTGCCCTGCTTTTGTGGAAATTTACCGAGCTCAAGCCAGAAGGCACTGAATTTTAACAGCAGGGTAGCATGAAAAGAAAAATGGCTTCGATGCCATGAATTTCTCAGCTCTTAAAACACTGTGGGCGGCAAAAGAGAAGGGGGCATCGTCCATCAAATGGGGAGATATTTTGATTACACGCATTCATTTGTTCCAGATGCGTCTCCTTGGAAACATAAAAATACCGGGAGAAACAAATTAAGGGGGCAAACAAGACCCGCAAAAATTCACATCTCTAAAATGGCGACTACATTTTCTGTTTGATCCAATATTTTTCTGGCATATTGTGAAGATTCTGAAACCGTACAAAATTTTGTTAGAAGACTTTTGTTTCATGCGTGTAGGCACCCATAGGGAAAATAAAGAAACTACACGAGTTCTTCGGTTCGTAAAAAGATAGCAACGAGATAAGAAAACTTGCAAAGTCCGTTAGGACACGAGCTGAATACACCGAGTAAAGAGGAAAGGGCGGACAAAGCGACAAAGGGAGAGCCGAATTATGTTCCATCATTCACTATCGAAATCTAGTTCTCACGCCTTATAACGCCTTTTAAACGCTCTTAAACGCCTAGCCAGGCAAACTGATGAAGGCTGCGTTGAGCTGTGAACACTTTAAACACACCCAATCTGACCATCGAGGAAGCAGAGCAACTTTCATGATTGCTAAGGTGCTTGGGGACATTTATTTCAATAATAGGCAATATCAATTAAATTATTAAAAAATCTATTGCATCACGCATTAAGCGGGGGCAGAAAAGTGCTCGAAAAAGAAAAAACGAACGCCAAGAAAAAGGGAACGTCTGGGAATAATATGATTGCACGCTTTTCTTGGCAACAAGAAAATATCAGAAGAAACAAGACTGTCCTTCCCGTTTTTAGCCAATACTTTTCCGACAATTGAGAAGCTGCTGAAACCGTGACACTTTTGTTGCGAGGAGAGTTTTGTTGCATGCTGGTAGGCACCAACAAAAATAAACAAAGAAACTACACAAGTTCTTTGATGCTTGCAAAGGAAACAAGGAGATAGAAACCTGACAAAGTCTGAGACCTGGAAGTGTACAGGAAGGCAACCACTGTACACTGTTGCACTGTGCTTGTTGACAGTGGAAATAAAACAGGCAACAGTAGTAGAAAGAAAACAAAGCAGTGACCTGCCGGAGCTGGCGCGGTCTCAGGTGCCATGGCAACAGGTGGCAACACTTGTAAGTGCTCTCTAAGAGGCAGCCAGTGAAAGCAACGAAGAAATCAGGAGGCCTAGCAACTGCCAAACCAAAAAGTTCCGTGACTTTCCAAGCGGCGACAAGCTTAAACTGGTAGATCTTCGAATTAGAAGCCATTTTAAGTCCGCCAATACGCCATTTAACTGAATTTTGACTGGTAGTAGATGTGACAGTTGAAAATCGTTTTAACATCATGCCAGGTTTACAGGTCCACCTTAGCTAAGTTCCGTCAGAAGCAGAATTAATGTTGATCAGACAATAACAAGCAGGCATCAAACACAATCAGGCAGCAAGCCACTAACAAAACAAACGACGACTATACTTTAAACCTTTGAACACAGAAGGCACCCGAAGGCACCCGTTGGTAACTGCCAATCAGGTGCACGAAATAATGACGTGCGTCGCAAACCTTTTGTACACACTAAATGTTCTATACCAGCGTAATACAAAACAAATATGCGACAAATCAGAATATTGATGGGATGAAAAATATTTCAAACAGTTCGATCGAAGTGCCAAGACAATGCAACACAATATATTCAGTTGTAGTCGCAGCCAACAAGATCACCTTGCCCGGCGCGGCCAACCGAGGCCCGATAACAGCGACCAGACCCTTCCACCTCGTGCGACTTGGAATTACTGACGCCCGATCGCCACGCCGCTTTATATAGGCGACCGCCAGGCGACTAAACTCTCCGTGCTCGAGCGTAGGCCTAGCTCTCAGAGGCCGGGGAGATTCCACTGCATACTTCTCATTGAACTGGCCAAATGCAACAGGTGACCGGCGTTAGGGGGAATAACCCTAAGATTAAATAATATTAACGAAAAGAGTGAGATAAACACAAAAGATCTTCCGACGCGCTGGCGAAATGTTTAAGCATTGTATAGATCTTTCATTTGTCACGATTCTTGACACGTTTCGCTGGATAACAAAAAGATGGCAGCTCCTTTCGGCGAGCCAAAGAAATTCAGCTAACAGCTTAAGATCAAGCGCGACTTCTTCAACTTAACGGATTGTAACGTACTCACTTCCAATCCCCCTAATGCAATATATGCTTGCAGATTACCATCATTGATAACATCGGCCAGGAGCCAGTGAGGTAAAGCTACTCTTGAGTGCCATGCCAAGCCATGCACTCGATCTGGCAATGGTAGTGAACAAACGGGCACCTCCCTAACCTTCTGTTACTGACAGTCAACGCTGGGGATGCCGCGTACAAGTTTCGAAGAGGCAGTGGTTGTAGAGAATGTTTCTCTACACTAGCGCCATCTCGCAGCTTCAGTCAAGATATGATTATCGAAGATGGTAGATTTATAATCAGTATTATTTGAAGAAATGCCAAGTGTTAATAATTATATATTGCGCATAAGTTAAAATTGATACGCTTAACTGTTAAAATTAAAACGGTCACTGCTTTCCAACGTTAAGCCAACACTGTATAAAAATGTGCCAGTTTTTTCGTTTCTTCAATGATATTGTTGAAAATGAGGAAGGCGTTTGGGATGATGACGCGATCAAAATGGCAACAGGTTTGAGACATTTTCTCGAGGATTTCTGAAATTCCTTCCTAGTGGTTGTCTTCGCGAAACTATTTGCATACACCGTTACCTTATACAACATTTTACAAACGAAGCAGTTTGACATCGGATCCTGTTTTAAAAAAGTTAAAGAAACAGAAAGAGCCGTAGTAGGTGAGCGGAATAATTTTGATTCTGTTTGGATTTACTTTCAAAAGAAAAGGGAAGAATTTTATTTTTCTGTCGAACCGCCCGAAATAAAAAGGCCGAGGCGAGATTTGCTAGATCCACATCTCCAGCATCTCAGCACCACATCGCACAGCTAGGAAGTTTTGTGTAACCTTGAAAATTCCCCGAATTTTTACGCTATGGTCACCGACGAGTTTGACAAGCAGGTAGAACGTTGAAGACGGTCGTCTGTCGAGGGTAGACGTGCAAGCCGTGGTACAGGTAGAAGCTTAATTTTCTGATTTTGAGATGATTGACGTTAACACTTGGCGGGTGAGCATTGGCTCTTGGGCCGCAAGTTCCGACCGGTGTCCCGGTCAGCGCTCGTAAGCAACCACTGTGCGATAAACTCAGTTCATGTGTATGTGTGTTATTTCAATCTTACTTATTATTGGCGGTGTAGAAATGAATCCTGGACCTACCAGCGACGAGAAACTAGACATTATAATGGCCAAGGTAAGCAAACTGCGCTCGATGGAAGAAATTATGCTCGCCATCAAAAATTTGAACATAACTTGTGAGAATTTGATCATTAAATTTGTACGGGAAATGTTGAATATAGAAATATCGCCCGCTGTTTTTGAGAGATCACACCGAATCAACGGATCAAGCCATCCACAAGCGATTATTATTAAGTTTCAACGTTTTACAAGACGCGACCAAGTGTTTCTGAGAGGTAGTAAATTATCCACGACGACTTTTCACAACGCGTGCTAGAATACAGGAGGATTCTTATAGCAGAAATGGTAGCTGCCCGCACAGATCACCATGATGCGATAGTAACGTTTGAAAAATTAAAAGTTAACGGGAAAATCTACTGCGTTGATGTGAACTCGAGACAAATCGTGCCAGCCTATGAAGAGCGAGACGACACAATGCAACAACAGCCGCCATCAACAATTGACGCCAACAACAGCGGTGGCCGACGACTACAACAGCAGCATCAACTGCAGCAACAGTAGCATATCAACATAATCAATAATCATAATCAACAAAATATATCAACACAAAGCAGTGGGCTTGGGAATGCAAGCTGTGGCGATGGGGCACTTCCTGTAAGGTTGGCCGGATGACCACGGTCATAGTTGCCCTGAAGAGACATACCATCAAAGTCTCCACATCAACTCGCCGAAAATTATGTGAGTTATTCACGGGCTCTTACTTTGTCAAGTACTGATCGAGTGATTGTATCATCGAGTTTAATTATTTGTGGTGACAAAAAGCGTGCTTCTGAAAAATGGAAGGAATTTTATTCCGTGAAGAATTCTGATGCAAAAGATGGTGTGATTGAAAGAAAAAACTGGAAGTAATTAACAAATGAATATAAAGCAATGCAAGCAGAAAAACAGGAGCTGGGAAAGATTGTGTGTCAACTGTTATTTGCAAACCAAAGCGATGTTAAGCTAGAAACATGCTGGCTTTTTTTAACGTTCTGCATCAAAACTATAAAACTTCACTCTACGACCTGGCAATAAACCTTTAACAATATTACAAATTGTTATTACATTATTACAATTATTACAATATTACTTAAACAACTTGGGTTATAAACAATCTTTTATTCAGATCAACGTTCAGTGAAGTTCTCAAGTTTGGCTTCAGAAGTTTGGACGACTACAAAAACATTGAGGTGCCTCAAAAACATTCGAGTGCACGCAACGTTAGCGTGAAAGAGTGGTATCAATTATCATGGAAATGACGAAAACTGAAAAAAGGGCGCCGATTTTATTGTTCGAGGGATATGAATATACCATCAACTATAAAGGGCGAGAAACGTGAAGATCGTGCTGTGCTCGGCGAGATGGCAACATCAAATACGGAGCCGGTGAGTTTAAATTCTTTCATAATTATATAAAAATTAATTAAATATATATTTAGGTCTTAGTCAATAGTCTTAGCTTACGCGAATATTGTCCGAGATGTGGATTGAGAGATGATCGACATTAATTTAATGCATGTCCATTTTAGGCTGTGGCCAACTACTTAAAAGTTAAAATTTAATGTTCATAAATCGCATTGTGATTGCCACAATTGTCACAGAATTGCTTACAATTATAAAATAACAAGAACATTCTGACTAATTTAATGCTAATACCATCTCTTGTGAGAGCATTTTGCAATAAGGTACGAAACATAGGTACTTGGTCAATTCCAATAAAAACGAACCGACGGTTTACAAACTACTGTTGCACTTGCAAATCAGATTTTTAAGAATATTTTCTGTATAAAATTGACTGATTGACTAATAATTTGTCCATTTTCTTCCAGCCTCAAAATCCTCAGAACCCGGTGATGCACAACCACCCAGCCGACGTCACTCGTTCTTTAGTGACGAAGGTGAAAGTAGCAATGAAGGAAGATGAAAAAAGAAAGAGACACTCTGGCATTAATCTTAGCTGAAAATTTGCTTAACTCCTCTGTCGATGTGAAAAGACGAATCAGAAACCATTCATCATTGAAGAAGATGTAAAGAAACGTTAGAAATGGAGCCCTCCCTGCTGACCCTGCAAACTTTTGTGATTTTTAAATTGAAGACTCGTACAAAACAACTGGCGGAGAGGCCCGCAGGCCATTTTTAATCCATGACAATGGACCGAAATAAGCCGCATCGAATTGTCATATTTGCATCAGACAACGCGCTACAATTGTTAGCCAGTGCATCGAGCTGGTTTATGGCCGGACAATTTTCGTTGGCGCCGAAAACATTCGAACAAGTGTATGTGATTAGAGCTACTGTAGCAGATGTCGGTGTGTCGTTTGTTTACGCGTTTTTAAGCGGGAAGTCCCAAGCAATCTACAAGAAAATTTTTCGTACCATTTCAGAAATGACGATTTAGGATTTCTTCTAGTTCCAGGAAAATTAGGAGTCGATTTTGAACAGGCCATGATACAAGCAATCCAAAATTTGTTTGGTGCCGATGTTGCCTAACCGGGGTGCTTTTTCCACCTCTGCCAGAGTACGCGAAGAAAGGTGCAGCTGCTCGGGCTTACGACTGCGGTCTAGGACAACACAGAAATTGCACTTCATTGCGGCATGATAGATGCCTTGGCTTTTATCCCTGCGAACCAGGTGGTAGAGGGCATGGCCCTGCTGCTCTCGCAGACCGCACCAAATGACATATTTGAACTCCTGCGGTGTTTTGACGAGACCTACGTATCTGGAAAAGTCCAGAATATCCAGCCTCTCGTTGTACTACCATCACAAGCCCCTCCTCTTGCGTGGGAGCAAAGACTGCCGCCGATGTTCTCCGTAGAAATTTGAAATGTCAACAATGCGACGCTTGATGGCAGCGACAGGACCAACAAAATGATAGACTCCCGGGCAAGCAATCAAATCACTCGTTGGCCACGATCACCCTTCGCTCTGGAAAGCAATTGAAGCGTTCGTAAGGACGAGGCAATATTCTGCAATACGAAATCGGGCAAGCCCCAAAAAAACGAGCTCAACTAAACTACACCAACCTGCGAATCGACTAAACCATATGTGAAATCAACAAAGAAATACAAAAAGGAACCATTCCTTCGAGCTGTAGGGCATACAATTAGGGTTTAGGCTGATATCACAGCGTTGACAACAGAAAACAAAGCTGCAGTGGTCAACTTTTAAACAGAAACATGAGGCTGAATGAGTTTCCGGCAGATAATTGAGAACCAAGCAGTTGAGACAGTACCAGATTTATACCAAACTGGACTATTGGTACCAGACAATTGAGAGGTGCAACAAAGTAACGGTAATAATGATTGGACAGGTCTTCGATTAGTGAACGTAAAAAGGTAGCAACACATCGCCCTCGACTCTGCGCTTCGTCCCGAACCCGTAAGCACTGAAGATTCTAAAGGTCCTAACTACTGTATTATACAGTTCTTGTGCGTCAAGCGACGGAACGCATCCAAGAAATAAAAAAAATCTGGAACACTTAAAAGCATTTAAAAAATACTGTACCGAAGTGTTCGAGATATTATTTTGATCAAAACAAAACGAATTACAAAGGCACTGGTAATTACTAATAGGTCTAGAAATAAAAGGGAAGAGAATATAAGCAGATAGAAGCAAACACAACGTGGGTTCGGAGCGAAAAGTTGCTGTTTTTTCCCAGCGAGCGGTTGATTGCCCAAGGATGGGCGGAATTCTCCTCAACTTTATGGTATTTATGTAAACCTTAAAAAATAAGCTTGGAAGATCAGGAAAATATGACTTCTTGAATAGTGAAATTCGAAAAGAGGATATTGAAGTCTTTGCACCGCGGTCTCAGAACACACTTTTTGAATCCAGCCGGCAACGAGTATGTGACACTAGACAAAAACATGTAAAATGACTAGCAACGCAAATATTTACAATGTTTGGAAAAGGCTCCACGTGCGTAGGGATGAACTTGTATAACACATTACATTTAGAAATAAAAAATAAAACAAGAAGGAATTTTAAAAATAACCTATGGCGTTGATGGCTATGCCACCAGGCCCCAAGCCATCACCAATTATCTTGATAAGGATTACCGACTTTTTTTAGCCTGTCACATCCCTGAAGGCCGTCTATGACACGGAGGTTAAGTCTGTCACCCGCCCAGACATCACAGAGCTAAAGCCGCTGCAGACTACATGAGACCACTCGGTAGCGGAGTCAAATATAATAACATTCCTTCCTGCTAAAAAAAGATGTGCCGATCAAAATGGCGAGGAAGGCTGTGGTTTCGTTGCCTTTTTACCGAAAACACGTTATCAAAGCACAGAAAGGGGACATACTGAGGAAGGTTGTTTCACAGTGGACAAAATTATAATAAATAAAGAAAAACGAAAATACTCCAAGCATTTGACAACGATGAGAAACCATGTCTCGCCATGTGTCCAGCGGAAGATTCAACGCACCCGAGCGGGCCATTCAACAGTATGAATACAACCAACAGAAAATGCATCAACAACGACAGGGGCAGCAGAAACTTCTGTCTGAACATGGCAGCAAATGAGCCTCAAAACCACTAAACGACCGCCACCAAATACCAAACAGAACAAAGGGTTAGATTGAAAGTTATTGTACAAGAAAAAAACCTATAACTGCACTCGACACATTCTGAAACAGCCCATCAAGAACGACGAAGAAGATTGTTGTTTATGTTATTATTAAAGACAGATTTGCTTAAGAAGAGAGCCTGCATAAATAGTATGGATGTCTGTGCGATCATAAGCGAATGGGGACAATTTTTTCACAAAACAATGGCAGACAAAATGGGATCTGCACCGTAAAGAAAATATACTGCCACGATACCACGGAGATTCAACCTGAAAATTATAATAATAAATGCGAAAGTAGAGAAAGATTGTTTCCGAGATGGTCTTTTCATATAAAATGAGCTCATATAACGATCAGGATGCAAAAGCACTGCTTTTGTTTTTAGCGAAAGTCGTAACTTCGTATTTGCCTTTGGACAAACTATTAACCGCAGAGCTAGCGAAAATGCCCGCTGCGCCTGAAATCACCATTCCAATTTTGAAGAAGATGCCAACGTCTGCATTGGATACCAGATACAAAAAAGAAGGTGGCAGCCAGCATCGACAAAATGCAACGCTTCGGTGCGTCTCACGAATTGCTAAATAGTAGGCCATTTTTGTTATTTACATTTGATTCCTCTTCGAACAAAGCTGAGTCGAACGTCCTCAGTGCAAGCATGCTCCTGGACAAGATTTTAACTTCGTGTCTGCCTTTTCGAATTTCGTAAGCATCGTCATTCTGTATTTTATGGTGACCACAGCGAAAACTGTACTCGGCACATTCTAAAACAACCCATCAAGTACGACGAAAAAGAATGGGACATATTTGACGACTCAGCTAAAATCACACTCCAGTTTATTCTTTATAAATAAATATAGTTTAGATCAATAGCACGAGGAGCCGGTGTTCATTCGTCGAGTGGAGCGGCGAGACTACGCTAGAGGCAGAACGTTGGCTGCTTTTATACACGCCTCCTGCAGCCAGCCAACAAACTATGTCACCAAGCCAGCCATGCAAGCCCCGGCTCGCAGAGGCCGGGGAGACTTCACGGAGAAACTTCTGCCGCGCAAAAAGCGTCCATAGACAACAAGCGCCCGGCACGGAACTTACTGTAGAAGCATTGCGTTACCCTTGCCATCTTGCAATCGCCCGATTCACAGCATACGAAAAGTCACATACTGCTTTATCTCGGTAGCACTCTCAACTATCTTAAGTGTATTTGACCATTAGGTCCAAGCTTTAGAAAATAAGCCTCTAATTACGCCTTAATTCAGTAATTTCAATGCATCACGATCACGAGTTCACCGAGCTGAGCCGACAGACACAATTCGAATTAACGTAGGCATGATAATTTGTACACAGTTTAATAACTGAATACAATCCAGATAATGCATACTATACGATCTCACATATTTAAAAAGGATTTACTGACGGAACGTTTTTAAGACTAAAGTGTAGCCTAGTAACAGAACGTCATGGCAACGGCCGATAATTACTGTTTGAGAGAAGCGGATAGACTGAGCCTAGCTGCAGCGAGTCGCTTGGTTTTATATACCACGCCACCTAGAAACATGTCCGTGCTTGTTGCCAACGGGCCGTGCCGACGCAAAACAATATCATGTGCCAGTGGCCGACGTGTATTAGTTGAGAGCGGAGAGACTGAGCCTGACTGCAGCGAGTCGCTTGCTTTTATATACCACGCCACCTAGAAACATGTCCGTGCTTGGTGCCAACGGGAAGTGCCGACGCAAAACAATATCATGTGCCAACGGGCGACGTGTATTAGTTGAGAGCGGAGAGACTGAGCCTAGCTGCAGCGAGTCGCTTGCTTTTATATACCACGCCTCCCAGAAACATGTCCGTGCTTGTTGCCAACGGGCCGTGCCGACGCAAAACAATATCATGTGCCTACGGCCGACGTGTACTAGTTGAGAGCGGAGAGACTGAGCCTGACTGCAGCGAGTCGCTTGCTTTTATATACCACGCCTCCTAGAAACTTGTCCGTGCTTGGTGCCGACTGAAAGCAATGCCATGTGTCAGCTCTTCGTGAGCTTGGTGAAATAAAAAGAGACACAAGTTATTTTTGGAGGTTTCAACGGATATGGGAATATTTTGTTATCTCGATTATAAGTTGGTTTATAAAATAAAGAATATGAAATTATCGAATATTGCCGTGTTGACCTGGACTGCAACAGTGACTCGGTGTTGTTTCTTGAGTTGAAACGTAAGCTAGCACAAACGATACATGAACAGTGAAAAGGAACGATAAGATTGTTAAATGACAGAACCGTGTCAACGTAACGCAGTATTTGTGGCGGATACAAACACACCAAATAAATCTTGATAAATGCAGTCATCATAGGTCTTATACAAAGACTGACAGGATTTTTAAATGTGATTTAATGACGTTCGTACCTGCCACAAAGCTGAAGTTGAGCGACATTTTGCTGATCGAGGAAAAATGGCTGACCACTCTTCAAGCAGATACAGAACTACATCAGGAAATGCTGCACAGCCTCTCCTCTAGGCAACCTAGATGTAAAAAAAATACGCCTAAAAGCGACGAGATTATTAGATAGCTCTCGACAATATCCGTTAAAAAAATCTGTCCGCACGCCAACCAACGGGAACGCTGGCATGCCACATGATGGACGGGTGCCATCAGACTGTGGCCAAACGCTTTTTGGAGGCCAGTCAAAAATGTGTCAAATAACAAGCACAAATGGACCATATTTCCGGGCGGAAGAAGCGCCTGCTACTTCAACCTACGAAGAAGATGGTATGTCCTGCCTTCTTATCGGTTAAATTTATGATCCCGTGGGCAGCATTGGAGCCGCCAATCAATCCGGGTGGATGACGGAGAAACCTTTCGTCCAATTCCTCAATCACTTCATTAAGCATACGAAGCAACCCGTGCTTCTCTTATTAGACAACCACGGCTCACATCTGTCTTTCGATGGCCTGAACTTGTGTAAAGCAAGTGGAGTGGTAATGTTATCATTTCCACCCCACTGCTCGCATAAGTTACAGCCTCGAGATAGGACTGTGTACGGACCTCTAAAGAAATATGTAAATACGGCTTGTGATAGGTGGATGGTGAACCATCCCGGTTCTACCATGACAATTTACGATATTCCTGCGATCGTATCAATTGCGTTGCCACATGCGATTACGCCTGCCAACATAACAGCTGGATTCCGTGTAAGTTGAATTGTTCCGTTTAATCGGAACATTTTTCTTTCCGAAGAGTTTTCGCCTGGTTTTGTTACTGACCGCCCAGCACCAATCGTTCCAATTCCTCAAGTTGATGAGGCTGAAGGGAAACTAGACTTCTCATTCGATGAAATGAGTTGCAACGACGATTTGCTGGACTTCTCTGTCGAGACCGATCAAGTCGACTTTCTCATCGATCCAGAAACCGGATTCCTCGAACCCGTCGCAGGTTTTTCACGTGATGTTGAGAATCTTTCACCATATTCAGGTCTACGTGCTATGGACCGCCATCTTCAGTCCAGAAACCAAGTGTTAAAAGTGTCACTCCCGAGGATCTACGCACGTACCCAAAAGCTGCTCCGCGGAAACACAACAACAATCGCAGAAAAGGCCGCACAGCAATTTTAACAGACAGTCCAGTCATAATAATTGGAGAACGAGCGAAATAAAAGGAAGCCTGCTGCACATATTTTGAAAGATAAAAAACAGAAAAGAAGAAGGAATAAACACAATGCCAATAGGTTTGCGGCTACAACTTAGCCCATGGAAGATGATTGCTTCTGTTCAGTTTGTTCGGAATCATTCTCATCCAGCGTTGCAAAAGAAACTTGGATATCTTGCATTAAATGCGAGGCCTGGGCACATGAATTGTGCACTTCAGGAAATAAAAACTAAGTTCTTGACCACTGTGAAACTAAGATATGGCAAGTAACCCACCAACCCACCAAGTATTTTAACTTATTTTTTAGCAAAACAAAGCTGAGTCGAACGTCTTTCGTGCAAGCATGCTCCTGGACAAACTATTGACCGCAGAGCTGGCGAAAATGCCCACTGCGCCTGAAATTATCATTCCCTTTTCGAAGAAGATTGACGATTGGAAACCAGATACCAAAAATAAGGTGGCAGCCAACATAGACAAAATTCAACGCTTCAGTGCGTCTCAGAAATTGCTAAATAGTAGGCCATAATTGTTATTTACATTTGATTCCTCTTCGATTCCTCATCCACCTTGCACGATTCTTGGCAATGTGTACCGTGCACACAGATGTATTTTTCAAACGCACCGCCTTACTAATTTGGTTTTAGATAACTAAGCAGTAGAAAACCGACATTGCTGCCAACTCTCCGCCTCCGGTCAGTCATCTCCGCTACAGCCAAAGATGTGCACACTCATCGCACAGAGTCAACTCACCTGAACTAGATTTCATACCCCACAGTAAAAAAAGAAATTCGCAAGTTCGCAAAAATTATCGAGAAAGTGTTCCTCGCGAGATTAAAGAAGTATTTAGAAACTAACGAGATAATTGGCAAAGATCAACACGGTTCTAGAAGAGGTTACTCGACAAACGCTTGATCTCTAAAATCACTGAAGCCCTAGAGAATAAAAGAGCCACAGCTACAATTGTGCCTGATATATCTAAAGTTTTTGATACCTCAGACCCTACTTTAATGATAGAAAAACTAAAAATGTATGGAATCACAGGAGTAGCCGGAAACTGGATAACATCTTACCTGATAGGACGCAAACAAATAGTAGCAAAAAACACGGACAACGAAACCGTACTATCTGAGAGCGAGCAAACGAAGACAGGAGCAAGGAGGATTAGCCTGCTAATGGGGATTAGCAGCAGTACATTTTACCCTGTACACTAATGGCATAGCGAAATACATTGCAAATGATAACCGCGAAGCAATAATGTACGCAGACGACACCACTATACTAATTACATAAACAGATGAACCAGCTCTATCATCACACATAAACAAAACATTGAAAGATCTAAACGACTGGTTCGCACCCAATAAGCTAAAGCTAAACAATGACAAAACAAGATAAACTGGTGCAGAGTTGAGCATTCTAGTTGACTAATTTTCAACATGTATTGGCAGTAAGTCGTGTTGTTAAAATCCCCAAGTGGCAAACGATGCTATGGCAACGGAAAGAAGCCGACGTTCACTGGGCAAGTGAGGGAAGACTAACCTCAGCTGAAGCGTTTTTTAGAACACGCTTCTTATAAACATGTCCGTGCATATAGCCAACAGACCGTGCTGGCCAGGCCTTTTAAAAACATGTCCGTGCAGCCAACAGACCGAGCTGGCCAGGCCTTCTAGAAACATGTCCGTGCATACAGCCAACAGACCGTGCTGGCCAGGCCTTCTAGAAACATGTCCGTGCATACAGCCAACAGACCGTGCTGGCCAGGCCTTTTAGAAAAATGTCCGTGCAGCTGACAGACCGTGCTGGAGTGCGATTCTGTAACGTTACTTGTTTTGTCCGATTTCGAATCGTGCACGAATCGAAATCGAATTCCGTTTCGGCAATATACGAATTCGACATAAATTGCGATTCTATAAGGTCTCCCGAAATGGGAGTGAAGGCAACTTCGATAAATCGAATCGAATTCGGCGGAAGTCTTGAATTGACCAATCAGAAACGTCCTTGGCAGTTTTCAAGTGTACGCATGTTCAAATGCGTGACAGTGACAACTTAACCTGAAAACTTATAAAACATGGCGCCATCAAAAAATGTACAGTTTAGCGACAAGCAGAAGGAAAGATTGTTAAACTATAAGGAAGAGCACCGCGAGTTCGCCTACGGAAGATTTTTGGGCGCATTGGGGCGCCAAAAGTTAAAAGAAATGTGGGAAACGTTGGCGGGCCTACTGAATTCAGTGGGAATAGGCGCCACAAAAAATGTAGCCAGGTGGAAGGCAGTAAGTACCTACATTACAACTATATGCGAAAAATCACCTTCCTTTTAATAGGTACATTATTTTTCATGAGTTCTACATTTCTAAAGGTAAAGGCTCAACTCTGGTAATACATATTTTGCAGTTAAACCAAGAAATTAAATTGCATACGATTGGCGTCGAGCCTTTTCCATTGAATGTGCTAAATAGCCGACCTACCTACTTTACCCTATAAGCACAGCCTTATCTGTCTAATTGTACAAGACAGAAAAAATGCTTGCATTATTAATCTAATTAATAATTATTAGAGCACAGAAATGTATCATATGCTTCAGTTTCAAGTCTGAGTCTTCAGACTAACTTAAATCGGGAATGAGCATGACACTAATACAATTGAACAATTTTAGACATGGTCTGACTGGAAACTGAACACCAGGGCCAAGGCATCAGTGATAGCACTCTATCAGAGAGGGACAGGTGGTGGTGAGGCACCGAAAAAAAAACTTACGCCCATCGAGGAGAGGTTGCTCGACTTCATGGGGCATGAGACAGTGACGGGGGACTAACGAGTTGGGATATGCCAGCGACGCTGAAGAGCTACCGCTTGACACATTCGCCAATGCTTTAGTAGAGGTACGTAACTATGCTAATTAGTAATAATACTTAATGAAAATTATTGTGTTTCTTCAATGAATACATATATGTTGCTGGCTCATACTACAACGTTACATAATTTCATAATTTGCGTAAAATCACAATATTTATATATTATGTCTTGGATATGGGTCAACTCTGACCATGTTAAATATTTGAATCTGTACGAAAATGTAACTCTAAGAGGTTACCCTTTAAAGAAATGAATATATATATACAGGTGGTCACACAATTTGACAATCCTCCATCAAATGTGGATGCAACCACTATTGAAGTATCTGCGCAAATTGAGAGCGTCCCATCAACGTCAAAAGGCAGCCAAGTTGACTCCACGCCACGGCCACAGTCACCAGGAGGGCAAAGGGGCTGCAAGAGAAGAAATACAGTGAATGGTAAAAGCTGGAGAAAATCTACAAGAAAAATTTTCAAAATTTAAATAGGCCTATACTTGCTCTATTGTAGTAGTAAAAATAGCATGGATATCTAATTTATGTATAAAGTTAGTAACACCTTGAAATAATGTTACAGAAGTGGATAGTTTATCAATGAATTGGCCTAGTCAGTATAATATAGAATAGAGATAATGCCCAGATCTTGTGTTAGCAATTATTTTGTAATTTGTGTTACAGATTCAGGTGCCAAGAAATGGAGTAGTTTAGATGAAACTTCATACGATCGGGCAGCAGAAAAATTTGCGGTGCAGGAGGAGAAGAAGGCGGCTACGATGCAAGACATTGCAAAGTCACTTAGCATGATAGCCGAAGCATCCATGAGGCGGGCCGCAGCCGAAGAATTGAAAGCTGCACCCTTGGCCAAAATTGCTGAAGCTAAAGTGGCAAAATATCTTCGCCTGAACTAACAAACTTACTTTGTGCCAAAGTATTTTATGTGTAAATTTTCAAATAAATACTATTATCAGATTTAGAAACCCTGACTTGTTAACTTCAAAAATTCACAACACTAATGAAATTAGCTGCTCATTACATTTTCTAGTGAACGCTAATTTGGTAAGCAACAATATGGCAAAATATAAATTAGGTTTATTGGTAGCTCTACTATCAAAACTTATAGTTTATTAAAAGCTTACTATTCCGGTTGGTCTCCAAGAGCATTAATGCCGCTGCTGCCACAGTCGGTTTACCATTTGGTGGCGTACAGCTTGAGCATGGCCAAGGAAGTCTTGGTTAATGTTCACCGGATTTGCTGCATGGTCCCCAGCCTCTCTACGCCTCTCCTCCTGAGCCTGTTCCTCTGTTAGAGGTTCGGGATCAGGGAGGCGAGCATTTATTGCAATATTGTGCAAAATTGCACAGGCATTGATGATCTGGCGTGCCTTGGTGGGATCATACCGCATGGCTCGCTCGCTGAGAAGGCACCGCCAACGGGCCTTCATAAGGCCGAAACATCTTTCGATGCAGCACCGACTCTTACAATGTACTGTAGTGTAGTTTTCTTCTGGTGAGCCCGGTGCTGCATTTAAGATAGGCAGTAAGAGCCATGGCTCACTACCATAGCCCGAGTCACCTGAAAATATAAAATGTACAAAACGTATTATCAAATTTGAATCCGTTCCTATTTAATATAAATTGCCTCATTGTTGGCCCTGTAAGACTACCAACATATTGTAAAAGCTGCCTTGTATTTTTGCATCGTGTCATAAATTATTAATTCTGGAGTTAATAGGGTCGTGAGCGGCGAAGGAAGCATATTTTTTTTTTTAACTACAATGTTTTTGGAAAAAGATATGGTACTGAAATGTTGAAGCAATATTTCAAAAGAAACCTATGAAAGTGAGTCGAAGTAAGGGATAAAATGATGCCTTACCAATGAGCCATTCCCCGCGCTCTCCAGCAGCGTACCGACGAGCTAGCTCGGTCTTGCAGCGAGACATGCGCCAGATGTGGGCATCTGCAGTACTGCCGTAGAACTGTGCGTTCAGCGACAGCACGCGCATGTCATAATCGCATACCTAAAAATGTTGATTAAGTAACAATACGAGACATTGTGAAATGTCTTTGGATTGCTTTGGAATTTTGGCACTAATAGACTACTATCTATCACTATCAGATTATATAATATTTGGTCTGTTGCAAAGCAAATTGAAAGGAAATAATACACACAATTAAAAACTTAAAAATGAGCCACACATTACAATTTAAAGTGAAATCTGAATCCAATTTATGATAGGTTGTAAAGTTTAAGTCAGAGTTTTCTATTGGTGAATGTAATACAATACAAGAAAAACTTACAGCTTGCACGTTAATAGAGTGATAACTCTTTCTATTGACATAGCGTTCTTCTCGAATTTTCGGTCGCAAAATTCGAATATGGGTGCAATCGATTGCACCAATTGTTCCCGGGATTCCCGTAGCTCGATAAAATCTGCAGACAAGAAATTGGCTGTACCCTACCTACAAGACAATTATGAATTGGGACAAAATGACCGCTAACTACAGACGAAATTAGGCATACCTCTCCTTGATTATGTTTCTTTCAGCTTGAGTCCTGGGGAACCGTATGAGGTGGCTTAGTTGAGAATTTATTGCAGCTACCACCTGGTGTAGGCTGCGGCTAACCATGGGCTGGCTCATAACATGGCAAAAGTCTTGGCCAACTGCCCTCTGGTACGATCCCGAAGCCAGAAAACTTAAAGCACTCAGAACCTGCAGAAGGAGGAATTTTGTAATTTTCTACGTTAGATGACATTAAATTCATACAACTAGTATGCAGACTAGGTACAATCCATAGCATTCAAATCACACTAGTAGGGCCTAATTGCGATTACGAACCCTCGTCTCTACTGGAATGGCGCTACGGCGAACTAATGGAGGCATTGCTGGTCGCAGGTCTTCGACAAGCTCTCGCACGATCATTTGAGGTAGCCGATACAATTTGACAAAGTTCCTTGTGGACATGTCATCAAATGGCTCCGTGATGGAACGAAGCGCATTTCTTCTTTGTCGCATTCGCTGCCGCAACGCTCGATTTTCTAAGCCAGCCTGTCGCAAGGCATCTAAATGATTCCATCCATCCATGGCCTAGATTACAAAGTTATTATTATTAATCGACGCTTTACCAACCCTTCTTCACAATAATTGTTATACACACCACCAAACATAACCTCAATCAACTGTCAACTTACTCAACAACTTGCGCTTCACTTCTTGATGCTTCTCGCGAACAGTGTAATTCAATTTTGAACACAAAAACTAAAAAAGTGGATACGAAGAGATACCTAGAAAATTTAACAAAATGTGTCCCTCTTGTGAAAACAATGTCGAAATCGGGCTGAAATTGGGTCACGAAACGAATTCAGGCAGACACGATTCCAAATCGGCTGTTTTCGGCCGAGTTCGACCTGACAGATGTTATGGAATCGCAAATACACGAATCCATTTCCGTTTCGGGCCAAACCCAAATCGTGGCCTACGAATTCGAGTTACAGAATCGCACTCCTGGCCAGGCCTTCTAGAAACATGTCCGTGCATGCAGCTAACAAGAATGCATCCAGATGGCAAACAAGAAGGGATTTCTTGGAGAAAAAATACGTTGTTCAATGTGAAGCTGTTACGAGCTTGTCTAGAAACTCTCAGGTGTGTGTCGAGCAACCAAGCAATCGGCCTTTTCTAGTTCGATCAGTTCGTTCCAGGTGGCACGAGCTTCTCTCCAAAAATCCCTAGCGCCCTATCTTGCTTATGAAAGATGCCAAGATCCAGAAGACGTGCCGCGGGCAAGTAAATCATCGACTCTGACAAGCTGCCGAGACCAGAAAGTACGTTCGGCTGGTATCGGAATACTCCAGGTCGTCAACTAAAATCGCTGCTTTGGGGGATGCCAAGAGTCTGGCAACATAACGAGGGAATTGATATTCCTGTGTCTGCCGTAAACTTGTCGAAAAACTGTGTCGAGCCTGTAGTCTAGCAACCAACCATATTTAGGCTTGGTAAGGGAGTAAAGGATTATTGTGTTTTATTGTATTATTATAACTATGTATGTATTGTACAAATTGTTAAAACAATGTTCTTGTTAAAAACAATAATAAATAAAAAAAAAAAAAAAAAAAAAACCAACGCAACAAGGCGCCAATGCTAAACATTAAAAAGAATGAATTACTTGAACTAAACTGGTTTCGTCGCATCATGCGTTAAATCGACTCGGCCGTGTTCGAACCCTAAGCCTGTTCAAAGCGAAGTGAAGTGGAAGGTCCCGAATGAACTCGTTCGTCTCGCAAGAGCCATACAAGCCGGAAAAGGAAGTGGATGAAACAGAAATAGATGGACCAGTGAATGAACCGGTGGCCAGCAAATCAAAGTAAACATAAAAACGTAACCCTTGCAAGGCTTACTACCCTGGCAGATAGAGGGCGAGGGTCCCTACAGTAAGGGTCGGAAAACGTTCTACACGATCTGCAGGCACAAGAAATGCAGGTCGTGCAGAGTCACTATCCGCTATCAGCCCGCTGCAGGCGAGAGGATGACTGTCTATGTACACACTGGTGACAGAATTGTCTACCATGCTGACCTGCGCACTCGTGACTTGCGTGGCGCGGATCGTCGTACGCGGTATTCCGCATAGTCAGAAAAGAGGCGTTGGCCGAATTTGATCTCGACCTTGACGTCCTTCAGGATCTGTTTCTATTGCCGAGACGTAGTTCTATTTTCAAGCCGAGACGTATGATCGAAAGATAAAAGAGTCTCAGTATATTAAATTAGTAGGCCATCCTTTTGCTGTATATGTGTACAGTCGAGAGCAGCTTGAGGTTGTAAAAAACATGGACAAGGGACACGCACGACGAGACTTCCAGTGCTACATTTCGACGCTACGGGCAGGGTTGTGTTGCCATTGGATTCGAATCGCAAGCAAGTGCTGCTCTTTCCGGGGTTGTGCAAACTAACGATATCGTCTTCCCCGTGCTAGAGATGTTGTCGTCTTCACACGACAGCTCGCAGGTGGATTCATTCCTGCTGAGCTACAAGCATTGCGCCATAGAACACTGCAGAAAGTGGCCAATTTTCTCGAGGGTGGTGACCGATTTATCGTTTGCCATAATCAACGGTGTGTCCCTGGCGTTTAATCATATGTCCCTGAAGCCTACTTGCTTTTATGCTTTCGAAAGGCCTCGGGCACTGTCGACTCCATGTCAAAGGTGACGACGCTCCATCTCTGTTGCGCTCACCTGATGAAGAACATGGCCGATAATGTGGGCGCCCTTGTGAGAGAGAAGAAGGCAGGCTAAAGTCTGAAACGCTTTATTTTGGAGGTCCTTGGTTTCTGCGGAAAAGCCGGGAATAGTTTTAAGGTTACACAATATTCAGATGACCCGTCTCGCATATGGGAAAAAGCGAAAGCTGGAGGCAATCAAGACAGCGCAACGCGCCCTATCTCTAGGGAAGGCAGTGACGAGTGCGACGGTCCAACCCCCGTCAACGCGTGCGACGACCCCACCCCCTTTGACGAGTGCGACGACCTCGTCCTCCAAGACACAAAACCTCGCACGAACAAGAGACAAGAGGTTGTCAGCAACGATCTGGTTTTGGCCAAGAAAGCCCGGCTGAGTAACGAGGCTAAGCAGACTGACAATCCTCTAGTCATGGAGTCGTGGGGGAAAAAAAGGAAGAGCAAGAACTCCTACTTCAGCAGGCGAATGATGGCCCAGAAGCTGCTCTTGAAGTTTGACGCCTTGAGGCCTGTTGCAGCATCGACTCTTTTGTCCGAAAATAAAACTGCGCGAAAATAAAACTGCACGACAGAAAAAGATACCAAAAGAAAAATAAGTAGAAAAACGATGGAAGTCGTCGCCGCCCCTAATGGGCGAGTTCGAGTCGCCGCCGCCATCGACGGGCAGAACAATTATTATAAGTGCACAGATTTTTAAGTGGGGATATTGCAAGGGTGACCACTCTAGCAGGTTTCGAATTTCGTAAGCCTCGTCATTCTGTATTTAATTGTGACCACAACGAAAACTGTACTCGGCACGTTCTAAAACAGCCCATCAAGCACGACAAAAAATAATTTGACATATTTGACGACTCAGCTTGAATCATCAGAATTTTTGGCACCAGAAGCGAAGAATGCCTAAACTTAGGATAGTTTTCGCTATATACTGGATTATGCACAAGTGCTTCCAGTGCCAAGCATACAAGTTTATTTTAAAGAAATAAATATATTTTCAATCAAGAGCACGAGGAGTCGGTGTTCATTCGTCGAGTGGAGTGGAGAGACTAGGCAACCAGCGTCGCTTGGTATTATAGACGCCGCCTGCAGCTAGCCAACAAACTATGCCAACAAGCCATCCACCAGATTCAATTCATTTTTGGAGATTTTAACGAGCATGCCGACAATAGGGCTATTAGAAAGAAAATAATTCTTGCGTTAACGAATTCAACCTAGGTAATTGACAAGCACTTTTTTCGTATAGAAAATGTTCTCAGAATTATCGATCTTTTAAATTTTTATAACTACACTTCCATTAAAATAATTTTGTAGCTGGACCAACAATTCAACCTGAGAAAATTAAATTGAACATGTGTTGTAATTAAGGGCTTACAATGAACCATGGGTACAATGCAGATTTTTAGATGGCGCCCATTACTTACACAACATGGCCGCACATCTTGCCAGCTTTCATGGGCCAAGTGTTTAATTTTCACATATCTTAACGGAATAAATTCGATGGAATGAAATCTCTTGCCTCCATCGTCCATTACCGGACTGGGACCATCCGTGAGGCGGCGAAGATCGAACGGCGCCCGTTCAACATGAACAAAAGAGACGACAGCCTTCGCCTCCAGCATGCGTGGAAGTGCGTCACGGACAAGATCACCGTGACGCCACCAGTACACCCTGCGAGGCCAACATCGATCACTACCCAGATGGCCACACCTGCCCTCCAAGATATCCCAGCTCAACACACGCGTGGCCACAGCCAGAACCAATATGAAGGCAGCACACCAGGACCGCAGCCCGACCCAACAGACAAGCAACATCCCGCCATAAGACCAAGCGATCGAGAAATGCATTCTACCAACAGAGGCAAAGAATTGTAAACACTCGCCATGCTGCCAGGACGGACTGGGAGGCCATGGAATAAAAAATAAAAAAAATAATAATTTCTTCTAAAGATGACGAGCCGTCGAAAAGTTAGACGCAAAACACATCTCAAAATATTTTATTATTATATATAGATAATATATAATATATTTATATTTATATTATTATATATATGAGGTTTATAATAAAATACCCCGCGCATTGCAAGCGTTTGCAATTTAAATAAGATTTCATCGTAATATATCTCAACATTTTATTTAAATCCTCGTCAGTTCGGTTCGAATGTCACTAGCCTGGCACGACAAGCTGCTATCTAGAGTCAAACGAATCGTGAAAGAATCTACAGAAAGGTCGTCAAGCTACGCTCTAAATAACACTTTGGGCAAACGGAAACAGTTGATTGAACTGCTCGAGCCGTGAGAAATGATTTGGCACACGCCAGTCCATACTCAGTGGTATCGAAGAATAACTGGAGCAGGCTCTGGCAGCTTTCACATGATAAACAGTGCCACCTGCCAAATGTGTATCTACAAACACACAAAGAGATACTTGTTTAGGTTGCAGACAAGCCAGAATAGAATTGTGTTGTGAATAAAAATTTACTTGGACTGCATACAATCGAATCAAAAATTACAGTGGCTGAGAATCTACCGGTAACAGCACATCACACACACATCAGAATTGTATTACAAAGACTCTTGCAGGCCAATTTTTAAAGGTTTTAAAATTATGACAATCCCGTGCCTTTATATATATATATATAATACTATTTTATATAAAATAGACGATTTACCAAACGATGATAATGATTTAAACTGTAAGACAAGGACAAAGGGAAATTTTAAACTAAAGAAAATAAAACTAGAAATAACAAAGAAAGACCCAGATTTTGCAGGTGCAAAACTGTATAATGCTCTACCTAATTATATCAAGGAAAAAAAGTACAGGCGCTAAGAAATAGCATACAAGAGTTTTTAATTGAGAGATTTTTTTGTCAAAGAATATTGTACCATTAAATTTTAAAAAATGGCTGTTAAATAACGTGTATATGTTCTAAATGACAATAAACAAATTATTATATTATTAATGCACGAGGAGCCGGTGTTGAATCGTCGAGTGGAACGGAGAGTCTAGACAAAAGGCAGAGCGTCGCCTGCTTTTATAGACGTCTCCTGCAGCCAGCCAACAAACCATGCCAGTCATGCAAGCCCCGGCTCACAAAGGCCGGAAAGACTTCACAAAGAAACTTATGCCGGGCAACAAGCGCCCAGAGGTAGCGAGTCGCTTGCTTATATAGACTACGCCACCTAGAAACATGTCCGTGCTTGTTGCCAACGGGCCGTGCCGACTGAAAACAACGTCGCGTGCCAACGGCCGACGTTTACTGGTTGAGAGAAGCGGAGAGACTGAGCCTAGCTGTTTTTTTTGCCGTGGCCCTTATCCCGCTACGGCTGCATGGCGATCGCTTCACACTTCATCACCTCTGCCTCGCACTACCAAAGATTGTGCAGCCCGTTGCAAGCAACAGGAATCTCTGATGTGTGGACATGCAAGGATTCATGCAAGGATCAACAATGTCGGAGAGGTAGAATGCATTGTTCTGCTTTTCGGCTGGTATAATGCTGTCATGCTTGGTTCTTAGTTGGATTGACATTCCAAGATGGAATCGAGAAGAGAGAGAGAGGCAGTAAAAATACCGACACGAAAGTAAGATAGGGCTAGAGATAGTCAGAGACTTGACAAAGACTGGGAACAGATAATTCAAGAATTATGAGAGGGTAACACGAGTAATGACGACTTTGCATTAGATGACAGAAGCCAACTGTTTTAACTTAGCACAGGTTCAAACCCAGTTCATCGTCTTGTGTGCCCAAAAGCAATGATACCAAAGGTTTTATCAAGCTTACATGATTATCTTTATATCACTGCCCATGCAAGATTACACAGATTTTACGCAATGGTATCAAAGAAATTCTACTATAAAATACATATGTCGATTGCAATACTTTCCTACGGTACTGTTTTGTCAGTCAACAGGCTAGTGGGCTAATGAAGCGGTGTGGCGATCTTGCACACCTAGAAATTTGGAAAAATGCACCATGTAAAGTATTTTAGACTCTGTCAATTGATTAAAGCCTCGTTTAGGGTCCCCCAAGTCAGGAGTCGGCGACTTGGATCGTCTACAGTAGTTAGCAACATGGCAACTTGATGACACCAGCTGTATGCTTGTGAAAATGGCGTCTATGCAGTCCCAATAACGGCGTTGGCAGAGATATTGCTACGATTATGAATTATATCGAAGAAAAGTTATAGCTCTACTTTACCTCATATCTCTGCTGAAAACGAAGTGACGTTGGCACGTTCGCCCACTGCTCGAAAAGCGTAAAACACTAGGCTTCTATCATAATCTGATAAGTGAAATGAGGTTAGGTGACCACGAGTCTTTCTTCAACTTCCATCGAATGAGCCACGACACATTCGACGAGTTGCTACATTTAGTAGGCCTCGTCGTAAACAAGAGTGTCATTTGTAGGGACGATGTAATATCTGCCTCCGAGCGTCTGTCGATAACTTTGCGGTGAGTTTAAAGAGTATACCTACCAAATAAAGGGCTTGCCACTGGTTGCCTGTTAGTTGACTTTTAGTTTTTAATGCAATTCACTTATTCCAGGTATCTTGCTTCGGGTAACAGCATGACTAGCCTACAATTTGGATGTTGAGTTTCCGTGAGCTCCATATCCAGCATTGTATCAGAGACTAGTAATGCTCTCTGGGAGGTCCTGAAGGAAAGGGTATTCCCAGTCGATTTTACGGAGGATTTTTGGACGTCAGTGGCCGGGCGATTCCATGACCAATGGAACTTCCCTAATTGTATTGGGGCAATAGATGGAAAGAATGTCGTGATGCAGGTAAATTTGAGAAATGAACATATTTTATTGCTGTAAAAATGATCACAGATGAAGATTACAACTTAGTAACCTTCTTTAAAAGTCTTAATCCGTTGCCAAGCTACGAATGCAAGCTACGAATAGATCAAATAATCTGCACACTACCGAAAGAAATGAGTGCCTCGATTAGCAGACTTACACCGGTCAGGAGAAAATGCAAACTAATTATAAGCAACGTCATGAGGAAACTGCGCAGAGGAGACGAATCGGATCCCAACGCCATTATCAAACAGTTCAACCACCTTATACATGAGCCGGGAAACACAATCCAGGACAAAGGCGCTCCCAATATTAGAATAAACTTCTTAGACAAAAAAATCGGCAAGGAACATTTAGCCAAAGACGGACTCCACTTGAACATGCTTGGCAAGCATACTCTGTGCAACACGATTGCACATTTCCTGCCCCTAACAATGATGACAAAGCCTTTATGGGCATCGACTGGCCTGGAAAAGTGGCCACATCAAAGCACGACCGAACCCAGAGATGGTAAAACAACTGGAAAAAGGGAACAAGCAACGGATACACTTCTAGATCGGTGGGTGTTAGTTACGTAAGATGTAAGGCAGCCAACTAGCAACTATAGAAGTGTCATCAGTCGAAATTGTACGGTTGGTATACTTTGCCAATATTGAAGCCAGACTATCATATGGGATCATTTTGTGGGGTAGTTCCTCGTGACTATAAAGACTAAAAGGCTTTTTACACTTCAAAAACGAGCGCTGAGATTTATGGCCAAAGCCAGTACCGACCCTTGTGCCGTGATCTGGGTCAAAGACTCGTGCAGACCTTTATTTAAACGTTTTCAAGTAATGACCCTCACCAGCCTATATATTTTTAATGCGATAATGTTTGTAATTAATGACCAGAGCCTAGTCAAGACTAAATTGAATTCTTGTATTACCAGGCAAAAATGCCAATATAGGCTTGAAAAACCAAATATATCTATTTTTAAAAAAGGTCCAGTCTATGCAGGCTGTTTATTCTATAACGCTCTCTCCTCCGAGCTGAAAGAGAAGAGTGGAAAAGATTTTAAACGTAGTCTTAAGACGTATCTTTTTGAACATTGTTTTTATGACATTGACGAATTTCTTGACACAACTTCATGTGTAAATAGATAAAACGTAATGTTAAATGGATGATTATGTGATGACTAATGAGTGGAATTGGTGCGATGTAAATAAGTATTGTTATGACTTTCCTGTATGACACACTGTGTTCTTGTGGAATAAAAACAAATTATTATTATTATTATTATTATAGAACACGACAGCGAATATACGCCGAAATGCGTTGAAATGTTCGTCAGAAGAATCAGCGCAGGGGAGCTCAAAAGGAAAGGCAAGTACGAAGAAAATTGAACTTATGTGGCATGGCAATGTGCAGTGTTTACGTAAAAAATAGAGATGCTTGAAAGTTCTCTTAAATCTGCAAGCCCTTAGGTTTTATGCCTCACTGAACATTGGTTGCGAAGTGAAGAAATCGACAGTGTAAGTGTGAAAAACTACGTACTAGTTGACGCCTTCTGTACGACAAGCATGAAAAATTGTGGCATTGCTATCTACGCCAGAAAAGGTGTCAACGCAATGCCGTTAGCGACCACAAAGCTTTACAGTATAGAAAAGCATTCTGATTAGCGGCGTGTTCCTACGTAAATGCAGTTGGCAAATTCACCATTATCTCACTATATCGACCACCAACGGGTAATATGGATGTATTTCTGGAAAAAATGTCCGAGTTCTTAACTTTACGCATTAGAAGTCAGTCACATGGCCTTTTGGTGACCGGAGACTTTAATTATAATTTTAAAGTTGACTCGAGCGGTAAAACGGCGCTTATTGACCTTCTTGCCACGTTCGGCCTTCTCAGGTCGTACCGACGAGAAAAGTTCCAGCCAGTCTGAAATTAGCTTAAGTGGTTCCAATACTCAAGAAAGGAGACGCGATGAAGGTAGAAAACTATAGACAGGTCTCAATTCTCTCAGTCTGATGCAAAATATGCATATTCACAGCGTAGTGAGGCCACACTGGTGGCAGCTCACCATGATTACCTTTTGGCTACAGTTCCGTCATGGCCCACGATACAGCCGCTGCCTTCAGCCCAATCTCCCGTATCCGTCATGACGGGAGAATCGTGTCTCATATGCCTTCCCTCTGTCCGGCTGCAAGAAACCAATTGATAAAAGGGTTCTCAGACATCGCCACCGTGCTGGACCCCGACTCTCCTTTGTACGAGACGTTACCCTCACTTACCCAAGTTGAACGTGAACAACTCGACACACCCTTCACGCTCAAAGAGTTTGCGACCGCTCTCAGAGAGCTTAACAAGGAAAAAGCACAAGGAATCGATAGACTAACAGCAGAGTTCTACTTAGCTTTCTGGGTCGAACTCTCTACACCATACTGGCAAGTATTTAAGCACGCAATGGAAAATGGTCAGCTTCCAATATCGGCTCATAAGTCAGTCCCGACTTTGATACCAAAATTGGGAGATAGACTCGATATAAAAAACTGGAGACCGATTTATTTGCTAACAACAGGTTCCAAAATTCTAGCGCGTGACTCTCTACCCGATTGAAAAAATTTACGAGTCACAATATCCGTCCTGATCAGGGGAACTGCGTTCCAGGCAGGTCGATCTATGTAGGGACGTGCAGTCAAGGGTAGGCAGGGTTTTTATTCTAGTGACGAGTTTATGAATGGTAATTTAACTTGTAAATATGTTGTAAATGTATTGTAAATGTATTATACTTTTATGTATATGGACAGTACCAATACCAGCTCGCTGGTCACGGAAAAATAAACATTTAAAAAAAAAAAAAAAAAAAAGGGTATGCAGCGCCTACCCAGAAATTATTCAACAAATTGCTTAATATAAAAGCCTTTTTTCGATATCCGGTTTATTTAATTTTCTCCTAAAATGTTTATACGACCTACCAACAGGATATTTTTTATTCGCCTCAACGACAAAAGTATAAAAATATCCACCTTTCCATTTCCACCGGGAGTCGATTTTTAATTGCGCCGCCAACTGTATATAAGCGTCAATCAACGAGCTATATAATAGTTATAGAGAGGCCCACGACGTAGTATCAGCGCGCCTGGTTGTGCCTGTGAGAACTATCGACCGCCATGAGAGTTGGAGTCAAGATCAGATTTTATCAGATATCAACCTCGTGAGAAGATTCTACAGCTAAGATAGATTTTATAGTTCTATTTACTAAGCTATCAAGCTATTTTGGTGTTAAGCATTGAGCTTTTTTGGTGTTATTCGCTGAAGTTATTCTCACGTTATTCAGTATGCCGGCTGCTTGCTCGGCGTACGGAAAATTCAGGCGACTTCTAACAAGAAAGATGCCAGGGCAGGCCAAAGATGTGAGGGCAAAGACAGACATAGCTCCGATTTTCAATTCAGGATAAGTACAGTACATGCCTACACGAAAGGTATGTGACGTTGAAGTTTACCCGGAGATAAGAGTAAATGACCTAGAAAAACAGCTGTGCGAGAAGCAGGAAAAGGTTAGCGAACCCGAGATACTGGTCCTCCACGTAGGCACCAACAACATAAAAATAAAATCGAAAGTGCACTTGATTGCCGAACTAGATTACCTAATTAAATCGGTACAGGTAAAATGGACCAACGCCAAGTGGTCATCGGAGGTATTGTATATAGAAACGATGTATACGAATCCACGATAGACATACTCAACGACGGGGTCAAATGGATCTGCGAAGAAAAAGGCGCCGTCTTCTAGGACTCGAGCCTGCTAATTTAGCGCATCTAGACCGCAGCCATCGCCACAGCGCGCGGTGAGCCAGAAATCAACATCCCAATATCTGCAACAAACAGCAAAGAGGGAACCATCGATATCGCCGGCCATGAGCGTCGTCTGTAAACGTCTAGCGGATGGACAAACGTGCCTGGCCATGGATGACTTCACCAACCGGACAGAAGCAGTCGAGTCAACTAGGCCGTCCACCGGTACCATCCACAAGCGAAGACTACAAGTCGCCAGAGCGAGACAACGGCGATCCAGGGATGAACTCTCTGCAGCTCGAAACTCCCGAATACACAACTGAGATGACAAACAAGGTACAACATCAACCAGTATCTCTAACATCGGCCACGTCAAGCGTCGGCCATATCACGGTTTCAATCCCGACGAGGAACTCGTTCGCTGCGCCGACGATGCCGGGGATAATAACAATTTCAGCATCTGCAGCCTTGACAGCCAGTAGGCAACGGAAGAGACGACTAAGCCAGGCCCAAAGCCCCCGCCGATTATTATCAGAGGGATCACCAACTTCATCCAGCTGGGAACTTCCCTGCAGGCCATTTGTGAGAGAGAAATCAAGTTTGGCTGAACATGTGAAAAGTCAAACCATTCATCATTGAAGAAGCTGTTAAGAAACGTTAGAAATGGAGCCCTCCCTGCTGACCCTACAAACCATTGGGATTTTGAAATTAAAGACTCGTACAAAACAACTGGCGGAGAGGCCCCCAGGCCATTTTTAATATATGACAATGGACCGAATAAGCTGCATCGAATTGTCATATTTGCATTGGATAATGCGCTACGATAATTAGCCAGTGCATCGAGCTGGTTTATGGACGGACATTTTTCGTTGGCGCCGATATCAGTGTATGTGATTAGAGCTACTGTAGCAGATGTCGGTGTGTCGTGTGTTTACGCGTTTTTAAGCGGGAAGTCGCAAGCCATCTACCAGAAAATGTTACGTACCATTTCAGAAATGACAATTTAGGATTTATGCTAGTTCCAAGAAAACTAGTAGTCGATTTTGAACAGGCCATGATACAAGCAATCCAAAAGGTGTTTGGTGCCGATGTTGCCTAACCGGGGTGCTTTTTCCACCTCTGCCAGAGTATGCGAAGAAAGGTGCAGCAGCTCGCGCTTACGACTGCGGTCTAGGACAACACAGAAATTGAACTTCATTGCGGCATGATAGATGCCTTGCAGTGGTGGTTCGTGCATGAGGCAATCATGCTTTAAGGTTGAATGTTCGAATCGAGCTGTTTCTAAAAAAATAGCGAGCTGTTTTTTAATTTGGCGCGGTATTTCATCCCTACGATCGTTTGTGATACGACCCGCAACACAACATCACAAGCTCGCTCGCGGAAGAAATCCCCAGGGAGGCAAACGACGACCAGCCGCCTCTAGTTTATAGGCGGGAGGGGAGGGTCATGTGCTTCGTTCTTTCGGTCTCTGCTGCCCAGAGAAGGAACTGTGTAGTATGACGTCGAGAGGAGGCTACGAATAATTGCGAACTTTTCCCGATTGCGCACGACGTTAGCAAGCAGGGAGGGAAATCGGAAAACATAGCGCGCCACAGAATTATAATTTTGGCTGATAGAAGTTTAGCGATTTTCACTACTTACGAATCTCTTCCAAAAAAATATCATCTTAGTAATGTTAAATAATATCCCATGATATTCTGAAATTGATGTGTGATTCATATTTCAATACTTAAAACGGTCTTAATAAACTGGAAAACAAAGCAAACGCTTCCCTCCCTTTTGAGCAGTCATCGGGAAGTTTAATGTTTATCACGGTGCTAGCACGCATGCAGACCCAAACCGGCATCCTCCGAGTTAAAGCTAGGTCTGAAGACGTGCTTATTTGTCGCTTAGTGTAATTGTTGTGAATGTGAAGTACATATACATTGTGTGTGAGACTTCAACTGTGTACTTTACTTGTGTGATCTAACGTGTTATGGTTTTGTTTCTGTGTTCGTTTATGTTAATATGGCGGCATTGCGGAATGTAGTCGACCAACTGCTGGATTTTCCATTATCGAAGCGCGATTATGCTGAAAGAGTAGGGATTAAAACTACTGGTCAGCCAACGCCGAATCTTAACTTAGTTCAGAGCGATGGTAAAAGATACAACAGGGCATTTGCACCGTCAAGATACAAGGACTGCTCGTGGCTAACTGGAAGTTTAATTAAAAATGCTTTGCTCTGCTGGCCGTGTGTTTTATTTCCTGCGCCTGGAAACCAAAACAGCGTGTGGCAAAGTGATGGTTACACAGACTGGAAAAATTTGTCTCGTGGATTAACACGACACCAGGTAAGCAAATATCACCTGCAATCGGAAGTTCGATTGCGATTGATGGGCAGACAAAGAATTGACGAAGTAGTAGACGAAGGCATCAGACTCAGAAACTCCCAGCACAACCAGACGGTTTCTCAGAATCGACTTATTCTCAAGAGACTTAGAGACATCGTATGCTTCCTTGGGCGGCAAGAGATCGCGTTCAGAGGACATGACGAGAGTGAACAGTCATCAAACAGAGGTTCATATCGTGAACAATATGAACTTCTGTGCAAATACGATAACGTTCTCCAAAAGAACAAAGATTCCACGGTGTTCACTGGCGTTTCTAAAATTACGCAGAATGAGCTAATCGAATCTATTAAGCACGTGATTCGGGATCAAATTGACAATGAAGTATCCAAAGCACCATTCTTTTCGTGGCAAATAGACGAGACTACCGATATTTCTTGCAAATCGCAAGTTTCGATAGTAATTCGGTACGTCAAAGACGCAACTGTGGTAGAGAGATTTTTAGGATTCTTTGACGTCAGTGCGGGCCGCGACGCAGCTGCTATGAATTCTCTAGTCACAACAGAGCTTAGTAAATACAACTTCAAGGAAAAGCTGGTTGCACAGACCTACGACGGGGCAGCGGTTATGGCATCAGAATTAAATGGGTTGCACTCCAAGATTAAGCTAGTTGCTCCACAAGCAACGTTCATACATTGTTATGCCCGTAAGCTTAACTTAGTGCTGAGTAAGGGGGCACACAATATCCGAGATGTTCGAATTTTCTTCTCAAATCTGGCGGGATTTTCTTCGTTCTTCTCGAAATCAACAAAGCGAACGAACGTGCTCGACACTCTGTGTGCGCAAAGGCTTCCAGACGCACCCAGGCGCACCCAGGCGGTGGAAATATTCTTCCAGGGCAGTACTTACCGTCGCTTTTGAAATAATAAGAGACTCTGCCGACTTTGAAGACCAGGCCATTCGAGAATCTGTTGGGTTCATTAACTTTCTGGAGAACTTCCAGTTCATGTTCATGCTACTTATCTATCGCAACATTTTCCGCTTCACAGATTTTCTCTTTGAAACTCTTCAATCAACGTCAACAGATATAGAGTTTTGCAAAAGGCGCATTGAATCCGTCACAGCATCAATCAGAAATATGCGTTCTGATGTAGAGTTCAACGTCGTTTATTCAGAAGTAATGGATATTATACCAGAGTCCCAACTACCACGTGGAACTAGCCAAAATTTCAGTCGAAATGTGGATAAATGCAGAGCCATCTATTTCGAAGTTCTGGACAACATCTTGGGCCAGATCGAAGTTAGATTCGCAGATTTTGAAAAACTCTTGTTTTTTAGACTTTTAGATGTGACCATGTTCGAATGTAACACGCAAGGTTTCCCAGAAGCCGCTTTTTAAAAGCTGTGCAATATATATGGAAAATTCTTCGACATCAACAGGCTGAGGTCTGAGCTGGTGGTGTTTTTTATTGCGATAAAGAGCTCTGGGAAAATTGTACTTCTGTGGTATCCTTGCTCGAGTTTTTTTTTTCAAAAACAAGCTGAACGAGCCACTGCCAGAACTTACTAAACTAATGCAGCTCATCGTCACCATTCCGGCAACATCAGCAAGCACCGAAAGAAGTTTCTCTTGCTTAAAAAAAATTAAAAGTTACACCCGAAACACCATGGGACAGGAAAGAATGTCCGGTCTAGCGCTCATAAGCATAGAAAAATCACTCGTCAAAGAAATGGAGATATTGCCACAGTGGTACGAGCGCATCAGCGACTTCTTTGCGGCCATGAAAAAACGCCGCATTAACTTCACTTATCGAGTCAAGAAATCCTTACATGTAAGTAAGAAATATATATTTCAGCCAGCCTCCTTACATTTTAGCCCCACGAACCGCCACTGGCTTTTAACCCTGCGAACCAGGTGGTAGAGGGCATGGCCCGGCTGCTCTCGCAGACCGCACCAAGTGACATATTTGAACTCCTGCGGTGTTTTGACGAGACCTACGTATCTGGAAAAGTCCAGAATATCCAGCCTCTCGTTGTACTACCATCACAAGCCCCTCCTCTTGCGTGGGAGCAAAGACTGCCGCCGATGTTCTCCGTAGAAATTTGAAATGTCAACAATGCGACGCTTGATGGCAGCGACAGGACCAACAAAATGACAGACTCCTGGGCAAGCAATCAAATCACTCGTTGGCCACGATCACCCTTCGCTCTAGAAAGCAATTGAAGCGTTCGTAAGGACGAGGCCATTGTCACGACAATTATTCTGCAATACGAAATCGGGCAAGCCCCAAAAAAAACGAGCTCAACGAAACTACACCAACCTGCAGAATCGACTAAACAATCTGTGAAATCAACAAAGAAATACAAAAGGAACCATTCCTTCGAGCTGTCGGGCATACAATTAGGTTTTAGGCTGATATCACAGCGTTGACAACAGAAAACAAAGCTGCAGTGGTCAACTTTTAAACAGAAACATGAGGCTGAATGAGTTCCCGGCAGATAATTGAGACCCAGAGAACATTGAGAGGTGCAACAAAATAACGGCAATAATGAAGGGACAGTTCTACGATTAGTGAACGTAAAAAGGTAGCAACACATCGCCCTCGACTCTGCGCTTCGTCCCGAACCCGGAACCACTGAAGATTCTAAAGGTCCTAACTACTGTATTATACAGTTCTTGTGCGTCAAGCGACGGATCGCATCCAAGGAATAAAAAAAATCTGGAACACTTGAAAGCATTAAATAGAAGACAGAAACAAATTGAAAGGTTGTTCGCGTTTTACTCAATAAAAAATACTGTACCGAAGTGTTCGAGATATTATTTTGATCAAAACAAAACGAATTAAAGAGGCACTGGTAATAACTAATGGTCTAGAAATAAAAGGGAAGAGAATATAAACAGATAGAAGCAAACACAACGTGGGTTCGGAGCGAAAAGTTGCTGTTTTTTTCCAGCGAGCGGTTGATTGCCCAAGGATGGGCGGAATTCTCCTTAACTTGATGGTATTGTTGTATACCTTAAAAAATAAGCTTGGAAGATCAGGAAAATATGACTTCTTGAATAGTGAAATTCTAAAAGAGGATATTGAAGTCTTTGCACCGCGGTCTCAGTACACACTTTTTGAATCCAGCAGGCAACGAGTATGTGACACTAGACAAAAACATGTAAAATGACTAGCAACGCAAATATTTACAATGTTTGGAAAAGGCTACACGTGTGCAGGGATGAAATTGTATAACACATTACATTTAGAAATAAAAAATAAAACAATAAGGAATTTTAAAAAGAACCGATCGTGGTGATGGGAATGCCACCAGGCCCCAAGCCATCACCAATTATCTTGATAAGGATTACCGACTTTATTTAGCCTGTCACATCCCTGAAGGCCGTGTATGACAAGGAGGTTGAGTCTGTCACCCGCCCAGACATCACAGAGCTACCGCCGCTGCAGACTACATGAGACCACTCGGTAGCGGAGTCAAATATAATAACATTCCTTCCTGCTAAAAAAGATGTGCCGATCAAAATGGCGAGGAAGGCTGTGGTTTTGTAGCCTTTTTACCAAAAACACGTTGTCGAAGCACAGAACATACTGAGGAAGGTTGGTTCACAGTGAACAAAATTATAATGAATAAAGAAAAACAAAAATACTCGAAGCATTCGACAACGATGAGAAATCATTTCTCGCCATGTGTCCAACTGAAGAGTTAACGCACCTGAGCGGACCTTAACGGTATTTTCGCAAACAGCCTAGATTGCCGCAAAGAGCTAGTACGGTATCTGCAACGCAATAGTACAGGTCTCACGCTCACATTCCAGCCAGATGCCAGGCAGATTGCAAGAGCGAGCGAGGCATCCGAATGCCCGAGAAATAGCATCGTGGGGTGTGCATTTGCACTTTGTCTCATTCTGCATGGTATCGCTCCACTTGCTACACATAGTTTTAGTTTAGTGGCTATGGTAAAGTCGGTGTTGATGCCATCTTTAAAATGTGATTATCGTGATCTTCGATTAGGTGATAGCGTCAAATAATCAAAGTTTTTGAACATACCATTGCTATCGTTTGCTACAGAACAGAAAAATATTATTATGGGTCTGTTCAACCGTATAAATACAACCAAGAGCAAATGCAACAACGACAGTGGCAGCAGAAATTTCTGCCTGAAACATTGCAGCCAATGAGCCTTAAAAACCATGAAAAGACCGCCACCAAATACCAAACAGAACAAAGAGGGGTTAGGTTGCAATTTATTGTCATAAATTGCAATCACCGGAGTCACTCAGTATTTGGTGGTGTCAAAAGTCGTTGCCTTTCGAAGAGAAAAACATCAATAACTGCACTTGACACATTCTAAAACAGCCCATCGAGTACGACGAAGAAGATTGTTGTTTAAGTTATTATTAAAGGCATATTTGAATAAGAAGAGTGCCTGCATTAAAAGAGTATGGTTGTCTATGCGGTCACAAGCGAATGGGCACAATTTTTCCACAAAACAATGCCAGACAAAATGGGATCTGCACCGTGAAGAAAAATATAATGCTACGATACCGCCAAGATTCAACCTGAGAATAACAAAAATAATCGCGAAACTAGAGGAACATTGTTTCCGAGAGACTCTTTTCATACAAAATCAGCTGATATGACCTGACCAACATTTCAGGTTACCATTAAACCTAAAACAAGGTAAACGTACACAGGGATCGAGGTAGATGCCGTAATCCTTTTACAGCTGATGCGTGAAGGCCGGATCAAAATTTAATGGAAAAGATTCAACATCTATAACCGCATTAATCTGACGCAACGCTACAAGCCTCCTGGCTTCAACTACAGCTCGACTTCTACATTATCGTTCGAGAGTGAACATTAATGGAGATAGCTCTTAAATGCTGTGACCACGACGGTGGTTGGCCTGCCAAGCACAGATTGCGCGTGAAGAGTCTGGCATGGTAACGACCTAGCTATTAAAGTGCTCCGGTTTACCAACAAAACGACCATTGTAAACCAAGCCGAGAAGACGACGAACATAGTTCCTTAAAAAAGGTCCTTAATAAGTGAATAACAACGAAGTAAGAAAAACAAATATATTTCAGTTTGCAGCAGGTATACAAAAAGGAGCCATAGTTATTACTCTAAGTGTTTGAGGAAGAAAAATGCCTTTGCTTCATTATCAAAAATCGCCCGACAAGGGACACCCACGTTCATGAGCTGACATCTTCCTGACTTTAGCTAAAAATCCTAGCCAGGCAATGCAAACATAAACCACACGTAAAACCGTGTACTACAGCCACCTCCAGGCACAAAGATAAAAAAGTAAATTGACGTAGGTGCCACCCTCAATTAATTCCCGGTTCAGTCCTCGTCGCCTTCTTTGGATAGCCTAAGCCGAACATCATGAGAAGTTCAAAAGGAGACAACCCGGCTAAAATGCAGGGCATATTACCTTTTTTCTCATCTTTCGATGTTTTTCTACCTAAGAACCCTGCAATAGAAAAGCGACGGTCGACGGTCAAGAATGCAGTGTTAGTGCAAAGATTCCTGGCTGGAAAAAATTGTGACAAAATGGATTTATACATAAGTATTCAATACGAGTTACATAATTGTTATCACCAAATCAAAGCATTATCAAATAATGTATTATTGTTTTTAAGCTGACTTGTCTAATAAATGTTAAACCGATCAGGATGCAAAAGCAGTGCTTTTGTTTTCAGCGAAAGTCCTAAATTCGTGTTTGCCTTTGGACAAACTATTAACTGCAGAGCTAGCGAAAATTCCCACTGCGCCTGAAACAACAATTCCATTTTTGAAGAAGATGCCAACGACTGCATTGGAAACCAGATAAATAAAAGAAGGTGGCAGCCAGCATCGACAAAATGCAACGCGTCAGTGCGTCTTACGAATTGCTAAATAGTAGGCCATAATTGTTATTTACATTTGATTCCTCTTCGAACAAAGCTGAGTCGAACGTCTTAAGTGCAACAATGCTCCTGGACAAACTTTTAACTTCGTATCTGCCTTTTCGAATTTCGTATGCATCGTCATTCTGTATTTTATGGTGACCACAGCGAAAACTGTACTCGGCACATTCTAAAACAGCCCATCAAGTACGACGAAAAAGAATTGGACATATTTGACGACTCAGCTAAAATCACACTCCAGTTTATTCTTTATAAATATAGTTTAGATCAATAGCACGAGGAGCCGGTGTTCATTCGTCGAGTGGAGCGGCGAGACTACGCTAGAGGCAGAACGTAGGCTGCTTTTATACACGCCTCCTGCAGCCAGCCAACAAACTATGTCACTAAGCCAGCCCCGGCTCGCAGAGGCGACGAAGGCTGTGGTTTCGTTACCTTTTTATCGAAAACACGTTATCAAAGCACAGAAAGGGGACATACTGAGGAAGGTTGGTTCACAGTGGACAAAATTATAATGAATAAAGAAAAATGAAAATACTCGAAGCATTTGACAACGATGAGAAACCATGTTTCGCCATGTGTCCAACGGAAGAGTCAACGCACCCGAGCGGGCCATTCAACAGTATGAATACAACCAACAGAAAATGCATCAACAACGACAGGGGCAGCAAAAACTTCTGCCTGAACATTGCAGCAAATGAGCCTCAAAACCACTAAACGACTGCCACCAAATACCGAACAGAACAAAAGGTTAGATTGAAAATTATTGTATAAGAAAAGAACCACAACTGCACTCGACACATTCTAAAACAGCCCATCGAGAACGACGAAGAAGATTGTTGTTTATGTTATTATTAAAGGCAGATTTGCATAAGAAGAGAGCCTGCATAAATAGTATGGTTGTCTGTGCGATCAAAAGCGAATGGGGACAATTTTTCCACAAAACAATGCCAGACAAAATGGGATCTGCACCGTGAAGAAAAATATACTGCCACGATATCGCCGATATTCAACCTGAGAATTATAATAATAAATGCGAAAGCAGAGAAAGATTGTTTCCGAGATGGTCTTTTCATACAAAATGAGCCCATATGACCTGACCATCAAACCCAAAACAAGGTAAACGTACACAGGGATCGAGGTAGATGCCGTAACCTTTTTACAGCTGATGCGTGAAGGCCGGATCATGCCATTGTTGGCAGCCAGCCAACAAACTATGTCACCAAGCCAGCCATGCAAGCCCCGGCTCTCATAGACCGGGGAGACTTCACGGAGAAACTTCTGCCGGGCAAAAAGCACCCAGAGTCAACAAGCGCCCGGCATGGAACTTACTGTAGAAGCATTGCGTTACCCTTGCCATCTTGCAATCGCCCGATTCACAGCATACGAAAAGTCACATACTGCTTTATCTCGGTAGCACTCTCAACTATCTTAAGTGTATTTGACCATTAGGTCCAAGCTTTAGAAAATAAGTCTCTAATTACGCCTTATTTCAGTAATTTCAACGCATCAGGATCACGAGTTCACCGAGCTGAGCCGACAGACACAATTTGAATGCAACAAATATGCTTATATAAACGTCGTCTTTAACGTAGGCATGATACTTTGTACACAGCTTAATTACTGAATACAATCCAGATAATGCAAACTATACGATCTTTTTGCAATATATTGCAAAAAGGATTTATTGACGGAACGTTTTCAAGTCTAAAGTGTAGCCTAGCAACAGAACGTCATGGCAACGGCTGAAATTCACTGCTTGAGAGAAGCGGATAGACTGAGCCTAGCTGCAGCGAGTCGCTTGGTTTTATATACCACGCCACCTAGAAATATGTCCGTGCCTGTTGCCAACGGGCCGTGACGACGCAAAACAATATCATGTGCCAACGGCCGACGTGTACTAGTTGAGAGCGGAGAGACTGAGCGTAACTGCAGCGAGTCGCTTGGTTTTATATACCACGCCACCTAGAAACATGTCCGTGCTTGGTGCCAACGGGCCGTGCCGACGCAAAACAATATCATGTGCCAATGGCTGACGTGTACTAGTTGAGAGCTGAGACTGAGCCTGACTGCAGCGAGTCGCTTGCTTTTATATACCACGCCACCTAGAAACATGTCCGTGCTTGGTGCCAACTAAAAACAACGTTATGTCCCTGCTCTACGTGAGCTTCGTGAAATGAAAAGTGACACAAGTTATTTTTGGAGGTTTCAACGGATATGGGAATATTTTGTTATCTCGATTAAAAGTTGGTTTATAAAATGAAGAATATGGATTTATCGAATATTGCCGTGTTGGCCTAGAGAAATGTTTTAGTTTCTAGCTGCAAAGTCCACTTTGCCCTACAGTTATTATTAAAGGCAGATTTGAAGAAGAAGAGTCCTGCATTAAATACTATGGTTGTCTATGCGATCACAAGCGAATGGGCACAATTTTTCAACAAAACAATGCCAGACAAAATGGGATCTGCACCGTGAAGAAAAATATACTGCCACGATACCGCCGAGATTCAACCTCAGAATAATAATTATAAATGCGAAACTAGAGAAAGATTGTTTCCGAGATGGTCTTTTCATACAAAATGAGCTCACATGACCTGACCATCAAACCCAAAACAAGGTAAACGTACACCGTGATCGAGGTAGATGCCGTAACCTTTTTACAGTTGATGCGTGAAGGCCGGATCATAATTGAATGACCACATTAACATGACGCAACGCTACAAGCGTCCTGGCATCTACTACAGCCCGACTTCTACATTATCGTTCGAGATTGAAAATTAATGGAGATAGCTCTTAAATGCTGTGATCACGACGGTGGTTGGCCTGCTAAGCACAGATTGCGCGTGAAGAGTCTGGCATGGTAACGACCTAGTTTACCAACAATCGACCATTGTAAGCCAAGCAGAGAAGAAGACGAATATAATTGCAAAAAAGGGTCATCAATAAGTGAATAACAATGAAGTAAGAAAACGAATATACTTCAGTTTGCAGCAGATATAAAAAAGGAGCAATAGTTATTACTCGAAGTGTTTGAGAAAGTAAAATGCCTCTGGTTGAATTTCAACATTCGTTCGACTAGGGACACGCACGTTCATGAGCTGGCATCTTCCTGACTTTGGCTGAAAATCCTAGCCAGGCAATGCAAACATAAAACACACGTAAAACCGTGTACTAAAGCCACCTCCGGGCACAGAGACAAAAAGTAAATTAACATAGATGCCACCCTCAATTTATTCCCGCTTCAGTCCTTGTCGCCTTCTTTGGAAAGCCTAAGCCGAACACCATGAGAAGTTCAAAAGGAGACAACCCGGGCAAAATGCAGGGCATATTACCTTTTTTCTCATCTTTCGATGTTTTTCTACCTAAGAACCCTGCAATAGAAAAGCGACGGTCGACGGTCAAGAATGCAGTGTTAGTGCAAAGATTCCTGGCTGGAAAACATTGTGACAAAATGGATTAATACATAAGTATTCAATACGAGTTACATAATTGTTATCACCAAATCAAGGCATTATCAAATCATTTGTTACTGCTTATGAGATGACTTGTCTAGTAAATGTGAACCCGATCAGGATGCAAAAGCACTGCTTTTGTTTTTAGCTAAAGTCCTAACTTCGTATTTGCCTTTGGACAAACTATTAACCGCAGAGCTAGCGGAAATGCCCGCTGAGCCTGAAATCACCATTCCATTTTTGAAGAAGATTTTTGACGAAGTCCTTACTTCGTATTTGCCTTTCCGAATTTCGTAAGCATCGTCTTTCTGTATTTTATGGTGACCACAGCGAAAACTGTACTCGGCACATTTTAAAACAGTCCATCAAGTACGACGAAAAAGAATGGGACATATTTGACGACTCGTCGAGTGGAGCGGCGAGACTACGCTAGAGGCAGAACGTTGGCTGCTTTTATACACGCCTCCTGCAGCCAGCCAACAAACTATGTCACTAAGCCAGCCATGCAAGCCCCGGCTCGCAGAGGCCGGGGAGACTTCACGGAGAAACTCCTGCCGGGCAAAAAGCGCCCCGAGGCAACAAGCGCCCGGCACGGAACTTACTTTAGAAGCATTGCCATCTTGCAATCGCCCGATTCACAGCATACAAAAAAGCACATATTGCTTTTTCTCGGTGCTTTCATAGACGCCGTCTGCAGCTAGCCAACAAACTATGCCAACAAGCCAGCCACCAGATTCAATTCATTTTTGGAGATTTTAACGAGCATGCCGACAATAGGGCAAGTAGAAAGAAAATTACTATCGCGTTAACGAACTCAACCTAGGTAATTGACAAGCACTTTTTCGTAAAAAAAATATTCTCAATATTATCGGTCTTTTAAATTCTTAGATTTACACCCCCGTTTAAATAACTTTGTTGCTGGCCCAACAATTCAACTCGAGAGAATTAAATTTAACATGTGTTGTAATTAAGGGCTGACGAAGAACCATGGGTACAACGTACATTTTTAGAAGGCGCCCATTACTTACACAACATGGCCACACATCTTGCCAGGTTTCATGGGCCAAGTGTTTAATTTTTACATATCTTAACGGAATAAATTCGATGGAATGAATCTCTGGCCTCCATCGACTATTACCGGACCTGGACCATCCGCGAGGCGGTGGAGATCGAACGGCGCCCGTTCAACATGAACAAAAGAGAAGACAGCCTTCGTCTCCCGCACGCGTGGAAGCCCGTCACGGACAAGATCACCGTGACGCCACCACCCTGCGAGGCCAACATCGATCACTACCCTGATGGCAACACCTGCCCTCCTAGATATCCCAGCTCATTACACACGCGTGGCCACAGCCAGAACCAATATGAAGGCATTACACCAGGACCGCAGCCCGACCCAACAGACAAGCAACATCCCGCCATAAGACTAAGCGATCGAGATTTAAGCTGACTTGTCTCATAAATGTCTCATAAACCGATCAGGATGCAAAAGCACTGGTTTTGTTTTTAGTTTTTTTGTTTTCAGTAGTTAGTCCTAACTTCGTATTTGCCCTTGGACAAACTATTAACCGCAGAGCTAGCAAAAATGCCCGTTGCGCCTGAAACCACAATTCCATTTTTGAAGAAGATGCCAATGACTGCATTGGAAACCAGATCCAAAAAAAGTGGCAGCCAGCATCGACAAAATGCAACGCGTCAGTGCGTCTCACGAATTGCTAAATAGTAGGCCATTTTTGTTATTTACATTTGATTCCTCTTCGAACAAAGCTGAGTCGAACGTCTTCAGTGCAACAATGCTCCTGGACAAGATTTTAACTTCGTGTCTGCCTTTTCGAATTTCGTAAGCATCGTCATTCTGTATTTTATGGTGACCACAGCGAAAATTGTACTCGGCACATTCTAAAACAACCCATCAAGTACGACGAAAAAGAATTTGACATATTTGACGACTTAGCTTAAATCACACTCCAGTGCCAAGCATACCAGTTTATTCTTTAGAAATAAATATAGTTTAGATCAATAGCACGAGGAGCCGGTGTTGAATCGTCGAGTGGAATGGAGAGACTAGACAAAAGGCAGAGCGTCGTCTGCTTTTATAGACGCCTCCTGCAGCCAGCCAACAAACCATGCCAGCCATGCATGCCCCGGCTCGCAAAGGCCGGAAAGACTTCACAAAGAAACTTCTGCCGGGCAACAAGCGCCCAGAGGCAGCGAGTCGCTTGCTTATATAGACTACGCCACCTAGAAACATGTCCGTGCATGTTGCCAACGGGCCGTGCCGACTGAAAACAACGTCACGTGCCAACGGCCGACGTTTACTGGTTGAGAAAAGCGGATAGACTAAGCCTAGCTGCAGCGAGTCGCTTGCTTTTATAGACTACGGCACCTAAAAATTTGTCCGTGCTTGTTGCCAACGGGCCGTGCCGACTGAAAACAATGTCATGTGCCAACGGCCGACGTGTACTAGTTGAGAGCGGAGAGACTGAGCCTGACAGCAGCGAGTCGCCTGCTTATATAGACTACTACGCCTCCTAGAAACATGTCCGTGATTGTTGCCGACATATAACACCATACAAAAAGTCACATACTGCTTTCTCTCAGTAGCACTCTCAACTATCTTAAGTGTATTTGACCTATAGGTCCAGGCTATTAAAATAAGTCTCTAATTACGCCTGATTTCAGTAATTTCAATGCATCACGATCACGAGTCCACCGAGCCGAGCCGACAGACACAATTCCAAATGCAACAAATATGCTCATATTAACGTCGTCTTTAACGTAGACATAATGATTTGTCCACTGCTTATTTACTAAATACAATCCAGATAATGCAAACTATACGATCTCACATATTTAAAAAGGATTTATTGACGGAACGTTTTCAAGTCTAAAGTGTAGCCTAGCAACAGTCGTCATAGCCACGGCCAACGATCACTGGTTGAGAGAAGCGTAGACTGATCCTGGATGCAGCGAGTCGTTTGCTTTTATATACCACGCCTCCTAGAAACATGCCCGTGCTTGTTGCCAACTGAAAACAACGCCATGTGCCAGCTCTTTGTGAGCTTGGTGAAATGAAAAGTGACACTGGTTTTTTTTTGGAGATTTCAACGGATATGGGAACCTTTTGTTATCTCGATTGTTTGTTGGTTTATAAAATGAAGAATAATGAACTATCGAATATTGCCGTGTTACCTTGGACTGCAACAGGTGGACTCTGCTCGATTTCATAGCTTCACCTGGCTGAATGCTTTAACAGCCAGGCGTTGTCAAGGTGGTGCTGGCAGTAGTTTACTGATGTTTTAAAAATAGCTAGCCAGTGAAACATTCGACAATTGTGTTCAATCTCATCTCGTCTAAGACATTTGATAAAAGGTCAGTTCATTTTCTAGGCTCATCGAATGCCAAGCGAGATATCGACTCGCGCACGCGCGCTCGTAGGGCGAGGAAAGTCGTTTGCGAGTTGCGATCTGGACCGGGAGATAACAAAAGGAGTGGGAAACTCAAGATATTCAGCAGTGAACCAGCTTGCCGGAAAAGAAGTTTCGTGAATCACTTTTTGAGTTATTAAGAGTTGAAATGTAAGGGTGAATTTTTCCACCCCTCAACTTATTAAGTAAGCAATTTTTATTTCTTATTAATCAAAGAAAGATTATCATTTTAGAACTAGTCCCATCCTTTTAATTTTCATCGTACAGACGCTAGAGTGGATATAGTGAATGGCCGTGCGGGGCAAAATGTAAAATAATTTGTTTTTTCATCCCCTGCCACGGGAAAACCGCTAAGCGTATGGCAAACAAATTTAAAAAGGGGTTTTATTTCTGGTGTTTTAAGCCTTCTGAAAATTTCGTCAAATTCTGAGATAGTGGAGGTTTTGAGTGAGGGCACTTGATGTGGAATTACTCGTAAGCTAAATATCACATTTACTCAAGCAAAGGATTCATTCTGGTTTCACATATTATAAAAAACAATGTATTTAGATAAACAGTAATATAAAATACATAACATACACATAACATAGCTGTATTTTCTTAACAAGGGATGTCAAATAAAATTATTATATGCGCTCATCAGGTATACATGATAAATATTTAAACGAATAATGACAATAAAAAACCGCTTGGGCAACTTGTCAATCTTAAGTTTGGCCGTATTCACTGGGTTTTTGGTGTTACTCCTGTTGAAATAAATGCATAAAAACCTTAGTTTGTCACAGCAATCAACTTACTAAAAAACATCAAATTTAAAATCACCAAAACTTTAGTTAAAAAAAAGTATCAAAGAATTCAACAAGATTACAATATACTTAATAAGAACTTTGCAAGAGATCTAACATTAACAAAAAGAAACCCAGTATCAATAGTTCATTTCTAAACTATTCCTAAAGATAGGACAAGTAGACATGAGTCTAAAAAATTTAATAGAACCATACAAATGTAATATGAATAATTGAGTTACGCTGTGCATTTATACGTAAAATATTACCTCTCAAAACAGATCAAGGAGATGCGGTCCTTTTGAAAACATCACCCGAATTAAAAATCGACATATACTATCTAACTATCAGGAACCATATATAATATCCGAGTTACGCCGAGCGTTTTCGCATAAATCACAGCCCAAGGAGATGCACGCATTTATAAACCACTTTCCGAACTCACTAACGTACTATTACTTTATTGTTTGAAAAACCTTTGGTAGGGGACAGTCGGCACGAAGCCTGGGTTCCGGAGACGGATATGCACGGTCCATGACAAAGTTAGATCTAATCAACAACATAATTACGTCAAAAGCCTTGCGTAGTGGAGCGTGGCACCCAACCCGTTTCTCGCAGAGCAGACACGCGTTGCAAATTTCCTCGTTGTGGAAGACCAACACACATTGCCCCTGCATATCCAGTCCAGCGCCACCATGTCATATTCTTGTCCAGCCTGAAACAAGATCTTTCACCGTCAGTTCTCTCAGATCAAGATTAACCTGTCTTCTTAATGAGAACCCAAGCCAAAATCAATGTCTGTTTTCATTATTGTTTCAAAAATATTTGAAAAATGGCTGTACGGTTCCATTTATTTAGATTTTTTAAACTTGGGTTCTGGTTCTAGAATCAACATTTTGATTGCAATAACCATTCCAAAAAATAAGTATACTATTTTGATAGAAGTTCTAGAAATAAAATCATGTAATTTTAAACGCAGGGTCTACTTCATTTTTGTTTCCACAATGTTTAGGTAGATTAGACTAAATTTCCTATACCAGCTGACAAGGCTCAAAGCAAAAACATATAAATTGCTTTGGTGCAATTCCGTAGACTGCACACTAACATTTTCGTCTAAATAAATTACACTTGGACACATGAAATATATTCTAGCCTGGAAGTGTATACCTACGATACGACCATAAATGGTCCCAAGCAGTATTAAAAGTATGATAAGTTATTATAGACTTACTTCAAAAAGCTCAAGCACATGCCTATTGCCCTCCGTGAGCCGAGGATGTAAGCAGGCCAGAAGCCTAGTGTAAATCTGAAGAGTGGTAACTTCGCTCTGATCGTCTTCCTGCAAGCGAAAGAAGCGGTCCAGTCTTGATGTGACCATGTTGAAAGTGTCCTCTACTTTAGTCATTTCCACTATCATGGTTTAGATTGATGGAACTAGTGTTTGCAAAAAGTACTCGACAGCATGCCTATAACTTACCAGCTGAATGTTGGAAAGATGAAGGAATTTTCGGAGCACGTCATGGCAGCTGTTTGCCGCGCTCACATAACTTCGTCTAGTCACTGCTGTTTTTTTCAGAAGTTCTTCAATGTGTGAGCTACTTTTTGCCCCATTCTTGATCAATTCTTTGAGGGTTATAGATTGGTAGATATTCTTTAGGTGATTAGCTAGGCTCCGAGGGAATACACTCCATCTCATGAGCATTTATAGATTTGTAGAGAAGCGCACTTGTAGACTTACGTTGCCATCCTGCGAGGTGTCCGCCATGAACGGACATTTCCTGACTATAGCCAAACTATATCCATTGAAGTCGTCTCGCAGCGGCGTGGAAATTGTGGCTCTAATGTGAGCCCCAAAGTGCCGAATTAGTACAAGTTGCTGTGGCCGGTTAGTTTCTAATATCCTTTGATCAAGGGCGGCCTTTAGATATTGCGTTAACTCAGGAATCACAGGGCACATTTATGAGTCTTTTGAGAAAACATTTTGCTGGCCAGACTTCCTAACAAGAACGTTCAATTTTCCTCGCTCTGCCTCTTCGGTAAAGGCCAATTATGATATGAAGGATCAATAATTCGCAGCTAAGCCGGAGTGTGTTGCGCAGAGAATTTGTCGTCGAGTTTGATTAAAGTCCGATTGTTTAACGAGTGCAAATGGCGTGCGGCTGACACATGAATGCCGAAACTTGGAGCGCCAGTTAACAGGAAAAACCTCACTAGAAAGAACGACCAATTGAATCCAAAGGAAAGCTACTAGAGAATCGGCAGCCACGGCCGAGCCAAGCTGTCAGAAGCTGCAGAATTCGAGGGACACATAAAAGCATATCGATTGTTGCACCGGCGACCACATGTCAGCGTCTCTCGACGAACGAGTTGGCATCGGTTGCGAGTGTTGCAGTTATTCAAAGAAGAACCTGTTCAAGTAAACTCGTCGGTTTCTTTCGGTCCCTGCAGTCACTTTCAGGGAATAGTTGGTTTTCCAATAAAAAAATGGGTGTAGCTATATCTTGTTGACATGGCCGAGATTTAAGCGTGACTACGTTCAACTACCACGTAGGCACGTAGGTCAACTACCGTACTGACCTTACTTCACATGTAAGAAACCATAAAACCATAAAAGATCTTCATCTGAGACGATTCAACAAGTCATCAATGCTTGTTCTTGTTCAACGCCACAGTGTATTGGAAATGTTTCTCACATCTAGTTCACATGCCGGGGGTCTGCGCCGTTGTTTGAGTGACTGGTTCTCTTGTACCAGGACTGGAACCCTGGACGGAGTCCTCGAAAAAATGTCTGTTTTAAGCCTTCTTTATTTGGGTTGTGTTTTTATAGCTAATTTACATGCTGAAGGAATATACAGATTGGGATGGAAGTGTCATCTTGCGATATATATATTATATTTTGCATTAGTCTAATGACGAGTGCTAAAAACGCCGCCTCATCTCACGCCTCCAATATTTTGTTTATCGAAAAAAAAAAAAAAAAAAAAGAGAGAATTATCTGAACTATTGAGTAATAATAAATTGCACTCTGTCCTTTGCTTTCCGTAGGCTCTAGGGTTTGTTACACATTTCCCATTTTGCGTAATTTAACATTGGTCTTTTGGAGAGTATTAAAAATGCCAACCCCTCTCACGCCACCAATATTAAGTTTAGCGAAAATAAAATAATTAATAACAGTAGAGAATTGTCTAAACTATTGAATGATAATAAATCGCTTCTGTCCTTTGCTTCCTGTAGGCTGTAGGGCTTGTTACACATTGGCCATTTTGGAGAGCAAATCCGTACAAGCCTCCCTACATACTGCGCTTTAAGACGTAGTCACGTCAAAAAGTTCCTGTTGCGAGTGAATTATCGGCGTCGTCTGATGACTGAACGATGGCTGTTCGTCTGACGTCAGATGGCATGGCCAACGTTAGCGATGCCAGGAAGTTAAAAACACAACTGCTAGAAGACGATATTGTGGTCATTGAACGTAGAGAGACCAAGATTTAGCGTCCTTCTTGTGGACATCGGCATTCGAAAAAATTATCTCTCAGTCTGCCCTTAGCAACTTATCGGCCTTCAAGCCTGGCATCAGGAACTGCAATTTTTTTTTTTTTTTGCTGTGGCCCCCATCCCGCCACGGCTGCATGGCGATCGCTTCACACTACATCGCCTCTGCCTTACACTACTAAAGATTGTTTAGCCCGTTGCAAGCAACAGGAATCTCTGATGTGCGGACATGCAAGGATTCATGCAAGGATCAACAATGTCGTGAAGGTAGAATGCATTGCTCAGCTTTTCGGCTGGTTTAATGCTGTCATGCTTGGTAGTTAGTTGGTTTGACATTCCAAGATGGAATCGAGAAAAGAGAGAGAGGCAGTAAAAATACCGACACGAAAGTAAGATTGTGACGATCAAAAACTCTGCCGTGACATGCAGATAGAGAAGAGTAGGTTGCATCCCCAATAGAAGTGAGTTTGGTAAATCTACGATAGGGCTATCAATTAGTCTACGTGGGAGTAGGAATTGAAGTAGAAACAGGAATTTCTAGTTCTGGGAGGAGCATTTCCATTAGAATGTCCACATGAGAGAGCAATGGTCGTACAGGTTATTAAAAAGGCTATCTGGCGTCGGTCGCTGCGTACCTGCATCAGAACAGCGTGTCAGAATGGTGAAATATGCTAATAAGGTTCCTACCCGCCGTACTAGCCACGGTTCCTGGTCTGCCCTATCTAGCATGTTTGAATTTAAATACCTAGAATTTCTTCGCTATTTGAAGCAGAGGGGATCGTACTGTGTGGTGACGATGGCCTTCAGCCGTTTATGTTTAGGTTTTCTGTGTTCGTTGTAATGGCCTAAGGATTGAATTAGGGGAAAAGGTGAATCTATGGTTTTATCATAAAATTTACTAGCGAGTTTTTGAGCAAAGATTATAAGTGGATCTATCTTTAGTTCGTCATGTAGTGTGTCATTTCAGGTGCCCCTTGGGGCTTTAGTGATGATTCTCAGACATTTATTTTGAATTATTTGTCATTTACGTATGTGTCGTTTGTCAGCCCCGCCCCACACAGCCGATGAATATGACATCACAAGTCTAATTAATATATTGTAAAGCAAAATACCTGACGACAGGTTTCTAGTCTATTTTTACTGCAAAAGAGTGAGGCCGGGTAGTGGGTTTACTGGTGCCCGGTTTGCGGCTAGTAAACTGAATCGCTTCGGACTTTGTTACGTTCATTTTAACCCTCCATTTGCGATACCAATCTTGAATATCATCCAGACCTTCCTGAAGACAGCGCGTGAGGCACGCTATCGACGGGGAGCTGCGATAAATTACTGTGTCGTCTGCGTAGATGCCAATCTCGGCGTTACTGGGTTTTGGAATGTCGTTGATGAAGATATTGAATAGAACTGGAGCCAGTATAGCGCCTTGAGGCACGCCAGCTGCGATGGGACGGATCGACGAGTGTTCGTTTTTAACGTTGACCACAAAGGTTCTGTTAGTCAGGTATGATTTTATGAGGTGCACGTACCGGGCCGGAAGCAGAGTGTTAATAAGCTTGTATAATAATAACAATAATTCTTTTTATTCCAAATTGGCTTTTCAACATTAGAACGTCATTCCAGTATAAATAGTGTATGGTTACATTAATCACATTTATAAAATTCATTCAGTGAGTAAAAACAATGGCCCATTAGAAATGTACGTAATAACTTGCTGAAGTATTTTTCTCTTCGTTTACTCTTGACCTCATATGGTAATTTATTAAATATTTTGACACCATTTGCTAAAGGCCCTTTAACAAATCGATCGTTCATTAGATCGAATAGTTTCTTTTTACAACGCACTTCATATGCATGATTACATTCACTCTCTTTTGTCATATTCTTATTATTAATTACATATAAAACTATACAATATACATACAAACAGGGTAATGGCAATATGTCGAATTTTTTGAAGAGCGGTATAGTTGAGTCTTTGTAATATACACCAGGATCTGTAGGGTCATAGGTAGCATTGGCTAAGTATTTCAATGCTCTTTTTTGTAAAACAAATAGTTTACTTATTTGTACAGAGTGGCCCCATAACACTATGCCATATAACAAACTGGAATGTACATAAGCATAATACACTAATTTAGCGGTATTAAAATTACATATTTTCATTACTCGTTTAATCAAGTAACAGCCAGAAGCAACTTTGAGCGCAACATTGTTGATGTGGGTTACCCAATTTAACTCACTGTCGATAGTTACACCAAGGAACCTAGTTTCGTTAACCACCTTAATACTTTATCCATTTAAATACACAAGAGGACAAAGATTATTATCAACTGATTTGTTATGTGTTTGTTTAGGATTAAAGTTGATGAGGACAGTTTTTTTTATCATTAAGTAATAGGTCATTATTCAAACTCCACTTAACCATTTCGCTTACTGCAAGTTTGCTGGTTGCACCTATATTGCTAGCAATGTCACTAACCAGTTGGGTGGTATCATCCGCAAATGTAGTCAAAGACCCCTCTGTTATTGCCGAAACAAGATCGTTGGTATAGATTATAAAGAGTATCGGGGCAATTGAGCAGCCTTGAGGCACCCCCACATTAACTGTGTGTGTATCCGAGTAGGTAGTACCATTAGCATGCGTTAACTTTACCACTTGTTTCCTATCTCGTAGAAATGTTCTTACCCAATTATTGGCAACGCCGCGAATGCCCATACAGTTCAGTTTTTCCAATAGAAGCCTTTGGTTAACCATGTCAAAGGCCTTACTAAAGTCGTAAAAAATCCCATAGGACAAACTATTCGATTCCTTTGGCAACTCAAGCTGATTTACAAAATTAGAAATTGCAGTCGCTGTTGAACGACTCTTTCTAAAACCATGTTGACATTCATTAAGAAGTGAATTATTTTCAAGAAATGCTATTAGACGTGAACCGTATGCATTTTCGAATAATTTAGAGAAGACTGATTGCAGAGCTAATGGTCTGTAATTACGTATTGATGATTTGTCTCCTGATTTATATAAAGGTTATATTATGGATTTTTTTAGTGCTTCCGGAGGCGACCTCTCCGATGGCCCACTCTCCGATGGCCCACCTACCTTTTTCCAAGCCAGAGTACTTGCGTCGGCCGAGCTTCGGCCGCGCTCGGCAAGACCGTGCTACACAACACAACGAAGACGATACGCGGCTAATTTAAAAGTTTTAGACCTTTGATTGCTTTGCCAGTCAGCATGGATTTAGTTTACTGTAAACCTAAAGGTGTTTTAGAGATGAAACATGGTGAAATGTCTGGTACAACGGTGCGGAGGGCAGGGTGGGGCACATGCAAGGTAAAAAAAATGTTGTTTTTTTATATTAAGTTGACTATATTAAAAAAAAAAAAAACTATTTTATATTAAATCTAACTAAACACCGTTTGCCTCGTGGTGGATTCTGGCCCCGACGCCCACCATGTAGGCGTCCAGATCGACCTCTTGCCTCGCTAGCCTCTGGTGGAGTGATGCCAGCTGGCCGTCAAGGAGGACATACTTTTGTTTCCTCTTTGGAGGTGGCATCCCCTCTTCGAGTTCACGGACTGACTCTGCCATCTCGCGCTGCATTATTTTCAGCGCGTTTACATACGCATGTATGTTGAGGGTGCGCTTGCCCGTGACCGTGTTCAAACGCGCGTGCCACGCTTCAACGTTAATTGTTGTCCGTGGCCCTTCGTTGGCGCTGTGGTTCCACATGGCCCTGTGAGCAAGACACATCGAATACGTCAAATTATAATTATTCAGCAAGTACCCGAAGATTGGATTCGGCCGATCAGAAATTGGTCATTGATATCGGATAAGTAATTCGTGTTCATCGCTTATCAGTGATAACCTAATAACCTGATAACGTGATAACCTAATTGTGACTCAGCCATTAGAGAACGAATGTAGTGGTTTCCATCGAGATTCTTTCTACCATGTACGTTCAATAGTTGGTCGTTCATAGAACGAGCACAGAACAAAATCTTGTCCTTTGCTAATTTTATCGAAGTCGGAGAAAACCGTTTAGCCTGAGATGCGCGAACAAATACACAGAATAAAAATTAGCCAAATAACCCACACAAAAGACTTTCTTGTGGAATTATTGAAACTAGAGATTTCGCTTTGCTTGCTTCGCTCGCTAGGCCTATCAATTAATTTATGTCTCAGCTCGGGGCGAGGTAAGTTGTGTTGCATGGCACCTCCACCAACCAGTCGGTGATGGTATTGGTTATCAATGTAGATGGCCCGACCCCAATGAGACCATTGGCATCACTCAGCACAGACAGTTATTCCAACTCCATCATCACTTGTCAAGATCAGAACTTCTAACATTTAATTTAGCAGAATCACCCACAAACTGGGGTTCCCTGCTGCTTCAACTAATCACAGTTTTCCTACAAAAATTCATGTCATTTTTATAAGTTTTGAAGCGGCAAGAGTTGAGCACCGATAGAAAAAACTGCGGAACAATGTAGCTCGAATGGAGCACGCACAATTGGACCCAAAAATAAAGAACTTGGCATTTTCTTACTTCAAAATTCCCATAATTTGCGAACGTGCTTACAAAAAATATAATAAATAAAACCAGTGGAAGTCACTCGCTTTGCTCTCTTGATCAAAAATAATAGCAAATAACAGCGGAACAACTTACCGAGAAAATTTTCCATTTTCTTCGTCGACCCATGTTTCGACCACGTAGTCAAGGAATTCCCTGGCGATAGGGTTGACCACCGGTACACCTCCTACAACTTCTGTGGGGATGGTATTTTCGATGATGCCATAGGCATCATCGAGGTTGTGCATCGGCACAAGAGGAAGCGCCAACTGCTGCCTGATCCATCTCTTGTGGACGGGATCGTTACGGTAACGTTGTGCCAGCCCAAGCTCCTGCACCTGAAAAATAATTAAAGTATTAAATCAACAGATTTGTAACTTAAAAACAAGTATTTGTTTGAAAATGTAAAAAAAAATAATATGGTTCAAACGAACTAAAACTACTATTATCTGAGTAAAGAGAATTTAGAGCAGTAGGGGAGGAGGGGTCTAAAAGTCTCAGGGGCTAGTAGTCTCAGTGTTAAAATCTCGACTCCAAATGGTACCAGAAGCAAAATACTGATCCGGGTTAATTCGACGTCTAAATTTCTTACTATTCTGAAAATTGCATTCGTTTCGGTGCATAATTCACACTCCTGGAAGAGATTGTTTGTTTTGACAGGTGGTTAGTAACTTTTCTGCTGCTAAGTTATTTCGTATTTTACGGAACAATATCCATCTAATTGAATGTGCATATTTATATTCTTTTAAGCAAACACATTGTCTGTTTATAATTTTTCTTATATGATGAATATATGCACGAGAATCATTTTAATTTTAAATGTAAATCTGAAAGTCTATGATGGGTCTAGTTGTCACAGAAGTAGATAACCCAAGAAGAAGCTTTCAGTATAAGTTCATTTTGTTTGTTTTGTAAGTAATTGATTTTTTTTTACTTTTAACAGAACCAATTTACAAAAATTTACCAATTACGAGTTTATAAAAATAAAAACTCATCGGGGGCTAGATGTCATGTTAAGCGCTGCTCAATTTGTGTTGCAGGAAAAAATGGCAAAATATTTTGACATCAATTATTGAACATTGACTCGGTATTGTCATAAAGTAACTGATGCAGATTTAAATTAAATTAATTATATGATCACATGACGAAATTTCTCACTGAGACAACTAGCCTCAGTGTGTGAGACAACTCGACCCACACGTGGGGTTAAAAGTCTCAAACATTTTTAGGTCAACTAAGAGACATAGCAATTCAACTGACGGTCTAATAAATAGCAAAAAAAATCACATTATAACCAAATGTGTATTAATCAATAAAAAAAAATAACATAAGAATAACTTCATTTTTCTAGAAGATATGCACACATAGATAGATTTTGAGACAACTAGACCCCTCCTCCCCTAAACTGCGAGGTTATAACTTGCGAATTTAAAACGTTGCGCCTACAATAACGCTTCAGTTCACGTCATAAGTAATGAGAGTATGTAGGTAGGTATACCTTTCTCCACAAAGATTGGGTGAAGTGGAATAAACAGCCCCGGTGATCCGTGTTAGGAAGCAGTCCTCGGATCGCTGGGATGATCCCCGATTCAAAATCGGTCTGAATCACTCCAGGGGCAAACAGCAATCCGCGCTCCTCGGATATTCCCTGCAGCCCTCGGAGCATCCGTGCGTATGTTGGAGTTGTCTTGTCTTGCAGCAAACAATATGCAAGAGGCAAAATCTGTCAACAAAAAAATTATCATCGTCATTTGAAAAAGATTAACTTTGTGAATCCTGGGGGGGGGGGGGGGGGGGGTGCGCAGCCTCCGACAGAGAGACGAAGGGGAGAGCTCCAAGTTACCTGATTTTCTCGCAGATTGTAATAGCAATTAGCCCTTACCTGACCACTGTAATTGCCATGTACAGTGTATAATTGCCGGAAATGGCTCGGCATTGAGGCGAAGGTACCGTCCATGTAGATGGTACGTGCAGCGCACATCGCTTGTACGCTTTGCGCCGTTGCAAATATCTAGAAGAGAAAAGAGTATACACAATGATATTGAAGTTGATGAAAAATTGTCAAAAACCAGTCTTACATAATGTTTTTATACTTTGCAGATGATCTTCATTTTTGTGGCTAACAGTTAGTATCACTTCGCATTCAGTTCACAGTTTTTTTTTAAATACTCAAGATTGTGTTTACCAAAATTTTATCGGCATCACCGTCATTGTGGAGCAGAAACCTCTCGCCGGTAAACGTTTCCGTCCACTCCCCTTCCAAAACAAGGTCAGCTAAAGCCGGGGGGACTGAAGGAAAAGACTTCACTCGCGTTTTGTAGAGCGCGTTACGAATGCCGCCAAACGGCATATGGATGGGATTTTCATCCCTGCCAACGTTCATGGCTCGATGTACCTCCCTAGAAAATAATACATTGTCATTATACTCCATGCTAAGTTTATCAACTCTATCAGTAAATTAAAACAAAAACTGATAATCGATTTCAGGTCGCACTGCATTTTTCAAGATATCACTCTTTTGGCCTCCTACGATTTTTAGTCGCGTCTAGTCCAGTCTTTGTATCCAACTACGCCAATAAATAACATGTGATTTACTCCGACGTAATATCATCTCCTCGCCGCGACTTGCAAGCAGAAAGTAATTTATATTTTGACTTGTAAACGGTTAACGTTTTGCTCAGGGTTGTCTTGTTGCATGAAGTAGGGCTTTTTCATTCAATCATTTCATAATTATGATAGTGATTTACGGAAATGCTTAAAATGTACTGCTTTGCATCACATATTTGTAATGTTTTATGAAAAAAATATTACGATTTTTTGGCTGTACAGCGTTTGAAAGTTTATCAAAACAATAAAAATATAATGAATTTTGGTTGATTATAAAATCACCGATTTTGCCGAAAAGGAATTCGATCTAACTAAGAAAAGCAAAGTATGTTGGCATGACATTTGATCAAAAAAGGAAAAGCGGCTTGGTCAAAAATCACGTACGAAATGGAATCTTTTTCAACCCAATGAAATTTCAACTCAGTACCAAATTGAGGACAAAGAAGCGAAAACAATTGTTGGGCCAATTTTGTTATTGTTCTCAGCAACAAAATAATACTTCCTGTACCAGGGGAAAGTAAAAATAGGTACAAGTTACCAGTATCACCTTTAAGAAGCTGCTAATTGATCACCAACTATTTTTTAAGTATTAGGATCTTATTTAAATTGCAAACGCTTGCAATGCGCGGGGTATTTTATTATTACCAACACTTTAACCGTATCAAAAATCGATGCATCAATTTTTGAGACGGTTGGTGTTGATAATAATAAAATATTTTTTAAGTGTTCTATGTGTTTTATGTTTGGTATTTTTCAGCTGTTTGCGATGTTAAGAAAACATTAACGCATTTTTAGATCTAACCGTGTTTCTACAACATAGCAACAATTCTTCTTCGCATTTTCAGGCTGATAATGGCAATCTGCTGAACGGATTATTGTATATTGAAAGTTTAATAGCAATCCGTGCAATCCGTGCTACCATCCTTCGGAAGGGACGTTAAGTCGGTGGTCCCCTTGGTGCTCTTCGAAAGGAGTGGGCAACGTGCTTATGCCGGGTTTCCCATCCACCCTTCTAGGCTAGATTAGGTTCATCATCACCCTATTATTCACCAACGCCATTAGACCAGTGCCACAGGGACAGTTGTCAAAACAGTGTGTCGTTAACTAAAAAAATCAATCAATATTCAAAGGATGGCTAAGGCTCTTACCAAGCAGAAGTATCTTGAGGGTCAGTAATTCGCCCTCTTGAAGAATTTTGTAGGATGCTCCAACTTTGAGCATCCCCACCCTCATCTTTGTGACCAGGGCTGCTTTCAGGGTCGAAGCCCTCCACACCCCAGAGACCATGGTTCCATCACCTTTCACACCCTCTCCCAGCACATACTGCAGCAGGGTGATTTTCGGGCCTAGAAAAAAAAAATCTATTTTAACTGCGCATTTGCCTAAAACACCTGAGTGCATGAAACAATTCATATTAAAATGCATTGAAGATGAGTTGGTCTGACTAAAATGAACCATGCTTGAGCAAGTATGCTCCAATATAACAGCTAAAAAATGAGTTTTAACCAAATATCTCGGTACACTGAAAATTGTGCATCCAAACATTTAATGAGAGATAAAAGTGTGTTTAATGTGGATCAAAAGATACTTTTGCTTCAATGCAATGGGTGTGGTTTGCAAACAAACTGCGCAATTCACGCAGACGCACATCCCAGCGCAGCCACAGTAAGAAACATTTAATAATTATTACATGAAAACTTGCCACAATAAGTTGCACCTCATTGATGTAGATACCACAATCCACAAAGTACATACCTAGGTAGAAGGTACAATTAAATCAAAAGGCATGCACAATTCCTATGGGGCCAATCCAACTCGCGGCAATTGTATGCAACCGAAATCAGACTTTAGTCATTATTGCTAGAAAACAACGCAAGCTACGAAAGTAAAGGATACAAGATATAGTTGTCAATTGTTGCATTACCTTCATTTGGCCTCTGGCTTCTTCTTGGAATCTTTGGCATTGTTGCAGGATGGTTTTAGGATGTAGCCACTGTTAGTCTCGGCACGTCTTTGCTCGGCAACAACGAATGACAGGATTCAGCCAGAAACAGTAGAGTCAGCAGTTATTTTGACGCGCGCAAAATTGAATAGTACACAAAACACATGGTCGACTGTGATGTATAATTAAACGAGTGACACGCGATTGCACTTTGCCTACCACGCTCAACGCTGCGTGAAATAAACTAGTAATGTTTTATATTAAGAACGGGATTTTTCGTGTCACTGCAAATACTGTCACTGATCTTGTCACCGTCGATAGCAGAATCATACTGGTCCCGATCTTTGGTCCCGATGCCTTCTCCAAACACCACCCCTAGTGACTCCGACGACCAACCAATGGCAATGCCGTAGGACACTCCAATACCATATATGGAGTGACTGAGAAATTCGACGTATTATTCTTAAGGTATAAATAATCTTTCCTTTTACATTTGACGGACTTGAAAAGATTTGGTGAGGCATTTTGTTACTCGAGATTAAACACATGTAACCTGACTCTAGAATGCTGGCGCTCTTGTCCCAAAAGCACATGGCTAGAAGCCTGTGTCGCACTATGTGCTCAGCACACAACATAGTAGCTAATCTTGTGTAAAAGAATTGCACGAGCCATTTTGTTACGGATATTAGGGAAAGGACCCCACACTGCGAGCGCTAGCCCGTGCCTCCGAGGGATCCTCACCCTGCGTCGCCACTCGAGATTAAACACATGTAATCTGTGTCCAGAATGCTGGCGCTCTAGTCCCAAAAGCACATGGCTAGAAGCCTGTGTCGCACTATGTGCTCAGCACACGACGTAGTCGCTAATCATGTTCGTTGACGTTTTCCAACTCCCTGGACAGGAACCCTATGATGCCAGGAGTCTCTTTGTTAGGTATAAAGAGGCATCGACCCCTAATGACGCTGCACCTGATAACCGTCCGGCGACGTCTTAGCTTGCGCACAGCTCGAAACTGCTCCCCCAGCGTCTGATCCTGCACAAGTGCCGACACGGCCTGATCTTCGCTCTCCATGTCCACACACACGTTGCCTGCGGTCACATATTGGCGGACGAGAGCCAGCGCCATGTGGTGGTAAACAAAAAATATTCCACTACCCCGAACATCCAATTGTCCCAGTGGACGATGTAGCTGCACGATTTCCCACGCCTAGCATAAGCCAAGCTATGATAAGTTTTGCCCCTAACTACCATGCGCTGAGCGACTCCTACTGTTTGTTCTAAGCTGTGTTCTTCGGGCAAGGCAAGTTCCTCAGCAGCACGTGCTAGCGCAGACTTCAGTTGCACCTCGATAGTCGTTTGCCGAAGCGGCAAATACAAGTCGACACCGCTGCAGGCAGTCGTCTTCCGTTTTTTCGGTTGCTCGATTATCACTGAATGGACAAATGGCAAATTTCTCGTCACACTCATGTCCTTCATGATGTGACTTCTTAGATTGAAGTCCCGAGCTATATTTCGAGAAATTTGCTCGGGAACCGCTCGCGACCCGTGAAACTGTCGTTTCAGGACCCCGATCGCACTTTCAAATACAAATGCACATGTTGATGGCAGGGGCCCGTGCGCTCGGACCTGGGTACTTAGATGACCAAGCGCGTGAACGTTGTACGTGCAGTTTCGGGAGCCGTACAACTCTTCCATCGCGCTCTGGAAGAGTGCTATCATGTGCGACGCCTGGGCAATGCGCTCTTCCGAAACAGGAATGTCACACAGGTATCTGATGGCCGTGACAAGCAGCATTAGATGGAGGAAATGCGAGTCGTTCAAGTAGCCTCGCAGCACCGGCACGAAGTAAAACAAAAACGATCGCCATTCCGAGCCCTTCTACCCTGGCGCGGCATCGAGACTGCGCGGCTTGCGATGAAATGTATGCAGACTCTTCGTCAACGCCAGGATGCCGTTCACTTCGCGCAGCCGACGCCTGATGCTGAAAGGCTTCGCATGGTTCTTCGATGAAATTATTTCGAGAACGATCCTCTTCGTCACGCCCTCGAGACAGCAGTGCATATAGTCCAGAGGAAGCTGCGATGGCAAGTTTATTATCAGTTGCAGCACGCTACCACCTTTCACACCAAACTTCGGGACTCCGAGCTCCATGGCAGCGCGGGCGTGTTCACGGAGGTTTTCGTCCGTGCGGGGGGGGGATACCCTCTTTGTAGCGGTAGATCCGAGTTGATCTTGAATCTTTTAAAATCTGACCGGGGTGGAGACAAAGAGAGCAACCAAATTTCCCGTAAAATTGTTTAGCGTTGCAAATTGCAGCTTTAGCAGGCAAATCGGCAAGGACGTTGTGGATCTTGATGTTGAACAAGCTGATATTGCCCTCGGGGCTCAACACCGGTAAACTTTCTCCTATCTTGGACACCATTCCGTGCATGGACGTGAGCAGTTTGTTCATGTCAGGCTTTTTTTTGCCTGCCCACACGTTGAGGACAACAACGTTGCGATCTGATCGCCGTAAATTGGGCGGCAACTCGATTAATGTTCCCAACACAAACCACAGGCTCAGGCAGTTGGAACGAAATGCAGGAGCAGCGTCAATGTAGATCATCAAATGGCACGTAGGGTGTTCACCGTCAGGGCCGTTCAGATGCCTTCGGAGCAATTCCCTGCATACGCTGCCATCGCCAACGTCCGAGTAATCGGCTGCGTCGATTTGAACGTTGTCTTTAAGGCTGTGAATGTAGTCGATGACAGCGACCCAGTTTTCTACAAGCGAGATATTAAAATTTCAACGATTTGTGCGTATAGTATGAGCTGGGAATTGATGTGCGCAAGATTCAAAACTTGAAATGAGCTCTCTTTCTCAGTTGACACTTAAGAGGTTCAGTTCTTCGCACTAATCTATTCCATTTTGGCGCTTATTACCTGTTATGGTATGGCCATTATTACATGGAATAATGGCCTTTGTATGTCCTTGGTTACTTGTTATATAAGGGATGCGCTGTAAAGAATAAAGCAGTTGAAATCAGAGAGTCACGTTGTTAGTACTTGAGTCCTGCCTGTCCCAACATAACAGTGGCGACGAGGATGGGATCTACATGAATTCTCGGTTCTATGTTCGGATATATATTCTCCATTCTATATTCTGATTTCTGAATTCTGATTTATAAATTCTAAACTCTAAACAAAATTCACCACCATGTCGTTCGGCAAAATCGACACATTCAACGATAGCAGACGTGGACTTCACGACTTACAGTGAACAATTGGCACACTACATGTCAGCAAACTCCGTACCAGCAACAAAGAAGGTATCCGTACTGATTTCACTGCTGGGGACGAAGCACTTCATGACTCTAAAAGCCTTACTCAGTCCCGAGGACCCAGCTTCTAAGACGTACGATGAGTTGATAACTATTCTATCAACGCACTTCACACCGAAAAAGATTGTTATGACGGAACGTTTCATTTTCCACAAAAGTGAACAATTAGAGGCCGAAACAATCAACGACTTCGCAGTCAAATTGCGTAAATTAGCGGTTACATGTGCTTTCGGAAATTATTTGGACGACATGCTACGCGATCGTTTCGTAATCGGGCTAAGATGTAAGGAGACGCAGAGCAGATTATTAGAAGAAGATGACCTCACGTTTAGTCAAGCTTACACAAAAGCAATTAGCGCGGAAACGGCGTCACGCCAAGCCAATTTTATGCACACGGCATCGCCGTCGGCGTGGCCATCCGAGGGACAGGACAAAGAAATCCACGCGTTACACCTTCGAGGCAGTACAAGCAAGAAGCCACCGACATCAACAAGAGATCGCCCCGTGCCGGTAGGAAGCAAGAAAAAGAACTCGAAGACGCGATGTTTCCGGTGCGATGGAGACCACTCATCGCGGGAGTGCCGTTACGTTTCCTTTGTATGCAGAAAGTGCATGCAAAAAGGCCATCTGGCAAGGGTCTGCCAGAACAAGACTGCAATCCGACAGGTCGTGGAAGAGGAGGGCGACCAGACGGAGGACGAAAGCGAAAATGAAGATGGGGAAGGGTTTAACGTAGTGAGTACTCTGCATTATTATAATAGCAACCAAATCATGTCAAACAAGCCATACATCGCAAGTGTAGAGGTTGAAAATCAATTGATTCATATGGAAATTGACACGGGGGCGGTTGTCTCAGTGGCACCTTTTAGCTCTTACAAAAAATTGTGGAGCCACGTGCCTTTGCAAAACTGCAATATAAAATTAAAGTCTTACTCTGGTGAATCATTGATTGTGAAAGGACTTGTCGAACTAAATGTTAAATATAGCAACAAAACTTGTCGACTGCCCCTAATTATAGTTGAGAGTTCCGGCAATAATATGCCTCTGCTAATGGGCCGGCCATGGATCAAAGTACTCGGTGTTGAGTTAAACCAGATATGTGCGGTCAAAACCAAAGAACGGGATGACAATTCAGCGGTCGCGCTGACGGAGAAACTATGCCATAAATTTCATGAGTTATTTCAGCCGAAAACGTCAAAAATAAAGCATTTCAAGGCAAATATAGTATTAAAAGAAAATACCATCCCGGTCTTTTGTAAGGCCAGGCCAGTTCCGTTTGCTTTATTGGAATCGGTGGAAAACGAATTAGACCGGTTAGAAAGGGAGGGAATCATTCACAAGACCAGGCACACTGAGTGGGCCACACCTTTGGTAGTTGTGGTCAAGAGCAATGCTAACGGTGACAAAGGTGAACTTCCCCCAAAGGTTAGATTATGCGGGGATTTCAAAGTCACGTTAAATAAATGGGTGGAAACGGAGCATTACCCTTTGATACGGTCTGATGATCTATTCGCCTCGTTAGCCGGGGGAAAGGTTTTCACTGTCTTAGATTGTTTGTCAGCCTACTTACAGTTAGAAGTTGATGATGAGTCAAAGAAGCTTCTAACCATAAACACACACCGGGGATTATATTCTTTTGACCGGCTTTGCTACGGCATCTCCTGTGCACCCTCCATTTACCAATAAATTATTGATAGGGTGTTGAAGGGAATTCCAGGAGCCAATGCTTATCTCGACGATATTCTGATTGCTGGCTCAGATGTTAAGGACTGCTACCAAAAAGTAGAGCAAGTTCTAGAAAGGCTTCAACATTATGGAATACACTTAAACAAGGATAAATGCACATTTTTTAAATCAAGTGTAAAATATCTTGGACATAAGATCGACAAAGAAGGCATTCACCCAGCAGACAACTTGATAAGTGACATCATAAATGCCCCGAGACCCACCAATACAAGCGCACTAAGGTCATATATCGGTCTGTTTACATTCTATGGCAAATTTTTACCAAACTTATCGACGCTATTTCACCCGTTATACGCACTAGAGAAAAAAGATAGCAAATGGCATTGGTCGGAGGAATGTGAAAGAGCATTCCAGTCTAGCAAAACATTATTACTAAAACATAATGTGCTGGTTCACTACGACTCGAATAAACCATTAATTCTTGCGAATGATGCGTCGCCGGTGGGGGTGGGTAGCGTATTATCACACCGAATGGAAGACGGCACAGAAAGGCCAATCGCATTTGCGTCCCGAACACTTACAAAAACCGAAAAAGGGTACGCGCAGATCGAGAGAGAGGCATTGGCGATAAATTTTGGAACAACCAAATTCCACAAGTACCTGATGGGTAGACACTTCACTCTGCTAACGGATAACAAACCTTTGACAGCTTTATTTAGTCCAAGCCAGGCAATTCCTAGCATGGCCGCGGCCCGCATGCAACGATGGGCATTAAAATTAGCGGCATTTAAGTTTGACATACGTTTCCGTAAAGGGGGGGGGGGGGGGAAATTTAAATGCTGATGCCTTATCACGCTTACCAGTAGCGAAGCCAAACACATCAATATCAAAGGATTATAACATAAACTTTTTTGCACTAGAAAAAAAATTCCTTTAAAAATAACGCACGTCCAAAACGAAACAAAGAAAGACCCATTACTACAAAAGGTATTAAATTTAACTTTGACAGGCTGGCCGGATAAAATACAAGATATGAGTTTAATGCCTTACTTTAACAGGCGAGCAGAGCTCTCTATAGATCAAGATTGTCTGGTCTGGGGCCGACGAGTCATCATCCCAGCCAAACTACATCTAGATGTATTAAAATTACTGCACGAAAACCACCCAGGTAGCACTCGAATGAAAATGTTGGCGCGGAGTTATGTGTGGTGGCACAACTTGGATACAGACATTGAGCAAACAGTGAAACGGTGCTTAATATGTCAGCAAAGTCAAAACTCGTGCCCAACGGTGCCGGTACACCAGTGGCCACTCACAACTCGTGTGTGGCAGCGGGTTCACTTAGATTTTGCAAAGAAGTTTGATCAAACGTTCTTAATTTGTTTTGATAGTTACTCCAAATGGATAGAGGTTTTCCTAATGCAGTCAACAACTGCGGATAAAACGATCCAAGTTTTACGCTCTTGTTTTGCGAGTTTTGGCTTGCCAGAGCTAATAGTCACGGACAACGGTCCACCATTTCAATTTTCGGAATTTGCATCCTTTCTCGAAAACAATGGGATTGAATTAATGCATTGTCCACCGGGTCATCCCCCCTCTAATGGGGCCGCAGAACGCGCGGTGCAAACAGTAAAGAAATCATTAATGAAGCAGCTTCAACAAGACCGGGTAGACAAGGTCGCGCGGTCATTAAAAGAGCTAACAGACAATTTCTTGTTTACCTACAGGAACACTCCTAGCACCGCTACAGGTAAAACCCCAGCAGAAATGTTTCTTAGAAGACAACCCAACATAAGGTTGTCTTTACTCATGCCTAAGTTCGGCCAAAACGACCACAAAAACCACATGAAACAGTTAACAGATAATCGCAATAAAACTAAAGAGTTTGTGGCGGGGGACAGGGTCCTAGTAAGAAGCATACGAAACGAAGATATAATGTGGTGGCCTGGAATAGTGATCCAGAAACTTAGTTCGGTCACGTATTACGTACAAGTAAAGAATCAAGTTAGGTTCGTACACGTGGACCACCTGAAGTTAAACTTTTCCACCGAGCCAGACAGAGAGCAAGTGGCATTACCCATGGAACTATGGACAAAAGAACCTGTAAATCTCGAGGTAGAACCCCCGACTCAATCCCTGCATCCACCAACGTTACCTGCACCTGAGCTAACAATCCGTAGGTCAGGGAGAACAATTAAACGGCCTGAGAGGTTTACAGAGGATCGATGATTGTAATTTACGTGTAGGTACCACGAGGTGTGGCTTAGTAATGTTAATGTAATCGATGATTGTAATTTACGTGTAGGTACCACAAGGTGTGGCTTAGTAATGTTAATGAACATTGGGTAAACACTTAATGATTGAAATATTGTTCAGACCAAATTATTGGTTTGGTTATATTATGTAATTTGCACTATTAGAAAAATAAGAAATCTGGGTGTATGTGTGGTTTCGGATTTAATTTGTCTTTCAATTACCTATGGAAATAAATAAGAAGGGAAATGTTATGGTATGGCCATTATTACATGTAATAATGGCCTTTGTATGTCCTTGGTTACTTGTTATATAAGGGATGCGCTGTAAAGAATAAAGCAGTATAAATCAGAGAGTCACGTTGTTAGTACTCGAGTCCTGCCTGTCCCAACATAACAGTCAAGAGACACACCAAAGAGAAGTCATAAGAGAAGTCAGAAATAGAGAAGAAAAGACTGAAGATCATAAAGCTGAAGACCGTAAGACTGGAGAACATAAGACTGAAGACCACAAGATTGTAGGATATAATGAAGGTGAAGATAGCTTAAAACTATTACATTTAAATATAAGAAGCTTAGCGAATAAACTAGACGCACTTGAGATAGAACTTGCAGGATTAAATGATGTATTAGATATTCTATGTGTTACTGAGCATTGGCTACCCAAGGAGCTCCAGGACGTTGTCATTGTTAAAAACTATGTGCCTGCTGCCATTTTTTGCAGACGAAAGGTGGGGGCTCCGCTATATATGTAAAGACCGACACAAATATTCAGTATTTTAGTAGAAATGACATAAACCAAAGAGCTCTGGAAGGGGAATTGGAAATATGTGCGGTTGAAATTACTGCCCCCGCAAAAATAGTTCTAATAGTGTGTTACCGTCCCCCAAAATCAACTGTAAATGTATTTCTAAGAAACTTAGTTGAATTAATAGAGTGGGTGAATACTAATGATAAACACATCTAACTTTGTGGAGACGTTAATATTGATATAAATGATAAGGCGAATGGAAATGCGTTAAAAGACGCAGTAGCTGTAGTCAACTGTGAGTTACTTAATTTTGAACCCACTAGAATCGCGAAACAGAAATCGATTACTTCCTCTACTGTAATCGATAATGTAATTACTAATAGCCCACACGTTTCATTTATTGCCAAATTGGATCTAGGACTCGCAGATCACCTGGGGCAGCTAGTACACATAAGTAAAGATGAACCCGGAATGAAACAAAGTATCAGTGAACCTCCAAAAGTATTCAAGAGGTCATTCAAACAAAATAACATAGACGCGTTTCAATTAGCAATCAGTGAGGTAAACTGGGACACTGTTATCAATGAAAAAGTGGTCAATGATGCCTTTAATAATTTCAGTCGTAAGTTCAATGAATGTTTTGAAAGGGTTTTCCCATGTAAACATGTAAAATACACTGGTAAAAAGTCAAAAAGAAATAATGAATGGTACACACCTGAACTCTTCGCTAAAAGTATAGTCGTTAAGAATCTCTATCAAATATCAAGAACAAGGAACAATCCCGAGGATAAACGCGCATACGAAAGCGCCCAAAAAGAGTACGCATTAGAAATACAAAACGCAATAAAGAATCACAATAGCAAAATTATAACAAATTCAAACAACAAGTCAAAGGCTGCCTGGACAGTCATTGACAATTATAATGGTAAGAAACGGAATAAAAAAAGAAATGGCCAGATCGTCTTGAGACACAATAACTTAGAGATTAAATCCACAAGTAAAGTGGCCGATTTATTTAATACGCATTTTGTTAGCACCGCGTCCAACATAAATAGTTTGAGCCCAACTTCGGGGCCATCGGTGATAACAAATCAAAGCTTATTTCTATACCCACTGGCCCGTAAGGAGTTTTTTTGAAATCATGGACAAAATCACGAGGAAACAGACCGCAGGCTTTGATGAGGTACCACCGTTTGTATTAAAAAATGCGGCAGTTTATCTGGCTGAACCTCTGATCCACATTATTAATTTATCATTTGAACTCGGAGTTTTTCCAGAAGCATGAATGAATGAATAGTAGGGTTTATAGGCGCGTCAACATCATGGTCATTTTGCGCCTGATAATAAGTTGTGATTAAAAAATGAATAATAAAGAAAAATGAAGTTAAGTAACAGTAGTGACTAGATGTTGTGTAAAATGTTTGCGGCTTTTAAAAACTCAAATAGTTTGTCTATTTCTTTGGGATCGTCGTCCAAGATTTGGCTGATGGTGCTTTCGATCTTAAGCCGCCTGCGCATCCCTACGTATTTAGTGCATTCGATTAAAATGTGTCGGACGGTTAAAACATCATTGCAGGCCTCACATCGAGGTAGGATCTTGTCAGGTGAGAATAAAAACGAGTGGGTTAGGAGTGTGTGCCCGATCCTCAGGCGTGTGAGGACGACCTCCTCCCGTCTCGTGGACCTGATAGACGAGTCCCATGGAGCAATGGTAGGTTTGATATCTTTTAACTTGTTGTTTGTTTCCAGATCCCAGATTTCTTGGAATTTCTTTTTAAAATATGATTTAAAGCTGTTTTTTAAATCGTTAAAACAGAGCCTGTCGTTGTCTACAGCATTTTTCTCAGTCGCAGCCTTGGCCGCCCTATCAGCGAGCTCATTTCCCTGTATCCCCACGTGTCCAGGGACCCAACAGAACACCACCCTGATGCCCTTTGAAGATAGGGACGCCAGGAGTGAGTGAATGCCCTGGACGAGAGTGTGTGGGGAATACAGGGTGTCTATTGCTTGCAAGGAGCTAAGAGAGTCGGAGCAGATTAAAAAACGCTTCTCGCGTTGATTTGACTCGACGTATTTAAGAGATTGTAAAAGTGCATAAAGTTCTGCGGTTAAAATACTACATTTGTCATTTAGTTTAAAACCGTATGAAACGTCTTTATCTAAGATAAAAGCACTGCCAACTGTGTTGTTGTCTTTGGATCCGTCAGTAAAAATCTTGGTAAAATCCTCGTATTCTCTGCAGAGCTCAGCAAATCTTTTTCTGTATACAAGTGGACTTGTCGTGTTTTTGCCATCCGACGCCAGACCGGTGAGGCAAGTAGGTCTCCCAGTGATCCACGGAGGAGTGGCACTGAAGCCATGTGGATACATCGTCCTAGGTAAGTGGAAGGAGGCGTCCACCAGCACATGATTTAGACGGATGCCTGCAGGCATTGTGGCATTGGGGTGAGCGTCGTAAATAGCCTGAAATCGCGGATTTAAAAGAGGCTGATATGTAGGATGCCTTCTCATGCACACCATCTTGGAGGCATATGCCGTGAGGAGGTATTGCCTGCGGAGATCCAAGGGTGGTTCACCAGACTCGCAGTAAATGCTTTCAATCCGGCTGGTTCGGAGGGCACCGGTCGCCAGCCGGATGCCTGAGTTGTGGATGGTATTTATGGTCCTCTTGTAGCTCTCCCTTGCAGAGTCATATACAACGCATCCGTAGTCCAGTTTGGATCTAATCAAAGCACGATAGACCCGCAACATGACCTTTCGGTCTGCTCCCCATTGGGTGTTGGTCAGATAGCGTAAGAGATTAAGACATTTAAAACCTTTGACACGAAGTTGCTTAAAATGTTCCTTCCAATTAAGTTTTCGGTCCAGGACCAGTCCAAGAAATTTAAAACTTTCAACAACTGGTAGAGGATCACCGTAGAGGGCAATCTCTGGGTCGGGAAAAACCCCTCTAAGACGGGAGAAGTGCATACACTTGGTTTTTAGAGTTGAAAACGTGAACCCCATGGTGTCAGCCCACTTTACAAGTCGGTTTACAGTCAGTTGAATCTGCCGAGAGGCAGAGCTAAGGATTTTGGATGAACAGATAATAGCCAGATCGTCAACGAACAGGGAGGCATTAACAGGGGACCGGACACAGTCTGTTATACTATTAATAGCGATTGCGAAGAGGGTTACGCTAAGGACGGAGCCTTGTGGAACACCGTTTTCCTGGATAAAATTGTTGGATAAAACGTTGCCATTGCGGACGTTAAATGTTCTGTCAGCCATAAAATTGAGAATAAAAGTAGGAAGTCGTCCTTTAAAACCCCAATGGTGTAAATTCTTTAAGATGTTGTATCTCCAGGTAGTATCGTACGCCTTTTCTAAATCGAAAAAGACTCCGATTGCATGTTGTTTCATGAGGAATGCATTCTGGATCACGGCCTCCATTCTAACAAGATGGTCAAGTGTGCTTCGGTTCTTCCTAAACCCGCACTGAAGGTTAGAGAGAAGCTTCTTATGTTCCAGCCACCAAATGAGACGGTTATTGACCATCCGCTCCATTATTTTGCACAAACAGCTAGTAAGAGATATAGGACGGTAGCTTGAGGCGTGTTTTCTTTCCTTGCCAGCTTTGTGAATGGGCACTTTGATTGCATGCCGCCACTCAGCCGGAAAGGATTGAGAGGTCCAGAGTTCATTAAAGGTAGAAAGGAGAATAGAACGAGAATCAGGTGTAAGATTTTTAAGAAACGAGTTGTGGACCCTGTCAGCCCCCGGAGATGTGTTCTTGGATGTCCGAATGGCATTGTCAAGCTCCCACTCACTAAACGGCATGTTGTAACTCTCCAAGTTGTTAGCAGAGGCAAACGACAGTTGCCTGCGCTCCGCCGAGAGCTTAATGGACTGGAATGATGCCGAGTAGTGGTGAGAGTCAGAGACATCTGCGAAATGTTGCCCAATACAGTTTGCTATCTCTATGGGGGCTGTAAACAGGTGTCCGTTTCTTTCAATTCCCGCAATCGTCGTGGACTTTCCCTTTCCAGCGATTTTATTAACCCGGTGCCATACTTTCGTGATGGGGGTGACACAGGTGAGTGACGACACATAATTTTGCCAGGATTGACGTTGTGAGTTCCTGATCACCTGCCGTGCCTTGGCACGAAGCTGCCGAAAACGTTCCAGGTTTTCGGCTGTAGGTCTTTTGGAAAACACACGTAGGGCCTTTTTCCTTGCCTTCAGTGCCTCGTCACAGTTTGCATTCCACCAAGGAACGGGAATGCGACGTGGTTTAGTGGATGTTTGTGGAATGGTTTCCTCCGCTGCATTAACAATAATCTCCGTGATCTTTCTGATTTTACTAAGCACATCAGTTTCCATGAGTGAAGCATTGAGGTTTGCAAGCCCAGCGAACCGCTTCCAGTCCGCCCGTTTCAAGCTCCATTGAGCGGGGCAGGTAGGGGGTTGAAAGTCGGTCATGATAGTTAAAATGATGGGAAAGTGGTCACTGTTGCAGAGATCATCGTGAATCGAAAATTCAAACAGAGGGGCCACTGAGGGCGAACACAGACACAGGTCAATTGCAGAGAAGCTCCCGTTAAAAGAGTTGAATCTGGTGTGTTGTCCATTATTTAAAATAACTAAAACGTTGTCATCGATAAAAGTTTCCAACATACGGCCCCTACCGTCAACTGTTGAATCGCCCCACAGGGGGCTGTGAGCGTTGAAGTCGCCCACCAGTACAAAGGGGTGGGGCAGTTGGGATATAAGGTCTTGTAAGTTGGGGGGCGTTGCTGGTGCCCATTCTGGTAAATAGATATTACAAAAGGTAATTGGTCGTGGTACGTGGACTCGGATTGCCACTGCCTGGAGGGGTGTTAAGAGTGGCAGTGGACTTGACACCAATGTATCCGAGACCAACGTAGCCACTCCACCATGCGCCCTATTCCCAGTCAGGTCGTCTAAACGATGAAATGTATAGTTTTTTAAAACAGGCGAGTCATTTGGTGTAAAATGTGTCTCTTGCATGAAGATACACAAGGGATTAAAATTTGAGGCTAATAAGCGAACTTCGTCCTTTCGAATTTTAAAACCATTAGAATTCCATGAAATAAAAGTCATAATGCTAATATCACAGAGGAAAAAACTATGGTTAAATATCACAGGTGTCGCTAAGTATTGACTAGAAAGTATCACAGATAAATCTTATTTATTTTTTAAAAAGTCACTAGCGGAGCCAGAATTCCCAGTATAGGTGATCTTTTGTTTTTTTGATCCCTTCCTGGACACCACTGAGGCATCACTGAGGCTGCAGTCCATCTCGTCATTTCGGGAATCAATGGACTCCATACTGACCGAGCGACCTCCTGCCTCCCGACTTTTCCGCTCGCTCACCTCTCTCCTCTCAGATTGTTTTGCCTGGGTAGACCCAGGTGTCCGGGAAGGGCCCGGAGCCGCCGTGGGTGTTTTTTGGTAGGTTGCCATTTCTTCTTCCATTTTTCTGTTCTTTTCCTTCAATTCTTCATTCTCCCTCCTTAGTATTTTAATCTGCTCCGTCTGTTCATCTATTTTTTTGGTCTGTTCCTCAAGCCTCCGCTTGTTCTCCTCCTGCCCAGAGAGAAGAAGGGTCATCATGTCCATCAGAGTCTTGAGTTCTGATGAACGCGAGGGATGACCCTCCTCAGGACCGGGGACAGGAGGTGGAGCGGCGACTTGGGCAAAGGATCTTATTTTGGGCAGACTTGGACAGAGGAGACTGTACTTTCTCCTTGCCTCAGGGTAGGAGATATTTTCTAGGGTTTTAATTTCGCAAATTTTTTTTTCTTTTTTCCAGACGGGACACTCCCGGGACCAGGATGGGTGCGGAGCTTCGCAGTTCGCACAATGAGCGTCCTGGTCGCACGGGGCGTCTGGATGGGCGTCAGACCTGCCACACCTGTCGCACATCCGGCTCCGCCGACAAGACTGCTGGCCGTGGCCAAAGCGTTGGCAGTTAAGGCATCGAAGAGGATTCGGGATGCTGGGCTTTACTTCAACACGGATAAATCCGACAAAGATGAACCGGGGCAAAACGGTAGTGTTAAAAGTGAGTATGTGAAGAGGTGATGGTTCGGGAATATTGCTCTTCCGGGTAATGATCGACTTTATTTCAACGACTCTTTGGTTTTTTAACTCAGACAAGGCCTCCTCCTCGCCCATCTGAAGCAGGTCGTGGCTGAACACGACTCCTTTGCAGGAGTTCAGAGTTTTGTGGGCAAGGGTGGAGACCTTGAATGTTCCCAGAAGAGTTAGTTTAGTGAGTCTATCTGAAATTTCTTTTTTGTTTGTTTCCACAAGAAGGGTTCCGTCACGGAGGCGTTTGGTAGAGCGAAGCTCTCCCACGTCTGCAGACAGGAACCTCTCAATCTTGAATGGGCTCACGCCAGAGAAGGTGAGGTCTTTGTTGGAGTCTTGTCGGGTGATAATGAAAAACGAGTCAAAGGCATTAATAAAGTTAGCATTGTTCGATTGAACGTTATGAACGTTGATGGCCTTATCTAAGAGGCCTGGTAAATAGTTAGGGGGGGGGAAGGGTTTTCTTTGGGGTTTTCCATACAGTTTGGAGAAAATTTCGTCGTCTGGAGCCCTGCCCACCACGGAGCCCAACCAGGGGGACGTTGAACTTCAACGCCGGGGTTGTCCGGACGATATAGTCAGTGGACACCAGTAGCCGCGAGTGACCGTAAATGATGGGACTCAGGTACGGCCATCACGCCACCGGTGCCCCCATCCTCATCCACGCGTGAAAGGTTAATGTTTCAGGCAAGCCGATTGACTGGGGGTGGATTAGCCCCCAGCCTCCTGTTTAAGGTGAAGCGGTAACTAAAGAAGTGTGTTGTTGCTACCCTCTATTTGTTCCACATTATGAACTAGAGAGGTAGCTCCTCAACCCCCAAGAAAAACTTTTCCACCCGTACAGGTGACCGCGCACGGCAAACACGCAGGCAAGTGTTCTGATCTGTACAGGGGGTCGGCCGAAAGAGAAGACAGAAGAATATAGGATAGTGAAGGTAAAGAGGTAAGGAAGCAGACTCGAGGACTCCCTGCACAGATCCAAGTCACCAGGGTACTGGAGCTTGCATCGACTCGACATTCAACCAAATCTGTTCCAGTTTCGTTGCCAGGTCGTCATAAGGGAGGGCGCCACACCGCTGTCGCAGAAGGCAGACGGGGGCTTCAGGAGGTGGCAAGGAATGAAACAAGAAGCGAGGCGAAGAGAAGATAGTGAAATGAAGAGAGGAGAGAAAAAGAGCGCACAGATCCTCCTAAGACCAAAGTCCGTGTCCCGCGACAGCGGCGCGGCCGGACCATTCTTTGTCTGGATCCTCGCCGGGAGCCTGTCCGGTATAGGAGACCTTATGGGGAGCGAAACCTCCCCACCGGCAGAGCCTCCCGGGTCATTGGATCACACAAACCCCCTCACCACGGTAAGGTGATAGTCCTCGAGGGGGTCCAGAAGCATTAAAGAGGTCAATTATAATACCACTACATTTTTTTTTATTTATTTATTTTATTTCCGTAACATACATGTTATTACAGTTATACATCGTCAAACAATATAAAATTATTAATCATTATTAAAGAATTCTTCTATGTTATAAAACTCCTTGCCCATTAGGTAAACTTTCACTTTTTTTTTTAAGTTTTTGGGGCTGTCTATGACTCTTAGACTGGCGGGCAGTGATTTAAAAAGTTTTGCTCCCTTGAAGTAGAGGCCCGATTGGTAGAGTGCCGTTCTATGTGACTGGCAAGTTGGCAGTTGCCTGGACCTAGTGCTGTGTACATGAGAGTCTTGATTTATGAACAGAGAAATATTGGTTTTAACAAATGTGACAGCTTCTAAGATATACAGGCTGGCTAGTGTGAGTATATTAAGGTCTCTAAATGCCCCTCTACAACTGATGGTTCTTGCTTTGCTGGTGATAACTCTTATTGCGTGCTTCTGTAGTTTGAAAACCTTCGTCAGCTCCGATTTTGCTGATCCGCCCCAGAAAACAATGCCGTAGCGTAGGACTGATTCAAAGCTGGCGTGATTCAGAAGATTATTCAGATGAATGTATAGTAAACAAAGGCGTCCCACAGGGAGCAACATAAAAAAGGAGACACTTCTACGGTGGCCAATTACAGGCCAATAGCACTTTTATCAGTATTTTCAAAAATTATCGAAAACGCCTTTTGTGCACGGTTAGTATCGTTTCTAGAAAAGAAGACACTATTCAGTGACTGTCAACACGGATTTAGAAACTCCCGGTCTACAACGACTGCAATTTCAAATTTTATGAATCAACTAATGTCAACTAAGCAAATAAATACGAAGTCTTATGGTATATTTTACGATTTCACGCAGGCATTCGACATGGTGAATCATGAAAAATTATTGACAAAATTGAACTGTTTAGGCATACGTGGAGTAACGAATAAGTGGGTGGAATCATTTATCCGCAATAGGAGACAAGTTGTAAAAATCACACACCCTGAGGGAACAGATTATTCAGATGAATGTAAAGTAAACAAAGGCGTCCCACAGGGAGCAACAATCTCTCCGATATTGTTTATAATATATACCAATGACCTCGCGTCGCAGGTGACTGCAGGCCACTTGACTACTTTCGCGGACGACACAACACAACTAATAAGTGCCCACCCTGACAAAATCTTAGACGCTAGCAAATCAGCTGTTTATCAAATGACAGAATGGAGTGCAAATAATGATCTGATATTAAATGCCTCGAAGACAGTTATTATTAAATTTAATATTAAATCCCGAAATCAGCCTCAGGATAATATGTCACCTCTTTTATATCTTAATGGGAAAAGTGTCAAGGTACTGGATGAAACAAAATATTTAGGATTGACCATCAACCATCGATTGAAGTGGGAATCGCACATCCACAACGTCGCACATAAAATCGCTTCAGGTTGTTACCTAATAAAAAGAGTTTTAAAAACATGCAACTTCAACACCGCCAAATTAGCCGGGATCGTTTCATGGGGACATTCATCGAAAACAAACAAGCTGCTTATCTTGCAGAAAAAAGCCATAAAATATTTATCAAATGTAAGCTATGATCCTACGACCCCAGGGTGTTTTTATAAAGACTCAACCAAGCTCCTTTTTAAAAAATATGACATTATGCCTGTTCCATGTATGTATATCCATAGCATTGTCTTATATTTGAAGAAAAATAAACATTTGACAAAAAACTTTAATAACAATAGCCACGAACAAACTTTAAGATATAACAACAGCTCTTTCAATCTCACGACAACAGTTTTTTGCGATGGACCAATTTTAAATGGTGTAAATATTTTTAACAAACTACCATGTGAAATAAAAAGGAAGCTTAATGACAAAGACTTTGACAAATTTTTTTAAAAAATTTTAATGGGTCATTGTTTTTATAGTCTGCGTGAATTTTATAACCATGTACAATTATTGTAACAAACTGACTTTCCAATGTTATTGTATAGCCAATCTGGAATAAAAACACATTATTATTATTATTATTATTAATATTTTTAAAATGAACATAAAATCAAATATATGGCTAAACACGAGACTAGAAATAGCGATAGATTAATAATGCCAACTGATGTTATACATTTGTATGGAAATCAGCAGAGACGCTATCTTACACCATTTTATTTTAACAGTTTACCTTTAAAATTGAAAACAATCACTCCATATGCTACATTAAAAGAAGGACTCAAAATTTGGACTCTAAACAACATTTAAAATAGCTTAATTAAGGTAAAAATAGAATGTAATATTAGATTGTATTATGTCGGCAATGTCTTTATAATGTTAAAACACACTTGCTTCACAATTATAATAAAAATGTATTCTTATTTTGTTTGTTCAGGTGCCCTGCGGACAAGCTTTTCTAAGCTTTGTGGGGCACCATTTAATTATATTTGTATCTTAATTAAATAAAGAGAAATAAAAAAAAAAAAAAAATTATTATTATTATTATTATTATTATTATTATTATTATTATTATTGTTATTTTTATTGGGTCCTGCTGATCAAGTGCCGGCGCCACAGGGAGAGGCAGATGTAGATCAGGAGCTGGAGGAAGGGGAAGAGGAACAGGTGTATATGGAACAAGATGTTGATCTTCGTGAAACATCCTGACTGGGATAAGCACGTCACCATCATTTGCCGATTGATTGTACTCCATTAACTTTGTATAAACGGGGCAACTGTTCTCATCTACGACGTGAGCCCCTGCAGAGGTATCTACTGTCTGCACGTGGTCTTTGAGTGTCATATCACCGTTAATATCGTCAAATTTGAATGTTTTAAACAATTTCAACCTATTTACATGTACCAGCTGCGGTTTCGCTGTATTGTCAATGTCTACTATTCGAAAATTTACATCGGAGGTTTTCTCATAGATCCTATAAGGTCCCCCATAATATTGGGCATGTTTCTTTGTGACATCCCCTTTGACAACTGGGGTATGTAAATTCACTAAATCGCCAACTTGGAAAGTAACAGGTGTCGACGTCCTATTGTAGATGATCTCATTTTATATGGCGCTGGTAAACATCTGTCGGTTGTAAATAGGTGTTTGAAACTGTGCATCCTTTGTCATACGGGACATTTATGAAGATGGAACATCTGGTATGGCTTGAATAAACTGAGGATTACCAACGTCCACCTGCAATTGCTCGTCTGAGCGCACACTTGGAATTTCGCTAGCACTTCGAATTCCGTGGGTTGTTTTTTCCTCTGGCAAGAATGTCATAGATTTGTCGGCAATATATTCTAACCTGTGTGTAGAAATGCAACCTTTTTTGGATCCTTCTAAGAGGATTTCCGATCAAGCCGGTATGTGCACGGGCGTCTTCGAAAAAACGTGGACCAGTCCGTCCTTCTCTTCGTCTGCACCAATTTTATTTGAAATATGTGTTGACTTGTACACAATAAGAGACTCTACGTCCTTTACACAATCAGCGCTTTCGCTGGAAATGGGAACTGCTGCGAGTTTTTCTAAAAGTGTATCATTAACATCTCCTTGAGTATCTTCTAACGAAGCTTGCACCTCAGGCAAGTCTTTACTTATGGGCTCTGCTCTCAGCTTATTTGCACGTAGTACGGTTGTGGCTTCCACGCCATAAAAAACTCGGTTAGTACCGTCAAAAAGAAATTTGCGTTCGCCGTCAATATTCCATTCGAAGGAATTAAAAAAATCAAAACCAATAATGCCTGTGGATCCCATGTCTAACTGACTGAAGGCAACAACAAACTCGTGCGTTAAAACTTTGGTACCAATGGCCAAACATATTGTGGCTTTCCCACGAATGGGTAGGCGTTCGCCGTTTACCGCAAAAACTTCCCTATCACAGGGTACAAATGAAATATTTCCCTCTTTTAGAACCGACTCGTGAATAATGCTAATATCCGATCCCATGTCTATAAAGCAGGGGTACGAAATGTTTGCCTGTTGTGAATTGGCAGTGATTAAAAATGTGTTGATAATAGGTTTAAAAGATAAATTTGTGAAAGTGGGCGTGTAGAATAAGAATTGAGTCGCTCTTGATAGTTCGGTGGTCTGAGGGGAACCGAACCGATTTAAAAATTTGGAGGTGAGGCTGGCACCGTGTTATCGGCCGATGTGGACTGATATGCTACCGGCGTTTGATTCGCGCGCGGGGTGAAAGCCTGGTTTGTCGGGCCCGGAGGGTTCATTGGACGTTGGCGACACTGTGAGACGTGATGACCTCTACGATTACAGTAATCGCACTGTAAGGTCATGCGATTAGGGCATTGATTCGCATAGTGTCCCACCACCCTGCATTTAAAGCAAGTGGGCGTTCGGGGTGTCTCTGAAGGTCGTGAAGGTTGAACAGCAAGCTGCGATTTCGATTGGGCAAGAATCTCACGCATTTCATGGAGTAATGCTTGCGCTTCGGTGGCGAAGGGAGGAAGGGCCGGATCAGGCGTACCGCATTGCCAGACTACATGTCCACGACCACCACAACGTGTGCACGTGTTGAGAGTGTTTGTTTTTGTTTTAACATCGAACCGTCAATTTATTTCCATTGACAATGTTCACAGGTTATATACCGTGTTGAGAGTGTTTGTTTTTGTTTTAACATCGAACCGTCAATTTATTTCCATTAACAATGTTCACAGGTTACATAAAAAAATTAACAGTAATGCAAAAGATGTGAAATTTTATACATTTCTTATATGCAGAAATTAAAACAACGTGAAAAACATAAAATTGGTAAAGCATTAGAAAAAACAATATAATTTTCCATCCTTATATTTGGACACAGCTTTATTGTTCCACCATTCCAAAGTGTCATTTGGGTTTATGTAGGGGTGCTTTTGTTTGAATTTACAGATTTCTAAGTTGAGCCTAAATTTGAGTCTATGACAGAATATGTTATGATATGATGGTACGGGCAGGTTGGGTGTTTGAAGAAAACGTGAGTAAGTGCGGTAGATGGTTCTTTTTGCAAGACTGATAATGAAATTAACTAGTTTGGAACTATTGTCATGGGTGGATTGCAGGCCGTTAATTAAAGTTGAGGAGGGAAGAAGGGACTGAATGGATGACCTCCTGGATATCCTTCTGTATAAAATTCTGACTGTTATCCATATTTGTTCGCACATGGAGCATTCCAGCATCATGTGCATGGCTGTGCCCGGCACGTCGCACCATGGACAGAGCGGGGAGGGTTGGACCCCCACTTGTGCCGACGCACAGGTGTCACTAGCCTGTCGTGTAGGAAACGCCAAGAAATGTCTCCATCGGCTCCATCAATGGGGTGTTGGTACAAATTATTCCAGTTGACGGCCTCGTCTGTCCATGCACATCTACCGGTCAACTGGAAGACGGGTAAGGACTTTCCCAGACAAACTTTGTACATAGTACTCCTGTCTGCAGGGAAGTCGTGTCGGTTAGAATTCCTCCCTAGAAAACTGAAAGCCATGGAACCTTCGTTTTCCACGACTGGAAAAACGGTTGTGAAGTGGTCTGATATTTTCTTTAGAACTGTAGTCAGCTGACGCGTTGCGGGGACAGACAGTGTGTGTGTGCAAAAGTCATTTAGAGTTCTCACTTTATTTCTACCATCAAGGAGGTCGCCCAGAACTTTGCAATTTATTCTTGACCAATTGAAGCAGCCAAAAAGTGAGAAGAAATGAGTGTTTTGGAAAACGGTGGTGTCGTAGAGCGATATGGACCTTACATCAGTGATGCACGTTGGCATCTTGCTGAGTGTGGGGTCCAAATTAGATCATGCCTTTAGCACCGAGGCGTAAAAAGGGGGCAACATCCTGAGTTTATGTGGCTCGTACAACTTGTTTATTAGCAATGACTGTATAGTGGGGAAATCTCTGTTATATCTTGACAAAAGGTGGGTGGTCAGCCACTCGCTGTGCTCACTTCTGGAACGAGTGATCAGTTGGTTTATGAAAATTAAGCGGAGCAACATCAGCCTGCTGGGAAGATGGTGGACTCCGTGTCCTCCTAGGGAAGGCAAGTCGAAGAGGAAGTTGGGGTGTGACCAATGGTTCCCATGCCACACGAAATTAACGTACAATTTCGTGACTTCCTTGACAAAAGTTTCGGGGGGTTCGAGAATGGTACAGACATGGACTAATTTTGATCCTGATAGCTGGTTGATTAAGAGTCGACGACCTCGGTATGATGTGAAGTGGAGCCATCGTTTCCACTTGGCAAGCCCTATCTTAATTTTGGTCTCGAGATCACTCCAATTTGAGGCTTCCCATCGTTCGCTATTGCCAAGGTATATACCGAGAAATTTCCCCCCTTCAGATGACCACTGACAGTCCAATGGTGTGTCTGGTCGGTGTTTCCACTGGCCACACCATAGGCCTTTACTCTTTTGGATGTTTAGTTTGGCGCCTGATGCACACGAGTAAGAAGTGAAAACGGTGTGAAAGACCTGAAAACCTTCATTTTTGGTGATAAAGAGAGAGACGTCATCAGCGTAGGTGGAAGATACTAGAGGCCGCTCGACTGGTGCTGGAAAAGTTAGGGCCATGTCGCGCATCCTTTGCCGGCACGTGTGGAGTAAGGGTTCTTTGCATATAGTAAACAACGGTCCTGATAGTGGGTCACCTTGCCTAACGCCTCCCCCTCTCAGCGGGCGTTGCGGTACAAAGTTTCTACAAAAGATATGAAAATTGGTCCAAAATTGAAAGCACGAAGTGTGTCGAACATGTATTTATGTTCGACACTGTCAAATGCTGCTTCCTGATCCAAAGATATTATCGCTAGAGGGATGTCTTCGCGATTCGCGTATTGAATTACGTCTCGTATCAGGTGTAGATTTGAGTAAAAAGAACGACCAGGAATACAGTATGTCTGGTCTTCGACAATGATATCCGGCAATAACCTACTGACTCGGTTGGATAGAGCGCGGGCTATTATTTTATAATCGGCGGTGAGTAATGAGATTGGCCTCCAGTTTTTTAATGACAATGGATCACCATGCTTAGGAACTAGAGTCAGGACAGACTTCTGCATGGATTTAGGCAACAAACCGTGCTCAAGACTAAAAGCAACAACTTTTTGGAATAAGGGTGCCAAAAAATCCCAAAAGAAAGCATACAAATTTGTTGTTAAGCCATCAAGACCGGGTGCTCTCCCTTTGCTCAGCTGTGACATAGCTGTTGACAGCTCATCAATTGTCAGCATTGAGTCGTTTGCTTTCATGCTGATGTCTGATAGAGTGGGCATATCTTTGTACAGATCAGGTACAGCGGTCGTGGGTCGGGATTCGTAATGTGTTTTGAAGTACGTTCGTGCGGTCGTTCTGATGGCTGTGGGGTCAGTGATTATGATGTTTGTGTTGTCATGATAGAGCTTACTGAGACTCGTCTTTTCTACCTTACTGGTGTACACAGTGGCGGCTCGTGACTGTTTTTCTTGGAGGGGCGGCAGTAAAATTTCTCCCCCCCCCCCCCCCCCTCACCACTAGCACCATAAGTAATGAACACTGTAGTAGGATTTCAATATTGTAACATTAAAATCCAACATGTGATATTTAAAAAAAAGTTATCATTGAATTCTAGCTGTCAAGTCGCACATTAGATTAATTTTCATTGGTCAAAAACGTACGCAGTATGTGAAACTAGGTGGGACAGAAATTCAGGCTAGTGAACGGTAGTACTATTATTTTGAAACTATTAATTGCCGTGGAAAATATGTGCGATCGTGTGTATCGTTCTGTCTCACTCGCTCTCGCTGTTAGCTCAGCCCGGCGGCTGGCCGAGGCTGGCCGAGGCTGGCCGAGGGCGGGTTTTCTGCTGCCCTCGCTGGGCTTGCGAGCGACGACAGGCGACACACGTTCAAGGCCATTTCCACGCACTCCTAGCTGAGCAGGGAGGACGGCAGCGCTCGCTGCCCCAAAGAGAGCAAGAGGTGGCGTTCATGCTCGATAGGCAGCGGACAACCGCCTACTGGATCGCAGCTCGTGCTGTCGGCGCGACGCAAATAGCGCGTTTTTTCGCATTTCGAAAGTAGCACCCATTTTAAAACACAGAACAAGCGTAGAACAATAATAATAATAGTAATAACACTTCTAATTATAATAATAATAACAATTATACTTTTATTCTGTCGAAAATGCTAGGGAGGGCAGCCGCCCCGCAGCCCTCCCTCACGAGCCGCCCCTGGGTGTACATCTTAAAGAACGATTTTGATGAGAGATCTCCTGTGAAGTTGACTAGACCTTTGCGATTAGCACGCACAACTTCGGCCAGGTAGCCATAATGTTTCTTAATATCTGCCTCGGCTGTTTTTAATAACACGCTCTCATCTGTTGTGAGAAAACCTTTCGTTTGCAGTCGCTTGGCCGCAAGCTCGAGCTCGGCGATGTGCGAGTGTTTAGTTTTCCTGAGAGACGCCTGGAAACGTTGGGTGGAAATCTTAACCTCGGCTTTAAATTGATCCCACAGTGAGTGTGGGTTGGAACAGTGCTCTATGAGTTGTGAGTAATACTCTATGATGTTACACACGTACGTCTTGAAAACTGTGTTAGTGAGCAGCCTGTCGTTGAATCGCCAATAGGCAACACCTTTGCAAACACCGACTATGCGGATTTTCATAATGACACCGGCGTGATCGGAAAAGGACGGAACTACGTCACACGACACTAGATGGTTGGCTAGATTGCTGCACACGTAAAAACGGTCCAATCTTGCGCGTGGCGCGTGACTATGTACCCCGGTGTACGTAAAACTACGTTTATGAGGGTAAAGACGCTTCCACACGTCGTGGAGATCGTGGGACGCGACCAACAGCTGGAGGGCTGACTTCAAGATGCTTCGAGACTCGATGCAATTTGATCGATCTTCGGGAAGGAGCGTGACGTTCCAATCGCCACCGAGGATTATGACGTCTTCTGCTGGGACTGCCTCTATGTACTGACGGACTGCCTGCAAGGTGAAGCCAGCTTGCACATTCTCTTGAGGGACGTACGCGTTGATGAGGTGGCAGACGGACTCATGTAGACGTGTATTTAGTGCTTGGGCGTATCCAGGGTGTAGTACTGTGTGTGTGGGCATCATAGGGGGGCTTCCAACGAACGCTCTGTGGAGGGCAATCACCGTACCTGAGCACATTTGCGTGGGATGATTGACGTAAAAACTGTACTCAGAGAGTTCGTGTGCAAGAGGGGGTGCGTCCAGGTTCGTTTCTTGGAGGAAAACTATCTCGGGACGTCGAGTCCGTCTTAGAAAAACGGACAGCATGGTCTGTTTGGCGTCTGCTGCAATCCCCCTGACATTGAGTGAAGCCACACTCACAGATGAATTCATTGTCGGTGTTTTTGGGTGCGGTTGTTGTTATTGTTGTTGTTGTTGTTGTTGTTGTTGTTGTTGTTGTTGTTGTTGTTGTTAATCTTTTTGTTTGTGTTTGTGTTTTTGTTTTAGTTTTTCTTAGTTCTTCTACGGCGTGTTTGGTTTTCGTGGGCCAGTCAACCCGCTCCTTTTCCACCGACTTGATTGTACGTTCGAGTCGCCTCTTAAGGTTGTAAGTACGCGCGTGCTTCATTGCTGCAGTGAGCATTGAGATCAGCCCATCTGCATCGGTGGTGTAACTTACTGCGGCCAGCGCTGGACGCTTGAGCCCTAGGGACTTTTTCAGGAAATCCTCGAGCTGGGAAGGTGCGATAACGTAGACGTCATCAAGCATTGCTGTCATTGCACTTATTGATGACTCGTCGCGGGCGAGTTGACTTTGTCGTGAGGACGTCGAGGTTGTGCTTCCATCATCATCTGAGTTATTATCCGTGGTGTCGTCTCCTTGGTTGGTTTTCGCCCTTTTAAGTGGAGGAAAGTCCTCAACAGTTTTCTCTTCAGTGGAGGAAAAAGCCGTGGTAGGCGGTAAAGCGACTTGCTTTATGTTGTGCGGGTTTATTTTAAGGATGGTGTTATCTTTAATTCCTTTGCCGGAAACAACGTCCGCCATTGTAGGGGAATCCGTGGTGACAGCTGTTGCTGCCCTTACTGTCGTGCAGTCACGAGCAATGTGTCCACTTTGCTTGCATTTATAGCAAGTTGCGTCTCCGAGTGAAAGAAAAACGGTCCATGGTTTATCTAAGTTCACATTTACGAACGGTGGAAAGGATTTTTCGTCAGGGATGATCATGTAAATGATCCGCCTGAAGGACTTTATATGAGCGATTCGGGGTCGCTCACTGCCGATCTGTGCCTCGCAAACCGTGCCAGTAACCTTGCCGTACTTGCTGAGCACGGCAGTTAATTGCTCGTTGGTTATGTCAGGTAGGACGTTTGAGATGATTACCTTTTGAGCACCCGATATGTATTTTCGTACGCCAATGAACTGTCCGAGAGAGAGAGAGAGAGTGACCGGCTCAACAGGGAGCTCAAAATTAACATGCCGCTCATTTCGTGCATCTATCACTGCATTAACCCTGCTGGTAGGACCTGGTTTGCCCTCGTCGTACAGCACTGCCAAAGCCAACGCATCATTAATGGTTTGTGGCCGTTGCATTGTAATCATTAATTTTCCGTTCTCTGTTCGTAACCCAGCGAGAAATCGAGGCAAAAGTAAACCCTCTATCTGAGCGTCTTGAGGCGGCTGGTGAGGTTACGAAATCACCTTAGCAGCCTTGGTCCCGAGTTGTTTTAAACGCATCAGAAACATGCGAGCGGTCTCGCCCGGTTTCTGTACGCATGAGTTAACTCCAGGAAAGGATCTGCAGTGGAGTGCTGGTCGGCGAAACACTGCCGGAACCGTTCCTGCACTTGAGCCCAAGTTCCCTCCGCTATGTCGAGATTTCCCTAAAAAAAATTTTAGCCTGGCCAGCTAAACGCGTGCGCATAACCGTAACCATTTGACCGGTGGTCCACATGCCCAAACGAGCGGCGCACTCTATGCTGGCTAAAAATTCGGACACCGTCGTGGAGTTCGGCTCTCCAGTGAAAAAACGGACCATGCTGATGACGCCACTAATATTAGCACGGGCCATGGCCGCAACCTCGTCAGCATTGACATCCGCAAAGGCCCAGGGCTGATGTAAAGCCATGATCAAGCGAACCGTTGTGAACTCGACGTATTAGAAAGAAAGTCGCGGTTGAACAGAAGGAAAGGAATTTACAAAAAAACACTAGAAAAATAAAAACGCGATACCCTCGTTGGTTCCTCTCATTTCCAATTGTTAAAAATTTAGATCTACGACTCTGGAGCCATTGCGAGAAACGTAGACCGTCGTGAGAATGTGGGGAATTGAAGTAAAATGGGGAATGGATTTGCGAATGGAAATTGACGTAAAATTAAAAGAAGAAGTGAGCGTAAATCAAACGATCAACGTATTTCCACATCTTGACACCAATTGATAGTGGAGCAAGAATGGGGAAGCAGACGAGTGTCATACAGAAAAAAAAACGCAAAATTCGCAATCACTGATTAAAGAAAGAAACTGAAAATTTGTCCGCCTCTTTTCCGCAAAATCAATCCCACCGCAATGTCACCATTTTGTCATAACGTGGACTGGGATGAATGAAGTTAAGTCGGTAGCGAATACGCCACTGCCACCATCCTAGTAGTGTTGAGCCCCTAGTTTCATACCGTGGATTGGGATGAATGAAGTTAAGTTGGTAGCGAATACGCCACTGCCACCATCTTAGTAGTGTTGAGCCCCTAGGCGAGCATGAGAAAATGAGAAAGGAAATAGAGCGGTTGACTACTGGTTTAGAGGTCCGTCTGAGACAATACTCAGAATAGTTGGGAACTGAGGCGAAGCAAAGAGAACATTTGTATTGACAATTACAATAGAACGATAATTTAATATAAACTTACATAATGAAGAACACAGTGAAACACGTCCAGCTCAGACGAGAACCAATATCAGAGTCCCTGAGACCCTACACCTCGAGTTGCTCGCACCCTGCGTGACCCAGTTACATCCCCTCTCCACACTCTTAGCTGCCCCGTTAGGGTGGTCCTAGGTGTTGAGCGACGATGGCTTGGTGCCGCAAAGATAGGAATTTAGAGTGCTGCTAAATTGGAAAGCTTTTAAGAAAGAGAAACCGTTATGAATGTTATGATATGGCCTATAAGGCCTAATAAAGCCTTAAATCTGCGATGTTCAACTTTTTAGTTTGTATCTGGCTGGGGTAACATTTTTTTCTGTACATGTTGATGGAAATTGCGAAATTTGGTAAAAACGTGTGCAATTGGGTTATAATTGTTCAAAATTTAAATCCTCACACTATTGTGACACTTTAAGGGCGATTTGAAAGCGTTTTTTTGGTGAAATATTCATAACTGTGTTTGCATCGTGGCTGGCGAGGCGATTTAAAGCCATGTCTCACAGCTCGATTTTTATTTGATTCAAAATTTGCCTTTTACTCACCCGCAGCAGCTCGGTAATACTCTTCATGCATGCCTATGAAAGTTATTGAAGAAATTGAGCCCAAACGCTGTTATTTACGTTCGTTTTACGTGAAATAGAAATAATTTTGCAAAAAGAGTGACGGATGCATTCATTTGTTTGGTTTTTTGACCACTGCAGGGTGAACAAATTCTTAAATTTATCTTTGTGGCAGTGCATTCAGGATATTCAAACGTCAATGTCAATGTCAACGTCAATGTCAAATTCTTTTCAAAATCTCTAGAACTGAAGGGAAATAAATGACAGAACTGAAATATTGTTGGTGTCTTGGCTAGCAAGATTGGTAAGCCCAGATTCTAAAAGGTATTTCACAAGTTTCACTCTCTAAAAAATATTTCAAGAAATCATACACAAATATCTTTTGACAGCCAACGTCGTTTGTTTTCGAAATTGTCATCGTGGTCACTTTGGAATTCACAGAGTTTCCACAATGCAGTGACCCCGAGTGACATAAGCGGCAAATTTCAAACAAAATAAACGGGGGTCCTTTTGGTTGTGGTCCCATTAGAGGCTTTACATTTGAAACCAAAATGCCTACTTTCTCAAAATATAAAGCGGCCGTAGGCAGCGGGTACTGCTAGTAATTACAAATAAAGCATGATATAAAAAAAAACTATTTAAACTGGATGTTTAATACTAATTAAAGAGTACCTCAATTTTGTAATATTGATATTAATATTAAAAATGTTAGATAATGTCTAATAATGTTATTTATAATAAAGTAGACATGAGTCTAAAAACCATCTTAGCGTATTATGCTTGACAGCCAAGTATAGTCTGCGCGATATTTGGTGGATGATTCCTCGTTCGCTCCCCTCCCAAGTTTTTCTAATGTTGAATGTCGAGACACACCGCTGCACCCTCTATCGGAACTTCTCTCAGGCTATCTTGGCAAACCAAATTTCAACGGCACCGGGTATCTATGATTAGTATTAGAAACTGGAACTAGTTCTCACCGATATTCACGATGAGTTGTCGATTACCGTTATCATTGTTTAATATTAAAATACAAAATTCTTAAAAATGCAAATATCAAAATATCAAAATACCGAGAAATTCTATGGTGCTAACATATTTTAATAACTTTTGACTTTTTTTGCGTTGCATAGTCTGAGATGTTTTTATACGTTTTAGTAATTTAGATTGATAAAAAAAAACGACAAAAACTATTTGATAATAGTGTTTTGGATGCCAGATGAAATCAACTAGTTACTTTCATTAAATAATCATTTTTGGAAAATGAAAAAAAAAACATACACTTTTTAGGTTTTGCTTCTGCATCAAAAAATCCAGTGTAGGATTTTATTTTAATTTTAAAAACTATAGCGTTTCGGTTAGAAAAAATTGACAAGAAGCTGAACCCTCGATAAGCCTGCAGGAATTATGGTTTATAATCTTATGTCTACTTTATCTAACCTGAGCACTGGTTTAGGAAAAAAATACAAGTGGGTTTCTTAATGCTATGTAAAAAAAAAAAAAAAAAAAAAAAATCCCGCCAATTACCAATGGAGATAGTAGTTGTAAAATTTCATTTCTTCGTTTTCTGACTTTTTTATTGGAGAAATGTCACAACTGCTTGACCCTTGATATTTTTTTTATAGCATATCACTGAGCTGAGAAGTTTTTATCTTCTGATCGGTCCTATTTTCAGACATTTTCTATGATTATTTTCTATGATGAAATAAATCTCCGCAGAAAGTTTCACGTCTGGGTAAGCACTAATTTACAAATATTTTATCTCGACTACGTACACGTAAGACACGGAATACCAGATCACATATAATTATCTCCCGATCGGTCCAATTTTCAATAGACAATTTTCAATTCCAATAGTTGCCCATGCTTAAAGTTCATGAAATATTTTTGAATTTTTCCTTGCAGTTATATGAAGCTCTCCGGAAAGTTTTATAGGGGGGGATTTGCAAAATTTTACAAGACACAACGTTTTCCGCGTTACCATGCGATCTTGCAGCGTATGTAATGAGCGCTTAGACCAACCGAGATGAAACTTTTTTTAAATCTCATAACTGATGTGAATCCCGACCCAAAACTCTCTAAAAATTATAAAATAACTCGTAGGCACAATTTCAACAGAAAGTTTGTTTAATTTTAAAGATGGGCAACCTCCGGAAATTGAACCGATCGGGGGGTGCTGATATACGTGCCGTGCTTAAACATGCAAACACGCACGAAATCTAGGTAAAATATATTTTCTCTTAAATACTGGCACGAACCTCATCACAAAACTTTCAGATAAACTTGATCAGTTTTTGGTGACGTCTCATCAAATTTTTGTCAAGATTAAAATAGCGATTTTTTTTCTATTTGGAGGATGTTCTTACATTAAGGATAGTTTCTGTATTTTCGTGTGCTGTCTTCACCTAGCCCAAATATTCTTACCTCTATGTGTTTCTATTCTTTTCGTTGTCGCTATAAAGGGTCGTTAGCTATAAGGCCAAACGTTGGGAAAGGTGCACCATATAGCACTCAAAAGTGCGCATGAACGGTGCGACAGAAAATTTTGAAAAAATGTTTGATTCTCTCCTAGGGCCTACTTTATGCGCAAGCATATATTTTTTTAAATTTAAGTTGGTAAAGTTTTATGCTCTGTTGATTTAATGTGGACTGATCCCCATGCACTGCCCATTTCTATTTGTTTTAACAATATTTTTTACATTAAACTAGGACTCCGCTGACGCAGTTCGTGTTGCGTTGTAGATGAGCTTATCTTCATTTGTTCTTTTGTCCTTAAGCTATCACTTTTTTCTTTGGACAAAAGTACCTTCTCATGCACCTTTCGGTGCTTTCGGTTCACCAATGGCTCTTTCAAATTCGCACTGTGCAGATTTTGCCTTTATCTGCGAATTACTGATACTAAGCTCACCCAACTATCTAAAAAATCTGTTTCTTAGTTTTGATTTAGAGTCTTTTTGACAAATGTCTAGATCATAAAAATCCCGAACAAAAATGATTAAAGTTGACGCTATTCGGCTTGGGTGTTTAAAAAAAGCATTTAGCTCATAAGCACAACACAAGTAGGTTTTGTACCCCGGTAATAGGGCTACCTGACAAAAATATTAATTTTCAGTATAAACTTCAATGATCATTCCTTGGTAATTCCTCGATCGTAGTAGACCATCTAAGTACACAGCAAAATCTTTTCTTTCATCAGAAGTTTCCTTCAGAAACCGTTGCACGTAAAGTAAAGTCAAATACTTGCTTTTTAAAAACATTCCACTAATTGTTTAGGTCTATGGACGTACCATGCACTCGTGTTGAAATCTAAAATATATTTTAAAGAAAATCTAATGGCTGATGCATGCACTTTTTTCGATTTTCTTTGTTCGTCCAATTTTACACGAAAAAAGGGTAGATGGAACACATTTAGTTTCACCACTGGTTTCACCACAACTGGACCTTCCTTCACTGATCAACCAAAACCTATTTCGAATCGATTTCGAATTTAAATAGAAAATTTTAAATAGAAGAAAGAACCGATGCAAATCCCTAAACTTCTTGGGTCGTTCAATTTCGGACTATTTTCAGGTATTTTTTAAACTATTTTTGAGATAGTTAATACGAAATTAAAGAACAAACACTAGATGTTTTCATAAACTTCTACTGCAATGCATTTTTTACACTTTTTTCTTCAAAATGGTTGCATTCCTTAGGGTAGTTTCTTTACCTGCCTTATCAAGGGGGTGCAACTTTAGGTCTTTGCTTTGTTCACAAAAAGTCCACGATTCGTTTCCAAAATTTACCACTGTATTTCATATTTTTGTAGGTCCAGATTCACAGAGAAAGACAGCTTATAGCTGTCTGACTGTGTCTCAAGCAGGCAATACAACTCCAGGGAAAACGGCGCCTACAAAGACGCGAAAATAGCATTGGATGCTGAAAACCTGATTCATTGCTTTTCTACACGGTTTCTACACCGGGGGTGTAACTCAGTGGTAGAGTGTCTGCTTTGCATGCAGAAAGTCCTGGGTTCAAATCCCAGCTCCTCCACAGTTGTTTTATTTTTGCCATACAAGGTGATCGTTTTTTCTTTTTGATTTCCTTCTGTTCTGACGAGTTTATATTTTAAGAAATAAATATGGAGCGACGACGTTTTGCAAATTATAGCTCACTCATTTATCGGTTTATTTGAATCTGTGCCATAGGGATCGTTGTCAAGACAATGCGTCGTTACACATCAATCAATTCCAGTAAAGACCAATTCCACGATCAATTCCAGGGTCACTGAAGTTATTGAACCAATTTTTTAATTTCTTCTGGTTTGTACGTTTGAATAGCTCATGGATCATGGTTTTTGGCTCATGGCAAAGAAACCAAACTGATTGACTTCGCAACAATTTCGAACTGAATTTGCGAAAACATGTTTTCGAATGTTGAAGGCATTTCTCAAAATAGTTTTTCTCGTATTGAGAAATTTCTGCGTCCAAGCCATGCGAACCCTACTTATTTATTTATTTATTTATTTATAATATTTTTGTTATCAAATCCTCTGTAAATTTACGAGATATTCCGAAACATTATAAAATGCCAAACGAATAATTAGGAACTAATGATCTAATGATGTTAATTTTTCTTTATCTAATGCAACTCTTGAATAAAATTACGACAAATCCATGCAGAAAAAATATTGTAGAAATAAAATGAGCCGTTACTAACGACTGATTTTGTATATTCTATGCCGCATGGCTCGCAGAAGAAGACAATAATTTGGCACTTCATATTTTTTGACTAGATAGAAAAGAAATCTTACAATTTTTTCACTTTTTTTCATTGATTTGTGAATACAATTTTTATTTTTGCATTAAAAAATAACCCCTTTGGGCTGAACGGCCAATCGTAAAAGTTCAAAATACCAAAAGCGTGCGATGGCCGGGAATCGAACCCGGATCAACTGCTTGGAAGGCAACTATGCTGACCATTACACCACCAACGCATCATATCCGTCCGTGCAGGTAACTTGCATATTATGCATGTCTTTATGTAACTTGCATATTATGCACAATATGCACAATATTTTCATCTTATAGCCAACATTTCAGTCGAACTCGGTTCTTGCTTACAGATGATCATTCATTATTTATCACGGCGTAGAAACTCGTTGGAGAATCGGATACCCAAGGGGCTATGATATCAAATAGAAACGTGACTGAACCTTTGTACCATTATCTATTCTATTCCATCATAATCCCACTCTAAAGCACAAATAATCAACGAAATCATACACGTCCTTACGAAATTATGAAACCACAAAGTGTGCTTCTCCACTCTGAATTTTCTTTTGCGGTCAAGACTCCCGGAACCTTCTTAAGGCGTTAAAAAATGAGCTGTGGATAATAATAACGATATAAAACTATTTAACAACAACATTCTGTGCTTAAAATCTGCTCTGATTCCATCTTGAGATTCGAAGATGCCTGTGCCAGCCTTATCTCAGAGTTCACTTCGAGTTTGCTGCTGTCAACTTCTCATGTCATAAAAGAAAAACCATACTTTGAAACTGCTTGGTGTGATGTTGAATCTAGTGACATTGATTGAGCTGGAAAAATAGCACTGCAGGGAACAGTCGTATTGTTTAGTATTGAGAGTGAAAACCATTTGGAATGCTTAGTAGAACTTTTAGTCAGGCTTTCACCGGCGCGTTAACCTATTCAAACACCTTGTACATTACAATGTTCACTGTAATTCTTGGTATATTTTGGTCAAAGAAGTTATAAAAAAAATCACCAGATCCATTTTTGCACGGGGAAAAACTGTACCTGCAAAATTTCGTAATTTTCCATCAAGCCAATTTGCGAAGTGTGTCTGAAAGAATTAAGTATTAACAGACCACTAACAAAGAAAAAAACTTATTATAGACTGTTGCCAAGCAAATAACGGTCTGTTAGTTTGTTATTTGCTTAGAAATAGTAAATTAGAACAGGTTTTGTTTGTTAACGGGCTGTTAATTACTTAACATGCCACTAAAACGCTATCTTAGACACATTTCTCTGATAATACATTCTGAAGGAAAACTTTTGTATAAGGGATCAGTTTGGTGAATGTCAAGATTTGGCTTGCAAGAACGAATGTAATCGAAGTGCAATCTCATTTTCAGACGCTTCCGCAAATCCCTTGAGAAACATTTACTCAAGAGTGTCATGAATATTGTTGCCAGTTTTCTGTAAAACCTTCGTGAAAATGAAAGCGTACTTTTTAAGTTTTAGGAAAAATTCCATTTAATAAGAAGATTGTTTACATGTTTGATTTTCATGAACATATCACAATTTTCTCAGGTTTTAAATGGCGTTTCAATGTGAAGTGAACGGATCGTAACGGATCGTTAGCTTATGCAGTACCAGTACGGTGCATCACTCTAAAATACCCGCCTATTGCTTGGCATGCCTACTTGCAAATAGATGGCGCTAGGAAAATAAAATTAAATATATTTCATTCCTTCCTTGGTGTTTTCCATGCGTGAATAAGAAATGTTTCTTAAGTGAGGTATTACGAGCTATTTGAGGTGAGCCTTACGTTAATCACATGCACTTCTTTCTTTAAATGTTCACAGATACAAAGCTATGTCTTAGCTGTCAGGCTGATACAAAAAACACATTAATATTCATTTCTACCCTTAGATTACCAAGTTAAAATTTAAGCCTTCCGATTTCATCCGTTTGAATTTAAGTTCAACCATAGTATGTCACGGAATCTTCCAATTGGCTTTCCGAAGAAAATGCCGACATATTGTGTCATTTTTCTAGAGTTGACTAAAACTTAATTTTTCTAGTGTGAAATGTTATACTAGAACTGTAATTAAAATTATGGAAAACACTCGATAACTCTTAAATCGAACACTTAGAAACTTTGACAAACTGACATGACTTGCTTCATATTTCTCATTGTTAATTGTTTGGTGTTTTCCTAAAGTTTTGGTGGATTTGGCGACGTGTGCGACGGCCAGGAATCGAACCAGGATCAACTGCTTGGACAGCAACTATGCTGACCATTACACCACCATCGCTTGCAGGTTACGTGGCAAGAATGATCAGTGTTAATTAAGATAAGCTCATTGGCTTAGCCAGTAAATTGACTGATAGTTTGTGATGTTTAACGACGCGCTGTTTTGACATCTAGCCATGCGGCACTGGTCTAGTGGCGTCGATGAATAAGTGGATGATGATGATGATAAACCTTACCTAGCCTAGAAGGGAGGAGGGGAAACTCGGTGCCAGCAAGTAGCCTACTCCTGTCGAAAAGAACCAAGAGTTAAGTCAATGTAGCTGCTTGTAAGGTAATTGTTTTCTTAAAAAAAAAAAAAAAACAGCAAGTCAGCAGAACCAGAATGCTTAGCGGAGGTAATTTTTCAGCAGTTAGCAAAATACTTGGCGTCCCACGATTTGTTCCTTAAAGTGTTTTGGTCCTTTAGTTTCTTAGGTCCTAAGAGTTCCCTAGTTTATTTCTCGTTCCTCAGTCTAGACGTGGTTACAGAAAATGTCTGAAAAACTGCCCAGGGTGTGAAAAAAAGGATACGTCATAGTCAAAGTTTTGGGGTTTGATTTGTTCATGGATTTTTTACTCCCGCTAGAATGTGTCATATTTCCCATATTATTATTTAATCTACCAAAAGTTCTGCCTGCAGTAGTGGAAAAAGAGAATATTTTCGGGTTTGAAGTGAAAGAACACGAATTGTCAAGTAAACTTGGGAGCTCTTTCGAATTAATGAAAAACGTTTGTTCTCTTAACAGCTAATAATTTCCAAATAAAGCCCGTAAAGAGCCATGTAGGGGTGAAATTTTCCCTTCTAAAGACAACTCCATTTCAATGGGTGAAACACCACAAGATTTTCTTCAACAGAAATAAAATTGAAGAAGAATCCACAATATGGTGACAATCGACATTGAAGTTTTTTTCTAATTCTTGGACCTTTTTTGATTACTTAATTGAATTTGTGCATTGATTCGATCAAGAAAATGCAAAAAAATCAAAAACCTTCAAACATCTTCTTCAAAAGTGTTTATTAAAAATAAAACACCACACAGCGACAGATGAAGAACTGTGCATCTTTTCTTCCCTCCGCTTTTTGTTCAACATTTATGTGTACTTCCATAGCAACAAGATTAAAAGTATCGAATACATCTTTCCTGAAATCCTGTAAACTTTCTTATCGTAAAAGTTGCATTCCTGATCGTTCTTTCTGGACAGCAAGCGTTCGTATGATTCTGATGGCAAATAATCATTACCCAAGTACCCCCCATTGATGACTTGCATGAACTAGCAAAAGAACCAAAACGTGCGATGGCCGGGAATCGAACCCGGATCAACTGCTTGGAAGGCAACTATGCTGACCATTACACCACCATCGCCTCATGTTAGGGCTAGAGTTCCAACAATCTCACTACTTGTATGGTAATTTATTTATTTAAACTACAACAGAAATCAGCAGAACCAGAATGCTAAATATGAACACAATTATTGCTTTCCACTGGCAGGCAAATAGCGGAGGTAATTTTATCAAATGTGGCAAAATACTAAGCATCTTACGATTCTCGTTTTCTAAGATCCTTAGTTCTTAAGTTCCTTAGATCCTAAGTTCCCTACATAATTTCTCGTTCCTCAGTCTAGACTTGGTTGTAGTAAATTTCTACACACCAAAAGAAAGACTGCCCAGGATGTGAATTGAAAGTTAAGTTGTACTCGTTGTAACTAGTGAACTCAATTTTTAGACTCATTCGCCAGCCTGTGATACCGGCTGCAGGTCTGGGCCACAAACAGGTAGCGTACTTAAATTCCTGGCGTGACCGCACTAGTTGTTCAAACGATACTTTTTTAGACAAATGGCTCAAGGGGGGCTGGAAAACCATATCCCGAAAAACCATAGTCTAAGAAAGCCCAAAACGCTGGACGAACAAATTGACCAGATGCTACGCATATTCCACCTAAATGCACAGAGTTTAAATATAGCCAAAACCATAGAATTAAGTATTTTGTTTGATGAACTAAAGGCTGATGTAGCTTGTTTCTCTGAACATTGGCGGACGAATGAGGAAATTCAGTCAATCACAATAGATGGCTACAACCAAAGTACGTATTTATGCAGAACAGCTAAACACGGAGGTGTGTGTATTTTTGTTCGTCAAGGTAGCAATTTCTCATTTAAGCCGTTGCAATTGGCATCTAAATATGCGTGCGAGACGGTTTTTGAATGTGTGGGTGGGACAATACACCTAGGTAATAGAAAAATAGCTACCTTATTAACCATCTATAGAGCCCCATCAGGAAATATCAAGGATTTCTTTAAGCTTCTCGAATCTACTCTAAAGACTCTATCTGGATCAAGCGAAAAGTTCATAATTTGTGGAGATTTTAACATAAATCTTGATGAAGAGTCAAACACGAAAGCTGACTTTTTAAACCTTCTCGGCACTTTCATGATAGAACCTACCATATTCGAGCACACAAGGGTCTCGGCAAGCTCCGTCTCTACAATAGACAACATATTGACAAATTTTGATTGCAATCAGTCTAGTGCAAAGGTCATCAAGGTCGACATTTCAGACCATTATGCCCAATCTATGGATGTGTACCTTAAACGTTGTTGTAAACGACCCAAGCAATATAAACAAATCAGATCAATAAGCGAAGCAAATATTGAACATTTTAATATGATGCTGAGCCAAGAGACATTTGATGAGGTTTTTACCATGGATTCTGCTAACGACAAATACAATGCATTCCTCCGGATTTTCACATCATACTTTGATAAAGCTTTCCCACAAAAAACGGTAGCAATCAACCGTGGCAGAGTTAACTCCTGGATTACAAAGGGAATAAAAATCTCATCAAAACGAAAACGAGAGCTTCATGCTAAAAGTCTAAACGGCTCCGAAACTGATTGCGTAAACTATAAAGTCTACAAGAGGGTATTTAGGAAAACTATCAAGTTGGCAAAAAAAAATGGATATCGACTCGGAGATAAAAGACTCCAGTAATATTATTAAAACCACCTGGAGGGTTATAAGTAGATCAACAGGAAAAGATCTAAAAAATCTACGAGAGGAAATTTGCATCAAGACGGAGGACAATGTTTTGATCAACGACCCAATCGAAGTTGCAAATTCCATGAACACTCACTTTGTAGAGGCAGCCACTAGGATATGCGCGAACTCAAATGGCGGATCAGTAAAAGCCAATGAAATGCTTAATAAAAGAAACGCCAATCGTATATTACACTCCTTTCGACTAGACCCTGTCTCTTGCAGAGAAGTAAGCAAGGCCATTGACAATATCAAAAGCAAGAGTTCATTCGGGATAGACCAAATTCCAAGTGCATTGCTCAAGAGATGCAAGCCTTATATTGTTTATCCGCTTAAGGATATTTTTGAAAGATCTCTTATAGATGGAGTCTACCCACAAAAAATGAAACAAGCATTGGTTGTTCCTATTTTTAAGACTGGAGAAAAAAGCAAAATTTCCAACTACAGGCCGATTTCCTTACTTGGAGCTTTCTCCAAGGTATTTGAGAGGCTAATGGCGGGTAGAATTATGGCATTTGCAGATGAATTTAATGTACTAAGCACAAAACAATTTGGGTTCCAAAGAAGCAAATCCACGGACATGGCTACATTTAATCTTATTGCACAAATAAATAAAGCTCTAGATAATAAGATGTCTGTTGGTGGACTGTTCTGCGATCTATCGATGGCGTTTGATTGTGTGGACCATTCTATACTACTGACTAAGCTCGAATTTTATGGTATACGGGGTCCCTGCTTAACCTGGCTACAATCGTACCTAAATAACAGAACACAAAGAGTCGAAATCTCTCGGGATAATGTTAAATACCACTCAACCGACAGACAAGCAAAGACTGGAGTCCCACAAGGATCGATCCTGGGGCCCTTGTTGTTCTTATTTTATATTAATGATTTACCCGAGGGAGCTTCCGAGAACAATTTGGTTTTATTCGCAGATGACACAAGCGCAATAGTTACCGCAGACACTTTTGAGAATCTTGATAAAGGTATAAACAATAGTATAACTACTCTAAATACGTGGTTTGAGGCAAACAACCTACTCCTAAATAAGTCCAAATCGAAATGTATTCTTTTCTCTAACGGCAAAACAAGCAGCAAGACGCTTTCCAACGACTTTGAATGTCTGGCTTCTACCAAGTTCCTTGGATTGCACATAGACTCCCAATTAAATTGGCATCTACATATTTCTAAAATCAGTGTCAAATTAACTGCAGCCTGCTACGCACTCAGAAAAATGGCAACCATAAGTAGCATCAAAACTCTGAAAATGGTATATCACGCCTATTTCCACTCAATTATGAAGTACGGCATAATTTTCTGGGGGAACTCGACCCGGGCAAAAAGAATTTTCCTGTTACAAAAGAGAGCCATGCGCATCACAGCTGGAGCAAAGACTCGAAATGCCTCGACCAAGCCATATTTTATTAGACACGATGTTTTAACCCTCCCTTCACAATATATATATGATTGCTCTGTTTATGTATTTAAAAATATGACACATTTTACGTTAAGCAGTGATGTTCACGGCCACAACACCAGAAACTCCCAACAGATACACCTCGACAAGCACAGAACTGCTGAATTTGTAAATCAAGCTAGTGGTGCATGCCCATTAATATTTAACAAGTTGCCAGAAACTTTAAAAAAAATTGACTCGCAACCTATGTTTAAAAGTACTCTTAAGAAACACTTAATTGACAAATGCTACTATAGTGTAAACGAATTTTTAAAAAGTTGACAAATGTACCAATGCACCGTTCATATGATTAATATTGTATATATTTAATGTTTCTGTATTTTTTACATACATTTTTACAATTATTTGTGACAAGCATTGTTTTACTTTCTTTTTTGTGATTTTGTGATTTTGTACTAGTATTTTATTGTAAACTGCTTCATATAATTTTGTCTGTTTTTCTTGATGTTTTTTTTTTTTTGTGTAGAAGCCCTAAAACATAAAAAATGTTCTTTTTGTGGCAATAAATAAATAAATAAATACTCAAAGTGCTAGAGGTAAATTTTTTTGTGGATTTTCACTCACGTAAGAAGATATTATATTTCCTACATAATTTAATCTACCAAAAATTCTGCCTGCATAAGTGGAAAAGTAGAATATTTTCAGGTTTGAATTAAAAGAACACGAACAGTTTAGTAAACCTGAGAGCTAGATTCTAGAGAAAACCCTGCATAGCAATGTTCCTTAGCAACCTCTTCCTAAATGTTCAAAATCGTTTGTGCACCCAAAATTTAAATCACTTCCACATAAAGCCCGTAAAGAGTAATGTAGAGGTGAAATTCTCGGTTGCAGGAAATCTAAAGGCCATTTTAATGGATGAGAAACCACAAGATTTTCTTCAAAAATGATACCATTGAAGGTTTTTTTTTTTTTGCGTTGCGATGTAAAATTATTCTCGAAGGCATTGAAAAGCAACGGTTTTGAACAAACATAGCAAAAAATAATATCCAGCAAAAGTGTGCGACGGCTGGGAATCGAACCCGGATCAACTGCTTGAAAGGCAACTATGCTGACCATTACACCACCACCGCTTGATAATCCCGAGGCCAGAATGATCATTGTTAATTAAGATAAGCACATTGGCTTTACCAGTAAATTGACTGATTGGTGTGTGGTGTTTAACGACGCACTGTTTTGACATCTGGCCATGCGGCACTGGTCTAGTGGCGTCGGTGAATGAGTTGATGATGATGCGGATGATGGTAAACCTTATCTAGCCTAGAAGGGATGAGGGGCAACCCGGTGCCAGCACGTAACTTCTCCTATCGAAGAGCACCAAGAGGACCACCGGCTTAACGTCCCTTCCGGAGGACGGTACAACGCGAACAACAGAATTCCTCCACAAATTCATGCCGTCGAGAGGTTGATAGGCAAGGTGAATGAAGTTGCTGTACTAAATTTCATCCCTTTTTAACCTCTCCCTCAACAGATCTGGTCTTGAGTATGGTGGTCACCTATCCAATACCTCACCCAGCGCAGTGTTTCCAACATGCCAAACCGTTCGGTTGAACCAGAAAAAAGCTAAGCTCATTTTAACCTTGCATTATACAAGAAAATAGCTGTAAACAAAATAAAACCCATTGCAAAAAAAAAATTAAAAAAACATTCACATTCTAGATGGCTGGAAGGGGAGACGTCGTCGAGGGTAGCGTCCGAAATACCTCAATTATTAAGTGTTAACGGTGTAATAGAAAATTATCAGACGGTATAACGTGTGCTGTCTGTGCTTCAGGGTTTCATTTCAACTGCGCGTTACCAGAAGCCAATTAAATGATCTAAAAACGACTGAAAAATGGTGCTGCCATGACTGCACTGCTGACAAAGAAGTGGAGGAAGACGAGGATGACAATGCACTGATTGAATTCCTTAAAAGGGGTAAGGCTCTGAGCCCAAATGAAGAAATACTTATGCTTGAATGGGAGAATGAAATACGAACTCAACTAGTGAAATCACTGCAAAATGAAAACAAAGAGATACATCGACTACATCGACATGGCTGGAATTCGACCCAGCCGGGTAAGGTTATGCCCGTCACCTATGCAGCAGCAACGTCATAACGGACGAGGTAGGTAATATCAATAAAACCAAACATTAGACGCAATTGCATTGAAAACACAAAGAACGAACTTACCGAAAAGATGAATCCATTTAAAATGGGTGTGGATGACACGAGAACTACGCCTAAACTAAATCCAAGACTGCAATTGGCTGATTTAGTCATCGACGGCCTCGCTCCTCGTCTAATTTCTGTGGCACTATTGCTATGCAGAACGACCTGGCAGCGAACGTACCTAACTACAGACTGAAACTAATATGTGCCTCAATAATAATAGAATAATAATAGATAATAGAATAATAGATGATACAGGTGGAGGAGGCTCCCGAGTTGTTCTACCAAATAAGTGCAAAAAGTGTAGCCGAAAACTGTCAAACGGTGTCAATTGTGAAATTTGTCATTCGGGCTTTCATTTCAAGTGCGCGATTCCGGAATTTACCCTAAACGACGCTGATACAAACGATAGTTGGTCATGCCAGGCTTGTCTGGACAAAGTGGGCGTCGACGAAGTCATCGTAGAGGCTGAACTGGAGTTCCCGCCTAGAGGTAAAGCACTCAATCTCAATGATGAAGTCCAAACATTAAGGAGAGAGAATAATATCCTCTCAAGTTTAGTTCGAACCCTTGAGAGTGAAAATGCTCTTCAGGCCGAAAAAATTGCTCACTTGGAAAAGCGTGCGACCATAACCGTCATTAAAGAACACGACTACCAACCTACAACGCCCCCCAACTATGCACAAGTGGCGGCAAAAAAATCTTACGAGGTGATCGCGGTAAAACCAAGAATTTTGAGCGATGACAAAGATCTGACAAGAAAAGAACTCACTGAAAAAATTAACCTGACAAAATTGTCAGCAGGCGTTCTAAAAATGACGCAAAATAAAAATGGAGAAGTATTCATAAAATGTGATGGAAAAAAATCGGCGACGAGAGTCTTACAAGAAGTAGGACAGGTAATGGGCGACAAATATGACACAAAATTGTCTAACAAATTGAAGCCTAGGCTTCAGATTGCAAATGTAGAGTTGCAAGAAGATACTGACAAGGAAAAGTGGTGCAATCAAATAGCCGAGCAAAATGAACTCTCTCAATACGTCGATAAGCACTCGTTGAGGTTAGTAACCGCTGTTACGCGCAAGACCGGTCCGTCGTTTGTTGTGATTGAAGTTGACCCGGAAACATGGAAGTTCTTCCTTACGAAAGGCGTTGTGAGCATTGGCTGGCAACAATACAAAGTGTATGACCATCTGAACATTACTCAGTGTTATAATTGCGGGGGATTTAACCACATCTCGAAAAATTGCGGGCGTGCCAAATGTTGTCTTTCTTGTGGGGAGAATCACTGTGGAAAAGTTTGCAGAGCACCAGAGTTCAAGTGCGTCAATTGCGAAAGCAGTAAAGACACGTCAGGAAATAAAGACAGCTACCACAGTGCAAGAAGCAAGAAGTGTCCAGTCAGAGAAAGGATGATTAACCTCTTTAAGCAAAGAGTTGACTATGGGTCAAACTAGCAATCACAGTGCCGAAGTAGGCCAAAATCACAGGCTGAAGAAAATAGCATAGGAGGGCGGAAGAAACATAGTGGAGACCGCGAACAAAAGAAAAAGAAAGAGATACTTTTCTACACAAACATTCAATGTCTCCGGAATCAAATAAACAGATTAGAATTCGAAATGAAAACATTGGATCCCAATGTCATCTGCCTGGTAGAGCACTGGATGACTGAAGAGGAGATCAAAAACGCAGAAATTGATGGATATAAAATAATCAGCTCGTTCTGTAGGTCAGCCAAAAAAAAACGGAGGAGCAATCATATATATAAAAAATAGCATAGCAGCTACGTCTCCAGATATCCTAGTTAAATTTAACAATGAACTCGACTTCGAATCAGCGGTGACAGTAATCACAGGCGAAGACGGGACCTCTACAACTGTCATATGTATATACAGATCACCTCAGGGAGACGTTAGAAAGTTCATCGATAGCCTGCAAGCAACTCTGTGGGCAATAGCAAGGAAAAACACGAGACTAATTATCTGTGGGGACTTCAACATCGACCTACTGTCCGATAGTGTAAACAAATGGATGTTACTGGATCTGATGGGGTCCTTTGACCTACGGGCCACCGTGACCGACCCAACAAGACGCACTGAGAACTCTAGCACCTGCATAGACAACCTATTTACCAACATCGACGAAGATATAGCAACCTGCACAGTGGCGGATCTATGTCTATCGGACCACCGCAGTCTAATTTTTAGTGTGAAAGAAGAACGTACAACATCAAAAGAACACGAGCTCACTCTAAAGAGGAGTTTCTCAAAAAAGAACACAGATAATTTCACACTACTACTAAGCGAATGCCGTTGGGACAGTGTCTACAACAAATCCACTGTGGACGATAAATATGATGCTTTTTCAACAATATTCAAAGGAGCGTTCGATCAGGCGTTCCCCCTCAAGAAACGTCAAGTGTTGACCGGCAAATGCAGACACCCAGGGTGGTTCACCCCCGCTCTCAGCATTCTCTCAGAGCGCGTAAAGCTAGCGTATGCAGCAGTGGTAAGATCGGGTTTCAACGTGGCATTAAACAAGGATTACAGAGCTCTAAAATGTGGGTATTCGATGGCCATAGACAAAGCAAGGCGCGAGGAGTACGCAAGAAATATTGCGGAAGCACCGAACAAATCCAAGGCTGCATGGAACCTTATCGGGAAACGTCGCACTTTAAACGGGAAAGCCCTGAGGGAAGCTATCTCACTGGAAGATGGAACAGAAGTTATCACCTCTACAAAAGCGGTGGCTAACAAATTCAACGAATACTACAGCTCTGCAGTGACAACGCTAATCAGCTCGCGGGAAAGGAGGGAAGGTGACCCACCCCGAAACACAGAAGGACCACAGGCACCTAACGAGAGAATGACACAAAAGGTAATCTTCCTCGCTCCTCTCCTGCCTAAGGAATTTTACGATACCCTGGATAAAATAGGGAAGAAGAAATCAGCAGGCTACGACGAATTTCCAGGGCACTTGGTAAAAATAGCAGGTCCCTATATTAAAGACCCGCTGATACATATGATAAACGAATCACTTGAACAAGGCATATTCCCCTGCGCGCTTAAAACAGGAAAGCTCATACCTCTGCTGAAAAACGGAGACAAGAAGAAAAAGGAAAACTATCAGCCGATAACCTTAGTGTCATCGTTCTCAAAACTCTGGGAATGGACATTTGCAACGAGACTACTGAGTTTTCTCAACAAAGAACAGCTTCTGAACAGCTCCCAGCACGGTTTTTTTAAATCAAAATCGAGCACAACAACACTCATCAAGTACGTAACTGACACCTTAGAAACACTAGACAGGAAAGAAGATGTAATGGGCCTTCTTTACGACTATAAAAAAGCGTTCGACACAGTGAATCATTACACCCTATTGGCGGCGTTGGAACGACTAGGGATCTCAGGAACTGCGAACAGATGGATCGAATCCTTCCTCAAAGACAGGAAACAAATAGTATATATTACAGGAAACACAGAAAAAGAACGGTCGGACACCAAGATTACTAACGTCGGACTACCACAAGGCTGCGCACTGTCTCCACTACTTTTCATATTGCTGAAAAACGCCCTACCAAGCGTTCTGAAATCTGATAAAATAATAATGTATGCTGACGACATCTCCCATGTAATCAGCGCGCCAGGAGACGCTACCGCGCTGTCCAATCTGGCCGTGAAAGAAATGTGCGCCTACAGCAAAGAATTAAACCTGTTCTTGAATGAGAAGAAGACCGTGTTCATGCACTTCAGGGCGTCGCGAATAAAGCACAATAGCAGCCCCCTGATACAACTAGAAGGCAAATCCCTTGAAGAAGTCAAGGTGGCGAAGCTACTTGGAGTCTTCATCACAAATAACCTAGACTGGGGTCCTCACATCAACCATATCGCGCCGAAAATCTCAGCTGGGCTCTTCCTGCTAAATAGACTGAGGAGGATTACCACCCCGGCCGCTGTCAAAACTGTTTACTTCGCGTTTATTCACTCGTATATACATTACGCGATCGAACTCTGGGGCCACTCGGCGCACGCGAGAAGAATTTTCACGCTCCAGAAGAAGGCGATGCGAATTTTGGCCAACGCTAGCTTCGATCCGTGTGCCACAGTCTTTTATAAAGACTCCTGCCGACCACTTTTTAAAGAATTTAAGATTTTAACTGTGTCATGTGTGTATATTTACAATTGTATTGTTTATGTTTTTAATCACAAAGCATTGACCTCAGACATGCCAAACCGACAAGGGTCGAGAAACAAGGGCAACCTTGCTCTCTCCAATCACAACCTAACGATATATTCTAAAGGCCCATATTGTACAGGTTGTAAACTCTTCAACTCACTACCTAGTCATATTAAAAATGCAAGTAAGCTTAGTTTTAAATCTAAATTAAAGGATTTCCTTTTAGATGGCTGTTTTTATTCACTAGACGAATTTTATGGAAAATGACTGTATATTACAACTGTATATCCCGGACTGTCTGTATATCTTTTAGATCACCATGACAATAAAACATTATTATTATTATTATTATCGAGAAGAAATAGGAATTTACATCCGACGTGTAGGCGCCTTAAAATAATAATAATAATAATAAAAATACATTTTTATTCCTTATGATCATATTTACATAATATAATAATAATTATTATTATTATGTTTATTAGCAGTATACATTTAAATAAAATGTTATGTTTCGTCATGTAGGTACAATTAAAAGTAGATTACGATCTAGATACATTTCCTGTGGAATTCGTCAATACAGTAAAACTCTTTCTCCATACAATAATTTTTAACTTGAAATTTAAAAGTGTGTACATTTTTTATTTCCTTTATCTCCTTTGGCAGTGCGTTATATAAATGAACACGATTAAAATTTAGTCCAGATTCATAAAATGTTGTTCTGTGCTGCTTGCTAGTTGGTAAGTGTTTATGTCGAGTGTTGTAAATATGCTTTGTTTCGTTTTCAAAGGACGTCAGGTTCAACTTTATAAAGTACACAGCTTCTAAAATATAGAGAGATGTCAAAGCTAAAATTTTAAAATCTTTAAAAACACTCCTGCAGCTATCACTTTTCTTGTGTCCAGTCATAACCCTAAGTGCATACTGTAGTTTAAAAATTTTATCAATATACTTTCTTGCAGCCCCTCCCCAAAAAACGATACCGTACCGAATCACAGCTTCAAAACTAGCAAAATAGTATGCACGTAATTCGGGAGTCAGGAACACTTTCTTTAGAGACCGAAGTTTAAAAATTGTCTGCCGGAGCTTCACACATACTTGGTCAATGTGAGTCGACCATTTCAAGTTTTTGTCAATGCAGAGCCCTAGGAATTTAGTGTGGTCACTGACTTCGAGACAGTCACCTTGGTTGTAGATTACTGGCGTCCATTGCTTCTTTCCAGAGAAATCAACAACCACTGTCTTCTTATTATTTACTGTAAGCTTGTTATCCTCGAACCAGCTATTCAGGGAGCTAACAGCTCCGTTTGCTTTCCGTTGGATGTCACTTGGGTCGTTGCTTGATATGAGGAGACTGGTATCGTCGGCATATTGTGTAATACGCACATTTATGTCGGGTTTTTCAATGGATAAGTCATTAATATAGATTAAAAACAGCAGTGGTCCTAGGATAGACCCCTGGGGGATTCCTATGTTAAGTCGTTTCCATGTCGATGTCCCTTGAGTTCCGCTTGAGTTGACAAGAACGCACTGTGATCTGTTACTGAGGTACGATGTGAACCATGCAAGTGGTACCCCTCGTATGCCGTAGTATTCGAGCTTTCTTAGAAGTACGCTGTGGACGACAGTGTCAAAAGCCTTTGACAGATCGAAATATACCCCAATATTGAACAACTTTCCATCTTTATCTGATATAATTTTTTGCAGAGAGTCGAAGGCCGCAGTCACAGTGCTTCTGCATTTCCTAAAGCCATGCTGGTTTATAGATAAAATGTTAAATGATTCGCAGAACTGAATTAGCCTGTTAGCCATTATTTTTTCCAGAACCTTTGAGAACGCCGCTAATAGGGCTATGGGTCTATAGTTTGAGGCATCTTCTCTATCCCCTTTCTTATATATTGGTACAACTTTAGCAAGTCATCCGGCACTATGCCAGTGCTAATAGAGCAGTTAAAAATGTCCACCAGTACGTGCACAATGCAAGGCGCAATTTCTTTAACCACTTTAAAATGTATATCGTCCATACCTGTCGATACCTTACTGTCAAACCCCGCAATTATTCTCAAGACTTCATCACCGGTGGCAGGTTTAACGAACATGGATTTGCTATTCCTTCGTACACAAGTCGTCTCATGCAGTCTTAAAATTTGGTTATTTGTTACAAGTGTTTTGGCTATGCTCGTAAAATACTCGTTGAAAGCTTCGGAAATGTCTGTAGGATTATGAAGTATCTTCCCTTCGTGTCTAATAGAATCAATGTTGGCTGTGTTTCCGTTGGTGTTGCTAGACGAACTAGCAGCAATCTTCCACATTGCCTTTGACTTGCTTTTCGATCGAGCTATCTGGGCAGTATGGTACCTATACTTGGCGTTTTGTAGCTCTTGAGCAAATTTTTTTTTGGTCTTCCTCAATTCTTGTTTAAGACGTGCGCTTCCAGTTCTCTTGTACCACCTGTAATTGAGCTTTATGTTTTCTCTTAATTTGAGTAAGTTGTCATCTAACCAGATCCGCTTAGTTTCATCTCGATCCTTTTTTCCTGACAACACGGGATGTGACTTGTCGAATGATGTTTTAAAAATGTTGAGGAATGCTTTATATTTATCATTGGCATTGTTAGCCAGGAGCACGGGTTGCCAGTTGGTCGATGCAAGATGACCAGCTAATCTTTCTGCGTTCTTCACGCTGTAGTTGCGGTATTTAACGTTAGCTGTCGGTGCAGGGTCTCCACGTGGAAAGCACATTATTTGTCCGTCATGATCAGAAAAACAAGTCTGCACCACTTCAGATCGGTGGACACTTACAATATCAGTGAAGATATTGTCAATGCAGGTGGCGGTCGTAGAGGTGACACGTGTAGCTGCTGTGATGAGTGGCCTTAGATTAAATACTGCAGTGATCCCAACTAAACGATCTCGTTGGGCACCGGACTTCAACATATCCACATTAAAATCTCCGCATAAAATAATCCTTTTGTTTTCGCGGTGTATCCGTTCGATAACCGTCTCGATAATGTCAACGAACTTCTTAATATCGCCCCCCGGTCGATACACGACAACAACAACAATGCGTTCATGTTTGAATTCCACTGCTGCAGTCTCGCACAGCATCTCTACAGATAGATCATTAATATCCTGTCTAGTGGAGCTCTGAATGTGATTTTTCACGAAAATACAAACGCCTCCATGAAGATTGTTCTTTCTGCAGAAGAAGCTTACATTTGTGTAGTTTGCTATTACAATGGAGTCAATTTCAGCCTGCTTGAGCCAGTGTTCTGAGGCACAGAATATATCTACTTTGAGAATATTTAAGGTGGCCTCAATCATGTTAACTTTATTTCTAAGGCATTGCATGTTTTGATGAAACACTTTCATTTCAGATGACCTGTCCTTGTTTATACGCTCGGGTTTATTTAAACGTTCTATGGGAGCCCCTCCCTCTTTGGTCGGAGGTGAAAAAACCTCCTGATTGTGTATAGGAAAGTCATTGGTCATATTCATAGACAAGAATTCATCTATGGTGTAAAAACAATAAGACAATAAAAAACTCTTAAGAATAATTTCAAATTGTTTGTCATGTACAATCATTTTTAAATTGTTGCGGAGATTATTAAAAAATAAAATACCCATTGCAGAAGGGCTTTTGTTTCGTTTCCAATGTTTGTATTTGTATTTACTTTTACACCTTATCCTGCTAAAATCTAATGATATAATTTTAAGATCAATTGCGTAAATAATAACACTATAGATGTAAATGCACGTCAATGGTAAAATGTTGAATTTCTTGAATAATGGTCTACACGTATCTTTGTAAAAAACTCCAGCTGTGGTCGGATTGTGACTAGCATCCGCCAGGTATCTCACCGCTCTTTTTTGTAGGATAAGTAACTTCTTTGCATAATGTGAGTGTCCCCATAAGATTATTCCATATGAAATTCTTGAATGTATATAAGCAAAATAAACTGTTTTAGCTGATGTAAAATTGCTAACTTTAAGTATTCTTTTGACAAGAAAGCACCCTGATGATATTTTTAAGGCAACATTGTCAGTATGAGTATGCCATTTTAATCGGTCATCAATAATAAGACCCAGGAAACGAGTTTCGTTCACAGCATGCAAACTCTTCCCTCCCAAAAACAATAGAGGGCTCATCGGATACTTATTATTATTATTATTATTACGTCCGAGTTTAAAATCAATAAGAACAGTTTTCTTGTTATTTAAGATTAACACGGTTCACGTCTCTACGTATAAATAAAATGGTAATTGAATAGTATCTAATCTAGGAAATAAACATACACCCATATATTAACAGACACACGACACATAGCCAAGACATTATTTAACGCAAGAACAACAAGCCAGCCAGGAATCCAGTCGATGCCCGCAGAGATTTGGATTGAGTTGGATGTCCTAAGAATAAAATTGACGAGTGACCTGACACATGATATCTTGGCACTTCCTTTGGTTATCAATTTATTTTACACTTGCCGCGCCATCGACAAGGCGTGATGTCTCATTCTACTTCTTCGGTCACTTGGTGAGTGACTTGTGAGAATTGCCTTTTAAAAACGTCCTCCTCCTAGCTGTCTTCAATGTCCACGGAATTGCGATACAAGCCATCGTGGACATTGCGACTGGCGACGTTCATAAACTCGGGGATGGCCTGCAGTACAGACGACCAGCTGCGGTGGCGATTCTTTGGTCCTGGCGCTTATGCCACTGCAGAAATGCGCGAAATGACCGTGCGTATTGTTTTTGAATGGAATTTTTGCGATAATGACTTGATAACGTCGTTAGCTGAAGCCAACTTCTTGCGAAGCATAGCAACGCATATAATTAACGTATATAAAATTAATAAGCCATACAATTCAGATGAGAGCTGAAGAAACTAGAGGGCAACAATTGTGATTGCGAGGGACTTTTTGCTGACGTATTTACTGCGCTGGACCCAAGACTCAGGACTCACTGTCAGGACTATGGTCTGGCAGCCCGTGGTCTGGCACTAGATGTCAAACTACCATAAATAGTTGGTAATTAGGAAGTCTCTAACGGCACGTCCTTGGTGCTGATGGCTGGAGGAAGAACGACATGCGGGTGGTCAGTCACTTGGCCTGGAAGCAGCACTTCAGTAGAGATGTTGTGTAGCGCCACCTGGGTCTTGTTAAGTCAATCAACGTAACGAGCAGCGCTGCAGTGGGCTTGGCAGTAGCGGACTACTTCCCACCACCGACCGGAGTACCACACGCTATGAACATTACAAGGTGGCTGTGTCATTTAAATTATGTAGACGTGATTGTTTGCTTTTCAGAAGTTTCGAGCAGCTTTGAGTGATGTTCACGGTAAATAATGCAAGATTTCGGTTGGTGGCAAACCAGTTGGACATTTAAATTGATGTTGATTTGACCAGCTACACTGATTGTTAGAATAGTTTACGTTTGACGGCACCTGAAACACCACAAGTCGTCGAACCACTGGCGATCGCCATCGAGATCTACCACGACCGACTCTGGAAGTCGACAGAAGTTTTCTGTTTCCACGAAGATCTGTCTCCTGAAACGGTGGTTGCACGACCCAGCGGCAGTCTAGACCCGAACCTTAAGGCCCATTCACGATCAAACTTAACCTTAAACTTATTCTGTAAACTTATAGAAGTAAACTTACGATTGCATAGCTCATTCACGACGCACTTCCACCTTCTAAGTTTAGCCAGTAGGATTGCGACTTTTTATTTGGATAATGGCGTCATGAAATTCTGAAGTACACGGCTGATTTGTTTGTAGACAGTCCAACATAACCTAATCTATAATTATATCTATTAGGTACTATTGCTATTATTGCTGTAAGAAAATGGATCGAGCTACCGTGGATATGTAATTGCTTCAACTTATACAGATGACAATGACAATTGGTGGTTTGTATTTGAGACGGCGGCAAAGAACTGCAAGGAGATGGATGGGCTGTCACGCATATAAATCGGTTACGACGACAACAAGGCGATTTCCATAATTTATTACAAGAAATGCGATTAGGCGATGTGGAATGTTTTTTGTGTATGCACGAATGTACCCTCAAAAAATGATCATCTTCTGGGCTTAGTGGGGCCAAGTCTTCTGAAAAATAGTAATTGCGAGTCGTTATCGCCAAGCATTCGATTGTCCACTACGCTCAGGTGAGTTTGTTTGTTTGTTTGTTTGTTTATTTTCCTATAGACATTTACATAGTAATTGTGTAGGCATCGTCAGTTATATATCTATTTATATATATATATATACAGTGTTTACATATATCAATTTTTTTTTTTTTTTTTTTTTACATTATTTACAACATGGTTTGTGAAAGGGGTGGGGAGGGAGAGGAGAGGAATGAAGTGGGTTAGGATTCGAGGTATTCACGTAAGGTGTAGAATTGGTTATCTACAAGATAGGATTTTAGGGTGCGGTTAAATGAGGACGTGGTTGGGGAGTTTTTTATATTACTAGGGAGTTTGTTGAAGAGTACAGTGCAAGTGAAGAGTGGGAATGGGCAGGGACTCTTAGCGTGTTGCTTTGTCTAGTGGGGTATTTGTGGATATCGGAGTTTAGGATAAAGAGCTCGGGATGGATCCAGGCAAAGGTGCAGGCTACTTGGATGATGGTGCAGGTGAGGGTAAGTAAGCGGAGGTTGGTGAAATGAGGTTTGGCAGTCTTTCTGCGTGATATGCCAGCTATTATTCTAATTGCCTGTTTTTGCAGTACAAATAGTCTATTGGCCGCTGGAGCGATGCCCCAAAACAGGATACCGTAGGACAGGTGGGAGTGGAGATGGGCGTGGTAGACAGTGAGGAGGGTGGAAAGACTAACTATGGGCTTGAGGCGGCGAAGAAGGAAGCAGCTACTTTTGACTTTGAGGAAGGTATTTTGGATGTGTGTAGACCAGTCGAGAGTGGGAGTGAGGTGTACTCCGAGGAATTTTATGGAGGGAGTGCTGGGAATAACTTCACTGTTCACTTTGATTAGCGGAGAGATGGTGGGTGCTTGGGACTTTGAGTGGAAGTGCATGTGTACTGTCTTGGAAGCTTGCAGTGCAAGTTTGTTGTGAAAACAGTAGTTAGCCATGTTCTCTGTTTGGTCGTTAGCTGTTTGAATTAAGGATCGGAAGGGGTCGGCTTTGGGTAGGGTCAGAAGGTGGTTCGTGTCATCGGCGAACTGAAACAGCTGGCCATTCGTTATGTGCTCTGGAAGGTCATTTACATAGATTAGGAATAGAGTGGGAGAGAGGACTGATCCTTGGGGTACACAATTTTTTACTGGTAGTGGGGAGGACAGGATGGAAGTTATGGAATTACCTATGGCGGTGGAAATGGTTACTGACTGGAATCTGTTGGATAAGAAGGAGGCAATCCAATCGCTTGCTTCGTTGAGGATCCCGCAGCGGTCTAATTTGTGCATGAGTAGCTTATGGTCGATAGTGTCAAATGCCTTTGATAGGTCATAGAACATTCCTAAAGCATGGTCATTGTTGTCTAGAGAGTTATGGAGGGAGCAGAGGAATTGGAAAATGGCAGTGGTGGTGGACTATTGCTTCTGGAATCCATGTTGGCTTTGAGCTAGGATGGAGTGTGAGGAGAGGTGGGAGTTTAGACGGTTTCACATGGCTTTTTCAAAGATTTTGGAGAAGGAGGAGAGAATGGAAATTGGTCTGTAATTGTTGGGTTCGTTTTTCTTGTCTTTCTTGAAAACGGGGATGATAAGTGATCGCTTAAGGAGATTGGGGAAGGTACCTGATACGAATGATTGGTTTATTATAAGGGAGAGTGGGGCTGCTACGTGGGTGATGCATCTGGCAAGAACAGAGCCTGGAACGCCATCTAAACCACTGGCGAATTTGTTTCGGATGGATTTAGAAATATCAATAATTTCTTTGGGATTTGTGGGATATAGTAGAATGGGTGAAGGTGAGAGTGTAGGGGGTGTTGTGTTCGGGGCGTGTGGAGATGTAGGCAAGGGCTGGGCGACATTACCGGATTGAACAAAAAAGTTGTTCATGTGTTGCGCTATTATATGAGGTTCAGATTCGTCTTTACCATCAATGTTAAGGGTAAGTTTACTGTAAGATTGTTTCGGTGTAGAGTGGTGTTTTATTATGTTCCAGGAGGTCTTAATTTTGTTGTTAGAGGAAGAGATTACGCTGTCGAAGTAGCAACGCTTTGCGTGCCGAATGTTTTTGCTGTGTGTTCTTTTTAGGGTGATTTCAGCGATTTACTTTGAGGATTTTATTTGTAAATTGAATTTAGGTTTCTGAGATCCTCCCCATTTTTTAGGATATCATGTGTGATCCATTTGTTTGTTTGATTGGGAGTCGGTTTTTTTATTTTTTGAGGGAAGGCAAGATTAAAGTGTGTGAGAAAGGTGGTAATGAAGATGTTATAAAGGTGGTTTGTGTCTGTTGAATTGGACAAGCACTCCCACACTTCATTATTTTAATAATGAGTTAAATAATAGGATATTATCCTCGGAGAAGGATCGTTTTAGGGTGGAGTGTTGGGTGGTTTGAGAGGTAGAGGGAAGAAGAATAGAGAATGATAGGGCAAGGTGATCTGACAATCCACTGTCGAAAGTGGAGGTGGAGAAGAAATCGGGCATGATTGTTGTGAAGATATTATCTATCAGTGTCGACGATGTGGGAGTTACGCGCGTTGGGGTCGTAATTGTGTGATTGAGGTAGAACATATGTAGAAGGTCAAGAAATTTGGTGATGTGTTTTGAGTTACTGAGGATGTCGAGGTTAAAGTCACCGCATATGGCTAGGTTGGCATTGGGGAAAAGTTTGGTGACATGAATCAGGGTGTTTTCGAGATTGGAGAGGAATTGCTGGGGATCGCCAGACGGCGATCGATATATTGATAATGTCACTATGGAAGAAGTAGAAGAGAGTTTCCACAATACCCCAACGCATTCAAATACTTTATCTAAGCAGAACGAGTGCAGGCTTATTTCGTCAACTTCAATGTCTGGTTTGGCAAATATAGCTACACCACCATAAGCACCTGAGCTGCGGTAACAAATGCTAGCATTGGTGTAGTTAGGGATATTGAAGGAAGTGTTGGATGAGGACAGCCAGTGCTCGGATGGACATAGTAATGAGGGTGAGAGATCGGTCGTGAGAAGTTCAAGTTCTTCGATCTTATTACGAGCAGACTGGATGTTGAGGGAGATTATTTTGGATGTTGGATCAGTTACTGATTTGAATTTTGTGGTCTGGTAGTGTGAAAATGTTTGGACTGGGAGGGTTTGGGGTTAGCAATTCTTGTTTAAGAGGTGTTTAAGAGTTGTTTAAGAGGTTTAAGAGGTTTAAGAGGTGCGTGATCGCTTGGAGGTAGCGATAGATGTAGGCGCTTTACCGGCGGGTTGCGCGGCAATGCAGCGACGGTCTTCTGAAGCTTCGAGGATGACGCGTTGCTCGATGTGGTGGTGGTGGTAGCGGGCGTCGTCACTGCCGCGATCACATCTTGCTGGGTAATTTTGCCTGGAGGCGGTGAGGATGTCGCGTTGCTCGATGTGGTGGTGGTGGTGGTAGCGGGCGTCGTCACTGCCGCGATCACATCTTGCTGGGTAATTTTGCCTGGAGGCGGTGAGGATGTCGCGTTGCTCGATGTGGTGGTGGTGGTGGTAGCGGGCGTCGTCACTGCCGCGATCACATCTTGCTGGGTAATTTTGCCTGGAGGCGGTGAGGATGTCGCGTTGCTCGATGTGGTGGTGGTGGTAGCGGGCGTCGTCACTGCCGCGATCACATCTTGCTGGGTCATTTTGCCTGGAGGCGGTGAGGATGTCGCGTTGCTCGATGTGGTGGTGGTGGTAGCTGGCGTCGTCACTGCCGCGATCACATCTTGCTGGGTCATTTTGCCTGGAGGCGGTGAGGATGACGCGTTGCTCGATGTGGTGGTGGTGGTAGCGGGCGTCGTCACTGCCATGGTCTCAGCTTGCTGGGGATTCGGAAGGGAGTAGATTTCGATTCTTGTTTTTGTTTTTGAACTAGCGAAGGCCTTTTCGATTATGTTGCGAATAGTTGGCCATTCGTGTCCGTCAAGACCGCAAGCTAACTGTGGCATTGCTATCTTTTTTATTTCCATTGTACGGCAGAAACTGGCTAGTCGGTAGAGTGCGGAGCGAATGTTCGTTAGTGAGGGTTTCTCGCGTGCTTTTTCCTTAGTGATAAGATGAAGAATGAGGCGGTCGTCACTTAGTTGGGCTATCAGGTCGCCAACATGTTTGTTGTGTATATTGTGTGGTTGTAATGCGCCAAATTTGTTTTTAAAGAGAGCCGCGATTCCCGAGCTTGTCTTGAGGCATCTTGAGACGCATTGCACTAGCGGCGTGTGCTTTTCACTGTTTAGTATGTTGCCAGTAATATATGTGATGTTTGAAGCCGCTTGCGGGCTTGGCGGTGTGATGACAGACGGAGGATATTCGGGGGAACGAACTGTTGGCACTTTTTGGTGTTGGTTTGTGAAAATTTTGATGTGCAGTTTTTCTGTATTTTTTGTATTTTTGTGTTTTTTTGGAGATTGGATGCCGAAATGGATAGACTTACTCTCTTGCACCGACGCCCCAGATATGCCGCTTATTTGTAGCGTCTCGGCAGCACGAAGAAAGGCGGAAAGGTTGTCTGTTTTGATGTTCGCTTCTCCTTTGTATATGAAGTTCAGCAAGGATTCGACTTCAGTAAAACGGACATCTTGAAGTATTATGACAGGATGTTGACATGGATTTGACTGGAGAATTGTTTTTAAGAGTGGACTACATGCCGATAGGATAACTTTGTGAGCATGGATGCATTGACCGTCACTAGCCAGTGTGACGTCGACAAGGTTTCCTTGTTCAAATAGGCAGTTCACATTTGTGGTTATGTTGGCCTGGAAACTATTCTGTTTCAAGTAAACCATGTTTAGTTGATATCCGGTCGCTGTATATAAATAGTCTGTGCCTATTGTCCCTGGACGGGTTGTAGAGTGGACGAAGGGTTGGGGGTGATGTACAGGTATGCGATGGGATGCAGCGCGGTGTTGCCGATTTGAGTTTGTTGACGAGCGGAGATACGATAATGCACAGATTTATGAATAAACTTGAAGGTAAGAATTGTAGCACTAAATTATCTTAACACGAGTTAAGAATTATCTTAAGCACACGAGTGATGTTGGTTAATAGATGAGATATTAACAAGTCACTTCACTGAATGAGAGAACTGCATATTATATATTGCTATAAAAGCACACTGTGAGCGGTAACACGACGGTTTTTGAGGGTTTTTTGAGGAACGCGGAGAGGCACGTCCGCACGGTTCGGCGGTCAGTCCTGACTGACCTGACTGAGATCGTTTACCTTACTAATTCCTTCACTGGGTTCATGTTATTGTTGTTTGCTCTACATGTTTTGGTCTAGGCCCTATACTTATGTATTCTAATTGTTGATCTTGTTTATAGATTCTTGGCTATTGGAGATAGTCTGCAAAGCATAGCATGGAATTTTCGAATCGGGGAAATCTACATGCTGCGTTCAAATTTTCAAATCAAATTTAATAAATGTTTATTTTCTAATTTGACAACAATTACATATATTTACATAAACAAAAATAATCTAAGAACCAAAAGGAAAATAACCCACATAAGCCGAGCTTGTGTGTGGGTGGAAAAACTGGTTATTCTTTAGTGATACAAGATGGAATTTAATTTAGCCTTGGAAAATAGATACACAAAAATCTCGGCCTTTAAAGGCCAACCATTTCTTTGCTATGCTTTTGAAAGTGCCAATTTTTCGTGGTGGTATGCTTTTTATATCTGCTGGTAGTTTATTGTAAAATCTAGGCCCGACAAAATCAAGATGCTGTTGTCCTCTTTGCTTTTTTCTTTTAATTGTTTTGAAAGTTAATGATGATGTTGACCTGGGCCCGGATTCACAAAGAGTCCTAACTTTATTAACATATTAGAGCTAATACTGTAGTACTATTACTGTGCTAATATCGTATTAACGTATTACCATATTAGTGCTATTCCGCATTCACAAACAAAATATTAGCGCCGTCTTAGCAGTATTAGTTTTCGTCACTAATTCAGACGTGACGTCATGAAATCATGACGTCACTTGAAATTTCGACCAATCAGTGCAGGGTGCGCATTTATTCAAATAACGTTCGTCTGTTGTTATATTCAAGCGAACGTGAACCACTTCTCAAATAAATACACATAAAACCGCAATGCTGCGAGTACTTGAGTATGAACAGGGATTCCCCTTGATCTGAACGAATCATAGTTTCAATCGTGGATATACGTGACAGTACCTACTCTTGGCGCATGGCAGGTACTGGACGGTTTACTTTTTAGAAGTTGAATGTGATCTTTCCAATTTAATTTAGCATCTAATTGAATGCCGTTTAATGAAGTTTACGTGGATCAAAACATCATCGTTTTCCTTAGTGTTTCTGGACACGAAATGTACAATATTTTTTTTAGTAGAATTTAAGGTTAAAAATTTTACATAAAACCATTTACATAAGTCTTTCATTACGCTATTTGCTGTAATTTCAGCTTCACCTAATTTCTGATTTGATACTAATAAGCTTGTGTCATCGGCAAAAAGGGTTACATTTACTGAGTTTAGGCTGTCAGACATATCATTAATATAGATGAGAAATAATACAGGCCCATGAGATCAGTGAATTGAACGGTAAGTTATAATTTGGCAAATTTAACCTTTTATCCTTATAGGCAATACTTTTATCTGTTGACAATAACTTAAAAGCAGTAAAATATATTCAAGTACTATTTCCATTTATAGAATAAAAAAAAAAACATGGAAAATGCTGAAGAGACTGGAAAGAAAAGGACCCGCAGGCCTAACTTTTCTTCTGATGAGTTGAAAGCTTTAGTTGAGGGAGCTGTGAAGAGGAAACTGATGATAAACGGAGCATTCAACCCATCGATTACTGGATTAGCCAAATTAAATGCCTGGGATGCCATTAGCAAGGAGGTCAATGCTAATGGGATCCACACGAGGACCATACCGGAGCTGAAGACTAAATTAAAGACATACAAGTCTGAAGCGAAAAAAGAAGGTAGTACACTCATACCTACCTTTCTCCCATCCTATTCTATGTTCCATTATGAAATCCTTCAACATGATTTAATTAATTATAAATTAAACAAAGCTGTAAAAATTAGCCAACTTATTGGTGATCACTGATAAGCGACAGCATCATGTACTTACAAGGTTGATAAAAAAGTATCGTAAAATAACTAATCTACTTAATTTCAGTGGCTTCATACAGAAAAGAGTTGATGCAGACTGGGCGAGGAGGGCCACCACCCAAGAGACCATCTGTGATAAACGAGAGAGTCGTCGATCTCATAGGAGAAACGGCGATGCAAGGAATTGACATTGGAGTGGAAGTGGGTGGTGTAGGAGGGCAGACTATGACATGTAAGCACCAATGAAACTATCATCCAGGAAATATTTTTCATTGTAAATTTATTCAAAGAGATGATGTTATAGTGCTAGATTTACTGTACCTCTAGCTACAATTGAAATTAATATGTATCCAAGTTTGAAAATATGTTTTGGAAGTAAAACTGTAACTTACTCTTTTGCTGGAAATAGATCATCGAATCATTCATGAGCCAGTCAAGCCAGTCGAGCCAGTCGAGCCAGTCGAGCCAGTCGAGCCAGCCGAGCAAGTGCCATTGCAGTTTGAGTACGTCGACTTCAGTGGTGGCGCAACAGCGCTGGTAAAAGAGAACAAAGCTTGCCAAACAATAAGCCAAGGGTATGTTCGTGACAATGATTTGGGTACCTAATTTAAATAGTTACAATTAACTCAAATTACCAAACAAAATTAATTGAACACTCAAATTACCATCAGGTCGACAACATCTGGGAGTTTGCTCCAACAAGGGGACCTGATGCTAGCGGCTTGCAATCGCATCGCTGATTTGCTACAACTTTCCGTGGAGAAACAAGCAGAGGCAAATGCCCAGCAAGCAGAGGCAAATGCCCAGCAAGCAGAGGCAAATGCCCAGCAAGCAGAGGCAAATGCCCAGCTAGTGATAAATGGCAGAATGATTGCTACTACTCTGGCAGCTATGTCTGAGCTGCTACATCATAATCAATAAAATTAAAAAAAAAAAGCATCAAACATTAAATTAAAACTGTTGCAAAAAAGGTGTTTAGTATTGTGTCCTAGAAAGACATAATTTGTGTATTGTATTACATAGACATATTGTGTCTTAGACTAATTAGTCTAAATGTTATGTGTACGTACCTTTGTCTGAGAGTTAGTTAAATCTATTTGCTACAAGAGCAGCCCGGAGCATCACTGCGTTGTGGTTGGCTGCTGCAGCTCCCTGTGGCTGGAACTGGGCTTGGACAGGATTGTAGATGGGAGCATCCAAGATTGGTATCCGTCTGGCAACGCACCAATTGTGTAAAACACAACATGAAGTGATGATTTTACAGCACCTAAGCGGCTTGTACATGAGGGTACCACCACGTTCATCAATACACCGAAACCGGCTTTTCAATATCCCAATGCTGCGCTCCACGATACTTCTAGTCCGCTTGAAGCTTCGGTTATAGTTTTCCTCACCAACGGTTGCAGGATTGGCAAAGGGTGTTAACAGATGGACATCAATTCCATAGCCACTATCACCTGGTTGAATGGGAAGGAAATGGATTTTTTTTTAAGCAAAGTAATGCCTAAACATAAACTACGTACTTGCATAGTTAAAAAATTAATGAAACACAGAGAAGAGATGTAAAATATTAAAAATGACCTACCAAGAAGCCAACCGGAAGGGACAACACCATCATCGAGTCTCTGCTTCAACATAGACTGATTCCAGACGAATTGGTCGTGCGTGGAGCCTGGCCAACGAACGACTATATTTGAAAAACTTTCATCCGGACCACACACGACTTGGCAATTAATGCTGTGGTTTCTGTATCGATCCACAAAGCTTGGTTCGTCTTCGGATGGTGCCTTAATGTTGATCAGAGTGCCGTCGATAACTCCGATTATGTTAGGGAAATTGGCAATGTTGTGAAATTCTGTAACGAAAAATAATGTTTTATATATTCAGGTATGATTGTGGAAGGTAGATAAACAATTGTTAGGTTAGGTGTACCCTTGGTTACTTACACATGCGTGGCAATCCAGATATTGTGAACGCGATTAGGTAGCTTACCTGATTTAACTCTTGCTATATAGTCCTCATCTTCCAAAGGGAACGTGATGTAACGGGCTGATAGTTCTGTCAATGCATTGGAAACATCTCTCACAATTCTAGAGCAGCTAGATTGGCTGACTCCCGTCACATCCCCAGTTACGTTTTGGAATGAACCCGAAGCATAAAATCGCAATGCTGTAAGTATCTGCGTGGGAACAGGGATTGCCCTTGATCTTAAGGAATTTCTCTGCAGAGTCTCACCGATTTCCTGACATAGATCTACGATGGCATTCCTGGGAAGGCGATACCATCGTAGTAGAAAGTTATCAGGCACATTTAAGGGATCCAACCGATCTCTCAAAACTCGGATCGGTCCTTGTAAAATTATATTCTCGTCAGCAGCAGCTGCCTCTTCATCTAAAACGAACTGAACTGCGGCAGGTAACATTTTACTCAACTCACGCTTGATTTCAATGGATGACACTGCGAACAAGCAATCGAAAACGCCCACCTTACGAGACGTCAGAGTGAAGTGTCAAAGAGGTTAAGTCTGACATTTCTTCGTAATTCGCGGGAATATTAGGAAATGATCGTTGTGCTGCACCGAAATATACATTATTTTAAATGTTATTTGTGAACTAACAAAAATCTCACAGAAAATAAGACATCTAAATTTAAATGGGACAGTCTTAACTTCCCTAACACCAGTCAGGACTGGTAGTAGACTTAAGATCGAATAGCGACTCTAATATTCTTTGTGAATTGGGACTAGTGGCCATTCTTTCATTACCTTGATATTCGTAATTAAGCTAATACGATATTAAGAGTTATGACCCTTTGTGAATCCGGGCCCTGGTGTTCTGGAGCCTCGGTAGGGTATGTTGAAATTGTGGAGAATGTTTATGTACATATACAAGAAGATTATAAACATAAATTTGATTTACATCAAAGACAGGAAACAATTGAAATGTTTCACTTGTGGAAAAACTCCTCTTTTTGCCAATAATAGTTTTCAGTATCAGTCTTTGAATTTTTAAAAGCTTTTCCAGGTTTTTTTTGCTTGTACCTCCCCAGCCGATTATACCATATTGCAAATATGAATGAGTGAGGGCAAAATATATTGATTTCATGAGTTCTATTGATACAATATTGCGTAACCTATAATAAATATACAATGAATCCCTGAGCTTAACTACTAGGTTTTTTATGTGCTCATGCCAATTTAAATGAATGTCTATGATTATGCCTAGATATTTTGTACTGGTCTTTCTTTGAATTCTGCTACAGTTACAGCTAATGTTGTCAAGTGGGCAAAGGGGTTGGTGCATTTTTAGAACGTAGATGGGATTGGCATTTGTTTTAGAGCTAATAGTGATAGGCAGGTACACTGTTTTAGATACATTTAAAGTTAAGAGATTATTTGCCAACCATGAGTTTATTGTCCTCATCTCAGCATTAGCTGTATCGTAAACAGAGTTCCAGTCTTTGCCCTCATAAATTATTGCGGTGTCATCAGCATAAGTAACAATCTTGCAAGTTATCGTCAATGAAACAACCAACGTTTTGTAGGATGTCTTGGCCAAAATTTATCTTCCAGAACCCACAGAAGATGATTATACAAATATTGCAAATGGATTCTTTGATAAATAGAATTTACCCAACTGTCTTGGTAGTATTGATGGCAAACATGTCAGGATTTTAGCCCCCCCTAATTCTGGATCTCAATACTTAAATTATAAAAGCCACTTTAGCATTGTTCTTCTTGCCGTGTGTAATGCAGACTGTCTGCTCATTTTTGTCGAATTCGGAGCATATGGATCGTAAAGTGACGGAGGCATATTTCGTCAGAGTGAATTGGGGAAAAAATTATTTCTGGCACACTTCGTTTTCCGCCAGCCACGCAATTTCCTTTCACAACCGAGCCAATGCCATATTTCATCGTAGGAGATGAATCGTTTGGGCTACAACAAAACATTATGCGTCCATACGCAGGAAAATGTCTTTCAAACAAGAAAAGAAAATTCAACTATAGGCTCTCTCGAGCTGGGCGTGTTATTGAAAATGCCTTCGGAATATTGGTTGCGCGTTGGCGTATATTCCATCGTGTTATCAATGCTAAACCCGACAACGTACACACTATCATAAAAGCTACAGTGTGCCTACATAATTATTTGAAGATATCCGAAGTGAATGCACATTATAAGACATATTGTTCCGTTACGTACGCAGATAGGGACAATAGTGGCCAGGTGATTGGAGGAGAGTGGAGAACAGAAAATATTGGTAACTCTAGCTCTTTAAAACCCCCCAGTTCACTAAACCGACGGATGGGTTCTCGTAATGCGTCAATATGCAGCAACACAATCAGAGACAATCTGGCATCTTATCTCGTCTCACCTACAGGAGCTGTTGAATGGCAGATGCGCCATGTCAACCGTGGATTACAGTTGCAGGAAAATATGGAAAATGGTGACTGAATTTCAAGTAGACCTATATAAACGTGATCAAGGATTATTTTATTTTAAATCTTGTTGACTGTTTATTTCTGGTTTCTCAATTTTCTTTTCGCGGCATTCAATAAGCCAATTACTTCTTCCATAAAGTCTTCTTTGACGTCCTCGTCCATGCCAGCTTCTACTAACTGGGTGAAGATGGCATTCTCTCCTCCCGTCCCCGGTCGCCTCTTGATTAATTTTTCCGCAACCTTAACCATGTTAGCCATCTGTCCAGCCACCTGGTCTTCGACAGCCGCTCGTCTGGCTCATGTTGGCCATCTGTCCAGCCACCTGGTCTTCGACAGCCGCTCGTCTGGTTTTTTTGGAAGGTGGAAGCGAGACGGGTGACGATGATATCCGGCGACATCCCGCAGAGTCTCACGAGAATGTACTGGAGCTTGAGCTTGGGTCAAGTATCACCTTCCTATTGACTACCGTGTAACTGTAAAGAAATTAAGTTTTTCAATTATATTCAGATGAAAATGAAACCATTCATATACATTATATTATTTCACTTCCTGAGTATATGTATTTTACAAAATAAAGAAAAATTGAATTGAATTGAATTGAATTGAATTGAATTGAATATGCCTATTCAAGTGGAACAGTGATTGCATCCACTTTCCAATAATTATTTAACAGTGGAATGATGTTCTTTAATAATTTAAGTGACGAATGAACTAATCTTGAAAAGTGTAATGTAGCCCTTATTGTAATTTCTTTGGAATGTACAAAATAAATGGTTATTATAATAATTTTTATTATAATTTTTATTAGTTTTCACAGTAGGCCACATGATTCCAACAATAATTAGGCCTACAAGTTTATATGAATAACTGGCAGAAATATTTTAGAATTATTTTAAAGTTAATGGGCTACTACCCGTTATTATAAAGTTACTCACGTATTCTCCGGGCTGTCGACAAACTCCTCGAGCTGTTCGACATTGCGCTTCTCGATGTTGGGCGGGTCTACGGGGTAGATGCTCCCTACGGTTCTCCGCGTTTTTATATGGTCGTCCCAAAAAGAGCAGAGGGAATAAAGCGGCCACACTTTTCTGACACTCGCCCCAGCACCACTTACTGAACTTTCAGCTACAACCCTTTTTTCCTTGGAGTAGCGCTCCTGAAGCTGTTTGATCCTAGGTTCACAGCCTTCAGCTAGAACAATTATTCATGAGGTTAATAATTGAGTTTACCATAATAGACAAACGGTATATTATTATTAACCTATTATTAACTAGGCCTAGGTCAATGGCTTGGAATGCAGCCTAACCTTCCTGATTCCCTTGAATTTTAGGTTAAGTAATAATAATAATAATAATAATAATAAATTTCTTTATTCAATGAACATACAATGTTATAGAATGCGTCAAGTCTTGATTACATAATATACAATACAATATAACCGGATATAAATAACAATATACAGTACAATTGTGCAGTCTTTATGGTTTGTAGTGATAGGTTAAAATATAAGAACTATGCTGGAGGCTGCATATAGTCATGCACTGAGTAAGGACATCTTGCAATCAAATATGTTTTTAGTATTGATTTAAAGCCCCTTTCGTGTTGTATTGTTTTTAAGTTGTCTGGTAGGTTGTTGAATAATGTTATGCTGGAGTGTCTAGGGTTTTGCTTGTATATGCTAAGTTTATGGTTTGCTAGGTGGAAGTTATTTTTCGTTCTGGTGTTGTGGCTGTGTACTTGACTGTTTGTTGGATGGTGGATTCTGTTGGCTATGGCGTAGAGTATGGAATGGTAGATGAAAAGGGCTGGGACTGTCAGGATTTTGAGTGTTTGGAATATTGGTTTGCATGTTGTTCGGCTGGAGACTCCGGCTATTGCTCTGACTGTTCTCTTTTGTAGAGTGAATAGTCTCTTGCCATCCACTGATCCACCCCAGAATATTATTCCGTACGATATTCTTGATTGAAAAAGTCCAAAATAGCTCAAAAGGAGGGTTTCTTTGCCGATCTTCTTTTTGAGCTTTCGGATTAGATACGGTGTTGCTGAGAGCTTGTTTGATAGTATGTTAATGTGGGCTGACCAGTTGAGTGTACTGCTTATGGTTAATCCAAGGAATTTAGTTTCTGTGGATTCTGTTATGCTTTTGCCCCTCAGTTTAATAAGTGGGCTTTGGTTTAGAAGTCGTTGTGCTGTGTGGAAATTTAGAAACGTTGTTTTGATTGAGTTTATTATTAGTTGTACTTTCTTCGAGAAGGATTCCATGTTGGCGACTGCTCTATTTGCTTCTCTTGTTAATACTTCGATGTTGTTAGAGGTCACGAGATGGCTGGTGTCGTCTGCGTAGATCGCTACTGTTCCTTGTCCCAAAGACTTAGAGAGGTAGTTGACGTAGATTATGTATAAGTGGGGCCCAAGTACCGTTCCTTGCGGCACGCCTATATTTGTTGTCCTCATTTTTGATCTTATTTTAATGTTGTTGGTCTTTGAGTAGAGCTCCACAAACTGTTTTCGGTCGGTCAGGAATGATTTTATCCAATTTAAGGTAACGCCGTTTATTCCCATGTTGCTTAGTGTATTTTCAAGTATTTTGTGATTCATGCAATCAAATGCCTTTGACATGTCGTAGAATAGTCCTAAAGCTGGGCTTCCGGCGTCCAGAGCTTCGTATATTGAGTCTAAGAATGTGTCAATGGCCTGTGTTGTGGATTTGCCTTTCTGAAAGCCGTATTGATCTTGGGAGATGAGATTTTGTCCGTTGAGGAAATTTATGATTCGTCTGCTGATAGCTACTTCAAATACTTTTGAGAAAGCAGTACGAAAATTGGATAGAAAATCTGTAGCCAGAGGGAGTTTCTAGCTAATTTTTCAAGCTATGTATAAACCTAACCTATTATACTAGTAAGTTAAATACTAGTAGTAATTATTAAGTGATAGTTTAGGATTATAATATCACTTACGGCTCATATTCATTGCCTGGGCAAAATTATTCCACAGATTCTCCCGCACTATCTTGTCCTTATACTCCGGCCGAATCTTGTCGAAAAGAACAGGACCGGTCAAATAAACATTGAGAAGCTTTTCATCACATTCAATTGACATGGTTGATGAGAAAGAATCAAAATGTGTATCTCGTGGAATCTTGGCGGACGCGAAAATTGCGGATGGCTGCAGGTCTGAACTCGAATCGATGTGTCTAGCGCGTCATAGGTTTGGAGAGCGCTGATTGGTCAATTCCTACGTTCGACGTTAACTTAAGGAACTAAGTTTGGAGTTTGCAAACTTCGTTACTGCTACTGTTATGGACTAAGTTTAATTTTGTCGTGAACAGTAACGAGAAATACCGTAAGACAAATAATTTGTAAGTTCTTAAGTTTAAGGTTAAGTTTGATCGTGAATGGGCCTTTACGGTTGCTAGTGGCAAAAACAGCAAAGTGTAAACAACCCTTCTCCTAGACGTCACTGCATTTTTGGGTACTCGTTACAGGTATACAAGTGATCTGCATGGCTAGATTTCAATAAAAGAAATACTTTTTCGACAGATGTGCATCAAATTATTTTATCTTATATTGTCTTGGCATGTATGAATAGGTACATACATTTTATTATTAGGAACCTATAATCGATGCCCAAACAAGGAATCAAACCCCGATCTCTACTTGTCGCGGGTGTTGCATCAATTGTTAGTGTTCCTAAAAATAAAATACCCCGCGCATTGCAAGCGTTTGCAATCAAAATCAGATTTCACAGATTTGGGTGCAGACATTTCCTCTCCTCCAGCCAACACCATATCGAATCCGGCCAGCCACGCCTAAAAATTTGTGTCTCCTGCATCTTTCATGCTCTCTTGTCGTTTAATTCGCCTTTTTTCTCCTAACTTCAAAGACTATCTTCCATATTTTTTCCCTGTGAACCCAAATGTCGTGCCGCACAAAATTTGCCAGCACCTAATTATCCCCAAGGTTTACAATCCGGCTATTGGTTGCGATGTTACTCCGCAAGTGCTTGGAAGTTAAGTTTGCAGGAACCTTCGCCCCAGATTCTACAGCAAATGTGCTGAATGTGCTGTTGGTGAGCAAAAGTGGCTGTTCTTTAGTTCCCGTGGACAAAGATGAGTTGCGGGAAAAGGAACTCGTTTTCTCTGTTAGTTCCCAGGAATATAATTCTCTTCGTTTCGAAAGGAGGCGGGTACATGCCACCATTTCATTACACGTTCAGACACGTTAAGAAGAAGAATAATAATAATAATAATAATAATAATAATAATAATAATAATAATAATAGTTTTATTTCAGTAACAACATTTACATGTTATTGAATACGTCACATTTTTTAAATATTTACAAGGATAATGACAATGCTTTAATAGGTTCTAGGGTTCCTATCAATGACAACACGGCTCACGTTATAAACGATCTTTAATCTTCACACGATCGATCTTAATCAGCACACAATCTTTTCACCTTCCACTCGCTCACAACACACTCTTTAAGGTGCGTTTAGTGTCTCTCATGTCAGTGACATGAAGTTGGCGACTTTGGATTTGGACCAATCAGAGACCAAGGCTACGTTCACGAGTTCGAGTCGTCGACTCCATGTCGCCGACTCAGGCGTCTTTAACTTGGTTCAACATTCACCTATGCGGGTTGTGAGCTTTATAGGGCATTGCCGGCGGATCTTCAAATCAAAAAGGACAAGAAATTCAAAATTGTGCTCAAGAATTTTCTACTTGATAAATGTTTTTATACTGTAAAAGATGTTTTATTGTAAAAGGTAGAGACAATGAAAAATTGTAGTATAAATGTAAATATTATAGTACCTAAAAATGTTGCTATGGATACATAAGACGTATATGTTGTTTAATTGTTGGTCACCTAAATGTAATACTTTGAACTTGGCACGATGGCACGATGTGTTTAAACGGAATTAAAAACATTATTATTATTATTATTATTGTAACCACGATTTCGCCAACACTGAGCTAAAGTCTCAACGAGTATGATTTGCATCCCTCCTCTATGAGGTCTCTTATGAGTTAAGACACATCTTACGGACATTATGAAACAGGACAAATTCCAGAAATAGCGAAAACTCGACCAAACTGGCTGGTCGCTCGGATCTGTTCGTTATACAATCTAACATACGCTAGCATATTATGAAACAAGCTATTACCCGCGCTGGCCCACGAGTGAGTCGAGTCGGCAGGATGCGAGGATTGTAGCTTATCAGATATAAAACAAAGTAGCTGGCTGCTAGGGCACCACCAAAGAACGCTTCTCAGAGCGGTGTGATCATTTATAAAGAAATACTCTCGAAAATGCCTTGTGTTTTCCCCAAACAAAATCGTGGATACAAGATGAGTCAATTGATGTTTTCGGAACAAACCAGTGAAACATTTTTTTTTCGTGTGGAAAAATTAAAAACAAAAAAGTTGTAAACAAAATATGCAAATCATTTTAATCTGAATTTCTGAAATCTCAATATAACTTCGGAACCTTTATGGAACCTTTAAGGAACCGAAAAGAACCCATGATTTAATAAGGGTTCCGGTTCCGGTTCTTAGAAATTAATAATAACGGTTCTGGTTCCGGTTTCGGTTCCAAGAAAATACGGGTTTTTTCGGGTTTCGGTTCCGGTTCGGGTCCCTGGATAGTGGTGATATTAATTACAAGAAAATTAATTTAAGAAAATTAGCCTTAAGACAGATAGCGTGTGCCGTCCGAGGCGACCAAGGTAAGTTCTGCAAAGCGTATTTGTTAACAATTATAACCTGAAAGCATGGGTTGCAACCATGAACCTCAAAAGACAACAGACTCTAAATAATCTGTTTCAATATTCCAGACACTGACATTCTATTCGTGTCAGAAAGAATAAAAGCAATTCAGGCGAAATTGCATCGCAGGTCGAAGCTGGCTCCGAGCGGCTCCGGGGGCACACGATCTCTGCCGTGGGCTCTGGAGGAGCATCTGGGGTTCCTGAAGGGCAATGCCGGCCCCAGGAAGTGAGTACATACGATATAAAATGATCACAACTAAGAACATTTTTTTAGGCTTCGCCTTAAGGAAAGAGATTTAGAAAATCAAATTGCTTCGGAAGATCACTAATCGCTTCGCAAGGGGCAAAGCGTGCAACCTAAGTTGGCCTGGGGCCCGTTAGTTTACTGGTAGGAGTAGTAAGCCGTTCTGCGCACTGATCCCGAGCTCGAATTTCTCACAGTTTGCTTCTCCCATAAGCCTTTTAACTATCCTACAATGTTTCAACGTATTTGTTGCAGGTCCGTATCTCCCATGGCGATACCGGCTGGCCTGGAGCTGGCAAAGCCAGTCTCTAACAGGTACTCCCCAGTTCTCCAGAGTCACCGGCAGATTTTGCCTTCGAGGAAGTTGTGGAGGAGGAAGAGGAGTTCGACTTGGAGACACAGACAACAGAGACGACCTCACTTCGGTCAACCTCCGCAACTTCCTCCCGCAGCTCTTCGGAGCCACTAAGTAAGCCAATCTCCGAAAAAGTTTCAGTTGGGTTTTACAAAAAAATCGATACCAGGTATAGCTTGAAGAGATAATTTTTTCTATTTTATTATAAATATGCCTTTTATCTTAGGCAAGAGAAGAAAGATCTCGAACAGGATAGACCAGTCGCTTGACGATTTCCTGCGAGCGTCACCGGCACCTCCACCTCCACAGTTGCGGAACTGCAACATAAGTCTGTGTGGCTTACTGGAGTCGGTGCTGGAGAGCCTGCCCGAATTGGAAGCCTTCGAGCTCCGCACAGACGTGCATACGCTAATGACCAGGGCCCAACGGGCATATCTCGAAAAAAAGAAAAATTAGTAAATGGACTGAACCCAACATTAACTTGTGTCGTTTCTTTATTTTCCTCCATTCGATGAAAACCTTCATTTGCCCTGCTACCCACCGTTTCACAGCGATGGTGCGTTGGCCCGGTAGCACGGTAGATGGGCGTGAGTCGTTGACCGAGGTCGGTTGTCGTCGTATCAGGAGATGGGTTAGGGGACAGGGCGCCACTTTGTTTCGGGTGTTTAAACGAAGAGGGGAAACAAAGAAAGCCCTCTTGGCAGAGTAGTTAAATATTATAGGGGATTAATTAAATTATACGAGAGGAACCAAAGAAAAGACAAGCAAAATTCGGCCAGAAAACAAAATATAATGGCTAATTATGTGCCAGTTAGTAGATTTCTCTTAGATTTGGCATATAATATAAAGTACCATAAGTAATCTAGTTCCTGCCTAGGTCGACCGTTATGGCTACAGCATAGGGCTGGTAATAACCAAAAGATGACATTTACAATGATAACCTAAATTTCTAAATTAACCTAAAGACAGAATTCGTATTACTAATATAACCATCCAGATACTTAAATCGACGCCGTTCGCAAGAGTTCGTTTCTTATTCGCTCCCCAGCGGGCGGGCACATTCTCGACGTCTTCCAGGACGCGGCGGGACGCCGTAGTTTCGATATAGATCCCTCAGTGAGGTGTCGATATCAGGGTTGGCACAACACACGCTTACGTTGTCACAAAAACCCCTGATAGACTATCGAAAACTTGGTGTCACTATCCTCCAACAAGAAAATGGGTTACGTACACTGTCCCGTCGGCTCGAGCGACTCGGATCTAACTGCCGACTATCTCTTGTCGTTGGCAGGTACAGAGAGTAGTGACGTCACTAATATTCGGGACGTCACACCTCCCCCCAACGTGGATAAAGTTTGGTCAGGGTGAACAAACTTTGTGGTCAAGAATGGACCATTTAAAGAATAATACATAAAAATAAAAATAAACGTAACAGCCAAAAACATAAAAATAAACATCTGGCCAGAAAGGGGAAAGAAAAAGGTATGGATGGAAGGAAAGGACCTATGTTCTAGTCCTCCTCTTCAGGCGTCGCCTTTAGGTCTGTCACATGCCAGTGACCTAAACTCTTCTTCCTGTCGTTCTCTAGCTCATATACCAAAGGAGAGAGCTTTCGACGGATGGCGAAGGGGCCTATGAATTTAGGTGCAAGTTTGGCTGTAAACTTCTTGCCGGCATCTGATAATACAAAATTTCTTTTGTACACTTTTTGTCCTACTTCGTAATGCACTGGGCGCCTGCGCAGATTGTAGCGCTGTGCACTGTTTTCATATGCCGCTTTAATTCTTCTGGCAACGTCTTCGTATACAGCTGTCAATTCTGTCGGCGTGCTGTTTTTCACCCGTTCACATATCGGTACCATTGTGGCATCGTCAGGTTTCCCGAGAGCTCGCCCCGACAAGTAAAGTTCTCTTCCGAAATTCAGGTAAGCTGGTGTTTGACCTGTTACCTCGTGTTTGGCGGTGCGCAGCGCGAATCCAATGTCAGCTAAGTTCTTGTCCCAGTTAGTGTGTTCGTCAGCAACGTAGGAAGCGATCATCGTCTTGAGCACTCGATTAACTCTTTCGGTTGGGTTAACCTGCGGATGATACTTAGCGTTGTAGAATATCCGGCATTCATACTTCTTTGCTAGATTCTTCAAGGCCCGTCCAGCGTATTGGCTGCCGTTGTCGCAGACAATGGTTTGTGGAGCACCGAACATCTTGATGACATCATCCTCGATATGCTGTACTATTTTGTTGGCAGTTGCGGCGCGAAGCGGGAAGAGGAGCGTAAATTTTGTGAACCAATCAGCCACCACCAGTAGGTACTTGTGGCCTTTAGAAGATCGTGGAAATGGTCCCATGATGTCTGTTGAGATTAGCTGCCATGGCCGGCTCACTTCCTTTTGCTTTCCCATGAGGCCTGCCGGCGCCCTTTGCTCTGGTTTGTATTGCAGACATGTCGCGCATTTGTTCACGTATTTTGTTATGTCGTGACGCATTTTGGGCCAGTAATATAACTGCGCTATGCGTTGATGTGTTTTGAAAATCCCAAGATGACCTGCTGAAGGATGGTCGTGGCACTCGTGGTAGACTTCTGCTCGTGCTTCTTTCGGAATAACTAGCTTCCAGTCACCGACTTTCTTGTAGAGGGCGCCGTCTTGAGTTCTCCAATTCGGGTGGTTAAGTGGTTTGTCGCGTACCTCCATGATCATCTTTTTGTACCATTTATCTTGTACCTGACCAGGGATTGTTATCAAGTTTAATTGAACGTCTTGATTACCATCGTCCGTGGCATTGATACTGATGTTGGGACTTTGTTCTTCAATCTCCTGTACCGCTCTTGATAGGGCGTCGGGTACATGATGGTTGTTTCCTTTTCTGTGGATTATTTGGAAGTTGTATGGCTGCAGGCGTAATGCCCATCGGGAGAGTCTGCCAGTTGGGTCTTTTAGACTCTGTAGCCATAGGAGACTATGGTGGTCCGTAATTACCTTGAAACTCGTTGCTCCCTCGAGATATGCTCGATTTGTCTCTATAGCTGTTATGACGGCTAGGCATTCCCGCTCTGTCGCTGACATCTTCTTCTCTTGTTTCGTCAAACTTCGGCTACCGTAGGCGATCACTTGCTCACCGGTGTGCTCGGAGTCTTGAGACAGAACCCATCCCAACCCATAGGATGAAGCGTCGGTCTGCAGCGTGAATGGCTTGTTAAAGTCAGGGCAAGCCATCACTGGAGCCGTCACAAGCTTTTCCTTGAGACATTGGAAAGCGTCTTCTATTTCTTCATTCCATGTGAAACGTTGACCCTTCTTCGTGAGATTGTTGATCGGGGCTACGATTGTAGAGAAATTTGGCACGAACCTTCGGTACCATGACGTCATACCGATGAAACGACGTACCTCTTTTACGTTATGTGGCCTGGGATATTGCAGGATGGCTGTCACCTTCGCGGGGTCCACATGCAGTCCTTGCGCATCAACCACGTAGCCTAAGTATTTTAACTCTTCTCTGCAGAATTGGCATTTTTCCTTGTTGAGAGTGAGTCCAGCGGCCTTCAGACGACGAAATACTTCGTCCAACACTCGCAAATGCTCGTCGAAAGTCTCTGTTGCTATCACGATGTCATCCAAATATACGAACATATTTGGCTCCAGGTCGGCGCCTAACACGGTGCTGATTAGACGTTGCCAGGTCGCGGCGCTACTGTGGAGACCAAACGGCATGACGGTGAACTGGAATAAGCCACGTCCAGGGATTGTGAACGCGGTTTTTTCCTTGCTTGATTCTTCCAGCTTTATTTGCCAGTAAGCACTTTTCAGGTCTAAAGACGATAAAAATCTTGCATCTCTCAATCGGTCCAGGATATCGGCTACATACGGGAGTGGGTAGGCGTCTTTTTGAGTCACTTCGTTCACTTTTCGGAAATCGACAACAAAACGACGGGTACCATCCCGTTTGTCGAGCAGAAGAATTGGGGATGACCATGGGCTAGTGGAAGGTTCTACCACCCCTAGCTGTAACATGTGATCCAATTCTTCTTGTATTGCTTTTTGTTTGTATGGCGACACTCGATAATACCGCTGCTTGATCGGCTTAGCTTGTCCTGTGTCAATCCTATGCGTAATCCGGTCGGTGCAACCAAGTTTAGTGCCCATTTCTTGAAAATGTTGATTAACCATCGACATCATGTGGTTGAATTTGTGTGCTGGTATCTCAGATGGCGTGTGGATAGCCTGGATTGAAGCAAATTCTATGCTTGATACGTCCACGTTGCCGGCTATGAGATCTGGAATGAGTTGGAATGCTCTCCAAAAATCCATTCCTAGAGTAAGGGGCTGGCGGACTGCCGGACATATTATTGCTTCGACTAGTTTTATTTTGTCACCTAAACGAATTGGGAGATCAATACTGCTTCTCACTTCTTCGCTGTTGCCATTAGCGAATTTTAGTCGCAAAGGTGTGACGCTTTGTTTTGGTTTCAACCCTAGGCGTTGCAATGTGTTCATGCCTAGAGCTCCTATGACCGTTCGGTGTGCTCCCGAGTCCAGCAATCCTTGGATTTTCACGCCAAGTATGTCAACGGTCATAAATAGTCTACTGTCATCGCTTCGTGTTTGGAGTAAACGCTTGAGTGACGGTTCTAGAAGGGTGATGTTTGCTACGTATTCTTTCCATTTCTTCCACCGATTTGTTGCCGCCGGTGATTGGGGTAGAGGAGAACGGCAAGCTATCCTCTCCCGTTCCCTTTTCCCTGGCAACTAGTGCAAGTTGAAAAGTATGCCCCTTTGCGACCGCATTTATAACAGAACACAGTTTGTGGTTCCTTGCATACCCTGAACCCATGGCCTGGAGTCTGGCAATTCCAGCATGTGGGTGGTTTGCGTGGAGTGACCGACGTGGGTGCTGTCGACCGTGGAGCATGGGGTGTTGCCACGAGATGATGTGGTGTTTGAACTGATGATAAACAGATTGATCTCATCTGGTATGCTAGGTCCGGTTCTAAAATGTTGTCAACTTTCCTTGGTTTGATGGGGTCGTTAAACTTTTCTACCATAGACCGTGAATCGTCCAACTTTCGGCAGTATCTAATGAGACCGCGGGTATTATCGATTGTTTTTAAAGAGAGGCGATCCATGTAGTACGGATCAATGTTCCCTCTAATTATGGTTAATTTTTCAGTTTCTGGGGTTTCCTTTGGAAGTCGTTTAAATAAATTCTCCATCGATGCCACGTATAGCCCGATGGGCTCTCGAGGCCCCTGGGTTCGCGCTCTAATTTCTTGCCACAGGCGCTCTTCGTAATTTAGGGGGTGGAATTCCTTCTTTAATTCGAGCTCTAATTCAGCCCATGACGAGATGGAATTTCTAATTGCCCTGAACCACGTTAAAGCCTGATCAGTAAACAGATCTGTTGCCGATCGCCAAAGCTCTTCGTGAGTTATATTACGTGACTGTCTGAGTTCCTGAATCCTTTCCAAAAAACAGCTGATGCTCATTTCTTCGGTACTTCCAGAAAAAGTTAAACCCCATTTCCAAACTGGTACGGTTGGTCCAAATGATTTGGTGGTGGTAGTATGACCATCGACTCGTGCCTCTGCCTGATCATGTGGCAAGGGGTCCGGGAAAGATCCTACTGCTTCTACCATGACGGCTAGTCTTCCTTGAAGAATTTCTAAAATGTCTTTCGCGTCAGTCTTCGATGCTATGATTTCTTCTTCTGGGGAATCTATAACCTGTATGCGCCGCAATGCTATATTCATTAATCGTTCAATCCGTTGTGCGTGCTGTGCGCTACCTTCATACTGGTCTATAAGGTCGCCTATTGTTACCAACCGTGAGTTTATCATTTCTAGCTCCCGCTTGATTGCTGCTGCTACTGCCATCATTAGCTAAGTATGTCTTAATGTGTTTTTATGATTCTCCGATGATATAATGATTGCCGATCGGTATGTGATCCGACCACGGTCTTGGGCGCCAATTTATGCTACCCACCGTTTCACAGCGATGGTGCGTTGGCCCGGTAGCACGGTAGATGGGCGTGAGTCGTTGACCGAGGTCGGTTGTCGTCGTATCAGGAGATGGGTTAGGGGACAGGGCGCCACTTTGTTTCGGGTGTTTAAACGAAGAGGGGAAACAAAGAAAGCCCTCTTGGCAGAGTAGTTAAATATTATAGGGGATTAATTAAATTATACGAGAGGAACCAAAGAAAAGACAAGCAAAATTCGGCCAGAAAACAAAATATAATGGCTAATTATGTGCCAGTTAGTAGATTTCTCTTAGATTTGGCATATAATATAAAGTACCATAAGTAATCTAGTTCCTGCCTAGGTCGACCGTTATGGCTACAGCATAGGGCTGGTAATAACCAAAAGATGACATTTACAATGATAACCTAAATTTCTAAATTAACCTAAAGACAGAATTCGTATTACTAATATAACCATCCAGATACTTAAATCGACGCCGTTCGCAAGAGTTCGTTTCTTATTCGCTCCCCAGCGGGCGGGCACATTCTCGACGTCTTCCAGGACGCGGCGGGACGCCGTAGTTTCGATATAGATCCCTCAGTGAGGTGTCGATATCAGGGTTGGCACAACACACGCTTACGTTGTCACAAAAACCCCTGATAGACTATCGAAAACTTGGTGTCACTATCCTCCAACAAGAAAATGGGTTACGTACACTGTCCCGTCGGCTCGAGCGACTCGGATCTAACTGCCGACTATCTCTTGTCGTTGGCAGGTACAGAGAGTAGTGACGTCACTAATATTCGGGACGTCACAGCCCACAGGTGTCATAATAGCTCATCATTCATGTTCATTATTATTTACGAGATTATTCCAACCCTGCATGCCTCCTCTGCCATGGCACCTGGCCTTCCTCGTTGAAATATCGAGTCAGGTCCAGACGGGTCTGGAATGGGTGTTGGTCCCAACACGTCCAATGGGTCGCAGGCCTTCATCGTTTCTAACGACCTGTCGCCATTCTCCCTCTTGGACACCCCCTGTTGCGGTCTCGCTGTCGACGAAAGATGAGGGGCAGTACCTTCTTTCCCCTCGAGGTCTGCGCACATCATCTTTTTGCATAAAATTATGCAAGCAGCACACTGCCTGAATAATACGCTCAATGTTGGAAAGTTTGCCAATGATAGGTCGCCGAAATATCCGCCACCGAGCAGCCATAATGCCAAAAACATTTTCAATCACCCGACGAGCTCTGCTCAAGCGGTAATTAAAAATGCGTTGCTCGTCGGTGAGCCCCCTTTGAGGATAGGGCCGCATCATATACGATGTCATCGGGAATGCAGCATCTGCTACAATCAAGTGTGGCGTTGCTCCACGTGATCCAGGGATCACTGCAGGTCCTGAAATATTTATTATAGCGATGTGAGGACCTTCTATTAAATAAAACAAATTCACTCTTCCTTTGAACATCAAATGTTCCATTTGTGATTGAAATCCAAGCCAAATAAAATGTAGCACATGTTTGGTACCTGGAACATTCAGCTTGTCTTGGGCAAGTGCATGACCAAACACTGAATTCTTAAAAACTCCTCCGTCGCTCTGTCTGCCTGATGCCCCGATATCAAGGAGAGTGATGCAGTAGTCTGCGTCGCAAACCGCCATCAAGACAAGACTGTGCCTGCCCTTGTAATTGTAGTATAGCGAGCCTGCTTTTCCTGGTGCCTATTCAAGTACAGATAAGTTGTAATCTCCACCTGTAATCATTTTTACAGCAATAAATTATGAAGGTTTCTCTAATTTACCTGCATCACGACATGTTTTCCATCTATCGCCCCAATACAATTTGGGAAGTTCCATTGGTTGTGGAATCGCCCGGCCACTGACGTCCAAAAATCCTCTGTAAAATGTACTGGGAACACCCTGTCCTTCAGGACCTCCCAGATGGCATTACTCGTCTCCGATACGATGTTGGAGATGGAGCTCACGGAAACTCGAAATCCGAATTTAAGGCTGGCCATGCTGTCACCAGAAGCAAGATACCTGGAAAAAGTGAATTGCATTAATAACTTAAAGTCAACTAACAGGCAACCAGTGGCAAGCCCTTTATTGGTATGTAGTATAGTCTTTAAACTCACCGCAAAGTTATCGAGAGACGCTCGGAGGCAGATCTCACATCGTCCCAACAAATGCCACTCTTGGTTACGGCGGGGCCTACCAAATGTAGCAACTCATCGAATGTGTCCGGGTTCATTCGATGGAAGTTGAAAAATGACTCGTGGTCACCTAACCTCATTTCATTAACAAGATTGTGATGAAAGCCTTGATTTCTCCGTTTTTCGAGCAGTGGGCGAACGTTCCAACGCCTCCTCGTTCTCAGCAGAGATCTAAGATAAGCTAAAGCTAACACTTTTCTCCGATATGTATCATATTCGTAGAAATATCGCTCCCAAGGCCGAGATTGGTATCGTCCGGACGCCATTTTCACAAGCTATAGCGACATCAGCTGGCGTCATCAGGTTGCCATGTCTCTAACTACTGTAGACGATCCAAGTCGTCTACTTCATGTCACCGACTCGAAGTCGCCGACGCCAAGTCACTGACTTGGGGGACACTAAACGAGCCTTTACACTGCCCTCTCTACGACTCTCGTCGACCGCCAGGCTAACGGTACCTGTACGGTCGCGCACACAAATATATTACCCCTAAACAGGTATTTGTATTTGTATTTATTTAACCAGATTGATCTTTACAGATATTGGTATGTCATAATTATAAAAAATAAAAATCACTAAATTTAAAAATTTAAAAATTCGTTAACACTATAAAAACAATGTAATAAAAGGAAATTCTTCAATATATCACAAACATTTTTATCATCCTAAAACTTCTTTATATTTTGAGGTAAGCTATTGAAAAGTTGTACTCCCTTTGCCTCTGGGCCCCTATCTAAATTACAAAATTCTATTTTAAATTTGCTTTTACATTTTACGTTTTTATAATCATTGATAACAATTTTTGTATTAACGACTAGTAAAATTATATTAAATATGTACATGCAGGGCAGAGGTAAAATTGACATTTGTTTAAATAAAGGTCTACACGAGTCTTAATGTACACACCTGGGGTAGTTGGATCTACACTTGCACCTGCCAGATATCGTATAGCTTTTTTCTGTAGTGTAAATAGTTTACTTGTATATGAGGAGTGTCCCCACAGGATAATTCCATAATTTATCTTTGAATGGACAAGAGCGTAATAAACCATTTTAGCAATTTGAGTTCTACTGATTTTTAAGATTCTTTTAATAAGAAAGCAACCTGATGCTATTTTTAAAGCAACTCTATTAATATGGCCATCCAATTTCAGTCTATAATCTATGGTTAAGCCGAGGAATAGTGTTTCTTGTGTTACAGTGATACTTTTACCATTTAAATATAGAAGAGGACTTCTTATATTGTTATTATTTTTACAATTTAGCTTAAAATCAATCATTACACTTTTCTTACTATTTAAAATTAATTGATTATTTGAACTCCAATCTGTCATTTGCTTAGTAGCTTACTTACTTATATCATGAATTCCCTCTTTGTCATGGCAAATAAGATGAGTTGTATCATCAGCGAAAGTCGTTATTGTACCTTTATCTACGTATTTAGTTATATCGTTTGTAAATATTATAAATAATATTGGCGCTATTGTGGACCCTTGGGGTACTTCCAAATTTACAATTTTTTCATGTGAATAGAATATTTTTTTAGAAGAATGTGTCAATTTGACAATCTGGCGTCTGTTTGTTAAAAATGAATGTATCCATTATTTGGTATTCCCCTGACACCAAGGAAATTTAGCTTTTGAATAAGTATATCATGGTTAACCATATCAAAATCGTAAAAAATGCCAAAATACTGATTATTGGGTTTTTTATTAGCCATTAATATACTAACAAAATTTAAAACTGCAGTTGTTGTCGATCTCTTATGTCTAAAACCATGTTGTGAGTCGTTTAATAAATGATATTTTTCAAGGAACGCTACTAATTTGTTACAAAATGCCTTTTCTAATAATTTGGAGAAAACTGATTGTATAGCAAGTGGTCTGTAATTTGACATTCGAGATTTTTCGCCATTTTTATACAAGAGCGTAATGACTGATTTTTTTAATGCATCTGGAAAAACACCAGATGAGAAGGACAAATTTATTAAATATAATAAAGGCGATGACAAATGGAACGCTGCATTTTTTAGAATATATGGAGGGCATTCATCAAATCCGGCCGTCCTTTTTTTGGTTATCTTTCGCATTATCTCGTAATATTCATTTATTTCTATCGGGAATAAGAAAAAATTGTGTTCATTATTATGAAATTTTGTTATATCAACTGGTTTATCTTAAATCTTATCTTCAGTATCCTGATCACGATTGCAATCTATGAAATGTTGATTGAATAAATTCGTAATTTCGTTATAATTGGTAATATCTTGTTTACAGTGGTTTAAGATGATATCATTTTTTTGAACATTTCTAATATTTTTACGATTTTAACCTATAATTGACCAAGCTGCTTTAGCCTTATTTGTAGCTTTTCTCATCAAATCTGCATTATGGTTTCGTATAGCGACCTGAATGTTATGTAGATACTGTTTATTAAGCTGATGATATGACCATTCATCTTTAATATTACGAGTTATTCTATATGCTTTATACAATTCCTTTACCTCCTTGCTCATTATCAGTAATTACTAATTCTGGTGTATACCATTCTTTGTTTCTTTTAATATGTGTATTACTACATCTCCTATGAATGAGTGGGAAAGCCGTATTGAAGCATTTATAGAACAATTCAGCAAATATATTATATGCATTATTAACTTCATTCATTTCAAGAACGAAGTCCCAATTCATCTCACTCAATAGTATCAGAAATAGATCCTGTTGTGGCTCAGTGAATGTCCTGTGGTACATACATTTCGGCTTACACTCAACATTAACAATGGATTTTCCACTTATTCGTGCAAACTGCGCTAGATGATCAGAAAGACCTAAATCTAAATTTTCAAATTGGTCAATTGCACAATTGGTTATAACATTATCAATAACAGTAGATGATGTAATAATTCTATTTTTACTTTTGTAAGTTGCAATTCTTGTTGGTTCTCTGTTTAGTACTTTACAATTGGCAACAGCAATTACTTCATGAAAACTTGTTCCATACTTGGGGTCATTAATATCTATATTAAAATCACCACAGATAACAATATTAGTATTCCTAATGGCTATATAGTCCAACAGTACTGAGAGATTATCAATAAAGTTGTTTATGTTTGAGTTCGGTGGCCTATAGCAGGATACAATAGTAGTTCTTCCCTGAGATATTACATCTATTGCACAAATTTCAAAGGTACCTTCAATCGCATACTCATTAATATCCGATCTGATTTCATATTCTATATTTGTATTTTTATTAATATATATCGAAAATCCTCCTCCTTTTTTAAATTGTCTACCAAACATAGTTAATAGCGTGAAATTACTGATCACAGCAACATCATCATGATCTTTGGGTAACCAATGTTCAGATATACAAAGTATATCGATATTCTTATTAATATTTGTAATTTCTAGTTCAAGTGCATCAATTTTGTTTGCAATGCTTCGAATGTTTATATGTAATAGTGAGAATACATTACTATTATTGCTGCCATCAGATGATAATGGAGTCGATTTCGAAATTTTCCTTACATAGTTGTTGCAGTCTCTCTTTTGCTTCTCAGCCATCGGTCTAAAAAAGTATTCCTACTAGTAATTGTATCATATTTATGCAATATCACACTACTTTGTGTAGAAATAACATCTATAACTTTATTTTGAGTGTCACTATTAATAAGCCATTTCTCCATTAAACTTAGCATATTTTTTGGTTTAATGAGCTTTGTTATTGGTAGGAAATGTATTATAGATTTGCACAATATTGATTTCCCATGATCATTAAGATGAAATCCATCAGCACTAATATGCTCTTAGGTTAGTTTCTTGTCGAGAAAATTAATTCTTATATTTTTGGCACATTTTTTATGCGATTTATTAACCGTTTCGTGTATACAGAAATTTAATAGTCTAATGTTATTGTTTACATTGAGTTCTTCTTCCATTCGATTTCTTTTCGGAATTGTATTTATCATTAATTTACACTTCAGACTGACAGTCAGTAGCCTTGTTATATCGTCTCTAATTTGTGATCTAGATGTTAGCCCAATGTCATTAGTGCCTCCCAAAACCACCATCCAATCACACCCTCTCATAGTGTACGATTCGCAGATCGCTTTATCAGATCCCAGATCGCAGATCGCTATAGTCTAGCACAAGAAGAATATACCCTAAGCCGGCTGAAGGCCTGTACTAAGACTAAGACTAAGTTACACTAAGCTGGCTGAAGACCGGGAACTCCCGAATCTATGTGGAGATGCTTCAAGCTAGCTGCTGACACACGTACTTCCTGCGTGACCCAACTCTTTGAGTGGAGTTTCATGGCCTCGAGACGTTTAGGGAAGGCACAGTTAAATGCCTGACTAAAGATGTGGTGGAACAAGTCGAACTTCTCATCCACCGACTGGGCTTCGTAGACAGCGCTCCACGCTACTTGGCTGAGGAGATGCAGGAAATAAACAGTGATATTTTCTGAGTAGTTTCTTCGAAAAATTCTGGGGGTGCGTTCCTCCTTGCTTCTGCCCTTCAGTTGAAAAGTGAGAAACATTCCGTTGTGGTCAGAGATTGCGAGGTTGAGAGAGATACATTGGCACTGGGCAATGTTAGTGAAAATGTTGTCTAGTGTGGTTGATGACGTTTTCGTTACTCTAGTTCGCACATCAGAGTGAAGGTTGTTGATAGCTGGTAAAAGGTTGTGCGTGCGCATTAAGTCCAGCAGTTCTTCCAGGCTTGAAGACTTGGAGTCTCGGGACATATCAATGTTGAAATCACCAGCGATAGCCAGTTTAGTTTTTGAACCATAGTTTACTGATAGGAATTCAAGCACGAGTTCAACTTGAAAAACCCAGGTAGGAAGCCTAGCATACCGTGGTAATTGGGTTTTGTAAAGAAATTAGTCTTTAATGACTTTTTTTTTGCCAGGCATTCTGTTTTCTTAAACCTTGTCGACATTTCCCTTTAACTGTCAAAACAATCTTGCAGGACAAGAAAAAAGAAGGTGGTGTGAGGAGTTGCGAGCTGTCAGCAGCCAATCTGTCCTTTTTTACATGAAGGAAAAGAAGAAAGATTAAGAAGGAATAAAAGCCAGGTAAATGAACTGAAATACGTCGATCAATGTAGCTGTTTTCCACGCGAGGAAGTAAATTCCTGTGTCGTGGGTACCCTGTCTTGCTAAAAAACGTTCCGAGGCGTTACTGGCTGTCTCCCACGGAATATGTTGACAGTTATAAAAGTGCCATCCAAACATTTTGGCTTCAAGGTAGTAATGCCTCCTTTGCTGCGACTTAAGTTAGTCAGGTTTAAATTTGTTTTTTGGCCAGATTTCTTTGGCTTCTAAACACGAGCCGACCATCTAATTGGTATTAAGAAAAACGGCCAAGGTTGGTGACAAACAAAAGGACAGTGAAATGATTAAACGGGCCCATCGAGTCCCGCAAATATTTCAACGATCCAACTGAACCCAACGAATGGCTGTGGCCAGCGCTTTATGGCGGCACATAAGATGGCAAAGATTAGACCTCAAAACTGTGGTGCCTGCATCTCCACTGGGGTAAAAAAGGCTAACTTTTACCAAATTTGCCTTTCATATATTTGCGCGAAAATGAAGGGGAGGAACTCAATTGAAATTTTCACAGATGATAGGGTACGTTATGGGCTTTCGATCCGTGATGGTCTTAATTTTTGGCTCAGCCCTGGACAAAAAAAAGGCTTACCTTTACCAAATTTGCTTTTCATTTATTTGCGAGAAAATGAAGGGGGGGGGGGTACTCCCTTGAAATTTTCACAGATAATAGAGTACGTGACGGGCTTTCGATCCGTGATGGTCTCAATTTTTGGCCCAGCCCTGGACAGAAAAGAGAATAAGACTACAAAACTCATAAGCGCTAGCTTTCAAAAACACGTGATGCACTGAACGAAACAGGCTAACAATAAAAAAATTTTGTTTTCATTTATTTGCGCGAAAATGAAGGGGGGGGGGGGGGGTACTCCCTTGAAATTTTTACAGATAGTAGAGTACGGGATAGGCTTTTGACCTGTGATGGTCTGAATTTTTGGCCCAGCCCTGGACAAAAAAAGGCTAACTTGTTCAAAATTTTTGTTATCATTTTTTTGCGGGAAAATGAAAGGGGGGTAGCCCCTTGAAATTTTCTCAGATCATAGTGTACTTTACAGTTAAAATTAATATACTTATCGTGTATATATTCATCATATAAGAAATATTATAAACATACAATATGTTTGCTTAAAAGAATATAAATATGCACATTCAATTAGATGGATACTTACTTAGCAGCAGAAAAGTTACTAACCACCTGTCAAAACAAACAATCTCTTCCAGGAGTGTGAATTATGCACCGAAACGAATGACATTTTCAGAATAGTAAGATATTTAGACGTCGAAGCAGCCTAGATCAGTATTTTGCTTCTGGTAAATTTGGAGTCGAGATTTTAACACTGAGACAACTAGACCCTGAGACTTTTAGACCCCTCCTCCCCTATTTATACACAATTTTGGTACGCTTATTCAAGATTAAGTAATTAGATAATCTATCCAGCAATGGCCATGGATCATACAATCATGGAACAAACACCGTATTTTATTAACACCTTGGCCAAAGAAATGAAATTTAAGCTTAATTTTTAAGTTTAGTTGTTGTCTTACTGCTGTATTTTCGGTTGTTTATTACTAGAGATAGGACAGTTATGCAAAATAAAACCTCAAAACATGCAAGAACAAATGGCAAAACATGCAAGACATGCAAAAACAAATGCCAAAACATGCAAAATGCACAATGGCTAACTAAAATCATTTCAATATTCAGCGGCGTTAATCGATGCTGCCTATCTGATAAAATGTTTTTATATGAGGATAACGATCTTTCAACATCACACGACCTCACTGGGGCATATTTTAAATTACAAATTTGAGAGGGGGACAAACAATCTTCTCCAAAATCATATGCATGACTCCTGCCATCATTTTCTGCACTCCACACAAGAGCAGTAACTACATGCAGGTGCACTGCAGGTAAAACCCTGGGTTAAATTTGGAAAGACCTACCCACTTCCCTTCCACATAAGACTCAACTTCTGCAATAACAAAATTTCTCTAAATAGACAGATTTAAGGAGATAAGATAACATTTCATTCATAGAAGGGGTTGAGAGGGTTGGGAACTAGGTATTCCCAGGTAATTACCTATTCACCAGGAGCTATACTTGGAAAAAAAAACCCAACCCGCCCTCCTTCATAACGCCCATAACAAATAGATTTGAAAACCAAAAAATGTCATAGCATGTCATGAAGAGAAATAGGCCTAAGTGAAACTGTCCAAAACTATTTCAATTTTGAAGATTGAAATTTTCAATAAGTTATCGATCATTTTCCTGTTGAATTTTTACGGGGTAGCTTGAAATAATTTTTTGTACACATAATTTGAAAAAACGAGAGAATGTTCAGAAGATTTGGTAAAAAGGCCAAAACATGCAAAAAATACCAAAATATGCAATTTCCAGAAAAAGTGCTCAAAAATGCAAAACATGCAAAATAAAAATAGTATTTTTAGAACCAGGGAGTGATGAAATGGATGTATCCACGTTTTTGCATGGGATTTAATGCTTAAATCAAAACATGCAGTTGCAAGGGAAGTCAAAAATTTGTTTCAATGGTTTTATGTATACTAAAGAAAAAGAGTGTTCAACAATAATTAGATGGCGTTGCGTTTTGAGAAACCAAAAGTGTTCAGCCATCCTTAAGACGGACTTGGATCAAACAAATCCTCGTGCTGCAAACGAGCACAACCACTGTGCTAATCATACTGCCATATCGTGTGCCAAAATTTTTTTTATTTATTTATTTATTTTTGGAATCAGTGGTATACATCATACAGAGTGATACATCGTCAACAATCCATAAAAATATGCAAAAAGACATAATTCAGTATATCACAGCTTTTTAGTCTTGCAGGAACTCGTCAGCTTTATGAAATTCACCATTCATTAGAAATTTCCCAATTTTTAAGTAGAACGATCTGGTATTACCCTCGCCTCTAATTTCATCTGGCAGTGCTCTAAAAAATTGTCTTCCTTTAAAATATAACCCAGATTCATAAAGTGCCGTTCTATGTAATTTAGATTGTGGCAAAGATTTAAATCTAGTACTATATGAATGGTCATGTTCGTTTGTAAATAATCTAGGGTTTTGTTTAACAAATAAGACAATCTCTAATATATAAAGACAAGGGAAGGTAAGTATGTTCAGACTTCTAAAAACCCCCCGGCAACTTGTGCTTCTGGTCTTCCCGGTGATGACTCGGATGGCATATTTCTGTAACTTGAATATCTTGGTGAGTTCCAAGGCTGATGCTCCACCCCAAAAGACCACGCCGTAACGTAGGACTGCTTCAAAGGTCCCATGGTAAAAAGTTAGCAAGTTTTTCAAGTGTACTGTCTTCTTCAGCGATCTCAGTTGGAATACGATACTCCTAAGCTTCTTGCTCCGACGGCAGATATGAGAACTCCACTTCATACCACTGTCAATTGTGAATCCCAGGAATGTAGTGTCCGTCACAATTTCTAACTTCTCGTCACGATGGAAAACCGCTGCTTCAAAGTTAGTCTTCCCTGAGAAGTCGACGACAACTGTTTTCTTGCTATTAACTGTGAGCTTATTTACATAAAACCACTCATTTATTTCCATAACGCCGTCGTTAGCCATTAAGAGTAGAGTCGAAGGGTGTTCGCTAGTTACTAGCATGCTCGTGTCGTCAGCATACTGCGTTATCATGATGTCTTGAGTTGCAATAGACACATCGTTAATGTAGAGAAGAAATAAGAGTGGCCCCAGGACGGAACCCTGTGGCACTCCTGTGTCCACTTTACTCCATTGAGAGGAATACTTAATTCCCTTAGCGGTGACTTCAATTCTTTGATATCTTGATTCCAGATACGACTCGAACCAGCTGTTGGCCTTTCCCCTTATCCCATAGTGATTTAATTTCTTCAACAATAGGCTGTGTTGCACTGTATCGAAAGCCTTGGACAGGTCGTAGTAGATGCCCATTGCGAATAATTTTTTATCCTTTGATAATAGGATCTTCTCGATGAATTCGTGGGCAGCTGTTAGCGTACTTCTGCCCTTCCTAAAGCCGTGTTGGTTCTTGGAGAGGATATTATTCTTCTCACAAAAAGTCATAACTGTATTGAACACCAGCTTTTCCAACACTTTTGAAAAAGATGGCAGAACAGAAATCGGTCGATAGTTATTGACTAGGCGCCTACTTCCGGACTTGTAGATGGGCACCACCTTCGATTTTTTCAGGTCCTCCGGGAAGACCTCCGAGCTGAGAGAGCAGTTAAATAGGTCAGTCAACACATGTAGTATCGCCATTGAACACCGTTTCACTACTTTGAGCGGTATCTCGTCGATCCCTGCTGATTGCTTGTTGTCGAAACCCGATAATACTTGGAGCAGCTCTTCCTCTGTTACCGGGCGTAAGAAAATGGTTTTATTCAGTGCCGCAGTGGATGACGATAGCTTCTGCATGGCCTCCTTATCGGTGCTCGAATTTGAGGCCAATTCAGTATCTATTTTACCGAAATATTCGCTAATACCCCCTCGAGGCTATCACCTTACCGTGGTGAGGGGGTTTGTGTGGCTCGATGATCCGGGAGACTATGCCGGCGGGAGGTTTCACTCCCAGCAAGGTTTCCTATGCCGGCCGGGCTCCCGGGGAGAGCCCAGACCAAGAATAGCCCGACCCCGTCGCTGTTGCGGGACTCGGACTTTGGTCTAAGGAGTTTCTGGCCTCTTTTCTTTCTCACCTCTTTCTTTTCATCACCTTCTCTTCGCCTTCTTCCTTCTTTCATTTCTAGCCATCTCCCGATACCTCTGTCTGTTTTCTGCAACAGCGACGAGGTTCCCTCCCCTTTGTTGACGACTCGGCCATTCATTGGTTTTCCTTTGGACCTCGATTTGTTTCAGTCGGTGGTAGAGCCAGACAGCTGGTGACTGGGGTGTGCCCGGAGAGCTCTCGTGTCGCTCTTGTCTCTTTCTCTCTTTCCTAAAATTCTTCTCCTTACCTTTCTGGCCGGCTTTCTGGATACGCCCGAACTCCACACGTTGACGACGCTCGCTAGTCAAGGTTATGATTTGGTTTTTCTATTCGGATTCGATTGCACTTGGGCTCGTCCCCGGGTTGCGTTGGCTGCAATAGCTGGACGGGGGTATCGTATGACAATATCGGTGCCCTCTGCCCAGGGAAAAGGTCGATTGCGCCCGGGGGCGTCCGGGCGTGAAATTGGCTCTTTCCTGCTCACGTTTGATGGAATGGAAGTCATTTATCGGCTCTCCCTCATCGGATCAATCCGATGGGAGCGACCCGATTTTGTTTACAAGGCCCTATGTGGTAGAACCAACGTGGGTTAGTTGAGTCCTGATCCCAAACACTGGAGGAGGTTGCCCCCAAATAAATACATGCAATCCAAAAATTGTCAAAATTCCCTCCCAAATTTATTCGAAAAGACTATAAATGTAAATATGTTACAGTCAACGAACCCAACGAGATCCAACGAGATCTTTTCAATCAATTTCAAAGGTGATGAGAAGAGGGCTTGTCCCTCCAAAAAAATAATTAAGGATAAGCAAGATTTGAAATATGATTGGAAAAAGTTTAGCTTGGATAATTTTCGATTCCAATTAGCCATTAAGGATTATCAGAGTAATGTGAATGACATAAATACTTTAGCTGAATGTTTTGTAAACAACATCAAGGAGGCTATAAATGATAACCTGCCCAAAAAAACTTACAATGGAATGGATAGAATAAGACATCCATGGTTGACAGATGCTATTAAGACTGAAATGAAGATACGGGATAGTCTTTATTGGAAATCTAAGTTAACAGGAGAGTGTAAGGATTGGAGTGAGTTCAAGAAAAAGAGAAATGAGGTTGTTAATATGCTAAGAGTTGAAAAACATAAATATTACCACTCAAAAATTGATGAGATGAAAGGTAATAGTGTTGGAATGTGGAAAACATTAAAAGATATTGTGAAAGTTAAAGATATTGAGGAACAAAAAGAGGAAATTATCCTTGAAGATGGAAAAGTAGAAAGTAATATGTCTGAGATAGCAAATAAATTTAATACGTATTTTATAAATAGTGTCAAAGAAATAGCAAATAATATAGACAAGGTCAAAATTGGAGAGGTTAATAATGAAGGTGTTAGAAATACTGTTAATTTACAAGACATTAAGAGACATAAAGATCAATGTGGATTAGAATATTTCAAAAAGGTTGAGATAAATCAGTTAGATATAATTGTACAGAAACTGAAGAATAAGGGTGGAGGTACACTAGATAAAATTTCTGCAAAAATTCTAAAGCTAGCATATCCCAGTGTAAGATTTAAGCTGTTAAATCTAATCAATGCCTCATTAGATAAAGGAAAATTTCCTGATAAATGGAAAGAAACACTCATTATCCCAGTACCAAAAATTAGTAAGACAAAAAGTATTAGTGAATTCAGACCTGTAAATATGTTACCAGTATTTGAGAAGATTCTGGAAATATGTGCATATACACAGCTAGAAAGCTATTTTACTGAAAATAACCTAATAATTAAAAATCAGTCAGGATTTAGGAAAAAGCACAGCTGTGAGACCGCAGTACAATGGTTAGTGATGGACTGGGTTAAGAGCAATGATAATGGCTTGACAACTGTAGCAGTGTTCCTTGATTTTAAAAGAGCGTTTGAAACGGTGGACCAAAAAAGGCTTGTGAATAAACTTAGATTTATGTATGGCATAAATGGAAAGGTACTGAACTGGATAGAAGATTACCTCTCGAATAGGAAACAAAGAACTAAATATGGAAAATTTGTGTCAGAGCCTGAAGATGTAAATATAGGAATACCACAGGGGTCAGTTCTAGGACCTTTTCTGTTCTTGGCTTATATAAATGATATTGAACTATGCGTGGATAAGTGTACATTGAATCTATATGCAGATGACACTGTTATTTTTTGCTCAGGGAATAAAATAGATGAAATATTTAACACTATCAACAATGAATTGAACACAATTAAAATGTGGCTAAATATAAATATGCTACCGCTAAATATAAGTAAATCAAAAGCTATGTTCTTGGGTGCTAAGCAATGGAGGAAGGTTAATGTGAAAGATTTGCAATACAGCATAACCATAGATAATGAGAAAGTGGATTTTGCAGATAATTTTAGATATCTGGGGGTAATTATCGACGACAGGTTGGAATTTAAAGAACACGTGGAATTAATAGAAAAAAAGGTGAGAAAGAAATTGGGATATTTAAGTAGAATAAGTAACCACTTTACGAAGTACACAAGACTGATTATTTATAATACAATTGTTTTACCACATTTTAATTTTTGTTCAACCATTTTATATCAGGCTTTTAACAAAGAAATACATAGACTTCAATTACTTCAAAACAGAGCAATGAGAATTATTTTAAAATGTGACTTATATACATCGGTAGATGATATGCTCAATATTTTAGGATGGCAAAACATGACGAAGTGGTTATCCATGGACGGAATGATTTTTATTTTTAAACTAACGAAGGGCTTACTGCCTGAATACTTAGGAGATAAATTAGTTAAAATTAGTAATGTTCATAAACATAAAACCAGAAATGCTCAATTAAATTACTATCTACAGCTCTCAAATAAAGACAAAATGAAAAAGTCACTATTTTATAAAGGAATTAGGGAATTTAATAAGCTACCAAAGAATGTAAAATGTTGTGATAGTGTTTTAGAATTTAAAAAAAAATGCATTGTAATGAATTGAAAATGTAATGGCTAGCTCAAGAGATAAATAAAAGACTTTATTATTATTATTATTATACCCGTCCTTTCTATCTATAACCTGTACCCAAGAAAATACTACATTCTCAAATGCTTCACCATTTAAAATCAACTCCTTCCTACTTAAGGATATTGGTAGTCTGAAGTCCGTGAGCCGCCAAAGAGACGGCTCTCTACTCATCGAGACCCTAAATGAGGAACAATCTAAGAAAGCCCGATCTTTGAAGCTACTTGGCACCTATCCAGTAGCAATAACCCCTCACAAGACCCTAAATTCGTGCAGAGGCGTTGTCTTCAGCTATGATTTGAAGGCACTGGACGAAAAAGAGATCTTAGAAGAATTACAAGACCAACGAGTCACTGAGGTTAAAAGACTGAACACCAGATAAGAGGGGAAGTTGCTGCCATCAGCTTTACATATCTTGACGTTTGCATCAACCGCCATACCCGAATTTATTTTTGTGGGTTTCATACGTGTGAAGGTGGAGCAACACATCCCTAACCCCACCAGATGCTTAAATTGTCAACGATATGGACATACCCAGCATATCTGCCAAAAGCCCTTCACTTGCGATCGGTGCGGGCAGGTGGATGCACACATGGATGCGCCATGTGACCAAGAGCCCCTCTGTGCGAACTGCTCTGGGCCACATGCATCCTGGTCCCGTGATTGTCCGATCTGGAAAAGAGAGAAAAAGGTAATTGAAATTAAAACAAAAGAAAAGATCTCCTACCCTGAGGCTAGAAAAAAATACTCAGAAACATACCCTCAAACGGTCCTGACAAGATCCTTTTCGGAGGCGGTAAAAACGCCACCGCCACCACCCGAGACGGACGACCTCAAGCAGATGATGAGGCTGCTCCTGGAAGGTCAGAAAGAAAATAAGGAGAAATTAGAAATCCAAACGAGGAAAATTGAGGAGCAGACGGAGCAGATACGACAGCTGCGAGAGGAAAACCGGGAGCTGAAAGCGCAAAACAACAAAATGAAAGACGAGCTCACTGCTCTAAAGACTAAATCGAACACACCTGACCAAAAACAGCAACAAAAACAACAACTTCAACAACAATCAAAACAACCAAAACAACAAAAACAACTCGGTAAAGAGACCAACCCCCAGTCCAGGGAGGAAGAATCCACTATGGACTGTAGTGGAGCTGGTGAAGCCGTTCCGGCGCACGATGACGAGTTTGCCACAATTGCGTCGGGCAAAAAGAGACAGAAGACTACGACTAAGACCGCACAGGGGAGCGGGGGGTCAGTCTTAACTCGGGTGGGATGGCCCTAAAAATGTCTGTCTCTAAGATAATTTTGTTTCCTTTCTGTGATAAACTTTCTGTGATAACCTCTGTGATAGTGTCTGTGATGGTGTTATACGCTTCTTGTATCTGTGTGAATTTATTTTTATTTTTACATGGGTACGATGGCTGTGACATTATCTGTGATATTTTACTTAGGTTTAGAGAGTTTTTAAAACAAAAATGGCGTTAATTCAGTGGAACCTTAATGGTTTTCACCACCACCGAGAGGAGGTGAAGCTTTTAACAGCCAATTTTAGCCCCCTGTGTCTCTCTTTACAAGAGACACATTTTAAACCATCCGACTCTCCCGTTCTGAGAGGATATACTTTTTACCGTTTTGATGACAACACTGGCAACCGAGCGGCAGGTGGTGTGGCGACGGTGGTCTCGGACAGTGTCTCCTCGAGTCCACTGCCACTCACGACACCTCTCCAGGCAGTGGCAATCCGGGTAAACCTCCCACGGCCTATGACGCTCTGTAACGTCTATTTCCCCGGGTGGGCTCCAGTCACAAAAGTCAATCTTCAGAGCCTTATCTCTCAACTCCCTCCCCCCTTCGTAATTCTTGGGGACTTTAACGCCCATAGCCCCTTGTGGGGTGATACCATGGCAGATGGTAATGGAAGAGGCCGTCTCTTCGAAGAGTTTTTTAACGATAACGACTTATTTCTTTTAAATAATGGGCAGAAAACCAGATTTAATGCCTTTAATGGCGAATTTTCGGCTATTGATCTGTGTGTGTGCACTCCATCTTTGGCACCACTGTTTGAATTCTCTGTTCACTCGGACCTTTGTGACAGTGACCACTTCCCCATTATCATCAAGTTGCAGACTGACTTTCAGCCCCCGGGTCGTCCGGCTCAATGGAGTTTGAGGAGAGCCAACTGGAAGCGGTTCAGTGCGCTCGCTGACTTGAGTGCTGCGCGTCTGGAAACGGACGTTAATGCTAGGGTTAAGATTATTACAGACACCATCATCAGTGCTGCAGAGGAAAGTGTGCCCCAGACATTTACCAAGCCACGCCGCATTCCCGTTCCCTGGTGGAACCAGGAATGCGATGACGCAATCAAGGCGAGGAAACGGGCTCTTCGGATTTTCTCTAAAAGGCCAACGACTGAAAATTTAATGGTGTTTAGACAACTTCGTGCTAAGGCACGACTTGTTGTGAAATCGTCACAAAAACGCTCTTGGGAGGAATACATTTCCACTATCACGTGCACTACGGTGTCCGCCAAAGTTTGGCATCGTGTTAACAAAATCAAGGGCAAGCACAAGTCAGCCACGATAGCCGGTATCGAGAGGGACGGACACTTGCTCACGGACGCGAAGGATATAGCGGACTGCATTGGCCTGCACTTTGCAGATGTTTCTAGCTCACACCACTACTCGGCATCATTCCAAAAGACGAAGCTCGCTGCGGAGCGCAGACCCCTGTCGTTTACCTCTACCAACTCCGAGAATTACAATACGCAGTTTAGTCTGTGGGAGCTTGACGATGCCATTAAGATGTCAAAAAACACATCTCCAGGGGCCGATAGGGTCCATAACCTGTTTTTAAAAAACCTACCACCAGACTCTCTATCTATCCTACTCGAGACATACAACGAGATTTGGACCACTCAGATATTTCCAGAGGAGTGGCGACTGGCCATACAGATCCCCGTCTTAAAACCTGGCAAAGACAAGAAACTGGCGACAAGCTACAGGCCCATCTCACTCACAAGCTGTCTGTGCAAGATAATGGAACGAATGGTCAACAACCGGCTTGTTTGGTGTCTAGAACGTAAGAATCTGCTATCTAACCTACAATGTGGCTTCAGGAAAAATAGGAGCACCCTCGACCACCTCGTTCGTATGGAAACGTGTATTCAAAACACGTTTCTCCTCAGGCAACATGGAGTGGGTGTCTTCTTCGATCTAGAGAAGGCCTATGACACCACCTGGCGTTATGGGATTCTCAAAACCTTGTCTGGATGGGGTTTTAAAGGTCGACTTCCTATTTTTATTGAAAATTTTATGACTGAGCGTCGTTTTAACGTAAGACTTAACAACATTTTATCTGACACTTTTACACAGGAGAATGGAATCGCACAAGGATCAGTCCTAAGTGTAACGTTGTTTGCGATTGCAATCAACGGTATCACCGAATGTGTGAAATCCCCTGTTACTGCCTCCCTATTTGTTGATGATCTTGCCATCTACTGCTCTGCTAGGACGCTTGCTCTTACCTCTCGGCAAGTGCAGATGACCATCAACAGGCTTGTGAAGTGGGCAGATAACACTGGGTTCAATTTTTCGTCATCTAAGACCAACTGTGTCCATTTCACTCGCCAAAGAGGCTTGTTCCCTGATCTAAAAATCAGTCTTAGGGGAAACACTTTGCCTGTATCTGAAAATGTCAAGTTTTTGGGGATCATTTTCGACAGAAAACTAAACTGGAAAACTCAGATTAGCCAGCTTAAGCTTAAGTGTCAAAATACGCTGAACATTCTTCGATGTCTCACATGCACAAGCTGGGGTGCAGACCGCACTGCTATGCTCCGCATTTACAGAGCGTTAGTGAGATCGAAACTTGATTATGGGTGCATTGCATTCGGCTCTGCCCGAGACAGCTACCTAAAACCGCTTAACACCATCCACAACACTGGAATCCGACTGGCGATCGGTGCTCTCCGAACCAGTCGGGTTGAAAGCCTGTACTGTGCGGCAAGCGAACCTCCTCTATCGCTCCGTCGGCAATACCTCATGACCGCCTACGCATCCAAGGTTCTATGTATGAAAAAACACCCCACCTATCAAGCCCTAATCGACCCTTGGTTCGCACCTCTATACGACAGCAAGCCATCCGCCACACTCCCAGCAGGGGTCAGACTTTCTAGAATATATATTAACTCAGAGTTCCATATCCCGAGGGTTTACCCTGTGGAACCAAGTCTGACTCCTCCGTGGCTTGTTGCAAGGCCTCTGTGTGTAATGGGTCTAACGTCGCTAGAAAGGTCCAGCACTAGTGATTTAGTCTTCCAAAAGAGATTCAGTGAACTATGTACAGACTTTAAAGATAGCGTTTTTTACTTTACGGACGGATCTAAAAAGGACAGCTCAGTTGGTAGTGCATTTATATCTTCCCCGAACACCTCACAAGGCTTCAGACTAAACGCTATGAGCAGTGTTTTCACTGCTGAGCTCTTTGCGCTATTGAAAGCCTTGGAGCATATCCGTCATCGACCCGAAAAATCCTTCGTCATATGCTCGGATTCTCTTAGCTCACTACAGGCAATTGGCACCTTGTATTCCCCACTATCGCTTGTCCAGGGCATTCACTCACTCCTGGCGTACCTGGCTTCCCAAGACGTTAGGGTGGTGTTTTTCTGGGTCCCTGGACACGTGGGAATTCGGGGCAACGAAATAGCCGACAAAGCAGCGAGGGCTGCAATTGCTAAAGATTTTCTAGACTTTGACAAGTTTCTCACACTGACATAAAAGTTTACTTTAAATCAGGGACCCGAACCGGAACCGAAACCGGAACCGGAACCCGAAAAAACCCGTATTTTCTTGGAACCGAAACCGGAACCAGAACCGTTATTATTAATTTCCAAGAACCGGAACCGGAACCGGAACCCTTATTAAATCATGGGTTCTTTTCGGTTCCTTAAAGGTTCCATAAAGGTTCCGAAGTTATATTGAGATTTCAGAAATTCAGATTAAAATTATTTGCTTTTTATGTTCACAACTTTTTTGTTTTTAATTTTTCCACACGAAAAAAAATGTTTCACTGGTTTGTTCCGAAAACATCCATTGACTCATCTTGTATCCACGATTTTGTTTGGGGAAAACACAAGGCATTTTAAACAACATATACGTCTTGTGTATCTATAGCAACATTTTTAGGTACTATAATATTTACATTTACACTACAATTTTTCATTGTCTCTACCTTAGACAATAAAAAATCTTTTACAGTATAAAAACATTTTTCAAATAGAAAATTCTTGAGCACAATTTTGAATTTCTTGTCCTTTTTTATTTGAAGATCCGCCGGCAATGCCCTAAAAAGCTCACAACCCGCATAGGTGGGCCCCCTTTTATAATTTTGAAAAGCTGGTTTATCCAGTTTATAGTTAATTTTATGTCTAGTGTTAAATAACCCTTTGCCTGTCCCCATCAGAGTGTAACCGTAAATCCATTTCTTTACATTTTTTACTTGAAAGCCTCAAACAAACTAACCCCTTGTCGTGCATGCTTTGTCTTATAGAGATGGACTAGCCTGTCTTTTTTACTCCGTAAATAGTAGTACTGTGTAACTCTAATGGTGCAGAGAAATTGAATCAAACAAATTATTACGACTTCGTTACACCCCTATCTTTTATGCAACTGGCTTCGTGTGCTTTGAAACCCAATGTGAGGAAAAAGACCTGTCCCTGGCAGATGGAAAAACAAAACTAAGTGTCACTAAAAACCACTAAAACTTGAACCTGTACAACAGCAAAATTTTAAAAAATAACTCTTTATTTATCAAGTGGAACCGGAACCTTTTTAAACTTAAAGCCGGAATCAGAACCCTTATTTGAGAAAATTAGGAACCGGAACCGGAACCGGAACCCCTCTTCACAATATGGAACCGGAACCGAAACCGGAACCTTTAAAAACGTAAAACCGGAACCAGAACCAGAACCCTAATTTGAAAAAATTAGGAACCGGAACCGGAACCAGAACCTTTAATCATTTCGGTTCGGGTCCCTGCTTTAAATCCCACTTTAAACTTAAATTCCAAGAATTGTGGGATTCAGAAACCAATAACAAGTTGAAGGAGATAAAACGCACCATCGAGCCCTGGGATTCATCAATCAGATCCACTAGACGGGAGGAAGTGGTTCTCACACGACTAAGAATAGGGCACACGCTTTTCACCCACGCCTACCTGTTCTCTCTCGAGAAAATCCCACCTCGGTGCGACACCTGCAACGAGGTAATTACAGTTCGGCACACCCTACTGCATTGCAGCAAATTCCTGAGATCGAGGAGGCGCCTCGCTCTTGAGGACAGCATCTCAAAGGTTCTCGGGGATGATCCTAAACAGATAGATAAGCTTTTTAATTTTCTTAAAGAAAATGCAATTTTAGGAATAATCTAATCAATTACCATAATATCAAATATCTAGTCTTTAACTGTTAATCTAATCGCAAGTATTTTTAAAGAATGCGTTTAGAATTAGTATCTTACAATTTTTAACTCTCAGGTGCAAAATGACCTTGCTGTTGACGCGCCTCAAAACCCCAATATAATGGAAGAGCGCCACAAGCAGGAATTGGCCCTTCTCAAGAGCCAACTTGAGGAGAAGTCCAGGGAAATCGAGGGTTTGAAGCTGAGAGTCCAAGAGTTGTTGGAAGCCAGAGCTCTGCAGGTTGCACCTGCAAAGCCGGCTCCCAAACAACCAAAGACTCCGGTGGTATACAACACCACCACCACTACCACCACCACAACCGGTGCCCCCACGGTGACCTCCCTGTCTACCAGGAAGGACCCCATGGAGACAGACTGCACCGACAGTACGCCGAACAACTGGCAAACTACAAAAGGAAAGGCGAGGGGAAGAAACCCAAGCAAGTAAAATGGCGAGGATTGTCCAATGGAATCTGCGAGGTTTTAACAACAATAGGGTCAAGGTTCGTCTACTTATCTCCAGGCTAGACCCTCTGGTAGTCTGCCTTCAGGAGACTAACTTCAAACCAACTGATGCTCCTGTCCTTAGGAATTCGACTTTCACCGTCTAGACTATGTCGCAGGACAGCGAGCACAGGGAGGTGTTGCAACGGCCGTCCACAACAGTCTCCACTCGGAGAATGTTGTGCTGACAACTCCACTCCAGGCCGTGGCTGTGAAGATCTCTCTTCACAGCTCCCTGCACATCTGCAACATTTACCTCCCACCAAACAGTGTTGTATCTCAAAGTACCATTGACGACCTCTTGGCACAACTCCCTCGACCTTTTCTGCTTTTTGGCGATTTCAACGCACACAATCCCATGTGGGGCGGCCTTTCCACCAACTCGAAAGGCACACTGGTGGAAGACACCATCAGGCTCCACGATGTTGTGCTGTTGAACGATGGCAGCAATACGCATTTCTCAGCTGCCACGGGATCTTTCTCTGCCATTGATCTCTCGTTATGTTCGCCGTCACTAGCACTCGAAACAGACTGGAGTGTTCACGATGATCTTTGTGGAAGTGATCACTTCCCAATTATCATCGAAAGTCGTATCCTTCCGCCCCTTCCACCGCGCCAGCCAAAGTGGATTATCCAGAAGGCTGACTGGTCCACCTTCCGGTTCCTTGCCGTGTTTGGCGACTCCGACTTTGCCATTGTGGACGCCCATGTTGACCACTTCACCGAGGAGGTCATACATGCAGCACAGAGGACTATTCCACAGTCGTCGGAGAAGCCGTACCGTGTGCCTGTCCCCTGGTTCACTCCTGAATGTAAGGAGGCAATCAGGAAAAGACGAAGAGCTCTTGCAAAATTTATCTCGAAACCAACCGTGGTAAATTTAATCTTCTTCAAGAAGCTCAAAGCCCAAGCTCGTCTTACTTGCAGGTAGGCCCAGATGAACTCCGGGATGAACTACGTGCCCCCCATCACCGCACGGACACCGTCATCCAGAGTCTTCGCCAAAATCCGCAAGATTTCTGGAAAATCGAATTTCAGACCCATTGCCGGTCTCTTGTGTAATGGGGTGCTAGCCACCTCTCAACAGGAGATCGCAGTTATCCTTGGGGCACATTTTTCAAAAATTTCCAGCTCTGCGAATTACACGACCACTTTCAAAAGTCTCAAGGACAAGGCGGAAAGGAAATTTTTAGACTTCCGGTTGACCAACCTGGAGGTGTACAATCTGCCCTTCAGCGAATGGGAGCTGGACTCAGCCTTACGATCGGCAAAGGACACGTCCCCTGGCCTGGATCTGATACATTACCAGATGATCAAACACCTGTCATCTGAGGCCAAGTCTTATCTTCTGGCACTGTTTAACAGGATATGGCTCCAGGACTGTTTTCCGGCACAATGGAGGACTTCTGTCATCATTCCGATATTGAAGCCTGCAAAGGACAAGTCCGAACCTTCCAGCTACAGGCCGATTGCATTGACGAGCTGCATGTGCAAACTCCTCGAGCGCATGATCAATGCACGGCTTATGTGGCTTCTAGAATCGAAGGGGCTCCTCTGCCTCGAACAAAGTGGCTTCCGACGGAATAGATCGGTGATGGACAATCTGGTTCAGTTGGAGGGTTTGGTGCAAGACACCTTTATTCAGCGCCAACACTTGATTGCCGTCTTCTTCGATCTCGAGAAAGCATACGACACAACGTGGAAATACGGTATCTTGCGCACCATGCATGGATGGGGGTTCAGGGGTCACCTACCCCTCTTCATCCAGAACTTCATGGCAGACCGTACTTTCCATGTTTGTGTCGGCAACACGATGTCACCATCGTATGCGCAGGAGAACGGGGTTCCCCTGGGAGCCGTTCTGAGTGTCACGTTGTTTGCGATCGCCATCAACTCGATCACGTCGTGCATTCGCTCGCCCGTACGTGCATCCCTCTACGTTGATGACTTGGCTATTTTCTACCGGACGGGAAACCTGAACTCCGCTCAGCGTCAGCTTCAGTTGACAATCAATCGATTGGAAAACTGGGCTGACCTACATGGATTTAGGTTCTCGTCCACAAAAACAACATGTTTACACTTTAGTCGACACCGAACTTTCCATCCCCACCCTGTCTTATCCCTATCCAACCAAACTTTGCCATTCACAGAGTCCGCTCGCTTCCTCAGCTTGGTCTTCGATGAAAGACTTAACTGGCTTTCTCACCTTCGCCAATTGAAGACCAAATGCCTTAAGGCTATTAACATCCTGTAGATCTTGAGCGGTACGGCCTGGGGAGCCGACAGAACGTCTATGCTCCGGCTGTACCGCTCCCTTATAAGATCGAAGTTGGACTTTGGCTATGCGATCTACGCTTCAGCGAGAAAATCCTACCTAGGAATTCTCGACCCGGTGCACAATGCTGGCATCAGGCTGTGCACTGGTGCTTTCAGGACAAGTCCCGTCCCTAGCCTCTACTGCGAGTCGGGAGAAGCCCCTTTGGCGTCGCGGCGTAACTACCTGCTTGGAAGCTACATCTCCAAGCTACGTGGTATGCCCAAGCATCCATCACTTCAGCCCGTCTTCAGACCGCCCTACCAGGCAGTGTATGACACGCGGCAGGGAGCCACAAGACCTGTCGGCATTCGAGCCAAAGAACTCCTCGAGACTCTAGAAATAGAGTTGCCTCCCGTCCTGCCGGTCGGAACGAGCCGGGTGGCTCCCTGATCTTTTCCTCAGCCAGTGTGCCTGATGCAACTTGCACAGCACACCAAGGCCCAGACCAGTCCAGCCGTGTTCCGACAACTCTTTGGCAGTTTATGCGACACATACAAACACCACACTAAAATCTATTCAGACGGCTCTAAGACCAATGCTTCTGTCGGGTGTGCGTTTGCAGTTGGCAGCACAAGCGTGAGCTTCAGGCTCAACCCGGTCTGCAGCATTTTTACAGCGGAATTGTTTGCCATCCTCAAAAGCCTCGAACACATCAAACGTGCTCGTCGCAAACAGTTTCTTGTCTGTTCTGACTCGCTGAGCTCACTGCAAGCTTTGTGCCATGCATTCCCCACTGACAATCTCGTTCAAACCATTCAGAACACCTTGGGATAGGTGTCAGGGATAGAGGTTCTGTTCTGTTGGCTCCCGGGTCATGCCGGCATTGCCGGCAACGAGCTGGCCGATAGGGCTGCTAAGGAGGCCACGGGTAGAGCCAAGGTGGACTTCCCACTGGTGCCATATTTGGATGTCAGAGGTGTTTTTAATACAAAAATCGCAGAGAGATGGCAGACGTCCTGGGACACTGTCCTATCCAATAAACTCAGGACCGTCAAGAGGTCCGTCGCAGCCTGGAAGTCGTCAGCCCGTCCTTCTCGACGGGAAGAGGTTGTAACAACCCGGATGCGCATTGGTCACAGCTTTCTGTCCCATATCTTTATCCTCAAACGGGAAGAACCACCGATGTGCACCTCATGTGATCAGCCTCTTTCATTCAAACACCTCCTTATCGAGTGTGCCGATCACCACCAGTTGCGAACAATTCTGAAGCTTCCTGGAAGCATGCAAGAGGCATTGAGAGACGATGCCTGCTCTGTCGATCTAGTGCTCCAGTTTTTAAAAGAGACTGGTTTTTATGATAGGATTTAATTTTAACTCCAACTTTAAGAGTCACTAGCAAATGGTCTTTTTAAATACTATGCACTTTTTATAGTGTATCATTTGATTCTTTTCGCAAGTATTTGTAAAGAATGCGTTAAGAACGAATTTTATTTTAACACATTGACTTAGAAAGACTTCATGTCTATCTTAAAACATCTTAACTTCTAATCATGTATTCAGCACAAATAGCCTAGTTGCTGACGTGCCGCTAAACCCCACAATAATAATTGACTCGTCAGGAACGGTTGATCGGGATGGGCACCGAATATTCCTGTTGCTCACTCACAACGAGGCAGGAGGTATTCCTTTGGGTGTACTCATCACCAACTCTGGGTCCACAGCTACTCTCACATCAGCTCTCCAATTTTTCAGTCAGCTGGTAGGTGAAGCTGGATTTTTAATAGGCTCGAAGGACCATCCATATTTATGACTGATGACAGTAATGCCGAAAGACATGCTTTAAGCGCTGTGTGGGGCAAAGCAATACTTCTCCTCTGTCTCTACCACATCTTGCAAGCTATGTACAATGTAAATATTGTACCAACCGTTCTTTTATTTTGTTCCGATCTTGGACTGCCAGTGGGAATTTTATGTACCTGGTGGCCAGTCACCGCAGCACACACCTCGTGGATGCTGCGACTCGTGGAAGACTGGCTTATCCCCAGGTTCATGTCATTACCCTCGGCAGCCTGGTATGAGCCGGTGGCGAAAAACCGGAGAGCAGCTAGTACCTGTCAGACATAAAAAGATTAAAAATCCAGCATATCTACGAGCTACTGCAAAGTTGGTTACCAGCTTCCGGCTGTTATAAGTTAATACACTCCTTCGTTTCCACGCTGATGGCGCTGCGCCTCTGGGTGATTAGCATATCACCCCTAATTTCTGTTATAATATTTTGCACAGCATATAGTTGGAGCCGATACAGCTTAAGAAAAGCTGCCTCTGTCAGCCCATCGAACAGCTCTGCGTTTTGACGCAGTTGTTCGTCTCTGAATGCGCATTCGCTGCCGGAGATCATGCCGATCTTGAAGACGAATCGCCTCCAAAAAATTCCACTGATCGATCTTATGGAAAATATTAGTTTATTAATTGTCCATCTGTTTGAAGTGGTATATTGAACATGGAATACAATTCAACGTCGAATCTCTAGACTTCACCAACGCATCATGCATTGCACCAATGCCTATTATTAACGTTTCACTACAATATTTTTAGCTACTAACTATCACAGGAAGTTGTTTTATTAAATATATAATGGTTATTACCTTTTACAGAAATACTTTTACGCACGAAACGGGAAAATAACCAATAATAACACGCACAAAATAACTTCACGTTTGCCACGGCTGAATCACAATTTTACGTCTCTCTAGCCTCACTTCACCCTGTAACGTTCCCGCCACTTTGTGCGGTTAGTAACCTGTCCCTCCACCGGGGCAGGTAGGTAGGGTACAGAGACGATCCGAAAGGGCTGCGACCCCAAGGAGAGGCAGTTGACTTCGGTCCTCCGAATGTACCACCGGTCCGCCGGATTAACATCTCTTTGAATAAATCATTGTTTTCATCCTATCTTTTGGCTTCGTTCTTTATTGTGATAAGCGAAACCTTACATTGGCGCCCAACGTAATCGAACCAGATTATTCATTCGTGTTTCAGTGTTTTTGTGTAATTGTGCCGCGTCCGCGCCGTACTAAACTGACAATATTTTGTGTAATTGTGCCGCGTCCGCGCCGTACTAAACTGACAATATTTTGTGTAATTGTGCCGCGTCCGCGCCGTACTAAACTGACAATATTTTGTGTAATTGTGCTACGTCCGCGTTGCACGAACTCGTAAACACCACAGAAAATGGTGAAGACGCGACGAGCGCGGGAAACCACGTCTGCAGGGAGTGCAACTATCTCGGAGGCGCTCATAACCATGTCGCAAGCTTTGGCCGCGATTAATACCAAAATAAACAATTTGCAACCGCAGCCCGTCACACCCCAAGAGCGCACGTCCACACCCCCGAGGAGCGCACCGGCGGCGGCTACCCTGCCCATGCCACCAATAACCCTGCGACGCTTTGCAGAGGATGGTAAGGTCCATCCGAAGGAATTCATTAAACAATTTCAAAAATACCTGACGGACTACAATGACGAAGATATTATCGAGATTGCGATTAATCAACTCGACGGCCCCCCGCAAGACTGGGCGAATGCCATGTCTGACCAGTGGGCGACGTGGAAGGAGTTCGAAGAGGCCTTTTTATCCACGTACTGGTCGATGTACAAACAAGACGCGATTCTCGCAGAGTTTACAAACTCAGCGTATTCCAGAGAAGTGCACAATTCAATGGCCCAGTTCCTCATCCATTGGATGGGGAAACTAAAGTACATCACACCACCAATTGAACCAGCCCGATTTATCCGACAGCTCATTTCTCTGCTGCCAGTAACCACGTTTAATATCCTGGCTGCAAGCAACATCAGCACCACCGCTGAACTGCTGCAAGTCCTGCAGCGAATGGACGAGGGAGCGTCACGACGCAGCCACAGACAGGTTGCCGTGGACACCACGCACCGACAAGCGACGCGATTCTCGCGTAATTCAAACGGAGGAAATACCTGCACCACCAACAATAGCAACAGCAACTGGCGTTCCAAGCCAAAAGACGAAATTCACAGAAGAGTACACCAGCTTTCCGCGCAGGACGACACCGAGAGTCACGACGCCCCCAGGGAAAACGACGACGACCACGAGACGCCGGGAAACGAGTCGTAGCTGCGCCTGAGACTTCCGAGCCGCCAGCCGAGACCGACCAGAAGGAAGTCACCACTGAACCAACAGAAGACACGTGTGGGATATTTTCCATCGGAATCGAAGGAAATCCACTCGCGGATTTGTGGGACGAGGGTCCAAAAGAACATGTAAGTACACTATGTGAAAACACTCCATACATAGAGGCCGTGATCAACGAAGTCCAGCTACGAGCTTTGATTGACACGGGAAGTGATATAACGTGCATTGCCGAGTCAGTATGGCAAACTTTGTCAGCCAAAACGCATGATTTGCCGTTACTTCCGGTGCGTGGCATGAGTGTGACTGGGGCAATCGGCTCCAAAAGACAAAACATTACGCTGCAATCCTTTGCAACCACCCTTTTGGGGAATACAGAGTACGATATTTCAGTGTTTATAATACCGACTCTGTCGTGTGATATGATTATCGGGGCAGATTGGTTATCATTAATGAACGCACAAATTAATTTCGAGACCCAAGTTTTGCAAATTGGGGACAATATTATACTGTTCAGCGAGCATGGACCAAGTGGTATGATCAATCATACAAGTGTAAAGATTTGCGAGGCGACGGTCAATGACTCAATGGTTTTAGACACACCAGGTGAGGCTACGCCAATGTGTAGCGTGAGGGATAAGTGTCAGAATAGCGATGTGTCCGAGGGGCAGCGACAGATTTTGCACTCATTTTTGCGCAAACACGCGGACCATTTCTCGGACGCCCCGGGCTGTGCGAGCGATTACACCCATAGGATTACCTTGCACGATACCGAACCTTTCACGCAGCGGTCTTATCCGATACCGATTGCTAAGCGTAACGCAGTCGATAGACAGATTCAGAAAATGTTAGCTATGGGAATAATCGAACCAGGTCCATCAGCATATGTAAATCCCCTAATCACAGTGGTGAAGAAAGATGGGACAGTGCGCGTGTGTCTAGACGCGAGGAAATTAAACAGTAGAACCATACCTCAGACTGATGCGCCGCAACCGATGGAGGAATTACTGCAAACGTTTCATGAAGCGAAATATTTCTCAACCATCGACCTTACGAGTTCATTCTGGCAATTAAATTTGCACAAAGACGATAGAAAATTTACCGCCTTCTTATACAAAGGCATATCTTACAGCTTTTGCCGAGTCCCGTTCGGTCTCCAATCCAGCAGTTCTGGCTTGATAAGGTGTCTTAACAAGGTGCTAGGATCAGACACGTCCGAATTCGCGATATCTTATGTTGATGACATCTTGGTGGCATCCAAAACCTTTGAGGAACATATGATACACCTAGAAACGATCATAACGCGTATAGCGCAATCCAATATCACTATGAATTGGAACAAATCGCAGTTCGTGTGTAAAGAAGTGACATTCTTGGGACAGACTTTGTCGGCGGAGGGTACCAGCATGAAACGAGAAAACATTGCTGCTATCCAAAATTATCCACCACCGAACAATGTAAAACAGCTAAGGGCATTTCTCGGTTTAACGAACCATTTCAAATCCTACACAGACAAATATTCAGATTTGACTTTTCCGCTCCTTAGCCTTTTAAAAAAGGATTCTAAATGGGTGTGGGACGACAAGAAAGCTGACACGTTCAAACAGGTAAAGACGGCGTTTTTAGACGCGGTTATGCTGCACCATCCGATGCCAAACAGAAAGATGCATTTACAGACTGACAGCTCTGATGTAGGTATTTCTGCGCACCTTTTTCAATTCGATGAGAACGGATACAAAAGAGTAATTGCCTTTTCTAGTCGGACTCTCCATGGTCCTGAAAAGAATTATTTCCCGACAGAAAAAGAAGGATTGGCCGTGGTGAACGCGGTCAATAAGTGGCGTATCTTCCTCATTGGAAAACCCTTTGTGATTTGGACTGATTGTAGATCGCTATCCTTTATCCGACAGTGCAAACTCAGAAATAACAGAATTTCGCGATGGATATTGATATTACAAGAATTTGACTTTGAAATTAAATATTGTCCAGGGCGCGAAAACATAGTCGCGGACATATTATCACGTGTTCACTCGAATGCCAGTCACGAAAGTGCGAATCATACGACATTCCACATCGCCAAATTACATCGGTGCGTGAAAGAGCCAAATGAGAAAATCTCACAGTTAGTAAAATCTTTAGCGGCAGAACAGAAAACTGACGAACTATTGAAAGTTATCATCAGCGCGCTGCAAACAAATTCAGATTCGATGACAAAAAAAAAATTGACGAGTGAATACATCATTCATGAAAACACGCTGTTTCATCGCGCGAGAAACGAACATTTATGGAAAGCGTGTGTTCCCCATTCACTGATCAATCGATTAGTGATCAACTATCATGAGGCGTATGGATATTGTGGGGCATACAAAAAATTTTGCTTAATGCGAGAGTATTTTCACTGGCAAAGAATGCGACGACATATCGTTAAAATAGTAAGATCGTGTGACATTTGCCAGAAAGCCAAAATTCTTACCCACACACTAGCTGGAGAAATGTCATCCCTATTACCTGACCGACCAAATCAGCTCGCGGCAACAGACCTTTTCGGCCCGTTACCAAGGTCTCGAGGAGGAGTGATTTTCGTGTTAGTAATTTTAGACGTGTTTTCCAAATATGTGAAACTTTACGCCTTGAAGAAGGCAACGACGCAGGCGATTTTGAACCGTCTGACAGGCGACTACCTGGTCAACGTAGGTAGGTGCGAGAAGCTGTTGAGTGACAACGGAAGCCAATTTCGTTCGCGTCAGTGGTCTACTGCCTTAGTGAAAGAAAACATTCAGGTAGTGCACTCGTCGGTACGGCATCCGGCCAGTAACCCTAGTGAAAGAGTGATGCGTGAGCTAGGTAGGATGATTAGAACATATTGTCATGACCATCATAGCCAATGGAGTGACTATTTGTCAACGATCGAATCATGGATCAACGTGACCGTGCATGCCAGCACGGGTTTGCCCCCAACAATGCTGCATTTCGGAAAACAACCGAAACAGGCGATCCACGCTTTAATAAACTCGCCCCCGAGTGTCCATGTATTTTCCAGCCACGACGATCTCATATCCCTGGCGAGGGACAAGATGCAACGTGAAGCGAGCGCCCGGAAACGGCGTCACGACAGCAGCCACAAATGTGAAACGTTACAAGTCAACGATTTGGTGCTGCTCAAAGCACACAGTCAGTCTTCGGCGCTAGATAAAACTATCCAAAAGTTTTTCTTGTTATATAAAGGACCCTATAAAGTGGGGAAATTAGTGGCACCTAATGCCTATCAATTGATTGATATGTCAGGAAAGGAAATTGGTACATGGAATATTGTCCATCTGCGGAAGTACCATTCTAACGAGGGACAACGCTGAGGAACTCGCATTGTTTAGTTTAAGTCGATTTAAGAAATTTCCGATGAAGGATTGAAAAATGTATTACTTTTCTTTTATATTTTACTTTTATATTATCTAATCGTCGGTTTTAGATTAAAGCATGTACATTGTTCATTTTCCCCCTGCTTTACATCTGGCGGGGGTATGTAACGTTCCCGCCACTTTGTGCGGTTAGTAACCTGTCCCTCCACCGGGGCAGGTAGGTAGGGTACAGAGACGATCCGAAAGGGCTGCGACCCCAAGGAGAGGCAGTTGACTTCGGTCCTCCGAATGTACCACCGGTCCGCCGGATTAACATCTCTTTGAATAAATCATTGTTTTCATCCTATCTTTTGGCTTCGTTCTTTATTGTGATAAGCGAAACCTTACAACCCAAACCCGCAGCCGCATCGAGCCAGGTTTGAAAGCCGCATTCGGGTTTGAAACCCGCGGCTTCTGACAGTGAAAAAGTTAGTGAATGCCAATTGTGTAACATTGCGGCTTTCGCAGCCAGTGCCGCGGTTTTCGCTCCGGAAAAAGTTAGTGAATAGGGGTCCAGGCGGGGCGACCGCCCCCGGCCCAGAGGTTTCTTCCTGAAAGGGGGGCCCACGAGCGAAGGCTTGTGGGGCCCGCCAGAAGGAAGTGTCTTGGACGCGTGCATACTACTCAGGCCGTACTCAGGCCGGCCGACGAGCCCGTGCCCACGACACGTCGTTAAATTTATTTAGTTACATAATTACATAGGGTCGTTAATTGTTACATTTCATGCACTCTCACTACCCCACTGAGGCAGTGGCACTAGCCTACTCCTGGTAATGGTTACATAGTATGTACACTCGACGATAGTACGTTGTTACTGCCGCTGGTTGCGTAGGCTACACACTAACGCTACTGCCTTCTCTTTGTCAGCACAAAAGAGCGAATTTGCGTTATTTCTGCGGGTATGGGTAACTTATTTTTCCCAATCGTGGGAAAAAAATGCTTTTACACAATACAGTAAGCAGTCTAGTAAAGTCACTGTTTACTAGACTACGTTGGCTGACAGAAGTCACAGTGGGGACGTCGCGGGGCCCCAAAAAGGTGTTTTAAATGTGACAAAACAAGAAAGTGAATAAACTTCCTAAAATCAGCAGCTTATTCGTGCCTACTAGTTCGGATTTTCCGGTACGCAGCGATAGTTTGGCCGTGATAAAAGAACTTCTAATATTATGGCTATGTATGTATTTATTTCTGTGTACAAATTGTTAAAACAATGATTTTTTGTTAAAAACAATAATAAATAAAAAATAAATAAATAATAAAAATAACACAGGACATTTGTCTGACATGCACCACGAGAAAATGCAGTAAGAATAGATTAGATTGTACTAATAAAATGCGGGGGAAATTAATAATAATCCCAGTTTCAGTTATTCTCAATCAAATTTGACGCAAGGTGTCTTGTTTTATTTCCTCCCATGAAAATAAATAATAGTATGCGGTCCCTTGGATCTTTAATCTATCATTCTTTCTCAATCTGTGGTTACGAAACATTTCCGGAAATATTTCCTTGTCAAAGGGTCGTCAAAGGGTCCATGTCGTACTTCGGGGCATTTTCCGACTTGAACTGAGTTGTTACTTGTACTTGAACTAAGCTCTTCTGCTAGCTGAATGAAACTAAATCCAAAACAGGGCTTGGCTATTCACCTGCACTCGATGTCGTGTATTGTCAAACGTGTTGTGAATATCACCGCTAGTTGAGTTTCATGAAGCTATCTTTCAGCTGTCTCGGAACGCGTATGAGACTGAAATATTTGCGTTCTCGTCATGTCATAACAGCTCAAATTTCCCGACACGCAGAAATAATAAATAGTCCAACTACTCGCAAACATTACCCGGACATCGTTGGTGCCCTACGAAACATTTCCTTATTGACAAGGGCCCATGTCCTTTTCGGGGGGAACGGTTTGGCGTGTTGGAAACACCGGTTCTCGTTAGATCACCGAAGTTAAGCAACACTGCGCTAAGCCAGGTATTGGATGGGTGACCATCACACATGACCAGTTCTGGTCGGGAGAGAGGTTGGAGGGATGAAAGTTAGTACAGCAACTTCATTCGCCTTGCTTATCCACCTCTCGACAGCATGTTTTTGTGGAGGCATCCTGCTGTTCGAGTTGTACCGTCCTTCGGAAGAAACGTTAAGCCGGTGGTCCCCTTGGTGCTCTTCGGCAGGAGTAGGCTACGTGCCGGCACCGGGTTTCCCCTCCACTCTTCTAGACTAGGTTAGGTTCATCATCCTCATCATCATCCACTCATGTTAGCCGTCGCTCAAGTATGGTAACGGCGAGCGGTCGGGAGAGCGACGGTTTACATAAGGATAGGGGGAATTATAAAGGAGCTGAAGTACTGGGAGGAAAGGTAATAGAATATAATAACTAAATTTGAATCGAACACAAACTTTGAGGAATTTAATGAATGGTTATGATAATTAATAATAATGAATGGTAGGAGGCGAAAGGAGTTGTCTACTCTCAGAGATCTCGATCGCGTCTCTCCCTTGTTCTCTTCTCTCGGCCCAGTAGGTAGGTTGTTACCGGTCTAGAGTATTGAGAAGTGGGGGGCATGCCGTGATTGGCTGATAATGACGTCATATGTAGTATGAGCAAGAGGTACAGATGTACCCTGTTAACAACTGTTTATATTCCACCCCCCTTTGAGGAAGGGTCCACGAAAAAAAAAATTGGTACAGGTGCAATATACCACTGGTTACGATAAAGGTTAACATTGCAAACTGTAAAAAAAAAGGCTCGATACAATGCAAAGGGGTGAATTGAATACTCGGTACGAGTCTCAGTCTCGAGAAACTCTACCTACTGGGCGGAGAGGTATATTGAAACGTAAATAACATTAATTGCATTTGTATAATGCATAAATATTTTGATATGGAATATTTCGAAATAACAAAATAATTACAAAACAAGTTGAATATAATGGAAATATTACAATATAATCTAAAATAAGAGATAAGTATGCTCTACCTCCGATATCGTGGCGTAAGTGAATTAAAGGAAAAGCCAATCGGCGTGACGCTACAGGATCTATATGAAATTGGAAAACTTTGGAAAACGTACTAACGCACACATCGAACGGTTGACCGAACGAGACGGGCACACGCAACACACGGCACTTAGCAAGTTTCTGACTGTGGCTCACACGCAAATACGTGGACCTGGCCTGGATATTGGAGTTTCTGGCGACGCAAAACGTCGAGGCGAGATTTCTGCCTTGCAAATCGGTGGATTGTCAAGATTCTTCTGCCCGCGCTCACGGAAGGGTCCGGGCTGTTCGGCTTACAGTTTTCTCTTGGCGGCGGGCGAGGAACTCCACTTGACGAGATTGTAGTGTTGTTGCTTTTGGTGATGCTGGGTGTAGAAATTGGAAACTCGTCAGGTTTGTCGGCCCGGGGGCCATTTGGGTGTGCGTTGGGTGTCGCCGTGGCCGTCAGGAGTCAGTGTGGCGGCCTCATCCGTTGGTCAGGCCGTTGATGGTCGTTGTACGGTGGAATAACTAGAACAGAAATTTCACTTGCGCCAGTATACAAGGGTATGTGACAGGTAGGCGAACAAAAAGGTTCGTATGCCGGAAGCTTAACTACTATGTGTATTGTATATGTTACTTCTCAAGTACTTCTAACTTCTTAAGATAAACCATATGTAGACCATTATTATGTTGTTGTTTTTTTGTATTTTTTTGTATTTTTTTTCATTATATATATTTTTTTTATATTTTATATTTTTCTTAAACGTCCACGACATCTTGGGGAGTTACTGGGTGCTTCTATAATTTGTGCCTTTTGGTCTTGGGGTGGGGGGCGTTCGCTGGAAGATCCAGGGTTGGTCGTCAGCTTGGACGATGCTGCGGAGGCGGTATCTGTGGACTGGGGGTAGGTCTGGTGGAGGGGATGCGGCTTCGGGTGTGGAAACGGTGTCCTCGGGTGGGCCATGGGGTAGTTCGGGGTGCCGGTTTGGCATTTCAGGACTGCCTGCGCGCACTGCTGGGTCTTCGTCCTGCGCCTCTACTTCGTAGTTTGGTTCTGGTACTGGAGGTGGTTCCGGGTCTGGCTCGGGGCCGGGTCGCTGAATCTCGGGGGTGTTGATTAGGCGTGAATGAAAACGCATGGGGATCGCCGGGAACTTCATCACGGGGCGAGCTAGGAGGGGTGGAACGGTTGGCAATTTTCCGACTCGGCTTTTGCGTCCTCGTCTGGTGACTTAAACAATTTGAGGCGATTTGCGTGGACTAATTTCTGCTTGTTTGTGGATAGGTTTTTGATTTTGAAGGTGACTGGTCCTGGGACGTCTATGATTTGCCAAGGTCCTGTGAATTTAGACTTTAATTTCCTAGATAAATTCGGTTTGCATGCCGGGTCGTCTAGAAGGACCTTGTCGTGGAGTTTAAGTTGGATTGGGGCGGTCTTTTTGTCGAATGGGATTTTCTGCTTTTCTTGATAGTCGTGAAGGGTGTCGCGCACGATTTTAAAGGTTAGTCTTAACCGCTCGGCAACTTCTTCCGCGTAGTTGGTGTCGAGGTCGTGGCGGACGCGTGAGAATCTGATTGTGCAATCGAAGGGAAACTCGATCTCTCTACCGAAAACCAGTTGATTAGGGGAGAAATTTTTTAACGCGGCGTGAACTGTACTGTGGTAGGCCATTTTTACGAAGGGCAGGTTAGTGTCCCAGTCGGAGTGTTGTTGATTCACAAGGGTTTGGAGGATGGCCTTCAACGAACGGTGCATTCTCTCCACTCTTCCATTTCCTGCGGGATGGTACGGGGTGGTTTGGATTTTTTTTATTTTCAACATCTTGCAAGTTTCTTTCATTACGGAGGAAATAAGATTCGCGCCCATGTCTGACAGCAAAACTTGGGGTGCCCCATGCCTGGTGATTACGCCCGTCACGAATTTTCGGGCTATCGTGGTGGCCTTCGTGTCGGAAAGAGGGAAAATCTCTATGTACCTTGTAAATGCACATTGGAAGGTGAGGATGTATTTCCGGCCTTTATCGCTTACGGGTAGGGGTCCTACAATGTCACAACTCATGTGGCTGAAAGGTTGCAAGTTGACGGTAGCAAAGTTTTGAAGCTTTCTTCTGGTGTGGGGACTTTTTGAACAGCTGGCAAGTTACACATTGCTCGCAGAATTTTTTTACATCTTTGTGGATGGATGGCCATATGAATCTAGTTCTAATGGCTTTGTAAGTTTTTTCGAATCCTACATGACCTGCCATGGGGAGGTTGTGGTGCGTTGTCATGATTTTATGTTTTAGTGACGCAGGTACTACAAGTTGGTCGCTGTCATGTAATCCAGGGTTGTTTTTGAAAAGTAGTCCATCGTCGTCGAGATAGTGATTGTCGCTTGAATTGGGGTTGTCGAGAAGGGTGTCGATTATCGGTCGTATCGCGATGTCGTGACGTTGCTCAAGTCGTAGTCTGTCTCTGTCTATCACTGGCGTGTACTCCTCGTCATTTGCATCATCTTGTATCATGTTTACAGGTAGTGGTGGGGGAAGGCGTGAAAGCCAGTCAGCGTTCGTATGGTGCCGGCCTGGTCTATGCTGTATCACGTAGTTATGATGTGCGAGCTGAAGGGCCCATCTGGTCAAACGAGATGTCGGGTCTTTCATGTTTTTTAGCCAAAGAAGGGATGCGTGGTCTGTTATTGCTACGAAGGGGTGTTTCGCGCTGTGGAGGAAACAGTGGAAATATTTAACGCCCCATACCAAGGCTAAGCATTCGAGTTCTGTGGTGGTGTAATTCACTTCGTGTTTGTTTAACCCTCTGCTGGCGTAGGCTACAGGGCGGATATCTCCATCTCTTAATTGAGATAAAATTACTCCTAGGGATTTGGTTGACGCGTCGCACTCTAGAATTAATTGGTCGTCGAAATTTGGGTATATTAATAGTGAATCGCTAGTTAGGGCCGATCGCAATTTTTCGAAATTCGTCTGGCACTCTTCGGACCAAATGAAAGGGGTGTTCTTTCGGGTCACAAAGTTTAGGGGTGCGGCTAGTTCCGCACACGAAGGGATGAATTTAGCGTAGAACATTATCGTACCGATAAATCTTTTGAGCGCTTTTACATCTTTTGGAGGTTGCATTGATTTTATGGTATGGAGCAGTTTCTCGTCCGGCTTGATACCTGATTGAGAGACGACGTGGCCTAGGTAATTAGTCTCGGATACGAGGAAATGACATTTGGAGGGTTATAATTTCAAATTAGCATCGCGTATGCGGTCGAAAACCTTTCGTAAAACTGATAGGTGATTTAGAGTAGGGCCGTGGCTGAAACAGATGATGTCGTCCAAGTATACGCTAGCGTGGTCGTTTAGGCCAGATATGAGGTTATCGCAGAGTCTTTGCCAGCAAGCTCCGGAGTTCATCAACCCCATCGGCAACCTGCGAAATTTCAATGTACCCCTAAAAGTGGCGAAGCTAGTCTTGTCTTGGCTGCCTTCTGCTACTTTCACCTGATGATATCCGCTTTGGAAGTCGAGAGTAGAAAATGTTGATTGCGATTTAAGTTGAAACAAGGAGTCTTGGAGATTAGGGAGGGGGTAGAAATCTCTTGTAGTGATAGCGTTTAGTTTTTGATAATCTATGCAAAGTCTTACACCTTCGGCCCCTGGTCCTCCTAATTTCTTGGACACAAGTAGGCACGGGGATGCCCATGCTGATTCTGATGGTTCGATTATCTCATCTTCCAACAGCTTATCGATCATCTCGTTGAGTACCTCCCTTTGAGTGAATGGTACACGATAGGGGTAGGTCCTGATCGGTGCGTGTTTTCCTGTGTCGATGTGGTGTTATACTTTGCTGGTGGAACCAAGGCGGGTACCGGGGAGCATAAAGATGTCTTGGTATTCATGTAGGAGAGCTAGGGTTCTATTTTGGTTTCGGGTTCGAGATGGTCTAATTGGAAATATTCTTTGAAATTTAGTGGCGTGGATTTATCTAGTGCGTATCCTACTTCTGCTATTAGGTTGTCTCCATTATAAGAGTGTGGATCTGGTTCGGGGTCGAATGGTTCAGATATACCGAGAATGGTATTCTTTTGGATGACCCCCTCTGTGTCGGACGTGTTCTTAATTCTCATCTGGACTTCTTTATCCTCACGCGAGGCTACTAAGACTCTCGCAACGGTAATTCCATAAATTTTGACCTCGACGGGGCTAATCAGGCGGTCACCAGGGGTAGCTAATCCCTATCGACCTGCACAGAGCAGTTCGCACTTAGGTGGAATCCGGATGGGACCCATGGCATAAACATAACAGTGATCAGTTGCTATGTTCTCACAGGCCTCTGTCGGCGGGAACGGTGAGTCAGGATCGGGGTCAGATTCGCTGACTGTCGATCGTTGGTACTCTGTGTGCGTACGCGTTCTTTTCTCGTTATCGGGGTCGTGTAATTCGGGAGCCTGAACTTCGTTGTTTTCGCATGGGAACTCGTGCAGTCCCTGATGTTCGATGGGCGCATTGTCCTTAGGGTCACTTTTTGGTGGGGGGTCGCTGTATATTTTGTCGTGGTTTAGTGGGTTTTGGCCTTTATGGGTGGTTTGCTGCCCTAATGATTGGGAGCCTAATTCAGGCGTCTTAACTCCCGAGTCGTTCCGATGCCGGCGAGAACGTCTTCTCGCTGGTTCTTGGCGCTGGGAGTTGGGACGGTCTACTCTGGGGGCGTCTAGGCCGGGGGCAAAGGTGACTTTCTTAGTAGGGAGTGTTTTTGGTGAGGGAGGGTGGCTGGTGTGGCATTTTGGGACTGCCTGCGTGCACTGCTTTGCCTCAAGTGAGTCGTATTTCAGTGCACCGGCACCGAAATGCTGATCAAGATGGGAGATGTATGTGAGTGGAAAAATCCGTCCTTGCGTCGTGGCTAAATTGTTTTTGAAGTCTAAGATTACTTCGAACCTATCGAAAAAATCTATGCCTAGTAATCCATCGATACCGGGAGGAATTTGGATGTCGTGTGAGCAAACAAGACATGTGTGCTCTATTTCGCTTGTGTCTTGTGCGGTAAAACGAAACGGAATGTTAGCTTGTTGGTCGAAACTTATTGCGTGTCCTGTAATTCCCGTGAATCTGTTGTCTTGCTAGTCGTACTCATTTCTCCATGAATCATGGTGAACGACATGACCTTTAACCAGGGAAACAACCGCGCCGGGGTCTACGAGAAAATTATATGGTGAATTTGCAACGAATAATTTAAGTGCCCGTAGGCGTCCTGGTTTTTGACCTAAGAAATAGAAATTGCTGAGCGGAATCAGGGTGTCGTCTACGCGTCAAGGAGTTTTGGGGCTGCCCGGGTCTAATTTTTGTTTTCCACCACTTTCGGCTCGGTCGTGGAATTCCAGCCGTTTGGGGACCGCTTGGTGCTTCGTCGGCACTCGCTTTGTCTGTGACCGCGTCGTCCACATCCTTCACAGATAGGGCGAAAAGGGCGGGTGCATGTCTCCCTCAGGTGTCCAAAAGCACCGCAGTTAGCGCAGGCTTCCTGAGTCTGGTTCCTGGTCCATGGTTGATTAGCTCTGGCACTTTGGCCGCGCCCGATCGTGCCGGCGTAATTGGTCTGCGGGGCTTGCGGGGTCCGAGAGTTCTGGGCGCTTGGGGAATTTTGGGGGGCGCTTGTACTGTTTGCGAAACCTGGTTGCTGGGGCCAGGGGTTCGTGAAATTTGGGTGACTGTGCTGGGGGTACATCAATATTGGACAAGGCTGCTGCGGGTAGAGCGTCTGGTAACACGGGTTTTGTGGTGCGAACATGTTTGGGGGCCAACCTGTTAATGGGTATGGCATACACATTTGTGGGGCTGCTTGTGCAAAACCGGTCGTCGGGGGCCCTGCTGACCTTTGGTGCATATTATGCTCGATTGTTAATCGTGTTGGGTCCGAAACACTAAACAAACCTTTTCGCGACCTGGCTAGTAGGAGTGCATTTTTCTCCTCTGACAGCGCTATCTTCACAGCGTCCTTAAATGTTGTCGGGCTGTGAGTATATACGAACGGTTTTAAGCTATGCTTTATACCGTTGAGGAAATAGTTTAGGAGGTCTCTGTCTAGGACCTTCGCGGCATTTGCCTTCTCGGCGTCGTTCTCGGGGGTCACTACAGTGGCTTCCCCTTTCTCGCGCAGGCGGGTGGCGAAATCGTCTACACACTCATCTGGGCCCTGGACGCTAGATCTAAAATGATAGTCTGCGTAGACTCCTGGTTGTTTCGGTTGGAATTTTAGTAGCAATGTGTTCTTAAACTCTTCCCAGGTATTGAGGGCTTTGACCTCTGGGTGCGCCTTCACGAAGGCCTTCGCTTTGCCTATCAGTTTGATTTGTGCGACGCCGAGCTTTTGTGAGTCATTCCACGATGATATCGCTCCCGCGCTCTCTACGTATTCCAGAAAGTCGGCGACGAGGATCGAACCCTCACCTCCCGAGAAAACGGGAGCAAGGTCTATCGTGCCTAGGACACTTCCTATCATGTGCTGGACAACTACGTTCTCCTCGCCCATGTCAGGGGCGTCAGAGGGAAACAACAGAGAAAAAATTGTAGTATTAGAGATAATGCAAGTTACAACTTACTTGGGTATGTTAGAGATGGCATATAGCCGACAGTAGACACGGCTTCTAGCGTCTTGCTCGCGTGTGGAGGTCGGCCACACGGGGTGAAGTCGAGAAGGCGAGTGTAGATTCATATTGTCTTCAGAGACGAACTTAGAATTCGTTTCGGGTACGCTGCCACCAATGTTAGCCGTCGCTCAAGTATGGTAACGGCGAGCGGTCGGGAGAGCGACGGTTTACATAAGGATAGGGGGAATTATAAAGGAGCTGAAGTACTGGGAGGAAAGGTAATAGAATATAATAACTAAATTTGAATCAAACACAAACTTTGAGGAATTTAATGAATGGTAATTTATTTATTTTTTTATTTTTTTTTTTATTTTTTTTATTTATTTTTTTATTTTTTTTATTCCATGATTGATCATAATTTAACATAATATAAGGAAAGTCACATTGTAAAATAATAAAACTAAAATATGTACATGGTAACTTATGCAGTTAGTTCAATAAAATATAAAAATAAAAATAAAAATATAGGGGGATACACTTCATATCCCTCATTGTCAAGTATACATATTTATAAAATACAGTAGTTTTGCTACCTGCTATTGTGGTTAAAATATTGGTCAAGAGAGTAAAAACAATTGTCCGTTAAAAATTGTTTAAAAGTAGCCTTAAAAGCTTCACCACTTTTTTTTTTAATGGCGCTAGGAATTTTATTATAAAATCTTGAGCCCATGATTAGCGGTCCTCGAGACCATTTATCACTTTTATACAATTCAATTTGGATATCTTTTTTGTTTCTTACATCATAGTCATGGACTTTGTCAGTAGTTTGTAAAATGGCGCGACTTTCGATTAAAAAAACAACAGTACAATAAATATACAGACATGGCAAGGTTAAAATGTTCAGTTTGATAAAATATTTATTACACGAGTCCTTGTAAAAGATTTCAGCACATGGATCCTTGCTAGCCCGAACCATTGACCTAATTGTTTTTTTTTGTAGTACAAAAAGTCTCTTTGTATAGGGTGACCAACCCCAAAGAATTATACCATATCTTAAAATGGACTCTATATGTGAAAAGTAAACCATTTTCACTAGGCTCGGAGATAAAACTTTCATTAATCTTGATATTAGGAATGTTCCGGAGGAAATCTTACTACAGAGCGAGTCAATATGTGACTTCCAGCTTAATTTGTTGTCAACAAAAAGTCCTAGAAATTTCGTTTTCTCTTGTACCACCACGCTTTTAGCATTCAACCAGATTAAGGGATTGCTTCCAATTTCTCCGCCTTGCTGGAATGCCATGAAGTTAGTTTTGTTTTGGTTTAGTAAAAGATAATTTGATTGGCACCATTCATTTAGTTGCGATATTGCCAGTTTTGTATCTTGTGTGAGTCTATCCGAGCTCTCTGATATAATCAAGTGAGTTGTATCGTCGGCAAAGAGTGTTAACGCACCCCTAGTTACCTTGGTTGGTAAATCGTTAGTAAATAAAATGAAAAGTAGTGGAGCGATGACCGAGCCTTGGGGTAAGCCCACATTTGATGTTAATTCCTGAGATCTGTATTCCACACCCCGGCATTTAATGCTCACTACCTGTTTACGATTTTCGAGGTAAGAGCGTATCAGTTTGTTTGCTACGCCAGTTATTCCCATTTGATTTAATTTATACAACAATAACTCGTGATGCACCGAATTGAAGGCCCTCGCAAAGTCATAAAAAACTCCAGCTACAAACAATTTTTTGCTGCGTGCAATTAGTACAGATTCAATGAACCCTGCCAGAGCAGTCGTAATAATAATTAATATGATAATTAATAATAAGGAATGGTAGAAGGCGAAAGGAGTTGTCTACTCTCAGAGATCTCGATCGCGTCTCTCCCTTGTTCTCTCCTCTCGGCCCAGTAGGTAGGTTGTTACCGGTCTAGGGTATTGAGTAGTGGGGGGCATGTCGTGATTGGCTGATAATGACGTCATATGTGGTATGATCAAGAGGTACAGATGTACCCTGTTCACAACTGTTAACACTCATTCACCGACGCCATTAGATCAGTGCTGCATGGCCAGATGCCAAAACAGTGCGTCGTTAAACACCACAAATTAATCAATCAATCCTTTTCGGGGCCTTTTTAGACTGAGTCAAAACTAAGCTTTTCTGCAAGCTTCTTTGAAACAAAATACAAAGTGGGGCTTGGCTATATCCACCTGTGATGTCGCATATTGTCAACCATGTTGGGTATTTGCTGACAGTATAGAAGACAAGTAGCTGTTTATTTAAAGGGAAGCTACCCCCTGGGCAAATGTAAGACGTGACTGAAAACATTATTCGTCAATTTTCACCTTGGATCGCTTTCGGTGATCCCGATTAATTACTTAATCGCAAGAATGATTTATTTCTAGTAATCAAAATTTTTTAAGTATATTTTTCAGCACTCACAAGTGAACGTACAAATGTGTGCGATACAGAAAAATTAGAACTGTTAATTTTTATTAGACCCCTTCCTTTGCGGTGGGTGAAGGGGGGGGGAGCAAGGAGGAGAGGGGGGCCCAACGAAAAATCTTGCCCCCGGGACCAAGTATACGCCACTGGTTACCACTGACCGTGGTGCATAAAAATTGGGACCATCACATCACCGAAATATTATTTACGCTACGGACGTCTTAACAAGTCGGATCTACAAAAGGAGCTGGAGAAACTCGGTCTAAACAAAAGTGGAAAAAAAGAAGAATTGATAGAACGAATCAAGGCTGCAAGATTCGATTTTTTAGAAGATCAAATCAGAGCAAATGGAATTATGGGTACAGCTGCTGTCAAGGTAGGAACAAACCTCAACGAGGAAAGTTTGAAAGATAAATTTATTGAAGAAAAGGACATGCGTATAAGGGATCTTGAAGAAATCAACGAGTTACTTAGATTTAAAATAGGTGAGCTCACAAAAGACGCTAACACACATAGAGATCTGCCAGCCATAGGCGGGAAAGCTAGTCCAGCCAAACAACAACAAATGGCGGCGCAATCGCTTGTGACAAAAATGGTGAACCACTTCGAAGTCGACTCACCTAACAGAAATAACAAAACATATAGCGAGGTAGGTGGGAGGCAAACTCCCAAAAAATCCCATGGAAACGGTGCTGCGGCGATACCAGAAGAATATGACGGAAAGAAGATGACGGAAGAGGTGATAAAAAATGCAAGGGACACTAAGTTCAGATGGCTTATTCAACGCAAGAACAACCAGACAGGGGCAGAAATAGAGACGCAGCAAGCCCCAAAATATGCTCCAAGCACTGTCTTGCTAGTGGGGGACTCCATGATCAGGGGCGCTGGAGAGTTCTGTTCGAGAGAAGAGTGCGATGTCACTGTGTTTCCCGGAATCAGGGTGAACGATCTAAAGCGACAACTATGCATAAAGCAAGAAAGCGAGAGTGAACCGAAGGTTATTGTAGTTCATGCGGGGACAAACAACATTAAATCTCGATCCAAGGTTCACCTGGTGGCTGAGTTTGACGAGTTAATTGACACTGTGGCCAGGAAGTGGAGCAAAGCGAAGTGGGTCATTGGGGGGCTGGTTTACAGGCAAGACATATACGACACGACCATCGACAAGCTAAATGACGGACTAGAATGGTTGTGCGAGGAAAAAGGTGCTATTTTCTATAATCCCAACTCTAGACTCTCGGCCCACGAAGGAGCTAAAAATGGGCTGCACTTTAACCGCAGGGGCTGTTCCTTGGTCAGCTCATTTTGGAGAAAGTGGAAGAAGCACTAGAGAAAAAAAAATATGAAGAGGACGAAGAGGATGAGGACCTCAACAAAGAAGAATTTTAGCAACTACAGGAAAGAAGAAAGACTGAAGAGCAGAAGACTGAAGAGCAGAAGACTGAAGAGCAGAAGACTGAAGAGCTGAAGACTGAAGAGCGAAAGACTGAAGAGCTGAAGAATGAAGAGAAAAGGACGGAAGAAAACAAGACTAAGAAGCAGAAAATAACAGAAAATGCGACAGTGAAGACCGACTTAAAGAAACCCGACCATCGAAGAAGCGAGCCAGCGGAAATAGGAATCATGCACCAAAATATATGCAGCCTGAGGAATAAGGTCGAAGACTTAGAGGTATGCTTGGATTTATTATTAGCTTGTAAAATAGACATACTCTGTCTAACAGAACACTGGTTGAAGGCGGGTCAGGTGAACGCCATTGCCATCAGAAACTTTGAGCTAGCAGCATGTTTAGCGCGAGAGAAATCAAAGGGAGGAGGCTCAATGATATACGTCAATAGAAATCGAAAGTGGAAATATAGGTCACGTTTAGACATAAACACGATGGGCAAGGAAAACGAGATCGAGACCTGTGGAATTGAAATCAAAGGGCAACGACCGACCATCATCATAGCAGTCTACAGACCACCGGGCGACAAAAACATGCGGGGATTCCTCGGCAAACTAAAACGGTTAATCACAACCATAGAAAGGGAAAGGAAGCAGATTCTAATAATAGGCGATATCAACATCGACTTCATGTCAACAAATGAGAAGAAACACAAACTGGAGGAAATCATGGCAACCCACAATCTTGAAGCGAACATTACTTTCCCCACAAGAATCACACGCAACACCTCAACGGCGATTGACAATATTATTACTAATTTTAAAATTACCAGTGACGTTCAATCAATAGAAACAGGATTATCAGACCACCTTGGACAAACAATAAACATTGCAATCCACGCCAAGAAAGAAGAACCTCGTTTCACACATGCAAGAAAGATATCGGAGGCGCAAATACAAGAATTAGCGATTGTACTTGGAACAAAGGATTGGCACAAGGATCGTCAGTTGATGAAATATTTGGTAATTTCCTCTCAATCTTTCTTGAAGAATACGAGAGGATATTTAAAAAAAAGAAGATCCAAATTCTCACTAGGAAAAAAGAAAAAAAAGAATGGCTAACTGAAGAAATAAAAGAAGCAAGCAAAGAAAAAAGAAAACTTTACATTCTCACAAGGAAGAAGAACGGGGAGATGTATGAAAAGGAACTGAAAGCAGCAAAGAAGAAAGTAACAAAACTGTCAAGAAAATCAAAAAAAGGATGCAACGACAAGAAAATTCGAGACGCCGACAACAAACAAAAAGTGATATGGGAAATCATAGACTCATGCACAGGTAAACAGAAACTCAGGAAAAAATCAGACAACGACCTTAAACTACTAACAAATGACGAACTGATAACAGACGCAGGACACGTAGCAAACAACCTCAATGATCACTTTACAACAATTGCCGAAAGGACAATCGACAACCCCGAAGACACGCTAGAAGAATGCGTAGATAAAATGGGAAAACTTCTCACAAAGGAAACAGAGACAATGAGGCTGCACTTAACAAATGCGAAAGAAATAACTAAAATAATACGGGAACTTAAGCAAAAACAATCGACAGGGTGGGATGAGGTTCCTAGCACAGTAATTAAGGGTGTCAGTGAACAGATTGCAGGCCATCTATCGCACATCATAAACCTCTCATTCATGACTGGTGTTTTCCCCACACAAGCGAAACGTGCAATAATTAAACCAATTTTAAAGAAAGGAGCGAGTACCAACGTTGACAACTACAGGCCTCTCGCGATTCTAACATTTTTCTCATAAATAATGGAAAAAGCGTTTCTAGATCGACTAAATTATTTCCTTGCAGAACACGAGATAATAAGTGACAACCAACATGGCTTCAGAAAGGGTTTCTCGACAACCACAGCAATCTTCGACATGGTTCATAAAGTGACGCAAACTCTCGAAAAGAAAATGCGCATCAGCGCAATTATGTGCGACTTAACAAAAGCCTTCGACACGATTAACCACGCGGTGCTAGTAGAAAAATTAAAAGTTAATGGGATCAGAGATAAAGCTGGGTACTGGGTCAAATCATACCTGACAGGCAGGGAGCAAGCAGTGGTGCTAAACACTGACAAGGGAAAGGTCTCGTCAAATTGGAACGCTATTTCAACCGGAATCCCACAAGGCAGTCTACTGGCTCCTCTGCTATTTAGCCTCTACATAAATGACCTGCCATCGCAAATTTCAAATAAAATAACAAGTACAATTCTATACGCAGATGACACAAGCCTAATCGTATCAGGCAATAGCGAAAATGACCTTAACTCTAACATAACGCGGGCCCTAGATAACATCAGGAACTGGTTTCACCCTAATAAACTCAAATTAAACGATGGAAAAACCAACATAATGGTGTTCACTAGCAAGGGAAAATCGACGATGTCAATAACAGAAAGCGGAAACAAAGTGGTAGATAGCAGTCGATTCTTAGGGGTGCAAATTGACAGCCGCCTAAAATGGAAAGAACACATAAGTAACTTGGTTAAAAGGCTTAACTATGCATCGTTTGCTCTAAAAATACTGGCAAACCAAATAAATATGCCAGCGCTAAAAATGGCCTTCCATGCAAACATACAATCTCTGATAAGCTACGGAGTATTAGTGTGGGGCGGTGTAACAGAGGCTAAACGGGTGTTTATCTCCCATAAAAGGGCTGTAAGAATTTTAAAAAAGGCAGGACGAAGGCGATCATGCCGACCATTTTTTAAGGATTTATATATATTGACAGCTCCGTGCATTTACATTTTAACCGTCTTACTATTCGTGAAGGACCATCCCGAGCATTTTAAGCAAAATAAAGACGTACATGGGCGCGACACCAGAAACAAGAACAACCTGCGTCCAGGAAACTGTAAAACCACCATCGGGAGTCGAGACGCGCATCACATGGGGCCTGTCCTTTACAACAGCCTGCCTCATTGTCTGAAGAATGAAGATATCAAAAGGTCCGATTTTAAAACTAAGGTCAAAGACTTTTGAATCCTGCATTGTTTTTATAGCATAGACGAGTTTTTAAATAGGGGCATGTGCACTTTTAAATGTATATACTGTTTAGGGAAATAGTTCTAATATAGGTTTTATTTTTTGACGAACTTCTATGCTCGCAAGATAATGTTTTACTTTACTTTATTGAAAAACTTAGTACTTGCCTTAAAGAGCGTGTATGTATTATGTACAATGAATGTGATATTAATAAATAAAAAAAAAATATATATAAAACTAGGGGGTTTTCTCCTGCATATCTGACATTTGGGCGAGAGCTGCGATTTCCGTACGATGTACGAACGACAACTACGGTCCCCGAGGGTGGGGTACATAACTTCGTCCGGGACTTAGACAATAGACTCGTTGTCGCTTTACGTCTTGTTAAGAAAAATGTACACAAGCATGACGAGGCACAAAAAAAAGCAATTTAACTTACATCGGCTGGACAAAGAATTTGATAAGGGTCAGCTAGTTCTTCGCGACAGTCATGTACTGAGTGATGCAAGCAAAGGCATATGCAGTTCATTAGCTAAGAAGAGAACTGGCCCTTACATAATCAGCCAAAGAGTTGGTCGAAATGTGTATGCCATTGTCGACCCTGACATAAAGAAGCAGGTAGGCATTAACAACATCGACCAGCTCAAGTTATATAACCCGCCTCCCGCATGGGCTATTCACCCTGTCACCGCGCCGTCCCTCGGAAGTGAAGTGGTGGGTACGGAAGAGATCGGACATGCATACAACTTGCGAGAAAATCGGAAATAAAAAAAGGGGATGTAGCCGGCTGGACAGTAACGACGGAAGTCAAGAGCCCGGTTAGTTGGCTCTGAACATTGGCAATGGACGTACCGAAAGAAGAAGAAGCAGTGACCAAGATGCGAGTACATCGAAAAAATCAGCGTGGGTGCAAACGGAGCAGTCGAAAAATAAAATAAAATCGATTTTCAACGGCAGGGCACATCATACAACAAAGGAAGGAAGCAATTACAAAAAGATATCTACCGAGTCATCCCACAACAGTGTAATCCTCCATGATCATTACAATTTTGCCGCCTCCAAACATCAAACCCACCATTCCCTATGGCTATGCAAAAACCCGCCCTTGTTCCAACCCCCCACAAAAACAACATCACCGTCAAATCCTGACGTACTTCAAAGAGAAGTCGGCGCGGAGGACGATTTTGACTTGGAGGCTTGGAGCGAAAAATTGCCAGCAATGTCACCGCTGCATTGAAAAATTGAAACAGAGAAATTTGCCGACCCGAGTTATTACATCGAATAGTGTGCTGAGACTCATGTCAAATCTGTTGGCAACATCTCGATATGATGCAGCCTCGTGACCAACAAACCACAAAAAGGTTTCGATGTGCTTTTGAGCAGTGACAGGCTCTCTTCCATTCTCTGTGAATTAATTAAGATTGTAAATGAGGTACCGACCAAGGTACCTGAAATCATGAAAAATAAATAACTTTGAAATCTTATTTGCAAGCCAACAAAGAAGAAACTATTAGTAAAGTATGTAAAGGAAACTTGCCGTTGCTAATAAGTGCAAAAAAGTCTGACTCCGCGAACTGATCGCTTAAACCTTCAGCGATATCGCGGCCAAGTCGCAGATGTGATACATATTCCCTCTCCGTGAATGAAGCTGTCGTTGTTTCAAAGAAATTGGTGACTGAATGCCTGTTCTCTCTTAAAGGTATGACGTTAAAGACGGCAGCCAAAAAATTATCGTTTTCTTCTTCTTCATGATCGCTAACACTTTCGTCGCTCGAGTCGGAATCAATCAACATTAAAAAATGACCCATAACTGCAGGTGCTATTGTTACGATGAGGACCATTTTACTCATCGGGACAAACAGAGCCAAGCGTCCCCCCACCTGTAGGGGTAGGCAACCCGTCGCACGTTACCTAAGCGCGGGTTGCCTGGACATCCAGGAGCAGGTCCCGCTGACCATGCAATTCCTCCCTGCATGCGATCAGCGGGACCGTTCGATCGCTCTCTTAGACCCCGACCGCGAGACCGACGAGTCGTCTCCGCCCCAGCCTCGCGTACCGACGACACCCGGACCGGACCGAACACCGTGACGTTTGGGTGCGTGGTTTGCTTGCGACCAAGGTGCTGCCAACGTAAGTACGCCTCACCCGGAGGGAGAGGCCCGTCACGATCGGTCGGCACACTCTGTCGGGAGTCCCTCTGTGGGGAGTTGTACTCTGGGCTTGTCAATAAACGTTTCGTTACTTTGGGGAACGGCGCTCTGATCTGTGAAGATTAACCCTTCTGCTTCCCTCTGCAACCGCACGTCCCAGAAAACGATCCCTGAGGCGATTCCCTCTTGCGGCTGCGCCCCCCACGCAGATACCGGGACATAAGAATCGCCACACTATTTTTAACACTACTTGATTTTGCCGCAAAATCCCGCACTATTCCCAGCAGCTGCTGCCTAGTTCGTTCGGTTATCAGTACTGTAACATAGCCCCTCCCACTTTTTTTCAGTACTGTAAGCTGCTGCAAGTGACTGTGTTACAGCCAAATCGAACACAGCTACTAATAGCGTTCGACGGTCAACAAAAATGGCTGGCGTAGGCAAGCGAGTTCGTAATTCGAACTTAAATAATGAAGATTGCGAAAAGTATTGCCGTGGCAAAGGAATACGCCAGTGTAATTGAGTGTAAAAAGACAGACGCCACGACTTGGCGTGATAAGGTAACTTACATATCTTTTTATTTTTTTGTTATTGAACGATATTTGCCTTTGAGCACGTGGTTATGCTGCATGGCTAGTAGTTCGGCCGACTCACTAGACATGTTTGCCAATGATATGCTCATATTTTTTTTATCTATAGTACAGAGCTAGACCTAGAAAAGGCTTTCGACAAAGTGCCGCACGGTAAATTAGTTACGAAACTGACGGGGATCGGAATAGAAACAAGAGTTGTATGTTGGGTACGAGATTTTCTCGATGGGAGAAGTCAGAGAGTGAGAGTGGGAGAGATGTTCTCGGGAGAGGTCATGGTGATCTCCGGGGTGCCGCAAGGCAGTGTACTGGGGCCACTTCTCTTCCTGATTTACATAAACGACATCAAAGGAACACTAGGTTCAAGAATTAGACTATTTGCAGACGATACAGTAATATACAGAGGCATAAATAACCAGGAGGACGAGGCTGAAATACAAAAAGACCTAAATAAACTATGGGGATGGGCAGAAGAAAATAAGATGAAATTTAATGTTAATAAGTGCCAAGTAGTAAGGTTCGTCAACAAGAAGCACGGGGATGAGCCAATTGATGAAATGGGAGGAGTTATATTAGAGGCAAAACCTAGCTATACATACTTAGGGGTAGTTTTAGATAAGGAATTAAAGTGGGAGGAACATACAAAGAGAATCACAACAAAAGCAACAAAAAGTTTAAACTTTGTTATGAGGAACTTGGAAGGGGCATGCGAGGCGGTCAAGGAAAAAGCTTACTTGACATTGATAAGACCGGTGGCGGAATATGCGGCGGCAGTGTGGGACCCGTATAAAGTGGGCCAGATCAAGAGGATAGAAAGTGTGCAGAGATGGGCAGCGAGAAGAGTTACAGGGAAGCTAAGGACAAGGAAATGGATTATTAAAGACAAAAGGAAGGAAGGGCTAAATATAAAGCTGCAGAGGGTTCCAGAAAGTGTGACTGAAATTATCAAAGAGTTGGGGTGGATCTCGTTGCAGAGTAGGAGGAGGCAAATGAGGCTGTGCAACATGTATAGAGCATTTACAGGGCAAGGAGCATGGACAGAGCTAGGAAAGAGATTAAAGGAACCACATTATTATGGAAGAAGGGACCACTGTGCAAAAATTAGACTTGTAGAGGCAAGACTGGACAAGGCCAAGTTTTCATTTGTAAATAGAACCATAAGAGACTGGAATGGCCTTAACCACTTAATATTTAAGGAGGTAGATAATATAGGACGATTCAAAAATAATTTAAGGAAAATTGGAGCAGAAAAGGAATGACAGGGCAAACCTAGTTATAGTAAAATCATAGTTCCTAAGATAATTTTATCGTGAATATTAATATTGTTATCAATTATTATTTTTATCATCATTAATATAGTTATCATTATAATTAATATTAATTAATTATATTTTACTATCTATATTCTTAATTAAAAAAAACGTTACCACCTGTATGAATACAAATTGTAACTAATAAATCAAGTCAAATCAAATCAATGCAAGCATGGGACAAAATTGCGGAGATTTTCAATAGCGGGACTTTAAATCGACGCACTGCAGTGTCGCTACGATTAAAATTCGATACATTGAAACGCCGTGCAAGAAAGATGAACAGCACTAACAGGCAGTATCAGCTGCAGACTGGGGGCAGTCTCCGAAAGAAAAAGACGAGGCAATTTCGGAGGAAGTCCTCGGAATGATATCCCTGTCGGCCAAAGGCTTGCCTGCATGCTTCGACAGCGATCTAGATAAATAATTGCTCGCTGCAGCAAACTTATACGGCAGGCGCCATCCTATAAGCAACTTGGGCTTGGTCACATCGACTGTGCCAGGAAGCACTCGAATAATATTATAACATATTATTTATTATTATGCAGGATTGATCGAGCCACGTAAATACTAATCAAGGACTTGGCATTTTTTGCAGCGTCAAGCAAGCCCTGGTGGACAGGAATACGCATTCCGAGGAGGAAGACGAGGGGGCACTTCTGAACGAAGATGAAGTAAGATTTTAGCGTACATACACTATTCACCTTATTTTCTGCATCAAATTATTCCGTAAAATGTATTTCGAACTTGAATATCTGCATTGATTTATTCACTGTTTTATTTGGTACAGAAACTGTACTTTCTAGTCCAGGGCTTACTACAGGCTAACTTTACAGGTTTTACTATTTAGGTACTTAAAAGTACAATTTTATGAAAGTTTGTGTTGTATCATGCAAATTTTTAATTTATTGACATCCAAATGGTTATTATTTCAGTTGATGATGGGTGATCTACACTTGGAAGTACCGGTAGCGGTAGTAGATCAAGATCCAGAATCAACCGTTGGCCAGGAGGAAGAACATGTATGGAAAAAAGATTATGGTCGTTCCATGCTACGACGCGCCAAGCATCCATCGCTGTCGAGCAGTAGCCGAGGTAGGCATGGTCATATTGGGTGATGCATTGCGAATTGACCTGCAGGTTTTCATGTTGCAAAAATTTATCGCTTTAGCGTTCAACATTCGCTTTCTACACTAATGTCGCATTAATAATGGGTCTTCAGCAGCGTGAAAACAGCTAGTTCTTTTTTTGAGAAAATATTAGCAGCAGCTAGGCTCTACTAAAATTCTACTGACTAAACGGTGATGCGTTACACTTTTTTTTTTAACATCAATATTTAATTAAAATGTTTCAGTCCAGGACAGATTGTAATCCTCAATATAAAAACCAATGTAGGCTAGGCTTTAATTAAAAGTTTATGACCTATTCCCAGCCTACTCCCTTATCCTTACTCCCGGTAGTACATGCCTATGTCCTTTCTTTTCACAGGTGCAGCTGTACACAATAGGGAATGGGTGCCAACCAGTGGCGGATACAGGGGGGGGGGGCGATCGCCCCCCCCCCCCCCCCATGAATCAGGAGGGAAAGGAGCGAGCGAAGCGAGTGTTTTCTTCCATGTGCGTTCCATTTGACGACACGGAGTAAGAATTGCGATAAATATTTTAGAGAGGTCTGCGATGACCTTTGCCACATATGCGCCGTCTAAGGTTTTAGGTGAGGGGGGGGGGGGCTTAAAAATCTGTTACATGGTGGTATGTTTGGAAACCTGGCTTGCACTGTGTGTATTGAACAGGGCATCGAACCGAAATTAATATCGGTTCGGGTTAAGTTTCAGGTTCGGTAAATGTGAAATTTCGGTTCGGGTTCGGTTTTGGGTTTTTTTAAGTTTGCTTATTCCGGTTCGGGTTCGGGTTCTGTACTATTTCAGGTTTGGGTTCGGGTTCGTTCGGGTTCAGGTTCAGGTTCAGGTTTTTTCCCTTCGGTCTGCTTGGGATCGGATTCCAAAGGGGTACGCAAATTTTGTTTATTGTATTTTTCCAACAATAAAGTGACAGGCATTTAAATGTTTGCAATAATTTACTGGATGAAAATTGTACTTTTGGTTTAATTTTGGTTAGGTGGTATAAAAAATATCAGCTAAGTTCAAAAAACACCTCCCTGGTCAACTAAAAAGGTTATGCGAAACCTGATGGGTTGAACGCCACGTTTGCGTCCTCAAGTTTAAGCAAGAGCTGTCAGCCATAATTGACGCTCTCGAGGAAATTAGTGATTGGGATGATACAGATTCATCTACACAGTCGAAATCACTTATATCGACACTCGCCACCTGCGAGTTCATTACATCTCTCCACTGTTTAGCTACCGTACTGAGCATATCGAAACCACTCAGTATTGTCCTGCAGAAGAAGAGCATGGACATGAACGCTGCGGCGGACTGTGTGGCGGACTTGGTCGATTCACTTGCGAGGATGAGGGACGATGCCACTGAAATCTTTGCGCAAATATTTTCAGACGTCACGTCTTTCTGTAAAAATTTGGGTGTGGACATAACTTTACCTCGCCTTGCTAAAAAACAGACCCACCGAGAGAACCATCCTGCGAATTCGCCCGAAGAGTACTTCAGACGCTTATTGTTTATACCGCTCTTAGATGGTGTTACAGCAGATATTAAACAAAGATTCACACCCGACACGTTAAATGCACTTAATATTTGCATTCTTTTGCCAAAGAAGATACTGACCACTGAAGAAATATATGCAGGAGTTAACGCGGGAAATCCCAGCATTCTCAAAGACTTGGCAAAACAATTTGGAAATCACATGACACACGTCATCCCAAGTCAAAACGCCGACATTCGTGCAGGACTCGTCGAGCAAAGCCTTCAAGGCGAATACCAAATTTGGTCAAGCAAATGGAAGCGGCAGGAGAGCAGAGGGGACAACTTTCCATCGTTAGCCATTGACGTTTTAAAGCAATGTGATAGAGAAATGTTCCCAGCCATCCACTTGTTGCTACACATATTGTGCACGCTACCTGTGAGTGTAGCATCCGCCGAACGCAGCTTTTCCACTCTACGGCGTCTTAAATCTTGGACAAGAACGACGATGGGCCAGGACAGACTTACTAGTCTTGCCAGACTGTCAATTCATAGGTCAAATGCAATTGATATTTACAACGTCATTAATAGATTTGCCAAAAGCAAGGATCGAAAACTAAATTTCGTTTTGTAAATTGAAATTCCGAGTGATTAAATTTAGAAAATGTTCATACCAAAGGATAGGCGCATTGCCCTGCATTGAGTTGATAATATCAATGATAATATTAAAGAGGTGTAATCTAGATTCTAGGTTTTTTGGTTTGGATTGTCGATGTATGTCTTTGCCATTCCAAATATATTAAACAAGTATAATAATTTTTTTAATTTTTAGTTTTCTCTTAGTTATTAATTATCATTTAAAAGCAACCAAAGAATGTTGTAACTTACTATAACTTAACTTCACTATCACCTCTGAAAATGGGGGTCCTCCCTTGAAAATCCCCCCCCCCCCCCCCCCCCCATAAGTCAAGGCTAGATCCGCCCCTGGTGCCAACGGAGCCTGCCATCCGGGAGCTCAGAAACCTACTCTGCTTGCAAGGTCCAAGCGGGAGCTGGCCGAGCTGATGAAAGTCGCTGCAGCCTGCAGCTCTGAAGGCAGAGCTCCTCAAATTAAAAATGGCAATTAATGAAGCTAAGCTGCAAGCAGCCTTGCTTGATGTAAAGATTAAACAAGCACAGCTTGACAGTATTCAACGAAGCCAATATTAATACGAGGAATTATTATAATTTGGGTGGAAAGATGACGGAGTGCGACTTACCGGAAACAGGAAATAGTAAGACGATTGAGAACACTTTTGCTGAATGTTTGGCAATGCCTTCTTTATTGTAAAGCTACCTTGAAGAAAATTGCCAAAACATCAGCAAAAATGTTCTCTAGCATCTTACTATTTTGTTTTTCCGGTAAATTGCACTCCCTCGTCTTTCCACCTAAAAACTATCTAGCCTTTTGGCACCCTCAAACCAATTATAAGGAATTATTAACGCTACAATTAAACAAAATGAATAAATGGTCTAAAACTGTGTCTGTCCTGTTCTTTTTTGTAAAACTTTTAACTTTATTCGTTACCCAACGGCTTGGAGAGTAGGAAACTCAGGTACTACATGTGAGCAAAGTTGATCAAGTTTCAATGTGACCAGAGGTTGAATAGGTTAAAAATAAACTGTATTGTAATTGAATCGTCGAACATTTCTAGAGAAGTTGCCTAAAATTTTCAATGACTGCATTTAGCACAGCATTGTTGTCTCCCTGTGGATTGACGTCAAGGTCCGGCATTTGAACTCTCTCCAAATCAAGCTGCGGCAACTCGGGGTCATGGGGTGGCTCGTCTTCATGCTGATCAATGGGCAGATTGTGGAGGACAGCACAGGCCACGATTACTGCCTGAATGTTGGCTTGATTTTCAAGTCTCATCCCCAGAGACAGCACGGGGAAGCGACGTTTTCATGTCCCATATTGCCGCTCTGCGGTACTGCGTGTTCGAATTTGGCTCTCATTGTACAATAGCTCTTCGGGGAGATTGGGATTACGCAGAGGCGTTAATAGATAAGGTTTCACGGTGTAGCCCGAATCACCCAGGATCAAACCATTTCCAAACTCCCCAAGGCGGGCTCGAAGGACAGAGTTGTTGAAAACGGTCTGATCGTGTGTTGATCCTGGCCACCTTGTAACTATTTGTTATCTTTGCACCAGTCTTGAACTTGTTTGATCGCAGCGTTTGCTATTTCGCCGGCTTTTCTTTCCTTCGTGCTAATGAATTGGCTTGTATCGTCTGCATAGAGGGTAAGATGTGCTAGTGTGACATGTTCTTGTATATCATTTGTGAAGAGTACAAATAATAGCGGTGACAGTACACCTCCCTGCGGGATTCCTATGTTGGAGATAGTTTCATTGGAGATCCCTACGTCTCCGGTGCCGGCAACATGCACGAGATATCTACGGTCCGATAGATAGATGTTTTGATCCAATTTCCTGCAGCACCCTTCAGCCCTAGTGCATCTAGTTTCTTAAGAAGTAGTGCATGGTCCACCGTGTCAAATGCCCGTGAGAAATCATAAAAGATTCCTAGATTGTCTTCATGGTTGTTTTGAGCTTTAAGAACATGCATTATACACGAGGCGGTTGCTGTTATAGTGGACTTTGATTTGATAAAGCCATGTTGGATTTTGTTGATAAGTGACTACTTGTTTAGAAATATAACATTATTTTAGTGGCAATGGCTTTTTCAAATATCTTAGAAAATACCGACAGAATAGCAATCGGCATGTAGTTTTCTACTTTCTTACGATCGCCTTTTTTAAAAATAGGGATTATTTTTGCTGACTTAAGGGTTGTTGGAAATTACCCTTGTTCAAACGAGGCGTTGATCAGAAGTGTAAGTGGAAATAGAAAGCTTTTCTCATTTCCCTTCATGATGTGGCAGGGGATTCCACCCAGGCCTGGCGATGTTTTTTTACAGACTGACCGCATTATATCGTAATTTTCTTTTGGTTTTAGGGGGCTAAGGAAAATTATGTTATTGTTAGCCGTCGCTCAAGTAAGGTAACGGCGAGCGGTCGAGAGAGCGACGGTTTACATAAAAATAGGGGGAAGTATGTAGGAGCTGAAGCACTTGGAGGAAATGCAATGGAATAGAGTAACTGGATTTAAATTGAACGCAAACTTTGATTCATTGAAGAAGAGTTAAGTTATAATAAATTTGTAGGAGTGAATGGAGTTGTCTGCTAGGTGTCTACTCTAAGGGATCTCGATAGCGTCTCCTCTTTAGTTATCTCCTCTTGGTCCAGTAGGTAGGTTGTTATCGGTCTAGGGTATTGAGTAGTGGGGGGCATGCTGTGATTGGCTGATAATGACGTCATAGGTGAGATGGGCAAGAGGTACAGATGTGCCCTGTTAACAACTGTTAACATTATTGAATGAATGAATGAATATTAGGGCTTAACGGCGCCTCAACCTAGTGGTTATATTGCGCCAAATAATGGTAAGATAAGTATTAAAAGATAAATTTCCTTAGTACAGATAAAAGTTTACATTAGACCTATTAAGTCAATCTCGGCTAGAAATTTTAAAACTTTGTCAATACGACGAGGGTCATCTGCTAAGACCTTGTCAATTGTGTTTTCTAATGAATAGTGTTGCCTGGCAACTCTGTATTTACTACAATCAATTAAAATGTGTCGGATGGATAAAATCTCACTGCATTTATTGCAGCGTGGGGGAACCTTGTCAATAGTAAATAAAAAAGAGTGGGTTAAAAGAGTGTGTCCTATACGTAATCGACTTAAAACAACCTCCTCACGCCTTTCTGATCTCTTTGAAGATTCCCATGGTTCGATGGAAGGCTTGATCTCTTTAAGTTTGTTATTTGTCTGTTGGTCCCACATATCTTGGAATCTTAAAGTGGTTTTTAATTTAAAATACACTTTTAAATCATTATGGGATATTCTGTGATCATCAATTTCTACTTTTCCCAAAGCATTTTTGGCAGCTGCATCGGCTTGTTCATTGCCCTTAATTCCAACATGTCCCGGAACCCAACAAAGAACCACTTTAATGTGCCGAGAGGAAAGAGACGCTAGAAGGGAATGTACTTCCTGAACAAGAGCGTTGGGTGAGAAGATATCATATATGGAATCAATAGCGCTGAGCGAGTCCGAGCAGATTAAAAATCTCGATTCATCTCTACCTTCGATGTGCTGCAGAGCCTTCACGATTGCATAAAGCTCTGCAGTAAAGATGCTACATGCGTTGTCCAGTCTAAAACCATATACAATGTTTGGATTTGTTACAAAGGCGCAACCAACAGAGTCGTCACATTTTGATCCGTCAGTGTAATAGTGGACATGGTGCGGGTAATCGGCACAGATTTCGGCAAACCTACGTCGGTATACGACGTCGCTCGTGTGGTTTTTCCCCAGAGATGAGAGTCCGACAAGGCAAGAAGGCCTAGGGACTGTCCAAGGAGCAACCGAACCACACTCAATGGGGAACATTCTCGGGGCCCTGAAGGTTAGTTCAGTGAAAATTCGTCCCAGCCTTATTCCTGCCGGCACGGTTGAAAAGGGTTTGGCATCATAAATTGCCTGGAATCTGGGCTGAAGTAGAGGTTGATATGTGGGATGTTTTTTCATGGTGAATAATTTTGCAGCGTACGAAGTTAAAAGATACTGTCTTCTCAGTGCTAGAGGCGGCTCCCCGGATTCACAATATAAACTCTCCACCCGGCTGGTTCGAAGAGCCCCTATGGCCAGCCGTATACCTGTGTTGTGAATAGTGTTAAGAGTTTTTTTGTAGCTGTCTCGGGCGGAGTCATAAACAGCGCAACCATAGTCCAACTTAGAACGTATGAGAGCACGATAAATCCGCAGCATGACTGTGCGGTCCGCTCCCCATCTTGTCCCTGTCAAGTAACGTAAAATGTTGAGCGATTTAGAACACTTAATACGAAGTTGGCTAAAGTGTTCTTTAAAATTCAGTTTCTGGTCAAAAACTAATCCTAGGAACTTGACACTTTTAGCTACCGGAAGAGGGTTCCCGCGAAGAGCAATCTCTGGGTCGGGGAAAAACCCCCGCACCCGAGAAAAGTGAACACAGGTAGTTTTTGCTGCCGAGAACGTAAACCCGGTGGCATCAGCCCACTTAGCAAGCCTGTTTACAGTAAGCTGAATCTGTCGAGAAGCAGACGGTAAAGACTTGGATGAGCAGATAATTGCAAGGTCGTCTACAAACAAAGAAGACAACACTGGGGTGCTAACAAAGTCGGCAATTGAATTGATTGCTATGGCAAAGAGTGTCACGCTAAGAACGCTGCCTTGCGGCACACCGTTTTCCTGGATAAAACTCTCTGATAAAATGTTGCCAAGTCGAACGTTAAAAGATCTGTCAGTGATAAAATTCTGAATAAAAACAGAAAGTCTACCTTTAAAATTCCAAGAATAAAGTGTCTTAAGAATATTATATTTCCAAGTGGTGTCATAGGCCTTCTCAAGGTCGAAGAACACAGCAACGGAATGTTGTCCCCGAAGGAACCCGTCCTGGATAACAGCCTCCATGCGAATCAAATGGTCTAATGTATTCCTGTTCTTCCTGAAACCGCATTGTAGGTTTGACAGCAGCTTCTTCTTTTCCAACCACCAAACGAGCCTATTATTCACCATGCGCTCCATAATTTTGCAAAGACAGCTGGTGAGCGAGATTGGCCTGTAGCTCGAGGCCAGCTTCTTGTCTTTGCCCGCCTTGGCAATAGGTATAAGAATTGCATGGCGCCAGGAGCTGGGAAATGCTTGGGAGGTCCATATGATGTTAAACATGGCCAGGAGGTCATCCAGGGCTGCTGGGCTAAGGTGCTTTAAAAACATGTTATGGATTCTGTCAGGTCCAGGTGAGGTGTTTTTTGCGGTTCGGATTGCGTGGTCTAATTCCCACCGACTAAACGGCGCGTTGTAGCTCTCTGAGTTGGTAGACGAGAACGAGATGAACTTTCGTTCCGCTTCGAGTTTTATTTTTTGGAACGTGGCTGTGTAGTGGTGAGAGTCTGAGACATCTGAGAATTGTTGCCCTAGATGATTCACAATTTCTTCTGGAGCCGTGATGATGCGCCCATTCTTCTCCAGACCCGGAATGACTTGCGCCGTAAACTTGCCATCGATCTTCTTTATTTTGTTCCAGACTTTGGCGGCAGGAGTGTGGCAAGTTATTGTTGAGACGTAGTCTCGCCAGGATTGCTTCTTGGCTGCGCGAATGGCCCGCCGTGCAACAGCACGCGCGTTCCTGAAAACCTCGAGGTTTTCGGAGGTTGGACGGTTAGTGAATACCCTCAATGCTTTCTTTCTCAGCTTTATTGATTTTTGGCACTCCTCATTCCACCACGGAACAGCCATACGATGTGGTCTCGTGGATGTCTCGGGAATGCTCCGAGTTGCTGCCTCAATTAAAATACTAGTTACGCAGTCCACCCTGGCGTCTGAGTTGGTTATTCCTCGTGCGGGACTTAGGTCTGCGAGGCTGGTGAACAGCCTCCAGCTTGCCCTCTTCAGACTCCATTGGGCACAGCGAGCGCCGGGTTCAAGTTGGTTAGTTAAAAGTTTTAAAAACAAGGGGAAGTGGTCACTTCCACACAAGTCCGAGTGGACTGATAGCTCAAGTATTGGGGCAACAGAAGGGCAACACACACATAGGTCAATAGATGAGAATTCACCGTTAAAAGAGTTAAAACGTGTTTTCTCGTTATTGTTTAAAATTATCAAGTCATTATCATCAAAAAATTTCTCTAGCAACTTCCCTCTTCCCCTGTCAACCATACTGTCACCCCACAGGGGGTTATGGGCATTAAAATCACCCAAGAGAACGTAAGGTCTTGGAAGTTGGGAGATCATGTTGTCCAGATTGGCAAAAGTGACCGGAGCCCATTCGGGTAAATAAAGATTGCAAAATGTTATTGGAAGAGGAGTATGGACTCGGATAGCCACCGCTTGAAGGGATGTTGTGAGAGGAACGGGGCTAGAAAAGACCCTGTCCGAAACAATTGTCGCCACTCCGCCATGGGCTCGGTTTCCAGACGTGTCGTCAAAACGATAAAACCTGTAACCTTTTAAAATCGGCGAGTCAGAAAGCTTAAAATGAGTTTCTTGCAAAAAAAGGCAAAGAGGGCTAAAATTAGCTGTTAAAAGCTTCACCTCCTCTCGGTGGTGATAGTAACCATTGAGGTTCCACTGTATTAAAGCCATTTCTGTTGTTTTAAAATCTCTCTAAACCTAAGTAATGTATCACAGATATTTTCACAGCCATCAAACCCATGTAAGATTAAGAATAAAATCACACAGGTAAAATAAGCGTATACTAATATCACAGTCACAATCACTAAGGCTATCACAGAAATCTTATCACAGTAAACTAGCACCAGAAGAGTTTCCTCTCTAAACCTAAGTAAAGTATCACAGACAATATCACAGCTATCTGAAAACCTACATAAAATTAAAAATGAAATCATATAGGTAAAAGAAGCGGAGATAATTATCACAGTTACTATCACAAGGGTTATCACAGAAAGTTTATCACAGCAATGTAGCACCAAAAAATCTCTAAACCTAAGTAAAATATCACAGATAGTATCGCGGCAATCCATTAACCTATATAAAATTAAAAATAAAATTATATAGATAAAAGAAGCGTTAACAAATATCACAGATATTATCACAAAGGCCATCAAGGATAATTTAGATGTCTACTTGGTTTCACCTCTTTGGTTTTAACTTTAAAAGCATCAGTCTTTTGCCTCTTGCTAGGCACAGCAACTGTCGCTTCACCACCGCCTCCTTGCGCCTGGGCGGCACCCTCAACCTCCTCAAAGTCCATCGAGGACTCGTCCTCTTTAGACTTGGGGCTGGTCTCTTTGGCTTCCGATTTCTTTGCTTTTTGCGGGTTTTGTTTTAAAAAATCTAGCTCCTCTCCAATTTTCTTGTTTTGGTTTTTGAGCTCTTCGTTCTCCTTCCTGAGCAACTCTATTTGTTTCGTCTGCTCTTCTATTTTTTTAGTTTGTTCTTCGAGCTTTAGTTTGTTTTCCTGCTGCCCAGAAAGAAGAAGGGTCATCATGTTCATCAGGGTTTTAAGTTCTGATGAACTTGGGTGATGCCCCTCTTTAGGGCTGGGAGCAGGTGGTAGAGCGGTGGCTTGGGCGAAGGATTTTAAAATATTTGGACTAGGGCAGAGAAGGTTGTATTTTTTTCTAGCCTCGGGGTATGGGATCTTCTCGAGAGTTTTTATTTCACATATATTTTTTTCCTTCTTCCAGACAGGACACTCCCGGGACCAGGACGGGTGCGGAGCTTCGCAGTTGGCACAGTGCGCCTCCTGATCGCACGGGGCGTTAGGGTGGGCGTTCGCCTTGCCGCACCTGTCGCACACTTGTGGCCTTTGGCAATTCTGTTGGCCGTGGCCGAAGCGTTGGCAATTTAGACAGCGAAGGGGATTAGGGATGCTGGGCTTAACCTCAACACGTATAAATCCCACGAAAATAAATTGAGGCAGAATGGTGGAATTAAATGTTAGAATGTGGAGCGGTGATGGTTTAAGAATGTTGTCTTTCCGGGTGGTGATGGATTTCACTTCGATTACTCTCTGGTTTGTGAGTTCGAGCAAGGCCTCTTCCTCGCCCATCTGAAGCAGGTCGTGGCTGAACACGACTCCTTTGCAGGAGTTCAGAGTTTTGTGGGCAAGGGTGGAGACCTGGAATGTTCCTAATAGAGTAAGGCCAGAGAGTTTATCTGATATTTCTTTTTTCCCAGCTTCTACAAGAAGAGTCCCGTCGCGCAGGCGCTTAGTAGAGCGAAGCTCTCCTACGTCTGCGGACAGAAATCTTTGTATTTTAAAGGGGCTCACGCCGGAGAAGGTCAGATTCTTGTCTGCATCTAGTCTTGAGATGATAAAAAAGGAGTCGAAATGGTCGGTGAACGTTTTGTTGTTTGATTGTACATGTTGTACATTAATGGTCCTGTCAAACAGGCTTGGTAAACTTTTAAGGGGGGGGGTGGACGTTTTTTTTGAGTTGGGGGTAGGTGGGGTTGGGAAGCTTGGGTTTGGGGGGGGGGAAAGGGGGGTTGGGGTTTGGTTTTTGTGATTTTGGTTCATTTTTGGACCCACGAGAAGCTAGGGAAATAAAGGTCAGCTCCCACAGAGCCCCGCTTGTGGGAGTAAGGCTAATATAAAACTGAAGGTCGCCAGGTGTTCAGAGTCCATCGTTCGCTACTACTATTTACCCAGTAGTAATTCAGCTCCTCGGCACGATTGGTGACACCTTAAGCTTGGGTACGTGTCCTGGTACTTTGCATTTGTCGTCAACGTTTGTGGGTTGTATACCGAAAGAAAAAGCCGTGGAAATTGCCAAGTCGTCATAGGGGAGGGCGCCACACCGCTGTCGCAGAAGGCAGACGGGGGCTTCGGGAGGTGGCAAGGAATGAAAAAAGGGGCGAGGCGAAGAGAAGATAGTGAAATGAAGAGAGGAGAGAAAAAGAGCGCACAGAGCCTCCCTAGACCAAAGTCCTTGTTCCGCGACAGCGGCGTGGCAGGACTATTCTTGGTCTGGATCCTCGCCGGGAGCCTGTCCGGTATAGGAGACCTTACGGGGAGCGAAACCTCCCCACCGGCAGAGCCTCCCGGGTCATTGGATCACACAAACCCCCTCACCACGTCAAGGTGATAGTCCACGAGGGGGGTTAACATTATTGGTTTTAGCTGATAAATCATCTGTGTTTGGAGGCGTATGAGATTTTTGGTTATTCACCAGGGTATCTGTTTCATGTGCGAAATATTCGGTGAACATGTTTGTCACTTCATGGTTTGATGAGGATGTGATGTCCTCTTTGTGCAGTTTAATGACTCTAGTGCGCTTTCCGTTTTTTTTTAGTATTTAAGTTTTTATTTGCTATAATCTAAGCAGCTTTTTGTTTTTTTTACCGCCCGAGAAATTTCATTTTCATTTGCCAACTTTATGGCTGTGTCAATTTCGTTTCTATAAATTCTCCTTAATTGTAAGTGATGTTGGCGGGTGTGATCTGAGATAAAACTATCGCCTAAAGCCCGTTTGACTATGGCAGCCATATTGTGCAATTCAGAGGTGGTTTAGAGTGGTTTATTTCTCCCATATCCAAGCAATTCTCGGATACGGCATAGCACTTTGGGGGTGGTCTCCCCACACGAAAAGGCTTTTCAAATTACAGAAGCGAGCGGTTAGAATAATGATAAAGGCTAGTCGGGATCCATGTGCGGAATTTTATTATAAGGACTCGTGCGTTACGTTTTTTAAAAAACTGGAAATTTTAACTTTGCCGTGTCTATATATGTATAGCACAATTATATATCTCATTGACAATTGTAGCAATATACAAACCATTGACGATGTGCACGATCATTATCTTAGAAATAAAAAGGACATCAGGCAAAACATGCATAAAATAGACAAATGGTCTAGAGGACCAACAGAAATGGGCGCCAAATTTTTTAACAGATTACCAGGATCGATCAAATGTAAAGATGGCCTGGCTTTTAAAAACGCACTGAAGGATTATTTATTAAAAAATTGTTTTTATTCGGTTGACACCTTTTTAGAACATAAAGAGTAACTTATACACTCTATGTAGATTATGTTATTATGTACCTGACTTTCCAAATGTTATTTTGTGTAACCAATTATGGAAGAAAATAAAATGAAATGAAATGAAATGAAATTCGCGTGTGTACCAGTAATTTTTTAGTTTAGGATCGCAGTTCGAAATTTGTGTGTATGGAAAAGCTTTATCGAAAGCGCTGCCAAATAAGATCATAAACTCATCGAATTTGTTATCTAGTTGTTCATGGTTAATAATAAATTTAATAATAATGTCTTTATTCCGTGAACAAATTGTGCATTGTAATAGAATGAGTCATAAATTAAAAAAAAACACACACACATTTACATTAAAACATATAAAACATTTACAAAGGCGAGCGTCTAGGACAACATAAAATCTTTAATTGTGTATGGGCAGGTTGAAATTATATGCTTTTTTAGAATGATTTTGAATCCCTGTCTGTGTCGTTGTGATTTAATGTTTTCTGGCAGATTGTTGAAAAGAATTTTACTTTGGTATGCTGGATTTTTCTTCTATAGGGTTAGCCTATGGTTGTTTATGTAGAAATTATCTTTTGTTCTGGTGTTGTTTTGATGTATTTGGCTATTTGTGAGGTGAGATATTGTGGTTGTTATGGCGTAAATAATCAAATAAAGGGCAGATATGGTTAAGATCAGTAGTTTCTGGAAAATTGGCTTGCACGATGTTTTGTTTCTTGCTCCAACCATTGCTCGTAGTGTTCTCTTCTGCAGAGTAAGGACTTTATTGGCCTCAGATGATCCACTCCAGAATATTATGCCATAGGATATTCTAGATTGGAAAAAGCCATAAAAGCTTAGAATCAGGGACTCTGTACTGATTTTCCTTCTTAGATTTCGCTTAAGATATGGCGCTGCAAATAGTTTCTTAGTGAGTGCATTGATGTGCGATTCCCAGCTTAGTGTGTTACTGATGGTGATTCCGAGAAATTTGGTTTCAACGGATTCCACTATACTCTTGCCTCGCAGTCTAATAAGTGGGCTTTGGTGCCGTAGACGTTGCATCGTGTGGAAATTAACAAAAGTTGTTTTAGTTTCGTTTATTATAAGATGAACTTCATCTGAGAACGACTTCATTCTTGCAGTAGCTCTGTTAGCTTCCAATGTTGCCAGTTCCATTGTTTCCGCGGTTACGAGATGGCTGGTGTCATCCGCATATATGGCCTTTGTTCCTTGTCCTAATGCCTTGGAGAGTTGGTTGACGTAAATTATATATAGTTGGGGGCCAAGTACCTTTCCTTGTGGTACGCATTTCATGGGTTTTCCCTTTGATATTTCAATGAAACCGAAAGTTTGGAGGAAAGCAATACGAAGGTTCGACGGGCGGTATCCCGATTTTTAAATGGATTACAAACGTTACGTTGAAATTATAAATGGATTTTATTTATAAACAGAGTTGATGAAATAATGGACACACGTGATAAGATTAGTAGATGACACTTTTGTAAAACAATGAAAGGAATATAAAGGTAGTTGCAAACAATCACTGAATTTAGAACTGAGATTTGTACAAGAATATAATAATAGAAAATACGACTCACCCGTGGAATAGATTTCTGCAGCACTGCACTTGTACAGATTGAAATAAGATCTGAGTTTAACAGTAAAGAATACTGGAGTGAAAAATGATAAGTTGAACAAAGTTCTGAGTACTGGTAACAAGACACGCGTGACGACGTCTAGTCTGAAGATGTGATGGCTCTAAGTGACGTTACTTCTATTCCAGAACCTTTTATACTGACTCGTGCTGCTGCAAAAGTCTTCCACGTGTGTACAATGTTGAGTCAGAAGACAACTCTTATTTTATTAACTTGAGATCACTGGTATCTACGTCAGGAGTGTTTTATTAACATGACAGTTCACAGATATGATGTTAAATGCAGTTGAGTATACAGGGTAGCGTCAGGGTGATCTCAATGCAAATTCTGGCCGTGCGTCTTGTTGTATTAAATACTAATGACGGTAAGGGTAATTATGATAAATGCAGTTGATATTTTTAATCCTAATGCTGTAAGTGTGCCTGGATGTTATAGCTGATAATGACAGTATTGGTAATTAAGTTAAATTCAGTTGATAGTTTGTAATGCTAATACTGTCTGTGTGTCGGCATTTGATAGATGCCAGTGACGGTCTTAGGAATTAAGTGAAATTAAGTTGTTATTTGTTAATGCTAATGATTTAAGTGTGATTACGTTAAATGCACTGATAATTTGGTATTTAAGTGTGATTTGGTGCTATAGATGCTAATGAAGTTAAGGGTAGCTTGCAACCGTGTTCTGGGATCTGGCCTGTGTACAGGCTCAGCAAGCATGCAATGTATGATGGCATGGAGGTGTTGGTGCAATGAGAGTAATCACGAGGATTCCATCGTGATAACCACCCCCACGTACATTAATTGGGATGGCAATAAATAGCAGACGTTCCAATGGAAAGAAAAACACACAGCGGAACCGGAAGGCTGGTAAATATAGAGATAAAAAAAAATTGTACCCATAATAATAATAATAATAATAAATACAAGGCACCAAAACAAAATTGAAAATGAGTAATGAAACAAAGCAAAAATTAAAACACAAAAACAAAGTAAAACACGAAAAACAAATATTCGTATTTGAATAAAATAACTCGGGCGAGGTTGCAAAATCAATATGATCTATTAGTTCGCAATGGCATGGATAAAAGCCGAGCAATGAAGGGGTGAGGGGGGGCAACGACAGACACGACCACGGAAGAGGCTTCCGAGGCAGGGCAGCCGACGGGACGACGTCGAGAGACACTTATGAATGCACACGTCACGTAGTAAGTTATTATGTTGACATTTTGGCGGCACACGAAATGATGGTGCGCGCAGTTATGAAAAAGAAGAGTCGATTCAGCGAGAGGGTCCAAGCACCGGGTAGCGAAGCCAGCAGCAGATGCGGCGTATGAAAATGCATGGCGTGAGAAGGCCACGTCCGGAGGACCCGATCGCGACTCTTTGGTGCACGGACGGCATAGTGACGTGTCAACTCGAGCGACGACCCGTGGGACCCGCCAAGGATGCATCTGCAGTGGACAGAAAATAAACGGCAGTCACCGAAATAAAAGAGACGAAGTTAGTTGCAAGGGACGAATAATATAGATTGCAAAGACGCCAACATACAAATCAAAAAGTAGTAAATAAAACGTGACCGTATGGATAAGTGAACAATGAGATACACAACAATGTATCGGTGAATGTACGGCACATGTCAAGAAGAGAAACGTTAAAAGTAGTAAGTATACAGCAACAAGTCAGGAAACTGACGAGAGAACTTGGCTTCACTGAAGCATGAGAGGCGGTGGACGTCGGTGAAAACGATTCGTGCGCAGTGCGTACGTGGTATCGTAGCGTCGGCGTCAGCGACGGAGTCGGTCGTCAGGGTGACGAGGGTTGCGTCAAAGACTTGGTGAAACCGCTGTGTTGATGTGGTGAAACGGGGCGTCCAGTTCGTTGTTGGCCGCGCGAACAAAGCCGGTAGACAGCGTCAAAGATGGAGAGTGAGATGCGGACGCGGTCAGCAAAGGTGACAGCGTCGTCGAGGGGATGCCAGGCAGTGCAAAGTAGAGCTTGGTGACCTTGCAACACAGCGCGTGTTGCTCGAGGAAAGCGCATCCAAATGGGTTGAGATTGGCAACGAAGTCACGTGAGGGACAGACGTCGAAACAACGACACGAGCGAGTGGGGCGTCGCAGACAGACGACGACGGCGAAGCAGAGCGCCGTGCGTCGCGCACGGTCATAGAGAGACGGTGTTGGTGACGTGGTCCGCCGGAATGACTGCATGCGGCGCTTGGAGAGGCGACGGCGTCCGGGACGGCAGGTGCGGAATGTGCAATTGCGTCGGAGCACTATGCGTCGGTATAGAAGTGGATATCAGCTGACGCGGTAAACAGTGCAGCGTTGTTGGCGCGATGTTGTCGGCGCCATACCGCTGGTATGGCAGGAGGAAAATCTTGAGATCTGCACGCCAAGGCTACCGGAACGCGAACGGAGAGATGAACGAACGGACAAGAAGGCGCCAAGCCGCCTATAGAGAATGAACGTAACAGAGACAGGAGCAGAGAACGCGGCACGCGGAAAAAGAGAGAGAGAACACGAAAAGAAAAACGGTAGTTGTCGTATGCTGTACGACGAAATGCGAAATTGATAACATTAAGACAAGTGGAATAAGTAATTAATTCCAAAACCAAAATTAAAATGAACAAAAAATAACAGAGAATGAAAATGTCGAATAGAACGAGAATAATATAAGAAAATTTAAAAATGAATATAGAATAAGGGATTAATATGCAAACTATGTAAGAGACAAACACAAACAATATTGTCGAAGAAAAGGGGAGGAAAATACGAAAACAGACATGAAAATGAAAGAAAACGCGTTGAGCTTTTCAGCTTCAAAAGGGTACTTCAAGGGCACAGACCTTTAGCGTGAGTTACAAGTATCGGTTTGATATTTCTGGTCAGCAAGATTTAACCGCGCTTAACTAACGTTTAATACTAACGCTAATAATCAGAGCTAAGCCAATGGGATGTCAGCAGTGTTGACATAGAAAAAAATAGGAGAAAAAAATACATAAACATTTTTTTAACCATAAAGTATTTCTAACAAAGCTTGACTGTCAGTGAAAAAAAGGAAACAAGTCATATCCAACATAAGATTTGTATGGGCCAGCAGCTAAAGGATAAGCCGGCGAGCTACATCACTGTAATGTAAGTGGCGTAACCAGTGTCGGACTGGCTCCAAAAGGCCCCGGCGGCAATGAGACTTTTGGGGCCCCGCAAAGCCCATGCCTTAGGGGGGGGGGGGGGTGGGGGAGGGGGGGTCCGCCACTTAGGAAAGGAATGTATAGGCAAGGTGGTGAATAGATAAATAAGGGTTGTATACACATAAACTTGTAGCAGCGCCCAAGTCCGACATTAGAGAATGGAGATTGTATAGATACAATGATCGATCAATGGCCAATTTTAAATTAATTACCCAAAATTATACACCTGTGACGTATCGACTTGAGATCCGATTGTGTTGTGTACGCAAAGTGTAGGGTTTGGGCACCCGAAGCAAGACCCAAATTTTGTGCCCCGAAAAAAACTCAGGCAGCACGGCACACACCAAAATTAAATGAAAACATTTGTCGACAAGAGTCAACACGTCGACGATTCATAAAATTGAATAGACGATTTACAACAAGGCTATAGGACTCTACGAAATCGTAGAAACACGATACACGATATTAACACGATATTGCAAAACAATATTAATTGCCTTTGGAATTACTGAAAATAAAGCCTTTTTGAAATCGCCTATCTACTTCTCAGAAAAATGCTTGTGTTAGGGCAAAAACATACTGGTGCATTTCTTCGTCTGGAATACGATACAATTTCTGCCCACTGCAGAGGTTATTTTTGGCGTAAGCTCACGTTAGCTCCGCGTACCCACTTTTTCTTGCGACACTGTTAATCAATCATTTATTTCCGGAGAGGTTAGCTCTTCTCTGCTTTTATATTCAAGAAGCACGTGTTATTTTTACGTGTTAGTGAACAATTTATTTGTAAACGAAAATCTGCGATAACGTACGTATTTTCATAGGATCTTATCATTCTGAAAATAGTGTGCCAACACCCGAAACTCGAAGTGTTGTAGGAGTACAGCTAATATGATGACAACGCAAAGCGATTGAACTATCTAGGCTCGACGCAGCGCCGGCAAAGCACTGCGACACTCGAAAGAGTGGATATTGTTTCAATGTTAATTCAATGAAAAATTCGCTGTAATTTTAGCCGTTTTTTTCGGCCAGCTCAGACTTCAAATTTGCTTGGGGTCATCATTCACGCAACAATCTGTGATCAGCAAAGCACGAGTAAATCCGCCAGACCCGTGTAGCTAACAAATAAAAATCTTAATTTCCCCATAGAAACGCCAATAATTATTGTTGCTAATGTGAAATAGGTGCGTAGTCGACTGCAAATATGAGGTTAGCTCTATGCAAACCCTCATCATTTAATAACCCATACGATGCAAATTTGAAAGTTATATTTTCGAAATTCATGTAATTCTTATTCGATTATTAACCACCATGCTTAGCATAACTTCTCAATTTTGTCCAACATTACTTACTACTTTACTTCGACTTCTTTACTTTACATTTAAAAGAAAACCCAATTCGGCGGCCACCCCATGCGTTTTTGGGGCCCCCTGAGTGTGCAGTTTCTTTGTATGTGCTAAAAGTGCTACACAAGTGCGTTGTATAAAAAACTGTTAACTTTGGTGTCGCGTTGAAAGAGCGAGAGACAATTGAAACAAGCTAAACCGGCACCCCGTTTGTGACAGTGTCGCGAGGCCCGAATGACAGGCGCATAATGTTATTCCGTAAGTCTACAAAGGTGATCTTAAAAATTTCCCAAAATTATTTTTGGAACCCTGATTTGTAGGTTTAAGCAAGAAAATCAAATTTGAAATATCCAGACAGCCGGGGCCCCGGCCGGCTAGAGGCACAGGCGACATTAGCCGCCTGGCTGCACTGGCAAGTCCAACACTGGGCGTAACCATCGTTTAAAACAAATAGTCATACCTAAGATAATGATTTACCCTATTCTATAGGATGTTTCAGGCAGTTTTACAAACGTCCTGACTCTTACTTTACAAAGAGGCAAATAGAACCTTGGCATGTGACCTTTTAAAGTCGAAGAGTATTAACGAGAGACGATGATTAAAAACACCAGTTAATCAGCTCAAAAAGCCACGAAGTACTCATAAAGAGTAAATACAAGATCAATGAGGCACAAAATGACTTCGGTTGAAACCAGGCATTGAGCGCCTTCACAAAATAATCTGATATTAACCAGCTTCATGATGTAGTTTTTAAGGTTATTTAAAAAAATATAATCATAGCATAGACTGCTATTGGTACAAGACAATCGTCTGATCTGGTCTGATCTGTTGACAATAACGCCACGGAGATCACGAAATCGACAAATAACTTCATTATATTTGTAACTTGAAGCAACCGAACCGTAGTTGGTCTTCACTGCTAGTAGAGTTTACAAGAATGTCAATAAATGACAGCGATTAGAAGACTACATGCACTACTTATTTCTTTTTGGGCCCAGAAAAGGCTTACTATGCAATAAAACAGTCAGCACACATAAAACTGTCGTTTGTTAAGGTAAGACGTCATTTTTGCGTTTGCCAGATTTTTGTAAATCTGATTGATTTATAATTATATTACTGCACATGTTTTGTGCATTTCTGCTTTCATCACCTCTTGCCTCAGAACATGTTGGTGCTTAAGACATTTTTACATAAATTGCACTATTTGCTTATGCGCGTGCGCGATGCAGATCTTTGCTTTTACAATCTTTTAAGAAGACAGTCTACCATTGTTTGTATGGTTTTATTACAAGGTTGAGGTAAAATATTTCATTCCGACCATTTAGCGCACAGTATATAAACAAGGTGGATCTTCAAACAAAGGTGAATCACCCCAGTAATTCAAAATAAAAAAGCATACTTCACAGCTGCTTGAGGTTAATAATACAGACACGTTGCGTAAGTTTCAAGTATCGGTTTGATAATTCAAGTCAGCAAGATTTAAGCCCGCTTTACCTAATAAAGAAATAAAGAGAAACATATACATGCAAAATTTTGTTAACCTTACTGTCATGACCCATTCAAATAACCCGCCACAGAGCGCGCCTGGATCCGCTAGCTGAGCGGCTGCCAGAGCGGAAGGAAGGGGCAGTAGGAAAGGGTACGAGAGAGAATAAAGAACTGTTGTGGAAACGAGACCTATCAATCTTGATCATATGAGAACCCGGCAATCCTACACGACAACCCAATTGTAAGCACTCAAACAAAGAGAATACAACATTGGCGACGAGGACGAGGATTCTAAACGAACCAACGACGAGTGATTACATATTATTTCGTGATGGCAAACTTCGCCATGCCAGGGTTAAACATGGCCACATTCTCACCCACTTCAAGCGCCAACGCCGCCGCCGAGTGGAAGAAATGGCTTGGGAGGTTCGACACGTACTTAGAAGCGGTCGGTATAGAATCTGCCAGTAGAAAAAAAGCTCTGCTCCTGACATGCGCTGGGGAAGACATCCACGAGGCATTCTCCACACTACCAGAGCCAACCATCGCCGCTGGAGAACAACCACTCGACGCCTACGAATCAGCTAAGCGCAAACTAAACACTAAATTCAAATCTCAAACCAACATAGAAATTGAACTATTCCACTTTCGGAATGAGCGACCGGTAGACGGCGAACCGATTGAACATTTCTACGGCCGACTAAAAAAGCTAGCAGCGAGCTGTGATTTCCACGACCAAGACCGCGAAATAAAATCCCAGTTGATACTCCACACCACCCCCTGACTCTGTAGATACGCACTGCGCAACGCGACAGCTTCGCTGGCCGACCTTCTAGCGGAGGCACGCCTACAACAGACCGCAGAGCAACGAGCAACATTCCTAGAGGAACAAGTGGCCCAGGAAGCCTACGCTCAGCAAGCTCGAGCCACTCGAAGGTGCGACTGCGACAAGAAAAACACAAGCCATAATGAATACCAGCGCAACAGCAACGGAGGGAAACCACCTCAGAAAAACAGAGAGGGGTACGTCACGAAAAAACGAGAGGGTAAGCAGACATGTTTCAACTGTGGAGAAGAGTGGCCACACCACAAAGGGAGATTCCCTTGCCCCGCGCAAAACAAAACCTGCGAGAAATGCGGAAAACAAAATCATTTCGCCGCCGTATGTCGATCGAGCACTGAATCCACTCAGAAAACGAGTCGCGATCAAAAAAAGGCCGAGCACATCCGGACGATCGACACAAGTAACTCCGATTCTGAAGAATCAACGTTCCATCTGTCAACCAATGCAACGGAAACACTGGACAAAGCAAAGAAATCGCTTAAGGTGACAGTAAGTACGAACGGGAAACCAATTCTCTTTCTAATAGACACAGGTACCACGGTATCAATAATATCCAGTGAGAGCTATGAATCCATCCAACCACGCCCACCACTTGTCAAAACTGGGACGAAGATATTCCCATACGGCAGAACAGAGAGCCTACCAATCAAGGGAAAATTCAACGCCCAGCTACGTCATAAATCCAAATCGTGTGACACATGCATATATGTAGTGGCAGGCACAACAGAGCCAATCCTGAGCTTCCAGGACTCCATCGAGCTAGGGATAATAGCCATCACCTGCGCAACAACAGGGCCAGCAACATCAGCTACCAATCAAGAAAAATTCATCGCCGAAATCGAAAAGAAACACCCATCCCTATTCGAAGGACTGGGAACACTCAAGAACTTCGAGGCGAAACTACACATAGACAAATCCGTGCAACCAACGGCACAAAAGCACAGACGCATACCATTTCACACTCGACAACTAGTAGAACAGGAACTACAACGACTCGAAAAAGCTGACATCATTGAAGAAGTGACAGGTCCAACGCCATGGGTATCACCCATCACAGTTGTGCCCAAAGCCAACGATCCTAACAAGATACGACTCTGCATAGACATGCGAAGCCCAAACCAAGCGATCAAACGAACAAGGCACATCACTCCAACGCTAGAAGACATCGTCACCTCGCTGAACGGAGCAACAACATTTTCGAAGCTAGATCTGAACGAAGGCTACCACCAGATCAAACTAGACCAGGAGTCACGCCACATAACAACATTCTCCACACACATGGGCCTAAGAAGATACAAGAGGTTGAATTTTGGCGTCAACTCCGCAGCAGAACTATTCCAGAACACGATCCAACAAGTCCTTAGCAACATCCCCGGAGCACTCAACGTCAGCGATGACATCTTAGTATACGGCCAGACGAAAGAAGAACACGGCATGGCACTCCAGAGAACACTGAAGAGGCTGTCCGACAGCGGCCTCACCCTGAACAAAAATAAATGTCAATTTGCACTAACCGAAATAACTTTCTTTGGTCACATATTTTCAGCAAACGGTCTCAAACCAGACCCCCTCAAAGTAGCCGCCTTCAAGGAACTCGCCAGCCCGACCAGCGCCACAGAAGTCCGCAGCCTGCTGGGAATGCTGAACTACTGCGGTCGATTCCTACCGGATCTTGCCGAGACTACAAAGCCGCTGCGCGAGCTCACCGAGCAAAACCGTGAGTGGGAGTGGACAGACAAGCACGAAGAGATATTCACTACCCTGAAAGGAAAGCTGTCAGCGTCCCAAACACTGGCATATCACGACTTAAACAAGACAACACACCTCCATGTAGACGCAGGGCCCAACGGATTAGGCGCAATATTGTCGCAACAAGGAGAGGGAAATCCTGAGATCATAGCATTTGGAAGCCGCTCGCTGACCGATGTCGAGACCCGCTATTCACACATTGAGAAGGAAACGCTAGCGGTAGTATGGGCAATGGAACACTTCCACCTGTACGTTTACGGCACAACATTCATACTACACACAGACTCCAAGCCAATAGTCGCAATACTGGAGAACAAGAGATCAGACCCCTCCGCACGCATATCCAGACTACTATTGCGGACTCAAACGTACGATTTCAAGCCAAGGCATCAAGTGGGAATTGATAACCCATCGGATTACATGTCCCGACACCCACTACCATTTACACCGAACAATTATCGAACACACAAAGTCCCAGACGAGTATGTCAACTTCCTACTACATCACGCGAGCCCAAAGGCAATACCCATTGAGGAAGTCGCTGAAGCCACAAACAAGGATGAGACGTTACAAACATTGATCCAAGCTCTACAGGCCACAGCACAGACTGCGCACAAGTTCTGGGCCGAAAGCATTCTGAAAGCATTCCGGAAAATCCAGGAAGAGATCACCACACACAAAAACGTCGTCCTTAGGGGCACAAGAATAATCTTACCAACATCACTACAATCCAAGGCGATCGAACTAGCACACCGAGGACACCGAGGCATAGTCAAGACGAAAGAACTGCTCCGAGAAAAAGTTTGGTTCCCAGACCTAGGACCATGCGTAGAGGAACAACTCAAATCCTGCATTACGTGCCAGATCATGACAAAGCCGAAAACAGCAAGAGACCCCATAACTCCGACAGAACTGCCGGAGGGACCGTGGCAAAAGCTGGCGATGGACTACGACGGACCATACCCGAACGGCACATACCTGTGCATAGTAACAGACGAACACTCGAGATATCCCTTCGTAGAGAAAGTAAACAACACCAGTTTCACACAAACGAAGCCATTCCTACTTAGAATATTCTGCGAACTAGGAATCCCGACACAAATCAAGACCGACAATGGACCACCTTTTAATGGAAAAGAGTTCAAGCAATTTCTGAATGACCTTGGTATAAAACACCACCGAGTAACGCCACTCTGGCCAGAAGCCAATGGAGCAGCAGAAAGAGCCGTCGGTTCTCTCCGGAAAACAGTGAAGGCAGCGTACTTCGAAAACAAAAATGTTGAAAAAGAAATAAACCACTACCTGTTGAACTACAGAGCAACACCACACACCACCACCGGCAGAAGCCCATACGAAGTCATCTGCAACAGGAAAATGAGGACCACCCTCCCGTCAACGCCGGAAAACCTAACCGCACCACCAGTCGACATCCAAGAAACCGACAGAATGAACAAAGAAAAGGCCAAACAATACGCCGACAAGAAGCGAAACACGAAACCACACTCGTACCAAGAAGGCGATACAGTCTTCTGCAAGCAACCGAAGAAGAACAAATAATCACCACTTTTCGATCCAGACCCGTACACCATCACCAAGATACGAGGAAACCAAGTTACAGCCAAACAGAAAGGGACGACAAAGGAAACGATGAGGAACGCCTCATTTTTCAAACGAGTGCCCGCGGAGCTGAAAAGGGAGAAGGAGGAAGAGCTGAGCAAGCTCAACAACTCCACAAACTTCACAACGATCCCAAAGGAGGAGGAGAGAGCCCCACCCACACCAGCGGCCCACAACAACACCGTCCCCGAGATGCCAGCACCGGAAGAAACGTCCAAGCGCAAGAAACAAAAACCAGCATACCTCTCAGACTTTCTATTATAAATTGTACCATGTATTGAAACAAATAAAAAAAAGGGGGAATTTATCGTCATGTCCCATTCAAATAACCCGCCACAGTGCGCGCCTGGATCCGCTAGCTGAGCGGCTGCCAGAGCGGAAGGAAGGGGCAGTAGGAAAGGGAACAAGAGAGAGAATAAAGAACTGTTGTGGAAACGAGACCTATCAATCTTGATCATATGAGAACCCGGCAATCCTACAAGACAACCCAATTGTAAGCACTCAAACAAAGAGAATACAACACTTACTACATCTCTAAAAAAGTTTTCCTATAAGTGAAAACACACAAAAAATAATCGTTTCCAACAAAGACTGTGTTTTGGCCAGCAGCCATGAGATAGACGGACGGGATAAACCATTGTTATGTTAGAGACGTTACCATCGTTTATCACTAATAGTCGTACCTAGAGTTACGATAAAACCCTTTTCTCAAAACAATTTCAGCCTGTGAAAAGAACTTCTTGACTTCCACATTACCAAGAGAAAAAAAGACACTTGGCATGTGACATTTAAAAGACAAAAAGTGTCAACCAAGTTCGATGATAAAAACACCGATGACCCAGCTTTAAATGTTAAAACAAACTCCTTCAGAGTTAACACTAGACAATTGAGGCACAAACTGAATTCAAATGTGGTTTAAAATAATATAATCATAGCACTGAATGCTCTTGTGATAGGACAACCATGTCAACCATCGCCCGAGAATTTCACGAGAACGTCAATTAGTGACAGCGATTTGAAGACTTAATGAGCTACTTAACCCTCAAGAACTAAGTCTACGAAAAAGTGTATGGTTTAATAACCAGGTTCAAATAAAATATTTCATTCCGACCATTTAGCGCACAGTACAATAACTGTCGGCCTTTGAAACAAGTGTGATTCTCTCCACGATTCCAAAGAATTAAAAAAGCATTCTTAACAGCTTCTTAAGGGTCATAATACAGACCATTAGCGTAAATTACAAGTATCGGTTTGTTACTTCTGGTCAGCATGACTTTACCGCGCTTAACTTAAGGTTAATTTTTACGCTAATGCTCAGCGCTTAACCAATAGGAAGTCAGCAGTATTAACTAACAAATTATTTCTACTAAAGTATTACTTAAAGTATTACTTCTTGAAGTATTTCTAACAAAGCTTGACTGTCGGTAAAAAAAAAAGGAACAAGTCGTATCCAACATAAGATTTGTATGGGCCAGCAGCTAAAGGATAACCTGGCGGGCTACATCACTGTAATGTAAGTGGCGTATCCATCGTTCAAATCAAATAGTCATACCTAGGATAATGACTAACCCTATTCTATAGGATGTTTCAGGCAGTTTTACAAACGTCCTGACTCTTACTTTACCAAGAGGCAAATAGGACCTTGGCATGTGACCTTTTAAAGTCGAAGAGTATTAACGAGAGACGATGATTAAAAACACCAGTAACCCAGCTTAAAAAGCCACGAAATACTCATAAAGAGTAAATACAAGATCAATGAGGCACAAAATGACTTCGGTTGAAACCAGGCATTGAGCGCCTTCACAAAATAATCGGATATTAACCAGCTTCATGATGTAGTTTCGAAGGTAATTTAAAAAAATATAATCATAGCACAAACTGCTTTTGGTACAAGACAATCGTATGCGTGTCTGATCTGTCGACAATAACGCCACGGAGATCACGAAATCGACAAATAACTTCATTTTATTTGTAACTTGAAGCAACCGAGCCGTAGTTGGTCTTCACTGCTAGTAGAGTTTACAAGAATGTCAATAAATGACAGCGATTAGAAGACTACATGCACTACTTATTTCTTTTTTGGGCCCAGAAAAGGCTAACTATGCAATAAAACAGTCAGCACACATTAAACTGTCGTTTGTTAAGGTATGACGTCATTTTGCGCCAACTGCGTTTGCTATATTTTTTAAATCTGATTGATAGCTAATTGTACTACTGCAAATTTTTTTGTGCATTTCTGCTTTTATCACCTGTTATGGCTCAGAAAATGTTGGTTCTTAAGACATTTTACCATAAATCGCACTAATTGCTTATGCACGTTCACTAAGATGCAGATCTTAAGAGCAACTCTGAAGGCCTACCTCATAGAAAAATGTTTTTATAGTACAAAAGAACTGTTTTATGTAAAATGATACGACTGTGATATACCATTGCTATTGAATTTATTGTACATATTTATTGACTTGTGATATTATGAAACCATGGGTATTTTATCTCGATTGTACATCCATTTATGTAACACCTTGACTTGCCAAAAACCAAGGAATTGGTATCTTGGAAAAAATAAGTTAAATAAAAAAAAAAAATAAAAGATCTTTGCCCCTAAAATCTTTTCAGAACGCAGTCTACCATTGTTTGTATGGTTTTATTACAAGGTTGAGGTAAAATATTTCATTCCGACCATTTAGCGCACAGTAGAAAATGAAGGCGGATCGTAAAAAAAATGTGAATCACCCCAGTAATTCAAATAAAAAAAAGCATTCTTTACAGCTGCTTGAGGTTAATAATACAGACACGTTGCGTAAGTTACAAGTATCGGTTTGATAATGCTAGTCAGCAAGATTTAAGCACGCTTAACCTTATTAAGAAATGAAGATAAAGAGATACATACAAAATTTTGTTAACTTTGGTACATCTCTTAAAAAGCTTTCCTGTAAATGAAAATACAAAGAAATAATCGTTTCCAACAAAGACTGTGTTTTTGCCAGCAGCCATGGGATATACGGACGGGATAAACTACTGTTATGTTAGAGACGTTACCATCGTTTATCACAAATAGTCGTACCTAGTGTTATGATAAACCCTTTTCTCAAAACATTTTCAGCCTGTTAAAAGAACTTCTTGACTTCCACATTACCAGAGCAAAAAAGGAACTTAGCATGTGGCCTTTAAAAGACGAAGAGTGTAAACCAAGTTCGATGATAAAAACACTGGTGACCCAGCTTTAAAAGACACAACATACAGCCACAGATTGAACACGAGACCATTGAGGCACAAACCGACTTTAAAGGTGGTTTGAAATAATATCATCATAGCACTGAATGCTCTTGTGATAAGACAACCATGTTTGGGTCTGATCTGTCGACATTAACGTGACGGGATTCACGACATTAACATTAACTTCCATTTATTTTGTAACTTTAGACGACCACACCGTAGCAGGTCTTTATCATCGAGAATTTCACGAGAACGTCAATTAGAGACAGCGATTTGAAGACTTAATGAGCTTCTTAACCCTCAAGAACTAAGTCTACGAATAAGTGTATGGTTTGATAACCAGGTTCAAATAAAATATTTAATTCCGACCATTTAGCGCACAGTACAATAACAAACAATAACACGATTCTAAAGAATAAAAAGAGCATTCTTTACAGCTTCTTAAGGGTCATAATACAGACCTTTAGCATAAATTACCAGTATCGGTTTGATACTTCTGGTCAGCAAGATTTTACCGCGCTTAACTTAAATTTTATTTTTACGCTAACGTTCAGCGCTAAACCAATGGGAAGTCAGCAGTGTTAACATCGAAAGAAATAGGAGAAAAAATACGTGAAATTTTTTTTTATTCATGAAGTATTACTAACAAAGCTTAAATGTCGGTGAAAAAAAGGAAAAGTCGTATCCAACATAAGATTTGTATGGGCCAGCAGCTAAAGGATAACCTGGCGGGCTACATCACTTTAATGTTAGTGGCATAACCATCGTTTATAACAAATAGTCATACCAAGGATAATGACTAACCCTATTCTATAGGATGTTTCAGGCAGTTCAACAAACGTCCTGACTCTTACTTTACCAAGAGGCAAATAGGACCTTGGCATGTGACCTTGTAAAGTCAAAGAGTATTAACGAGAGACGATTAAAAACACCAGTGACCCAGCTTAAAAAGCCACGAAATACTCATAAAGAGTAAATACAAGATCAATGAGGCACAAAATGACTTCGGTTGAAACCAGGCATTGAGCGCCTTCACAAAATAATCGGATATTAACCAGCTTCATGATGAAGTTTCAAAGGTAATTTAAAAAAATATAATCATAGCACAAACTGCTTTTGGTACAAGACAATCGTATGCGTGTCTGGTCTGTCGACAATAACGCCACGGAGATCACGAAATCGACAAATAACTTCATTTTATTTGTAACTTGAAGCAACCGAACCGTAGTTGGTCTTCACTGCTAGTAGAGTTTACAAGAATGTCAATAAATAACAGCGATTAGAAGACTACATGCACTACTTATTTCTTTTTGGGCCCAGAAAAGGCTTACTATGCAATAAAATAGTCAGCACACATAAAACTGTCGTTTGTTAAGGTAAGACGTCATTTTTGCGTTTGCCGGATTTTTGTAAATCTGATTGATTTATAATTATATTACTGCACATTTTTTGTGCATTTCTTCTTTTATCACCTGTTATGGCTCAGAACATGTTGGTGCTTAAGACATTTTACCATAAATCGCACTACTTGCTTATGCACGTTCATCAAGATACAGATCTTTGCCTCTAAAATCTTTTAAGAACGCAGTCTCCCATTGTTTGTATGGTTTTATTACAAGGTTGAGGTAAAATATTTCATTCCGACCATTTAGCGCACAGTATATAAACAAGGTGGATCGTAAAACAAATGTGAATCACCCCAGTAATTCAAAATAAAAAAAGCATACTTCACAGCTGCTTGAGGGTAATAATACAGACACGTTGCGTAAGTTACAAGCATCGGTTTGATAATGCTAGTCAGCTAGATTTTAGCACGCTTAACCTTATAAAGAAATAAAGAGAAAGAGATACACACAAAATTTTGTTAACTCTACTTCATCTCTTAAAAAGCTTTCCTGTAAATGAAAATACATAGAAATAATCGTTTTTAACAAAGACTGTGTTTTGGCCAGCAGCCATGGGATAGACGGACGGGATAAACCACTGTTATGTTAGAGACGTTACCATCGTTTATCACAAATAGTCGTACCTAGTGTTATGATAAACCCTTTTCTCAAAACATTTTCAGCCTGTTAAAAGAACTTCTTGGCTTCCACATTACCAGAGAAAAAAAGGAACTTAGCATGTGGCCTTTAAAAGACGAAGAGTGTGAACCAAGTTCGATGATCAAAACACTGGTGACCATGCTTTAAAAGACACAACATACACCCACAGAGTGAACACGACACCATTGAGGCACAAACCGACTTTAAAGGTGGTTTGAAATAATATAATTATAGCACTGAATGCTCTTGTGATAAGACAACCATGTTTGGGTCTGATCTGTCGACATTAACGTGACGGGATTCACGACATTAACATTAACTTCCATTTATTTTGTAACTTTAGACGACCACACCGTAGCAGGTCTTTATCATCGAGAATTTCACGAGAACGTCAATTAGTGACAGCGATTTGAAGACTTAATGAGCTACTTAACCCTCAAGAACTAAGTCTACGAATAAGTGTATGGTTTCATAACCAGGTTCAAATAAAATATTTCATTCCGACCATTTAGCGCACAGTACAATAACTGTTAGCCTTTGAAACAAGGGTGATTCTCTCCACGATTCCAAAGAATTAAAAAATAATTCTTAACAACTTCTAAAGGGTCATAATTCAGACCTTTAGCGTAAATTACAAGTATCGGTTTGATACTTCTGGTCAGCAAGATTTTACCGCGCTTAACTTAAGGTTTATTTTTACGCTAACGCTTAGCGCTAAACCAATGGGTAGTCAGCAATGTTAACATCGAAAAAAATAGGAGAAAAAAAACGTGAAATGTTTTTTTAACCATGAAGTATTTCTAACATAGCTTGACTGTCGGTAAAAAAAAAGGAACAAGTCGTATCCAACATAAGATTTGTATGGGCCAACAGCTAAAGGATAAGCTGGCGGGCTACATCACTGTAATGTAAGTGGCGTATCCATCGTTCAAATCAAATAGTCATACCTAGGATAATGACTTACCCTATTCTATAGGATGTTTCAGGCAGTTTTACAAACGTCCTGACTCTTACTTTACCAAGAGGCAAATAGGACCTTGTCATGTGACCTTGTAAAGTCGAAGAGTATTAACGAGAGACGATGATTAAAAACACCAGTGACCCAGCTTAAAAAGCCACGAAATACTCATAAAGAGTAAATACAAGATCAATGAGGCACAAAATGACTTCGGTTGAAACCAGGCATTGAGCGCCTTCACAAAATAATCTGATATTAACCAGCTTCATGATGTAGTTTTTAAGGTTATTTAAAAAAATATAATCATAGCATAGACTGCTATTGGTACAAGACAATCGTCTGATCTGGTCTGATCTGTTGACAATAACGCCACGGAGATCACGAAATCGACAAATAACTTCATTATATTTGTAACTTGAAGCAACCGAACCGTAGTTGGTCTTCACTGCTAGTAGAGTTTACAAGAATGTCAATAAATGACAGCGATTAGAAGACTACATGCACTACTTATTTCTTTTTGGGCCCAGAAAAGGCTTACTATGCAATAAAACAGTCAGCACACATAAAACTGTCGTTTGTTAAGGTAAGACGTCATTTTTGCGTTTGCCAGATTTTTGTAAATCTGATTGATTTATAATTATATTACTGCACATGTTTTGTGCATTTCTGCTTTCATCACCTCTTGCCTCAGAACATGTTGGTGCTTAAGACATTTTTACATAAATTGCACTATTTGCTTATGCGCGTGCGCGATGCAGATCTTTGCTTTTACAATCTTTTAAGAAGACAGTCTACCATTGTTTGTATGGTTTTATTACAAGGTTGAGGTAAAATATTTCATTCCGACCATTTAGCGCACAGTATATAAACAAGGTGGATCTTCAAACAAAGGTGAATCACCCCAGTAATTCAAAATAAAAAAGCATACTTCACAGCTGCTTGAGGTTAATAATACAGACACGTTGCGTAAGTTTCAAGTATCGGTTTGATAATTCAAGTCAGCAAGATTTAAGCCCGCTTTACCTAATAAAGAAATAAAGAGAAACATATACATGCAAAATTTTGTTAACCTTACTGTCATGACCCATTCAAATAACCCGCCACAGAGCGCGCCTGGATCCGCTAGCTGAGCGGCTGCCAGAGCGGAAGGAAGGGGCAGTAGGAAAGGGTACGAGAGAGAATAAAGAACTGTTGTGGAAACGAGACCTATCAATCTTGATCATATGAGAACCCGGCAATCCTACACGACAACCCAATTGTAAGCACTCAAACAAAGAGAATACAACATTGGCGACGAGGACGAGGATTCTAAACGAACCAACGACGAGTGATTACATATTATTTCGTGATGGCAAACTTCGCCATGCCAGGGTTAAACATGGCCACATTCTCACCCACTTCAAGCGCCAACGCCGCCGCCGAGTGGAAGAAATGGCTTGGGAGGTTCGACACGTACTTAGAAGCGGTCGGTATAGAATCTGCCAGTAGAAAAAAAGCTCTGCTCCTGACATGCGCTGGGGAAGACATCCACGAGGCATTCTCCACACTACCAGAGCCAACCATCGCCGCTGGAGAACAACCACTCGACGCCTACGAATCAGCTAAGCGCAAACTAAACACTAAATTCAAATCTCAAACCAACATAGAAATTGAACTATTCCACTTTCGGAATGAGCGACCGGTAGACGGCGAACCGATTGAACATTTCTACGGCCGACTAAAAAAGCTAGCAGCGAGCTGTGATTTCCACGACCAAGACCGCGAAATAAAATCCCAGTTGATACTCCACACCACCCCCTGACTCTGTAGATACGCACTGCGCAACGCGACAGCTTCGCTGGCCGACCTTCTAGCGGAGGCACGCCTACAACAGACCGCAGAGCAACGAGCAACATTCCTAGAGGAACAAGTGGCCCAGGAAGCCTACGCTCAGCAAGCTCGAGCCACTCGAAGGTGCGACTGCGACAAGAAAAACACAAGCCATAATGAATACCAGCGCAACAGCAACGGAGGGAAACCACCTCAGAAAAACAGAGAGGGGTACGTCACGAAAAAACGAGAGGGTAAGCAGACATGTTTCAACTGTGGAGAAGAGTGGCCACACCACAAAGGGAGATTCCCTTGCCCCGCGCAAAACAAAACCTGCGAGAAATGCGGAAAACAAAATCATTTCGCCGCCGTATGTCGATCGAGCACTGAATCCACTCAGAAAACGAGTCGCGATCAAAAAAAGGCCGAGCACATCCGGACGATCGACACAAGTAACTCCGATTCTGAAGAATCAACGTTCCATCTGTCAACCAATGCAACGGAAACACTGGACAAAGCAAAGAAATCGCTTAAGGTGACAGTAAGTACGAACGGGAAACCAATTCTCTTTCTAATAGACACAGGTACCACGGTATCAATAATATCCAGTGAGAGCTATGAATCCATCCAACCACGCCCACCACTTGTCAAAACTGGGACGAAGATATTCCCATACGGCAGAACAGAGAGCCTACCAATCAAGGGAAAATTCAACGCCCAGCTACGTCATAAATCCAAATCGTGTGACACATGCATATATGTAGTGGCAGGCACAACAGAGCCAATCCTGAGCTTCCAGGACTCCATCGAGCTAGGGATAATAGCCATCACCTGCGCAACAACAGGGCCAGCAACATCAGCTACCAATCAAGAAAAATTCATCGCCGAAATCGAAAAGAAACACCCATCCCTATTCGAAGGACTGGGAACACTCAAGAACTTCGAGGCGAAACTACACATAGACAAATCCGTGCAACCAACGGCACAAAAGCACAGACGCATACCATTTCACACTCGACAACTAGTAGAACAGGAACTACAACGACTCGAAAAAGCTGACATCATTGAAGAAGTGACAGGTCCAACGCCATGGGTATCACCCATCACAGTTGTGCCCAAAGCCAACGATCCTAACAAGATACGACTCTGCATAGACATGCGAAGCCCAAACCAAGCGATCAAACGAACAAGGCACATCACTCCAACGCTAGAAGACATCGTCACCTCGCTGAACGGAGCAACAACATTTTCGAAGCTAGATCTGAACGAAGGCTACCACCAGATCAAACTAGACCAGGAGTCACGCCACATAACAACATTCTCCACACACATGGGCCTAAGAAGATACAAGAGGTTGAATTTTGGCGTCAACTCCGCAGCAGAACTATTCCAGAACACGATCCAACAAGTCCTTAGCAACATCCCCGGAGCACTCAACGTCAGCGATGACATCTTAGTATACGGCCAGACGAAAGAAGAACACGGCATGGCACTCCAGAGAACACTGAAGAGGCTGTCCGACAGCGGCCTCACCCTGAACAAAAATAAATGTCAATTTGCACTAACCGAAATAACTTTCTTTGGTCACATATTTTCAGCAAACGGTCTCAAACCAGACCCCCTCAAAGTAGCCGCCTTCAAGGAACTCGCCAGCCCGACCAGCGCCACAGAAGTCCGCAGCCTGCTGGGAATGCTGAACTACTGCGGTCGATTCCTACCGGATCTTGCCGAGACTACAAAGCCGCTGCGCGAGCTCACCGAGCAAAACCGTGAGTGGGAGTGGACAGACAAGCACGAAGAGATATTCACTACCCTGAAAGGAAAGCTGTCAGCGTCCCAAACACTGGCATATCACGACTTAAACAAGACAACACACCTCCATGTAGACGCAGGGCCCAACGGATTAGGCGCAATATTGTCGCAACAAGGAGAGGGAAATCCTGAGATCATAGCATTTGGAAGCCGCTCGCTGACCGATGTCGAGACCCGCTATTCACACATTGAGAAGGAAACGCTAGCGGTAGTATGGGCAATGGAACACTTCCACCTGTACGTTTACGGCACAACATTCATACTACACACAGACTCCAAGCCAATAGTCGCAATACTGGAGAACAAGAGATCAGACCCCTCCGCACGCATATCCAGACTACTATTGCGGACTCAAACGTACGATTTCAAGCCAAGGCATCAAGTGGGAATTGATAACCCATCGGATTACATGTCCCGACACCCACTACCATTTACACCGAACAATTATCGAACACACAAAGTCCCAGACGAGTATGTCAACTTCCTACTACATCACGCGAGCCCAAAGGCAATACCCATTGAGGAAGTCGCTGAAGCCACAAACAAGGATGAGACGTTACAAACATTGATCCAAGCTCTACAGGCCACAGCACAGACTGCGCACAAGTTCTGGGCCGAAAGCATTCTGAAAGCATTCCGGAAAATCCAGGAAGAGATCACCACACACAAAAACGTCGTCCTTAGGGGCACAAGAATAATCTTACCAACATCACTACAATCCAAGGCGATCGAACTAGCACACCGAGGACACCGAGGCATAGTCAAGACGAAAGAACTGCTCCGAGAAAAAGTTTGGTTCCCAGACCTAGGACCATGCGTAGAGGAACAACTCAAATCCTGCATTACGTGCCAGATCATGACAAAGCCGAAAACAGCAAGAGACCCCATAACTCCGACAGAACTGCCGGAGGGACCGTGGCAAAAGCTGGCGATGGACTACGACGGACCATACCCGAACGGCACATACCTGTGCATAGTAACAGACGAACACTCGAGATATCCCTTCGTAGAGAAAGTAAACAACACCAGTTTCACACAAACGAAGCCATTCCTACTTAGAATATTCTGCGAACTAGGAATCCCGACACAAATCAAGACCGACAATGGACCACCTTTTAATGGAAAAGAGTTCAAGCAATTTCTGAATGACCTTGGTATAAAACACCACCGAGTAACGCCACTCTGGCCAGAAGCCAATGGAGCAGCAGAAAGAGCCGTCGGTTCTCTCCGGAAAACAGTGAAGGCAGCGTACTTCGAAAACAAAAATGTTGAAAAAGAAATAAACCACTACCTGTTGAACTACAGAGCAACACCACACACCACCACCGGCAGAAGCCCATACGAAGTCATCTGCAACAGGAAAATGAGGACCACCCTCCCGTCAACGCCGGAAAACCTAACCGCACCACCAGTCGACATCCAAGAAACCGACAGAATGAACAAAGAAAAGGCCAAACAATACGCCGACAAGAAGCGAAACACGAAACCACACTCGTACCAAGAAGGCGATACAGTCTTCTGCAAGCAACCGAAGAAGAACAAATAATCACCACTTTTCGATCCAGACCCGTACACCATCACCAAGATACGAGGAAACCAAGTTACAGCCAAACAGAAAGGGACGACAAAGGAAACGATGAGGAACGCCTCATTTTTCAAACGAGTGCCCGCGGAGCTGAAAAGGGAGAAGGAGGAAGAGCTGAGCAAGCTCAACAACTCCACAAACTTCACAACGATCCCAAAGGAGGAGGAGAGAGCCCCACCCACACCAGCGGCCCACAACAACACCGTCCCCGAGATGCCAGCACCGGAAGAAACGTCCAAGCGCAAGAAACAAAAACCAGCATACCTCTCAGACTTTCTATTATAAATTGTACCATGTATTGAAACAAATAAAAAAAAGGGGGAATTTATCGTCATGTCCCATTCAAATAACCCGCCACAGTGCGCGCCTGGATCCGCTAGCTGAGCGGCTGCCAGAGCGGAAGGAAGGGGCAGTAGGAAAGGGAACAAGAGAGAGAATAAAGAACTGTTGTGGAAACGAGACCTATCAATCTTGATCATATGAGAACCCGGCAATCCTACAAGACAACCCAATTGTAAGCACTCAAACAAAGAGAATACAACACTTACTACATCTCTAAAAAAGTTTTCCTATAAGTGAAAACACACAAAAAATAATCGTTTCCAACAAAGACTGTGTTTTGGCCAGCAGCCATGAGATAGACGGACGGGATAAACCATTGTTATGTTAGAGACGTTACCATCGTTTATCACTAATAGTCGTACCTAGAGTTACGATAAAACCCTTTTCTCAAAACAATTTCAGCCTGTGAAAAGAACTTCTTGACTTCCACATTACCAAGAGAAAAAAAGACACTTGGCATGTGACATTTAAAAGACAAAAAGTGTCAACCAAGTTCGATGATAAAAACACCGATGACCCAGCTTTAAATGTTAAAACAAACTCCTTCAGAGTTAACACTAGACAATTGAGGCACAAACTGAATTCAAATGTGGTTTAAAATAATATAATCATAGCACTGAATGCTCTTGTGATAGGACAACCATGTCAACCATCGCCCGAGAATTTCACGAGAACGTCAATTAGTGACAGCGATTTGAAGACTTAATGAGCTACTTAACCCTCAAGAACTAAGTCTACGAAAAAGTGTATGGTTTAATAACCAGGTTCAAATAAAATATTTCATTCCGACCATTTAGCGCACAGTACAATAACTGTCGGCCTTTGAAACAAGTGTGATTCTCTCCACGATTCCAAAGAATTAAAAAAGCATTCTTAACAGCTTCTTAAGGGTCATAATACAGACCATTAGCGTAAATTACAAGTATCGGTTTGTTACTTCTGGTCAGCATGACTTTACCGCGCTTAACTTAATGTTCATTTTTACGCTAACGCTCAGCGCTAAACCAATGGGAAGTCAGCAGTGTTAACATCGAAAAAAATTGGAGAAAAAAAACGTGAAATAACTATGAAGTATTTCTAACAAAGCTTGACTGTCAGTAAAAAAAAAGGAACAAATCGTATCCAACATAAGATTTGTATGGGCCAGCAGCTATTGATAAGCAGGCGGGCTACATCACTGTAATGTAAGTGGCGTATCCATCGTTTATAACAAATAGTCATACCTAGGATAATGACTAACCCTATTCTATAGGATGTTTCAGGCAGTTTTACAAACGTCCTGACTCTTACTTTACCAAGAGGCAAATAGGACCTTGTCATGTGACCTTTTAAAGTCGAAGAGTATTAACGAGAGACGATGATTAAAAACACCAGTAACCCAGCTTAAAAAGACACGAAATACTCATAAAGAGTAAATACAAGATCAATGAGGCACAAAATGACTTCGGTTTAAACCAGGCATTGAGCGCCTTCACAAAATAATCGGATATTAACCAGCTTCATGATGTAGTTTCAAAGGTAATTGAAAAAAATATAATCATAGCACAGACTGCTTTTGGTACAAGACAATCGTATGCGTGTCTGATCTGTCGACAATAACGCCACGGAGATCACGAAATCGACAAATAACTTTATTTTATTTGTAACTTGAAGCTACCGAACCGTAGTTGGTCTTCACTGCTAATAGAGTTTACAAGAATGTCAAAAAATGACAGCGATTATAGGACTACATGACTACTTATATCTTTTTGGGCCCAGAAAAGGCTTACTATGCAATAAAACAGTCAGCACACATAAAACTGTCGTTTGTTAAGGTAAGACGTCATTTTTGCGTGTGCCAGATTTTTGTAAATCTGATAGATTAATAATTATATTACTGCACATTTTTTGTGAATTTCTGCTTTTATCACCTGTTATGGCTCAGAACATGTTGGACATTTTACATAAATTACATAAGACATTTTTACATAAATTGCACTTTTTGCTTATGCGCGTTCACTTAGATGCAGATCTTTGCTTTTACAATCTTTTAGGAACACACAGTCTACCATTGTTTGTATGGTTTTGTTACAAGGTTGAGGTAAAATATTTCATTCCGACCATTTAGCGCACAGTATATAAACAAGGTGGATCTTCAAACAAACGTGAATCACCCCAGTTATTCAAAATAAAAAAGCATACTTCACAACTGCTTGAGGTTAATAATACAGACACGTTGCGTAAGTTACAAGTATCGGTTTGATAATGCAAGTCAGCCAGATTTAAGCCCGCTTAACCTAATAAAGAAATAAAGAGAAACAGATACATGCAAAATTTTGGTAACCTTACTACATCTCTAAAAAAGTTTTCCTGTAAGTGAAAACACACAAAAAATAATCGTTTCCAACAAAGACTGTATTTTGGCCAGCAGCCATGAGATAGACGGACGGGATAAACCATTGTTATGTTAGAGACGTTACTATCGTTTATCACTAATAGTCGTACCTAAAGATACGATAAAACCCTTTTCTCAAAACAATTTCAGCCTGTGAAAAGAACTTCTTGACTTCCACATTACCAAGAGAAAAAAAGACACTTGGCATGTGACATTTAAAAGACGAAAAGTGTCAACCAAGTTCGATGATAAAAACACCGATGACCCAGCTTTAAATGTTAAAACAAACTCCTTCAGAGTGAACACTTGACCATTGAGGCACAAACTGACTTCAAAGTTGGTTTAAAATAATATAATCATAGCACTGAATGCTCTTGTGATAGGACAACCATGTCAACCATCGCCCGAGAATTTCACGAGAACGTCAATTAGTGACAGCGATTTGAAGACTTAATGAGCTACTTAACCCTCAAGAACTAAGTCTTCGAATAAGTGTATGGTTTAATAACCAGGTTCAAATAAAATATTTCATTCCGACCATTTAGCGCACAGTACAATAACTGTCGGCCTTTGAAACAAGTGTGATTCTCTCCACGATTCCAAAGAATTAAAAAAGCATTCTTAACAGCTTCTTAAGGGTCATAATACAGACCATTAGCGTAAATTACAAGTATCGGTTTGTTACTTCTGGTCAGCATGACTTTACCGCGCTTAACTTAAGGTTAATTTTTACGCTAATGCTCAGCGCTTAACCAATAGGAAGTCAGCAGTATTAACTAACAAATTATTTCTACTAAAGTATTACTTAAAGTATTACTTCTTGAAGTATTTCTAACAAAGCTTGACTGTCGGTAAAAAAAAAAAGGAACAAGTCGTATCCAACATAAGATTTGTATGGGCCAGCAGCTAAAGGATAACCTGGCGGGCTACATCACTGTAATGTAAGTGGCGTATCCATCGTTCAAATCAAATAGTCATACCTAGGATAATGACTAACCCTATTCTATAGGATGTTTCAGGCAGTTTTACAAACGTCCTGACTCTTACTTTACCAAGAGGCAAATAGGACCTTGGCATGTGACCTTTTAAAGTCGAAGAGTATTAACGAGAGACGATGATTAAAAACACCAGTAACCCAGCTTAAAAAGCCACGAAATACTCATAAAGAGTAAATACAAGATCAATGAGGCACAAAATGACTTCGGTTGAAACCAGGCATTGAGCGCCTTCACAAAATAATCGGATATTAACCAGCTTCATGATGTAGTTTCAAAGGTAATTTAAAAAAATATAATCATAGCACAAACTGCTTTTGGTACAAGACAATCGTATGCGTGTCTGATCTGTCGACAATAACGCCACGGAGATCACGAAATCGACAAATAACTTCATTTTATTTGTAACTTGAAGCAACCGAGCCGTAGTTGGTCTTCACTGCTAGTAGAGTTTACAAGAATGTCAATAAATGACAGCGATTAGAAGACTACATGCACTACTTATTTCTTTTTTGGGCCCAGAAAAGGCTAACTATGCAATAAAACAGTCAGCACACATTAAACTGTCGTTTGTTAAGGTATGACGTCATTTTGCGCCAACTGCGTTTGCTATATTTTTTAAATCTGATTGATAGCTAATTGTACTACTGCAAATTTTTTTGTGCATTTCTGCTTTTATCACCTGTTATGGCTCAGAAAATGTTGGTTCTTAAGACATTTTACCATAAATCGCACTAATTGCTTATGCACGTTCACTAAGATGCAGATCTTAAGAGCAACTCTGAAGGCCTACCTCATAGAAAAATGTTTTTATAGTACAAAAGAACTGTTTTATGTAAAATGATACGACTGTGATATACCATTGCTATTGAATTTATTGTACATATTTATTGACTTGTGATATTATGAAACCATGGGTATTTTATCTCGATTGTACATCCATTTATGTAACACCTTGACTTGCCAAAAACCAAGGAATTGGTATCTTGGAAAAAATAAGTTAAATAAAAAAAAAAAATAAAAGATCTTTGCCCCTAAAATCTTTTCAGAACGCAGTCTACCATTGTTTGTATGGTTTTATTACAAGGTTGAGGTAAAATATTTCATTCCGACCATTTAGCGCACAGTAGAAAATGAAGGCGGATCGTAAAAAAAATGTGAATCACCCCAGTAATTCAAATAAAAAAAAGCATTCTTTACAGCTGCTTGAGGTTAATAATACAGACACGTTGCGTAAGTTACAAGTATCGGTTTGATAATGCTAGTCAGCAAGATTTAAGCACGCTTAACCTTATTAAGAAATGAAGATAAAGAGATACATACAAAATTTTGTTAACTTTGGTACATCTCTTAAAAAGCTTTCCTGTAAATGAAAATACAAAGAAATAATCGTTTCCAACAAAGACTGTGTTTTTGCCAGCAGCCATGGGATATACGGACGGGATAAACCACTGTTATGTTAGAGACGTTACCATCGTTTATCACAAATAGTCGTACCTAGTGTTATGATAAACCCTTTTCTCAAAACATTTTCAGCCTGTTAAAAGAACTTCTTGACTTCCACATTACCAGAGCAAAAAAGGAACTTAGCATGTGGCCTTTAAAAGACGAAGAGTGTAAACCAAGTTCGATGATAAAAACACTGGTGACCCAGCTTTAAAAGACACAACATACAGCCACAGATTGAACACGAGACCATTGAGGCACAAACCGACTTTAAAGGTGGTTTGAAATAATATCATCATAGCACTGAATGCTCTTGTGATAAGACAACCATGTTTGGGTCTGATCTGTCGACATTAACGTGACGGGATTCACGACATTAACATTAACTTCCATTTATTTTGTAACTTTAGACGACCACACCGTAGCAGGTCTTTATCATCGAGAATTTCACGAGAACGTCAATTAGAGACAGCGATTTGAAGACTTAATGAGCTTCTTAACCCTCAAGAACTAAGTCTACGAATAAGTGTATGGTTTGATAACCAGGTTCAAATAAAATATTTCATTCCGACCATTTAGCGCACAGTACAATAACAAACAATAACACGATTCTAAAGAATAAAAAGAGCATTCTTTACAGCTTCTTAAGGGTCATAATACAGACCTTTAGCATAAATTACCAGTATCGGTTTGATACTTCTGGTCAGCAAGATTTTACCGCGCTTAACTTAAATTTTATTTTTACGCTAACGTTCAGCGCTAAACCAATGGGAAGTCAGCAGTGTTAACATCGAAAGAAATAGGAGAAAAAATACGTGAAATTTTTTTTTATTCATGAAGTATTACTAACAAAGCTTAAATGTCGGTGAAAAAAAGGAAAAGTCGTATCCAACATAAGATTTGTATGGGCCAGCAGCTAAAGGATAACCTGGCGGGCTACATCACTGTAATGTTAGTGGCATAACCATCGTTTATAACAAATAGTCATACCTAGGATAATGACTAACCCTATTCTATAGGATGTTTCAGGCAGTTTTACAAACGTTCTGACTCTTACTTTACCAAGAGGCAAATAGGACCTTGGCATGCGACCTTTAAAAGTCGAAGAGTATTAACGAGAGACGATGATTAAAAACACCAGTGACCCAGCTTAAAAAGACACGAAATACTCATAAAGAGTAAATACAAGATCAATGAGGCACAAAATGACTTCGGTTGAAACCAGGCATTGAGCGCCTTCACAAAATAATCGGATATTAACCAGCTTCATGATGTAGTTTCGAAGGTAATTTTAAAAAATATAATCATAGCACAAACTGCTTTTGGTACAAGACAATCGTATGCGTGTCTGATCTGTCGACAATAACGCCACGGAGATCACGAAATCGACAAAAAACTTCATTTTATTTGTAACTTGAAGCAACCGAACCGTAGTTGGTCTTCACTGCTAGTAGAGTTTACAAGAATGTCAATAAATGACAGCGATTAGAAGACTACATGCACTACTTATTTCTTTTTGGGCCCAGAAAAGGCTGCCTATGCTATAAAACAGTCAGCATACATGAAACTGTCGTTTGTTAAGGATAGACGTCATTTTTGCGTTTGCCAGATTTTTGGAAATCTGATTGATTTATAATTATATTACTGCACATTTTTTGTGCATTTCTGCTCTTTTCACATGTTGTCGCTCAGGACATGTTGGTGCTTAAGACATTTTTACATAAATCGCACTATTTGCTTATGCGCGTTCACTTGGATGCAGATCTTTGCTTTTACAATCTTTTAAGAACATAGTCTACCATTGTTTGTATGGTTTTACTACAAGGTTCAGGTAAAATATTTCATTCCGACCATTTAGCGCACAGTACAATAACTGTCGGCCTTTAAAACAAGGGTGATTCTCTCCACGATTCCAAAGAATTAAAAAAGCATTCTTAACAGCTTCTTAAAGGTCATAATACAGACCTTTAGCGTAAATTACAAGTATCGGTTTGATACTTCTGGTCAGAAAGATTTTACCGCGCTTAACTTAAGGTTTATTTTTACGCTAACGCTCAGCGCTAAACCAATGGGAAGTCAGCAAAGTTAACATCAAAAAAAATAGGAGAAAAAAAACGTGAAATGTTTTTTGAACCATGAAGTATTTCGAACAAAGCTTGACTGTCGGTAAAAAAAAGACTCTTAAATTGCACTATTTGCTTATGCGCGTTCACTTAGATGCAGATCTTTGCTTTTACAATCTTTTAAGGACACAGTCTACCATTGTTTGTATGGTTTTATTACAAGGTTGAGGTAAAATATTTCATTCCGACCATTTAGCGCACAGTATATAAACAAGGTGGATCTTAAAACAAAGGTGAATCACCACAGTAATTCAAAATAAAAAAAGCATACTTCACAGCTGCTTGAGGTTTATAATACAGACACGTTGCGTAAGTTACAAGTATCGGTTTGATAATGCAAGTCAGCAAGATTTAAGCCCGCTTAACCTAATAAAGAAATAAAGAGAAACAGATACATGAAAGAGATTTTTAACCTTACTACATCTCTAAAAAAGTTTTCCTGTAAGTGAAAACACACAAAAAATAATCGTTTCCAACAAAGACTGTGTTTTGGCCAGCAGCCATGAGATAGACGGACGGGATAAACCACTGTTATGTTAGAGACGTTACCATCGTGTATCACTAATAGTCGTCCCTAGAGTTACGATTAAACCCTTTCTCAACAATGTCAGCCTGTGAAAAGAACTTCTTGACTTCCACATTACCAAGAGAAAAAAAAAACTTGGCATGTGACATCTAAAAGACGAAAATTGTCAACCAAGTTCGATGATAAAAACACCGATGACCCAGCTTTAAATGTTAAAACAAACTCCTTCAGAGTAAACACTAGGCCATTGAGGCACAAACTAACTTCAAAGTTGGTTTAAAATAATATAAGCATAGCACTGAATGCTCTTGTGATAGGACAACCATGTCAACCATCGCCCGAGAATTTCACGAGAACGTCAATTAGTGACAGCGATTTGAAGACTTAATGAGCTACTTAACCCTCAAGAACTAAGTCTACGAAAAAGTGTATGGTTTAATAACCAGGTTCAAATAAAATATTTCATTCCGACCATTTAGCGCACAGTACAATAACTGTCAGACTTTGAAACAAGTGTGATTCTCTCCACGATTTCAAAGAATTAAAAAAGCATTCTTAACAGCTTCTTTAGGGTCATAATACAGACCTTAAGCGTAAATTACAAGTATCGGTTTGATACTTCTGGTCAGCAAGATTTTACCGCGCTTAACTTAATGTTTATTTTTACGCTAACGCTCAGCGCTAAACCAATGGGAAGTCAGCAGTGTTAACATAAAAAAAAAAATAGGAGAAAAAAAACGTGAAATGTTTTTTTAACCATAAAGTATTTCTAACAAAGCTTGACTGTCGGTAAAAAAAAGGAACAAGTCGAATCCAACATAAGATTTGTATGGGCCAGCAGCTAAAGGATAAGCCGGCGGGCTACATCCCTGTAATGTTAGTGGCGTAACCATCGTTTATAACAAATAGTCATACCAAGGATAATGACTAACCCTATTCTATAGGATGTTTCAGGCAGTTTTACAAACGTCCTGACTCTTACTTTACCAAGAGGCAAATAGGACCTTGGCATGTGACCTTTTAAAGTCGAAGAGTATTAACGAGAGACGATGATTAAAAACACCAGTAACCCAGCTTAAAAAGCCACGAAATACTCATAAAGAGTAAATACAAGATCAATGAGGCACAAAATGACTTCGGTTGAAACCAGGCATTGAGCGCCTTCACAAAATAATCGGATATTAACCAGCTTCATGATGTAGTTTCAAAGGTAATTTAAAAAAATATAATCATAGCACAAACTGCTTTTGGTACAAGACAATCGTATGCGTGTCTGATCTGTCGACAATAACGCCACGGAGATCACGAAATCGACAAATAACTTCATTTTATTTGTAACTTGAAGCAACCGAACCGTAGTTGGTCTTCACTGCTAGTAGAGTTTACAAGAATGTCAATAAATAACAGCGATTAGAAGACTACATGCACTACTTATTTCTTTTTGGGCCCAGAAAAGGCTTACTATGCAATAAAATAGTCAGCACACATAAAACTGTCGTTTGTTAAGGTAAGACGTCATTTTTGCGTTTGCCGGATTTTTGTAAATCTGATTGATTTATAATTATATTACTGCACATTTTTTGTGCATTTCTTCTTTTATCACCTGTTATGGCTCAGAACATGTTGGTGCTTAAGACATTTTACCATAAATCGCACTACTTGCTTATGCACGTTCATCAAGATACAGATCTTTGCCTCTAAAATCTTTTAAGAACGCAGTCTCCCATTGTTTGTATGGTTTTATTACAAGGTTGAGGAAAAATATTTCATTCCGACCATTTAGCGCACAGTATATAAACAAGGTGGATCGTAAAACAAATGTGAATCACCCCAGTAATTCAAAATAAAAAAAGCATACTTCACAGCTGCTTGAGGGTAATAATACAGACACGTTGCGTAAGTTACAAGCATCGGTTTGATAATGCTAGTCAGCTAGATTTTAGCACGCTTAACCTTATAAAGAAATAAAGAGAAAGAGATACATACAAAATTTTGTTAACTCTACTTCATCTCTTAAAAAGCTTTCCTGTAAATGAAAATACATAGAAATAATCGTTTTTAACAAAGACTGTGTTTTGGCCAGCAGCCATGGGATAGACGGACGGGATAAACCACTGTTATGTTAGAGACGTTACCATCGTTTATCACAAATAGTCGTACCTAGTGTTATGATAAACCCTTTTCTCAAAACATTTTCAGCCTGTTAAAAGAACTTCTTGGCTTCCACATTACCAGAGAAAAAAAGGAACTTAGCATGTGGCCTTTAAAAGACGAAGAGTGTGAACCAAGTTCGATGATCAAAACACTGGTGACCCAGCTTTAAAAGACACAACATACACCCACAGAGTGAACACGACACCATTGAGGCACAAACCGACTTTAAAGGTGGTTTGAAATAATATAATTATAGCACTGAATGCTCTTGTGATAAGACAACCATGTTTGGGTCTGATCTGTCGACATTAACGTGACGGGATTCACGACATTAACATTAACTTCCATTTATTTTGTAACTTTAGACGACCACACCGTAGCAGGTCTTTATCATCGAGAATTTCACGAGAACGTCAATTAGTGACAGCGATTTGAAGACTTAATGAGCTACTTAACCCTCAAGAAGTAAGTCTACGAATAAGTGTATGGTTTGATAACCAGGTTCAAATAAAATATTTCATTCCGACCATTTAGCGCACAGTACAATAACAAACAATAACACGATTCCAAAGAATAAAAAGAGCATTCTTTACAGCTTCTTAAGGGTCATAATACAGACCTTCAGCGTAAGTTACAAGTATCGGTTTGATAATTCTGGTCAGCAAGATTTAACCGCGCTTAACTTACGTTTAATACTAACGCTAACACTCAGCGCTAAACCAATTGGAAGTCAGCAGATTTAACATCGAAAAAAATAGGAGAAAAAAATACATGAAATATTTTTTTAACCATGCAATATTTCTAACAAAGCTTGACTGTCGGTATAAAAACGAAACAAGTTGTATTCAACAAAAGATTTGTTTGGGCCAGCAGTCAAAGGATAAGCCGGCGGGCTACATCACTGTAATGTAAGTGGCGTAACCATCGTTTATAATAAATTGTCATACTTAGGATAATGACTTACCCTATTCTAAAGGATGTTTCAGGCAGTATTACAAACATCCTGACTCTAATTTTACCAAGAGGCAAATAGGACCTTGGCATGTGACCTTTAAAAGACGAAGAGTATTAACGAGGGACGATGATTAATTACACCAGTGGCCAAGCTCAAAAAGACACGAAGTTCTCATAAAGAGTAAAGACAAGACCAATGAGGTTCTAAATTACTTTAGATTGAACCATGTTTTGTGCGCATTTTTCAAAAGAGTCTTATTAAAACCAGCTTCATGATGAAGTTTCAAAGATAATTTGAAAAGTTATAATCATAGTACAGATTGCTCTTGTTACAAGTTAACCGTTTTCGTGTCACAAGACAAGTCAACCCCGCTAGAAAAGACACACCAGTAAGAAGTCAGCAGTGTATACATAATTAAGAAATAAAATAAATAAATACATGATATATCTTGTTTACCTTATCTCTCACAATGCCTTACTGTTAGTAAAAAACAAGGAAAATAGTCGTTTCCAACAAAGGATGTGTTTGGGCTAGCAGCTGTGGGATGGGCCGATGGGCTACATCACTGTTATAATAGTGGCGAGACCATCGCTCATAATAAATAGTTGAACCTTCGGTAATGATTTCCCCGTTTTCTAAAGGATTTTTCAGCCTGTGTTAAAAACTTCGTAACTCCAACTTTAACAAGAGGAAAAAAGGAATTTCGCATGTTTTATTTAAAATCGAATGAATGTAACCAAGTCCGGTGATATAAAACACCAGTGACCCAACATTAAAACCTACAATGACTGCTGCAGAGTAAACACGAGATCAATGAGGCACAAAATGGTTTCAACTCAAACCAAGTTTTTTTGTGAGCCTTCACAAGAGTTTCTGATGTTAACCAGCTTCATGATGATGTTTCGAAGGTAATTTGAAAAAATATAATCATAGCACAGACAAGACAACCGTGTTCGTGTCTGATCCGTCGAGATTAACGTGACGGAATTCACGACATGAACAAATAACGTCCATCTATTTTGTAACTTTAGGCGACCACATTGTAGCTGGTCTTCAGAAGGTCAACAGACATTGAATTGTCTTTAATTAAAGTAAGACATTTTTTTTACGTTGAATGTGTATTTCAGATTTATTAAATCTGATTGATTTATTATTATATTAATTCAAATATTTTGTGCATTTCTGCTCTAGTCGCATGTTGTGGCCCAGAACACGGCGGTGCATAAGACATTTAGACATAAATCGCATTATTTTCTTATGCGCTTTCAATTAGATTAAGATCTATGCGTTTACAATCTTTTCAGAACATAGTCTACGAATGTCTGTATGGTTTTAATACAAGGTTAAGATACAATATTTCATTCTGACTACTGAGCGCACAGTAAAAAAAAGTGGGCATTATTATTCCATTATTATTCCATTATTCCAAAGAATACAAGGCGCATTCTGTACTGTTGCTTAAGTGTCATAATACAGACACCTTGCGTTAGAGTCAAGTATCGGTTTTACAGATAAGAAATAAGAGACACAAATACCTGAAATATTTTTTTTACCTTTCAATATCTCTAAAAAAACTGTACTGATGCAAAGATGCATCAAGTACTTAAGTTCATCAAGATGCAAGATGCCCAAGTACTTATAAAATAGACTAAATTTCAAAGACCACGAACATAATTCTAGATCAGAATAAACTTCGTGTGTAGAAGGTAACGCTATTAATGGTTTATTTTATAGAGGAGTAAGAAAATATTGTGTACTTCCTGCAAACATCCAGGGTGAGGCAGACTTTGTTGAGTTTAGTAGAAAATTAGAAAGCTTTGTTAGTATCTTAGTAAAAATTTAAGCTCAGAAATTACAAAAATGTAAAATGTACTGTAAATAGCATTATTTTGTTAAATAAGCAACTTCAAAACAAAACAAAAAAACAGAAACTAGTCGTTTCCAACAAAAGATTTGTTTGCGCCAGCAGCCATGGGATAGGCCGACGGGCTACATCATGTGATGTATGTGGCGTAACCATCGTTTATCACAAATAATCGTTCCTAGGGTAATGATTAACCCTTCTCTGAAGGATGTTTCAGTCTATATTAAGAACATTTTTTACTCCAACTTTTCCAAAAGGAAAAGGGTACTTGGCATGTTACATTTAAAAGACGAAGAGTGTTAACCAAGTCCGAGGAAAAAAACACCAGTGACCCAGGATGAAAAGCCACGACGTACTCCTACAGAGTAAACACGAGACCAATGAGGCACAAAACGACTTCAACTTGTATCATATTATTTGTGCGCCTTGACAAAAGTTGCTGAACGTTATTAGCTTCATGATAAAGTTTCAAAGGTGATTTGAAAAAATATAAACATCGTATTATTATATTACTGCTATTTTTTTGTGCATTTATGCATTTGTCACATAGTGTGGCTCAGTACACGACGATGCACAAGACCATGAGACATAATTGAAATTACTAAGAATTGACTAAGATTTAGATCTCAGCCTTTAATTTCTTGTCAGAACTTAGTCTATGAAAGTTTGTATTTTTTTAATACAAGTTTTGGATAAAATATTTCATTTGACTTTTTTCGCCCAGTATACGAAATATAGCGGTATTCAAAAGAAATTTGATTCTTTTTAGTTCACGATATAAACAAGCGCAACATCAAAAGTTGCTTGTGGGTCATAATACATACACTTGGCGTTAGTTACAAGTATCGGTAGTGCCTTTTATTCCTACCATATACTCTCACCAGCACTCTCTTATCTCTTACGTGACATCATCCAGGTACAAGATAATTTGATTTCTATGAAGCAAGAGCTGAAATTCTTAATAGAGTGAAACCTTAAAACTATTGAAGAAAATGCAAATGTATCAGTGAGGGGGTGGAATATTTAGGGCACATCTTTGGCAGACCTTGGAATTCATCTCAGTAAATTAGCATTAAAAAAAAGAGTGAAAAGGCCAGTGATGTACGTACGTAGATGCAAATTGCATGGTTCACAACGAGGTTCAAACGACGCAAGCCGAGAATGCTATTAGCGTAAAAGGCAATAACCTTAAGAAGTAAGAACCAAGGAAACTAACATGTGCAGAGGAATAGCGGGAATGTTGCAGGAATTAGTTCATTACTCAGAACTATAGTACTACAACACTTTTACTAAAGTTGCTTTCCAGGGAACCTAATTAGTTTAGCTTTTAGGCTTTTGTAAGGAAAACCAGTCACATACAAAATTCATGAGTTTTATACCCAAGTTGAACTTCAAGTTCGTCTATGAACTGCAAATGTGTAAAGTGGTATCATCCCTTTCGAGGAGAGCTGAGGCTGAATTTTGCACATTCCCGCGTGGGAGATTTATTCAGTTACGCGAGTAGTGAGGAGTGGTCTTGTGGAAATCCTTATTATATCATGCAAACTATCAGGAATGTAACGATACAAATTAGATATAGCTGTTGGAAGGGCCAAGAAGTTGGAGTAAATATTTTATGACCTGTTACATCAAAGCGGACAATAAAGTCGAGGTTGCCCAGTACATTGACCTAACCCAGGACACCATTCTGAACACTAAAGTCGATACCTGGACCAAAACATCAATGTGGCCGGTAATCTTGAGGTAGAACAGAACTGAACCAGATTTTTCCAGAGGAAGATGACAAAGAAGTAGCCCATTACATTAGCTAGAAAATAGCCTCTTTAATGAACGCTTAAGTCGACAAGTAAATTTTTCAGAACCGAAGGCAGACCAGAAAAAAAACTCAAAAGAGGAATATGACGTCAGACACAAAAAACCGATGGAACCAGCTTTTTCAAGATACTTCGTTGTTTGGGCATTCACTGGTTGACGGCGCACACATTTTTCATTTCTTCTGAGTGGTATCTTCTCCGTTTGTACTTCTTTTAGATGAAATCAACAATATATATATATATATAAGAACCAATGTAAAAAATAGATCCGTCCACAACGCAGGGTGTGTTTGAGCTAGCATCCAAGGGACGGGACGCAATATAGAGGAATACTGTTTCTATATCTTGTACCATCCAAGACCAGATCGCAGCTTAATAGGTGAAGTCAAACCCCGACATGAAAATCAACCCTCGAACTGACGGAAGACGGTCCAGACGGAAGACGGTCCAGATGGAAGTCCAGAAGTTTTCCAATTGAACTAGTCTAAGAATAAAGGCCGAGTTTCTTACACAAAACCAATCATCGATTTCAAGGTGTTTTTACATGCTATGGAAGTGCATCTCGTGACTTACGAACACTTAGGCAAACTATGGTACTGTCCAATGTGTGCTCTTCAACACCTCAGCTTCACCATCAGCAGATTGCCACTACTTTTGGATTGCCTTCCTTACAGGCCACATTCCGTACTGTTTTTAGGACAGAAAAAGCAACATCAGAATCAGCTCCCTAGCAGAATCACCAAAAAAAAACCAAAAACCATACAATCTGAATCTTAATCATATTTTTTATGCCCTATGAGATTTTTCTAGTAGATTTTACAAGTTAAAAAATTCCTCGAGAAGTATATGATTTCTTTATTATACTTGTGGAGAGTAGCTATTATTTGTATCACTTGGATTTATGTTAAATGTAGCTGCAGTGTAGATTGTTAGTATATGTCTATTTATTGGACTATTGCTATTCACGAAATATAATTAGTCTTTAAAAGCCACCAACGTTCCTTTCCTTTTTGATATTTAAAACTCTGGAGATCTTCAAAGTCTGACATCTATAGCCTTAGGCTCCCACACAATTGTTACCATTATTTACTAAATTCAAATTTATTATCAAATTTACCAAATGTTTTAATTTATTTTTGTTTACCAATCATACCAAGTGTATTTAGCCTTTTAAGTGCTTTGTCACAGTTGTTCGATGAAAAATCAACTACCAGAAGGCTGGGGTGTAACTTATATTGTTCGTCTACAAATTTTAACTCATGAATAAAATATATTAAAAACTGGAATCATGTTACGGGAATCTTACAGTAAGTGAGTTTTTTAAAGCTGCTTTCTTTGCAAACAAAGGCATTTATTGGAGGTTATGTATGTTGGCAAAGTTTATAAAAGCAACGTCAAAAGCATTGTGCAATCCATCCCTATAGTTGTCCCGATTGTAGAGACAAAACAGATTCAGAAATCTATGGCATGCCGCTGGATAAAGGATTTCGCTTCCACGTTATGATTCGAGTTCAAAGACTGATTCTAAATATGATCTCCTTGAAAATATGAACTCCACTAAAGTCAGTTTGGAGTCACGAAAATGCAGTAAAATGTCATGAAAATGCAGGTTCTACAGCCATTGCACGAAGGGCACTCAGGGGTCTTGCTCAAAGTCATTATTTCTGGTAGCCAGGCGTAGACCAGGATATCAAAGAATTGTATAGCACATTGCCCTTGCAGTTAACAGGTGTCATTGAAGCATGTCATTACCTTTGAGTTGGCCAAGGTCAACAAATTCAAGGCAATGTTTACACTACTATGACGGCAAGAACGCAAATAAAAGCAATCAGTGGACAGCACTCATCAGGGCCGCACGCATGCAATTCACCGCCAGGAATTATACTTGAGACTTAACTTGTACAGCGATGGAAATCAAATCAGAATGGTTTAGGTAGCAGCTGGAATTCTAATGCGTAAAGGACGCAAATTGGAGCAACATTTCGGTAAGTGCAGAAATAAAGTGTCCAAGTATCAAAGCATGATACATTAATATCACTGAAAAAAAAAAGGTCTGTCCACAAGTTGAGGCGTGTTTGGGCCAGCATCCAAGGGACTGGATGAAATATAGAGGAGAATCAAGAGGACGATTCTTACTGTAAGTTTATTTTTTGGGCTCTCTGACCCGTCACCTGCGGATGTATCCTGATTAAGTTACCTTTTATTATCAAAATGTATAGCACATTTATAGCATCCCCATAATTTTAATTATGGCATGCCGCCGGGTAAAGGATTTCGCTTCAACGTTATGATTCGAGTTCAAAGACCTATTCAATACGATCTTCTTTAAAATATTAACTCCCCTTCGTTTGAAGTCACCATGTAGGAATACGTGTCTTTATACCTACGGCTGTTTTTTGACAGCTTGAGTAAAGCCCATCTTAAATTGATCGTTTATCAAGGAGTGAACCAAACTTTAATTCCAACTTAAATTGGTCATCCAAACTTACGACAGTTGGCAACTCACACAAATGCCCAATTGCAAGTATATACTGACGCTCTCATTCGAGAATTTTTAACTTTTCATGCTATTTCTAAGCAAAGTAAAAAAATTAAGTCTAACATTATAGCTGGGAGCATTAAATCGGTATGCAAATGTCTTCATGAATAAAAAGCAAATTTTCAGTACCAATAGGTTAAGATCAACTGACTGGATCCTATGGACTGTCCAGGTTATTTCCGATCAGCAAAATGGATTCAATGCTCTATCCAGGTTATTTAAGATCAACTGGCTGGATCCTATGCTCTATCCAGGTTAATTGAGATCAGCTGGCTGGATCCTATGCTCTATCCAGGTTATTTGAGATCAACTGGCTGGATCCTATGCTCTATCCAGGTTATTAAAGATCAGCTGGCTGGATCTTATAAAATGCCAAGGTTATTTGAGATCAGCTGGCTGGATCCTATGCTCTATCCAGGTTATTTGAGATGAACTGGCTGGATCCAATGCTCTATCCAGGTTATTTGAGATCAGCTGGCTGGATCTTATGAAATACCCAGGTTATTTGAGATCAGCTAGCTGGATCCTATGCTCTATCCAGGTTATTTGAGATCAGCTTGCCGGATCCTATGCTCTATCCAAGTTATTTGAGATCAGCTGACTGAATCCTACGCTCTATCCAAATTAACTAGGATCAACTTGCTTGATACTATGCTCTATTCAGGTTATTTGAGTTAAGCTGGCTGGATCCTATGCTCTATTCAGGTTATTTGAGATCAGCTGGCTGGATCCTATGCTCTATCCAGGTTCTTACTAATCAGCTGGCTGGATCCTATGCTCTATCCAGGTTATTTGAGCTCAGCTGGCTGGATCCTATGCTCTATCCAGGTTATTTGAGATAAGCTGGCTGGATCCTATGCTCTATCTAGGTTATTTAAGATCTGCTGGCTGGATCCTATGCTCTATCCAGGTTATTTGCGATCAAATCGCTGAATCCTATGCTCTATCCCGGCTATTTGAGATCTACTGGCTAGATCCTATACTCTATCCAGGATATTTAAGATCTGCTGGCTAGATCCTATACTCTATCCAGGTTCTTTGCGATCAAATCGCTGGATCATATGCTCTATCCAAGTTGTTTGAGATCAGATGGCTGGATCCTACGCTCTCTCCAGGAAATTTGAAAAAAGCTGACTGGATCCTACGCACTATTCAGGTTATTTGAGATCAGCTGGCTGAATATTTTGCTCATTCCAGGTTATTTGACATCAGCTGGTATGATCCTATGCTCTTTCCAGGTTATTAACGATCAGCTGGCTAGATCCAATGCTCTATGCAAGTTATTTGAGATCAGCTTGCTGGAACCTATGCTCTATCCAGGTTATTTAAGATCAACTGGCTGGATCCTATGCTCTATCCAGGTTAATTGAGATCAGCTGGCTGGCTCTTATGAAATGCCAAGGTTATTTGAGATCAGCTGGCTAGATCCTATGCTCTATCCAGGTTATTTGAGATCAACTAGCTGGATCCTATGCTCTATCCAGGTTATTAACGATCAGCTGGCTAGATCCAATGCTCTATGCAAGTTATTTGAGATCAGCTTGCTGGAACCTATGCTCTATCCAGGTTATTTAAGATCAACTGGCTGGATCCTATGCTCTATCCAGGTTAATTGAGATCAGCTGGCTGGCTCTTATGAAATGCCAAGGTTATTTGAGATCAGCTGGCTAGATCCTATGCTCTATCCAGGTTATTTGAGATCAACTGGCTGGATCCTATGCTCTATCCAGGTTATTTGAGATCAGCTGGCTAGATCTTATGAAATGCCAAGGTTATTTGAGATCAGCTGGCTGGATCCTATGCTCTATCCAGGTTATTTGGGATCAATTGGCTGGATCCTATGCTCTATCCAGGTTATTTGAGATCAGCTTGCCGGATCCTATGCTCTATCCAAGTTATTTGAGATCAGCTGACTGAATCCTACGCTCTATCCAAATTAACTTGGATCAACTTGCTTGATACTATGCTCTATTCAGGTTATTTGAGATCAGCTGGCTGGATCCTATGCTCTATCCAGGTTCTTACTATTTAGCTGGCTGGATCCTATGCTCTATCCAGGTTATTTGAGCTCAGCTGGCTGGATCCTATGCTCTATCCAGGTTATTTGAGATGAGCTGGCTGGATCCTATACTCTATCCAGGTTATTTGAGATAAGCTGGCTGGATCCTATGCTCTATCCAGGTTCTTACTGATCAGCTGGCTGGATCCTATACTCTATCCAGGTTATTTAAGCTTAGCTGGCTCGATCCTATGTTCTATCCAGGTTATTTGAGAGAAGCTGGCTGGATCCTTTGCTCTATCCAGGTTATTTGCGATCAAATCGCTGAATCCTGTGCTCTATCCAGGATATTTAGGATCTGCTGGCTTGATCCTATACTCTATCCAGGTTCTTTGCGATCAAATCGCTGGATCATATGCTCTATCCAAGTTGTTTGAGACGAGCTGGCTGGATATTATGCTCTCTCCAGGAAATTTGAAAAAAGCTGACTGGATCCTACGCACTATTCAGGTTATTTGAGTTAAGCTGGCTGGATCCTATGCTCTATTCAGGTTATTTGAGATCAGCTGGCTGGATCCTATGCTCTATCCAGGTTCTTACTAATCAGCTGGCTGGATCCTATGCTCTATCCAGGTTATTTGAGCTCAGCTGGCTGGATCCTATGCTCTATCCCGGCTATTTGAGATCTACTGGCTAGATCCTATACTCTATCCAGGATATTTAAGATCTGCTGGCTAGATCCTATACTCTATCCAGGTTCTTTGCGATCAAATCGCTGGATCATATGCTCTATCCAAGTTGTTTGAGATCAGATGGCTGGATCCTACGCTCTCTCCAGGAAATTTGAAAAAAGCTGACTGGATCCTACGCACTATTCAGGTTATTTGAGATCAGCTGGCTGTATCCTATGCTCTATCCAGGTTATTAACGATCAGCTGGCTAGATCCAATGCTCTATGCAAGTTATTTGAGATCAGCTTGCTGGAACCTATGCTCTATCCAGGTTATTTAAGATCAACTGGCTGGATCCTATGCTCTATCCAGGTTAATTGAGATCAGCTGGCTGGCTCTTATGAAATGCCAAGGTTATTTGAGATCAGCTGGCTAGATCCTATGCTCTATCCAGGTTATTTGAGATCAACTGGCTGGATCCTATGCTCTATCCAGGTTATTTGAGATCAGCTGGCTAGATCTTATGAAATGCCAAGGTTATTTGAGATCAGCTGGCTGGATCCTATGCTCTATCCAGGTTATTTGGGATCAATTGGCTGGATCCTATGCTCTATCCAGGTTATTTGAGATCAGCTTGCCGGATCCTATGCTCTCTCCAAGTTATTTGAGATCAGCTGACTGAATCCTACGCTCTATCCAAATTAACTTGGATCAACTTGCTTGATACTATGCTCTATTCAGGTTATTTGAGATCAGCTGGCTGGATCCTATGCTCTATCCAGGTTTTTACTATTTAGCTGGCTGGATCCTATGCTCTATCCAGGTTATTTGAGCTCAGCTGGCTGGATCCTATGCTCTATCCAGGTTATTTGAGATGAGCTGGCTGGATCCTATACTCTATCCAGGTTATTTGAGATAAGCTGGCTGGATCCTATGCTCTATCCAGGTTCTTACTGATCAGCTGGCTGGATCCTATACTCTATCCAGGTTATTTAAGCTTAGCTGGCTCGATCCTATGTTCTATCCAGGTTATTTGAGAGAAGCTGGCTGGATCCTTTGCTCTATCCAGGTTATTTGCGATCAAATCGCTGAATCCTGTGCTTTATCCAGGATATTTAGGATCTGCTGGCTTGATCCTATACTCTATCCAGGTTCTTTGCGATCAAATCGCTGGATCATATGCTCTATCCAAGTTGTTTGAGACCAGCTGGCTGGATCCTATGCTCTCTCCAGGAAATTTGAAAAAAGCTGACTGGATCCTACGCACTATTTAGGTTATTTGAGATCAGCTGGCTAAATATTTTGCTCATTCCAAGTTATTTGACATCAGCTGGTATGATCCTATGCTCTATCCAGGTTATTAAGGATCAGCTGGCTAGATTCTATGCTCTATGCAAGTTATTTAAGATCAGCTTGCTGGAACCTATGCCTTATCCAGGTTATTTAAGATCAACTGGCTGGATCCTATGCTCTATCCAGGTTAATTGAGATCAGCTGGCTGGCTCTTATGAAATGCGAAGGTTATTTGAGATCAGCTGGCTGGATCCTATGCTCTATCCAAGTTGTTTGAGATCAGCTGACTGAATCCTACGCTCTATCTAAATTAACTAGGATCAACTTGCTTGACACTATGCTCTATTCAGGTTATTTGAGTTAAGCTGGCTGGATCCTATGCTCGATCCAGGTTCTTACTAATCAGCTGGCTGGATCCTATGCTCTATCCAGGTTATTTGAGCTCAGCTGGCTGGATCCTATGCTCTATCCTGGTTATTTGAGATGAGCTGGCTGGATCCTATACTCTATCCAGGTTATTTGAGATAAGCTAACTGGATCCTATGCTCTTTCTAGGTTCTTACTGATCAACTGGCTGGATCCTATACTCTATCCAGGTTATTTGAGCTTAGCTGGCTGGCTCCTATGTTCTATCCAGGTTATTTGAGATAAGCTGGCTGGATCCTATGCTCTATCCAGGTTATTTGCGATCAAATCGCTGAATCCTATGCTCTATCCAGGTTGTTTGAGATCTGCTGTCTGGATTCTATGCTCTATCCCGGCTATTTGAGATCTACTGGCTAGATCCTATGTTCTATCCAGGATATTTTTTAGATCTGCTGGCTGGATCCTATACTCTATCCAGGTACTTTGCGCTCAAATAGATGGATCATATGCTCTATCCAAGTTGTTTGAGATCAGCTGGCTGGATCCTATGCTCTCTCCAGGTTATTTGAAAAAAGCTGACTTGATCCTACGCACTATTCAGGTTATTTGAGATCAGCTGGCTGAATATTTTGCTCATTATAGGTTATTTGACATCAGCTGGTATGATCGTATGCTCTTTCCAGGTTATTAAGGATCAGCTGGCTAGATGCTATGCTCTATGCAAGTTATTTGAGATCAGCTTGCTGGATCCTATGCCCTATCCAGGTTTTTTGAGATCACCTGGCAGGATCCTATGCTCAATCCAGTATATTTAAGATCAGCTGACTGGATCCTATGCTCTATCCATGTTATTTGAGATCAGCTGGCTGGATCCTATGCTCTATCCAGGTTATTTGAGACCAGCTGGCTGGATCCTATGCTCTATCCAGGTTCTTTGAGATCAGCTGGCTGGATCCTATGCTCTATCCAGGTTATTTGAGATCAGCTGGCTGGATCCTATGCTCTATCCAGGTTTTTTGAGATCAGCTGGCTGGATCCTATGCTCTATCCAGGTTATTTCAGATCAGCTGGCTGAATCCTATGCTCTACCCAGGTTATTTGAGATCAGCTGGCTGGATCCGATGCTCTATCCAGGTTATTTGAGATCAACTGGTTGGATCCTATGTTCTATCCAGGTTATTTGAGATCAGCTGGCTGGATCCTATGTTCTATCCATGTTATTTAAGATCAGCTGGCTTGATCATGTGCCCTATCGCAGTTATTTGAGATCAGTTTTCTGGATTCTTTGCTCTATTCTGGTTATTTGAGATTAGCTGTTTGCATCTTTTTGTTTTTTGGGCAGTGGGCTGTAATAATGCTATCTGAATTTACATTGAAAGATATCTTTTAAAATACAAGTTTTACGGGATCTTAGGACCTAGGTTATGGCCTAGGGCCATTTGTGAGCAATAGTCTGCCTATCGAGTATGCCGTCAGGGCATAGGGTACTGGCGTAGAGGCAAAAGGCTCTATTTATTTTTTTATTTTTTATTTATTTATTATTGGTCCAGATTGATTGTTCTACAATATTAGACATGTCAATTTTTCTATACATCAAAACAATAAACAATAAAACAACAATATTACTAATCTTCAATTACAAGATTAAGTCACGTGTTTAAAAATTCCTTCACAGAATTAAAACATTCCTTCATTAAAAAAGCTTTTACTAAAGAAACAAAATCTTTTTGACCTTTTTTTTCTTTCAAGATCACAGGAAGTTTGTTAAAAAGTTTGATGCCTGTTATAATTGGTCCCTGTACATGATCACAGTTGATCTTGTTAATATTAAAAATTCTACATCCTGCTCTTATATCATGATCATGATTTTTTATCGTAGGTTTGTACAGATGTTTGTTATTGATAACATACATGATCATACTAAATATATACAAACATGGCAAAGGTAAAATAGAGAATTTAACAAACAACGGCTTACAATGGTCCTTATAATATATTCCTGTAGTGGTTGGGTCATAGCTTGCCTTAGCTAAGTTTCTAACTGCACGTTTTTGTAGTGAAAATAGTTTTTTAATTTTGTGTGAATGTCCCCATAAAGTGATGCCGTACATCAGTCTTGAGTGCACATATGCGTAATAGACAGCTTTCGCTGAATTGAAATCAGACACAGCTAAAATTCTTTTCACTAAATAACAACCCGAAGCAACTTTTTTTGCAACTAGTTTAATGTGTGCTTCCCAATCGAGTTTATTATCAATAATCAGTCCTAGAAATTTAGTTTCAGTCTTTACCTGAATACTTCTACCATTAAGATATATTAAAGGGCTCGTTTCGTTATCATCATATGTCTTCTTCCTTTTAAAATTAATCAAAACCGATTTATTATTGTTAAGCAGTAGTTCGTTTTTAAAACTCCATTCTTCCATTTGCTTAACTGCATTTGAGCAAGTAGAAGCAATTGTATTTATATTGTCGCACACAAGGTGTGTAGTGTCGTCAGCAAATGTAGTTATATCGCCATTAGTTATGGTGTTGAACAAATCATTAGTGTAAATTATGAATAATAATGGAGCTACAGTACTACCCTGGGGGATTCCTCTTTCTATTTATCTAGTCTTAAAGGCATCAAACTTTTTTTCTTAGCATTTTGTTAGACCCTTGGTTATGGTCCCATTAGAGGCTTTGGAAAGGGTATATGACAAAACTCGAGAAGTGTTTGAACATATACTTATCTTAGACAAAAACCAAAACCCACTCCCTCAACACCAATAGCAGCCGCTTGGCAACGGGTCCTGCTAGTCTATCAAAATTTAAACTTAATTTAAGAACGTTAACTTTAAAGTGTTTATTTTATTTGATTTAACAGCTACCTAAGTATTACTTGTATTTAATTAACCACTATTGATGAGCCTATATGGGCGCTATGGTTTTTTTTCTCCAGCGATGTGAGATTCGTTTTTGTAAATTTGATAATAAAAAAAAATATATATGATGAAAATTAATCATCATGGACCACATGACGATGGGGCGATTGAGCACGGTGGGCGCGATGGCTACGTTAACAACCATAAAGATGCACATTCAAAATCTATAGTTATATTTCCACCTACCTTAAAACTGCTTCCTGCAATGACTGCCATATGTGTGGGGTGAGTGAACTCAGCCGCCTCCCTTCACCAAAGAACCGCACAATGCAGGCCGATACAAGTGCAGACGATACAATGGCACGGCAGTTCTCGCTATGCAAGGACAGCTGGATCAAGGAACTTCCACGATGGTGCCCTCCGATTGGTGCTCCTGTACAGAAATGATCAACTTTAGATTTTTGTGACAAAATATTAACATAAAACAGGGAAAGTACACTATGTCGTTTGGGACAAGAAGCTATCAATAAAATATCTTATGGCAACGACCTTAATCGCCATTGTCGGAAGAAGCACTCCTCGAGCTCCATTGGTCCTACTTCTCAAACAGCTGCCCAATCGCAGGGCAGAATTTAGCGCATCTTTCGATTATTTCCAAGTTTCAAGTTTTAATTGTTGAATTGCGCTGAACAAAGACACCTAGGAATATGTCAAGTGACTTTATTGATGTCACAAGCTCGCAACTTTGTCAAGACTTTTAAGAATCATTGTCGACTCGAGCGTGAGCTGAATAAAAATATTAAAACGTCAGTATGTTCTAATTTTTTATTTCACAGACACAAAAAGAAATGTAAACACGGTCAAAATGTTTTCCCAATAGTGCAAGTCTTTTCAACAACCCTACTTTCTTCAAATATCATCCCTAATGTGAGATTTCGCGTTCAGGTAGTGGTCGGTGTGTGTCGGGTTCCACTAGACGGGCAAAGACGTCGTCTGCTTTCCATAAGAATAGCCAGTCAGGCTGCCTAGTCTAGGCACATACCAACCACTTTCTGCTCGCTAAATCTCAACACCCACGGTCACAGCTTTGATCAGTAGCTAACTTGCCGGCCTACTTGGCCTACTTCAACCGGCTATTAATTGAAAAGCATATTTTGCACCCGTCCCACTTCATCTCCTATACCTCGAACATAAATAGTATCTGTTCCCCGTTTTGTTTATATACGGAGGTTGTAACAGCGCTAGGTGAACCGACTACACCAGCGCGCATTAACCACAACATCACTGGGAGGACTGTGTACACCTGAGTGAATTGACCACTCTATCACTAGGAGGACTGAGTACACCTGCATGCATTACGAGTGATGTCAGTAACACCCCCCCTCCCCCCCCCCCCCCCCCCCCCCCCGCCACCCTTGAAAGCAGTGGTCCACGCGGTCAGACATGTGGGGGTATAATATGACTCAAAAATATCTGAAAAAAATTGTGTATAAAGGAAGAGTAGAGTGTGTCTATGGTTGCTATCCTTACAGGTTGTGATATTTAAAAAAAAGAGCTAAAATTCACATATTTGAGGGATTTCTGTAATGACACCAAACGTTCAATTAAAAAATAAAATAGTAGCAATTATGACCACAGTCTTTCGTTGTGCACTGTTTTTTTCCGATTTTTCCGAACAAGTTTAGACCCCTAAAATTCTGACGACGTAAGGGTGTGCAAGCTCGGTTATTGGTAGAAGTCGATGTGCTAAATCTCAACAAGAACGTTAAGCTTATTTGGAGTTAACACCAATTATCAATAAATCATTTGCGAATGATGACAATCGTAGTGTTTGCAAATTTTGACTGGTCGATAAGATATATTTAATTAAAACCATGCACTGCTGATAAACTTATCAACATTACGTTAAGAGGTTTAACTACGTAGCAGACTATTCACCACTTCATCACTGGGTAGACTGTTCACTCGAGTGCATTGACACCACTACATCACTGAGTGGACTGCGCACACCCGCGTGCATTGACCACTAAATCACTTGGTGGACTGCGCACACCCGCGTTCATTGACCACTAAATCACTGGGTAGACTGTGTACACCCGAGTGCATTGCCAACTTTATCACTAGGTGGACTACATACAACTACTAATCAAAAATAACACTCGTAATGGACTACTCAACTATGCTACTGGACAAATAGACTACTTAGCTAAACAACAGTTGCTCGACAACCTGCAACAATGCTCGATAACTCTCGACAACGCTCGAAGAAACTCGACAACGCTTAGCTAACTTTGGCCCTTTCCCTAGGGAACATTGTCTGCTGTAAGCACGATGCAAATTCTAATCAAAACTAACTGATAATACAATCCACAATTATTCTATTTAAGTCCAAGGTCGACAGTCTTTTGCACATTATCTAAGAAGTTGTTAGATGTGGCAGAATAACGTGCAGAAAAAGATGCGTGAATTGTTAACAATGTAATACATGCACTCGACAGCAAAAGCTTATTACTAAACGGTTATAACGCATGCCAAGCTCATATAATTTCGTATTGGTGGGCTTATGTAGGCCTTAGCCCCAGACACTTTTAAATCAAAAGCTATTTGGTTACACACTAAATTCAAATCATCATAATAATTGGATATGTGAGGTTAAAAAAGCTGTACCTACGAGGAAAAGTGTAATATGACTTACCCCATAGCCCCGATGAGGCTAGTTTTCAGCAAACTCTCCAGTCTCCTAAGCCCAGCGTTCGCTGAAAACAAAGAAATCGCGTATTAAAGATCGCTAAAGTAGATTGTGATAGCATATAGAGTTAAATCTGGCGTAGAAATTCCTATCAGACTTACCAGCTTGCTTGCCTAGCTTCAGCCATCTTGTTTGGAAGCGCTTGGGTAGACGCAACAGTTGCACAAAAGACGCAGTGATAAATACGAGGGCCAGGAGTGAAGTGAAGCTATAAGCGCCGAGATAGATGTATGTAGACCCCGGAGAGACCTAAAACAACGGAGTCGAGCAGAGCCGAACAGAGCCGAATGGAGCCGAACGGACCCGAGCGGAGCCGAAAGTCTTGAATATACTTCATTGGTCACGGAAATTTCCGAATGCCGAGAGAACACGAACACCTTCACTACCGTGAAGCACATTTTGCAGATTTGGTGTTTCGGAAAATTGAATTTTCTACACACAAATATAAAAAAATTGCAACAATTTTTTCGAGACTTTGGCACCTCCAAAAATGGAATTACTAGCTGTTTAAACTCAGCCAGCTGTGCTCATTGCAAAGAACTTCTAACGCACTACTTCCAAAAGTCTGTGCCTTCCGCTGTTACCCAGCATTGCAAAAAAGTTACTACTAGCGCAAGTGCGCCTCAGTGAAGAGCGGTTTACTCAACTAAGTGGTTACAACCAAACAAATCCTTATTCCAAACTAGTAATTTACGCTAGTATATTTGATTGGATGTTTCAACCTTGTCCTCCACACGGAGGGTCCTAGGATCGACACCGGGGGCCAGAGTTGATTTTCTAGGATTTCCAGCTAACGCGCTACACAAAGTTTCGCTATCCGATAGGCATGGTAGTTTTTCCATTCGCTGGACAAACTTCTCATTGTAACTACCGTCAGGGCAGGCGGGGCGACCGCCCCCGGGCCCAGAGGCTTTTCCCTGAAAGGAAAATCAGCGATGCAATGGCTAGTGGGGCCTGCCAGAAAGGAAAAACTTGGGCGCGTGCCGTACTCAGGCTGATTGACGAGCCCGTGCCCACGACCCCGCTAAATTTATTTGTTGTCTGCCAAAATAATCTTAAAGTTAATAGTTGCATTTCAGGCACTATCACTATCCCATTGAGGCTGTGGAACTAGCTTACTCCTGGTAATAGTTGCTACTGCCGCTAAGTGCGTAGGCTACACACTAACGCTACTCACGCCTTACGCGTAACGCCTTACTCTTTGTCGACGCAAAAGACCGAATTTGCGTTATTTTTGCGGTTATGGGTAAGTTATTTTTCCCAATTGTGGGCAAAAATGCTGTTACACAATACAGTAAGAAGTTTAGTAGTCACTGTTCACTAGGCCACGTTGGCTGACGGCAGTCGTCGCGGGGACATCGCGGTGCCCAAAAAAGGCGTAATAAATGTGACAATAACAAGATAGTGAATAAACTTCCTAAAATCAGCAGCTTTTTCGTGTCTACTGGTTGGAGTTTTCCAGTGTGCAGCAATAGTTTGGCCGTAACAAAAGAAACTTCTTATCAAACTGGGATTTTGTCTGACGTGCCCTACGAGAAAATGCAGTAATAATAGATTAGATTATACTAATCAAATGTAGGGGTGAATTAATAATAATCCCCATTTCTGTTATTCTCAATGAAATTTTGCACAAGGTGTCTTGTTTCATTTCCTCCCATATAAATAATTAGTATGCGGTCCCTTCGATCTTAAATCAATTATGCTTTTTAATCTGTGGTCACTTCGATGTGAATATCATTACAAACTAAGTTTTAGCTATATATAGACCGCCCAAAAACCGCCCATATAAAGTAGCTATCTTTCAGTTGTCTCAGAACGCGTATGAGACTGAAATATTTGCGTTCTCGTCATGTCGAGACAGCTCAAATTTCTTGACACGCAGAAATAATGAATAATCCAACTCCTCGCAAGCATTACCCGGACATCGTTGTTGCCCGTACGAAACATTTCCTTGTTGACAAGGGCTTGTATCGTACTTCGTTGTCTTTTTCTAATTGTACTGAGTCAAAACGAAGTTTTTTTTACATCTACTATGAAACTAAATCCGAAACAGGGCTTGGCTAATCAACTGCACTTGATGTCGAATGTTGTCAACTGTGTTGGCTATTTGCTGACAGAAAAAAGACAAGTAGGCTTGTAAACTTGTAAATGTTGGCGTTCCCACAGTTGAAGAATTATCAAGCGAAAGGGATTACCTAGCTAAATTGACATGAACCCTGTCGGGACGTCTTCTCAGGAAGAAATTGCACATGCTCAATTTAGTGCTTATGTCGTGAGAAGCTGACAAGTCCTCGCCTGCCTCTGAAACGTTCCCACACTTGTGGGAACCTAGCTAAAGGGATGACATAGCCAACTAGACATAAGCCCTGTCGCGACGATTTTCTCGGGAAGGAATTTAACATGCTAAGATGTGTGTGCAACTCGCCAATGGATTGTTATGTCTCGCTTATTTTGCAGGCGCCAGGAAGAGCTGTTGTTGTGTCTCGATCGTTTTACAAGCGTCATAAATAGTTTCTCGCGAAACGACCGTTTCTATGGATTTCGCTCGCAGAATCATTATTTTATTTAATAAAAATGTTTTAAATTGCAAGTATCGAAAGCATTTCAATCTTATCATTAAGCATTTCCAATTAAGATTACATTTTACAGCAAAAACATTATCCAACGTCAAATTTAGTCATTGGGGCTCATGCTGAACCATTGGGTTTTAATATTCCTCCCCCAACTAGCACTACCCTGGCTCCGGTTTGCGACGGTAAGTTTTATGTATAAAACTAGAAAATATGAATCTACGAAATGATTTGCCAGTGAAATATACTTTTGGCACAACCACATTTTACGACTTCATTTTGTTTACAGACCCCGTGTCACCAACACTGAGTCAATTACATTACGTCACCAAAATGGTGACAGGGTGACATGAATCGATTACGGTAGTTTACAGCAACTGAAGTTGTTGAGAAGTCTGGTGGGGAGCGAAGTTGTAGTTGGAGAAGAAGAATGAATATGATTGAATGAATATATTGACAAAAATAATTGCTCTGAATTATTTCAGATTAGCTATGAGCAAAAGGAGACTTGCAAACGCTGTCAAGACCATAATTACTTATTTCGTTTTATGCTTAACAAGCCCATTACACACTTTGCGTCCAAAGAATGAAGATGAATGCTAATAAGAGCCAGAAAAATGAAATCCAGAAAAAAGTATTCCATAAAAGTCAAAATGATCAAGCGCTTAAAATTTGTGTTTTGTTAAACAAGTTTTTGTATTCTATTGAAGCGTATATGTAAAAAGAGCCGATGTGAAATGTGAACTAGAATTTCATTTGACATTCATAACGCTACAAAATTGGTCAACTGTGTAAATAATTAAACAAAAATCGAGCAATTGGCTGATATCAACTCGTTGACAAAAAACACTAATTTGCTCACATGACCTTGGTCGCTAATTGGTCTAAAATCGATCTATAGGTGACACCTGTGACGAGGCTGATTGTAAACGATGCCCTCCTTCAAATATTTTATAAAGTACAAAAGCCCCCAGGAGTGTCACGTTCCAATGCGTGTACGCCCCCCCCCCCCCCCCCAACCCTCTTGTTGTGTTCTACATGCTCAATTAAGCTCGAAAACGCTGAACGTTAAAAAATCATCGAGAAAAATCAACAAAAATCGACAACGCTCGACAAAGATCGACCGTTCATTGTGTTTACCAAATCAGTGTAAAACCGTGAAACGGACATTCATTTTTACATATAATTAAGCACACATTTTAAATTAATATTTACACGAGCTGATCTGGCAATGAGTAAACTATTCAAGTTGCCAACGCATTATTGATTGCCCTACCCCCCCCCCCCCCCCCCCCCCCCCCCCCCTGATGGGAGCACGACCTACATATCGCGTCCGTTGCTTCCGATTTTTAAACTCGGCCAACGTTTTATATTTTAAAATTCCAATTAATCTTACTGCTTTGTTACAATAGATTTCTTGATTTCACAAATGTTTTCTGCACACGCCTACTTACGAGAGACAGGGACCGAAAAATTTGAACCCATACCGCGTAGAGAGCAAATTAGCTAAGAATCAAACCATAAAATAGTCAGCAATTACGCACTCACGAAATCTCAGAATTTTGTGAATAAGACAACCTTACTTGAGGCGCTGTCCATAAAAAAAATACAGATGAATTGAAAATCAGTCTCTACAGCTTAGTCAGGAGTGCCGAAAGTATCAAATTCACCGAGTAATCGATTCTACACTTCAATCTTATTACCCCCATCCCTTAACCTGCGACTCGCAAGAACCTCACAATGGGGAAAACATGTCCTCCGGTGTGGGTACGGACAAACAATGCTGGCGCTTTCACGTCTTTTAAAGTACTAGCAGTGCACCCGCTGTGCTCTCTCTGCCGTGAGTGTAGTAAGTGATAAGATTGATTTTAGTCAAAGGGAAAAAAATCTAATCCCGCGTTAAATTTTGTAAAAGAATAAACCATGAGAAAAATTCCAACAGTCGCAGGTAAGACGCCAAATTCCCAGGACGAAGAAACAGTATACCCTCTGACCAGTAGAAGATAGACACCCCAAAACCATATCCCGGTAGGGGACAGAGAGCGAAGTTAAAAAACAGCGAGATGGACTTAAAAATAATGCACCAAAACATCTGCAGCATCCAAAACAAGGTCGAGGAACTCGAGGTTTTTCTTGACATAACGGGAGCAGTCAACTTACTATGCATATCAGAGCATTGGCTAAACAGAAACCAAGAAAACCTCGTGAAAATTTAAGACTACGAGCTGAAAGCCAGCTTCGCGCGAGCAAAAAAAATGGGAGGCGGCACGTCAAAGACTAAACGCAAACACAAACGCAAACGCAAACGCAAACGCAAAACGCAAACAGGAGATGCCACTATACGCATCGAACTGACATGGCTCAATCAGGTAAAGAAAACGTCATAGAAGTGTGCGGAATCGAACTAAAAGCTCCATCGCCAACAATCATAATGTCGTTATACCGCCCGTCAAACGAAAACAACGTCATTAACTTCCTGGACAGGCTTACTCGGTTAATTACTAGATAAGAAAGGGAGAGCGAGAGGATCATTATCCTCTGTGACCTGAACATCGACTTCATGACCCAAAACAAAAATAGGAACAGACTTGAAAATATACTTGCGTTGCACAACATGACCCCAAATGTCAACTTCCCAACACAGGTCACCAGGACAACAAGCACGGTCATAGACAACGTGATAGCCAACTTTACTTAAGACGTAAAGCCAGCATCAGTGGAGACCGGGCTTTCTGACCACTATGGTCAAGCAGTATAAATAGAAATAACAGCTGAAGAACAGGGAAGCAAAACAACCACCAAGAGGATAATATCAGAAGTAAAGCTGGAAGAATTCAAAGAAAAGCTAGCGTGTCGAGAATGTCAAGAAATAACGAAGGCCGCTACAACAGACGACAAATGCAACCGCTTTCTCAAAGTCTTTTAAGCAGCGTACGAGAACAAGTTCCCAAAAAAGAAGTATACCGCAAGGAGCAAACGGAACAAGAGCAAACCCTAGATAACAGAAGAGATAAAAGAAGTCTGCATGCGCAAAAGAAGAACATACTTGCTCACGAATAAAATATTTGGAGAAGCACACGAGAACGAACTACAAGCACTGAAAATAAAAGGCCAAAGACTAGTCGGAGAATAACGCAAATTGGCTGAAACTGTCCTGGACACGTTTAATTTGTAAAAACGTTATAACAACCCACGGGTTGCCTTTGGCAAAAACATTAAGGTTTTTATTAGAGGTTGATTAGAAACACTAACAACCTTTCAAAAAGTTGTGTCCAGTTGGGGACTCGAACTCAAAACTCCACCTTTTGCGATTGTAACTCTAACTAATTGAACTAATTAGCTATTGCTCGACATTGCTTAGAATAGAGTGCAGTTGATGACGAAAGATTACATGTTCAATTAGCTCAATTGGTTAGAACAACACCTCCAAAAGGTGGAGATCGGGAGAGTCTGATCGGAAGGTTATTAGTGTCCCTTATGTAAAACTGCATTGCCAATCAGAAAAAGAAAATACTATCAAAAAAATGTACAATCAGAAATTTGGGAGCGCATGCAGTCAAAAAAGCAGTATTTACAAGGAATAGTTGTCTTGCAACTCACCCCGAGTCCGAATAAAATGTGGGGTTGTAAGCCGCGTCGGTCGATAGATCATTTTGCGCCCACGATGAGCCTGGTTGTCAGCATCCCCAAGCCATCTCCGAGTAGCAGCTTCGGCGTTCGCTAAAAAAAAGTAATCACGTTTTAAAGATTGACAAAGTAAAATAAAATCGAAATATTGCATAATGCATTTAATTTGGCGTGGAAATTCTCATCAGACTTACCAGTTTGCTTGCCAGGCCCAGCCTCCTTCTTTGGAATCACTTGGAGAGTTCGCACTTCTTCGCCAATCCGAAGAGTGAATGGATTTAGGCTTCTTGCTTCAAGGAGAGGGATCTACAGACTGTCGCTACTGCCGTGCCGCTGTGACTAGCGGGGCTGCTTGGTGAGGAGAGGCGTGGCATGTCCCCGGCGAACTAGCCGAGAAGAAAAAGCCGAACGTCTGCAATGAATTCCATTGGTTACCGGAAAGTGCCGACACCGTGTAGTTATTGCATGGAAAAATAGTGTTTAAAATTTGTTTGTTCCAATTGGACATGTGTTTCCCACTAACCAATAATGTGAGTGGAAAAAACGCAAAGTTTTCGAGGTTGTCTACCTGTCCAAATACTTTCTTCTGAATCCTGTGTGCTGACCTCTTCTTCTACCTCCTCACTGATACTCTCTATTTCATTTTTCTGCTAGAAAACTGTTCCCCATGCTCTATTTAGTTCAAAAATATCATCTCTAACAGGGGCGCCGACTAAGTGGGTCTACCGACTAAGTGCCCGAGCGACCCTCGAAATTTTCCGAGGATTGCTGCGCAAACCTCGGAAACTTTTTAAATATTCTCATATCTTTCAATACGAGATTTTTTTTTCTGTAACTCATCAATAGCTGTCAACATTCCAGGCCTTAAAAGTAAAAGCCATCCGTGAGGCATGAGTTGCCGTACAGTAAGGTGGTTATTGTGTCGATCACTAAGTTTGGGCAAAGTTTGGTCTACTCTACTTTTAAATTCAAGAAACACATGCTACTGTCAAGATTTGGTAAAATGGCAATCTGCGAGGCCTTACATATTTTCAAAAAATCTTATCAAATCATTCTGAAAAATACATGACAAATATACTCGCTCATAATAATACTGACTCAAAGCGCTCGCTCAACTCGCTCAAACTCGCTCAAAGCGCTTTAACGCATTTAACATCTGGGGGAACTGCTCTTCGTGGACTCACCGAAGAAAATTCAAACTTATTACGTCTGTTGCAATTGCGGGCAAAAGACGTATCTAAATGAAAGGAGTGGTTAGCTCGCACAGTTGTCTCACGAAATTGTGAACAAATTGATTAGCATCATGTCACAAATTGTGACGACGAGAATTTGTGGTAAAATAAAGAAATTTCGATATTTTTCCATTGTAATTGACGAGACCTCAGATTTAATTGTGCGAGAACAAGTTTCGCTCTGCTTTCATGTAGTGGATGAAAATCTTGAAGTCTTATGAAACGTGTTCTACAACGTCATCCGCTCTTTTCACCTTGTTCACCTTTTCTTTCCACTGCTTCGTTTTAATTTAGATGTGAACAATTGTCATTGGCAATGCTATGATGGTGCTGCCAATGTCAGTGGCCATAAAAATGGTGTACAAGCAAAATTAATCAAGATTGAGATTAGGGCGGTATTAGTGCACTGTTTAGCACACTCTCTTAACTTGATAGTGCAAGACGCAATGAAAATAAAAGCGAAATCACGGGAATGTCTAGGTTTAGTGCGAGATGTGATTAGCATTGTCAGGAATTCACCAAAGAGATTGGCGTGGTTTGAAAGTCTTCAGAAGGACGACTAAAATGAAATTGAGTATTCTGGCAAAGCTTCACGCGTTCTGTCCAACTCGCTGGTGTGTGCGGGTGATGTCACTGAAGTCTTCACTTTATAACTATGCAAGTCTACTCAAATTTCTGTATGAATTGCAGAAAGAGCCTTCAGATGTTGGAGCAAATGCTGGCAATTTCTGGAGGATTTCTTATCTTCTTGACATAAAATCTTTACCGTGTCTTAACATGGCAAAACTGCAATAGATTTTATTTCACTTAAACTGCTTTCACTAATTCCTTTTTCAATTATTCCAGTGCTCATTTCCTTATTTCCTTTATTTTTTAACCTGTCCATTTTTTTAAGTACATGTCTTATTTCTTTGGTTGTTTCTGGCTGTTGGTTAGATTTTTTTTAAATTTTATTTAACTGTGTTTCTTGAAATGGACAAAAGATGAACTGCAACAGTGTCATATACCAATAATGGTTTAGTACTCCATCTGCGTGGTTTCGGTATGTAAAAGCGTTGAGTGTAGGTTATAGGTAGAGAGAGTTTCAACGTCAATGTTACAGTCTCTGCGTGAAAGATGGCCGCCAAATGACCACATTACCGAAACATGACCGGAAACATTACCGGACCAGAGTACCGGAACATCACTTTAAGTGGAGCCACTGTCGTATGAATTTTAATTTTAATATTTCTCGTAGGTTAACTCGCTTTTGAGACTTTTCATGCTTAAAAAATCTCCATCAATGTTAACCTCGACGATTGATATACACGTAACGTACAGCGATTAACTTCGAGAAATATCGAAATTAAATTTCATACGACAGTGGCTCCACTTAACGTGACGTTCCGGTACTCTGCATTTTTGTCGGTAAGGTAGTCATCTTTCAAGCAGAGACTGTAACATTGACGTTGTTTCTCTACCTTTAACCTACACTCAACGGTAAAAGCAAACAGAGCATTCTCAAAAACCGCACGAAAATTGCAATGTTATTTGGGTCACATTTGAAAACGGACATGAATGAATGTCCGGCCCATTGGATTGATTACATATTTCCAGACAACTTATCATACTGTTACGACCAGAATTTAGACTGTTACTTATGCTAGGCCGAAAGATCTCCCTTGGCAATGTGAGAGGTCGTAACTTGCCGGGATATAATTTTGACTCTACTTGGAAAGAAAGGAATATAATAATGTCCTCACCAAATCCGTAGTACACAATCAGGACCGTTCAACTCGGGAGCTGGTTTCTCTCTGATGCACTTCCTGACCACAGGAATACAGCTGGGCCATTTGGATATTGCTGACGCTTACCGTGCACATTCCTACCTGCACGCGACAGCTCACCTAAGCACCAACTGCGATCATTCAGTTCGCAACACTCCTCCACCGTAGATGAAATCGCCCCGATTTGAGGAACAGTCACATCCAAAAATAAGGGGGGAAAAGCTACTCAGAAAATGCATCCCAAAGTCCCCATCCCACCATGCACGTTCCTTTGTTTGTACACAATTTAAATACCGACCCAACGTCGTTAACTTATCCTAATATAGAAACTACAGAACATATAAGTCCAAAAGTCATTATCCAAATTGCCCTCCAAAATCCTACCCCCCCTATCCCCTTATCGTGGCCCTCCAAGTCTCTCCTAATGCCTGTGCTTATGGAAGTTATAAGTGACTGAAGCCAGTTCGCCGAGCTCCCGTTGTCATGTCTCCTTCGATCACGTTCGACTCTTGACCAACTTGATGCCTCGTTCCAATGCCCGTGATTGACTCCTTCTCCCTGCTGTTGTTGCCTGGGATCCCGATTTGAGCGCCCATCGTGTCGCGCGGTTTTTATTATGTTCGCGCCAGTCTTGCCGTTGAAGAACTCGTCGCGCTATGGCTTCGCGCACCTCGACTTTGAACGAGTGTCGCTGTTTCTCCAAAGTCAGCTCCAGTAGCGGAGAGACAGCGCGTTCCACATTTTCGACCAGCTCCCGAACAGCCACCTTATTGCTCTTTAAGTCCGGAGTCTTCTCCTCCAGTCCTCCATGACTGCGTGGATAATCTTGCCGCCAGCACCGATCAGGCTTCTGCACAACTTGGTGGGAATCGCCGCTTCCTTCGTGACGACATTGATCAGCTCTTGCTGCTTCTTGACGGTGCGATCGCTGGCAACTCCCGTGATCCTCGTGACGTCCGGTGATGATAGCGTCCGTGTCCTTCTGCTTCCCCTCACCCTCCATCTTACGTCCCATCTCCGGTAGCTGCATTATCGCCTTGTCCACCCCTTCGTGGCCTTGTCCATCCTACACCCCGTTCACAGCATGTTTTACATGTCCTAGAACCGCTTCCTTGTGAATCACGCCTGGACTTGGTGCTGTATTTGGAATCGCAATCACCTGCGGTGATCGCTCATTGACCACAACAGTTGGCCCTAACCACTCTGCATTGACAAACAACTTTGGATCTTGTTCAAGAATATTGTGTTCAGATTGCTCAACCATGCCGATACTAAAAGTCCCCTTCTGCTGCTGCCCACTCAGCACTATCACTTCCTTGTCTGTAAAAATCTGTCGAGGCAGCGCTTCTGTCCCTTGTCGAATGGAGAGAACGTTCTCCTCATGGTCGATGTCCTGACTTTGCAACTTAGCATTATACACGAATGGAATTCTAACGCTTCCGCTATCATGTGCAGTTGAAATTGACCTGGAAGCATAGGCTATGTTGACCTCTTGTTTCTCGCAAAAGTCGTTTCCAAGAACGCATGCCGCCGAAAGGTCTTTAATCGCAATCATCGGTACCAGAAATTTAGCGCCCTCTAAAATAAGCTCCACTAGCACCCGTCCCACGAGCTTTAGCCTCGACTTATTCGCCGTACTAAGCACCAGACCTCTCACTGACTCCATGTCAAGATGAGCCACCAAAGAAATATCAATGTAGCTGACCGCCGCTCCAGGATCCAAAAGTGCCCTCACAGCCTGTCCTTCCACCTTTGCCTCGACCTGAAGTGCCCCCATTGTGCGAATCACCTTGATTTCCTGTGTCTGTTCACCCCCGAACAGCTCCCTTCAGATTGTCGGCACCTCGTTAAGAAATCTCTCGCGATCCCGCAACTCGTCTTCTCGAACAGCCATGTCTGTACCACCCTTCCTTGCACCCTTTAACACCTCCTGAGTCTTCGCTTTAGCCTTTTTCCATCTTCGCTTTCGTCTCCCCTCACGTCTCCGTCTTCTTTTCCTCTCTCTCCTCGTCTCTAGAGCCACTGAAATGTCTGCAGATACTGTTGCGACAGCTAGTACTTTAGAATTTGTTCTACCACTCTCTGCCAAAAATCTACCTACCCTCTATCTCTCTGGACTTGCCAATGCAAAGTGCCCAACCCGGTTACAAATATAGCACCTTGGCCTGCCCCATACTGACCTCTGACGAGCCCTGTCCTGCCCCTGATCTGGCTGAACCCGCAATTGCACGTCACCACGCCCATCCCTAGTGCTAAGCTCCTGCTGCCTCAAAGCCTCGTTCGACTGCTGGCCCTGTGCCTGATTTCCCGTCTCCCTATCGAAACCATTAGGAAGCCCCTCCTCGGAACCCCTCTTACAGGACCGATCCCTAGGCCTGAAATTCTGCTGCACAGGATCTTGCGCCTGTATCGCATAGATAAGTGCCGCCCTCAAGTCCGCCAGGCCCTCCTTAAACTCTTTACGACTCACAGACTGCTCATCACTCTCAACATGATTCCTTTCCGTCTGCAAAACCTCCCCTGGGCTTGCTATGTCTTCCAACCTTCCCGGAAGCATTCCCAACGACGACTCTACCCTGCAAACATTTTCCAGTAGCCCCTCGACGGTATCGTTCCTCAACATGTCCACTTTTTGGATCAAGCTGGGTACCAACCCTTTTAAGACATGCTGCACCCGCCTTAAAACATTGAGAGAGAAACCACCAGCCGTGAACCAAACCACTCAATTTTGAAACTGCCCAATAAATTTTGAAATTTTCTCAATAACTTTTGAAACTGCCCAATAAATTTTGAAAATTCCCGGCACCTCTACCATTTGTTACGACCAGAATTTAGACTGTTGTTTATTCTAGGCCGAAAGATCTCGCTTGGCAATGTGAGAGGTCGTAACTTGCCGGGATATAATTAAGACTCTACTTGGAAAGAAAGGAATATAATAATGTGCTCACCAAATCCGTAGTGCACAATCAGGACCGTTCAACTCGGGAGCGGGTTTCTCTCTGATGCACTTCCTGGCCACATGAATACAGCTGGGCCATCTGGATATTGCTGACGCTTACCGTGCACATTCCTACCCGCACGCGACAGCTCACCTAAGCACCAACTGCAATCATGCAGTTCGCAACAATACAATAAAAGCAACTGTGATTTCAATGTGACATTCAACTGTGAATGTCCACTTTGCGAGGAGTGACAATTTCGTTTGTGTCAACGGGACAATTATTTTACTCTAATAACGGTAAAATAAAGATCATAGAGATCATGCGATTGTTTTCGATCAGAATCAGAATAGATATTAGCTTTGGTTTAACCTAGGAAATATATACTAAAAAACATAAAATCAATTATAATATTATTTAAAAATTGTGGTAGTTCTTGCAAAAAAGTGTTTGCATAATCAACGATTCGTTGATTATGTAAATCATGAAATCAATTACGTTGTTATACAGCACCATAAATGGAATAGAAGATCAGCTGAAACTCTAGGATGACATTGATAAAATCAGCACTTGGGTCAATGTCAATGGAATGAATCTTAACGCAAGCAAAACAACAGTAGTCAGTTTCACAAAGAAATTACATATTACAGAAATTACAAATTGAAATTACATATGTAAATCATCGATTGTATCATCAGGCCTAAATTGGAATAATCACATAGCTAAAGTAATCAGTAAGACGAAGAGAAATTTGAGCTTCGTAATGAGAAACCTCCGTGGTAGCACTCGCCACACCAAAGCCCACGCCTACAAGTGCCTCATCCGACCATTGCTTGAATACTTTTGTGGGGTGTGGGATCCCTATTCTGCATGCAGGATCTACAACCTTGAGATAGTCCAGCGACGAGCAGCGAGGCAAGTCACAAACAACCTGCTATGGTGGTCAAATGAGACCGGACGACCCTATGTCAGCGTGAAGAAACTGCTAACTGATCTTGGGTGGGACACACTAGCAACAAAAAGAAGTAGGGTGGGACTCTGATGCCTTTTCAAGGCTTTAATTAAGAAGTCTGCCTGGCAAGGCCTAGATGGGCTATGGTCAATCTCAACTAAAATAAACTGGCATTACCATAGCCTCAAACTAAATCTACGGCGCTACAAGACCAACATCGGTCTGCACTCGTTTCTTGGCCGGACTTGTCGACTCGGGAACCAACTGTCTGCAAAGAAAATGACGACCATTCCTACTGCTTCGCAATTGGAGAACATATTCTCTACCTGACTCATATTGCTTATAATGTACAATTATATTGCTTCAGCCACCGGATAATGCCTAAGCTGAATAATAATAATAAACAAATAAAATAAAATAAATAATTCGTATTTAGTTTTTAAAATCCATCAAACTTTTATATTGACCCAGTAATTATCATACGTTTACCTACCATTAACCATAGGGTGGTCCATCTTTAGTCACAGGTTCATAGCAGGTCATTCCAAATATCTTGGGTAAAAAAATATTAGCAAAAACATATTATCTTATAAAGTCACTGCTAGCCTGCAAATTGTTTTCGTTTCTCTTCATAAGGAAATCAGCAAACTTGTGAAAGCAAAATTTGAAGCAGAATGGACCACTTTTCAAACTTGCGGGCAACCTTCGAGTTCAAAGCAGATTAAGATAATGCTCGTAGGCTTTAAGGGATTTGCCGCATTGTCGACAGGCAACGAAAACATTGCGTAGCGAGTCACCACCTATGCTCAGGCTTTATAGGCTTGTATCGAACTTTCACCCTAGACAAATTTGCACAAATCTCCACAGAGACCAGTCATATGGAAGACATGGGTGAGGAACTACTGACTTCATTGTTGTAAATAACATTACCCGCTCTCATTTCATGTACCAACATAACACAGTATTAAAGAATGTTGCCTACGACACGAGGTAACCTTATGTAACACAGTCAAAAGTCAGCTAAAGTAATTTCAATCATGAACGACTGTCGCTATGGTCTACGTTTCTACCGACACAACAGCGATAGTTACCTGTTGCAGTCTGGTGCTAATTAGAGTTTGACAGAGCATAAATCGATCCTACATAAGTTATAATCCTAGAAATGCAGACGGTGAAAACTTGAAAAATTAAAATGATCTCATTTCTTTCAATACTTTTGTGCCAGTCGCGCTCGGCGCCAGGAAGTCAAGTAGTAGCGCTGATAACACGAATATAAAGCATTTCAATGCGTACATAACACCTTCGAGTCATAAAACTACTTATTTTCTGAATCACCTTACATAATTAGGTCATCGAATAAAAACAACACTCTTGTGGATTTACTTATTCCAGACATAATATCACACACTTCAATGCCTAGGAATAACCTTTGAGCAATAAAACTACTCATTTTCTGAATCACGAAATCTAATTACCTCATCGAATAAAAATAAAATCTTGTGATTACTGGTTCTGATAGACTGAACGAATTCGCGTGTTGGGAACACCGGTCCTTGTAAACTCACGAAAGTAAGGCAACACTGCGCTGGGCTAGGTATTGGATGGGTGACCATTATACACATGACCCTATTTATTCGGGAGGGAGTTTGTGGGGACGCAAGCTAGAACAGCAAATTCATTTGCCTTGCTTATCAACCTCTCGACAGCACAGCTCAAACTGGCTGAAAAAAAACCGCCGACAATACGACCGCCCGAAAAAAAACACCCCGAAAATAAAACTGCACAAGATAAAAGTGCCCGACAGAAAAAGTGCCCAAAAAAAAGTGCCCGAAAAACCAACTGCCCGACAAAACTACTTTAATCTTGGCCGCTACTGAACGTAGGCATTGGTGGGAGGGGCCTCGCGCTACTATGCTGAGAGAAAACATTTACTGGGATCGGAAAAGGTGCATGCGTTCAACAGTGTAATTGTTTGGTTTGAATTGGCTTTGCTATTGGGTAGAAATAACATACGCTACCAATTATTATCGTTTCACAGATCACTAGTCAGCCACCCCATGCTTGCCATGAAAATGCAGTTAGGGCTGTTGGCTAGGAGAGTGGAGTTGGGAGGCTGGAGCTGCGCCGGGCCACCGGCTTTGCCCCAGCTTCAATCCAAATACATATTAATAATTGTGTAATTATTAATTAATAATTAATAAGTACAAAATGTGAATTTATTCAATGAATAAGAAAAGGGTTTGTTACATCGACGCCCAAATATCAGCTTCGTTCGCACATCAACCTGCGAGGTAAGATTTTGTTCAATCGAGCCAATCTGTGAAAAGTATTGAATTGTGCTGGCTACATCAGAAGTCCTCGAATTGGTTAAGAAGTGTTCTCTGTGATGCCTTTATTTGGACTCAGTGGCGTAACTACCGGCAGGGCAGGCGGGGCGACCGCCCCCGGGCCCAGAGGCTTTTCCCTGAAAGGAAAATCAGCGATGCAATGGCTCGTGGGGCCTGCCAGAAGGGAAAAAACTTGGGCGCGTGCCGTTCTCAGGCTGATTGACGAGCCCGTGCCCACGACCCCGCTAAATTTATTTGTTGTCTGCAAAAATAATCTTAAAGTTAATAGTTGCATTTCAGGCACTATCACTATCTCATTGAGGCTGTGGAACTAGCCTACTCCTGGTAATGGTTGCATAGTTACTACATTGCTACTGCCGCTAAGTGCGTAGGCTACACACTAACGCTACTCACGCCTTACGCGTAACGCCTTACTCTTTGTCGACGCAAAAGACCGAATTTGCGTTATTTTTGCGGTTATGGGTAAGTTATTTTTCCCAATTGTGGGCAAAAATGCTGTTACACAATACAGTAAGAAGTTTAGTAGTCACTGTTCACTAGGCCACGTTGGCTGACGGCAGTCATCGCGGGGACATCGCGGTGCCCAAAAAAGGCGTAATAAATGTGACAATAACAAGATAGTGAATAAACTTCCTAAAACAGCAGCTTTTTCGTGTCTACTGGTTGGAGTTTTCCAGTGCGCAGCAATAGTTTGGCCGTAACAAAAGAAACTTCTTATCAAACTGGGATTTTGTCTGAGGTGCCCTACGAGAAAATGCAGTAATAATAATAATAATAATAATAATAATAATAATAAATATATTTATTCTTGTTGAACAATACAAAAATTGTTATAAGAATATGTCATACAGTATATGGTGCATACAGTTAAAAGTCGGACATTAAATAAATACATTTGTTAAGTAAGTGCTTCTTTAGATTGGTCTTAAATAAAGGCGTGCTCTTCTGTTTTTGATCTCAGTTGGCAGCATGTTAAGGAACTTAGCTCCAATGTAGTCCGGGCTTTTACTGTATATCGCTGAAGAGTGGGCATCGGTGACGACATCGTTCTTCCTTCGAGTATTGTATCCGTGGACGTCGCTGTTGGTGATGCGATTGGCCAAGTTATTCCTTGTTGATATGATCGTGGAGTAGAGGTACAGGCTGATTGTTGTTAGTATTCCCAACTCCTTGAACAGAGGCCTGCAACTGCTTCTTCGGGTGGCGCCAGTCATCGCTCGCAGTGCCCGCTTTTGAATGTTGAATAGCTTCTTACAGTGCGGTGAGCTGCCCCAGAAACAGATACCATAGGAGAGGTGTGATTCAAAGAGCGCGAAGTAGGCTAACTTCAGAGTGGCGAGGCTGGCTTCAGCTCTGAGATTGCGTAATAGGAAGACTATTGGCGCCAGCTTTTTAGCAACCTGTGTGATATGTGGGAGCCAGTCTAGCGTGTTACTTATGATAATGCCTAAAAACTTGGTCTCCAGACTTTCTTCGAGGTTTCTGTTGCGTAATCGGATTAGTGGGCTCGAGAGGAGAGGTCGTTGATGTGTATGGAACTGCAGGTACGTAGATTTATCCGAGTTTACTATAAGTTTGGAAGAGTGACACCAATTTTCCATGTTTCTTGCTGCTGCTCTTGCTGTCAGGGATAGGGTCTCGGAGTCTTCTTCAATCACTAGATGGCTGGTGTCATCGGCGTAGACTGCGACTGTCCCCTTCCCTAGAGCTTTGGGCAGACCGTTTGCGTACAGTATGTAGAGTAATGGTCCCAGAACGCTGCCTTGTGGTACTCCGATATTTGTGGTCTTCTCGCTTGATAATGCGTTGCGGGATCCCGAGTCATCTTCGAGTGAGACAAACTGTCGTCTGTTTATTAAGAAAGACTTAATCCAGCTTAAGGCGACACCCCTGATTCCCATGGGCATGAGGGTCTCGTAGAGCAGTTCGTGGTCGAGGCTATCAAAGGCCTTCGACATGTCATAAAATAGGCCAATGGCTGGAGATCTGGCGTCAAGCGCGGCATATATCGGGCCTAGGATGCTGTTGATGGCCATAGTAGTTGATTTATTTTTGCGAAACCCGAACTGGTTCTGGGATAGGAGGTCGTGTTTTTCGTGTTTTTCTATTTAATAGATTAGATTATACTAATAAAATGTAGGGGTGAATTAATAATAATCCCCATTTCTGTTATTCTCAATGAAATTTGGCACAAGGTGTCTTGTTTCATTTCCTCCCACATAAATAATTAGTATGCGGTCCCTTCGATCTTAAATCTATTATGCTTTTTAATCTATGGTCACTTCGATGTGAATATCATTGCAAACTAAGTTTTAGCTATATATAGACCGCCCAAAAACCGCCCATATAAAGTAGCTATCTTTCAGTTGTCTCAGAACGCGTATGAGACTGAAATATTTGCGTTCTCGTCATGTCGAGACAGCTCAAATTTCTTGACATGCAGAAATAATGAATAATCCAACTCCTCGCAAGCATTACCCGGACATCGTTGTTGCCCGTACGAAACATTCCCTTGTTGACAAGGGCTTGTATCGTACTTCGTTGTCTTTTTCTAATTGTACTGAGTCAAAACGAAGTTTTTTTTACATCTACTATGAAACTAAATCCGAAACAGAGCTTGGCTAATCAACTGCACTCGATATCGCGTATTGTCAACTGTGTTGGCTATTTGCTGACAGAAAAAAGACAAGTAGCCGTTTATATAAAGGCCAGCTACCCCGAGGCAAATGGAATTTGTGGCTGGAAACATCTACACGTCATTTTTCACCTTGGATCGCCTTCTGTGATCTCGATTAATTACTTATTAGCAAAGAATTGTTTATTTCTAGCAAACATACTTTTTTTTTAATCTTTTTCAGCACTCGCAAGTGAAAGAATGTAAATGTGTGCGATACAGAAACATTAGAACTGTTAATTTTTTCAGACCCCTTCATTTGTGGGGGGGGGGTGGTGGGGGGGGGGTGGTGGGGGGGGAAGTGGGTCCAACGAACAATCTTGTCCCCGGGCCCAGCGATACCTAGTTACGCCACTGACTGTAATGGTAGTTAGGATATGTTCCTATGACGCGATGCATTGATACAGTGCGTCGTTAGACATGAGGAACAAGGACAGAAAATGCCCGTGTGCGCAAACGCCCGCATTTTCAGATCCCAGTGAATGTTTTTTCTCAGCAAAAATTACAGAGGCCCCTCTCACCAATGTCGAGGTACAGTTGCGGCCAAGATTAAAGTAGTTTTTTCGGGCACTTGTTTTTCGGGCACTTTTTCTGTAGGGCACTTTTTTTTTCGTGCAGTTTTATTTTCGGGGTGTTTTATTTTCGGGCGGTCGGATTGTCGGCGGGTTTTTTTGGCCAGTTGGAAGTTCTCAGCGCAGTTCTGAGGTCTGCACCGTGTCGGAAGGGAGGGCGTTATGCATGTAAACAGAGTTCTGAGGTCTGCACCGTGTCGGAAGGGAGGGCGTTATGCATGTAAACAGAGTTCTGAGGTCTGCACCGTGTCGGAAGGGAGGGCGTTGAGAATTAAAACAAAGTTAATGGTCGGTGCCGTCAATGCTGATAGCGCCTCCATGCCACGAATGTGAGCGTTGGGCTTAAAAACGGCGTTCGGAGGTCGGCACCATGTCGGAAAAGTTGGCGTCAAGCAGTAGCGGTTGGTGAGATATTTAGGTGCCGGGGCAAAGATAAAAACCAATTATGGCAAAGGGTGGTCGAAGAAAAAAGGGGGTTTAGTGGGTGTAGCCCCCTCCCCCCCCCCCCCTAAAAAAAGGGTCCGATGATATTTTAAGAAAAAATCTTTGCACTTAACTAATATTGTTGGCTAGGAAACGCATCTAGAAAACCTTATTTCACACCTGATTTTTTTCAAGTTGAAGACACTTTATTTAAGCAAATGAGACGCCAAATCCTTAATTAATAAACTGTACATACATCCAAGTGTGAAGCGTCTAAAGGTAACCAACAGTATTTTAAGTTTTTTTTTCATTTTCATTTCGAAATATTTATTTAAGTTTAGGAACCCGCCACGCTTTGAATATTTAGTTCATTACTTGTATAGGGGGCAGTATTAAACGTATCCAGGGGAGTGATACGGGACGCGGTGTGCATTTTCCCTTTCCACACATTTTCTACCTTGGCAAAGGGGGAGTGTATCACGTAGGTGTCTGGCTATGAGACTGGAGATTTGATTTGGGACAAAACACTACTGAATGTCTAAGCCGTTTTGCGATAAAAATGATCCGAGAATCGCTAATACCAGAGCCATTTAACTCAAAAATGCATCTAATGCTAATAATTCAATTTCGAAAATTTTTAAAGCACCATTACATTCGGCTTCGAAGCCTGATTTCAAATCAGTTTAAATTTGTGTTCTAATGTTGAAACTACTTTCTCAAGCATCAATTTACTGTGATCCAGCAAGGATCACCTAACCTAACCTAACCAGCAAGGTTACTGGACTGCTTGTGCTCTATCTCGCCAAACCATCGTAATCGCCTTATAAAACCCAGCAATGCGGGAATTCCAAGGAAATCAACATTGAGATAAGCACCCGCCAAGTCAAAGTACCTATCATTTGATCGATTTCCGAAACTTGAAACAATCCACATTACTTTCCAAAATGTTCTATGTGGAAATCTTTTTTTAACGACATCTTAGCCCCAGATTTAGCGATTTGACATAATTTCTCACCCAACAATTTCAATGTGACATAATGGTCATGATCGTGAATTTATGGTATGAGAGGCTCACAGCGACTTCCAAACGTGTTTTTATAAGCAATATTCACCGAGTCTATCGGGCTGCAATATGGTACTACAATTTAGTTCAGTAGCAAGCATTTTACTTGCCGAAATTAGCAGCCGACTCGATTTGACATATCGCGTGTACGATTTATAGCTAAGAAATGGTTGTCGACACTGAATCTGTAGTGTTTCAAACTCGTTCATGACATCGCTCTGAGTTGCATTGTGACAAAATTCTTTCTGTACAGAAACCAAACTTATCGGTGCAATAAATCAAACTAATTAACGGTGTAGTCAATAATGAAAATATACAACAAAGCAAGGAACAAGAAATCACCCTTTATGTACTTATTACTATTTCTCATTGATTTCTTTTTGAACCACGCAGCACCAAAACTGTCAGCACATGGCGCTAATGAAAGACCGGCAATTTTAATAGTCTAACAGGCCAAAAGTCCAAACGTTTTCATTGGATTTTACGTATCATGACGACATTAGGCATAAAGTTAGTAATTGAACAGACCACTGCCATCCCATTCTGCCGCACAAGTTGACGCTACATTTTTCCGTTGATATTTCTGAAGACTCGGGCAGCCTCTGAATCTGGGAGGATTTAATATGTTGCTCGCTCAGTCACTGCGGTCGCTCGGCAATTATTATAATCCTGAGCTATTTCCGTCGTGCGCTAGGAATTCGAATGCGATAACGCTGCTTCGACAGCCGCGAGAGGGAAAAACTAGCAAGTTTTGTACAGAGAATTGCATCGATTCACCTCTGTGTTTACAATTAGGTATTGCTCGTGTACCGCCTAGCTCATTTAAGATTTAGCGTTCGTGATTTTTTTCAAAACAAATATTTACATTATCTAGTTGCTAATGCTAGTTTCAATACGAAGTTTGCACTCCGAAAAAAGATATCAGCAATTTTGATAAAAAAATATAAAATGCATTTATGTGTGAACCAAATCGAATTTCGAAAAAGTCGTGGATGAGCAACGTGGTTTTTGTGTCAACAACGTAAGTGTTTTATTTCAAGTTTGCAGCTCAAGTCGTTTCGTGGCAATCTTTGCTTCAGCTGAAAAGCAGTCCCTTCTTCTTCGGTCAATTGCATAAAGAATATTGATTAGAATCGATTGAAACGTACAGGGCGGTAGGAGAACACATGCACCTACCCAAATCATTTTGAGTCATATTTTTAGGCTAACCGATTCAGCAGCTGTTAACAAAAGAAGTGAAATTGTAGCGAAATGTTGCATTGTAAATCGACGGAGGATTAGATGATTATAATCAAAAATAATCGCAGTAGCATATCCTTAAAATCTATATTCGTATTATAATCGGATGAATGCAACGAGCGGGAGTGGGCACTCCTGTATGCCGTTTACTATAGGCACGAGCCCTGCTACTTGACTGCATGGGAGACGGCAGATGCACACCCAGCAGGGAAAATTTAATATCTCTGCTATGGACCTCACGTTTTAGAAGTATTGGATCCACATTATTTCAGCTAATGCTTCAAGCTTCAATTTGATATCAAAGTCAATATTGTTGGCTCAATTTTAAGCAGGTATTCGAAGCATGGAAGGAAGGATTGTAAATTAAGTTCTTCAAATGTTTTGAGAGAATTTCAATTGCCTTGACATGAAAAATGAGCGGTTTTTTGGGCTTCATAGATAAAACGTGCATTACTTTGGTAAATACGATGTGCAGTTGGTCAAATTTCCAGGTTTATAAGCAAGTTCTTTGCCTATCTGTTCGAGCGCAGAAACGAACAATTCGGAACATGACACTCCGCCGGAGTCGTGACTCCTGCAGACCAGCTTTCGATGAGTTGCAGATGCTCCCCTGCCTGTACATACTGGAAATTAGTCTGTTCGTGAAAGACAACTTGGCTCTGTTCCAAGCGTATCCCAACACAAGAGGAGCTGCCGAACTGTCTCATCAGTACTGCAGACTGAAGATGTCCAAGGAAGGTGTTATGAAGTCGGGAAGGAGAATATACAACGATCTACCAAACTCCATAAAAATATTGAAAACGCTTCAAGAATTCAAATCTGCAATAAAAACATTCTTACTTGAACGTAACTTTTACAACCTTGACATGCATTGACCAGCGATCTCAGTGTTTGAAATGAAATATTGTTTTGGTATGGTGAAGGTTTCCAGAGCCGTTGGTGGATGTAGAGATGTGCTTCACGGTGTTTGCTCTGTTTAATGAGATTGTTGGCCCTAAAAAGGGCCTTGGCTCTCGACGTTTCGACAAGTCACGGCTTGTCATCTTCAGGAGACTGATAGTGCTGTCGTTCGGCCGCTCGGTTTTGTAGCGGAGCGCGTAGCGCAGAGCGCCGCTCTCCCATTGGCTCTTGCGGTAGCCAAATCGCAATATTGTTTTAATATTGTTGTAAATATTGCTTGAAATATTATTTTAGTACTTGACACGGTTAATAAACTATGTTATTGAGTAACGAAAATCCTTGCTAAGGAACTTTTGACTTGAGCTTTCTTCTGGTCCAGACAGGAATGCGATTTAATGTTAAAGGTTCGATGTTTTTCAGGTGTTACTTAGAGTTAGCTTGAGTCTTAGGGCAACCTCTCTTATGCTGTGTTATGATGGTACATGAGATGAGAGCGGCGTAACGTTATTAAAACTTTTAAGTCAGTAGCTCCTCCACCATGTCTTCCATATGACTGGTCCCTATAGAGATTTGTGCAAATTTGTCTAGGGTGAAGAAAGACTGAAAGGCTTTTTTAAGTGATGTCAATATAGATCAAAACAAGGTGGGGCTTGTGATAAAATTACTTCCGTATGTAACTATCACAATTAAAAAAAAAAAATAAGAAAAACTTTTTACTTACCAATCTTAATCAATCAAGGCGATGGATGTTAATATTGAGTAGAGTTTCTATTGAAGTTCGATGCAAGCCTATAACGCCTGAGCATAGGTGGTGACTCGCTACGCAATGTTTTCGTTGCCTGTCGACAATGCGGCAAATGCCTTACCGCTTTCGAGCATTGCTTTACTCTGCTTTGAAATCAAGGGTGGCACCGATCGGTTTGGCGTGATGGAAACACCGGTTCTCGTTAGATCGCCGGAGTTAAGCAACACTGCGCTAAGTCAGGTATTGGGTGGGTGACCATCACACACATGGCCAGTTCTGATCGGGAGAGAGGCTAGAGAAATGAAAGTAAGTACTGCAACTTAATTTTTCTTGCTTATTAACCTCTCGACAGCATGGATTTGTAGAGGAATCCTGTTGTTCGCGTTGTACCGTCCTTCGGAAGGGACGTTAAGCCGGTGGTCCCCTAATGTGCTCTTCGACAGGAGTAGGCTACGTGCTGGCACCGGATTTTCCCTCCTCCATTCTAGGCTAGGTTAGGTTCATCATCATCCTCATCATCATCCACTCATTCACCGACGTCAAAAGACCAGTGCCGCTTGGCTACATGTCCAAACAGTGCGTCGTTAAACACCACAAATCAATCAATAAATCATACCACTTGTGTACGTGTGTGTGTGCGTATAAGATAGCGTGTTTTTTGTAACTGCTTACAATCTGTCTCAATGTGTCAATTTTGGTCAAATTTGTATCATACCTCTTCTAGCTTTCAACTCAGACCCCTTGCGTGTTTCAGCATAATCAGTCTAATACTTTTTCAATCGATTAAAATGTTTTGACATTGTAAGAATTTTCCAACACTTTAAAGCCAAATATTTTCAAAGTCTGCATAACTTCATCGCAATAAATGTAGAATGTCTGAAATGTGAATGGTTTGACGTGTTGGAAACACCGGTTCTCGTGAGATCACCGAAGTTAAGCAACACTGCGCTGAGTCAGGTATTGGATAGATGACCTCCCTAAATACGACCAGTTCTATTTGGGAGGGATAAAAGTTAGTAAATCGTCTTCATTTGATTTTCTTATCAACCTCTCGACAGCATGGATTTGAGGAGGAATCCTGTTGTTCGAGTTGTACTGTCCTTCGTAAGGGACTTTAAGCCGGTGGTTCCCTTGATGCTCTTCGTCGGAAGCACGCTACGTGGTGGTACCAGGTTTCCTCTCCTAGGGAGAGAGGGCTAGGGTAGGTTTATCACCATCCACTAATTCATCGACGCCTTGACACCATTGCCACAAGGCAGGTCGTCTAAACAGTGCGTCGTTCAACACCAGGAATCAATCATTCGAAAATTTAAAAATCTACATCTCTTATCTTGAACTCTGTGTGCCTGATCTACAATACCAAGTTGAATCTGAAGACAGGACTACCGGAGTAAACCGTGCCAGTGATATTTCGAAGACAATCTGCTTTCTGTACTCTTCACGTCGAAGATTTCATCGAATCAAATTTGAATAACGTTTTGAACGAACATTCAATGAACAGAAAGTACCGACAGAAAATAAGTAGAGAACAAAATAAAAAAAAACGCTCATCTACAAAGAAACTCAAATTGCGTTGCGAAGCCCTAGTGTAGCAAAACAAAGCAACTCTTCCAAAGCCCCACAAACCGGCAAATCAGCAAAACTTATTTATTGAACATTCGCGGATTTCAATAGAATCTGAATTTCAATGGAGACCATGGCACTGTCTATAGGCTGGACAGTGGCATCTTCACCTAACCCAGAAGCCACTGAAAGACCGAACGGTTTGGCGTGTTGGGAACGCCGGTTCTTGTTAGATCACCGAAGTTAAGCAACACTGCGCTAAGTCAGGTATTGGATGGGTGACCATCATACACATGCCCAGTTCTGTTCGGGAGAGAGGTTGGAGGGATGAAAGTTAGTACAGCAACTTCATTCGCCTTGCTTATCAACCTCTCGATAGCATGGATTTGTGGAGGAATCCTGTTGTTCGAGTTGTACCGTCCTTCGGAAGGGACTTTAAGCCGGTGGTCCCCTTGGTCTTCGACAGTAGGTTACGTGCCGGCACCGGGTTTCCCCTCCTTCCTTCTAGGCTAGGTTAGGTTCATCATCATTCTCATCATCATCCACTCATTCACCGACGCCATTAAACCAGTGCCGCATGGCCAGATGTCAAAACAGTGCGTCGTTAAACACCACAAATAATAATAAATATAATCGTAGGTAGCCCGCAACAAGTTTGAAAAGTGGTCCATTCTGCTTCAAATTTTGTTTTCACAAGTTTGCTGATTTCCTTATCAAGAGAAACGAAAACAATTTGCAGTCTAGTATAAGATAAGATAAGATAAGATAAGATAAGATAACATAATATAATATAAGATAACATAACATAAGATAAGATAAGATAAGATATAGATAAGATAAGATAAGATAAGATAAGATAAGATATAGATAAGATAGTACAGATACTGTATAAGATAATATGTTTTTGCTGGTATTTTTTTACCCAAGAAATTTGGAATGACCTGCTATGAACCTGTGACTAAAGATGGACCACCCTATGGTCAATGGTAGGTAAACGTATGATAATTACTGGGTCAATATAAAAGTTTGATGGATTTTAAAAACTAAATACGAATCGTTGATTATGCAAACACTTTTTTGCAAGAGCTACCACAATTTTCAAGTAACATTATGATTGATTTTATGTTTTTTAGAATACATTTCCTAGGTTAAACCAAAGCTAATATCTATTCTGATCCTGATCGATAACAATCGCATGATCTCTATGATCTTTATTTTACCGTAATTAGAGTAAAATAACTGTCCCGTTGACACAACATTATTCAATCACAGTTGCTTTTATTGTATGATAAGTTGTCTGGAAATATGTAATCAATCCAATGGGCCGGACATTCATTCATGTCCGTCTTCAAATGTGACCCAAATAACATTGCAATTTTCGTGCGGTTTATGAGATGAGAACCACGCAGATGGAGTACTAAACCATTATTGGTCTATGACACTGTTGCAGTTCATCTTTTGTCCATTTCAAAGAACACAGTTAAATAAAAATTTAAAAAAATGTTACGCGTTCCGTCGGTGGTGGCTTACCACCTAGACAAGAAAGTGTTTTAAAATAAGTGTCAAAATCAAACAAATTCTGAGCTAGACACCCAGTGGCGGGTTGGTGAAGCAGATGAGATCTGTGCTTCTTGTCTTCAGGTCATTAGATACAAGCTCAAACGTTACCATTATCTCCCACATCAGTAAATATCTCTATGGAAAATCTAATGACAATAGCGTTGAATAGTTCAGAATTGAAACCCAGATGCGTTTTCAGATATGTAGATGACACTTTTTGGTTTGGCAACATGGGAGGGAAAATTTAGATACACTTGTAGAACACATGAATAGACAACATGATAGGATAAAATTCACTGTGGAGGTAGAAGAGAATAGATGTTAAGCTTTTCTTGATGTTTTGGTTATTAGAAAATAAGATGGCTCATTAGGACACACAGTCTACAGGATAAAAACAAATAAAAACAAGGTCTTACACGCAGATTCATGTCACCATCCTAGCCAAAAATACGGGGTACTAAACACATTAGCGACTAGGTCAGCGAGATTAACAGATAAGGAACACTACGCGGGAGAAAAGGAAACACTTAGGACATTTTTTCAACGGAATGGTTATACAACCAAATAAATAAGAAGAGTACCTCAAAAATGGACAGGTTAAAAAATAAAGGATATAGGGAAATAAGCTTAAAGGTGAAATAAAATCCACTGCAGTTGTGCCATTTGTACCAAAGGTAAGAGAGAAGATTAAAAAAGTATTGACGAACAATCAGCTTTTTTACAGCATTTAGGGCAGATAGAAAAATAAGTACAATGGTCAGACCAGTCAAGGATCAGGTTCCATTAGAATGTAAACGCGTATATGAAGTAAGTTGTGAGTGTGGAAACGTGTACATAGGAGAAACTGGTAGGAAAATTATCACTAGGGTCAAGGATCACGAAAGATAGGGGAGACTGGGGCTAGTTGTTACAGGGGCAAGTTGTTACAATCGACTTTAAAAATAGGGGATTTGAAATATCGCTGTGTCATTAATATCAGTGTTAGCTATTAGGTCGCTCGTCAGTCTGAAACTGCAAAACTGGTCCGAAGCGCCGAAGTACGGAAATGATTGGAGATAAAACGGTTTGAACACCACGAGGCTAGATATCATTTTTTTTCTTTTTTCCTTCCCAGCTGTTTAATTTTAATGCAATCCCCAAATGAGTTGTGTTACCTGTTAGCCCCACATTTTCTTGTACTGCCAATAGTTATTTCCGGGCTGATATTCAAATAGGTCGTGAAATAATACCACTATTGTAATTGAAGTGCTGCTGGGGCTAGTTGTTACAGTTCATTTTTTGTGTGGGTCTGGATATGATGTGCGATTATGGGACACTGCCTTTTCTATTTTACGCTGGATTTATTTTTTGGGTTTCATATTCAGTTTGTACAAAATATAATATGATTGTTTCCATTAGATTTCCAGGTTATAAAATGCGAATTTATAGGAGGAACATTGACATGACATAATATGAGATAAGAAGCGAAAAGCGCCAACGGACGTCAACGAGAACTCTCCTCCGGAGGAGGACGACGAAGACTGCGTTTGTTTTGTCTGTTGTCTGTGAGATTTAAAATGTTTGAACTAGGTAATTGTTTTATTTTTTGTGGTTCTTTTTTGATCGGAAAATTGTCAAGACAGCTTTAACCTTTCATAAAGTAACAGGTACAATTAACGAAAAGCTGGGAAATTTAGTTGTTCTTTGCTTGTTCTTCACTTCACTAAAACTAGAGCTTACGTTAAATAAAGTAGACATGAGTCCTTAAACAATTGTCATTGAAAGTGTTCCCGAAAAGCTTAAAGTGTTGAAATTTCTGAAGAGCTGAAAGCGCGAGTCAACATTTTGAGAAATGGTTTTAGTCCTTCCTGGGGAGACTATGTAGTTTTAAATACATTTTTTAGATGTCCAATTGATACAAAACAAACATGAAACACTATTTTTCCATGCAATAACTACACGGTGTCGGCACTTTCCGGTAACCAATGGAATTCATTGCAGACATTCGGCTTTTTCTTCTCGGCTAGTTCGCCGGGGACATGCCACGCCTCTCCTCACCAAGCAGCCCCGCTAGTCACAGCGGCACGGCAGTAGCGACAGTCTGTAGATCCCTCTTCTTGAAGCAAGAAGCCTAAATCCATTCACTCTTCGGATTGGCGAAGAAGTGCGAACTCTCCTAGTGATTCCAAAGAAGGAGGCTGGGCCTGGCAAGCAAACTGGTAAGTCTGATGAGAATTTCCACGCCAAATTAAATGCATTATGCAATATTTCGATTTTATTTTACTTTGGCAATCTTTAAACCGTGATTACTTTTTTTTAGCGAACGCCGAAGCTGCTACTCGGAGATGGCTTGGGGATGCTGACAACCAGGCTCATCGTGGGCGCAAAATGATCTATCGACCGACGCGGCTTACAACCCCACATTTTATTCGGACTCGGAGTGAGTTGCAAGACAACTATTCCTTGTAAATACTGCTTTTTTGACTGCATGCGCCCCCGAATTTTTGATTCGATGGATTAAGTGTTTTACTATAAAGAGTGTTACGAGTGTGAAATCTTATTTAAATTCCAAATGATTGCAATATGCAGAGTAGTTTAATATTAGGAACAAAAATGACCTGTCAAAAACTGGTGGTCAATCGGAGACTCATCCGATCTCCACCTTTGGCGGGTGATTTTCTAACCAATTTAGCTAAATGGACATGTCATCTTTTGCCATCTAATGCACTAAAATTCTCTCATAAACGCCATGTCAAATTAGCTCAATTAGTTCCGGAGTTACACCTGCGAAAGTTGGAGATCGGAGCTACAGTCCCCAATTGGGCACAACTTTTTAAATTGTATTGCTTGCAATACTTAAAAGGTCGTGAAAGGCTTGCGCGCTTTTTGTAAGTACCAGCATTGTTTGTCTGTACCCACACCGTACCCAAAAAATTCCCCAATGTGAGGTTTTTGCGAGTCGCAGGTTAAGGGATGGGGGTAATAAGATTGAAGTGTAGAATCGATTACTCGGTGAATTTGATACTTTCGGCACTCCTGACTAAGCTGTAGAGACTGATTTTCAAATTATCTGTATTTTTTCATGGGCAGCGCCTCAAGTACGGTTTTCATCTTCACAAAATCCTTAGATTTAAGGAGTGCCTAATAGGCACTGGCGAAGCACTTTACGCACTTTTAGGCGAGGCAAAAAGTCATCAATTAAGAAAGTTTGCTGCACCTTTGGTATATCAAGCTAAAATTTGTACCGCGTGTTCAAAACACCTCCAAGGTATACCAAAAGATTATCTACCAGGAAACTTCCTAGAGAACACCCCCAAAAACAGGATCAAAATCAAATTTTGATGAAAAAAAAACATAACACTTCACTCATGCACCGCGAATTGCTGCCACCTCTATTAAAGCCTAGACAAAAATATGTTATAGCATGACAGAAGTTGCTGTGACTGCTGAGGGTTTCCTAACTCTCTGATTTCCTCCACTCTCGCTCGTCCAGGAAATACACCTTTCGTCGAAAATTTCCCCTTTCGTCGAGTGATGTCTAGCGTAGTGTTTTGTTGGGTCCCTGAACTAGCAGACAAGGCAGCCAAAGCTGAAACTGAGAAAGATAGAAAAGATGAGCTCGGTTTTCATCATCTTAAAAGCTACTTTAAGTATATTTTTACAAAGAAATTCGCGGACACTTGAGATTTGGATTGTAGCTATAAACTTAATGAAATTAAATCCACAGTCTCTTTTCGGGATTCCTCGATTAGGACCTCCAGGCGAGGAGATGTCCTCACACGCCTGCGAATTTGGCACACACTCACCACGTACTCATATCGTGCCATTCAAAAAATCCCACCCATGTTACTGTTAAATGACAACATCTCCGATGTCCTAGGAGATGGTCTCGAACAGATCAATAAAAGCAGTAAAAGACATCTTGAAAGTAATCTACTTAATCAAAAGGGCTGAATTTTAAAGCAGTGAGATTTTTGGGTCTCACATGAAAATGTTCACTTTTTTTTCCAGGCGCAAAATGATCTAAATATTGGCGTGCCTTAAAACCCCACTATTCATTGCTAAATAGAATTTTTGTCAAAATATACTTTTCATACTCACCCCCTCCCCCTCTCTCCCTCCCTCCCAGCTTTGATGCCAGTACTTTTTGAGCACTGCACAGTTGGTTTATTTCTAGATCGCCTTAGTATTCCAGTGTAACAGCAGTCGACTGCCAACATCTCCCAAAACCATCCCAACCCGAGCCACAGGTTCAACACCCAGGACTACCTTGGAGGCCCAACTCGGACATGAGCGTCCGACATGACAATCTTGCTCGGTTTTCCCCACACCCCCCATCACCATTTAGGCTACAACTCAAAGTTATTAACGAATTCTATGCTAGCTTAAGATGCCAGCATATTTACCTTTTTTCATATTTTAACTGTTTAGTTTGACTCATTTAAGATTGTCTGCTGTATAGTTTTGAATCCTAAGCGAACAATTTACTGAAGCAAGTGGCTTTCTGTTCCAGTACAACCGCAGTAAACTGCCAAAATCCGCCAAGAACCATCCCTAGCTGAGCCGGGGCCAGGGTTAACAAGCAGCAGGATTACACACAGGACCAATCAGGACCACCTCGGTGATCCCCGATCGACATCAAAGTATTGCACGATGTGTCCAGTTACCAAGTGCTTTATCTCCAAGACACTCCAAACAATCTATCAAAATATTATCAAGCAGATTAACAAAATATTTCATTCAGACCATTTAGCCGTGCAGTATGAAAATTAATTCTTTTAAGGTGATGATTTCACTAAAGGTGCAACCTTGTTTGTTGCACCTGGGTCTTATTGGTTGGATTACTGTGCCTTCTTAGAAAACAGGAGAAGCATTCAAGAGACCAACGATGCCAGAAGAAACCGCCATAAAAACCAATTTGTATCCCAGAAATTGTAAAACATGCAGGAAATAATATCAGCATATTTACGTGTAGCATATCTTGTCTGCTTGCCAATTCTTGCAAGGATCAGTTCTTGCAAATCATTCAATTATCAAATATTGTGTGCTCTTATTCTCATGCGAAAGCTGTGTCAGATGTGTTTTCATTATCTTCATTCAGAGTTTCTAACGTTTTTATTTGCATTACCTTTTGTTGATTTCCATTTTTACATCGCTTGAACCTGTAAATGTCGTCAGATCGATAAGATCCTATCGTTCCCATTGGAACTTCTACGATTATATTTTGTTCTAATATGCTTTTTTTTAATTATTATCTTTTTATATTCTATGTATCTATATTTTTATAACACTAGACGCTTTATTTACATAACATAAGTATCTTATCAACAGCTGATTTTCAATGTATAGAATCTATCAAATATTTTTTGTCGTGTGTTCAACAATATTTTTAATTTCATCGTCAATTGAAATGGATTTATTGGTTGGTGTTTTTTTTTTTTTTTTTTTTTTTTTTCTCTCGATCTTAAAAACTTGTCAGTAGACCTAGAATCGCTTTGTCAAAATCTTAGAAGAATCTTGACCCTGCTCGTGAAGATTATACTATTCGTTCCAGAAAGGGAGAAGGGATGTAACCACCACCTTCATATCTACTTTTACTTCTGAGTTCTGATGCTCTAAACATTTTCATGCTCTAGCTAGGCATCTTACATGTGCACAGCCTGTAACTGCTCACTGCTCAACTAGCGAGCCACCACACCAACCAGCCCAGGCACTGCTGCCACCTAGAAGGATCATAATGACTCTGATACCAATGCATATAAAAACTATTAATACCAATTAAGTCTGCTAATTACCATAACTCCTTTACCAGAACCAACTCCCGGCCTTCGTTAACGATTACACTGGCATCAAGACATTTTCATTTCATGGAGATGAATTATAAACTATTGACGTTCCAAAATTATGTATGAAATAATCAAATGGAATAAAAACGAATTTATTATTATTAAGTCTGCTAAATATCACTATTATTAATACTGCCCCAACTGTCCGACCAGTCCTACCAGTCCTACCAGTCCTGCCAGTCCTACCAGTCCTAACACTAACCAACTGAACAGCTTGCCAAGCGTTAAAGTTCAATAAAAATATTGAAAAAGCATCGAACTTTTAAAGTTAAGACTTTCAAAATCAAGAGTTAGGGCAAGAATGAAATTCAGAACAAATTTTCAAATGATCAAAAGGGATGCTAAAAAATGGTTTAAAAATAGTGAAGGGTGAGGTCATTGTAAATAACCGAGAACCTCCCCTTAATTCTTAAAATCTAAGGCTTGCATTCTTCAGAAACTGAAAATTTATAATTACAGCTTGTCAGAGGTCCGTTTGGACTGTGCTACCTTTTTTGATCAAACCCATTTGGCAATTAAATTAATTTTCCACTATAGTAGTACATGCTCCTAAATTAGTACCAATCGGTTTAGCGTTTTGGAAACACCGGTTCTTGAGCGATCACCGAAATTAAGCAACACTGCGCTGGGTCAGGTATTGGATGGATGACCATCATACACATGACCAGTTCTGTTCGGGAGAGAGGTTGGAGGGATGAAAGTTAGTACAGCAACTTCACTCGCCTTGCTTATCAACCTCTCGACAGCATGGATTTGTAGAGGAATCCTGTCGTTCGCGTTGAACCTCCCTTCGAAAGGGACGTTAAGCCGGTGGTGGTCCCCTTGGTGCTCTTCGACAGAAGTAGGCTACGTCCCGGCACCGGGTTTCCCCTCCTCCCTTCTAGGCTAGATTAGGTTCATCATCATCCACATTTTCACCGACGCCATTAGACCAGTGCCGCAGGACCAGATTGTCAAAACAGTACTTCGTTAAACACTACAAATCAAGCAATCAATCCCAAATTAATTGATGTAAGTTTTTGAGCAAACTGAAAATGATTTTTTATGTAAGTTGTTTCATTTAATTTTTAATCGTTGGTATAGAGACCAGCAAATGGGAAGTTCTGCGTTTGTATACCAGTATGGTTGCACATTTTTCCAGCTTTCCTCTCCTTCCATTCTTCACTTGAAAGTTAAGTAAATGCAACTGTTGTAAGAGTGAAAAACATCAGAAAACCAAAATAAACCTGCAAAAAAATGTATGTATCCTTGGTCTTGTTTTCTTTCTACCTTATATTTTTACCCACAAACCGCCACTGGTGAGTGGTGACAAAAATTAATATGTGCGTCACATGAAAAATGGGGCGTGCTTTCTCCCCGAACATTTCCCCTCAACATTTCCATGCATTGAATGTCAGCGATCACCCTTTTAGATTTAATGAAATTGGGGTTCGCAAATCTGTCCACAGAAATTTCGTCTTACAGATTTTTCGGCATTTTGATTGATAATGGACTTTTTTTTACTCAACTCATGCTGGGGTAGCATACAAGTTGGTTTCATATCAATTGCCATCAGATTTTGTTTTCACTGCCCGAAAACATATGCATCTACCCCTAGTTTATGTAAACATATGCATCTACCCCTAGTTTATGTTAACATATACATCTACCCCTAGTTTATGTTAACATATACATCTACCCCTAGTTTATGTAAACATATGCATCTACCCCTAGTTTATGTAAACATATGCATCTACCCCTAGTTTATGTTAACATATGCATCTACCCCTAGTTTATGTAAACATATGCATCTACCCCTAGTTTATGTTAACATATGCATCTACCCCTAGTTTATGTTAACATATACATCTACCCCTAGTTTATGTTAACATATACATCTACCCCTAGTTTATGTTAACATATACATCTACCCCTAGTTTATGTAAACATATGCATCTACCCCTAGTTTATGTTAACATATACATCTACCCCTAGTTTATGTAAACATATACATCTACCCCTAGTTTATGTTAACATATACATCTACCCCTAGTTTATGTTAACATATACATCTACCCCTAGTTTATGTTAACATATACATCTACCCCTAGTTTATGTAAACATATGCATCTACCCCTAGTTTATGTTAACATATGCATCTACCCCTAGTTTATGTAAACATATGCATCTACCCCTAGTTTATGTTAACATATACATCTACCCCTAGTTTATGTTAACATATACATCTACCCCTAGTTTATGTTAACATATACATCTACCCCTAGTTTATGTTAACATATACATCTACCCCTAGTTTATGTTAACATATACATCTACTCCTAGTTTATGTAAACATAGACATCCACCCTTAGTTTATGTAAATATAATATTTTTATTGAAATTACACGTGAAAATTAATAGTGAAATTAGCCTTATTCATTGATACATTGCATTTCCTTGCTCTACAAGTAGGCTATAAAATTCATCAGTTTCATTTAATAATTTAGTATAAAAATGATTGTTTTACCTAATAGGCAACAAAAAGAGTTACCTTAGCAGGTTGAGTTACTTAAGATAAACTTCAATCATGGTATCCCAACTTTAAATTGTCATCAAATTGTTAACTCTTGCCATGCATGGTACATTTAGAAGTTTTGCCCGCAACTTTTCTTTTATAAAAGCAGGCTCATGCAGCCAAGGCATTAAAAGCAGCACACAATTGTCATTTCACTCCTGAGTCTAACCAAAGTTGGGATAAAAGTTTGAATCTTCAAGAATGTACATATTTTTAAAGAAAATGTATCGACAAGAGTACTTGCAGCTTATAAAAATTCAAGTCACACGATACATTATGCCAATTAAGCAAAAAATATATTTAGAATGCAATTCTAAATGCAAATCGAAAGACATTAATTCAGACTTACTTTTTGCTTTCCAGCATTTCTAACAAAACATGCAAGAAAATTGCAATCAAAATTGTATTATTAACAACACTATAACCGTCTCAAAAATTGATGGCCGAACGCGGACTCGAACTCCGATCTCCACCTATGGCGGGTGTTGCTCTGAACCATTGAGCTATTTGGACCCTGGCTTTTTGAGACGATTTTAGTGTATTTGATGAGATTGACAGTTCTCCAAGGAGTAGAGCCACGAGGCTGTGAATACTCACAGTCACTCTGATTCCAGTGACGCTATATCACGTCACAACCTGTCAAACTCGAATAACTCCAATTTGACCTTAGATTTGTTGCTGTACTACACCTTGGAGAACTGTATTTTCGTCAAAAATATCGTCAATTTTTGAGACGGTTATAGTGTTGTTAATAATAAAATACCCCGCGCATTGCAAGCGTTTGCAATTTAAATAAGAGTTCATCCTAATGCAATCAAAATTCTTTAACCACCATTAGTAATTTGTGCTAATTTATACATTATAAAAGAAAGTTCAATGGTGGGCCATCGTTGTTACTTCGCAGTACTTGAAGGTAATAGGCGTAGAAAATCTCTTTGGAGCGATGGGGAGCATGCTCGACAGTGCTAGGATGTTTTCAAATCCTCCTTAATACGGTAAAGAATTAGTTCCATACAAGCAATCGCATCTTCCGCGCTGCTATGTCCGTCAACTGAAAAAAAAAGATAGGTCATCGTAAATATATTATGTCCTTGTGTGCCAAGGTGTTTTTTTTGCTGTTTCCACGGTTTTTAAGATATAATTTTGGAAGTTTGGGACCTGAGAGGGAGAAGATGGATTTTTAAGGCCCAATGGCCACTTAGGAGCACACTTTTGCATTTTTTTAACCTTCTTACTCTCTAGTTTTTTTTATTTTTTGACCTCTAAATGATGGTTTAAAAATATGGGTTCTTGAGATGGCTTTATTCATCTTTAAAGGAAAGGGTCATAGCAAATTAATCAGCAATAACCACCACCTAATACAGCATTAGCCCAAATAAAACTCAATATTTTTAACTTAAAATATTATCTTAATCAACAATCTTGGCCCAGAACCATTATCCTTTCAATTTTACTACACTCTCAAGCTTCTTTGGAAGTTGAGTAGGTAACTACTTCTTCTCAATCATCAATCCAGGTAACAATAATTAATTCACTATACCACTTATCTACCCATTTATAACATGCTAGCTAGCCACACTTAGGATACAACTCGAATACCTACCATTTTCTTGAATTATCCTATGCAGAAACTTATGTGTAAGATAACGTAGCGGACTCTTAAAATCCGAATTCCTTTGATGGGGAAACACAATACTGGTATCCACAACAAAGTCGTGAAAGAGCTGGAAAAACAAATTTTTCATTGAAGCATTGAAAGGCTTTATCCATCAAAATATGCAGTTCCTTTCTCCTGGACAAGGGTAAATGGAGTACCTTTAAAACCCTCAAGTCACTGTCAAGACTGTGCCCGATTAGTATTGTCTTCGAATTAATAAAGCTTAACATTGCTGCTTGTACATGGCCAATGGTAGTTGTTACATCCCTCATGTTTTCCGCAGTAATGCCGCTAAATCTGAAAAAATATGCAAAAGTTTAGAATGCGTGAACTGTGGACTGTGAACATGCAATAGACCAAGTAGTACATTTTGGATACTGAAATTACTGAACATTTTGGATGAGGGTTTTGAAAACAAAACATATGTTATGAAATGTACACTTGAAATTTTGAATTATGAATTATGAAATTTTAAATTATGTGCCTATGAATATAGATTTGCTTTAGGCTTATCTTGTATAATATTCGAATATGACATGTATAATACTTTTTCATATTGCATAGTAACAAGATTAAAGTAACATATCAGACTATTCACAAATTCAAATTAAAAATAATGTAAAAAAATAAAAGATGGATTGAAAATACAAACAACGCTCATTACAGAGACAATACACTCAAACATCTAAATTCTCGGGATCTCTACTAATGTCTTGACAAATTTTCTTCTCCGGTAAGTTGTGTTTCCTCTCTCTTTCCTTCTTCACAACATTGGAAACATAACAGATATTTAAAAAATTGAGCCAACCTCAGAGAGTTTTTATCAGTGTTTAATGGAGGAACTAAAAAAGAATGCTCAAACTTCAAAGCAAAATGTAAAAGAGTGTATATGTATGAAATTGTAAAATGTTTATATTTCTGATACATATGTAGGGTATACTTGTTGTTCAATGGCTTTTAGCTATTTTAAAGACATCATTGACATAATTGTTTATTTTCACACTAGTGATCAAAATGCTAACAAGTTTTCAATAAATTGTACTTTTAACTTGAACTTGAATTGTACTTAAATCCAGATTCTAGCTTGGATCTGCAAATGAATTATGGAAAGAATGAATCATTAGCAGTTAGAAATACCTTGTTGAATATTCAATTATTGGATTCTTGGGTTTCACCATCGTATCATAAACGGTCTTGAGATCACGGTCTACCACAGTGACCCTAGCTAGCTCTATTCCCTTGGTTGTGTAGACCATCTCGCAGTCTAGAGCATAGATCCCGAAGTCGCCATCCGTGGGACTTTCATCCATTGAGATAGTGTCCACAAAACCCGTGTTGTTCATCTTGAAATTATGAGAAATGTGGCACGGCCCCACCGTACATTTGGGCGACTCAATACCTCCGCCACAGCAACGGTAGGTACCTGGAAAAAAACCCATTCATTGTTTTATTTTTAATGCACAAAAATAATTTATTTGACACCTCAAAGAATTTAAAATTATTGAAAGGTACATTAAATATAACCATGTAGTAAGACTTAATTTAAGATTTGGCAAATTATTAAAAACAAGCCTTCATAGACATTTTTTACTGGCTTATTATATAATATAATATTATTCATACATGTTTATATTTATAAATATACGATATATATATATATTTTTTTTTTTTTTTCTAGTGATTATTGTTATATTAGGTACTATTTGATATAATTGGTCACAGTAAGTAGCCAATTGATTCAAATTTGAGAAAATTGAAATTTCAAATTTCAAAAAATGTAACCATATTGTTATGCCTTGATAGTGTAGATTTTCCTTATTTAATGAGGCTAAGATGAAGTTGTTAAGGCAGAGAGTTGGACATGAAATCTCAAAAGATGTCAGAAAGATAAAGATAATGTTTGTGAGCAAACAACGACTCAATGCACAACCAACCCCAAATATTTGTTGCAATAAGGAGCATTATTTTCAGCAAATTGAATGAGCATAAATAAAATGAAACAAGTTACCTTTACTGAGCTTGCCCCAATGATGAAGACACTCCTCATTTTCAATTTGTAGACCTTCGGAATTTAATGTGTAGTTTCGATTACAGCGACCGCAAATTCGATCGACTCCTTCCCATGGCAAGTTCTTGTCGTAGACAGAGTTTGCTACTGCCATCCCTCTGATGGTGGGATGATGTCTTGGGAATCCATTATAAACTAGCTGTTCATCAGTCAGAAGATACTTTAAAAGATGGTGGTAGGTGGAAACAACCACTGGTTTCCGAGGCTGAATCACACTCCATTGACCACTTTTCCTACCACCAAGCATTGTGGAGTGATGTACCACTCCACTAGTACAGGGAAAACTCTTTTTCCCCTGTTCTGAAAACAAAGAAAAAAATTTAAAAAATTAACTTTTGTTAACATGGATAAGAAAACATTTGATAATAAAGAATACCATACCCTTCCTTAATCGCAGTATCGCGCCCGTCACGGAGCTCACGTATATCGTTTTGTTGTTCGATTTTTGATACGCAATTTTTTCAGCTTCAATTGCTTTTGTGTATGAATCTTCTTGGCTCATATGAGAACTATGCTCTTTTACAAGGATATCCAAATACTTTTGTCGAGTGACCGCAGGGATTTTGGAACCAATTTCTGGGAGAATAACCGGTTTCTGGAACTGGGTCTAAAAGCCAGAACAAAAGAGGATAACATAACTACTTTTTGTGATTTCCATTGTATTTAGCACGAAATTTTAACAGGTTGAGCTTCCTCACCACGGCAGGAACATGTGCCGATCTTTGTATCCCTTTCGGAGTGGACTGAGCTACTGTTTGTTGAACTATATTGCTCTGGACACGATTCTTAAGCAGCATTCGCTGGTGGAAAACTTGTTTCGAGCTCTGCATCCGCGTTTTTTCCTCCAAAAGGTTTGGAACGTTCGGTACATGCGCTATACGGAGTTTGGTCGAGTTCGGTGCCATCGACGATAATGCTGACGTTTTCACAAGCGAACTGTTTGCCATAAGAAGTCCAAGGTTCGGATCTTTAGTTGGTGTATTAAGTACAGCACTTTTGTGATTGGTTAAAAGTCCACCCAGTTCAACTCGTCGCATAACCAATGTCGTACGGGCTTCCTTCTCAGAAACTTTTAATTTGTAGGAATTCTTCAGATCCTGTAACAAAATGTAACTAGTTTCTTAAAAGTGTAAGTAAGTAAGGTAAGGACAGGAGGCATTTTTATATATTTTTGTTTTTAGACATGGGCCAAATGCCCATTATAGGCCAGGGCACGGCAGAAAATTGTAGAAGTTAAGTGCAACTTCTTGGTGAGCATTGATTATAAACAGTATTTTTCATTTTAGATAGTTTTCTCAAACAGGTAAGGCCTATGAATAGAATTGCAATTTGATATTTGACAAGTATATGAGAAATCTTATGTCAAACTTGCAGGTGAATACAAAGAAAAGATAGAAATGTTGTACAGAAGTATTAAATCACCGAAACATTGTTACATGTTTATCATTTTTTACAAGTTTGCCTCAAGTCTTTTTGTAATGTGTGACAATGAGCGTAATGAATTTGTGTCTCATGTTCCACTGATAAGTGATGGAGATGTTGGTCCAGTCGCAGTAGCAGTCCAGTCAGCTGGTCCCTTTAACCAGATGCAATTCAGATTCAGTGCGCTGCTTTGCTCTCACATGGCACTGAACATTTTACTCACCTCGAATCTCTTTATCATAACCAATGCCGGATTGTTAACAGGCTTCTTACGTGGGGCTACAAGATTTGAAAGAGACTGGGCATTTCCATCATGCGCAAGCCTCGGCTTCTTGGCTGGTGGTTCAATCTGCGGATCTTCTGCTTCTGTGGACTGATACAAAAAATGTGAAAAGAGGTTATGAGTTTCTTCTGCCTGAAAAGTATCACCATTGAGTTTATACGCGTAGTCAGAGGGCCAGCATAATTTTAAGCTTTCTGCTAGGCAAAGGAGCCGGTAAAACGTGGTTACCCCTCAGTACTCAAAGTACGCCCTAGTACTCAAAATATCGGTACGCATATATCAATCGTAGATGTAGGCATAAATAGATTATTATTATTATTATTATTTGTGGTGTTTAACGACGCACTGTTTTGATATCCGGCCATGCGACACTGGTCTAATGGCGTCGGTGAATGAGAGGATGATGATTAAGATGATGAACCTAACCTAGCCTAGAAGGGAGGAGGGGAAACCCGGTGCCGGCACGTAGCCTACTCCTGTCGAAGAGCATCAAGGGGATCACCGGCTTAACATCCCTTCCGAAGGACGGTACAACGCGAACAACAGGATTCCTCCACAAATCCATGCTATCGAGAGGTTGATAAGCAAGGCGAGTGAAGTTGCTGTACTAACTTTCATCCCTCTAACTACTCTCCCAAACAGAACTGGTATGATGGTCACCCATCCAATACCTGACCCAGTGCAGTGTTGCTTAACTTCGGTGATCTAACGAGAACCGGTGTTTCCAACACGCCAAACCGTTCGGTAGCATTAATAGAGACAAGGGCTTAGCAAATGCAATTTGTGTTGTGTTGTAAGATGACAGTAGCGATATTTTGGGATGATTATATGAGAAGCCAATCTATTGTATGAATCATAACAAAACAACCAAAATACACTAAATTAAGTCAGAAATGTATGAACGAAAAGAGAAAGAAAACACATATAGGTTCAAAAGCTTTGGAACTACTTAATTTTGATGTATTACACATCTTTGCAAAGTTTTGTGAAAAAATATGTCAAAACACTTGTCAAAACACTTTTGACAACATAACTCCAAAACCTTTACACAAAATCCGAAAATGTTCGTAAACTTTGAGTAGTAACAAAACTGTTTGACAGATTTAGCTGAAAAACACTTGGGGTCTAAGTTGAAAACACAAATATATCCTTCCCAATTTTCGTTAAGATCATAACAGGCGTTTCACCGCTAGAGCGCAAAAAAAAAAAAAAAACCCAGAGTGATTTTTTTTTTGGGTTAAGTGAAATTAAAGATTTTGCTCACTGCGCTCATCAACTAAATCCCGAGACTTCTTGAAAAGTACTACAAACTTTTGCAGGCGCTAAAGGCTGCTGAAGAATTTCCTCCAACAAACAGAGACCATGCCTCATGTTGAAACACAGTAGTAGTCGTATCAAATTTATGCTTAGCATACAAACATCGATACCATGTACATATTAAATGGCCAATATAATATCACTAAACAAAGGGTTACCTTTTCAAGTGGTAATTGGGTTTTTTTTATGCTTGCTTCATCTGGAGCATACTCCTGGAAAATCTTGAAGCACTCTTCTTCTATTTCACTATCATCGCGATCAGTAAACGGTTCATTGCTCTGACTTGCATCTGGATCGCTATCGCCTGCAGCATCATTACATTGTTGATTAGGAAAAGCTGAAAGAAAAAGGTCATTGACAAATTATTTCTATTCCTTAAAAGGTGCAGTCGCACAAGCAATTTTTTCTGTGTCCTTAGAAAATGTCACCAACTTTCGGGTATCAACGTCTAGTTCACGGAATCATTCCAAACGTTGTAGAAGGCAAGTTGTTCTCAAGTTCGTTTGGCTGCTGCACATGAACAGTGCGAGAAAGAATTTTGAAAAAAAAACATTTCTGTCCTAGAACTACTTTACTCATTTGCTTACAGTTTTAAAAATTTAATTTTGTCACGCTTATTATTTTTTGTGTTGATTTGACATAAAACGATAAATTTGGGATTTTTTTTCTTTTTCTTTTTAATGGTACTTCGTGTGATTTAAATTGTAGAAAGGGGTACAAAGATATCAAAAGTTTGGGGAACAATGCTCTAATGGAAGGGCATTATAAAATAGGCAGCCACAATTATGGGGTCCACTTTTAAAAAGTGTCAGATTTTGTTTCTGAAGCTTAAAATGATTTCTTTGCCTGGTTTAATAGGCACCCATCCTGACTATAAGTAGGTATTCTTGATTTAATTAATAAGCATAGCCTGGATGAAGAACACTTAATGTAAGACAATTTACATAAGATTTAATTACAGGTATGTTTGAAATGGCTTAAAGGATAGTTTACCTCAACTAGGTGTTATGGATCAGATCAAAAGATTAATGTTTACTCGTGGTTATCACTAATTGACACTGTGGCAGAGCCAGGCACTGAGACCCAGTCAGTTTAGGAGGCCCCTGTTCAGATTTTCAAAGGGTTCAAAGAAAACCAAGTGTTCTAGAAATTGACCACTTGCTGTTCTTCAATGTGAACATTTAGCAAATTTTAGGTTAGTGAAGTTACCCCTTTGCAACTCCTGGAGCAAGTGACCACTTGTCAGAGTCACTTGACCAAAAAGCCAGCTGCTAAATGTAAAATTTTTTCTGTTTTGTGTTGTGTTGAGTTTTAAGAAAAGAACACTGCTTTGTTTAAAGATGGGAACAAAAATATTAATGTGACAAAACACATGGAGATCATGGAGGATATGGAGGATATTTAAAAAAAATAACTTTTGATTTATTATACTGAGTAAGGAAAGTGGGCAGAACAATTGAAAGATGGATAAACCAATAAAAAAAAAGAGCGAGGTGAATGAAGAAAACAATTAATGAGTTTAAAAAAGATAGAATGGCACTGAGAAGTGGAAGAAATTGCTCCACTGGAAGGAGGTGAAGGTGATTAAATATTGAAAAAAATATAAGTTCAGCAACAAGTTTAAAATCAGAGGAAAAGGTGCAATATGCACACCCAGGCAGCAACAGTTTTAAAGTTGTTCTGTTTTAAGTTGTTTCAACTGTAAAGAACTGTTCTTCTACCAATTACCTTGTTTGGAAACAACAACCAAAGACTTTCTGCTCCAGGTATACTACCGTTGAGTGTAGGTTATAGGTAGAGTTTCAACGTCAATGTTAAAGTCTCTGCGTCCTTAACTACGTTACCGACAAAAATGCAGAGTACCGGACAATCACGTTAAGTGGAGTCACTGTCGTATGAATTTTAATTTCGATATTTCTCGTAGGTTAACTCACTTTTGAAACTTTTCATGCTCAAAAAATCTTCATCAATGTTTACCTCAACGATTGATACACATGTAACGATATTCATAAGCGAGTAACCTACTATAAATATCGAAATTAAATTTCATGTTACAGTGGCTCCACTTAACGTGAACTTCCGGTACTCTGCATTTTTGACGGTAAGGTAGTCATCTTTCAAGCAGAGACTGTAACATTGACGTTGAAACTCTACCTATAACCTACACTCAACGATACTACCCCACACTGCAGTAAAACGAGGTAAGCACCCTGATGTTATTGTTATGGGGCATAGCATTGATTGAAATTACCTTCATTTTTATCTGACGACTGTTTTGTTTTAGTGTGTTTGGAGTGTTTTTTGCTTCCTGATGTTTTTGACTTTGGAACCTCCTTCTTTGTTACTCTTCTTCGAGCCTTTGAGGTAGATGATGAACTTGATTTCTTTTCACTTTTACTTGATCTAGAGCTATTACGTTCCTTGGAATTTTCCAACTTTGCACTAGATTTTCTTGTTTTTTCCTGCTTGTCTTCATGTTTCTTATTCTTGGAGCTGGAACTAGAGGATTTAGTTTTTCTTGATGAGCTAGACTTGCTTCTAGAAGACGAGTGGCGAGAAGATTTTGAGCGGTGATGATGTTGTTTATCTTTCTCTTTCTTTACTTGATCTTCCTCAGTAATAGGAACAACATTGCCAACAACACCACTCGGCACAATAACATCATTATGGGCAGGGATGTTATTTGGATTGACCGCACAAAAAGTTTCATTTTTATCATCTTTCAAAAATGTATTGCTGTCAATTGGTTTCTCAACGTCTTTGAAATAACCAGTCAAACTTTGTTCTTTAAGCTCCTCTAAATTTTTCTTATTTACTGATTCAGAATGTTCGTATATTATTTCATCAAGTAATTCGAGTTCGGTACTAAATTCGTCCAAATTAAGTTCTTCTAAAACAGCTTTATCTGTTGGCGTATAATTTGACGGTAGCACAGTACAAGCAGAGTCAAAATGGGGCCGGTACTCTGGTTCTTGAATATTCTTACCACTTGGTTCATAGCTCAACCCCACACTATTATTTCCTATAGGGACATAGTCTGTAAGAGGAGATATTAGGTTTGCAATTGCACTGGGAATGTACGAGTGGTTGCTTGTTCCATTTGTCTGATTGGTTATTAATGAAGGACTATATCCAACACATTTGTTTGTATCCACATCAGGATTATATTCTGATGTAGGAGTAACAGGACATTCAGCTACAGGTTTTCCTCTCTTTGCCTTTGGCTCAAAAAGATTATCCGAAGAAATATGACGTTTTGGCTGAACGGAAGAGCAATTTCTAGGGGTGTAAGGCACAGGGATGTGCCTTTTCTTGTTGAGTTCTGCTATTGGAGTTGGTTTGTAAGACGGAACTGCCGTTGCAAGTTTTGATGGCTTCACTTGAGTGCATTCCTTTTCCTCTGTAGTAGGCAGTACACCTTCAACCACTTCGGACACAAACTCCTCGTGAGGATGTTGTTCCGACAAAGAACTTGATGGAAGTTCAGAATTTTGTAAAACTTTTTGTACAGCATCAGATACAAGCTGCTCCAATACTTCTTCGTCTGCTTCCAGTGAACTTGTTGAATCTGCAATATATCAATTAGAACCATTCAGCAACTCTTTCAGTAAAAGTGGTCACTTTATCAACATGTTTGATAAGTCATGTTTCGTAAAAGGATCAGATTGACCAGACCGATCGTTCTGGTTCATATCTCAACCATTTTTTATCTCGGTTGATCAGCTGAATACGGAACAGCATTGGTAGAAACCGCACGGCTATCACAAAATTGTATGCTCTAGCGACTATGAACTTAATAAAAATGTATCAGAGAGGGTCTTGTAGTTGGATTGTCAGAATTGAGGGTTTCCTTGGCTACAACCGGATTGCCCGAACCGGAGGATTACGGAACGAGGGCCGGAAAACCTGGTTAACGAAAGATATACGGAACAGGTCCCGGCTATGACTAGATCGATCTGATCCTTTTACAGAATACAACCATAGAGTATTAACTTTTCTACCAATGGACCACCTATGGCCTACATGTAAATTTGAAGGGCATTTTCTGCTGGGACAATCTGATACACTCTATACAGGTAAACTCTCCAATTCATTGATTATTTTCAGAGAAATTACCAAGTACCAATAGTCTTAATGTTCAGGATACAGCAATAAATAATTAAATTAAGCGAAAATGTGTTCAACACTTTACCTTTCTTGACATGTCTGAAATGGCAGTAAGGTCTTTCACAAAGGCCACTATCATAAAAAGAACAGTTTGTCGCTTTGAAAAGCCCAGTAGATGGTAACATCAGGAGTTTTCCTTCTTCATTACAGCCAAACCGCAAAAGCAAGAAAATATATATTTTAATCTTATTTAATTGGCCGGGTTCTAATACAAAATTCGGCAGCTTAATGACATTATGTCACCATAACCTCAAAATTCTTGACAGCTCAGAAAGTAAGGTTATTCAACCGGACATTCATTCATCGTACCAGTTTCTCATTGGTACGCAACATGAAAACAGCTGATAAGCGCTAGTAGCACCGCATCATTAGAAGCCTAAATTTACTCGGTATTTAAAATTTAAATCACCTTGCAGAAACAAATTTCGCGACAATGTTCCTACGAAAACAATAAATATTCTGATCGAGTCACTCCCAGAGCACTTTTCTTGTTCGGAGAATTTGTAAACAAATTAATGCACAATAGGTCACGTGTTTCAACCGAGGCAAGCTATCTTTAATAACCTGCAAGAGAGTTTGAAGGAATTAAATAATGATAGGGGCAGCTTTATCGACATGACAAAGCACTTTTTTATTTACCTGTATTTTTATGATACTGATAAGTACTGGAACAGCATTTAATTTGTATATAACTGGTGTCCTGATGACTTTTTGTCACGTCTCTGTGTGTCATGTCCTTACGTTACTATATAATATACCTTGTTTTTAATGGAGCGTGTCCCCATTTTTAATGTTCAACAATGAAATAAATAAAATATTTAATTTAATTTAGTTGACACAGCTCTTCGTATAAATATTATAAGGATTTCTTAACATTTGGTCCTAAACCAAAGCTTCAACTTCAAATCAAACATTACTGTTTGTGAAAATAATTGTTACATGAGAACAAGGATCATCATTGACAGCATGTTTCAATTGACAAATTTCATGATGAAACCTTTTACGCACATTACTTTACTGCAGTACGGACGTTTTTTCAATGATAATCATTTGAATGTTAAAAATCGCGTAACTTCGATATTAGCGCTGATTTTAAAAGCCTCATTATTCAACTAAGTTCGGTTTAAACTTCCCAACCGTGATGGCTTTCATCAAAAAAAGCGAATTTAGCAAGGAATTGCAAAGCTAGCCACACATGATTATAAAATTATATGGAAACAGACCAGCAAGGTTAGGTAAATTAGACATGAGTCTAAGACCAACACATTCTCAATGTTCTAAATCTTTCTATGAAATAATATGAAAGATTTTAACAATTCTTTAATATTCCTATTTTAATTTAGCGCCAAATAGTAATTTACAGAAGTACACACTTAGGGTAATGACTGGACGCAAGAAAAGTGATAGCTGCAGGAGTGTTTTTGAAGATTTTAAAATTTTAACTTTGACATCTCTCTATATTTTAGAAGCTGTGTACTTTATAAAGTTGAACCTGACGTCCTTTGAAAACAAAACAAAGCATAAACACTTACCAACTAGCAAGCAGCACAGAACAAAATTTTATGAAACTGGACTACATTTTAATGGTGTTCATTTATACAATGGAGATACAGGAAATAAAAAATGTACACACTTTTAAATTTAATGTAAAAAATTAAGATGATGAATTAAGATTAAAATTAAGAAAGTTTTAATTGATGTCGATTACTACTTCTCTGCTATTGATGCCCACAGTTCCAATAAAACAAAAGCATGTAAATCAATTGACAACTATCAAGCAAAATCTCAGAATCTGTCTGCTGGTGCTTTTAAAATAACTAAATTGCACCGTAGTAACATAATTTTGCTTCTGAAGAGAGGATTTATTGTAAGGGTGGAATTGAGATTTGTAATAGTAGTAAAATTATGATTTTTTTATAGATTATTTGCAAATCTCCTTTTATCTCTTTCATTCTTGTGAGTTTATAGCTCCAACAGTAAAATTATACTCGATTAAAATTCTAACTAACGTAGGTACCATAAATACCGATACTAGAAAAGTAAACGCCAGTATAAACCAGTAAATTACACAAGTAAATCCAAAGAAAATTGAAAATCGTGACTGATGAAGCCCCAATGAATGATTGGGGTCCTTATAAATGTTATTCTCAAAAATCTTCTAATTGTTAGAAAAGACCTGAGTCTCTAATACTTAAAACACTTTTAGAGAAAAAAATATTTTTGCAAATCTTCTGTCACCCCGCATATTCCAACGCTTTTAATTTCAACACTCCGATAAGATTATGTTGCCGTGGTATCAACATATCCGTCGTCTGGATCTCCTTTCGGGATCATTGGCAGTGTTAAACAAGGACATTATATTTATCAACATGTTGGTTGTCTTGATCTCTTACTGGGACTTCTGATACAATCAATACCTACTGGTATTTGTGCTGGAAGGACATAAATATATCCACTTTCTCCTTACCCGACTAAAAATATTTACAACCATAACTATTTAACAGCTAAATTTTATTTTACAAGTCACAGGTTTTGACGTTAGATGTTTCCGCAATTTAAAATTCATTTTTTATGTCTTATAACAAGAGCTCGGATTTATTTGTAATTAATTTTTTTTGTGTGATACAGAAACATATGCCCATTAACTTTTCTTCACGAATCTCGTTATTGTAATCGTTTTGAAACTCTGTTAATGTCGAATATTTTCGAATATTTTGTAATTTTTTTAAATAAATGCACAATATTTGTCTATTTTTACAGTTAAAGCGCATATTTAGCCGCTTTTAGTATAAAATAACTTCACTGTTAAGGGTCAAAATATTGTTTCTAGAAATTCAGAATTATTGAATGTCCATGTACGAAATTGTGAGAAACCTATTATTGACATTAGGTATGAGGCAGCTAGGTTTGTGACTTTCTCGAAGTTCGAGGGTATATGTATATTATCCAATTAGTCGTATTTTTGGAAGAGTTCTGCTGAATTTTCAAGCGAAACCAGACTTAAGTGTCTTAATCCTAATAGGAGCGCTATTGCTGCAATGGAGGCATCCCAGCGAGCTGTTTGCATGCGCTGTCAATCACGGGGGAGGTGATGTAATGCATTGCATTTAAATGTTGAACACATCACACATTTTCTGGCCAGTCATTCAATAAAAACAAAAATGTAAGGCGTTTGCATTGTTTTGATTTTTCACTCCTCTTTTAAGCATATACTTTTCAGTTTTAATCGAATATTATAGCCCTATTCAAGCAAATATAAAATACATATTTCTCTAGGAATAAGCAAATATAAATACGAACCCTACTTATAACTAACTAGCATGATAATATGAAATGGTTTTTAGTTACATAGGGTAACAAATTATAATTATTAGCAAAATTGTGGGAACAAAAGCAACTTGGAAAGAAAGCTAGACTTGACAAATCCGGGACCTCCCAATTGCCGGCCGGGTGCTCTACGCCTTTGAGGGGATCTCTTTCCCCACCCCTCAGTAGCTCAGTAGGTTGAGTTGAGTTGAGTTGAGTTGAGTTGAGTTGAGTTTAATACCCATTATTTTATTTTACAACACAAAACGGTTACAATATGGTTTCACCTTTGTGAATTATACAGTGTTATGGTTTACTTCAAGTCAAGTCAATAAATAATATTATAAGAATACATTTCAAATACAATTATAATTTGCATAAAGAATTGAAATAATTTGAATTTGTCTCTAGCGTTTTATTTCTTGGTTCAAGTTTTCCCAAGATATTTTTGACCAACCAGATTTGTTCAAATACATTCAGTGTTTCCTTGTTTTTGTGGTGGGTGTATGCTACGTTTAGTCTGTAATTCAATCTATTTAGAAACAATCTCAAGTAATTTGGTGGCTGACTTTCTGTTTGGAGGGATCTAAGGTATGAGAAAAGATGGTACTTTTACCCAAAATTAACAGGACATTTCCTAAGTTGTGAGAGGGAGATTGTGAGTTTGGAAAACCTGTGATTATATCTTCAGCAGTGATGGCCTGTGAACTTGTGAAATAGTGAACCTATTTGATTCCTGGGACACCAAGGACAATTGGGAGTAGGTCTTATTTTGCATTTATATCGAAAATGTGGTGAGGTACCTGTGTTTTAAAGTAATTTCTATGAGATGTCTGCATCTCTTGGTAGTGTGGGATATGCGTTCAAATTGATCCAATGGTAACCACTGGGACAATCCTGATAGTCGTGGATTTGGATTCAAATGAATTGTTAATGATTTTGTGTATATTATGCTACTGTTTTTAGGGATAACGTGTTTAGAATTGGTATATGTGTTGGTAAATGAAAACTGTGTTTGCGTTTCTGTTACTTCTAAAGCTGAATGTAGCTTAGGAAAGGTTTTCTGAAAGTAATTTTTCGCTTCAGCCAGGTTTTGGCCTAAGCGTCTTTTCGTAGGAGTCGTCAGGGTAGTGGTAACAATTTCGTTGATGGTGCGCTAGGATCCGTTCTTCAACATATCGCCTGTACTGGACATTCCTAAAGTACGCCAATCTTCTGTACTGGACAAACTTCTGTTTTCTCCTTGCGTTAGTAGTTTACAATCCCACATGGGGTATGATCTTAACTCTTCTATTGTTTCATTTATGAATGGTGTGATGTCGAACGACTTCCACGTGTTCATTGCTTTCCGGTAGAATGGCTGAAGATTTGACAGTCGACCAATCCGAAGGTTGGTTACATAAATTGATTGCGGTAAAGGGAGGTTACCGCACTTTTTCAAGTTGTATTCTTGAAATAATTTTGAAATTTAAATTTGTGTTTTTAGATTTGAGGTAATTTTGAAGAAATTTCAATCTGCATGTACTAATTCTGGATGGAATTTGCGTGACTCCCAGTGAAACTTTTGATATCGGACTGTATATGTAGTTGGGATGGAGCCAGTGTCGTCCATTCGAAATTTAGTTTATCACCAACTTGTCAATTGTGGCGAGGAACTCTCACGTCGGGTTGATGGCCATCAATGCATAATTGAATTGTTATCCGATGAATTCATTTATTACAATGCGTCTTTCTTCGAAGCGAAGTTAAGGTGTTGAAGTTTTTTCATTCGGAAAGGATGAATTTAGCCTTCGTCTCAAGATGAACCCAGTTTTTTCTTGTCATGCTGCCTTCCCGAGAAATATTCCCAGGAATTTTTCTCCTCTATTGGATCATTTGAAAGCCAACGGGGAGTCTGTTTCTGAGCTCCACGCGCCGGTGAAAAGACCTGATGATTTGCTATTGTTCAGCGCTGCTCCAGACATCGATCCGTATTGCATAAATAAGGTGTATATAGTTTTTCAAAACCCTCTTCTTTCGTGACGAGAAAATGAACATCGTCCGCTTAGGCTGTGACTGTGAGATGTTGATCATTCGAATCCGTAACCGGGAGGGAGAAAAGTTTAAAATCCTTGTTACAGAGTTTTTGGAACGGTTCAATGGAAATGGAAAAAAGAAGTCCAGATAGTGGATCGCCTCGTCTGATTCCTCTTCTAAAGTGAAATGGTTTCAGAATGTTGTTGTCCAATCGTTTGAAACATCTGACGTTGGAGTACAGTGTTGATATTATTTTTCTGAAGTTGTCGCCAAAGCAGAACGTTTTTAGGACGTGGTGAAGGTACGTATGTTCTACACGATCAAATGCTGTTTTTTGATCTAGTGACTAAATTCCGAGGGTAGGTTTTCTTCATTTGTATAAAGAATCGTGTCTCGTATTAGATTAATATTCGTGAAAATAGATCGTGCAGGTACACAAAGGCTTTGGTCAAAGGTCAAGAGGACGAAGAGGACATTGATTTGTTTATCATTTTGTCATTTTATCAGTCTATGTTTGGCAGGGAAATTGGCCTACAATTGCTTAGTTCAAGTCTATCCCCGCCGTTCGGAATAAGAATGAGTAGTGATTGTAGGGTCAACTGCGGCAATTTGCCGATGCGAAAGGATTCAAGGGTCATTCGTTTGAAGAGATGTAGTCGATTTTTCTAGTAGAATTGGTAGAATTCAACGTTGAAACCATCCATTCCAGGCGCCTTGCCTTTCTGCATTTCGTACAATGCATTTGTCAATTCATTCAAGGTTATATCTTCATCGCATTTAACTCGTTCTGTCTCAGACATCCAGATCTTGGAAAAGTGGAGACGATTCAAGTAATAACGGCGATTCAGAAGTGAATAGACCAGAGAAACGATTGTGATTAGTGTTTTTTATTTGCTCCTGGTTAATTTTTATTGAGAGAGAGAGAGAGCGATGGGGGGGTGGGGGCGTTGTTTTTAATTTGAATAAACATTAATTCGATCCTCGATTTTAGTGAAGAATAAACGTTAGCATCTGTAAAAACGGATTTTTCAAAAACGTGCAATGTATGGAAAAGTATTGAATTAAGGTGCTCCAAGTTTCCCTAAGTTTAAAGTCGATACAGTTAATTTATCGGTACATTAAAAAACTGTCGCGTGCCTCAGTCCCTGACTTTAGCTAGCTAGAGAGAGAAAGAGAGAAAATCTATATATACAAAAATCATTCGTGATCGAATATTAATAATCCTGATTCCTATCCTAACTATCAACTTCCAAGCAGCGATTAGTTAGTTTTCGGTTTCAACTAATATTAATTTATTTGTGGTGTTGATTGTTGAACGACGCACTGTGTTGACATCTGGTCATGCGGCACTGATCTAATGGCGTCGGTGAATGAGTGGATGATGATGAACCTAACCTAGCCTAGAAGGGAGGAGGGGAAACCCGATACTGGCACGTAACCTACTCCTGTCGAAGAGCACCAAGGGGACCACCGGCTTAAAGTCCCTTCCGAAGGACGGTACAACGCGAACAACAGGATTCCTCCTCGAATCCATGCTGTCGAGAAGTTGATAAGCAAGGCGAGTGAAGTTGCTGTACTAACTTTCATCCCTCCAACCTCTCTCCCGAACAGAATTGGTCATGTGTATGATGGTCACCCATCCAATACCTGACTCAGCTCAGTGTTGCTTAACTCCGGTGATCTTATGAGAATCGGTGTTTCCGACACAACAAACTGTTCGGTGGTCACCCATCCAATACCTGACTCAGCGCAGTGTTGCTTAACTCCGGTGGTCTCACGAGGACCGGTGTTTCCGACACAACAAACTGTTCGGTGGTCACCCATCCAATACCTGACTCAGCGCAGTGTTGCTTAACTCCGGTGGTCTCACGAGGACCGGTGTTTCCGACACAACAAACTGTTCGGTGGTCATCCATCCAATACCTGACTCAGCGCAGTGTTGCTTAACTCCGGTGGTCTCACGAGGACCGGTGTTTCCGACACAACAAACTGTTCGGTGGTTTCAAATCAATAAACCAGTCAATTAACCTTATATAAAAGCTTTAAAATTGCGATGTTCAACTTTTTAGTTTGTATGTGTCTTGGCTAGCAAGATTGGCTAGCCCAGATTGTAAAAGGTATTTCACAAGTTTCACTCTCTAAGAAATATTTCAAGAAATCATACACGGAAATCTTTTGACAGACAACGTCGTTTGTTTTCGAAATTGTCATCGTGGTCACTTTGGAATTCACAGAGTTTCCACAATGCAGTGACCCCTAGTGACATAAGCGGCAAATTTCAAATAAAATAAATGGGGGTACTTTTGGTTGTGGTCCCATTAGAGGCTTTACATTTGAAACCAAAATGCCCACTTTCTCAAAATATAAAGCGGCCGTAGGCAGCGGGTACTGCTAGTTAACCTTATATAAAAGCCTTAAATTGCGATGTTCAACTTTTTAGTTTGTATCTGGCTGGGGTAACATTTTTCTGTACATGTTGATAGAAATTGCGAAATTTGGTTAAAAACGTGTGCAATTGGGTTATATTTGTTCAAAATTCAAATCTTAATCCTAATGTGACACTTTGAGGGTGATTTGAAAGTGTTTTTTTGGTGAAATATTGATAATTGTGTTTGCATCGTGGCTGGCGAGGCGATTTAAAGCCATGTCTTACAGCTCGATTTTTATTCGAATCAAAACTTGACTTTAAATGACCTGCAGCATCTCGGTAATACTGTTCATGCATGCCTATGAAAGTTATTGAAGAAATTGAGCCCTAACGCTGTTATTTACGTTCGTTTTACGTAAAAAAGAAATAATTTTGCAAAAAGAGTGACAGATGCATTCATTTGTTTGGTTTTTTGACCACTGCAGGGTGAACGAATTCTTAAACTTATCTTTGTGGGAGTGCATTCAGGATATTCAAACGTCAATGTCAATGTCAACGTCAATGTCAAATTCTTTTCAAAATCTCTAGAACTAAAGGGAAATAAATGACAGAACTGAAATATTGTTGGTGTCTTGGCTAGCAAGATTGGCTAGCCCAGATTGTAAAAGGTATTTCACAAGTTTCACTCTCTAGGAAATATTTCAAGAAATCATGCACAAATATCTTTTGACAGCCAACGTCGTTTGTTTTCGAAATTTTCATCGTGGTCACTTTGGAATTCACAGAGTTTCCACAATGCAGTGACCCCAAGTGACATAAGCGGCAAATTTCAAATACAATAAATGGGGGTACTTTTGGTATTGCATGGTACTTTTGGTTGTGGTCCCATTTAAACCAAAATGCCCACTCCCTCAAAATCTTAAGCGGCCGTAGGCAGCGGGTTCTGCTAGTAAATGTTGGTAAAAAGGTAGACAAATAACTTGGATCGAATTTGACGAGCCAATGATGGGAGGGATGTTTAGTACTGCTGGTCAGGGCATGCTCAAACGGAGACCTGTCTTTTGAGTTCTCGCTGTCGTCGTCACTTAAAATAGAAAAGAAAAATGTTAACTGCAATAATTAAAACCAACTGTTAAAAAAAAAAAGAAAAAAAACATTGTGACAGTTTTCGTCTCTAGTGTGAGTTTATATCAAGTATTATAGTATGTCTATGATATCTTGTCACTTTGTAGGTACACTGTGTCGGGCCCAATGCTTAAAGGGTCATCAAATATAGTATCACTAGTTTTCACCGTATCTTACAAGAATGTAATAATTAACTAGCGTTGATTTAGGGAAAGCTGACAAAGAGGGTAAAGCAATATTTGCGCCAATTTATGTTACCATACTGGCTAATGATACGTTTTCAAACCAGATGTTATTAATATTTTCTGTAGCCTATTTTGCGTGGGTTTTCAAGCATGCCCTTGGGTATGACCAAGCTCGGACAGAATGGTCCAATGTTAATCTCTTCGAAGAGAGATCGACAACTGCGGAGGTGTGGCATAAATCCAGGTGATAGCATGGAGAAAATATTGTGAAGAGGCAAAGTTGTGTTCAGTTCGCCACCAGCATAGGTGTGTACAGGTGTGTACAGGTGTGTACAGGTGTGTACAGGTCGTACAGGTCGTACAGGTCGTACAGGTCGTACAGGTGTATGTAGTGGTCAGGCAGAAGATGACACTGAGGCAGTGCAAAGATAAGAGTGAATACAACATTTATTTCTGAGAAGTTTTTTCAAAATGAAAACAGTGAAGTGTTATTTTGTTGTCGCTGTTTTGAGTGTTTTTATTTCTTGCTTTCCGAAAGGTTTGTTTTGATGTTGTTTACATTTGAAAGATTGCTTTTATTGGCTGAAAACTGACGTGCCTCGTGAATGGATGATTTATGCAATTTATATCGTTGTTTGGCAATGGTTGATCGAAATTGATTTGCATATCAAACGTTGGAACGTTCATTTAACATTCAAATGAAGAGACGATCTATTTTTTGTTATGAATTTACTGAGTACATTTCAAAATATTGAAGATAGGTTTGATGAATCATGATATTCAGAGGGGACTGTTTTTGTTTGTTCACTTTAGCATTCTACATTTACCTTTGATTTATCAAGTTTAATTAACATTTAAAAAGCCACATTTTAAATTTAAATAAAATGACGTGATAACTTTATAAAAACCCAATTACTCGCTGAAATTCATGGTAGTATTTGTTCATGAATATTAAGTGCCGAACGAGCAAAGTGTAAAATACTGCTTTACTCAACGCTTTCCCTGTGAAGATAGTTTCAACGTTGTATATGTAGTGTATTATTCTTCGGCAACAAGCATAACAATTAGACATCTTGTTATGCCAATTAGACCAAGAAAGAACGATGCTAATAACAATACAACAATACTTTTTTAGATCAGCTATCCACCAGAATCGCATATTTCAAAAAACATCGGAAGGCGATCTTCTCTCGGGCAAAACACAATGCAGATAACATTGAGAATATTTAGAGAAAGTATTATCAGTCCCAGTATCTTCAATTAGCATCTGCGACAACACTGACAATTATTACATTAGGTTTCCTATCTTCATTAACATTTGTAATGAACCTAAAAGAAATGCAATGAAATGCAATGAAATGCAATGAAACATGAAAGCTGTTGCCAACGCCTTCAATCGTTCAATGAAAGTATAAGAAAAATTACTTAATCTCTTGTAATTGTCCACAAATAAGCAGTTGTTGTTGGATACTTAGAAGATCATGGTATTATTACGTGACATTTAAATCGAAGCTTTTAATGCAATGTAATCTTATCCGATATACAATCGTTTCGGTCTGATAACAATGCATCTTAACTCGGGGACAGTCCCCCCTCCCCCCCCCCCCTCCTCCCCCCTCCAAGCCTTACCTTTGATTAATCAGGCTGGTCATTCCATACCTGATTAAAACGTACGCTGAACTTTGCACAGAAATTTGTGTTTTGATCGAAAGTGAAAGCAAAATATTGAATTACATCGACGTAATTTGAAATCTACCCAAACATGACTAATTGATCAAGTAATAGTATTAGCAAGATTCATGGTCTGCGGCTACAGCAGCTCATGAACGAACGAGACGGCAAAGCCTGGCTTCAGTTTGCAACTCGTGGAACGGGGAATGACTCTCTTAGAAGAAGCGAATCAAGATTGTGTTTTCACTGAACGCTTCAAATCATTATTATTGTAGACAATTCAGAAACAATCGTCAGTCAACAGCAATTAGGCTTTAATTGTTTGGAAAAGATTGACTTCTAATTGTGTCATGCCGTATGCTATACGTCGCATTTCTCTGAACTGTAGCCATGTTCAGCTGGAACTTTGACTGGCTTAAAAAAAACACCCGTACTCGGTAAAATATATATCTGTTGGTACCGAAGTAATGCTGGGCTGTCTTTGCGTAATGCATGATAATGCCATGGCAACAGTTATTAAAAACCAGCTAATATTGCCGCGCATCATTTTAGTGTTAATTCGGTGCAGAATTAAGTGAATACTCTCAAATAGTGTCTGAACTCAAAATAAGGCATTACATTATAACAATAGCGGCGGTTTTGGCTCAAAACTGAGAACATGATCTTCAGAGTCCAAAAAAGGGACCGCAATACCCATTTGTCTTCGCAACCCTCTTTCCCAGAGATACAAACAAAGAGATAGGTTTATATCGAGCTACCAAAACCTGACAAGAACATGATCGATGTTAGGCAGGGGCCAGACCACAGATTTCAAATACCCTGGATAGAGCAGAGGATCCAGCCAGCTGATCTCAAATAACCTGGATAGAGCATAGGATCCAGCCAGCTGATCTCAAATAACCTGGATAGATCATAGGATCCAGCCAGCTGATCTCAAATAACCTGGATAGAGCATAGGATCCAGCCAGCTGATCTCAAATAACCTGGATAGAGCATAGGATCCAGCCAGCTGATCTCAAATAACCTGGATAGAGCATAGGATCCAGCCAGCTGATCTCAAATAACCTGGATAGAGCATAGGATCCAGCCAGCTGATCTCAAATAACCTGGATAGAGCATAGGATCCAGCCGGCTGATCTCAAATAACCTGGATAGAGCATAGGATCCAGCCAGCTGATCTCAAATAACCTGGATAGAGTATAGGATCCAGCCAGCTGATCTCAAATAACCTGGATAGAGCATAGGATCCAGCCGGCTGAGCTCAAATAACCTGGATAGAGCATAGGATCCAGCCGGCTGATCTCAAATAACCTGGATAGAGCATAGGATCCAGTCAGCTGATCTCAAATAACCTGGATAGAGCATAGGATCTAGCCAGCTGATCTCAAATAACCTAGATAGAGCATTGGATCTAGCCAGCTGATCTCATATAACCTGGATAGAGCATAGGATCCAGTCAGCTGATCTCGAATAAACTGGATAGAGCATAGAAGCCAGCTAGCTGATCTCAAATAACCTGGATAGAGCATAGGATCCAGCCAGCTGATCTCAAATAACCTGGATAGATCATAGGATCCAGCCAGCTGATCTCAAATAACTTGGATAGAGCATAGGATCCAGCCAGCTGATCTCAAATAACCTGGATATAGCATAGGATCCAGCCAGCTGGTCTCAAATAACCTGGATATAGCATAGGATCCAGCCAGCTGGTCTCAAATAATCTGGATAGAGCATAGGATCCAGCCAGCTGGTCTCAAATAACCTGGATAGAGCATAGGATCCAGCCAGCTGATCTCAAATAACCTGGATAGAGCATAGAATCCAGCCAGCTGATCTCAAATAACCTGGATAGAGCATATGATCCAGCCAGCTGATCTCAAATAACCTGGATAGAGCATAGGATCCAGCCAGCTGATTAAAATTTAAGTACGGCAATCCATTGTTAGCAACAGGTAGGAGTCCATTAACCCGAGGTTTCCTTTTAATTTCAATGCTAATTTAAGAGTTTTTTAATTTGTTTCCTGCCAATTTTGACCATTCAAGTGATGAAAACCACGAAAACTACCAATGAAAACACTGAAAATAGCACGGGCTCTTTGAGTGAACTCAAAATCAAGGATTCTCAAAATGTCTCTACTCTCAGTGGCAACCGCTATCCAGGCTATTTGCGAACAGTGAACCGACCACTCGAGATAGATTGAGTCCCAGGATAGAATGGTACACCGGACCAGGCTTCTGCTATGTTATAAACTCTAGGGTTTAAGAACAGTCCCATCTTTTATCCCAGCGTTGTGTCGACGTTAAGCATCACATAGCTGTACCAAGCATTGGATGGGTGTCCACTAAAGTGACACCAGGCGTTAGGCAAAGGTTGGAACTTCGGGTATGGCTTTCAAGATCATAGTTTTTGAAAATGGAAGAAAGGACATCGGTCAGTGGATTGAGAATCGACACTTGAAGTTTGACTAGACCAATATACACCCAGCACCGGGAATTCTATTCTTTCTCATTTTTCATTTCATATTTAGAGGTATATGAGACTTACAAGTTCAGAGGGCCAGCTCTGCTGCCATAAGATCGCAACAATTGCAAAACTGGCAAAACTGGCAAAACCGGAAAAACTTGCAAAACTTGCAAAACTTACCGGACACAGAGCCGGAGACAGAGCCGGAGACAGAATAAGCAAAAAGCTCTGTCCGACACTCTCGGCTGGAATATATATTGCATGACCTATTGCGTCCTTATTATCCTTATTGTTACTGGGATTGTTTTGTATTGAATTGTTTTAGATTGCACTTGGGGGCTGTTTTAGCCTGTTTTGGCCAAAACGATAAATATGAGAGGTTTAAAATTATAGATGGATATTTGCGGTGACAAAGCCTCCCTAAATAGATTACTTTTAGTATTTTAAGCCATATCCATTCTGTCAATGCATCTTTCTTCGTCTTCCTGCAGGTCTTTGTATGGCGTATCCTGAGGAGTTGAAAGACACTGTAAGGAGTACCACCGAAACCTTCCCACCGGGGCTTTCCATAAGACTCGCTGCAACTGGGGGTAAGTTCTGACCCCAACATACATTTCAAACATATATTTTGTGTTATCCAAATTTGTGTTCAATCGTATAAATATTAGTATCTACCAAAAGTAGCAATTGTTTTCTTGTCTAAGCTGAAACTTGTTTGTTTGTTTGTTTGTTTGTTTGTAATGGTAGAAGTACAGGCGACCCGACCGCGATCCTAGAGCTGATCCTGACCTAACATTGTGAACACTTTTGACTTATGATTATAAATTATATTAAATGTGATTGCAGATTTCACAGTTGATTCCCTAAAATTATTTCCGTTCAGAATCCCGGTCGATGCAGACGCAAGTATTATTTTAAAAATTAAGTTTTTGTATCCTTTCGGAAGTTTTCCGCGGGAATTTGCTTCAGCAAATAACGATCTCAATGAAAATGTACTGTAATGTAATGTAATGTTCTATTTACATTTGAATCGAGACAAAATAGTGCATACGGTCGAATCTGCACGTGCTCGACCGCGACCTCGACCGACTCAGGTGCAACAATCATATTATTACGTTCAGTTTTCAAATCAAGTAGACCAGTGCCGCAAGACTCGTTGTAACAGTGAATTGTTAATCACAGCTAATCATCGTATTGTTCTGTTTCAACATTTTGAGGGGACATAATCATGGAAAGTTGTCTATTCACGAATTAGATCGCTGTAAATCGATGACACCAAATAAATAACTAAAAATACTGCTATATGAGGGTGTAAAAATGAACCATTGCCAGCTCAAGATTGCCCACTAGAATTACAATTTTCCTGGGAGTGTCATTGCGACTTACAAATTACAAATGATTCTTAAAGAATAGTGGATTGAACAACGAAACACAGATTTCAAGTTTCAAATTCTTGAATAACCGTTTCACGAATGAACGCTGACAAATATTTTGATACGTACTTTCTACACCGAGTAAAAACTACGGGGTAGTTTCCAACCAAATATGAAATTCCCAAATTAATGTTCGTAAAAATTGTTCACAAATTTAAATCAATTTTGTTCGAGTTGTACTGTCCTTCGGAAGAGCCGCAAAGCCAGTGGTCCATCTTGGTGACTGCACCTGTCAGCACCGGCTCTTTTAGGCTAGACTCGAACCCCGACCATCAGCAAATTTTAAAACGCTATCGGATTTCCTCTCATCAACTCTGAATCTTCATCGATATTAATTTGAGCATATCTTACAAAAGTGACACGGAACACGGCATGCCAGACTTTCTGAATTTAGAGCAATTGCCCTTCGAGCAATCCCTGAATTCAGTCGGTGATTCAGAGCAAAGCTTCAATCAAACACGCGCAAAGCAATTTGCAATGTAAGTTGTTGTCTTTTTAGTTGGATCCTGGAAAGAAATCAGTCTATCACGAACAAGCCCAGCTCATTACGCTGAAAGGGGCTCGAACCAAAGTGCCGTCACAGCAGGAGCCACGAGACTCGTACAGCCGCTGTGGATGTTGCTGCCATTACACTGCAGTTACCTTCCAATTCTCTTCAACAAGTTTCATACGTAGTTGATGTTACCTGTATGCCATTATTATTGTAATCATGTAAATCAAAGAAAACATTGTTAAAACAAATAAAACCTGCTTACACTCATCACTATTTTTACGTGACATTTCTAATAACTTGTGTGACCATGGTGTATTTTGGTTTCTTATCTGCTAGACAATCAAACGAACATTATTTATTTTTGTTGCGTTTACCGCAAGCCATGTAGTGCATACACTAATGTATTAAAGTTATTGTTGATGTTGTTGTTACGTGTTTGTTTCTTTATTTGAACAAAAATTAGAAATTTCCTCAACTATTCACCTCGATGTCAGAAACAACAAAACTTGCAAGTCATTGTCAATCTATTACTTCAGGGTTGATTTTTATTCGAATCACTTTTTTTGTGTTGAATTGCAATTCGAAACCGAGGTTGCGAAATGCGACACTGCAAAAGTTGATACCTCAGAATAGTTGGGCATCAGCTTCGGCATGCGCCGCCTTTGTGTTGAATTGCAAATATGAGACTGAGTGAGAGAAACTGTCAAGAGATGCTACTTTCAGTTCAGAAATAGAGCAGCGTAGGAGGTAGCAATCATTGACGTTCCTACCTGGAAAGACACAAAGGAAATGTTTACTGTAAACAGGAGCGATGGCGTGGAATAATTGTACGTATTCAACGTCAACTGCCTTTTTTAGTTGTTTTAGAACGTTGTCGATCAAATAAATGGCTCTAATTGTAAAAGAATTTTTGTTGACTAACATTTTTGTTTATTTGTGTGGTACTTGTGGCATTCGCTTTCTACATTTTGTTACACATTGTATCATTACCGAGTGATAAATAAAGAAATCTTTGTTCACAATTAATATGTGAAACAATTGAGATTGTCAGCTGTGCTCTCACGTTTGAAGATGAAAGGGAACGGGTGTATCGGGTATATCGGGTATATCGGGTGTGATCGAGATGTTTCGTCCACGATTCGTCAGCCGGCTTGCCGAGATGGTGGCTAGAACGCATGCTCTACAATTTAGTCTACCCTCTCGTAAGAGCCGCTTCACCCCGCACATTGATAGCTTGCGTGCAGGGCATGTCAGACAACACCTAACATCACATTCTAACAACACCTGATAGAATCGACTCCTGTCATCATTAACTGTACGTGAGTTATCATCTCAAGATCAGGTGTTGTTTGTTGTTCTGTTGTAGTGTTAGTCAGTCTCAGAGATTAGTTGATCTGGTCATTTCATTGATTCGTAATGGTACTGAAGTGAGAATGTTGAAACGGTTAGGAATGAGGTAGCGCAAGATTGTGTACATTTCCGACCATAGGAGACCCGCCCAAATAAGAACCAGGTAAATGCTTAATTTTTTTTTGCTTTCGTATTCTGTCAATTTGTTTTTCGCAATGCTTTTTCTTTGCTTTTTCTTTATTAGATGTGATAACATTTAACTGTGTTGCAATGTTTGAAATATTTGTGTATTATTTTAGTCGATAGGAACACTGGCTGAATTATTTTATTCGTTGGTATTAAATGGTAACGCTCAAATTAAATCTTACGCATATTTTTAAGTTGGTTTAAATAATTTGGAGTTGGAAAGTATTTTTAGTGTTATGTTTTCTGGTTATCGAGTGAGAATTTTGATATTTTTGGTACAGTGGCATTTTCCTTGTGGGAAGCGAAGGTCCACCCACACCACAGCATGAAATGCACCTGTTGCAATGCAATAGCTCCCTTGTAAGATCTCTTCAAGTCATCAAATGAAGCCAAAGAGAATGGATACCTGTTAGTATTAGATTTCAGTATCAAGTTGTTTTATCAACACCCAATGCACAAATAGCAACAAATAGTTGGTTTTTTGTGTTACGTTCCCTGGTTCTTCACTGTTCACGCAATGTTGTTGCAATTTTTCTAAGAACTTTTCAAATTCAATTTGTATCGTTTATTTTCTTATAATGCAACAAGTATTTCGTATAAAATAAACAACCTGTGGAATACCCGTTATGTAAATAGGTCTGCTGGTTTACAGCTTGTGCCATTTCAATTGTCTCATTGAATGCTGCTCCTATTTTAGTTTCCAACTCCAACAAATACAATAGGAATTTACCAATTCAGCTGGGAAATGTCAGCATTTCCAACATTTTCCACATACTTTATTGCTGCCCATCAGCAATTGTTTTTCAAACTAGTACTCGCAAAATATGTAGTAAAGAACAACATGTTATGGTATGCTAATAAAACAGGGGCGGTTGAATGTGCATTTTAAAATTATTATAAAGACATCGATTCTTTACCGAGAAAATTCTAAAAATAGCTTTGACGAGAAATACTATTCATGGAACGCGGCTACATTCCCAGCTCCACGAGCGAGCAAACCATTCTTTTGTTGGATTCTCTCAAAGGTATTCCATTATCCAACACCGCACCGCTCTATTTTCATTTCAATCAGATCTCTATTTATACATTGTTTCCTATAACGGGCTGATTTTGATTTTAAAACATACTTCTTTCTCTCTTCTCTCTCTCCTCTCTCTCTCCTCTCTCTCCTCTCTCTCTCCTCTCTCTCCTCTCTCTCTCCTCTCTCTCTCTCCTCTCTCTCCTCTCTCTCCTCTCTCTCCTATCTCTCTCCTCTCTCTCTCCTCTCTCTCCTCTCTCTCTCCTCTCTCTCCTCTCTCTCTCCTCTCTCTCCTCTCTCTCCTCTCTCTCTCCTCTCTCTCTCCTCTCTCTCCTCTCTCTCCTCTCTCTCCTCACTCTCTCCTCTCTCTCCTCTCTCTCCTATCTCTCCTCTCTCTCCTCTCTCTCTCCTCTCTCTCCTCTCTCTCTCCTCTCTCTCCTCTCTCTCTCCTCTCTCTCCTCTCTCCCCTCTCTCTCTCCTCTATCTCCTCTCTCACTCCTCTCTCTCCTCTCTCTCTCCTCTCTCTCCTCTCTCTCCTCTCTCTCCTCTCTCTCTCCTCTCTCTCTCCTCTCTCTCCTCTCTCTCTCCTCTCTCTCTCCTCTCTCTCCTCTCTCTCCTCTCTCTCCTCTCTCTCTGTCTGTCCGTCTCTCTCTGTCTCTCTCTCTGAAACCTCTCAGCTAACGAGCAGTCATGATGAAAATAGTGAATATTACATTTTGGCAACCCCCTTGAACCCCAGAGAATACGCGCTCATGGTGCATCGATCCCTGCGATCCCCAGTGGCGACCCGCGAATATTATTTCTACACGCCCAAGTGGCGCTCCGACCACCTGTAAATTTAACCGTTAAGAAGTAATTACAAAACATAGACATCATTGATTTCTCTGTGACCGAAATGTCAAAACATGTATGCCGCATCCGTGCCTTGTTAATATTGAAATATCGCGAAGAAATGTTTGCGTGGAAAGGGTAACAGTTTGAAACGGAAGTCGAACGAGATTGTGCCAGCAAATTACTTTCCTTGATCAACACACGTCGTTCTATTTTCTGCTTTTATTCCCTTTTTTCTGTACACGCGTGCTTGAGTAAATACCTCTGTATCCACCTGTGGCACGGTATGGAAATAGCAACTATTTCACACAACAAATCTTACAAGATGCGAATTTTCTTTCAAGATGAACAAGTTTCGCGTGAAAGCAAGAAGTGCCTTTTCAAACTAAGCGCATCGGTTTTAGATATTCCAATCCATAGGTTTCTGGGCATAAAAATGTGAAAGTGTAAATGTGTGGATTAATGCGCCGTCTTACGCGTTGGTACGATTTAGTTGAAATGATTAGATAAATTTCAGAATGGTTTGTTTAATCACAAGTCAGAATCAAATTCACTTTTAAGAACTTATTAATTTCAAACAATAGATATAAGAGTTATGATTATAATTATATTTATATTTATGTTACACGCGTATGTTACTCGTCAGATATCCTGAATAAGCGTGTTTTCTTCCTTCACTTATAATTATTGTTTCAAAAAAGTGATCAGCTGAATCGACATGGGAATTATAAATGTACTTCATTGTAACCGCTTCCCATCATATTATTGCCAAACATTGACAAGGTCACAAAAATACCGAGATCTAAACATCTAGCAACCCCATCTATGACAGTCGCAACTTGGTTCTTTTGAAGTTTGTCATCGCTATTAAATACACCCATCAGAGCATTGTGCACGAAATCATGACGTTCTTAAGAAAAGTCTTAAAAAACCGCTTTCTTTTGCAGTTGGATCAGAAGGAGTCAATCTTCGATGAGCGTGGGATCCAGACACCCGGTAAATTACATCATTGTCTTCTTGTATGCCGAATGGAGTTGACATTTCCGTACCAAAATAGATGTTGCCATAGTACGCAAGTAAATTGGTTACTATTCCCTTAGAAGTAGAGGCAGTATCCCCATTATTTTCTCTAAGCCAGTACCATTGGGTTAGAACCTACCTTATATTAAAACTAACATCGATCTGTGCTAACATCCCACCCACAATCCACAAACTACAAAAGCAAAGTAGAATAAAACCGCATCGACAAGGCAATCATATTAATTGTTGAAAATAGAGAGCAATACGTTTAATTTCTCGATTTCAATATAAATGTAATGAATAAACAAGAGAAAACGATCTAACAATGTTTTAATAATTACTTTTCAGCCTCTGAATGTGAATTCTTCTGGGAACGAGGAATCATCTGCAACGAAATATTTGTCGCTGAATGTTTTATTTTCTGGAATTATTGGAGGAATACTGCTTCTCGCTACATTGTTCGTACTTTGCAAATACTGCCGAGGCAAATCACATCAACGGGACGTGTAGGTATCAACGCAATCACGCATCACGCACACATATCATGTACTCATAGGCGTGCGTAGAGGGTTTCCATCGGAGGAACCCCTAAAAGCACCATGGGTACTGTGGGTACTTTATTGGGGAATGTAAGGCTTATCGGTACCATACGGCCAAGGGGACTACCAGGAGACGTTTTTAAGGTGGAAAAAAGGTGGTTGAAAAAATCGCTAGCAAACATTTGGGAAATGAGTCTTTGTTATTTTACCTACATACTGGTCACAGTATTAGGAAAATGTTTTTTTTACTAGCTTCCAAAGACAGAGTGGTGATGCCCTTATTGGCCCTTCCCTATCGCGCATTTTTGATAATTTACAAGCAAGCAATGGCGCGATACACAAAAAAGCACCGAGTTTGAATTTAGATACATTCCTCTGACAGTGTCAGCTGTTTTGTATTTGTTTTGCATACGTACATTGGGGAACTCAATTAGAATCCTAATGGATCGTTAATACTATCGATTGATTAGATATGACAAAATTATTTATATGATCGTTAGAGTCAAAATCATGGAATCCGGTCGCCCTACACACGCTTATGATCCTACTAAACGATACGCACGGCCCCGGGTCCATCATTACCGTGGGTAAAATCGTTCAAAAAGGGTCCCAAATCTTTATATAATGTTTTTATTTAGTTAATGACAAGGAAAAACAAGTGCTGGAAAATTGGCGAGTTTTCCGGAAAAATGTAAAATCAAATCCTTGGCACCACCCAGCAACATGAGTTTAAGAGTCCGTGATTTTATTTCCCTAGAGCCTCAACATGGTCTCCTAACACATACAATTTTGGTGGTCACAGCTACAAAATTGACTGAGAAATCGATTTTCAAAAACTCTTTTTTTGATCCTAAAACGTTTCTGGTTTTAAACCGATCGTTAGTTGCACAAACAATGGTCTAACTAATTAAACAGTGTAAAGCCTGAAGCATGCAGATTCCAAAGATGTGTGTTTCATCGCGATCGGACAAACGATGTAGGTACTGGGCAGTGCTAGGTAAACGTTTGCGAGGCAAAACTTTTCGGACAAGTCGAAGTCGCGGTAATGCATATTGCATACATTCAGGCTGATGCTGGTGCCTGCTAGCTTCGAGAGCGACCCTGCACTCTTTCATGAGGCAAGAGAGTGCAGTAGGTTTTATCTCTGAAATCCTCGACTGGAATTGTTTCATTCCCTCATGAATGAGCTGGGATTTGTAAACATAGCAAGCGATTTCAGAATGTCTAGCAAGAATGATTTACCAACCAGATTTCAATTCCGCATTATTATTTTGACATTATTTTGCAAAGAAGCGGGAGCATTCGGATATGTATTTCATTCGGGTTCTCCAATAGTAGCGTACTGGCGCTACATATTCTTGTAGCTGAACATTATTTATTCTTATAATGCAACACGGTACGCAGACGCCAGTCGAGGATGTTAAATCGACAAACCATGTACTGTCTTACTTATAATTAACCAATTATCAGAACCAGATTATCAATTTACCTGAATAAAAGTTCTTGCGATTGCGTTGAGTGTCAATAGAAAGATTTTATTCGACCGCATTGGAATGTGCGTAAGATTCTGGACATTTTTACCACTGGCCCCTTCACATGTTTTTTTTTTTATCCCTCCGTCAAATTTGACTCTGAAGTTCGTTCAAAAAACGATAATCAGTTACGAGTCGATGCAGTTACGATAGTAATCACCAAAGAATCGAAATCAAGAAATCAATCGATTTTTACTCGGTTTATCTCCTCTAAGAATTTTGCTGAGTATATTCTTGCCTCGCTTCAAGCTTAGAGCAATTAAAACATCAGTTCTGCGATAAGAAAGCTTAGCGATGATTAATTTGCAAGGATACAAAAAATCACTACTTTAAAGCGCGCTAACGCACTTGGCGTTCCACATTTCTTGTGCTAGAAAATTGATTTGAAATCTGGATGCAATCACAAACTTAATGATGTCAAGAAAATAATTAAACTCCCGTCATAGTAGGTATATTTTTTTTTGCAATGGGTGTTTACAACATGATGTAATTTTGCTCCTTGGCTAGACTGAATTCTAGCAGAGGAATGAGAGGCAAGGTGCATGTTGGCAGAATAGTTCGACCTTATCAATATTTCGCGACTGGATAAAAGCAGGAGCTTGGTAAAGTCCTGTCGGGTTGCAAGCTGAAACTAATGAGCTGATGGCCGTTAAGGAATTCATCGCCGTTCTGACGTCTGTTATCAGAGTGCATTTTCTACGAAGTCTAGTCCACGGAAATTGAGTTTCCCGGGGAATTTCAATGGGAAAGGAACATTTCCGTAGACGAGGTGTCGTCCGTAACTGGCACTTGGAGGTGAATTTAATTATTCGAAAGTCGTCAAGAAAACTCAGAACGAGCTTTCGGGAAATTGAATCTATTTGGAAATGACTTATTTATTCTGTGTCTATGATGATTTTTCGGAAAGTAAATCTTATCACAGTTTCAGATCCTTTAAAACATGACGGCTTAACGTCGAGTTTTTCAAATTTTGTTTTCCATAAGTACGACAAATAACGAACCACCGCGATTCGAGTCTGTTCAAAAATCGCACACGAAGATCGATTTTTTCCTTGAACTCGGTTTTGGAAATGGCTTGGTTTGTGTATAAACTTTATTTCGTCTTGAGAAGGAACTGAGATTCGCAGGCTAGAGGAGAACCCATTTCTACTCGCTAGAACCCGTACATCAAGGAAAACAAGAAATGCTATTTGGCCAGTTAAAAATATTTTCTGTCACAGCTCTCAGCAGGGAACTTCACGTGTCGAAGACCCTTTCCTTCTCAAGCTTAAATGGAGTATAATCTACTCTAGTACATGGTAACATACGTCAATCCGATCGGATAAATTCACCTACGCTGATATCAACATTATTAGGCTAATCATACTATTGATTTAATGTTGTAAGTTCTAATGAAATTCCTGGTTTAGGTATATTGAGAGTGATGAATGGGTTCGAGATGAAGCTAAACACTATAAATGCCTGGCCCCTGTGACATATCTGACAGATGCAGAGTCCGGGCTCACTCGGGCACACTATAGGTAGATACACGATTCCTTTCATGATTTCTTGTCCACTTGTTCACGTTTTCAGGAGCGGAACTGACAAAAACGAAGCCCAATGTGATTTAAAATTGGTGCCGATCATCTTTGAAAGGTCAAAAGTCAAATTGTAACATCAGTACCGACAACTTTCTTGACTGATTCTTCCACCTTAACCCTGTTTTTAGATTATTTCGATGAAACCTTGACTGTATGAACTTTGATGTACTACCACTTTGATGTCTGAACTATGGAGAGGCCATCTCTTCCTAGCTCGATACAGTAACAAAGTAAAAACCGTTAAAAATTGAAATTATATTGAAATTGTAGTCCTGGAATGATAGTACCAGCCCTTAGAAACTATAGGGAATAACTCCGTATTTGCAAACCTCCACACTTTTTTTACTACTTTGGTGGGACTTTCTATTAGCTCTTTTTGTCGAGTCGTGCCCGTAAACGTTAGTTCCGCCACTGAAAGCGTAGATACGTTGCATGATGCATGCATCTGATCTGCATCCCACATCTGCATCCAAATTCTTTGTCTCAAATCAATCTTTATCTGACAAGAAAATATATGTATGGATAAAGATTAAAATACATAACTTAAAATAACTCATTTGTTCTACCTTAGTGACTAGTTTGGTACGAAATACATCCCCAAACTTTGAAAACACAATATTTGTGTCGTGACACACAACATTTTGGTCTCTTGCTTGCTTTTAATGCCGATAGAGTGCATCACAGCCGTGTTTTCAGTCGCTCAGCGTCTTGATTTACGCATGCGCCGTTTTGAATTTTGCAGCGTCCTACAATGTTTCTATCGTCATGCCTAGCTTTGAGGAAAACCACCTGGGAAATTGTTGATGCTTAGGTTTTAGCCAATTAAGTCGCATGATCCCGTTAGACCAACATCTTTATACAATTAGTGTTTAATCTATTTCATATATATTTTCAGATTTTATTTTCTTAATTTTAAATGTTCACAGGTTTGTTAACTAACACCTTTTCCCACTATGAGTTATCACATTTTTAATCTGTCAATCTCAAAATATAATCATCAATCATGAAAGTAATTTTTTTTCCCTCCGTTTTGTTTAAATTTTGCGTGCTTTATTTTCCAATTTAATTTACATTTTTATGCAAATTTAACCCGTCGATTTTGTGATTATTTTCCTAAACACAAAGATTCTTTATTTTATAAATATAGTGCATATCTTTAATCTACAAGCAAATATATTTTAGCTATGTGTGACAATGATAAAGGTCTTGTTGGCCAGCATGCCAGTAAGCGATTGCCAGCTAGCGATTGCCAGCAAGCGATTGCCAGCAAGCGATTGCCAGCAAGCGATCGCAAGCAAGCGATTGCCAGTAAGCGATTGCCAGTAAGCGATTGCCAGCAAGCGATTGCCAGCAAGCGATTGCCAGCAAGCGATTGCCAGTAAGCGATTGCCAGTAAGCGATTGCCAGCAAGCGATTGCCAGCAAGCGATTGCAAGTAAGCGATTGCCAGTAAGCGATTGCCAGTAAGCGATTGCCAGTAAGCGATTGCCAGCAAGCGATTGCCAGTAAGCGATTGCCAGCAAGCGATTGCCAGCAAGCGATTGCCAGCAAGCGATTGCCAGTAAGCGATTGCCAGTAAGCGATTGCCAGTAAGCGATTGCCAGTAAGCGATTGCCAGAAAGCGATTGCCAGCAAGCGATTGCCAGCAAGCGATTGCCAGCAAGCGATTGCCAGCAAGCGATTGCCAGCAAGCGATTGCCAGTAAGCGATTGCCAGTAAGCGATTGCCAGTAAGCGATTGCCAGTAAGCGATTGCCAGTAAGCGATTGCCAGTAAGCGATTGCAAGCAAGCGATTGCCAGCAAGCGATTTCCAGTAAGCGATTGCCAGCAAGCGATTGCAAGCAAGCGATTGCCAGTAAGCGATTGCCAGTAAGCGATTGCCAGCAAGCGATTGCCAGCAAGCGATTGCCAGCAAGCGATTGCCAGTAAGCGATTGCCAGCAAGCGATTGCCAGCAAGCGATTGCCAGCAAGCGATTGCCAGTAAGCGATTGCCAGCAAGCGATTGCCAGTAAGCGTTTGCCAGCAAGCGATTGCAACAGCGAAGTTCAAAGTTCGATTCAATGCAGAAAAAAGATGTATGTGAGTCACATCGTTCCTCCATGTTTTCAGTGTTCTTAACTGCTTTGACAGATTGTTTGTAAACTATCGCCTGTAAACTATCGCCTGTAAACTATCGCCTGTAGCCTGTAAACTATCACAGTGCCAATAAATGGTTACATTTTGAAGACAGTTAATCGATTCTTCCCCAGGAAAAAGGAATAAGGATTTAGTTGAAACAGATGCTAATGTATAATGCACTCAATAAACTGTCAAAAACAGATGTTATCTGCATGCTAGGAATGTTTTGGACACATCGTACAGATTTGCTCAATATTTTCAAGACTGTGGTTGAATGTCAATCAGAAGGAAAAAGGACCCAATACATCGTCGAAACAAAACTTCGAATACAAGTCATAAATACAAATTAGATCTTTTGTATTTATTGAAGTGTGCATTTTTTGTTGTTTAATAGCTTCGATACAAATGGCCTGAGTCGACAAAATATGGTTTAATTAGTTTGTTGTTTTCTAGAACTTTGTTATGAACTGTTTTATTTTGATTTACAATTTCGTAACCAAAACATTCTAATATACATCTTTGTACTAAAATATACCACTCACCATTGCAAATAATGATAATTATTTTCTGTCGGTCAATCAGGGAAAGGTCGGACGGCACCACTACCAACGTTTCCATTAAAAAGAGGGGTTCTTTAGAGGTACACTACATTCCAGCAGTGTACGCAATCAGCACAGGTGAGTCAACAATTTACAATTAAAACAATCACATTTTTACCATCACCTAAAAACTAGTAACATTTTTCTTTATTTATTTGTATAAGCATGTATTACAATTGTAACGCTCCAATGCAAAGTTATCCTTATTTAAATTGTCTGTTTTATTTTTGTAGATGAGTCTAAGCGTGAACTGGACAGTGATGGGTGAGCTTTATTTGTATTAAATTTGATCCATAAAAACCAGCAAACAGATCTACTTTGTCCAAAGCTATACCTTTATTGCTCGCTTTAAGACATGAAGCCTCAGATTTCACGGTCAAAGTAGCGACGCTATTTTGATCTCAAAACTTCTGCACCCTGCACACCAACAACCCTCGTCGATTTACTGGGCATCTAAAGAGCAAGTCCACTTAAATCTCTGTGAACAATTTACAACAATATCTAACAAGATCATAGCGTTTTGTGACTAAAGCGGATATTTAGCGGATATAATTATAGCATTAGAGTACAGATTAGAGTATGTTGGACGCAAGCGCCGTGAAAGTGTGGATTGCCTAGATCTCGGGCGAAGATCAATGCTTAGCCGTACCATAGCAGTGGCTTCGTTTGGTCAATCTATGACGTATTGTCGCCCCTCTCTTACCCCCACCCTGCATCAGAACTAACATCCCTTCTAAACTCTGACGTCATAGCGTAACGTTGTATGGACCCCCACTTTCACGCTACCCCTCATGCTCACGTTCATACAATGCATTTGCAATTACAAATTCTTTGTATTCGTTTTTGTATTTTACGTTACTAGTGTACGCTAGTTTTGTTTTACGACAGTCCAATGCCTCATGGTCAGTGGCCTGGAGATATATCGTTACTAATACATATTTAGTGTTAAATCGGTTAAATTCAAACGTTTAAAAAATAATTTTTTTTACTCCCCTTGCTTTTTAAGTGTCTTCCTTTTAAATAGTTTGAAAAAATTTGAAAAAAAAAATGCAGTTCGGAACATGTCGAAAAACTTCTTATTTTTGTTTAATTCTACCCAAAAGTAAATATGTTCCATATAATATCTCTGCGTCTATGGGGTAATGCAGGGTAGGGGGGGTGCATTGGCGTCGGGGTAGCGTGCCAAAAAGACATTGTGGCGTGGGCAGGGGGCACGGGGCACGGTGCACGGGGCAGGGGGCAGGGCAAGGGGGCAGGGGAGGCGTTGGACCGAGGACATTGATTGGCTGAGAGGTTGTCGACGTCATCATGTACACTGTTCATTCAGGAGCTGGGAGTCAGTGGTGGTACTGATCCTGAAGGTGTTGGTTAGTCCTGGTGTTGGTTAGTGCTGGTGTTTGCTGGTCTTGCTGGTGTTGCTGGTGTTGCTGGTGTTGCTGGTGTTGCTGGTGTTGCTGGTGTTGCTGGTGAAGGACACGATAGATCGGCAGGCAAGGTTTAATTGACACGGGTCTAGTCGATGTTTGATGACAGTTGAGTGTTGTGGTACAAATTACAGCAGTCTGATATCGGTTGGCTCATTTCACAGCTACTATGTGGTTTTGTTGTCATTTGACTCAAAATACTTTCAAATCTTGCTTCGGACCGATAGATATTTGGAAAACGTGGAACGGTTGGAGTCATGTAGTGCATCCATCAAAAGAAAATAGAACTGCGTCTAAAAACTACTTACAACTTGAACAGAGGTTAGTCACTTTTGTTCACTTTATTTTTCAGTTTCAAACACAAACATGAACGTGGGATCGAGATGTTTTTTTTCTCAGCATGAAGGGAAAGCGGAGGGGAAAGATACTGCAGGGAAAACTGCCCCCCAGTTTTCCGACGTGTTTTTGGGACTAGAGTGTTGGTGAGTGAGGGGGGAGGGAGGAAGGAAGGGGTTTGTCGCAGTATACAGTCGGAACTTGTTCAAGGTCTTGGCACCGCCAGAATGCTCGTGTGGTGAGGGGGGGGGGGGGGGGGGGGGGGGGGAGGGGGCCAAATCTCTTTCACTTGCTGAACCATGCGCCAATTTAATCCCATCCCTCCCAATTTACCGAACGCTTAATCAAGTAAAACAGGACTGAAAATTCCTTAATTGGGTCGAACTAGCATGAAACTTGTACCCTCCCCCACCCCGACTAGTAATTTTCTTTTATATCATATTAAACTCCGTTGTTCCCATTGGCAGAAAACTTTCTTTTACACGTTAGAGCGAAGTTGTCGTATTGAAAAGCATGTCTTACAGCTTTCAATACAGTAATCATGTGAGACAAGCACGAGGTTTTATCACAGGTTTTACTTCATGACTAGTTTGTTTGGCACGTTTGTAAACGTAATCGATTAGGTATTAGTTCGTGACCTTAGACTTCAGTATTAGAAAGGTCGTATTGACTGACCCCATCTACCCGGTCATGCATAATGCAGTGTGCTGTGATGACAGTGTGATGACAGTGTGATGACAGTGTGATGACAGTGTGATGACAGTGTGCTGACAGTGTGCTGTGATGACAGTGTGATGACAGTGTGATGACAGTGTGATGACAGTGTGCTGACAGTGTGCTGTGATGACAGTGTGCTGTGATGACAGTGTGATGACAGTGTGCTGTGATGACAGTGTGATGACAGTGTGATGACAGTGTGCTGACAGTGTGCTGTGATAACAGTGTGCTGTGATGACAGTGTGATGACAGTGTGATGACAGTGTGATGACAGTGTGCTGACAGTGTGCTGAGATGACAGTGTGCTGTGATGACAGTGTGATGACAGTGTGATGACAGTGTGCTGACAGTGTGCTGTGATGACAGTGTGCTGTGATGACAGTGTGATGACAGTGTGATGACAGTGTGCTGACAGTGTGCTGTGATGACAGTGTGATGACAGTGTGCTGACAGTGTGCTGTGATGACAGTGTGCTGTGATGACAGTGTGCTGTGATGACAGTGTGCTGTGATGACAGTGTGCTGACAGTGTGCTGTGATGACAGTGTGATGACAGTGTGCTGACAGTGTGCTGTGATGACAGTGTGCTGTGATGACAGTGTGCTGTGATGTCAGTGTGCTGTGATGACAGTGTGATGACAGTGTGCTGACAGTGTGCTGTGATGACAGTATGCTGTGATGACAGTGTGATGACAGTGTGCTGTGATGACAGTGTGCTGTGATGAAAGTGTGCTGTGATGACAGTGTGATGACAGTGTGCTGTGATGACAGTGTGATGACAGTGTGCTGTGATGACAGTGTGCTGTGATGACAGTGTGCTGACAGTGTGATGACAGTGTGCTGTGATGTCAGTGTGCTGTGATGACAGTGTGCTGTGATGACAGTGTGCTGTGATGACAGTGTGCTGTGATGACAGTGTGCTGTGATGACAGTGTGCTGTGATGACAGTGTGCTGTGATGACAGTGTGCTGTGATGACAGTGTGATGACAGTGTGCTGTGATGACAGTGTGCTGTGATGACAGTGTGCTGTGCTGACAGTGTGCTGTGATGACAGTGTGCTGTGCTGACAGTGTGCTGTGATGACAGTGTGCTGTGCTGACAGTGTGCTGTGCTGACAGTGTGCTGTGATGACAGTGTGCTGTGATGACAGTGTGCTGTGATGACAGTGTGCTGTGCTGACAGTGTGCTGTGCTGACAGTGTGCTGTGATGACAGTGTGCTGTGATGACAGTGTGATGACAGTGTGCTTTGATGACAGTGTGCTGTGATGACAGTGTGCTGTGATGACAGTTTGCTGTGTTGACAGTTTGCTGTGATGACAGTGTGATGACAGTGTGATGACAGTGTGCTGTGATGACAGTGTGCTGTGATGACAGTGTGCTGTGATGATAGTGTGATGACAGTGTGCTGTGATGACAGTATGCTGTGATGACAGTGTGCTGTGATGACAGTGTGATGACAGTGTGCTGTGATGACAGTTTGCTGTGATGACAGTGTGCTGTGATGACAGTGTGCTGTGATGACAGTGTGCTGTGATGACAGTTTGCTGTGATGACAGTTTGCTGTGATGACAGTTTGCTGTGATGACAGTGTGCTGTGATGTCAGTGTGCGCTGATAAGACCATCACCCCACCCCATTACTATCAATCTGCAGATGGGGGTCAATCAAATTATATATAATTAGAATTATATCGAGTAATCTAAATTTGACGCACACAACCCATGAGTCATGTAAATGAAACATTAATAGTTACTTTAAGGAAAAAAAACAAAGTTTGGCAACGGGAGATAGAAGGGGTGGGGGAGGAGCGTACAGTGTTAATTAAGTATGAGTCATTACACAACAGATCCAGCTTCAAAATCTAATGCAATTGTGATCCGACATTTATTTTTAGTTAGTTATTATTTGCAATTAATAATTGCTCGTAGCGCTTGTCCTGGTATGTGAGGACAGTGCACAGGAACTTGGTTCACAAGCTATCAAGAGTTTGTAAATTGCATTTTGTTAAATGCAGTCTGGTACAAAGTTGATGCTGCTATGTACATAATCGTCTGTGTAACTTCAGGAATTTGAGACAAAGACTCTGAGACATCGGTCGTTCCAATGTTTTACTGTCCCCAATACCCAGATAAAACTTCCCGCTTTGATGACGAAAATCTCCCATTCACGATGCAAAAATTATTTGAGCAGGAAAATTTTAATCTTAATTTTTGAAGCTCATTGAATAAAATGAATTACCAGACTCCCGTTGTTTCTCTGCGTACAGGTATGAGCAAGGGAGAGGGGTCACAAGGTGTAGTGGTAGAATATTATCTCAATCACAGAAATTCTACCACCGTGAAACCCATTCACCGAGGATTGAACGTGGGACTTTTGAATGCAAAGCGTCCTCCAATACGCCATGGAGTTCGACCGAAGAGTCCTCGCAATACTGCGGGTATTTTAATTAAAACGGGGACTTCAAAGTTTGATCTCAATTCTAGAGACATGACGTACATTTGCTCGCCTAGCTAATCAACCTCACAACAGCATAGACTAGAGAAGAAATCCTGTTGCCCGAATTGTATTTTGGATGAGAGTGATGAACAGCTCGAGACCTTATTTTTTTCCTTTAGGCTGGACTAAAGAATCATCATCATCCTTATCAGGCATAAAATCAAAGCTAAAGTCAACAAAAATACCCGTAAAACACCACAAGTGATTCCACAATTTTGTGTTTAACGACGCACTGTTCAAATATGCGAGTCGGGTGACACTGAGTGGCATCGATGAATGAGCGGGCGATGATAAGTATGGGATTAATATAATTAATCATGGAAGGTTAGAGACGGCACGTAGCCTAGTCCTGTCGAAGAGCACCAAGAGGACCACTAGCGTAAAGTCGTTTCCCTGGACGATACAACGCGAACAACATGATTTCCCCACAAATCCATGCTGTCGAGAGGGTAGTGAAGTAGTAAGGCGAGTGGCGTTGTACTAACCCCCCGTCTATCTCGAACAAAACTGTTCATGAGTATGATGGTCACCCATCCGATACTTGACCATCCAACACCAGCGTAGTGTTGCTCAACGCGGTGATCTCATGAGGACCCGTGTTTCCAACACGCCAAACCGTTCGGTTCAGATATAATGAGTATGAACATGAATAATGACGTGTAGTAATTGCGTTGGTTTCTTGCTGCTTGTTCAGGACGAGCGAGGAAACGGCGCCGAAGACGAAGCAGCCTGCGGTATTCTTACAGATCCATATTTCGGCGAGTTGTAGAGAACCCCTTCCTCCGGGCTGGTCGGGGATGGACGACGATGAGGTGAGCAACAAAAAGCCGGCTTATATCCAATAGTATCCACCAGGCCCACGTGGCTAATTTAAAAACGTACCTGCATTTGATTTCTTTGAGGTTTTAAAAGCCGTTGGTGTATGAGTCTTGTGGTTTTTCGGTTAATGCTCTTTTGTGAAGAGTTTTTAGTCCAAAAGGACTTCTCTCCACAATCCAGGAAAGGACTCTTCGGGGTAAGGTTTCTAACTGAAGATGACAGAGAGATCTCTGTCGAAACGTCGGGAGAAGTTCTTTTTAGGACAGAGAGCATCGACCGAAAAACCACAAGACTCACGTACCTGTTTCTGGAAACTGAAGGAAATTTGAGTCGGTGGCTTATTGTGTTCCTCGAACCCTTGCGGTAGACTAAACTTTTAAGCCCCGTGAGTGAAAAAAAATTCCGGGTCACAATTTTGATGAGAAAATACCTCTTGTTGAAGTTGAGTTTCACGTCAATCGGGGGAGACGAAAGCTCAATTTAATGTAACGAAATAAATGAAATGAACAAACTTGCAATTCAAATAAATCGCTAGATTAAAACGCAAATACCGGAGAGTAAACACCGAGAATAGTTTGTTGATATTGAATTGCTGTTAATGTTGGAATGTCAAATTGAATCAAGAGCAGGTTGTATTCGTTGCGGATTCTTAATTAATTGCTTCTGCTGCTTCTCTGAGTTTCTCCTTCAAACAATTATTTGGAAGAATCTTTTAAGCTTGACAAATTTTAGAAACACCTGCTATAACATAACAGCTTTGCAAATCTCAATATGTACATTCCTACTTCCGTATACAGCCAGAATATTCCCTGTACTGCTCAAAAGAATGTACAAAATGTTTCGTCAAACACGAGCATCCTCTTAAGCTGATTATGAAGAGCAGGTACACAAAATAACTACATCCTATTCTATCTGATTTAGTATGTGAACAATTACTTTGTGTCGCTGAATTTTTTGCGACGTTCACTATTTATGTGGCTTCTACTCAGGCTGGTTAGTCTCTTCGTATCGTATCAAGAGAAAACTACTCCTGAGAGACTAAAATATAGAAAAGAAACATGTGTTTCTTTTACAGTGCACAATTTTCCCGTTTCATTGCAATTTTCTCGTTGAAATTGAGTGCTGAAACTCATAACTTTCAAAGCTTCAAAGCTCTACAGTAAATATCATATTTTCAATCCGTGTTCATCTTTTCCAGCACCGCTAACCAAAAACTTAGTAACCATAAAATATAATAATAATTTTTAATTTAAAAAAATATTTTGAATTACTAAATTTTAATGGAAATTTGGAACATTATTTGTGACAATGTTTTTGATTTTGACTGATTCTTACGGTTTCCGAATTTTTGTCTGCCCCGCCCAGATGTCTGACTGCAAGGTAAGTGTCGAGGTCCATCCGGGACCCCTGGCACCCCTATCTAGTGGAGCCAATGACGGCAGTAGCACCAGCCTGTTGGGAACTCCTACAGGGAATGACATGCGGAGGCTGCTGGCGATACCGGGGTAAGCACAAATCTCAGGACTCAGGACTCAAAAAGAGCAGTCACATATCATACCCCAAATGGGTTAGGTTAGAAACAGCGAATAATTCGATACCAATAGGAATTGTATGGGATCCAAAAATAGATGGCATCAGACCCAAGATAAAACTGTGATATTTTGCTGGTTTTATGGTAGGCATCTGCTTTTAGTGATTTGTTTTGGTAATTTTTACTCTGTAGCTCCATTCTGTTGCGAAGTCTTTCATACTACCTGACAGAATCGTTCTGTACTGCAGCCGTTCAAGTATACTTTAATCGATAAAATAAAAGAGTATTAGTATCAAATGCAATTAGTTTCTGAACACATTTGAACATCCAAATGATCATAACAAGATTTATTTGCAGTCGAGCCATCTCGATCTGCAGTATACATTACGTTACATTTCAGTCAATATTCCTTTATCGCACTCGAGACACACCATTAACCTAGTTACTCAATCAATTGCGTCGCGAAATCATCAATAAAAAATATTAACTTATCCTTTAGAGAATATTTAATTGAGAAGTCAGACCCATATATTTTTCATAAAACCACTCAGGGCGTAACGTTTCCGTTTGGCGCATGTGTGTGTAAAAGAATATTAGATGTGAACACACAATATTTTATGAATAAAGAACCGGGAAACGACAGGCCTCTACAGTCAGAATATCGAGTCTGATCACTAGAAAATTACTTTGTGTTATTCAACTGTTTTCGTTACGTCGTATAATTTCGCATAAATATTTCTAGCAAGCGCTCAACTTTGCGTGCTCGATTTGTCATTTGTGAACTCTCAATTCTAGGCCAACTCCCCCACCAAGAGTCGGCTCAGAGTGGGGCATAGACACAGCCCTGTCACTGCCCCCCAATCGCACCCCCAGCACCGACTGGACCATGCTGGAGTCAAACCTGGACTTCTGGAGACGGGAGCATTCGCGGACCACTCCGTTGAACGCAGAAGATGATGAGACATGTAGCAAAGTACGCTACAATGACATGGGCAGCTTGGAAGAGGTGAATACAAAGAGTTCAACGTGGGGAACTTGGAAAATGTGGTAGATTGGGGAGATTTGTTTGTTTTTGTCATTTCAAGCAGCCATCCGACAATGCTGGGGTAATTGAAACTCCAACAAAGCACGATTGTCACAGCCTGGCCGTCCCGTGTTTCCAGCCCCTGTAAACAAGCAAAGGCTGCTGAGCCCAAAAACCCAATTTTCGAAAAGGGACCGTAATTTTTCCTTCAAAACACATTTTACGTTAAAAAATACGCTTATTTCAAATCGGAGATTCGATATTATTACGGGCTCATTTTGGAATGGGAATTGGGATATGTAACTCTCACAAGATTATAAGAATCAAGTTTACATGTTGCTAAAAAATGCATTACCGCATTTCTTCAAACTTTACGGTGCCCAACTCACAAGCCATGAAGATGCTCTGCTCCATAATCAAGAGTAGCGCTAGACTACAATATGCTAGTTCAACAAGGTATCCCACTCCCAGACCATGAGAGAACTGTAAATCAGAGCTCATGTAAAGAGCATAAATAATGTACCTACGATAGGCGAATAAAACTCACGAACAACTCTTCACAATTCCAAAAGATATAACACAACGACATTGTTCGCCTTTATATATACGATATTTCTTTTGTTTTTAGGTAAACGTGGAGCATCTGGTGGATTACTTCATCGAAGACGAAGAAGAACTCGAGGTTATCAATGAGACGGAAAGAGACAACCTTCGGGTGAGTGCTAATTGTGTATTATGTATGCACTCTTTTCGCTACTTTTATTAGCGCAATTGCACGCAACAATAAAACCTTTGACCCTTTCTTGAACTATCTTTTCTAGCTGCAGTATCGACGTCTCTGGGAGCTTCGCGCTACCTTGGAGGAAGATGAAGAGCTTACAGACCCAAACAGAACAAAAAAGAAACCGAAACAACAAAAAGAAATGACGAAGAAAACGTCAATACCGATCCAAAAACAAAAACCATTGCAAAGAGATGTAATCTACCAAGACCATATTATACAGAAACAACATCTGCAGTCTCTTCAAGTGGAAAACCAGTCTCAGCTGAAATCTTCGCCAGATCAATCCCCGGGTAAGATAGATTTCAAGTACAAAGTGGCTTCTCACGCTAGTGGTTGTAAAATTATGAAAAGTCAACCATATACACGCATTTACTTGTTTAAATAAAAATGTGCGCTAAAAGAGCAACTGTAATCCTGTTCGGCATTATTACAAAATTGTGAATGTTGGTAAAGAGAGATAATTTTCTGTAGCTAAGTAGGTACTACATTTTCAATACAATATAGATCTCGCTTGGATTTGAAGCCGTGATCTTATCCTTGCATTTGCAAATGACAAAAAGTCATGGAAGAGAGTGAACAAGCCATACGGATAAAGAAGAAGTTAACATTTTCATAATTTCAGCAGGGTTCACATTTCATTCATTTCGTTAGCTTCTTTTTTCCGTTACATTTTCCGAACGAAAATCCATTCACTGCATTGCTCCGAACAGCTCAATTAATTTAAATAAATTATTTTACGAATCCCAGTGAATTTTCAAATGAGCTAACTGCACCAATTGCTCTGAAAACTTGAACGTAATGTGATCTCTTCCAGAGCCAGAAGTAGTCACTAGCCACACCACATCGTTCGAGTCGAACACCGAACCTTGCACAGATGAAGGAGCGACCTGGAATCTGTTGCCTCTACCAACGTACGAGTCCCGAAGACAAACATACAAGAACATTTTGAGTTGGCGTCTTCGGCAGATGGAGTCTAAAGGGGTGAGACAGCCATCCCAGGAAGACACCAGCTTTGATTCTGTGGACACAGAAGGATCTTCTACGGATGCTAGTAGACTGGAGCAGGTAAGCATGCAGATGGAAATTAAGATTTCATGACCCAGTTATGATTCTTTCACAACTCATAATTTAAGAAGTGGGAGTTAAAATAATTTCCATGTGAACTTCCAATCACATGCGGTAAAATTAAGATGTTTCTGTGAGTTAGAACGTTAACCCAGGGGTTACACAATTTGGTATAACCCTTTAGCTCCCTAAAAAAATATCAATTTTGACCTTTGTAAACCAAGTGTGTCGATCTTGGAGTGAAAATTCTCAAGGTCACACACTTATTCCTAGTTCCTGACAATAGTTAGGTAATTTCAAACTCTTCTAAAGTGTTCTATAGCAATTAACCTCTTGGATACAGTACTTCCGAGTTTCTAAAAGCAACTTCTGACCCTCGCATACTAAAGCCACCACGACAAACCCTTTAACCACCCTTCATCATCATCCTCGTCATCATCATCCACTCGTTCACCGACGCCATTAAACCAGTGTTACAGGGCCAGTTGTCAAAACAGTGCGTCGTTAAACCCCAGGAATCAATCAATCACTCAACAAACCCCTTTCTTGGGTTATTATTTTGGGTCGTCTTATTTTTCTTTTCATTTGTTTGGTGCTACAACAATACAATCCCAGTGTGTGAATGATTTCCTTAATAAAGCTGTTGCCGAGAAGTGCACATCAACAAAGCCACAATCCACGAGTGAATCATCTCATGATCTCTTTCCTGACTGGAGATACGTCAGCCAGGATCTGATGCCCCACGTTATCAAATAACCCCTTGACTCATACATGAGGGAAAAGAAAATATTGAATTCCCGCTAAACTATTCTTGAAAGAAAATATGACAAATAAGCAAAGAGTCTGCGGTTATCTGAATTATTTAGTAATGGATCTGCGAGGTTAGGGCGACCTATCATGGATAGACACTGGACCTTGATTTATTGTTTGATTTGTGGTGTTTAACGACGCACTTTTTTGACAACATGCCCTTTGCCACTGATCTTATGGCTTCTGTGAAAGAGTGTGTGGTGATGATGATGATGATGATGATGATGATGATGAATCTTACCTAGCCTAGAATGAGGAGGAGGGAGTTCCCGGTGCCGGCACGTAGCCTACTCCTGTAGAAGAGCTACAGGAGGATCACAGACTTAACGTCCCTTTTGGAGGATGGTACAAAGCGAACAACAGGATTCCTCCAAAAAGCCTAAACAATTTGCGATGAATTCCTTCGAGCTCCCTCCCGAACAGAAATGGTCGGGTGTACGATGGTCACTCTTCCAATACATGACCCAACTTAGTGTTGCTTAACTTCCTCGCGTGAACCGGTGATTCTAACACGTCAAACCGTTCGCTGACAGCGGACAGATGACGTGCACCCCAGGACAAAGAGTTCCCTTGATTGAGTTTCCCTCAACAAAATGCACCTTGCGTTCTCAGGTTACCACGAGCTTTGAAAGCACCACTGACAACACGGACAGTACGGGAGCAGCTGATTGTCAAGGTCACAGCCTCCAGAAGCTTCGAGCAGACAGCGGGTACAGGAGCATCGAAAATCCAGCCCCAGTCTCCAAGACGACTCGACATCTTCCTCTTGGAGACAGCGCCGAGCACGACGGGTCTCTCCGTTTACATTCCCCGGAAGAAAGCGACAGAGAATCCCTCATTAAGTTTGCCAGAAAGCATCCCATAAATCTGGATGCTGAGATTGACGAACGAGTGACTCACAGGCATCCGTCTCTGGGTGACAGCGGAGAAATAGAAACACCACCCCCTTCAGCAATGTTCACGAAGAAGCTAGAACAAGATAGGAGACCAAGCAAACCTATAGAAAGCATGACGCTCGATGAAGGTATTGCAGAATTAGAACCAACGTCGTGGGAAGGTAGAAGACGAAGTTGCGGGCGATCTGCATCAAAGAAGCGTAGGCAATTCGGTAGAAGTGTTGTAGATGTTGATAATCCTGTCTTACATCGGCGTTGTCATTCACTGAGAAGTACATGCTCGTCAGCGTATGCACGGGACTACTCTGTTGATGAGAGATCGGATGCGCTCTTTCGTGAGTTTAGTCGGTGTGAGCCATGGTCGGTCGATCCATTGCCGAGGCAGAGATTGGCGCATGGTGGTAGTACGTATCATCGTCTTCAGCCGCATGCACATTCGCGATATAGTACTTCTTATCTGCAAACATATCCCTCTGAAATAATGCACAAAACATCATTGTCGAGCAGAAATATCGATGATATTTCTACGTCTATTGGTTATGTTGATGATGACACTCGACTGCATGAAGTTGAAGGCATGCGAGGGTCTAGCAAATGTTTCGATCAGTTATAAATGCTCAACATTTGCAAGGTAGGCTCAATAAGGAGTGATTTTTGCTCACATGGCGAACGTATTGGAATAAAATTCCAGTCGAAAAAATTTCATGCATGATTGTGTTTACTGTGTTTTACAGAATTAATCAATTAGCCGAATTAAAGACCAGGGGAATTAAAATGATTAATTAACTTATATCTCCATATTTTTGTCGCATTTACTTGATATTGCATGTCACTGGATACTCGATGTATTATTGATGTGTTAAATACTCTTCTCCGTACATTAATTTCCTTAAGTATGTAGATTAAAATAGCAGTTGAAAACTAGGTATTGTCATACAACACCCCATTTATTGAGGTGTTCCATATTTTATGATAATCCATACGATATTTCATTGATAAATTGTTCGTGATAATGACGTTCCATTAGATATTTAAACTAGTTTAAAATGTTCGTTTACCCCCTCGCACAAACAAAACGGATAATTGTAAGCCCCATCCAGAAAGCAGGAAATTCACCGTGTAAGCACTGAAAGGTCCGTGCAAATTCATATCGTATAGGAGTGGGACATTTTGGAATAGATTGGTCGCAAGCCTTTCGGAAGTCAGGTTCGAAAGTCAGGTTCGGAAGTCAGGTTCGGAAGTTAGGCAATTACTTAAGAGAAGAAGTTATCCTTCAAACCTTTGAAATTATCACATTTTGGGCATTTGGATTGGTGTATATTGTACATCAGCTCTGGTCAAAATCTTCAGATCCACAAGAGAAAGAGAAAACTTACGAATTGCAAGACGTCCCGAGGGAAAACTTCTCTCTGCTTTGGCTTCTGAAAATTGATTTGCGATACACAATATTAAAATGTAAAAAACCGCTGAGCCAGTGACAATGAGACAACAGTCTCCTGTATGGATTCGATTGCGTGTTGCGGGAATAGTGATGATCTGTAAAGACATCAAAGATACCTACTTGCCTCCTGGTAGTTGTACTCGTCGAGCAACATCTCTAGCGGACCAAAGTAGCAGTCATGAGATGCCTTTTGTGGAGAGAAACAGAGATACATATAAATGTTATATTATCATTACATAATTTTTTGAAAAATGAAACGTTACAAAAAGTCTTAAGTGTCTTAAAATTTAAACATTTCAATATGATATATTAAAGTATTTACGCAGATTTTACAAAAGTTGTAAAAAAAGGGAATTATTAAAAGATACAATGAAATTAGAATTTACATATGATCACAGATTTATGATTGTATACTTGAATTGTATACTGGTGTTACAGTGGGATATTTTCACACAATGCGTAGTTGCTCAAAATTACTAGAAAAAAACCCAATCGGGTGATCAAAGTATTGACATCTAACCCTTATTAAATTTAGTAAAAACAATGTATTGGAATGGTTTAAACTTTGAAATGTTAATAGTTGTAAGGTAAACCAGGTAAACCTAAATAAAATTAAGTTGAACTTCCAGTTTTTTAAAAATGAGGATAACAATAATGTAATCACAGATTCTTCATCGAAAAAACATGATATTATTATTAAACATATAGAGTTCTTCATATTCTGATTAATTATCGATGAAGAAATGATTGATTCAAAAATAGTGTCCATCAACGAGCTACATTTTCTGCTAATGTTGTTTTCGAGAAATGTGATAGGCATTGTCTAATTGTTTCATTGTTTCCATGCCCGTGCACAGCAACCATTCCTTTTGTTTATATCTCCAAATGGTGTATAAAATAGCCAATAGTCCATTCTTCATGTTTGACGCCAAAGAGGATTGTGATGAAATTTACGAATTAAATTACATATTTTTGTGTCATCAACATTCTTTAATTACAGAACCTAATTCCCAAAAGCCATAGCATCTAAAAATACAACTCTACGGCCTGCAATGAACCACGATTAATCTGCATACTACCTTGCAACAAACCTCTTGGTCGCAACATTATTTTGTGTGCATTTTACATCGAAACACCCACACAAAACTGGTTTCAAAGTTAAACTGTTCTTTTTTTGCAACGCCTTTTAGCCCACACTAGTTTTCGTTACGCTTCCAGTATTTCTATCAACACAGCTTCAAATTAGATCATGTACTAGCACACTCAGCTGCGTTATCTGGTCAGACCTTACACAAACAAACCTTATGCCCATATCCTGATCTGATACTGGGTTATGGTACCTCATTGTACGGTACCGCCCCCCCTCCCTCGTACCAGTGACGTACCACTGCCTCTGCCTCCATCACCCACGTCGTTGACATTCTTGAAAATCTATTTCGTGGGGATCCTCGAATAGTTTAGAGATCTTTGGTTTAGGTTTCAGTCTTACCGTCGCCGAGGATAGGTGCTTGTGAGTAGGTAGGTAGAAAAGAACAGGTTGGGTAAGGGTAACCTTGGACATTATTACCTATCCTATCCTATGCGCTATCCCCACCACTTGACTAGCCTTATGTTTTCAGTTTTGCGGGATCGAGTGAAAGTACAGACTCAGCATCAGTATCAGTAGTGCATTTTGAGTGTAAGGCACACACACTAGTACGATAAATGAACCATGGTTCATGATATAGGTTATCAATAGTTTTAATATGATACGAAGCTTTACTGTGTTCTGACTTTTGTGTGATTTGCAATTCTAATACTTGCCGCCGTAATCTCGGATTACTCAAGGTGTTTTGTGGTAAGTGCATCAGTGATGACCAATTTAACAAATTAATCTGTAATGAAAGCAGTCGTTTGTGAACTGTGGTTAGCTACCTGTCTGTCTGGTTCTTAAATTTAACACAAGAAGTTAATGATCTAACACCCCTTCTTAGTGTTAGACTGAGCAGGGATGATTTTTTTTGTCTCGACGTTATTATAAATAGTTCTTCTAAACTAAGCGGAGAGCAGAATGCAGATGCTGAATAACTTCTTTATTGGGAAACAGTAATTCTACCTACGCACCTGTTCGGTATGTTTGATGTTTCAGGGGTGTGGAAAAAGTTGCCTACCTTTCAGTGTTTGCCGGCGTAACCTCGCAAATAAATTGAATTGTAACATTCAAAACCACTTCATAATTCCACGAATCTCTTCTGAAAAATAATTTTAGAATCCCGCTGCAACAAAATCCCAGAGATATATAGATGCATTTGTATTCAATTAGCGTATATGTGAATATGACTTACTGATAAACAAGCAGGTTGTGCTTTTCATTTGCGTCCTGCTTACTAAATAGCGTTAGATACAGCGTAGGGCATCGTTTCAACTTTTCGCTAAATATGTGTCTGATCTCACATAACGTGTCTTACTCGAACAAGGTGTGTGCGTTATTGGAGAAAAAGTGGTGATTCGAATTTCGCAACTATCCTCGTGGTCATCAGACTCTCATTAAATTTTAACCTTCATTTGGACTTGCGAAATTATTTTTTCTTTGCCTATATGTGCTAATGGTAGGTATACTATATGTATTAAAAACCAGCACGAAACTTCTCCGGTTATGTCTTGAAGGCATGGAGGCAGGAATTTAATTTTGCAATGCTTAATTCATTCGCTGTGTACGTGTCAATGTGCATATAATTAGGTACATTTGAAATTGTGTAATGATTAATTTTTTATTAGTATGCAACACATAAAATCCATTTTGATGTATAGCCTAAAAGTGGGATCACTGATTTTTCACTGCAGTTAAAGCTCGCTTATGGTATTCGCTTTCTATTTATTATTAAGAGTAACAGGTTACCTTATTTAGTTGCGGTTGGGTCTGAGGAGCGAGGTATGTTACGAACACAACAAAAAGCCGACAGCCGGTGTTCAATTGTGTCACCTAATTGAATCAATTGAACCGAATTAATTTGTCCTAGCGATTCAAAACTGAACATATGCTAATCGAGCTTAGGAATGAGATTTGCGGAAATATGAAATATATTTATGTGGCAAGTGTTAACGGTCTGTTAAATTGGAATAATGAATTATTAGCAGTAACTTTGTAATAAAGAGCTTTTGAATCTCCATGCTTCAACCGTTCACTGAAAATCTTACAGCAGTGTCAAACTTTTCGAATGGTAATTAAAAAATGTGACAGTTTTTTTATTATACACGTAGAAATTCAAACGTTCTTTTTAAATGTAAGACCAGTGGACCATTAACTTCTTAGCCAGGTGTTGGAAAACTGCCGTGTTAATCAAGCGTAATTGTGGAATGTAATGCAACTGTGATGCCGTTTCACTGCCATCACTCTAGTAACAGGTCATATTGGGTAGCAAAATCTGAATAATTAACTAAGCAGACGCTTTGTTTGATTGCAGAACCACATAGGCGAGATGTCTGTCTCAATTGAAGGACCACGAGCGATCAATGAAAATGGTAAGGCGTTGTTTTTTGGGTTAACGATATTTACTATGTAGTATCATCAAATATTCTATTTCGTATCCTTGAATTTGTAGTGAAATCGATGTGTTAAATCTTGACACAGACAGGTATGTTAGCTATGTATGGCTAAAGGTATTTACTAACATCTGCATCGATAGTGATCGCATGACATCGTCAAATGCCGTCAACGCGTTGACACTCAAATGAAAGATCTTCATGATGCGACGCTATCGACAATCCATTCGTTTCAACGACTGGTTGAAATAATTCAGTCGCAGAATTATTGGCAAATATTTAATCATTCTGTTTGTTTGTTTTGCAATTGTCTTTGTACGCGTGCTGCTTATTGAGTCATAAATCAAAGGCATGTTTTGCGAACAATTCCCTATAAAATAAAGGCTTGACAAAAATCGAGCCAAGTGGTCAAATAAGGTCAATGTTATATGTTATACCTTTCGGCAAAATATCGATTTTGAAAAATAATTTCTTCAACAGGAGGAGCATTATGGAAAGGTCAAGACAAAAGTAAATACAACCAATGTGAATGTTGCCCCTATGGGTACCACATTGACTTGGATTTTGTGAGGTACTGTGAGGCTGTTTCGCAACGTAATGAGGCGTCTGTCAGCAAAGAGCGCCGCAAGGAGCGGCGTCGTCAGCGACAGTCCATGGAGGTACTCCTAGGGCTCACGAGCCCCTCGATATGGAATCTGGAACAACAGCTTCCCAAAATTACCCAGGAAATAAGTATAACTCCAGAAGAAGAAGACTTGGCTGTAAGGAATACATCGGCTGTTGTGGGTGATGCTCTTCACAAAGCAGTTCAGGATTTTGAAGACACTTTGGAGCGAACACATGTGAAACCACCTGGATATCTTATTCTTGAGCCACCAGGTATGTTTTTGTGTCAATATGATTCACTTTATCAAAAACATTGAATGTGTCATGGAACAAGAAAAAAAAATTGATAACTTATGGAAATGTTTAGTGGTTGAGTTCGTTGAACGATTTACGTGCCGGTTAGAAATCTAATGGAAATATTTGTCGGTGAAATGTCAATGATTGGGTAAAGTAGTAACTGTGCGGTACCTGTATTAGCATAAAGTTATCTATTCGGCATGGCACTCGCTTATGTTGGCTCAAAACTGTTCGTTCTTGTTAGCTTCTTATCTGTTAGTAAATGTATGCTTATTACTTTCGATAGTATAATGAGGCAAAAACTGACTGTTCGTGGCTTGACAGGTGGCGGCTTTTGGGTAACCTTGCCCCACGTAGACATTTTAGTCAGCACACGACTGGAGAGTCAGTCACTACCAAGATTGTATAACGTAGAAAATTATCGGTAAGATTGGTTTCTCCGCTAGATCAGTTACTCTCAATAGCAATCGTTACGTACCGGTGACCAAGGTAGACTGTCAGTTCTTTATCATTTTGCCATCTCGGCCTCGTAAGGTGATATTAATCACACATTACTGTAATTATTTCCCATAAAGATCATTTTATTAACTGGTTCATTATATTGTGAATTATACGCGTACCTGTTGTTTACATACATCTACGTTCTCACGAGTTAACAATTAAACTATTATGCAAGTAACTTCTTCAATTGTGTCGGTAACAAGCAGTATACCGGTCCGGCACCACGGTAAACTGGAGAGTACCCATGCGGAATGTTATTGTCTTCAGTTCAGTCTATCTGCGAGTTGCTGCGAGCGTTGCTTGTCCAGCCTATACTTGAGTCGCTTCTGATCTAGTACTAGTGCAAACCATGCCGAGCGCGGACCAGCATGTTTTGCATGTCGATCCGTTGTTTTTTCACATTTTCATTACTTGCAATCGAATACAACGCCGATATAAGGTGAAGCAAATGTGTTAAGCCGGTGTGTTGGTGTGTACCTATATAGTACGTGATATAAATTAGTCACTGGAAATAACCGTCACGCAAGTAGCTCGGACCCCACTCTAAAAACTCCGTCCACTGCTCGGTTAGATTTTACACGAGGCGGTTATCGGAGCAGTCGTTCAAAAACACACCGCCACTTTAACGTCAGAAACCGTGCGGTGCGATTTTTTTTCGTTTGATCGCCACTCAGTCATTTCGCATGATGGATTTTCAAGCTGCGTGTAACAGTGCAACTAATGTTAGTGTCCTGCGTCGAAGGAACAAAATTCGTGAGTGCAAGAGTGGTTATTTTAATTTTAGATGTTTTCCTTGACGGTCGTGGAGTTGACCAGCTCCGTGGTTCTGCCGACGACGCATCCTTATCAAGCATGTCGAGTCCAGTGACACCTCAAGAAATGGTACCTATGTCATCTTCGGCAGCCCACGAAGCCCTTCTGCAAGATTTTGATGTAGCCAGCATCGGGAGTGCAACATCCGGTCTTAGTCATGGTGCCCTACAGGTAATTAACACGATATAATAATGAATCAATCATTAATTATTTAATATAGCGCCAAGGCTAATGCTACTTCGGAGGGGGAAGGCCCTTGGTACATGTTTATCACGCATATCACCGATTAAATGAATTGTGTTTATTTATTTTAGAATATTCGTCATCAGATGGCAGTCAGCCTGGAACGCATGCGAGAGCTAGAAGAACAAGTGAAACTGATACCTATATTACAGGTAAGGTTTGAAAGTTTTATTTGTCTCTGACAGAGTTTAGTTCATTTCACTTTGAGAAGGAGAGGTTTTGCACTTTACATTAATTACACGCGATGGATATCATGCATTCAATGCAGATGCAAAAATTCAAAATTTCACTTTTATGTTTTTTTCTGTAACTGAAGACAAAGATTGTAGAGTTTGAATATTTGAGCTCATTTCACACACTCGCCTCTGCGGACGTAGGTATAGTCTCTCTACTTGAATGGAGTATAGATTCGCGATACACTTGATAGTTTAGCAGGCTTAGTGATCATTTCATAACATGATAAGCACACTGGAAAGTGGAAATAATCGTCTTGGATTACTCATTCCTCTGTTAACATTACCATTACTCTAACGAGTGACGAGACATGCATTTCACATCGATTTTGTTTTCTGCAAACTGCGTGAACGAACAATTGGAGTGAATCATGGTATTTTTGAACGATTGCAGGTGCAATTGTCAGTCGCCAAAGAAGAGAAACGGAAGATAGGCCTGCTGGTGAACTCTCAAGACACTCCGACTGAGCCACAGTGGAAGAATAAAAAAGAACAACTGCTCGAACCTCCAACCCCCACCGTTCCACATGGTTGTCACATGGAGTCTGATCGACCCTATCAACATTTCGAATGCTCTCCTTCACAAGACTACTTGCGGGCCAACGCTCAGGAGACCGATTTGATAGTAAAATCACCAAAACCGACGAGAAAGAATCAAAATTCAACAAGTAAGTTTTATTAAATCTAAGCCAATCTCACAGTCATCCTCTATTATCGTTATTCGTGACGCATTTTCTGTGTGCCGTGATCTTACGTCTTCATTTTGTAATCGTGCCATTTGTTTGCAGACAATGGGTTCATAATGGGGCAATATTACATAAATTCCAACAGCAAGTTGTCTATGAGGGATGTCGGATTGACCTGTTCGGTGATCAAACGCGACATAGACACAATGCACAAGCCTATAGTGCGACATGCTCACACCAGCACAGACGACATGAAAAATCACCTCAACTCGCTGGAAACCAACGGACTCTCGACAGTCGACGCTGATGTGAACTGTTTCAAGAAGGACACGGCTACTACTCAGTTACAAAGAAATTCGAGTTTTAACCAATCCAAGGAGTCTCACGTTACATTGCCAAAAGATGTTCAATCTTCATATTCCGTGTCTCTAAATACAATGGATCAGAAGTCTCCGCATCGTCCAACGCAGATGTCGAAAATTGCTACTCGTGATGTTAAAACTGGGTCCAATCAACCTATAGAAAAAATGTACACAATGGATCACGTGAAAAAAATAGTTGCAGAATCTTTGCAAGAATACAAAGAAAAATTAAAATGTGAAATTAAAACAGTGCAACGGGAAGAAATGGCAGTTCAGGCAGATATACCTGCAAGAATTGAGAGTGTTCAAAAGCCGCTTCAAATTACAGAGCAACGAGATTTTAGCTGTCAGATATCATCAGGATACTGGGCTCGAGATGCATACGTTCAAGCCACAGTAGAAACGAAACATTATGCTGAGAGAGGTGTACAAGCGAAGGCTCGAAACAAAACTGTCGTGGTCGACGCTACAGTGAAAACTAAAGACTACGGAACTCAAAAACCTTTCGAATGTCCCAAGTGTACAGTGGTCAAGAGGTCTTTTGGCGCTGGGAGTGCTGATGTCAGAGATTATTCGAAAGAAACAGCTGATAAGACTCCCGAAATTGTACACACTATCACAAGGAGCATAGGGTGCAATACGATCAATTTATTAGAAGCTGAGTCATCAAATGTGCCTCTTTCGGTTGCTAAAAAAGCTAGCATTGACGCGAGTACCACGACTATCGACAAAAAGTTAATTGATGTTGGGTTAGGAACTGTAGTGAAGATTGAAGTGCCAAATATTGAGTCATGCAAGGAATGCGTCCGGAAGGATATGCTATTAAACAATTCTCCTGATAAAAGCGACGACTTAGACAAGTCCGGCACAGACCACGAGTCCCGCATCCCGCGACGTACACCGGTATCTGCTGAGAGTCGCCCATTCAAGAGACAAATCACGTACACCAAGATTTCACCGCCGAAAGTCGTAGATCTTCAGGAAATAACGAAAAGCAATAACTCACTGCAAGACCGGTAAGCACGTGCATTCTATTTGCGGCATAATGCATTTTGTACTTAAAATGCGAATGTGTTTTCGTCTCAAATGGTCCGTAGCTTAATTAGCGTGGCCAATGCGAATTAAAATACAGTGAATTTCCACCCAAAGTCTGAGGGATAATTTTGGCTGGAAAATGATTCATAATCATATCCAACGAGACATTGACAGATCCCCCTCATAAACTTTGAATATTAGGGTATTGATTAGAAATGTCATTTCGACCTTTACTCATTTCTGATTATAATTCGATAAAGCTAGACGCTGGTGACTGTGAGCTCAATTCTCGCAAGTCCTGGACTAAATCATGCCCAAACCTCATTGCTCACACGATGCTAGAAATAGGGTTGCGAGTTGCTGGCGAAGTGGGGGTGGGGGGGGGGGGGGGAGAGGGTGGTACAAGGGTGTTGTCGGTCGGTAGCTGCACTTCGTGATAACCTAGATCTACTGACGCTGAAAGTGGGACTGGGGCATCGTAGTTCAACAAGTGGGAGACTGTGGTGTGTCAAGGGAAATCAATATTTACGTATTGACACAGAACTAGCTTTGTTTCGAATTATGGGGTGTATCTGCGGATCATAATTTCACGTTTATGTTTCTATCCGAGTTTCGATGGACAATGTAATAATTTGATTTCATTCAGTGATTTAAATATTGTGTTTGAAAAGAAAAGGAAGAAAACCTAACCTTGTCTATCTCTACTTATTGAGAATGTGAACATGACATGTAAAGCGTTGTTACTTGTCTCAGATGACACAAGGCCAAAATTCTGTTTTTTTTTTATTTAACTGTGATGCATCATTTCTTAATGATGAGAATACTATATCTGGAAGGTACTTACTACCTTACTGAGAACATTTGACTTAAGTTTACCAATTTTGAGAGTTAGATTGCCAATCAGCACTAGGGTTATGGTTTTCAATTATATGGCTATAGACATTTAACACCTACAATGAATCTGTTTGTATTCCAGGCTCAAATCACTTCCATCGCCACCCCATTCAAGACTGAGCGAACCAGCAGAATGTCCAGCTGAGAAATTGCTTCATCAATCAAAAACACTTAATGACTATGAAGAAGAAAATGTCGCTGCTAAAACGTCGCAGTACAAATTCACTCCTTTGAATGAAAATCCAACTAGTAACGTGAAAACTTTCAACCTCTTTAAACCAAGCGTTCTTACTCCACAACCAGTAGCATCTGAGCTCTCTCAGCCAAGTCCAAGCTCATCAATTACCAAGAATGCAGTGGAACCATCAAAGAAACAAGAAACTGATCTGGAAGATGCACGGGAAAGATTTATCAGCTCGGATGAAACGTTGGAATTGGCTGACGTTCTGGATGTATCTAATGAAAATCGTGCAAAGTAAGCCTTATAATATCATGGGTTACTCCTCAATGCTGAATAGCATGAATAGCTGATGCTGAATAGCTTCAATGTGAAGCTAATAAGTTATCAACACAACATTGCAAACTTGGAATTGTGGAAGGTTTTTGTTGCCCACGGTCGATGATTTGGTTTTACCCGTACAACTCTTTCATAAAGGGTTTATACACTTATAAGTCTTGCCCTTAATATGGTAAAGCATTCTCTGCCAAAATACCAGGCCACCAAGTCCTTTTCAGAACTACAAGCCCTCATAAAAGAGCTTAAACATTAAAGCCACACCTATCGTCGTAAACTTTGTATAATGCTTTGCACATTTTTTGTTCCAGAGCTAAACCATCAAAAAAGATGCAAGCAGCTTTGAAGGTAGTCAATGACAGCCTCAAAAAATCTTCAGGGGGTGTAGTTACAGTTGGCAAAGCAGCAAACGATATTATACAACGAGAATGGTTCCAAATTTCCAGCATGCCGAATGCAAACCCTCATACTGTAGAAGACTATCTTGATGCAATTGAAGAAACGTCGAGTGCTTTGCTTGAACATGTCGTCAACATTACCGATAAAGCCGTAAGAATACTTTTAAAGTAAATTAAATTGATGTAAGGCATTTAATTAAGAATTATTACTTGAACTAACAATGATTTCAGGGGAATACTGCAATGCACTACGCTCTATCACAAGGAAACTTTGACATCGTGTCCATCTTGCTGGACTCTAAAGTGTGCAATATAAACCGACCGAATGCTGCTGGCTACACTGCTGTAATGCTAGTTTCTCTTGCCCAAGTCCGGTCGCAGACACATCGACGTGTGTTGCAAAGATTCTTGGCTGATGCAGACGTTAATATCAGAGCTAAGCAGGTAAGCGATTCCTTTTGGTAACATGACCCTACGTTTTTGAAGAGCTAGTAGATTTATATTTCGTTTTTGTAGTTGAAAATCCTCATTGAAAAAAAGCAGTAAAATCTTATTTTCTAGTTTGTCCTGCTGAGGTATGGAAATCATTTCCTTGGGCCATTCCAGCTAGGAGTAAATCATATGCAATCTATCATTGAAAAAGTTCTTAAAAATTAATACTTCAAGTGTTGTTGTTTTGCGATGACAATAAACGAGCAGTTTTTGGTCACGAGTCACGACTTAACCTTTATGCTGCGGAACATCTCTTACACCTTTGATATTCAGCCTGCTAGTCTTGTCATTCATTCTGAAAAGAATTTCTATCGAGTCAGCAAACTTGAATTACAACATTTGGAATGTTAAATCTGTGGAATTATCTCTGTATCAATGCATTTAATTGTAATATATCTGTAATCATTTCAGCATGGTCAAACAGCTCTGATGTTAGCTGTTTCACACAATCGTCTTGACATGGTGCAACTTCTAATCGAAGGAGGTGCTGATTTGAACATTCAAGACGAAGACGGCAGCACTGCATTAATGTGTGCTGCTGAACATGGGCACGCTGCTATCGTCCAGTTCCTCATCAATCAACCAGACGCTGATCAAAGCATCAAAGACGTCGACGGCAGCACAGCCCTAGACATAGCCCTCGACGCAGGCCACAAAGACGTCGGTATTTTACTATACGCTCACAAACACTTCTCCCGAAACAATTCACCTCATTCTTCCTTGCGGGCACGCAGATCTAAAAGTGGAACCCCGACAGTAAGATCTGCGTCTACTCCTCCCCCTCCAATTTCACCGTCTCCTGTTCGAGATAAACCTGCTCACGAGTAGAACAAATTAGAGTCAGTAAATGAAGACATTGTCTATAGTTGGGGAAGTACAGAATGTAATTGCTTACAGGTGCTGAGGGTAAAAGTGCTGAAAAGCTGGAATAGGTGATTATACGAGGAATGAATGAAACGGCTCGTTGCGATAGATGACGAGGTTGTTTGACGTTTCAGTTTTCGCTGTGTTTACGTAGAGATAATTTCTTAGTGAACAAGGCAAGATATCTGAAACATACAACTAGCCATCTTTTGCAACCAGCTTTTTCAACTTCAGTTTGCATTCCTTCTTTCTTTCTTTCTATTACAAATATACAAGTACTGGTATTTACTGGTACTTACTTAGTAAACATATTTTTCTGAAACCAAATTCCCTTTTGTAATTTGGTAAAACTTTTCATCCACTCTTTACAAGAGTCAATGTCATTAAAAAGGCACATAGTTATCAGTATTTAACTCTTAAAGATATTTATAGCAGTGCAGAGGTAATTCTTGTTATATAATATTTCTATAGCTCGTTGCCCAATAACAACTCTACTTAAGAAGTAACGTTCTAAATTTGTAAAAGTATTAACCACCCACAGAGAGGATTGAAGTAAACAAGGTCTTCCCAACTTTCTGAATCCTTGGTATGTTTAGCAGTTGAAGCTGATAGCTTCCAAAATAAGAAGACTGACCATTTATGATAAGTAGTTGATTAGCAGTTGATTAGCAAAATACAATGACAGACATTCATTAGGCCTACTTATTATGAAGATGTCAACTTGTAAGAAATATAATAAACTAGACAATGGGGGACCATTTTTACATTCCCTCTAATTCTGACAGATTCAATTTATCTGGTGCCGAAATATAATGTTATAATAATCTATTTACCCAATAGATTAGCTATCATACAACTCATCGAAAACTCTCATCTATCATGGAATGTTATTTCAGTTCATTTTGTGATGAAAACAAGTAATTTACTTATTAAATTGTTCTTTGAAGCTATGTAATTTAAGTAATTTAAAGCTCTTAAAGCAAAATTAGAAACATCAATCTTAAAACGTATTTGACCAGAATCTTCTCAATGTGTGGCGATACATGAGTCGTTAAATACATGAGTCGTTAAATTATAACAATGTTACTCAATAGAAACTGGTTTCCTAGGTACTAAAATTATGCAAAAGGAACTTCTTGCTAGGCCTAGTAAGCCTGTTATTAGACTTTAAAAATGTGTTAAAAATTGTTTTACTTAACTGATCGAACACTTTTAAAACTAATTTCTAGCCAAATTAGAAAGAGTGATAATATGACAATGAAAGATTAAAATATTTTTGTGAAGTAATTTTAGATAATATGTAAGCTCCTGAAACTTGTACATGAACGATAATAGTAATATAAATAACAACTCAGTGATTATCATTAACAAAAGTATATATTTGTATTTATTAAAAAGCAACAACGATGAAATAGCACCCGTATGTTGGTTGTTCCTCATCCCCTGGTTGGCACATTGTTCAAGATGGGTAGTTGAGGTACAGAGAGTAGCTAGCAGCAGTAGTATATGATTCTAGCTGAATGCTGGAATCCCAGTGATAGCTCTTCCTATTATTAGTGCATGGATGTCATGCGTACCTAAAGACAATACAATAGGACTTTAGACTCATTAACGTAATGCATGTAACAAGTTGAATAACACAAAATGCATAAGACAAGGCATTGTGTTGTAATGTTTTCTATTTATAACTATACTCCATTAAGGTAGGTTAATCAACTTTTACATATTCTTTTCATTCCAGTAGCCACTCTATGCTAATATTTAACAAATGCAAGGCACAACGTTAAAATATACTATTCCACCTAACTTGTTCGTAGAATCCTAGAAGAATCTGAGATCGAGCTGTTCGATTAATCATTTGCTAACCTTGAAATTATTTCATTTTCTTGATAATCATTTTAGAATAAGTAACAACTAGTAGCTAGCAGAGATCACAGGGATCTTTACTTATCACCAAATTTCAGGGATTGGTACTAAAAAGATGATTCTATATCTGAAGACCACTTGAAAAACTGCTAATGAAATATCACTTTTAAGAAGCTTTACCTTCATAGGTGTTGACAGCCTCTAGATTCATGACATGCCGAATGATGTGGTACTCGTCGGATATTCCGTTTCCTCCAAGCATGTCCCTCGCAGTGCGAGCAATGTCCAATGCTTTCCCACACGAATTGCGCTTCAAGATGGAAATCATCTCCGGGGAAATCCTGTGGACAGAAAACAACGTTTTGATTGTGTGTATTAAGTCGTCTGTATATGTCCAATTGTATCAAATGAATTTATAAATCTTTGTTATCATGTTAAATGAAAGGCCAAGAGAACAATATAAATGTATTGCATAATCATGCTCAGAGAAAATATAAATCCCAAGAGCTATTTCCATGTTTTTGAGGTCCTAGGTATGAAATAATTAATAGCTTAAAAACTTTAAATGTCATACTAGTTCAAAATCCTTCTGGAGCCTTCATTTTCATTTGTAAAAATTCTTTCAAAATGGTGCAGTTTTAATAGTGATCATAAAAGATTTCATACAAGTTTCATAGGAAATCAAAAAATAATTATATTAAAGAGCATTGAAAATGTACTCAATCTTTGTACCTAACGTACTTAGTAAACATGCAACGTTTTCACTCCAATAAACTTTTTGCGCTCTCTCTTAAATTCAATTTTGTAGCTTCTTTAAATTCTAAACTACTTACATATCCTTGTCTTTCAGCCTGCCAACGTGCAGACATGATTGAAGCCCAATACTTATTTCAGTGAGCATATCTGCCATTTTCTTTTGAATGATTTGATTGGCAGCTAGTGGTCGATGGAATTGTATCCGATCCAACGTGTACTGACGTGCTTGCGCGAGACAGAACTCAGCTGCTCCAAGTGCTCCCCATGCAATACCATATCGCGCATTGTTCAAACACCCAAACGGTCCCTTCAAGCCTTCTACACCTGGTAATAGATTCTCTTCCGGGATCTCGACGTGGTCCAACAGAATCATTCCAGTTATTGAAGCTCTTAGCGAGAATTTTCCTTCTATTTTGGGTGTACTCAGACCTTTAGTTCCTTTATCGACAATGAAACCTCGGATTTTACCATCCTCACAGGTTGCCCAAATTATGCAAACATCTGCAATAGGTGAGTTAGTTATCCTGTAAGAATATTGTTAACATTAGATTTTACAAATCTAGCATCATTTTGATAGCAAAGTTTTTTTTTATTATATAAGCACCAGGTTTTGCTGCCATTGAGGATGTAAGACTTGTTTTCCTTAGAATATTTGGCGCGCGTTTCCATTCCGCTTGGATCACTTCCGTGGTTGGGTTCAGTCAGGCCAAAACAGCCAACAATTTCACCAGACCCTAGAAATCAACAGTTAAAAAATAGTTGTAATTTTGAAAACAGGTCAATTATTACTCAATTTTACTCTATGTAGTTCACTACCTTTAAAAGTTAAAATGCTATGATAAATTCTCACCGAGTTTTGGCAAATATTTCTCTTTTTGTGCCTGTGTACCATAAGCATAAATGGGGTGCATGACAAGGGACGATTGCACGCTCATAGCAGATCTGTAGCCGCTGTCAACTCTTTCAATCTCGCGTGCTAGCAAACCATACGCTACCGATGATACTCCTGCCATCCCAAATCCTTTGATGGTACATCCAAGCACACCCATATCTCCCAGTTCACTCATGATTTCACGATGGAACACTGTAATTGAGAGTGGTATAAAAATGTTACAAATATTTGAAAGGAATTAAAGAAGTTCATTTCTAGCATTTCTTATTTTTAAATAAAAATCTCACAAACAGGTCTGTCCAAAATTAATTAATAAAAAGTCCTTTAAATAATGAATTAGCAAAATAAAAATATGTTCATTATTGAGATTGATATCACCTTCATTTCGATTTGCTAACAATATTCGAGTCATTAGCTTTTCTTGGCAGTACGAGCGGAACGAATCACGCATGATGATTTCATCTTGTGTCAACTGAGATTCCAGATTGAATGCATCCTCCCAGTTAAACTTTACTGAAAAGTTAGAAAATTTTCAAAACTTGACACATGCCGACGCTTGTCAGTAAATTAAAATTCTTTCCAAAATTGTCTGAAAAAGTAGCTCACCCTTAGATGGTGTACCAGCTGCATTCAGAGGGGCACAATCTATAATCGAGTGAAGGAATGAAGTGGGTATTGCTTGCGGTGTTCGAATGTAATGAAATGTATTTCAAATGCTTGTCAGCTACAACTAAGACATTGCAAATATTTGGAACATGTACTGTGAACCTAAAGGTAACAGGTACGAACCCACCCAAATCATTGGTTGAATACTAGATGTATTTTATACGTACTTCAATAATATTTGACGAGATAAACTTTTTACATCAAAAGTGCATGTCAAGGTTCCAACCTACTTGCGAGAATACAGTGTCTTGTACATTTAAGGATACATTTAAAAGACCGACAGTTTGATCTGTCAGAAAACTGTATAGCTCTTCCATAATTTGCGAAGATTGCACTCGTTTTTTTTATTTGTCCACGCATTACTAAATAACACTTTTAGAACATAAAATTTAAAATTAGCCTAGCTTCGACCGTGTCTTTGGACTAAAAGCGCGTGCTACAAACTATAACAACGGCCTTCAGAATATCTCATCTTTGGCAAAGGCTTTTATTCCTCTTATCGCTTATTTTTTCAATTTTTATTGCATAACTAATTTTCGTAATAAATGCAATGCCAGAACGTAGTGCTATCTACAACGTAGTACTATAACCAAATAGTTTTGACATTTGCTTTGTTGTTGTCACGTGATAAAAGCGCCAGCAGCGCTCGCCAGCAATTTGAAAATTAGGCGGCTAAGGTTTGTTCCATCTTGGAGACGCATTTAAGCATCGTTACGTTTAGTGATAATCGTATTTTGTTTTGTGATTCTCAAATTATGCTTCTTGAGATAAGCCATAATAACTTGCACTTGCCGAAAAACTAGAAACATGGTTGTTGAGTGGAAGATTGTCAGAATAAAAAATAAGACCACCAGAGACAACAGCTGGAGGATCGTATATCCCAGAATGGCTGATTTTTTTTTGTGAGGAAAATGTCGGTGCGCTTTGTTAAACAAATTTTACATAATTAAACTAGGAGAATGTTTTCTTGCCGCATCTCGTGATCATTTTCACCCACTTTCTTATACTTTACACGAATATTGGAAAAGAAGAACCCCAAAGCTTCCGTGCATGGTGATATCACAGCGTAAGTACATCCTTGGATAAATTGTCTTGTTGTAGAACAATTGATCTTGTACACTCGAAGGCAAGGAGCTATGCACCAAATATGCTTGAGGAAGAAATAAATCAAATTAATTCGAAATCGATTTGTTCGTATCAACAAAACTCACAAGACTCACCTCAAATGCTAAGCAAGCAAATGAAAAGCCGAGGCACATGGCGGTTATTGGTGCTAGCAGAATTGCCATCAGTGTGTAACAACATTTACTAGAACATTTAAAGCAGTTGCCAGATAATTTCCAAATCCACTGGGGACTTCTTACACCATCAGGCTCGCCGATAACATCATGCCAGAGGACCTGTAAAAAGGTATGTGCAAGAATTGACATTTTCATAATGCGATTAGAGAATAAAGATATGTTCCTTCGAACCTTTCCCGACTACTCGAGGTCGACTCGTCTGTAAAAATGACCTTTGCCTTGAGATCGCCGGTTAATTTATATATAAAGTCAATTTAAGAATGACTCTAATCACTGACGTTTATCGGTATAGGTATCATAACGTTCTTATACAATGTCGTCGCACAGTTCCTGTCATTTTTTTTATTTGAAATTTATTAAAACGAACGATGCAGTTATACTGTACCTACTACGATGCAGGCTCTAAAGTGGTTATAGTTATTCACCTGTAAATGTGGGTGAAGATTGTTAGGATCTCTTTCAGTCTCGTGGTCTTCCATCTCCGTTGTGCTGCCACCCATTTCTGATGAAATTTCACTTGACACTCGACACTGACAAGGGGTGAAATAAGGTAATTAATGTTTTGCAATTGACGCTTGTAGGTACATGAATTAATTATTATGCTAGTTGTGCTGATGCGTTTATCGAATAATTCCAAGAGAAATCAATACGAAACAACTTTTTTTTCTATCCTGAAAATCGAGATCTGAAAGTTGATTTTTACTTTTGACTGTTTGCAGGTATAACAATTTACAATCATGCAAGGTAGGTGTACTATACTATGTATCGTCTAGACGAAAGTAGATTTAAGTACCTACTACTCAAATCTAATGAACGAATTTGATATCTTCCTTGAATTCAATGCACAACACTATCATTAAGAAAAGAATTCTATTTGCCATGTTGACCCGCCTATTTCGTTGCCACATTTTGAACAACACCATCATTTCAGTTCATTGTTTGAATGACAGCCGGTTTTTTGGTGTACATTACCAATTCAATCCAGTCACTCAATTATTTAGAACAAAGACTTTGTCGCCAAATCTTTCCTCGTATAAATATAGAAATGATTAAAACGACTTATCTCGCTCCAAATTGTTTTGCAATTAACGGTTATAAATTGAGTTTAATCGATTATTAGGATCCAATTAAAACTACAGAGAAACACCAAACTTATCTAAATCATGAACAAAGATGCGAGAATATCTTGTATCATGACTTACCTTTTTTGGTTAAAAAATGTTGTTCTCGTTGGTAGTTTGCTGGTAAAGCTCAACAAGTGAATTGCTGGACTACCCTTGCGTCACTCAACTAAAGTTGCAACTTACAAACAGTATTCACCCTGCATATCGACCCTTGTTGCTAAGGGTTACGATAAACATTCTTAGGCTAAAACATTACATGGAAGAAAGGTTCAAAAAGTTGGATAAATTGCATGCGTTGCTATGCGTGATGAATATTTAATCAGGTTGTAATTTAGTAGTCTATAAAGAATAAATTCAGTCTAATTTCAAAGGTCATTGCATTTTCAAGAGAGACAGGTTTGTGTTCTGCTTAACTCTTGACCTGTCCCCATGATTTAGAAAGTTCACACTTATTTAATTATTGATCAAATTGTTCAGTCTAATTTTAGTGGCGCAGTTTGGAGTGATATACCCGCCCCCCCCCCTCCCCCCCCCCCCCCCCCCCCCCCAGGTTCTTGAAACAATCAGAAGCCAGCAAGCAATTTATTCAACTCTAAAACTGTCAACTAATGAGGATCACAAATGTTTATGATTTTACTGGAATATTCAAATCTAAACGTAAGATAACAAATCGATCAATTTGTTCTTGTCCCTGTTATTTGGAGCTGTCTGGAGGGGTGAGGAAAAGAACAGGTTCTTCACCAAGACTCTGCACAGTCAGCTGTTTTCTTTTCATTGCAGCCCCTTCGTTTTCAACGCAATTTTCTGCTGATCGCTGTCAAGTTAAAAATAGATTTTTTCCAATGTAATAATTTTTAATGTAATAACTTCATAATTTTCAATAATTTGTCGTAACTCAAATGACAATATTTTATTCCCAATTAGTACCGGACTCAGTGTAAATGAAGCTATTTTCAAGATCCCAGTAACGAACAGATTGTTTTTCCAAGATGAATCTTCTGAAAAAGGAATGAGGATCAATGCAGAAGGGGGTTGTTTCACCTCCACAGTCGTTTCTTTATAACAAAATTTGAATTTTTCTTCTTTAATTGCAATTGGTGTACACTTTTTTAACTAAAACATCTTTTTTAGTGCACATTTTCCGAAAAATCCATTCTAAAATACAAATTGTATAAACTGGATAAAACTGATAATAGGTTTTTCAAAATGGTTGGCTCATGTATATTTTTTATGTGAAGTTTGGTAGGAAATTTGGGATACAAAATTGCTAAAAAAAACTCTGATTTTTTTCCCTGAAAATATCGGAAAACGCTTTGAACAGACCCTTTAATTAAGCGTGTCATTATAAGACCAAATAATATTTTTGATTTTGAAAAATGTCAAGCTGTTGGCAATAGTGTGATGAGTCGCCTAGTTTATGTTTTGTCACGAACTGACAAGTGATTTGACCGATTAGTTGTATCCAGTAAACCTAGACCTGAGTAAGTCACTAGTTAGTGTAAGATTATACTAACTAGTGACTTACTCAGGTCTGTATCCAGTAAACCTAGACCTGAGTAAGTCACTAGTCAGTGTAAGATTATACTAACTAGTGACTTACTCAGGTCTGTAAACCTAGACCTGAGTAAGTCACTAGTCAGTGTAAGATTATACAAACTAGTGACTTACTCAGGTCTGTATCCAGTAAACCTAGACCTGAGTAAGTCACTAGTTAGTGTTAGATTATACTAACTAGTGACTTACTCAGGTCTGTAAACCTAGACCTGAGTAAGTCACTAGTTAGTGTAAGATTATACTAACTAGTGACTTACTCAGGTCTGTAAACCTAGACCTGAGTAAGTCACTAGTTAGTGTAAGATTATACTAACTAGTGACTTACTCAGGTCTGTATCCAGTAAACCTAGACCTGAGTAAGTCACTAGTTAGTGTTAGATTATACTAACTAGTGACTTACTCAGGTCTGTATCCAGTAAACCTAGACCTGAGTAAGTCACTAGTTAGTGTAAGATTATACTAACTAGTGACTTACTCAGGTCTGTATCCAGTAAACCTAGACCTGAGTAAGTCACTAGTTAGTGTTAGAATATACTAACTAGTGACTTACTCAGGTCTGTATCCAGTAAACCTAGACCTGAGTAAGTCACTAGTTAATGTAAGATTATACTAACTAGTGACTTACTCAGGTCTGTAAACCTAGACCTGAGTAAGTCACTAGTTAGTGTTAGATTATACTAACTAGTGACTTACTCAGGTCTGTATCCAGTAAACCTAGACCTGAGTAAGTCACTAGTCAGTGTGAGATTATACAAACTAGTGACTTACTCAGGTCTGTATCCAGTAAACCTAGACCTGAGTAAGTCACTAGTTAGTGTTAGATTATACTAACTAGTGACTTACTCAGGTCTGTAAACCTAGACCTGAGTAAGTCACTAGTTAGTGTAAGATTATACTAACTAGTGACTTACTCAGGTCTGTAAACCTAGACCTGAGTAAGTCACTAGTTAGTGTAAGATTATACTAACTAGTGACTTACTCAGGTCTGTATCCAGTAAACCTAGACCTGAGTAAGTCACTAGTTAGTGTAAGATTATACTAACTAGTGACTTACTCAGGTCTGTATCCAGTAAACCTAGACCTGAGTAAGTCACTAGTTAGTGTTAGAATATACTAACTAGTGACTTACTCAGGTCTGTATCCAGTAAACCTAGACCTGAGTAAGTCACTAGTTAATGTAAGATTATACTAACTAGTGACTTACTCAGGTCTGTAAACCTAGACCTGAGTAAGTCACTAGTTAGTGTTAGATTATACTAACTAGTGACTTACTCAGGTCTGTATCCAGTAAACCTAGACCTGAGTAAGTCACTAGTTAGTGTTAGATTATACTAACTAAGGACTTACTCAGGTCTGTATCCAGTAAACCTAGACCTGAGTAAGTCACTAGTTAGTGTTAGATTATATTAACTAGTGACTTACTCAGGTCTGTATCCAGTAAACCTAGACCTGAGTAAGTCACCAGTTAGTGCAAGATTATACTAACTTGTGACTTACTCAGGTCTGTATCCAGTAAACCTAGACCTGAGTAAGTCACTAGTTAGTGTTAGATTATACTATCTAGTGACTTACTCAGGTCTGTATCCAGTAAACCTAGACCTGAGTAAGTCACTAGTTAGTGTTAGATTATACTAACTAGTGACTTACTCAGGTCTGTAAACCTAGACCTGAGTAAGTCACCAGTTAGTGTTAGATTATACTAACTTGTGACTTACTCAGGTCTGTATCCAGTAAACCTAGACCTGAGTTAGTCACTAGTTAATGTAAGATTATACTAACTAGTGACTTACTCAGGTCTGTAAACCTAGACCTGAGTAAGTCACTAGTTAGTGTTAGATTATACTAACTAGTGACTTACTCAGGTCTGTATCCAGTAAACCTAGACCTGAGTAAGTCACTAGTTAGTGTTAGATTATACTAACTAGTGACTTACTCAGGTCTGTATCCAGTAAACCTAGACCTGAGTAAGTCACTAGTTAGTGTAAGATTATACTAACTAGTGACTTACTCAGGTCTGTATCCAGTAAACCTAGACCTGAGTAAGTCACTAGTCATTGCAAGATTATACTAACTTGTGACTTACTCAGGTCTGTATCCAGTAAACCTAGACCTGAGTAAGTCACTAGTTAGTGTAAGATTATACTAACTAGTGACTTACTCAGGTCTGTATCCAGTAAACCTAGACCTGAGTAAGTCACTAGTTAGTGTTAGATTATACTAACTAGTGACTTACTCAGGTCTGTAAACCAAGACCTGAGTAAGTCACTAGTTAGTGTAAGATGATACTAACTAGTGACTTACTCAGGTCTGTATCCAGTAAACCTAGCCCTGAGTAAGTCACTAGTTAGTGTAAGATTATACTAACTAGTGACTTACTCAGGTCTGTAAACCAAGACCTGAGTAAGTCACTAGTTAGTGTAAGATGATACTAACTAGTGACTTACTCAGGTCTGTATCCAGTAAACCTAGACCTGAGTAAGTCACTAGTTAGTGTAAGATTATACAAACTAGTGACTTACTCAGGTCTGTATCCAGTAAACCTAGACCTGAGTAAGTCACTAGTCATTGTAAGATTATACTAACTAGTGACTTACTCAGGTCTGTAAACCTAGACCTGAGTAAGTCACTAGTCATTGTAAGATTATACTAACTAGTGACTTACTCAGGTCTGTATCCAGTAAACCTAGACCTGAGTAAGTCACTAGTCATTGTAAGATTATACTAACTAGTGACTTACTCAGGTCTGTAAACCTAGACCTGAGTAAGTCACTAGTTAGTGTTAGATTATACAACTAGTGACTTACTCAGGTCTGTATCCAGTAAACCTAGACCTGAGTAAGTCACTAGTTAGTGTAAGATTATACTAACTAGTGACTTACTCAGGTCTGTATCCAGTAAACCTAGACCTGAGTAAGTCACTAGTTAGTGTTAGATTATACAACTAGTGACTTACTCAGGTCTGTATCCAGTAAACCTAGACCTGAGTAAGTCACTAGTCATTGTAAGATTATACTAACTAGTGACTTACTCAGGTCTGTATCCAGTAAACCTAGACCTGAGTAAGTCACTAGTTAGTGTAAGATTATACTAACTAGTGACTTACTCAGGTCTGTATCCAGTAAACCTAGACCTGAGTAAGTCACTAGTCATTGTAAGATTATACTAACTAGTGACTTACTCAGGTCTGTATCCAGTAAACCTAGACCTGAGTAAGTCACTAGTTAGTGTAAGATTATACTAACTAGTGACTTACTCAGGTCTGTATCCAGTAAACCTAGACCTGAGTAAGTCACTAGTCATTGTAAGATTATACTAACTAGTGACTTACTCAGGTCTGTATCCAGTAAACCTAGACCTGAGTAAGTCACTAGTTAGTGTAAGATTATACTAACTAGTGACTTACTCAGGTCTGTATCCAGTAAACCTAGACCTGAGTAAGTCACTAGTTAGTGTAAGATTATACAACTAGTGACTTACTCAGGTCTGTATCCAGTAAACCTAGACCTGAGTAAGTCACTAGTTAGTGTAAGATTATACAACTAGTGACTTACTCAGGTCTGTATCCAGTAAACCTAGACCTGAGTAAGTCACTAGTTAGTGTAAGATGATACTAACTAGTGACTTACTCAGGTCTGTATCCAGTAAACCTAGACCTGAGTAAGTCACTAGTCAGTGTAAGATTATACTAACTAGTGACTTACTCAGGTCTGTATCCAGTAAACCTAGACCTGAGTAAGTCACTAGTTAGTGTAAGATTATACTAACTAGTGACTTACTCAGGTCTGTAAACCTAGACCTGAGTAAGTCACTAGTCAGTGTAAGATTATACTAACTAGTGACTTACTCAGGTCTGTATCCAGTAAACCTAGACCTGAGTAAGTCACTAGTTAGTGTAAGATTATACTAACTAGTGACTTACTCAGGTCTGTATCCAGTAAACCTAGACCTGAGTAAGTCACTAGTTAGTGTAAGATTATACTAACTAGTGACTTACTCAGGTCTGTAGCCAGTAAACCTAGACCTGAGTAAGTCACTAGTTAGTGTAAGATTATACTAACTAGTGACTTACTCAGGTCTGTATCCAGTAAACCTAGACCTGAGTAAGTCACTAGTTAGTGTAAGATTATACTAACTAGTGACTTACTCAGGTCTGTATCCAGTAAACCTAGACCTGAGTAAGTCACTAGTTAGTGTTAGATTATACTAACTAGTGACTTACTCAGGTCTGTATCCAGTAAACCTAGACCTGAGTAAGTCACTAGTTAGTGTAAGATTATACTAACTAGTGACTTACTCAGGTCTGTATCCAGTAAACCTAGACCTGAGTAAGTCACTAGTTAGTGTAAGATTATACTAACTAGTGACTTACTCAGGTCTGTATCCAGTAAACCTAGACCTGAGTAAGTCACTAGTCAGTGTAAGATTATACTAACTAGTGACTTACTCAGGTCTGTAAACCTAGACCTGAGTAAGTCACTAGTTAGTGTAAGATTATACTAACTAGTGACTTACTCAGGTCTGTATCCAGTAAACCTAGACCTGAGTAAGTCACTAGTTAGTGTAAGATTATACTAACTAGTGACTTACTCAGGTCTGTATCCAGTAAACCTAGACCTGAGTAAGTCACTAGTTAGTGTTAGATTATACTAACTAGTGACTTACTCAGGTCTGTATCCAGTAAACCTCGACCTGAGTAAGTCACTAGTTAGTGTTAGATGATACTAACTAGTGACTTACTCAGGTCTGTATCCAGTAAACCTAGACCTGAGTAAGTCACTAGTCAGTGTAAGATTATACTAACTAGTGACTTACTCAGGTCTGTATCCAGTAAACCTAGACCTGAGTAAGTCACTAGTCATTGTAAGATTATACTAACTAGTGACTTACTCAGGTCTGTAAACCTAGACCTGAGTAAGTCACTAGTCAGTGTAAGATTATACTAACTAGTGACTTACTCAGGTCTGTATCCAGTAAACCTAGACCTAAGTAAGTCACTAGTTAGTATAATCTTACACTAACTAGTGACTTACTCAGGTCTAGGTTTACAGACCTGAGTAAGTCACTAGTTAGTATAATCTAACACTGACTAGTGACTTACTCAGGTCTAGGTTTACTGGATACAGACCTGAGTAAGTCACTAGTTAGTATCATCTAACACTAACTAGTGACTTACTCAGGTCTAGGTTTACTGGATACAGACCTCAGTAAGTCACTAGTTAGTATAATCTTACACTAACTAGTGACTTACTCAGGTCTAGGTTTACTGGATACAGACCTCAGTAAGTCACTAGTTAGTATAATCTTACACTAACTAGTGACTTACTCAGGTCTAGGTTTACTGGATACAGACCTGAGTAAGTCACTAGTTAGTATAATCTTACACTAACTAGTGACTTACTCAGGTCTAGGTTTACTGGATACAGACCTGAGTAAGTCACTAGTTAGTGTTAGATTACACTAACTAGTGACTTACTCAGGTCTAGGTTTACTGGATACAGACCTGAGTAAGTCACTAGTTAGTATCATCTAACACTAACTAGTGACTTACTCAGGTCTAGGTTTACAGACCTGAGTAAGTCACTAGTTAGTATAATCTTACACTAACTAGTGACTTACTCAGGTCTAGGTTTACTGGATACAGACCTGAGTAAGTCACTAGTTAGTATAATCTTACACTGACTAGTGACTTACTCAGGTCTAGGTTTACTGGATACAGACCTGAGTAAGTCACTAGTTAGTATAATCTTACACTAACTAGTGACTTACTCAGGTCTAGGTTTACTGGAAACAGACCTGAGTAAGTCACTAGTTAGTATAATCTTACACTAACTAGTGACTTACTCAGGTCTAGGTTTACTGGATACAGACCTGAGTAAGTCACTAGTTAGTATAATCTTACACTAACTAGTGACTTACTCAGGTCTAGGTTTACTGGATACAGACCTGAGTAAGTCACTAGTTAGTATAATCTTACACTGACTAGTGACTTACTCAGGTCTAGGTTTACTGGATACAGACCTGAGTAAGTCACTAGTTAGTACTATCTTACACTAACTAGTGACTTACTCAGGTCTAGGTTTACAGACCTGAGTAAGTCACTAGTTAGTATCATCTTACACTAACTAGTGACTTACTCAGGTCTAGGTTTACTGGATACAGACCTGAGTAAGTCACTAGTTAGTATAATCTTACACTGACAAGTGACTTACTCAGGTCTAGGTTTACTGGATACAGACCTGAGTAAGTCACTAGTTAGTATACTCTTACACTAACTAGTGACTTACTCAGGTCTAGGTTTACTGGATACAGACCTGAGTAAGTCACTAGTTAGTATAATCTGACACTAACTAGTGACTTACTCAGGTCTAGGTTTACAGACCTGAGTAAGTCACTAGTTAGTATAATCTTACACTAACTAGTGACTTACTCAGGTCTAGGTTTACAGACCTGAGTAAGTCACTAGTTAGTATAATCTTACACTGACTAGTGACTTACTCAGGTCTAGGTTTACTGGATACAGACCTGAGTAAGTCACTAGTTAGTATAATCTGACACTAACTAGTGACTTACTCAGGTCTAGGTTTACAGACCTGAGTAAGTCACTAGTTAGTATAATCTTACACTAACTAGTGACTTACTCAGGTCTAGGTTTACAGACCTGAGTAAGTTACTAGTTAGTATAATCTTACACTGACTAGTGACTTACTCAGGTCTAGGTTTACTGGATACAGACCTGAGTAAGTCACTAGTAAGTATAATCTTACACTGACTAGTGACTTACTCAGGTCTAGGTTTACAGACCTGAGTAAGTCACTAGTTAGTATAATCTTACACTAACTAGTGACTTACTCAGGTCTAGGTTTACAGACCTGAGTAAGTCACTAGTTAGTATAATCTTACACTAACTAGTGACTTACTCAGGTCTAGGTTTACAGACCTGAGTAAGTCACTAGTTAGTATAATCTTACACTGACTAGTGACTTACTCAGGTCTGTATCCAGTAAACCTAGACCTGAGTAAGTCACTAGTCAGTGTAAGATTATACTAACTAGTGACTTACTCAGGTCTGTAAACCTAGATCTGAGTAAGTCACTAGTTAGTGTAAGATTATACTAACTAGTGACTTACTCAGGTCTGTAAACCTAGACCTGAGTAAGTCACTAGTCAGTGTAAGATTATACTAACTAGTGACTTACTCAGGTCTGTATCCAGTAAACCTAGACCTGAGTAAGTCACTAGTTAGTGTAAGATTATACTAACTAGTGACTTACTCAGGTCTGTATCCAGTAAACCTAGACCTGAGTAAGTCACTAGTTAGTGTAAGATGATACTAACTAGTGACTTACTCAGGTCTGTATCCAGTAAACCTAGACCTGAGTAAGTCACTAGTTAGTGTAAGATTATACTAACTAGTGACTTACTCAGGTCTGTATCCAGTAAACCTAGACCTGAGTAAGTCACTAGTTAGTGTTAGATTATACTAACTAGTGACTTACTCAGGTCTGTATCCAGTAAACCTAGACCTGAGTAAGTCACTAGTTAGTGTAAGATTATACTAACTAGTGACTTACTCAGGTCTGTATCCAGTAAACCTAGACCTGAGTAAGTCACTAGTTAGTGTAAGATTATACTAACTAGTGACTTACTCAGGTCTGTATCCAGTAAACCTAGACCTGAGTAAGTCACTAGTCAGTGTAAGATTATACTAACTAGTGACTTACTCAGGTCTGTATCCAGTAAACCTAGACCTGAGTAAGTCACTAGTTAGTTTAAGATTATACAACTAGTGACTTACTCAGGTCTGTATCCAGTAAACCTAGACTTGAGTAAGTCACTAGTCAGTGTAAGATTATTGCTCTAAACATTGGTTCCAGGAAGAACATCTAAGTTAATCAATACTACGCTTGGTTAGGTAGCAGATGGGCGACCACCGAACGGTTTGACAGCAAACCTACGCTGGGTTTATTAGTGGTTTTCATACGCACGGCCAGTTCTGCTCAAGAGAGATGGTGGAGGATTTTAAGGTAATCTTATTGGCATCTTAATTCACCTGGCAACTTGATTTGACAGCATATACCCTTCCTACTCTTCGACATCAGCAGCCTTGGACCGGTTCTGGGGTTCCCTCCCTCCCTTCTATGCTAGGTTAGGTTCATCATCATCATCCTTATCATCACCCACTCATTCACCGACGTCAGAACAGTGCGTCGTTAGCCCAACATCGGTTTTTTTGAAGAGAATCGTCATCAAACCATGCAACTTGAATTATTCTTGATTTACTTGCAATCAGTTGATATTAGATTGAATCTACTTCGGAAAGGGTGACAAGGCGACACAGCGAAACTTCTTACCTCAAGCAATTCCCGAGGAAGATCGTTATTATTCTACGAATAGAAACAAAAATATTTATTCGATCATAAAAAAAAGTTTCGCAGAAAATGAATTGCAAAATAAGTTGTAATACTTGACGCAGCTACAACGGTTTCCAGCAGGTATCGTTAATTAAAAATGTTATTAAGAAAATGACTAACGTTTATTCAAAGTATAATAAAACGTGTAAAAACCCACTTAAAATTATTATTATTAACTTTTCCAATGGTGTTTTTTATTATTATTATTATTTGTGGTGTTTAACGACGCACTGTTTTGACATCTGGTCATGTGGCACTGGTCTAATGGCGTCGGTGAATGAGTGGATGATGATGAGGATGATGATGAACCTAACCTAGCCTAGAAGGGAGGAGGGGAAACCCGGTGCCGGCACGTAGCCTACTCCTGTCGAAGAGCACCAAGGGACCACCGGCTTAACGTCCCTTCCGAAGGACGGTACAACGTGAACAACAGGATTCCTCCACAAATCCATGCTGTCGAGAGGTTGATAAGCAAGGCGAGTGATGTTGCTGTACTAACTTTCATCCCTCCAACCTCTCTCCCGAACAGAACTGGTCATGTGTATGATGGTCACCCATCCAATACCTGACTCAGAGCAGTGTTGCTTAACTTCGGTGATCCAACGAGAACCGGTGTTTCCAACACGACAAACCGTTCAACAATACAACTAAGTGAGGTGAAGTTGGTTTGTATGCCAAGCAATATAACAAATGCGTGAATGGTTTTCAGCACCAACATAGTTAGATCACTCAGAAGGGATGGGAGAGCACATAGAGCCCATAGAGCACATAGAGCACATAGAGCACATAGAGCACATAGAGCACATAGAGCACATAGAGCACATAGAGCACATAGAGCACATAGAGCACATAGAGCACATAGAGCACATAGAGCACATAGAGCACATAGAGCACATAGAGCACATAGAGCACATAAAGCACATAGAGCACATAGAGCACATAGAGCACATAGAGCACATAGAGCACATAGAGCACATAAAGCACATAGAGCACATAGAGCACATAGAGCACATAGAGCACATAGAGCACATAGAGCACATAGAGCACATAGAGCACATAGAGCACATAGAGCACATAGAGCACATAGAGCACATAGAGCACATAGAGCACATAGAGCACATAGAGCACATAGAGCACATAGAGCATCACAGTATCAACAACAGCAACAACAACAACAACAACAACAACAACAACAACAACATCAACAACAGCAGCAGCATCACAGGAATGTCAACAGTCATCAAATACTTTATAAACGTGCGAGTGATTTGACAGGTTGGGTGTGTCGAGCTGTGAAATGTCAAGGCAAATGAAGCGATATAATTAAATAATTAAACGAAACATTGCTTCTGGTTGTCGCCGCTAATTCATTTCAAAGTAAGCCGTCTTTGAGCAGAGAAAACGTTGAGAGACTGAAACAGAGAAGATGGATACTTGAATACCCAGCCTGAGAATTGCTTAACATTGGGATGAAACAATCTGTTGATAGCGTGGGAAGAGTGAAACAGAGAAGATGGATACTTGGCTACCCAGCCTGAGAATTGCTTAACATTGGGATGAAACAATCTGTTGATAGCGTGGGAAGAGTGAAACAGAGAAGATGGATACTTGGCTACCCAGCCTGAGAATTGCTTAACATTGGGATGAAACAATCTGTTGATAGCGTGGGAAGAGTGAAACAGAGAAGATGGGCACTTGACTACCCAGCCTGAGAATTGCTTAACATTGGGATGAAACAATCTGTTGATAGCGTGGGAAGAGTGAAACAGAGAAGATGGATACTTGGCTACCCAGCCTGAGAATTGCTTAACATTGGGATGAAACAATCTGTTGATAGCGTGGGAAGAGTGAAACAGAGAAGATGGATACTTGGCTACCCAGCCTGAGAATTGCTTAACATTGGGATGAAACAATCTGTTGATAGCGTGGGAAGAGTGAAACAGAGAAGATGGGCACTTGGCTACCCAGCCTGAGAATTGCTTAACATTGGGATGAAACAATCTGTTGATAGCGTGGGAAGAGTGAAACAGAGAAGATGGATACTTGGCTACCCAGCCTGAGAATTGCTTAACATCGTAGATGAAACAATTTGTTGATAGGTTGAGGGTAAATTAATTGAATGATTTCTTAAGTTTGCTTGTTGAGTTTCGTCTATTTACTGGGTTATTGATAATTGTGTTTAACGACGCAATTGGACGCCAGTCACATGCTTTATTTGGTTCTATTTTTAAGGGATGTTTATTATTATACTTTTTACTCTTGGCAAGAAACAGATCACACAGGTTACTTAGGGGAAGCAGTTAAACTTTCACAGGCGTTCAAGCCGATTACTGGTGTACTGGTGGTGCAAGTAATGGTGTACTGGTGCTGCAAGTAATGGTGTTTGTAAGTAAAGCGGCCTCGTTAGTATGAAGCTTGCATGCCAGATTACCCTCACCTGAGAAAATACAATCACAATATTTTCATACTTATTCAATGATTTCAATAAAAATGAGCTTTTAATCGAAGACAATAACTGGCACCGACAGAGACGTGGATTTCGCGGCAGACGTCTTCAATTTCGTAATAAATGGTCACAACGCACATTTTCCACCCGATTGACTAATCGGGTGGAAAATGTGCGTGGGAACAAATACAGACGTTTTTATTGATACTAATGCGTCACGCATGTGTGCGTAAGTACCACGTGACTGTGCATTCGACAACGCGTGCGACAACTCGTGCGACAACTCGTGCGACAACTCGTAGTCGGCGGCTTGAGTACTGGTAAGATATTGGCATGTAAACAAAGATGCACGCTATGTAAACATTGTGGTGGATAATGTGGTGGACAATGGGCGGCTGGGGATACGCACCCTGGTTACCTGGTTACAAATGGATGGGGAAATTCAATGTCAAGAAGCGATTATTATGACTTTTAGGAAAACAATCCTGAAGCTAGAAGAAGATTGTTTTGATTTTTTCTGTGTTTTTGTGCGTTGTGTAGAAAACCTCGACGGGCCAATTTATTCGACATAAATTGCAGCGTACTCTTTCTTATTACTTCGTGCTGGACGTCACCAATAACTAAATTTGTAAGTGCTAATTGAATAATTGAAAAAATAGTAACATGCTCGGAAGTTTATATTCGAGTTGAATTTGCGAAAGCATTTTTTGAATTGAGAGAGCATCCTGAAATCTGTAACTCGAACAGTGACTCAATTGAGTTATAAACATGCAGTGAACTCAATTAACTAAATATAAGGTATATTAACTTAATAAACAGTGACCGACCCTGGCTTCGTTCATTGCAGTCGCTATTTGGGTTGGGGAGGCTGTCTTCCCAGATTCTGATGCTTCAAAAGTAAGCACTCAAATTGTAAGAAACGTCAGAAATTGAATTTTGCCGGCAACGCATGGTGTTCTTGTTTATTGCATTGAAAGATCTGAAGCGAATACTTCTTAAACCTGTTACTCCCAGTAAAATTGCGAGATGGTAGAGGCTCAGATTTCTGCTGCTGATTTTCACGCTGATTTTGTAGGCTGCGAGCTGAAATCACTGACATTTCTGTTCGGGATTATCCGGAATAATCAAATTGCTGGTCTGAAAAGTCGGCAGAAGAATTGAGGAATCAATCATTTTTATTTCTTAACCCATACATTTTTTTCGTTTTACAATACCAAGCAGGTAAATATTTTAATACAGTGGTGAAGTGCCGGAAAAATAAGGTGGGGAAACAAAGACTTTCCCGCTAACCAGAAGTATGGACTTTTTGATATTTGAAAACTTTTCACAGCTTTCGGATATTTACAACAATGTAAAGGTGCCGACTTACTCGTTTTATTTTTCTCTGGGTGCTGTAGTCGTCTTGTATGGTGTAGTTCTACAATATATCTGTTAAATTGTTCAATTCAGATTTCCTGTGCTTTCCCCAAAATTTTTGAAGACGAGACAGTACCTAAGTAATGGACTGTCTTAATCCACATACATTGGCTGGTATTTATGGCTTCTTTTTGTAAAGACTGCTTTTATGTCATTCCTGTCAATTCAAAATCAGTTCAGTGACGTAATTTCTGAACTGCCATGACTATGCCGTCTAATACATAACGTTAATACATAACATGTGCCCAGAGAAAGGCACATGTCTGAAACCGTGCTCAAGGATTAAAGAAAATGACAGTTTTCCGAGCTCTTACCGTACTTCCCAAACAATGGCATAACAAGAGGATCGGGTATTCGCACTTTAGCCTGTAAACGTGATGGGTAGCACGTGCTATTACAATGAGCGCCCACACCACACCACACCTCCCATACCTAGACATGAAAGACGAATGCGAGGTAATAAGATTAGTATGATAAAATTACCCGAGGTCATTGCGTAAGAGGAAAATCGATGGTGAAACGTAATGGCAGGGGGAAAGAATGTGTCTAGTTGGTTCTGAATTGACTGTAAGGTCGTTGAGAGCTCATATCGCAATTCTTGGATAATATGTTTCCTGACGCACAAGAAAAATAATTGGGGTCTTTCTAAAAAAACTGTTCTCGTACGAAAAATGTTTAAAATAAGTTTTAAGTTACGATGTAAATGAATGTTACTTGGAAGTTAGTTATATATCCTGGAAAAAATTGAACAAACGCATAGATTAATATGGAGATGTCCGTTTGATAAAACCATTCATTCACCGTTTGATTGCGCTAAAATTATTGATATTTTTTGGATGTTGCGAAAAACATTAATTTCCCTGTCGCTTTATCGGCGGAGTAATTTCCATTCTCACCAAATGAGGGGAATTTAGAAGTGTTCACCGAACGGTTTGTTGTGTTGGAAACATCGATTCTCATTAGATCACCGAAGTTAAGCAACACTGCGCTGGGTCAGGTATTGGTTGGGTGACCATCATACACATGACCAGTTCTGTTCGGGAGAGAGGTTGGAGGGATGAAAGTTAGTACAGCAACTTCACTCGCCTTGCTTATCAACCTCTCGACAACATGGATTTGTGGATGAATCCTGTTATTCGCGTTGTACCGTCCTTCGGAAGGGACGTTAAGCCGGTGGTCCCCTTGGTCTTCGACAGGAGTAGGCTACGTCCCGGCACCGGGTTTCCCCTCCTCCCTTCTAGGCTAGGTTAGGTTCATCATCATCCTCATCATCATCCACTCATTCACCGACGCCATTAGACCAGTGTCACATGGCCAGATGTCAAAACAGTGCGTCGTTAAACAGCACAAATAAATAAATTAATTAATTAAAAGTGTTTAGGGTGTAAAAATGCTTTTCACCGTAAACTTGAGCAGGGAGATTAGGTGGGGCTAATAATTCAACTAGTAGGGGGGGGGGGGGTTACCTGCTAGTGTTATGCAGACTAAACGGTAAAAATAGAAAATTAAAATTAAAAATTAATTTTCCAGCAAATATACAAGTTAGCAAAAAAATTAAGTTTCGGAAATGTGTGATTGAAAACCTGTTATTTCGGGGAATTATTATGTGTGGTCCGGGTCTACGATGTTCCCACCCGTGCACTCCTAGGTTTGGCGATGGAGCACAGATTATTATTTAAGTTATTCAATTGTGGGAATAATTTATACCTCCAGGCGCAGGGTATTATTAGTTACTACTTGAGCACTTAGAAATATTGTTTCATGTTAGAATGGAAGTACAGAATACTCGTGTTTTCTTTAAATGTGCTTATAGTGTTATAGTGTTCCTGGAACTCTAAAAGGGCAAGACTATAAATGCACTTCCTGGAAGAAAAATGTGAAATGTAATTTTGAAATTATGACTTTGTTCCTTTTTTGATCTAATATGTTCGTCAACGTCAGGCCTGGATTTGCAAGATGACAAGAAAACTGCATAAGGTTTTTATGAAACCAGATCGAAGCTATTTCCACCAAGAGTGTATCAAATACATCTTTACCTAAAATAAGATCCCTTAAAATGAGACAAGTGAAAAACAAAGTGCGCTGTAAGACACCACTTAATAAGAATTCATGAAAATAAAACTTGGTTCTATGGCATTAACATCGTTTTCATGACCTGACGTATGATGACATGTTCATATCATTAATATCTTGTCCTGGAGTCTCAGGGGTTGCATTTTTCAGGATATATTCAGAAGACCTCAGAATGCTAGCCAAGAAATAAAATTATAAGAAATCGCCGAGTCACTACTTTCCATCCCTAAATAGAGGCGGTTTCGCATCAAATTGTGATTTTTGACGAAGATAATGGAGATATTAAAAAAGTTATAATGTTTTTATAATGTTTTAGTTGAAAACATTTTGGCAATGTGCTTTGGGCATTGGGGCAGTGGGCAATAGGCGAGGGGGCAATGGGGTAATGGGGTAGTGGGGAGTGGGCTTTACCTGTATAAGTAGCAACGTCTCAGTTACTGGAAAATCAATTCTTCATGTTCGATTCGGTTACCGAAATCAATTCCATTATTTTATTTAAGCTAGAGTTTTAAAACAGATGGTCAGCTTTTTCCAGGATTGTAAGATTCCACTCTCCATTCTATTCAAGTCATAGGTTCACGTATAGATGCGATGGTCCATTTCACTCATTATACGACCTGAGATTCAATTGGTTCTAGTTAGAGAAAATTGCAATTCTAGAAAATTGAAGAATAGTAACATTTCAGATATTTATAATCTTAAAATGGGGTTTGGAAAGTCGGGAACATCGTGATATGAACATATGATCATATTCCACCTTTATTTTTTACTTCACTGTTAAAGTCTGTTTACCAGAAAACTGTCTCAGTTGTTTTGAAAACAGTGCCAAAAGAAGACTTGCATTACAAAAAGCTATGCTTTGTTCCCAATCAGACTCATATTTGATAAAAAAAGCCTTGTATTCTAATTTGTTTGTGAATTATTCGCAGACACATTGAATGCATACTTTGTCACCGAGAATCGTTGGATGTATTTTTATACTTACTATCTAAAGAAAATAAATGTGCTTAGAGAAATACTCTAGAGTTTCATCTCAAGAAGATTATCCAGGAAAAGCTAGTCTAAGCGTTTGATAAAAAATTGCAGTTTCAAGAAATTTTTATTTTTATTTTGGATTCGATATCCTTTACATTTGTATTTGTTTAATAATCATCATATTTTCCCAGATACAACAATCAATGAGTTCACTACACCAATTCGCATTGTTCCTAAAACTGTAAAGACAATGATCTTACACAATGTTACGAAACCGATTGTAATAATCTTATTGATCCTATCAAAGATCAGCTGAGACTATGATGATCGACTTCCTTTTCTGGAAGCGAAACGACATATGGCTTAGGATCCTTATATTCTACCCATAGTTCTCATATGGAAACCCAAATGAGTAACGTAGGCAATTCTGGGTCATTTTCTAGCACGGATAGAGCTATGGGTGAGTATTACACCCACACAGTGTGATTCATGAATCATGGCAAAGACACCCGGAAACAAACAGAAGTGAATAGCTAACAGTTACCTGGATATTAGCTTGTTTGTATATTTCAAGTGTCAAATGACTCCTCACCGAAATTCTTAAGATATTCTATTTCTTATGTAACAGCTGAGCGTAATGGATAAATCCGAAATTATAAGTCTGTAGTCACGGCTACGAGCTATGAGTTGAAATTAATGAGCAATGTCCGTGTTAATGTACGATTGGGCTGAAAAAAACTAAGAAAAAAATATGTGGTCTCGATATTTTATAAGATAAAAGTGGCTTTAAATTATGAAATGTCTTCGTTTGTTGATTTGGTCTATAACCTCGAACCTCGAACTGCATTTCCTTATATTTTAATAAAAACTAATCTGAATTCCATCGTAGAAAGAAGAGAGAATTCGCAAAATACATAAAATCTAAATGTTGAAATTGTACGCTGTAAAGTCCATCTAAAGTTACCGGCTGTTTCTACATCTAGCTAATAAATACCAACAGAAACAAGCTAAATCCTAAGAGAACAAGAAATGACATAAAAGTTTAGAGGACATAACATTAATTTTACCGAAACGGAAAGACGCAAACACTCTTAACAACCATGTAGTTAGCATTTTAGTGATACAAAATCGTACTAATTCAACACATTGTGATCCGTTAAGATCTTAGAGCATGATTTAGATTTACGTAATAAGAAGTTAACCTTCGATTGAATATATCCCGGTGGCCGCCAATCTTTAGGTCTAGCAAGGTCGCCACTCAATATCCTCATGTTGCAGGTCACTGCCTGCCAGCCTGGTGTCTTCAGTGTCTAACATGTCTTAGACTTTGTATTGCGCATTCAAACTCTCCGTACCACAGTACCACATTACCACAGTACCAGAGTACCACAATACCACTTTCAATACGCAGTTTGTTTCCTAATTTCATACACAACGTTTGCACAACGTTGCCTTGAAAGTTGTGGTGGTACATAGAATTCATAACATTTTCTTGTTCAATCGTTTATCGGTTTTTTTACACGTTTTGTGTTTTACTCATGCCTAGACCTAAAAAGCACGAATGCCATCATTGAAGTATTGCATGAAAGTAATAAAATTAAAGCGTTTTAATCGTTCTACTATAAGAAATGATGTCAAATGTATAAACAAACACAAAATGATGTTATTAGGCTTCCTATTTAAAAACATCCTAGGATGTTCCGTAACATAGAAACGATACCGTTTGCATGATGCTTCCTATTTCTTGTTTTTAATGTCATACAGTTTGTAAATTCTTTTTCGATGCGTTTGTTAGGTCCCAATTACATTGTTATGAGCTGTGCCCTTGTAATTGCAAATTACAGCAAAGCCCAACCATGTTTATTGTTTTATAATAATTAGTATAGCCCGTGCCTCTTCTTGTCCGTGCCAATTCTTCTTTCCACAAGGCTGCTTCAAGTTAACTTCAGGACACACTTTCCCTAAGTGCCGAGTAACTCTCAGACCAAAACCAGGAAAAGCGTTTTTCTTCTGTCGAACCAAGTCAGAGGTAGAATGTGTGAAAAGTTTTTTGTTTGTCTACTACCTTGTAAAATGACTCTGTTGTTATTTGTTAATTTAATTGTCTCATATTTTCCAGTCACTTCGAATCATATTTGAAAACAATCGTTTCCATTCAACTTTATTTAACATTGTTTAGCTAAATGTACAGTTATTCTCAAATCCGTTAGAGATAAATATTCTATTTTAATAAAAAGAATCGAATCAATAAGACGCGCAAAACGCATATCATAATTATTTCAAACTATCGTCTTATGTTTCTATTGTTTCTCGACTTATTATAAGCTAAAATTACCCACAAATTTGGGTTAGTGATAACAAAAATGAGTAATTACAAAAAGGTGGTAAAATTATCACATACTTAACCTATTGCTACACTTTATGTTAATAAAAAGACCTTGCTTTCTTTGCCGTGTGTCAATTCATATTGATTAGAGCAGACTAGAAATCATTTCCGTGTATTCATCTAGTCTGAAAAGGTTACGCTTATGACTAGAGCAACGTAATTGTCGGGTACAAATATACAATGCACAGTGGCATGTTGTCTGTGACTCGTCGTTCAAAATTAGACAAAGACCAAGAGGTGACATATTTCATTATCTAACTGATTATTGACACGGAATCTGATGGGTAGATTAATGCTCCGGCCTAGATTCAAACAATAACTCTTATACGGTACTCATTTGAATTACAATAGTAGGTTCCAAGCGAGATAAATAACGCGAAGGAAGAAAGAAAACTAAAGACTACCGTTTATTTAGTGGTTCGTATACTTGAATTTTCTTTTCTAGGTAGTTAGCATATAATTTTCTTGTCGAACTGTATTGGCACTATGGTATGGCGCCTTGCGTAGAATCTGACTTCCGGAAAATCACTCCGATTCCGGTTTGTAATATTAAATAGATATTATAGAACGACGGTTCGTGTTCGTATTACCCATTATGTATGTCATCCTATAGGTATTCGCCATTGTTATCTAAATTCGTGAGCCTCAGATCTGCTTAAATCTAGGTCAGAACCAAACTGTTTAGACACTCTTAAATGCACTACGGCCTACTTATTAGGTATTCGTATAAATAGCTAACTAAATGAAACTGTTCGATTTATGTATGCATAATATCGTATCAAACAGATCATCTACAAAAGAAAATCTAGTGAAAAGGAACTGAAATAAAACAATGTTTTAATTAATTTTGTTAATATTTCCTTGGTCATATTAAAGTGATCAGCACATTTGTAATAAAAATGGATGTAAATAATTTATAGACATGTAAAAATGTGCATAATCATCATCACAACATAGTGAGGTTATCATTCGAGTCAGGTAAGATATCATTCTTTGCGCCCATGTGTGATAGAAACATAAACATTTGGCAGGACATAGCTACCCACCGGCTGGCATTGGATAGAGAAGGCTAATGACCGTAGTAGATACTGTAGGAGTAGAAACGGAATAGGTGTTCGTATTATGTGTTTCAACCATGAGCAGTAACCAAGTTGCTAATAGCATTTGTAAATCTAGCTATGATGCAAAATTACGGATTGTTAACGTTTCATAAGATTAGTGAACTCGATGGTGAACTGAACTGACTGTATCCTATATCTAAATATAGGAGAATGTGAGGCAATAACTGGTCAAGTACGCTCATTATTCATGACAGTGGATGCATATAACGCGACAGATTTTGTTAGCTGATTTTGTCATTTCACTTTGACAAGTATAAGGTAGCTTGCCTCATCACTCACCGCTCTCCTGGTCCCCCTATAGACCCCTTATATCAGCTTTACCGCTCAATTGAACCAGAGGAATTTAATTTAACTATTACTATTTTCTTACACCGTTTCTTACAAAATATTTAACTTATTTTAATAAACAATCTAAAGCAAGGTGTTTTAAATAAATTAACACACACAATATACGTTTTTGTTGCGATTTTTTACCTGTGCGTTAGAGTTAAGAATAACTATGTGTACTGAGGATGATTTTCCGTGATATCCCACTTACTGAAAGCGTGGCTTATTTTCATCTTAGTAATCAGACAGTTTCGTATTTCCTGAACAGTCGCAATGCACTCTATATAATTATATTCTGGAATACAATAAAATAACCAAACCAGAACCACATAGTCATTAAAGCTATTTATTGTAAGCTTTATGGAACACTCTTTATGAAATGATATACCTACAATAGATGTTAGTAATTGTAATGGAAAGGACAGTGCAGCCGGCAAAGAAACCTTCTATTTCTTTTTCATTATCCGAGGAGCTCGGCCATGTTGCCCCTTTAGATCTGTGTCCGTCACCCATTGGACTAGGTTAGTGGGCCACGAGCATGATAAACCCACTGATATTTGTTGCATAGTGTAATAGATTCCCTACCACACAAAAATATCTCTGTGCCATATCCTCATTTTGAAGGAAATTTTCGTATGAAAGTTATAAAAGATTATGTAAGTGTATTATTTATTTGGTGATTAAGTAGTGGGACGGGCTTTCACGGCTTTGTACCCAGATGCAATAAGTGAACATAAAACCATCTCATAATTTACTATTTTCCTCTCTGTCATCAGTTAAACAAATGCATAGTTTGTGGATTGTTTTGGTTTGAAGTATGCAAGTCGAGCAAGATTAGTGGGATACCCAAAGATCTTATCGCCGACAAAAAATAAAATGTGTCGTTTTTGGAATTTCGATATTTTTTATGAAGCCAATTGATTGGTCTCGTTACACAGATAAACCTCGATTTTTGTTGAAAACTGAGGGAAGAAAAGTGGACCGTACAGAGACAATCAAAGTTCGCCAAGGTTGTCAACAAACCTCTCAGCCGGGTCTCGACTTGGCGACCGGGATTTTCATATAGTGGTCGATTTCCAGCCAGTATTGGTTTCACGGGATAAATATAATTACTGACGATGGTTCCAAACCACAGTCACTGGGTAACTGAAATTTCGACCTCACACCAATCTCAACATTTCACATGTTTTAATGTATTACATTATTTTTTATCTCAATCCTAAGCCGTGTGTTAAGCGGTTTTCGTGAAACAAACAATGTAGAGGGTGACGGAAATAATTCCTGGGAACAGCCCTTGGCTCGGAATGTCTTCATTTCTACATAATAACCTAGAGGAAGTTGTCGAGTATGTTGCGTGCAAAATTGGTTTTTCTATCTCTTGTCATGACTGTTATCGAAATGTAATTATCCGTACCTCGAAAAACTTAAAAAAAAAAAACACTTTGATAGACTGCGTTTATCTCAGGGAGAATTTGCTTAAAATTATTTTGAAAGAATTTTTATTCTGCCAATGTCGTTAACTTTCAGATTTTACCAAAAAAACTAAATATTTTTGCGTGCATTCTTATACACTGTGTTTCTCAGTCACTGCAGTCTTATACATTCACTTACAATGTACGTAATAATTATCATGTTTTTGCCTTATCTGTGTTTGGTAAGCGGCTATCTCCATCATCTTCAGTTTGCAATGTACTTACTTGTTGTGCTTAACATTGCGCCTAACTTCAATGTCATTTGCTTGAACGATGCCCTCGGCAGGAAGTACTGGAACCTCCTCGATGCTTCCTCTTTATGTTTTGAGGGCAAGATTCCGGTATGGTTATAGGCTATCTATAAATTAGCTAAGGTAATCGTTTTAATTTCACACACATTTAGTATCTTTTAAGGAAATGATAATATTAACACTTGAGTCTTTATGTGAGTGGGTCAATAACGATATTATTTCTTGTCCTACCGCAAACGCCAAGAAGTGATCATATATATTTTTATTTTGCCGCAAAATATATGCTTCTTTCTCTATAATTTTATTACACGTTAATATGAATTTTATATTATCATATATTTGATAGGGGCAATATTTTCCTCACCACTTTCTATATAATACCCACAGAGCATCACACGTTATCATGGCCTGGATAAGTTAGTTGGTCATCAGTCATCAGTCATTAATAATTACATATTATTACCTTGCGCTAAGTGAAACTTTATTTTTCTTAGATCACTTTGCTGTTTAATATAGCCGCAGTAGTAGAACGTTATTCAACAGTCGAGTGAGCTTGAATATTTTTGTGGGTCAAACTAGAGCCTGCACGAGAGAGGAGGATGGTTTATCTCATGAAGAGAGATAGTCGCATTATGATGCATAGTGATGGTTGTATATTTCCGTGAGGGACGAAGGATGATGCGGGGGGGGGGGGGGGGGAAGGAGGGGGGAGGATATTTTCAGGTGTATGTGGGTCACAAATTGCGGCCACTTTCTCCGGGAGTGCAGTTAACGAGAGGCCGTGAGAGTAAATGACCCTAAAAAGTGATTTCGACTTCCCCTAAGCCAAAGTCATTGTCCCTCGCGATACCTTGTGCTTGTATTATTATTACTGTACGCTTTCTCTTCTGGCAAGCACACGTAATAGCGATCTCTTGCTTTTCCCTGAACTTGACCGTGCATTTCGGGAAACTTGACCTTACTTCGTTATCATTGCGTTTTCAATTTTGCACATTTTCGTTATAATTTTTTTCTCGTGTCTGGTAAGATTTTGATCAAATGATATGCCTAATTGAGAAGACTTAAACAGTGTTTTGAGGTTGAGAGACAAAATAGATTTGTTAAATGAGAGGTTCTATACATTTTTTGGTCAAATTTCCAGACAGATAATTTTATTGAACAGATTTCAGTGCATTACAATCTCACAGTATTTTATGATAAAACACCAATTTACCTAGAAAGCAACTTAATTATGTGGCGATCAGGAAAAGTTACTACAAAAACTGAGTCAGAATTGACTTCGACTCTCAAATTCTCTTGTAGACGACAAAATAAAAAACTACGGAAGTGGTGGACTATGAATTGTGATAGTTTTAATAAAGCTTTGAGTTTTGTATAATGTTTCAAACCTGACCATGCAGCTGTTAAAACCCCTGACCTAAACCATGTCACACAGCTCAATATATATTCAAAGCAAAAAACTGAATCAACTGAATCAAATTGACCAACAATCTTTCATACCTCCAATTTCAAATAACTTTGAACTTATCATCAATTACCAACCAATATCATACTTGTAAAGTATAATAGATGACCTACGTAAACATAATTGATGAGTGACTTAACTTGGATGGATCATCCTACGTTAGCCTTGATATTGTGAATTGAGTGAACGCTGTTTATTAAAACGAGTAGAGAACAGAGTGAATGTGACCTGGTTGCTTCGTCAAGTAGCATCGGATTTTCACTTGTATAGTTGTTACCAGTTGCTTGCTCTTACATTGCGGTCATCCTCTCCACCTTCTAATGGTGCACTATTCTGCTTTCTTCGTCCTAAATTTACCTTGCCTGACAGCCTGCCCGAAGTCTTGCAATCTGCACATTATACAACAACAAAAAAAACAATTGCATTTCTCCTATTTTGTACGAATACAAATCAAGTCCGTTAGAAGCGTAGAAGAAATTATTTAAAATTAGTGTATCGTATTGAAGTAATTTACTTTGAAGCATATTACTCTCATTTCGAGGTAATATCATTTTGTGGCTGGCTTTCTTTTAGCTCAATTATTTCTCATAACATATCTCGCAATCATGCTAATTACTTGGTATTATAAGTTCAAGATCAAATCATGAATTGGCGGAAGACGAGGTCAAACAACGACGATCACATCTATGCAGAGTAGTGCTATGTACCTGCATGACTATTTACAATTTATAATTATGATGCATAGTTATCAAAATTTCGTTGGGTTGCTTTTTGATTATGTGGTCTTAGCTTTCACATCTTAGCATCGAGATGAGTAACACAATATTACGAAGAGGCAAAGCGTATTTTGTACGAATATAAAATGACTCAACTTTCCAATATCAGATAATTTTATAGCCTTCAAATAGGATGTTAACCTCCAAATCTAAAATTTCTATGTTAGCCAAATCATAATTTGTTACTAAAGTTTATCAATTTTATTGTGTGAAGTTGTCACACGTTATATATTTCCGGTTAACACAACTTGGAAGAAGGTTCTAATTTCTGAAAAAAAAATATTTAGCTGCTACTTGAATGGATTGGATCTACATACTCCATTACAGTTCGATATCTACTGCAATTGTATTAAAATCACAATAATTAATTATAAAATATGGTGGGGGATCTGAATAACACGAGATTTTGTGGTGAAATCAATGATGAGCTTATATGGACCATTATATTGCAACTGGTACAACAATTTTCGATGTCAACTAAAGAGGTAAGTATTAAGTGATGTGCGTACTATTACTACGTAGGGTCATAATTAGCCCGCAGCAAGTACTCAGTCAGAATCTGCCAAGCGGTCGCAGCTCAGGGCATTGTTCACGGCAGTTTATACTTTTGTAGGTTATGTGATTGCCTCATAATGCTACACTCCACATTGCGTATGGCTACTGCATAGGAGCGTAACTGACTAAAGGAGGTCGTATCGCGGGAAACTTCAACAGTTTGAGCTAACATTGAAAGAGAAAATTAGATCACATCATAAAAAAGTTCATAATATTCACCGGAATGAAAGCAAAAATCAGATGAATTTCCTTTATAGAAATCCTATAAAGAAATAGAAATTCTACTGTAAAGAGCGCATTTTTGCATTGAGCGTGAATAGTAGGTCATCTCGGTCGTCTCTAAGTACACATAATTCACCAAGATCAATGTTATACCGCAACAATGCATTGGCATAGAGAGTAGTACCCAAGATATTCAATTACATTAAAACGAATTGATCAAACCGCATATTAATTTCTTTCTTAAATTGCGATGGACTAAATTTTATCACTACACTTTGAAAGGGTTTTGTTCACATTTAAAATAATAGAGGCATACGCACGTTTTTGGATTTTATTAAATGGATTTATAAAATAATTCGGGAAACTCTCGAACAATCCATGAAAATCCATAATCCATGAAATGTGAAATTTCTTTGTTCCGTGTCCTTGCATAAAACAAAATCCGAAGCAGAGGGCGCCAGTTCAGTTCAGTGATTCAGCCGTGCTCTTTTGTTGATCGAAATGTTCATGCTAAAAGTGTATCATACAAAACGCTTTGACGTGGCGAAAACATCGGTTCTCGTGAGATCACCGAAGTTAAGCAACAATACGCTGAGTCAGGTATTGGATAGGTGACCACCGTACACATGACCAGTTCTGTTCGGGAGAGAGGTTGGAGGGATGAAAGTTAGTACAGCAACTTCACTCGCTTTGCTTATCAACCTCTCGACAGCAAGGATTTGTGGAGGAATTCTGTTGTTCGCGTTGTACCGTCCTTCGGAAGGGACTTTAAGCCGGTGGTCCCATTACTGCTCCTCAACAAGTTTAGGCAACGTTCCGCCACCGTGTATTCCCTCATCCCTTGTAGGCTATGTTAGGTTTATTAACATCCTCATCATCATGCACTTATTCGTCGACGCCAGTAGACCAGTGTTCAGGCCCCGTTGGGAGACAGTGCGTCGTTAAACACCACAAATCAATCATTCAATAAATCAATCAACCAAAGAGTACATCGTCTACCCCCGGTGAAAGGAACACCAAGGTGAGTACATCATATCTAAGATATATCACTAATATCAATCCTTGCATCAACCATTAGAATCAATCACTAGGATCAATCACTAGGATCAATCACTAGGATCAATCACTAGGATCAATCACTAGAATCAATCACTAGAATCAATCACTATGATCAATCACTAGGATCAATCACTAGGATCAATCACTAGGATCAATCACTAGGATCAATCACTAGGATGGGTGAAATCGTGAAATAAAGTGATAATTATGATCAGATATTATATACTAATGATTCTGTGTAGAGTTCCTTCCATTCCTTCCTAGCGTTGGGCCCCTAGGTTTACATTCCAGCACAGACCCCCTAACTTTTCAGTTTTCATTCTCTCAAGCTCCCTGATTTCTTCTCTAGCTTAGGGTCTCTACATAGATTATTCCTATCACAACTTGTGGCTGATCATTTCTTATTTACCAGTCATTTATTTCCTTACCAAGACGGCGTTTGTTTTCATTACTCTAATGGAGTTTTTTCTTGACTTGCAGTAAATATTAAGTAAATCTTTTCCGTGGAATAAAACATATTATTTCTTTAATGCATTTGCAATGGGCAAGCACTATGATTAAAGAAAAGAAGTCATACTAATTGTTTTGTCTTGACAAAATAAATCCATTACCAAGGTAGAATGTAGGAAAACACGGAAAACTTACACCAATAGTTATTTTTGTATGACTGAGTTTGGGTTTCACGTGCAGTGGAGCATTTTCATGTGTCATAGTTTCTAAGATGTCTCTGACCATACCTGACCATACCTGACCATACCTGACCATACCTGACCATACCTGACCATACCTGACCATACCTGACCATACCTGACCATACCTGACCATACCTGACCATACCTGACCATACCTGATGTCTCTGTGCCATTCCCCAAAAACACAGAGGGGCTAAATGAAGTTTACAAGTAATATCATTGAGGTCCTAGAGTATCAGTAATAATATTACCTAAGCAACTACTTTTGGTCCCATTAGACCAGTATCACTCCAAGATCATGTACTTGTTTCAAGTGTTCTGGTGGCACCTACAATCACAGAACGTTGACGACATCAAGCATTTTACAGCAGTATGTTTTTAAAATGATACTGGGAAGGCAAAAAAGAAAAGAAAAACATGCGCGATAATAAGAAGTCGACGTAATAGCCAAAGATATTTTTGCCAAGAACTTGTTTACTTCGCTTACATAACAGCGCGATAAAATATAATTTTACATAAAAATCAAATAAAATAGCACATTTGCGACGATGAAATTGTATTTTAAATGTTGATTATTCTAATAAAAATGATTGATCAAGTCTATTATACTTCGATCGAGTACAATATTATTTTAAGAATGTATACTTTTGATCTGATCCTAGATGTCGGCACACCTTGATCTGACCCCTGTAGGGAAATTTCAAGTTGATTTCCAGTGTATATTCATGTCTAGCAAAACAAGTTGAAATTGCGTAATGGCGCGCATTCCGATAGCAATAGTTGAGTTTACGTACTCAGTAATATTAATCTGTTGTCTATTCAAACATTTCTTCTGTTTTTATGTTTTTTCGTATTCAATTCTCCTTCATTTAAGTCGTCAATGTTGCGACGCACGCGAACTTCACCTGAAACGCACTTTGAAAAACAAGTACGTTTTGTTAGTTATTTAGTAAAATCTACGCTAAAAAACATAAAATACAATTTGAAAATAAATAGATATAAAAATGGACTAGCAGGCTGGATATTTTTTCTAATGATTTCAAAACCCCAGGGGTTTTTAAACTATTGTCAATTTTACAAATTTTAATTTTAATTTAATACCACTGACAATTTTTAATTTTATTGTTATTGATTGATGATTACATCACATAAAATCAAGAAAATCTGGGAAAACATATGACCCGGAATTTCCTTGCTTGTAAAAACACTGGAAACTTCCCAGATGAAGCGAGATGACAAATTATAGAGTACATATGTAATGGATATCTACTCGATATCAGGCAATTGTACCCAGGCAATTGTAACCGTGCCAATATAATGTCATAGTCGCAGCTTCACTTCATAAGCGACATATTCAAGGTCTTTTAAGTTCTAAATGCTTTCTTAGTTCTTACACAACATGTGTTATTTAACATACCCTCCCTGCGATCGGCACTTTGCGATGCAAGCTGCAATTGCACTCGTGTGACATTGTTTGTACTTGTTACATGACCAGTTGACCGGAGGAACATCCATTACCCTCCCAGTATCTCTGCGTAGTTCCTGTACGACCTACAACATTTCACCACAGAATTGTCAGGTCATTAACTTGTGTTGTCAGAGTGTAACAAATCGTGACTTATTTCATGACTAATACTGCTTGCAAGAATGCCAATGATCGTTAATGTGGTTTTTAGGTAAATACTTTTCAGAACAATTTCTCAACGTATTGGTCATGAAGGCTCAGGTGTGCTTGAGGATGGCGCCTTAAGATTTTTTTTTGTTTTGTTTTCGACGGTCAAGGACGTATCATTTAAGTTCACGAGTCAAGTTCGTAGTCTTTCACAACCCGTTTCGAGTTTACCAACTAGTAATTTAGTCAAGCATATAGCAATAGATCCTACTACGCGCAAAAAAAACTAGGCATTGCACCATAGCTGAGCATTCGGACGTAGATCGTAGCAAAGCATGAGGCCCCCAAGTATAAGTCTATTTATAGGTCGGTATACTCACTCTCTTACACTGACACAACATCTTTGTTGTAGGAAATTTCACCTGAAATGGGATTTTAAACGTTACAGCGAATGAGATCAGTGTATAAAGGAATTCTTCGTCTCAACAGCCCGCATGGAAAAATGCCAAGCCAAGGAACACAAAAGACGCACATAGATCTTTAATGTGTCATCCTTATAAATATAAATATATTGCCACGTTTTATACTTGCGAATAGCTTAGATTTTACAAACGGTTTCAACTCGTGCTTCTAACATTTGAATCACAATAATTGCAAATGGTTTTATCAAGATGCCGAGTGGTACATGCAATTTGCAGGATTCAACTTATTATCAAGGATTCTAAGTTAATTCTACATGCAGTTATTTAAGGCTTTTTGTCATTCATATCTGAAACACAGATAACACCTAATCAAAATAGGATATTGTGCTGACCACAAAATAGAGGAAAAGCAAAACAAACTAATATAATAGTAATCAAGAAGATGTAGAAAACAATCTTCGAGTTTTTCTTGTTCTTGTTTAAAACGTCGTACAGACGCAAGAAGAGTAGCTTCGGGCATCTCTGTCGGAGCGGCCGTTGGCACTGGACTGAGAACATTGCACCTTCAAATGTTGACGTCATTGCTAATAAGGATGATAATCTAATGAATTTACATCATAGAATAGTCCTTGGTATCAATCACCGCACGCCCGCGCAAGCCCAAGCAAATAAGACGTAAAATAATTGAATAACCGTACAGTCGCGAAATGATGGGCAAATAAATAGCTATGGGATGCGTAGGCGTAGATCGAGAGCCTCCATAAGACCGGATCATCGACGCATTATTGCCATTTACTTTGTAATATTTGCTTTAGTTGCAATACGTGATTGAATACGAATATCGTGAGCCTATCTTACCACATAAGTAAGTTTTCCTATTTGGTGTAATACCAAAAAGTTGAAATTTTGACAAAGTATATTTGACAGTTTGTTGCATCATATGTCACAAACCCGGATATATTGCAAGAAAGTGCAAAAGTCAAATTCTAGAAGCAATTCAATGCATTTTTTTACATTCAATTTTATTTAATTATGACATGACAGAAACGGTTAACCTATAAATAGATACACAAAACATATATGCACGAGATCAGTAAACAATTTCTGTAACAATTCAGGAGAAATATGGTTTTACGGCTACTAATTGCAGAAAAGTAATGCTCAGAGACACTTTTCATATTATTGCGTACTTATTCGTCTAACTTATCACACTCTTCTTCTCTCTTTTATTCTTTCTTTTTTATTAATATTTTTTATTACTGTATTTTTCTGTTACTAATACTTTAAAATAACAGGAATGCCATTATGTTACTGCAATTTCTACAACATTACACCAAATAAACAAAATTAATTTCAGTGATTTTGGATTTAAAAACACTGAAGTGAGAGGGACTCACAATTCATGTTGCAATTGTTGATTTAAATGGGAGGAACCCAAATATTGGTTATATCAAAATTTGAGAGAGAAAACGGCATTTCTTGTTGCTAAAATCTTAACAACACCGAATGGTTTGGCGTGTTGGGAACATTAGTTTCCGTGAGATCACCTAAGTTAAGAAACACTGCGCTGAGCCAGGTATGGATGGGTGACCAACATACATATGACCAATTCTGTTCGGGAGAGAGGTTGGAGACAGGTTGGACTCACCTTTCTTATCAACCTCTCCACAGCATGGATTTCTGAAGGAATCCTGTTGTTCGCTTTGTACTGTCCTTCGGAAGGGACATTAAACCTGAGTTATTTATATTGCAGCAACGGGGTTCAACTTATCCCTTCTAGGCTAGGCAATTTTAATGTCTGGGTGCAGGTCGTGGAGTTTGAATGGAACGGAGGAAAGAAGAATGGAAGCAGAGCAGATGAAGTTTATAAGAAGTATTGAAGGGGTGACCAAGCTGGACAAGATTAGAAGCAAAATTTTGAGAAAACGAATAAATAAAGAGAGATTGGGTTTTAAATTGGAAAAGAAAGAATTACATTTTTTGGAAAAATATGAGAATGGAGAAAGAAAGATTGGCAAGAAATACTTTGAGCTTGGATTATAAGAGAAGGGGAAGAGATAGACCAAGAGAAAGATTTATCAAAAATGTAGAAGCAGATTTGGAGGGAAGAGATGGGACATGGAATGAAGTAGAAGAGAAAGAAAGCTGGGTAGACGAGGAGATATGGAAGAAGTTGGTGAATGAAAACGAAAATAAAAAAGAGCATAAAGAAGACAAAAAATGATTTGGCATAATCAAGTTAAATGTCTTAAATGAAACATTTTCTACTTGTTGTAATAAATAGCAAGTACCGAGAGTGTACCGAGAGTTGCAAACAATTCGGGTAAGTGAACGAAACGGCGACATTACAATTTACAAGGACCTTTAACAAGGAAGTTACGTGAGTTAGAATCAATTTGCAGATACGGATTGCATATGAATGTGTTCACACAAAACGTATCCACACAAACATGCGTGCGCTACGCGTGGACTTCGTGCCTTCATGGGGGAATAACATAAACATGCCAACCACCGTCCAACACCGGCATTGTTTGATAAACACTATCAAGAGCGAAATGATAAGTTACAGAATGAAAACGGTGACGTTTCCTGCACGTACATACCCTTAAAACTTTATTATTGTTATAAGCATTACAGTTTCGTTTGGGGATGGGGTGGCAAAAGACCCCCTCCCCCGCTTTCACTGTCATGATCTCATTACAGCCGTTGATAGCCAACATTTACATGGCTGAGACGCAGATTCGAAATAGATTCGCATAATTTGTAAATATATGGAGGTAGCGCTCCCCCAAAATACCGTTTTGGTGATTTTCCTTTACTTTATTGCGCAGTTCATTCCTTTGCCCCCCCCCCCCCCCCCCCCCCCCCCTCGCCCCCTCGCCCCCACACACACATACACCCACACGCACACACACTTTAAAGATGTTCCTACGAGTCTGTTGCTTGCCGTTGCACCCATTTTGAAATGTATAACAAAGTTTTTCAAATGTTACTGACCTTTTGTAATAATGTACCGTAACTTGTCCATAGTATTCTAATCCAATGTCACTCAATCTTATTCTTGACAAGATGAGATGCTCAACACAGACTCGAGCGTGGGTACATTGGGCACTCATCACTACCCCGCCTTTTTCGCGCCCAGTCCCGGAAGCCTAGAAAAATGGCAAACTCGCAGTGATTCACAGAGCCCAGAAAAATGTGACCCTTGGCCCACAGCCATGTCAAGTTCAAACCGATGGAAGCATTAAAAAAGATTTGTCAACAAGCAAATAACTAAATTTATGAAATATATTTGAAAACCGTTAGTATTGGTATTTGATCATAGGTATTTTGACCGTTTTTTTTCTGGTTATGGCAGATATTAAAAAAAATGGAAGAACATTTAAAAATGGAAAACTCTACCCCAGGTGTGCGCTATCTGTGAAAATATCAAACACTACTTCCAGTGTTATAGATAGGTATATATTGAGTTTCAAGTGCTAGCCAAGAACCGACCAAACATTATTTTGCGCGTTATTCCGCAAGTTCGATGAAATGTAATAAGTGTTGATCGAACGGATTGACTGCTTTACTTCCTCAGACGCCTTCATGAGTACGGTGCATAGAACCTATTACTGGGGAGCTAGCAAACTTGCGCCAAACCACCAAGGTCGACATTTAACCTTGCAGATGTGTTCTTTGTCCTATCCTAGTGGTTATTCAACTTGGTACCTTTGGCAATGCAGCCCATAGTGTCAGCAAATCTACGCGAACCTCCTTCGTTTGCTGGTATTGGTGTATGTTTGGTGTACAGTCACTCGTACCAGGGGTCATACGCCCACTATTTGCATCACAACGTTATCCCATCATCTTGCACTAATCGACAAATCTAACAAGAAAATTAAAATTATAATTACCGACTTGTTTTTACTAAAAATATGTTACGGTGTATAATTCTAGCTGTAAACATATTTACTTGATAGTTTAAACTGTGGTTCCTTGAAAAGATTAGGATGATGCAATTTCTTGACACGTAATGTTTCATAGGTCATCTGTAGGTGCATACATCATTTTTATTTGAGGCTCTCGACTGGGTTTTTCATTTGTGTGTTTGTGTCTTGTGTCTCGTGTCTCGTGTCTTGTGTCTCGTGTCTTGTGTCTTGTGTCTCGTGTCTTGTGTCTTGTGTCTCGTGTCTTGTGTCTTGTGTCTCGTGTCAGAACTTGAGGTGACGAGTTTCGCGGGGAGAAAATGAAATTCGTAACCTCTTATCCCATGCCTTTGTAGCGTTGTTATTGCGTTTCCGGGCTCTAGTTAATACCAATGGCTCATTTTTTAATTGATTCACACACGCACATGTTCGATCATGTCTGCGATTGACAATTGTGTGATAAAGGAAAATATTATCGCAGCCTGATCAAAACTCTTTTAGGCCATGACAACTAATTTCTGATTGTCATTTTCTTTAAGATTATTTATATTGTAATTGTTCTATGTTCTATTGTTTTTTTTCCCTTTAATCAATAATCAATCTCCGTCTGATATCAATTAAGAAATATTTCTGCACAATATTATCGGTCAAAGCTCCCCAGATTTTATGAGAAAAAAGGTACGTTTCCAGAGTGAAAAAAAAGCAAATGCAAAAGCAGTTATAATGCAATATACTTTTTCTATGATTGTTGTGTGGGTGTTAATGTAAGTAGTTGAAATGATTATAATTGAGGAAATAATGTTGTTATACTTGTAGGTCTTCTGAGGAGATCATAAGCTGAGGAAAAGTGCCATCTTAATTATCGACACTTAATTAGCATATGTGTTTATATTGAAGCCTAAGGCGTTGGGAAATTCAACGTAGAAGTGATCGTGATCTCTGTTAACTATGAATAGAAAATGATCCAACTTGTCAATTACCCAGTTGCAACGGTGACATCTTGAACATTGCATACTTTGGCAAATCAATATATTTAGTTAAATAGGGCCCCTACAGTTACAAGAATAAATTCAACTCGAACAAATTCTTCTCAGGAGTTCTCACATGTAAAGACTTTGCTAAGCAAAGCCGAAAACGGCACCGGCACGGGCACTGATACAGGTGTATTAATAACGAAATAAATAGTTGTTTCCAAAATAAACTATGCGAGCCAACTATGAGCTCGTAATGACCTATCAAAATGTTTCAATGTTGATGTAAACCAGACCAGGAAGAAGTGAAAAACATCAAGACAACACTTTTGGCCATTTCCTAGTCATGCATATTTGCATCCCCGTAACCTTGCATCGCTGTTAGCAAATAATAATATAGCCTAGTTACCCGTGATACGAGCAAGTGAGAAAGATACTGAGAGAAAAAGAGAGGGAATTCAGTGCCCCCCTTTCCCCTAGGGGTCCTAAGTAGGTCATTGTCTTCGGATTGAAAGTTGAGGGGAAATGAAAAGATAGCTCGAGTGAGCTGCTATGTTACACCATTCTATTCCAACGTAGTATGTCCACTTCTTTATGACTCGTGTATTTTACCCCACTCCAGTCTGCCAAAAGTATCTGCAACGACGTGCGTTCAAGGTCCACATTTCCTTGTGGTGTTTTGGTTCGAGAGGAAGCATTTTCCTAACGTTCGTTCTCCTAGTGGCTAGTACCTACAGTGGCGAACGTCACTTCAAACGTGCTCTCGACTACGCCTGCCGTCTAACCGTCAATCGTAATATAGTTAGTTACGTCAGTTGGTATCTACACCTCAAGGAGTGTAGTTCATTTTAATACCTGGCTGCAATCTGGACCAATGCGTGCTATAGTGAATGAACAAGATACATATTTCGAGTGGCTGTGCATTTTTTAAATCGTTAATTTTGTTCAAGTTTTTATTTATTTTATTTGCGAATAAAATAAATACTGTGCAAAATAATTGTGTGTTTAAGTGGAGTTGAATTGAAGTCATCATCATAAGTTCTGCAATGCATCCCGATGGAGGAAGGCATTACCAAGCACCCCCAGGTAAATATTCAATTTAGGATCTCACTTAAAATTTGTCTTTTAAAGTTTAGCAAGAGGTGAATATTTGTATCATATGCGATTTTTTGTGGTTCGAAGTTTGCACGTGCACGTCAACTTTTGGCGGCTGCGTAGTGAGTGGTTTTCGAATCACGACTCCGGTTCACTAACAGTAGGCTGGTCAGTTCCGGAAATACGAGATCGCCGATGAGGCACAAGGGCACTGACACATTGCGCATATATCCGACTTGATGTCTTCACATTCCAAAACTCTTTCCAAAGAAAATGCCAGAGGGCTTTTTTTCTCGAAGAAAGCGTACGGTGCAACCGACAATGAGTAATCACACAAAATCTTTGCCTGATCATTTTCGGAATCTATTTAATTTTTGAATCAATCCCAGTGGGTAACGAATCTTGTACATTCTAGGAATTTGTTGCCTTCGAGTGGATAATGAATTTCCACTTGATTCAAATGCGGAAAATATTCGTTAGACTAAAGATGGTGTAGGTGCTTGCTACTTGAGCAGGCTGGTAACTAAGCTTTGCACAGAATGCGCGCAGGTTTATGGCAATGAAAATGCATTGTTTTTGTTGTTTTAGCTATAGTCTTGTAAGTGGCGAACTAATTATCCTTAACAATTACGTAATAATTCAGGAAACATTCTTATCATCTGCATGATAATGTAATCACCAATACGACGAAACAATTCATTTTTAAACGGGACTCAGACTCAACACTGCAATCGGAACATCGTTTCCCAAATCCACTTCCATCAGAATGACAATCATATTTCTCCTCTTTAAGAACTATGCGGCTAAATGCTCTAATTTAGATAATTCTATAAAAAAAAAACCGCAAATATTAAATAACAAAGGCGGATTAAATATTAACGGAATTATCGAAAAGCGGAAGTTTCAAAAGCATTGAAGGTTTTGTTGGCTAACCATTCTACACAAGTTAAAACTCAATGTCTGCGTTGTATTTATATTTACGGCATATAATTGCAGCCAGTTTGCCTTGCATTTTATGCATTCGTGATTCTCGACCGATTAAAACCATTCCTTTTCGACAGGAAGCTGATGGCAAGAGATTCAATACGGATATTCAATTTATCCGCTTAACTAGTGATGCTCCTGATGGTCCTCGTCGATGGAGGTGCCGTTTCTAGAATCCTGGCAGTCGTTGAGATGCTCCATCATAGAGTCCCTTGAATTGAATGAATCATTAAATAATTTCCTTCCACGCATATTATCATCTTCATTCTAAATCGGTTCGCGTCCTCTTGAAATAAATTCGTAGAACATCGTACCATTTTATGATATAGGATGCAAGCTCAATTAATCTCCTTCTGAAAATCAAACCGTCTTCTCGTAGTTGCATTTTGCTAAAACCCGGGTAAGCGTTTTACCTTTTCTTGCACAAAAAAAAAAAAAAAAAAAACTTCTAGCAATGTAAGGATTAAAAATGAAAGGTAGTCAATAATATGTTTTCATCCTACTAAACACAAATCGATTACAATGATCAAATATTATGTTAGATCTTTGATTTGTCAGCAAGCGGATGTGCTGAATTTTTAATTTTAATATTACACATATAATAACCTTGATTCGAGGATTGTCTAGGTCTATGACCCTAAAAGGTAGCCCAGTGGAAAGCTGTTTTGTCTCGCGGTATCGCCACACTCGCTAGCACCATTGCAGCAAACTACAACGCGACCACTAGCAATACTCGTCGGAGAAAGCTCATTATCTAACTACTTTAGTATACCTATAGACCTACGGAGTGAATGGCTTGGATTGGCATACCATTTCTTTGCCCATCGCTCACACTCCACGACTATTTAGGTCAATGACTTTCATTGCTCTTAAACTTGAATTTTAACCACGTCATAGTGGATACAGAAATAATATCATCCACCACCACCTAACACTTGAATCTCATGAGCTAAAGTTGATTTTATGATTCGATATCTTATGTTCTTTAGAAGATTGCGATCGTTAATTTACAATCTGAAATGGATCTATAGAATATTCGAGCGCGATTTTCGTGTAACCGCCCTGATGTGTTTAAACGCTGACGCAATGACCCCAATTTGCAAAAAGTGGGCCACTGGGCAAAGACAAATACAGACTGAACCATGTCAACTGCCGTTTGGAATTAGGCATTCTTTTTCGGCTGCATCTACTTAGTATCTCAGCGTAGCCTAGCAGGTAAACTTTGGTGCACTAAAATTCACGGTGACGTAATATAGAATCCAATTTGTATTAGGTATTAGATCGAAAGACGCACTGGATAGGTATGATGTTGGTTGAGAAGGGGAGGGGGTGGGGAGGGAGGGGTGTGTGGAATGAGACAAAAAGCATTGAACTGAAAATAGAGGAAGGCTGACATAAAAATAATCTGGAATATTGCAGACACAACTAAATTGTGCCAATGTAATTTATCCCATTTACACGTGTGCGAATCCTAGCCTCTTGTCGCATTGGCTTCACCCCAGACCTCAATTTGAGAATGTCTAGAGCAGTTTATACGACGCTTGGCTCTCTTGTGGCGATATAAATGAACACATTTTAATCAATAGGTAAATACCTTTTTAAATATTGACAGTCTAGACCTTTTCATAACAAACGAAAATGTGTTCCGATGCATTTCCTCGTCAAGCTTCAAAGCATTTTTTTTTAATTGCAGAAAAAATATTTCTATTTTGCTTTTTATGCCTGTTTTCACCTCTCGCAAAAGTGACGTCAAATCTTTGGCAAACGCACGAATGGAAATCGTTTATTTATTAGCAGAATCCAATATATTGCTATAATTTACGAATGTGACCAAAGTATAGCACACGTTCTTTGGGGTCAATTACTGCAAAGAAACACAGTCATGCATGCTGGGCTCATACTATTTTTATACCCCAGTGGATTTCGGCGAGCCCACGAAATCTCGGATCGGGCGTCCTAGCAGATTCGTACACCGTTCACCTATTTTATAACGACTGGAATCGTAGCTTTGCTTTCAGTGTGGGCTGTCAGCTCACTACTTGATATCTAAAATTGGGACATAATTTATTTTCCAGTTTTCTTTGTTTGAAATTTGTTCAAAAAGACCTGCGGTAAACTTCATATGAGTTGCGTCAGTCCATGATATCGCCAGCAATAATAACAAGAATGCAAGAGATAAAAGTGAGTCAAATGCAATTTTTTGATAAGTAAAATTTGTGATTTTACGTCAGCAACACCACACAATGTTACCAACTGAATTGAAATACTAAATACCATTGAGTTTATAGGTTATACTACCATAGGGGCATACAGCCAATGATACGATACCAGAGGCTAGAAAAACTTCATTCTGGCAGGCGACTTGATTACTTCAGCTCTTTATTTGCCATTGCAGTTTTCATTACCACTAGAATCAAAATTAAGCTCTTTTGATAAATACATATCGACAAAGACTTGGATGCTGGAAACCGTCAAAAACCCCCGAATCCCACGGGTGTAAGAAAGTGGGAGATTGGTTTTCGGTACAGAATTCAAAATTTGGAATGAGTAGTTTGAGCAGAACTAGACTTTTGCCGAAAACAACCTTAATACATGTGTGCTATCTTCTTTGGTACATTCCATGTACCTACATGCTAATATATTCGTTAGACATTCGTAAGACGCTGTTTTTCAGTCCCACGGTCGGTATTTTAGGAACGATTTAGTGCGAACTCTAAGAATAGGCACACTGGTTTGGAAGTTAATCGTCTCTAAGTAAATCTGCACTTTCTGACGATGGAAGTATGTAAAATAACTAATCACACAACCAAAAAATGTGATTTTCAGACCTCCTTGCATATTTTCTCACCTAATTTGAGAAGTAAATAAGGTAAATCCAGTTCAATCTACATACCATAGACGTAAATAAATGTAAAGATAAACGATGTATTGAGATAAAAACAGTGTCCTAGGCCATTGGTCTATGTTAGTCTTTATCTCGTTCTTATCAATCATACTTAATAATTGACAATCGTAACATATGTTATGCGGTAATTATTTGTTTATATTGTTGATCACGTGAATCTTGATTGGATGAAAGATAAGGGGATCCTTTGTTCGGCTACTAGCTCATTTCAAAGTTGCAAAAGAATATAGCACTACATTATTTTGGGTCTAAGCAAGAATAATCTTTTTGATATTTACATTGAAATCTGCTTGGAAATAACACGCGGCTTAGACTACTAGAGAATATCGACTTCAGGCTTCATTAACAAGATTCATCGGCGGCTATCCATGTTTTCTTTTACAAACACCGAGATTATGATAACTTTGTATTTATTTAGCAACAGAAAGAAAAAACACATCTGATAATCACACTTCTCTATAATACTGTAAACAACTACTTAATGCAAGTTTACATTGAAATTAACAAATGTTTTCAATAATAATTATGCGCATGGTAGAAAATATTGAATGATCTGATTTCATAAATGTGTTCTTTTTTTTGTAAATGATAGCTAATGAATGAGACGGAAACTCGGTAGACTCTTTGTCATCACACAATCAATAACTGAACTTCGAATTCTGCTACCTCTAATTTGCCGTTAGAGTTCGGCACTAACGTGCAACCCACTCGTTAATAGTTGGTACTTGAAAAGTATTCGTTATCTTGTTCGATGATTACGTTACTCAATTGTCAACTCAATTCTTGGAATAATTTACTGATTGTCAGGACCAAGAATGAGAGGTCCACTTCTGAGCATCTCATATCAAATTCACATACAATCCATTGTCACTCGGAAATATATGAGCCTCTTAGTCCGAATGCAATAGTTTCTTGATATTTGCGCTCACCAATTATACTTGAAATCACCGACAATTATCACCGAGCTTACCTGTGATTCCTATAACATATCAAATGGTTTTGTTACACTTGAAACATAAACAAGTTCATTGTGTGTACTTTCTATGTTCCCACATTAATCACACAACCGGATTAAATTGTGTGAGTCATTATGCTGATGTCCTGTTCTAGACAACGCTATTCAAATTTTTGGTAAACCTCTGCCCATTACTACAACCTAAATAACATAAAATGCTATAAAATACCTTAAATAATCATGAAAACCAAACATAGACACAACCTAACAATAACAACAACAACATTTGAAAATAAACCTAAAAATCAAGCATCAAAACAACTAAAACACATGTTAAATATCGATTTTATAAAACCACCACAACATTAACATCAACATTATAAGCCACTTGTTTCACTTCCGGTCCTTAAGTTTCAAATATATGCCCAAAATTGTTGATTTCTTCTCTTGAAGGGCGTTCAGTTGATCTTATTCCGGCGATGACCATGGGCTTTCGACTTCCTGTCTCTTGATGCAATGTAGGGAAAGGTTACTGCATACATAATATTCAACGTATCACACCGGCCAAGGGCAATCAATGGTTGCTCATACGAGGATTAACTCCGCCGTCTAAACGTGGTCAAATCTTAACCATTTTATCACACCGGAAAGTTGAGGCTCATAATTATAGCTACCAAGGTTCAGTAGTTTTGTTCATTGGCAGGTACGGTAATCATATTCAGGCTCCTTTATCTCAATGTATTACGTATAAGCGTTATTGCAAATTATTGCAAACTATTGCAGCTTGTTTTATATTATATCTGTAATCCCCATCGTCATGTGAAGTAATAATTGAGATTGACTGACAAGAGAAGTTCATCGACATCTTCATTTTATCAGCCTGTAAAAATGCTTGATTATTATGTACATCATATTGGGATATCATAATTTAATTATGATTTATGAAGATAAAGTCGCAACATTACGAAACCCATGGGCTTGTGTAGGAATGCTGTGTAATCGATAATAATAAAGTGCTTGTGGTTTTCCTTATCTGGGCGAATGCACTGGATGGTACTGCCAAAGAACTACCTAATCAAATAGTTACGTGCACGTTCAATTTCGTAAGATTTCGGATCTTGACTGGCTAGAAAACCTATGCTGATTTTTATTTAATCTTGAATAATCGAGAGAAGGTCAATGTTCAGGAAATCTCATTACAAAGTAAAGGAAATCTGTTCTTTGCTTCCTATGACGGAATTATAGCTCGGAGATACTACATTTTGCTATTAATTGTACGCTTTTCGGAAAAAAATATAATAATAATAATTAAAAAAATTGTGGTAAAGATCTCGGAAAGAATCGTAAATTGTGTTTCGTTCCTTTAAACACCGTAGAATGATGGTTTAAAAATATTTTACCAAATTGGCAATAAAAAGCGAGCGCAAGTGTAAAACGCAATGTGCGTCGTATTTAAAATAGCTATACCCACGCAACCAGCCGAGTTCGAGTGATCATCACGTTAGCTATTAAGGGAGGTCACTCCTCCTATACTACATTTTAATTTTAAGACGTAATAGAGATAAGGTTTTCTTTCTTGTCCACATCTCTAGTGGTTCACTCACCTTTTAAAATTGCGCTAGCTCAAGAAAACGCGGCGGACTCATCAGCATGCTCTATTCGGAAAAGTCCGTCTAAATTCGGGTTCGTGATTAAATAGACGTTAAAAATTAAGGGGCAAACGGGATCCCGGTTACGTAACGAGAGAGTGAGCGAGTACGGTTGTGGTTACGTAAGAGAGAAGGTGACACAACGCGTTGTGATTGGTGAGTCAGGGAGGGTGTTTGTGTGTAGTTCCTCACCCCTCGCTCCATGCAATGAGTGCCTTGTCTATAGTCTGGTCGGTCTGGTCCACCAACCTTCTACCGTCAGTCGCGACAATACTCGTTCGAACCTTGCTTCATCTATCAGTCCATCGTTTACCTTGGTTGGGTTAGCACGTAGCGATAGCTCTGTTCCTTGACGTATTCACAGTGGCGACCTTACGTAACAGGCAGTTTTTTTTTAAACATTCGGTTACGTTTGATGAAGAGTTTTCAAAAATCAAGTCACCTGCTGAAAAAGCGAAAGATTTTTTTGGTGAGTGGTTAAAACATAAAAAAAACATGAGGCTTGTTTTTGTTTCTAACATGATTTTCATTGAAATACTCGTGTTATTTATATAACTTGTGTTTCCTTATCTTGTTTCTTAACTTGTTGCACAATGGCTTTTTGGCATCGATGTGTTATTGTTTGTTTTTACGTCGTTTGATTTTGGTAGATCAGTGTAGGCTGAGACTTTGGCACTAGCATCTAATCTAGCCATGTGAGAAGTCAACCTGTGTTGTGGGTGCGTTGGGTACCATGGTGCTGGCGATAACATTGCAGATTGGTGCCTGCCCGCCCGCCCGGAGGGTCACTTTAGACAGGTCACGGTGCGGAGGAGATGAGGCATAGGTTTGGATCTCCGATGCTTCAACCATGTATGACTCACAAAATTGCTCACAAATATATACGTGGCTTTTTAAACGCATACACGTGAATCCCTTGATGGCAATTATAAACGTCACAGAAATTTCCTCTCTGTTGCGAATCATTGCGAATGTTACGAACAAAGAGTAGCCAGTAATGGACCAATAGGAAATTCTCTAGTCGACTGTCATACTCCTCTGGTCATTACTCTGTCAAGATAAAAACATGACGCAACTGCTGAACTATATTTCAACAAGTCCGATTTATATTTAGTGCGTTCTCTTTATCATTCGATAATATCGCGCGTGTGAATTTATTTGCCAGTTTCACAATTTGAAAAGGAACCTGAATATAAGTTGGAAGCCCGCTGGCAAATATTGCTCTAGAGGCAATTTCCTGATCTCTTTGCTAATCTTGTTAGCTTTACACTGCCCTTGACAAGACATTGCTCACTTAGCGTTTCCGCGGGTGCAATTACAGCGCAACGCGCGTGCATTCAGGACCAGGCACACGACATGCAAATCGAGGAGGATATTTTGAAAAAACCATATTTATACATAAGAGCTGGGAAGTTCTTGTCAAATTCAAAACGGTGCAAATAATTCAATCTGAGCTGTGATGAAAAATATGAGCATGCAAATTGCAAACCATGGATACCACGTGCGTTTATTTTACCACCCTGTCTCGAGGGCTTTTACAAGTGTTTTCACAGAAAATAACAAATTCAATTTCATTATAGCAAATCAGTATTTAACCACATAGATCCTACATGAAATTTAATTTCCAGCGACCTACATAAACCGATTTTCTAAAACGGGAGCGTTCGAAGAGTCGTTCCCTCGCACCCAATTAGCTAGCAGGAAACCAAAGACCAGCACATCAATCAGCAATCGCCAATTGGTGGCAATATTTTTTATCTTGATCACATTTCGATGCGTTTCAATGATTGTGAGCCGTTGCCATGTAAATCATACTCCAATTAACGAAGTTGAAATTAATAGACGGTCCTCTAAGACGTAGATACACGTGTACAATTTAGAGGTGTCGCAAGTGCGGTTCGATAGGGATTGGGATTGGGGTACTGTCCACACACCCACCGTACTCCTAGTTTGTTAGTTTTAGCCCTGACTTATTTTTAATAATTAATTTCATGTTTACCTCACTGAACCACTTAGAGTGACACGTGCGCTGCCCCCCCCCCCTCACCCCTTCCACCCGCTGCGTGATCTTTTGAGAGTGGGCTCTAGGACTTCTAGACACCTTTTGTGATCGTCTTGTTCTCTCTGTAGGCTTGCACTAAAATATCTCATTTCGGACGCGTATAAAAGCATCTTCAATATAAGGACCCCAGTCGAGAGCCGACAAACTAACAAAGTAGACTACGACCCTATGTAAAAGACTAAGATTTATTTGATCAGATATAACCATCTCGAGGCAAACTGGAGGGGTAGGTTTTATAGATAGAAATCCATTTATCCATGGAGCAATCAAAATTGAATTAAATCTGCCAGGAGCATGATATTAGATGAAAGGCTTTTCTCATAAGGAGGAAGGAAAACGAAAATAATATCTTACATAGACGTTGGCATTTGAAATACAACACATTTGTATATTAAACCAAACGTTTGAGCTCCGAAAGTGAGCTCATGCAAATGGGTGGTGAATAGGTTTACCCTCCTAAATAACATCAGATTGCAGTTAATTGTAATTTCAATCAATATTACCGGCGAAACAGCGCAGAAAGTTTTAAGCTGACTCTAAAACGCAAAAAAAAAGTCTTTGCCATTAAGAATAAAGACTAATGACGATATTTTCTTTTCTGTTGTAGATGCTTTACGACATCGAATGATGGTTGCTGAATTCGTATCCCGTCAAAGTGGTTCACCCATCAACGGGGAACTAGCTTGCGTCAACAGTTCGACAATGCCGGCCAGCCACAGCAGCAGCAGCAACAGCAGCATGGGAGGACATCAACGTGAGGTGGACGGCCAGGGATACTGCGGTCCTGACGGTCACATGATGGACATGTCTAGGCCAGGCTCGCCGGATCCTGACAACTATCCTCCAGGATTCGATCTGGCCGGTCATCTCAAACGCAAGGAGCTGTTTTCGCAGCGAAAACAACGAGAATTCATCCCGGACAACAAGAAAGATGAGAGTTACTGGGATCGACGACGACGGAATAACGAAGCAGCCAAACGCTCCCGCGAAAAGCGTCGCTTCAACGACATGATCTTGGAGACCCGTGTCGTCGAACTGAGCAAAGAGAACCATGTCCTGAAAGCACAACTAGCAGCAATCAAAGACAAATTCGGCATCAACGGGGAAAGCGTAGTCAGTGTTGAACAAGTAATGGCAACTTTACCGACAAGTGAACAAGTATTGAGCATCACTAAACGCCCGAAATTGTCCGGTGGCTCGTCCCAATCCTCGTCTCATATGTATCCAGACTCCCCGAGTCCAGTTCCTACTTCGGTGATTCACCAGCCGATTGCCAACGGCCTGCACGCAGCATCGCCCCACCATTTCCACTCGCAATTAGATAACAACGGCTACACCGAGCCAGAGGCGTACCCATATCAGTACGGCATGTCTGCATTGCACGTGCCCTCTTTCGATGCGTCTGCAAACAACAATGCCCTCAACCTGAGTCGAAGTCGCAGTCGAGCTCCATCCCCCTACGAGCTGTCCAGTGGCAGCGGAGACGATGCCTCTGTCCAAGGAACGAACAACACCGCTGGTAACGCCACCACCGTATCTTCTGCCAACAACAACTTGCCACACAAGCTCCGTCACAAGACGCTTCTGGGCGACAAAGACGCGGCATCTGCGTTGCTCTCCCTGCAGAACATCAAGCAAGAACCGGCGTGTCCACGGGCGAGCCCTCCTTGGGACGCAGAAGGAAGTAGTGATGAGCGCGATTCCGGGATCTCAGAAGGTATTGAATGGAGCAGCACACAAACCAACCAGTTGGTGTCCCTCGTTCGTCATCCTGGATCTCCTACCGATGCTTCTGACGAATGCCCGCCTGATGACGCACAGCTCAAGTCTGAGTTGGCGCGGTTGGCGTCAGAGGTTGCAAATCTGAAGAGTATCCTCACCAGGAAGAATGCTGCTGGTGAGAGGGATGAGCTTAGCGGTGCTCATTGAGCATTCTGTGTATGGAGCTGTAGGGGTTGTAAATGTCTTGCATGCTGTGTTTATACTATGGTTCGGTTAATGTCATCTCTCATAGGATGGCATAGCTAGTGTACATTTATGTAAGTGTTTATTTATTGTTATTTTATTATTATTATTATTTTTTATTAATATTATTATTAATTTTATTATTATAATATCATCATTTTTATTATTGTTATTATTACTTCAATATCATATTGTATTTTTTTAAACTAAAGTAACTTCATAAATTTTGATTATTTTATCAATTATTTTAGAATGCATATGATATCAATTATTTTTACTATTCGTAAAGGTAAATTATCCTACTAATTGTGCTACATTATCTTGTACACTTCAATCGTCGGGTGATACAACTGGATTCTTAAAATCACCTGTACTTAGTATTATGTAAATTCGTGTTAATTAGGTGTAAGCAAAACGTATGAAAATTTAAGACTGTTGTGATTTAATGTTTTTTATGAATCGATGTAAACCTTTAAACTCGGTCATATTCTCCTCGTGACCGTTTTCTCTGGAAATATGATATTGCTGTTTTATAATACCTACTAAGCTGAGCTGTAATAGTGTTACAAATTTGTACTTATTTTTGGCCTCCTTTAGCCAGCCTACCTTAACATTAAGATGCTCTTCGTTCTATTCTTTCTGCTGCTTCATTGCTACACATATTTATTGTTCAAGCTAAAGCTTTCAATTGTTTCTACTATGGTCCTATCACTACGGCCTTCTTAATATACCTGCTATATCGTAAAAATGTATGTATTTTATTAACTGTTATACTGGATGTATCAATTTAAGAGTAAAGATATACTGTTTTCTCAACCAAATGCCATCGATAATTATTGAGTATAATAGAGATCTATTTGAAAAATGCATCTCACATTTCTTCCTCTACCTATAGCATAACAAAACACATCTCACCATTGCTCTCAATATCATCGGTGTTCGCCAAATAAGGCTGGCAGTCTGCGATGCATTTGCAGTCAAGGACGACTACGTGCATTATAGTTACAGATCACCATCATTACCTTGTTGGTTAGTCTTGTTCTGCAGAGTGTCTTATCCGAACAAAAGGAATTCAGCTAGGAATCACGTAGACAATTACACGAAAACAAAGTAAAAATCCCTGCAACGCTCCAAATACTATTCCATATCCCTCCCTCTCAACAAAGTAATAGATCAACTTTGAAAAAATAACGGTTATTTTTAAATGGTGTACCTCCGAGTTAGTTTATTATGATACTTGGTTCGGTAATAGGGATGCAGGTTCTATGGGGTTTGTCAAATAATTGGGATGGTGCGGTCAACTGATAAGGAGTAGTATTTTCCCTGGTTGGCCCTAAGAGATAAATGCAGTAGGAGAAGTTGTGCAATAAGCCGTTGAGTGAACGATTATTCCTTCTGGAATGATCTGCTGCTGTGGCAAGTCATTACTGCACCGTAGGTAAAGGACATGTAATTATTTTCGTGCGTAGTAATCTGTTTCAACAGGAGTACCACTAGTACTTAACGCTTACCGACTGCCAGAATTCAGTTACGTAATGTCTATGAGCCTATGTTAGATGGTATAGGTTAAAAATAATGCCACGTACTGAAACAGCCTTGTGCACGAGCCTGAAAAATTCATGTCTCGAATTGAAACTGACATTTTTGTGGTAAGAATTTCAAATAGATTGATACAAATTTTGAATTACCATTTTCATTAAGACTTCCTGTCTGAAAAGCTTTGAAATGATTCATAACATGTGGAATTATTTAACTTGCCAAATTTGCATTATTTGTATCAGAATTTTTATAGAAGGTGATGCAGCCTTTAACCTGTAGTTGTTACTTTGATCATCACATCTTGAAAATATTAAATTAACGAACGTGAAAAATGGAATTCTTTGCGGATTTGAGGATGAGATACATTCGTAATTTCACCATGTCAAAAAGCAACTTGAAATTTGAGATCCTCCATCGTCAGGGCATTCTCTGAGGAGCATAGACGTGCGCAGCGGTGCGGCAGTATTTCAGTATTTTCATTTATTACTCCCCCCCCCCCCCCCCCCCCCCCCCCCCCCCCCCCCCCAAGTTCCCAAATGGTCATCTTTTTTAAGCTTTGCCGTATCTAACGATTAACCCTGCTCACGCGTATGCTGAGGAGGGTCTGCTCCAAACCACCACTGCCATGATACATACAGAGAAATTGATTCTAACACCTTCCAAATGCTATATTTGTGCAATATTTGTGCGTAAATCGTGCACGGACAATTCGCTGCTTAAATCAGTAACCAGGTACTGATTTTTATTTTCTTCAACTCTGTGGGGTGTAGACTGTAGAGCGTTAGACAATTAAACTGAGAAAATAAACAAGGAACTGAGAACTTTTCTTATTGAAAAAAAAATTACATATTTAATTCTAGCAATTGATTTTGAAATTGAAAGAAGGCCCCTTGTATCTTCTACTCGAAGACATGATGATGACTATGTGAATAACCACATGAAAAGCACTAGCAAATTGGAGCTAGTGCCTGAAAGCGATCAAATCCAAGCATCAACAATCTTATTAGCTAATGTAATTGTCATATCTTCTTGGGCATATGGGTTATCTTTGGTATGCAGACTTTTTCAATAAAAATAAAGTAAAAAAGGTGAAAAATATCATTGCGAATTGAAACTTATGAGATGGTAACTTTGAATTGCAATCAACTCTAAGGAACCCCTATCAGTTTTGTTATTTATTGACAATTTAAAGTTTCAATGTGTTTTGTTGTGGTTACCTATCGTCGCCAAATTGATCACCCTTTCCTTTGGCATTGATATTCTGCGTCAACAGAGATAATAAAATACTATTTCTGGGGTCTAACATGGCAAATCCATCTGCTTCAGCTTTTATAATGAGATCAAACTAGAGATTACAGCGATTCTAGATAAAATCTTTTCAAACATGGGAATTGGTATGGCGAATATCTGCCAATAAAAATGCTTCTGAAAGGAATTCTTAGGCAAGCGAAAAATGAAATTTACTGACAGTAGGTGTTCAGGTTCCAATTACAGATTTTTGATTAAGAGTCGATTTTCTTGTCGTTTTATTAAACACATCGCTGAATCTTGTTGAAATCTTACAATATCATAGATGACCAATCCACTGTTATTCTTCTTGTTAATTGTGTTGTTGTTGATTGTGCCAATTGTTTCAAGAAACGGTAATTGAACAAATTCAGGAAGCAGACCAACATATTGATTTATTGGTAATTGGTTAATTAAATATGAATCCAAATAAAAAAACTATATTATGATTATTATAGGAGTGCTGCTGCTAGTTAGTGATTTTATGAGTAAACAGCATGATTGCTCTCAATTTTAGTGCCAAGAATAAAATATTTTCAAAAAAAAAAAATAGTAAAATGCAATCTTACTAAAGTGATACTAAAATGAAATATAGTGAACAGAAAAATCCCAGAAATATTTTACAGAGGTCCAAGGTTTGATGATGGAAGTCAACTGTATTTTTAGTTTTCCATGATTTTTCAAATGCTTTTCAGGCAGTTACTGGGATAGTTTCTATACCAAAAACACAACCAACTCAGCTGTCAACTTCCCTTTTCCTCTATGAAGACTTTCCAGGCATTGCTTGTTTTGCTAAAGCTAAAAAACTGGTCAGGAGTAAGAATGGGACCTGCATTAGATGGGGAACAGAGGTGTGTGTTTCTGGTTACAAACCACTCTGACAAACAAATATTGGGGCATCAACACATAGAATTAATTTGACATTCCTCAGATTCAGAATTGTGTGTCGTTAGTACTGAATTATTTGCATGGACTAACCAGTTAACACCAGTTAGAAGATAAAAACAACTGGGAGGAAGGAAGGAAAAGAAAGTTGAGTCACACTATGGATGGAAACTGTAATGTGACACTTCGGGCTATGAATTTATCATCTCGACATTGGTCTTTAAATCCTTTTGAGGATGCATTCGATCAATTTAAGACCCAGCAATTCTGAGGACACACCAAACAGGAAGAAGGCTCCAAAATAAAACACAAAAATATTGGTTGATATTTACAAATCACAGTTTAACAACATACTTGTACTGGAAAGAAATATGTTTTATGAAATACTCAAATTTGTTCCCACCAAATGTTTAGCATTAGACTGCTATCCATCAAATACGTGCCGTGGTATAGTTTTCTTTAAACCACTTAACCGTTTCTTCTATGGCCTTGCTGAACGAGGTGAACTCAAAGGACGGGTTCAGCAAACGCAGCCTTCCGTTGCTAGCCGTCTTCTTGAATTGCCCATCGGCAGCGCTCGTGTCGTATACAACTCTGCCGTGGAAGTCGGAAGCACGCACAATTTGGTCAGCAACTTCGCTGATGGACACCTCATCGCTTTCGTCCACTGGAAATCATGGAAACCGTAAGACCAGTTTTTATTAACTTTTCCGCTACTGTATCTCCTATGTTTAATAACTGACAATTCTTAACCTTGGTACCTTGGTAACATTGCAAGCAGATGGGGATGGGTAGCAAGTGTTTACAAGATGGCACACAATTCTCACTTTGCAGTTTTACATGTGGTGAGAGGAAGCTTACACTTAAATTTCATGGTTTGTGCTTGTTTCGAAATATGCGCTAGGAAATCTGGTGATGAGACAGCCAAGTTTAGGGGATATTTTTGCCAGCAATAACAAGCGCTCGTCGTGCAAGCCGTTCAAAAACTTTTCCTTCCTCTAATATTTGCCACCCCTAACATTTTCCACACTTGGTTTCTCATCATGGACCCAGTTGGTCAGTGTCGTACCTAACCTCTGCATTACCAAGTCAAAATATATCTTCTAAATATTGAGACGTGGGGGTGTAACTAAATTACACAATTTGCATAATCTCAAGGTCTTCCAAAATCTCATATCAAGTTTTTTTTAAGACTATTTCTAGGATGGAACCAGGTATTGCTTTCAAGACACCTTGGTTTGAATGCTCGTTAGAAATACCCACGACGGTTGCTACCATAGCTCCGAGAATAGATGATATGAGCACCATGTGTTGGGTCCTGGGCCCTTATTTAGTCAACAAGGTGATCTTGCTCACCTGACAGGATGATTGGCTCTACGCTGTTGTACTCTCGAAGTACCCACAGAAAGAGACGCGCGAGATCCAGGGAGTAGATGAATTGACGCAACGGTTTTCCCGATCCAAGCACAGTGAATTCGGCAGACTCTTCTGTGCCATCTTTGTGACCTGAAAGTTATTTCGAGCATAAGAATCTTCAACTATTTTATAAATCAAGAAGGCAACTTAAATTTAGAATATAATGCTAATAAAATTGGGATGATTGGGGATCATAACATTGAAGTAGAGTAGGCCATTAAGAAAAGCACTATAGAATTTGGCAACAAATACTCTAGGAGTATGGAACGCTACGCCAGGAGGTTTTTTATTGGGAAAAAAGAGGTGGCAGGATTTTGTAAAGAAAGGCAAGTGGAAGAAGTGTGGTAAATGAATCGGGGAAGACAATTAGGAGAAGCCATGGTATAAGCAATTTCATGAAAAGATTGCCCATGGCATTGCCCTTGACGTGAAAGTAGTTGATGCTTTAAGAAGTGAAATTGTTTTTGTTGAGAACTTTGTGGGCAAGGGAAGAGACCGAGTTTAATTTGATGCATGGTAGATGGGGAATGTGTCAAGGAAATGTTTCGAGAGAAATAAGACGTCTATTGTGACAAGCAGTGGGGCAAGGATAGATTTGAGTCGGTCTACGGCTTGGTTAGTGTCGTGGACACTTACCAAGGTTGCTAACTAAGGGCAGGTTGTGGACAAATGGCTGGAGGTCAGACTCTACGAATGCTGAGATTCTTAGTTCCCCCATCAAAAGCATCCTAGTTAACAAACCTTTACAATGAAATAATTATGACTCAAAACATTGATGCATAGGAATATCAAATATGAATTATCTGCAAGAAATAACGAAGTAAAACATCTGAACAGCCAACAGTTTAACAATAGCGCTATGAATGCAGCTGTGAATGTTGCAATAGTAATACAATACAAGAATATGATAAGAGTAAATTACTAAGAGTAGTTAACATGAGCTAGTGAGCAAGGCCTTCACTAAAACGGTTTAGGCTTAGAACATTTCCTATTGCTTGGAAGTTGAGTGTTTAATTTTCATATTCCTATTGTAACCTGTCCTTTGACATTTTTTAATTGACATCCAAATTAGTAAAAGTAAAAAACGAACTTATTTCAATGAGATCGTGGAGTCGTCTGATCAAAGCAGGTATAACGTGGCTCGAAGTCAAGCTGAAGTTATCGTGTGGACCAAACACATTGCAAGGAATAACGGAGGTGTAGATCTTGCCGTGCTGAGCATAGTATGCCCGATTATAAACGTCGATCATCCGTTTAGCGTAGCTGTATCCAAAGTTGGAAGGATGTGGCGGACCTTCATGTACCTGAAATAAAAAAAGTCATTTCTCTAGTCATCGCAACCTCCAGCAATCATTTAAATCCAACCACGACATTTTAGATTTAATCTTAGTTTGCTTGTAGCAACAAGAAACATTATAACAGTACTTTTGACAAGGACCATCTCTTTGGTTATGTTGGTAATTGTCATGATAATATATTTAGTATATTTTAATACTTTCTTCTACATTACGTGAACAAGGCAACGTAGCTGAAAGATTATACAAATCTGTGCATCTTTCGAAGCAAACTTTTTCAACCTCGTAAGGTACGTTCCTCGTTCCTCAATTCAAAGCAAATGTTTGTGTCCCAGATTAAAAAGAAAATTCACGGTTATGGTTTAGAAAGTGGCACCTTTTTCCTATCCATTTCATTCCAACTCATCTCAATTCAGCTAAAGGTCTTTTGAAGGGATGCCACATGACCTAGACACAGCTGGCAGAGCAGGAACGAGGTAGCACTTTTAGAAGAGTATCTATCTGCACATTTAGTTGACTGTTTATCTCAGTTACGTTGTTGCTTCTGCTTGCGACTTAAAACAGCTGATGCCAGAAAGATCGAAATTCATTACTCACCATTGACTCGTCAATAGGATAGGTAGTTTTGTCAGGAAATATACAGGTAGACAGACAAGACACTACTTTCAAGACACCTGTTTCGAAGCTTGTCTGCAAAACGTTGTCGTTGATCTGCAAATTGGTGCGCTAGAACACAAAGTAACAGAGCATTTAATGCAAATTTCTCCTCGATTGTCGAAAATAGCGCTCAAGGAAAACTTGAAGAAAGAAGTGACAAATAAAGATCACATCTTGGGTGAGAACTAACAAGGTATGCAATTTACTACTTAGCTAAAAACGTACATTTCCGGTCAGCTCTGGGTAAATAGAACTGAATTTAGAGAACAATGTTTTAATTTTGTGTCAGAAAAACTTACCAAAAAATCCAGGTTGTGGGCCATGTTGTGGTACAGACCTCCAACCATTGCAGCAAGGTGTATTACATGGGTTGGCTTATGCAACGCAAAAATGGCCTTAGTTTGGTCGATGTTGCTGTAAAAGTAAATTGTGTCACCAAAATGATTAACGTTTGTTAGTTTCAAATGTTATAGAAAGCGGTTGTAGCAACGGTGATTGATTTTTACCTCAAGTCTGCATCTTTGGAGCTCAGAAAGACCCATGTCTCGGTGGCAGGGCATTCTTCTTTCACAACCTGCTGTATGGCTTTTCCAACCAGCCCCGTTCCACCGGTTACAAGTATCACCTTCTTGTCTCCAGACATTTCTAAAGAACATAGTCAAGTAGGATGTAAGACATTTTATCACAAAATGCATCTAAAACTACCTAATGTGTGGTTTAGATAGGGTTTATTTATGAAATTCCAATCGAATTTGGGAGCAAACTGGCAATAAGATTATTGCTAGATTTATATATCTGTTTCACAACCCAGATAATATTCTGCAATTTACAACAGTTATTGATTGTAAGCAAAACTTTTCACAAAGTTGCAAAGCTGTTCTGGCAGATTAAGTTGGAATTGTTATTTTGAAGTGAAATAAGCTCTTAGCTTTTAATAAACTCTGGGATTTTATGATAATTTAGTGAAGTGTCAATAAGCAATTTTTATTTATACTCAAGAGTGGTGCACGTGTTATAAAAAAGATGAATGAGTGTTTTGATGAAATGCACTGTAGTTTAACTACCACAGTCTATCCTGACTAGTTACATCCTTTTTGGCACAGTAATTGAATTTTATACCAAACGAGAATTCTCGTAATAAGATAAATCGAGACTTTTGAACACAGTCGACAGTAAAATTAACCAGCTATCTCAACAGGTCTAACAAAACTGAGCTCATACAAATACCATGTACTTGTCCGCAGCACAATAAAACAATTCAATACAATATATTAGTATCGGTAATTTTGGTTAGGTATTTGATTAAAAGGGAATCGTCAAAGTTTGTTGTTGCTCTACTGCCACAATTAACGAAATAGCTATCTCAGATATCAGTGAAAAATTAACCAGTTGACGTTTTAAGTTTAAGAATGAAAATGTATTAATACTTGTGATTTCTAAGGTAAATTTTGCAGGTTATGAAAAGTAGCCGAAATGTGCAATATTATAGCATAGATACATGTGTTTCAGCACAATGATGTAGCAAGGCAAGCATGCCAAGGGATATACGGGATCTACTGTGAGCATAAAAGATACTGACGAAATAACCACAGCACTATATCAATATTATTCTCACCTGCTCTCAACTTCTTATCAAACGACAAGTCACGAGACAAACCAACTGCAACCGTTCTGAAACCAACAATCGAACACCAGACGAACGGTTGCCATTTTACTGGCAACGTTGGATAGAGCGCACCACCCGCCTGGAATTTGAATATGTTCCCGAGGAGCACCGGGTTGTTTTTTCTGGCACTTTGCCCTCCCTACTGTGCCTGTGGGAGCCTGCGATCTCTTTATAACTCTCCAGACACCATTTTGGGAGCTGTGCACGTGCCAGTCCGTGTTTTAATTCAGTTTTAGATAAAAAGCTTTTATTATTTCGCGAGGATGAAGCAATTAGTAACTAACCAGTGTGTGAAAATACCTACAAACTTGTCAGTAACAGTTAAAGCAAGAGTAGTGACCGTCAAAGGTCCACGAGGCACGTTAAAACGCTCATTCAAGCACTTGGCCATAGACATCCACATGGTCAACAAATCCACCGTGCGTGTTGAGAAATGGTTTGGAACGAAGAAAGAGCTGGCTGCTGTCCGAACCGTGTGTTCTCATATCGAGAACATGCTAAAGGGAGTCACCCAAGGATTTCTATACAAGATGCGAGCAGTGTACGCACATTTCCCAATCAATTGCGTAATTTTGGAAAACAGCTCTGTAGTAGAGATTCGAAACTTTCTTGGAGAAAAATACATTCGTCGGGTGAAGATGTCTCCCGGTGTAACAGTTGCCAACTCGCCGAAGCAAAAGGATGAGCTCATCGTCCAAGGAAATAGTATCGAAGATGTTTCAAGATCTGCAGCTTTGATTCAACAATCAACATCAGTGAAAAATAAGGACATCCGCAAGTTCTTGGATGGTCTTTACGTATCTGAGAAGACTACAATTGTTGGAGAAGAAGATTGAAAGTACATTTATTGCAAAAAAAGGGCAGCACAATACCAAATATTTGTCCAATTTATTTATATAAAAATGTACACCTTCTTATGAAAAAAAAAATCTATCAGAAAAAAATGAAGACTAAATCGTCAGTTGAACCTTACATCCTTTCTCTCCATATTTGGTTTATATATTGATATAAATATACATACAGGCAATCTACCTGAAATATCGTATAAGCATAAGGTAGAAAGAGTGAAATAAGGATAGTTCAAAGATGGGATTCAATAAATAAAATGACAGAATTTGTTTGTGTAGAAAGCTTTACCGTAAGTAGTTTCCGAACTTGTGTACAAAAAAATGGCGGCAACACATAATTTGCCAATCTGCCTACTCAATGTAAAAGACTTGAGACGTCAAGAAATACATTTTGGGGAGGTCCACCATGATGCTCCTGAGTTAAAAATTGATTGCAGTTTTTTTCTCAATACAACCAATACATTTTTTAGAGTTAAGTTTCAACCATTCCAATCAAACCATTTGGCAGGTAAGTTGTAACAACACCACTTAGGGCATCTTCATCTGTCATTTACTTTCCATAACCTTGCGAGAATCCTGGCTTGCTATCTGGGTCTACCACTTCCTGGCTAGCTTTGCGCTTCTCTATTTCATTCTGTTCCTCCTTGAGAACATCTGCGATGGGTCGTGATATGACAGACCTGATCCAGTCAACATCTGGAATGGCCAGAGCCGCAGGAGTCTCCTCTTGGGTGCAGCCAACGTCCCAGCTGTACGTTCCTCCAAGCTCATAGGCACCTGACCGTTCACAAGAGATGGGAGACCCAGGACCAACCTGCGTAATACAAAGACAACACTGATATTTCACATCTAGCCAATACGGAATATAACTACTAGGTTTCTAACTGAAATTCGGTGCAAATTAAAATGTTTTCTTCTGTAGAAATAACACAGAGAGTCGCTTGGATACCTTTGCCCTTAAGCTGCCTTTTATCTCTAATGGAGGCTCCCTATGGGGTGACTAAAATAAAAGAGTGAAAAGTATAGAAAGTAAGTAAAATTTAGTGTCTAGATGGTGTTTGTTGTATTCAAACTACGTCTTGTCAAGCGTGCGACTTGAGAAGACTTGAATTGCGCATTGAATCATTTAAAATGGATTCAAAGGAGAATCCAAGTTACAACTTTGAAAATTATGTATTTTGTGCGGAGTATGAGCTTGCAAAGAGATTTATCAAATGGTGGATGAATGAAATGACTGCCCACCTTGCACAAGCTTGCTTTTGTAGGTAGTGCACACGTGAAGCTTGGGTTCAGAGCAAAATATTTTCCGAGGTTGCTGGCCTTCAGCTTCTGTTCGCAGACATCTCGAGGAACAGAATACATAGGCACTTGGTGGAGCGAACCTGAGTTGCCTGGACAAAAATTCTATTATTAGTACAAAAACACACACATGGTTTAAGATTTATCTTAAGTCGCTAAGCAAGCAAAACCTGTGTCTCTTTCAACTTCCTGGGATAACTTACTTTGAATGGCTTTTCTACTGTAACCAGTGGCAATGCAATTTCCTCCAACAATGCCGCTATTTTGAGGCAAGCAGACAGGTCGAAGGCCACTTCCAGGCTGGCTCAAGAACACAACGGCCAGGTCATTGAACTGTGAGACGGCATCGAACTTGGGGTGCCTTGCGATGGCTACAACGGGGTAGCTTGATTGTGAACCAAGACGAACTCCTCCAACTGAGACAGAAATCTGCCGGCTCTCCAGACTGAAAGAAGAACAGTCTTATTGACAAACATGGCTTGATTTTATGATGTCATGACGTGTTATGACGATGTTATGACAAAATAGTAGCTACTTTTTTTTAAGTTTCGTTGTCTTTACTTCGGTCCCGTTAAAGTCTGTTTGCCTTTTCCCTTTCCAAGCCCCAGTTTATGTGATTTGAAATTTTAAAATATTCATTTTAAAAAAGTAGCCTGTATCATTGTCAATTTATCATATAAATTAATAAAATGTTGGACTCACTTGTTTACACAATGGGCAGCGGTCAAGATGGCTTGGTCTGAAACTACTACAGCCGAACACAACGGTTTTCCATCAGCAGAGCTCAGGATCATCGCATGCCACGGGAATTCTCCCTCGGCGACATCCAGGTCTGAAATCCCGCTCCTGTCTACGTTCCCCTTGATTCCGCAACGATTGTCTGAGACCGGAGAGTTAGGATTGTTTTGGGCTGGCACGTACTGCTGCTGAGGGGCATTGGGATATCCTTGGACTGGTTGGTAAGGAACCTTCTCAGGGGTCTGAGAGGCAAAGTTTACTTGAGTTGGCTGCCAAGGTGGAAGATCGGGCTTCTGCGGTTGATATTGTGGCACGATCGGTTGAGGAGCAGGCTTCGGGAAGTTTTGCTGAGGGGGAGGTTGTTGGGGGAACGGTTGTGGCTGAGGAATGTTTTGAGATCCTTGAGGGAACGGCTGCGGTTGAGGACGGTTTTGAGATCCTTGAGGGAACGGCTGCGGTTGAGGACGGTTTTGAGATCCTTGAGGGAACGGCTGCGGTTGAGGAATGTTTTGAGATCCTTGAGGAAATTGCGGGTTATATTGTTGAGGGGGAACTGTCGGTCTGGGGTTGTTTTGCTGAGGTTGATACGTTTGCTGTGGTTGCTGTGGCTGCTGTGGTGGCTGGAAGTTCTGTTGAGGAACTGGTTGTGGCTGGAATGGTTTTTGAGGGAAGGGCTTAGGAACGTTGACATTGGGTGTTTGCTGGTTAAATTGTTGCTGCGATGGGGCTCCTTGAGAGCCATCGTATTGACCCGTGGGGAAGCCTTGCTGGTCGACAAACTGGCCTCCGTGGTCTCCTTCGTGGTGGACATGCATCATCATGCCACCTGGCCATGGGTCCTTGTAGTTTGGATCGCGGCAACATTTGCCCAAAATACCGGTGTCAGGATTGCTGCACTCCTGTAAAATACATATTTGTGAGTAAGACATGCAGTTCTCTGTTGGATTGAGAAACTAAGCAAATTGCCAAATACAGCTTGGTTGTCATAGATTTAGCTGGAAAAACATTGTTTTTATTCACATTTGTTAACGAATACTCTTACTTATAAAATAGATACTCGTTCAAAAAAACTCAGTAAATATATGCATATTCATATATGTCTATAAATTATGGAAAGTCTTGGCAACAATTTTACTAAATTTGGAAAACAACCTAATAGTTTCATTATCATAAATTGGCATGGAAAGAGATAGTTATTTGATGGGTGTGATTCTGTTATCAGTTTTGCTCTCCCAGGAGCTCAACCTAACCTAACCACAACACAACACACCCTCAACCTTGTGACTGCAACTGATTGTAACTGCAACTAAACCAGATACGTACTTGGTAAGTTATCACAAAACTTTTCTCTAGAATAACCAACACCTGCATTCTCACATGATAGATAGCTTCAAATCTGTACATATTTTACCAACATTAACTTAATCATTCTTCTGACTTGCTTGGAAAATAAATTACTAGAATGGTTAAAAAGCAAAAATAGCACAAATTTGATGCGTCGTAAGATTAAATAATTATCATTATGTAGGTAAATTGGATGATTTTGCCTAGAATGAGATTGCCATATGCAAGAAATAGTTTGGACGCAGACTAGAGTGGTTTGAAAATGAGAAATTGGCTGCAGTGTGGGAAATAACGTACGGATAGCGGGACTCTGTTCTCCTCTTGCTCTCGAGTGAGAACTTGTGGGGTGTCGACCATGACTCCTTCAGCGGTGCAGTAGATGAGCTCCACACACTTTAATGCAGCGGCACATCCTGGGTACGGCGTCACATTCAAAGGTCCTGACAAAACAATCATATGAATGTCAGTTGAAATTTGATTGCTTTTTGCTAATCAGTTGCTGTGTTTTGAAGGGTAAGTGATTATTAGAGATGGCATTGGAAAGAATTGTGCATATACTTGTTTTTAAATATCCCTTGAACAATAAAATCCCTCAAAATCAAAATAAAAGTATTGTAAAGATGAAGAAAGAGGATTGAAGAAATAAAAATTATCATATAAACCCCCCCCCCCCCCCCCCCCCCCCCATTCACCCGCATCTCAGGTTACGATAGGTGTCCATATTTTCCTCGAAATCTTTTCCAAGGTCACAAAACCAGTCATAAATCTAGAGTGCAGAAAATTGCTCCACCATCTACGGTTGGATTTTTGGAAATCTCGTGAAAAAAACAGCGTATAATTATATGCAGTCTAGATTAATCTAAATGTTGAAGGATATTGAAGGGGATCGTTTCTGATCAAGTGCAATATCAAGGTAATCAAGGACAGCACTCACCTGTATACGGGGTGATGACAGGATTTGGGGTTACAGGTCTGTCAAAGATTGACCCTCCGATTGGGACGCCGTTGGTCCCAGGGGCAGACCCTTGCCCTTGGTAGTTGGGGTTGTTCTGGTAAGTGGGACGTCCTCCGGTGGGTTTCACGGGCGCATTGCCCCCGGGGTAATTGGGATTGGACGGGAGACGACAACAGATCTGGCTGGCGGCATCACATTGCTGAACCTTTAGATGAAAGATACATGTATTTAACATAAGAAAATAAAAACAGAGAATCATTCGTTTTTTTTGTCTACATTTTTCTGTTGTGTTGTCGGAGATCGTGTAGTACCCAAGTCTTGAAACATGTTACAAATGAAGATACAAATACACACTTTTTTATTACCTGGACGCTATGGGACATCACAACCTTGAATGATTCTGACTTACGGATGCAGTGTATGTAATTGGTGTGTACCTGTTTGATTGGCATCATTATATCTGTACATCATAGCTGTACATTATACCTGTATACATGTATACCTATATATATTCTACATTATACCTGTCCTTAGTTCGGTACAATGCGGGCATTACAAAAATAGCATCACATCTTCTTACAATTGTTGGTTCGCACGCTTCAATTCAACCTAGCCTTACCAAATTCCTGACAATTTGCACAATTTTTTACTCCTATTCGTCGTATTGTTCATTGAAGTTTGATGTACAATACATGCTCTTACTCCGCGATATGAAATTATCACACTTGGCGGCACATCAGGCCTATCTTATTCGCGTTCAGAAAATTCCCTCTTATAATTTGAGGATCGCGTTTTGAGATTTATGCACTTATACAGGTTTTGGATTAAAATGAGTCATTGACGCGCTTTGCAAAAGCAGCTATGCTAATCATATGGGTAAAACCCATCCTGAAAGCCAATAGCTAACAACACAATGGATGCATATATTACGAAGGCGAAACAAGATACGAGATAACCTTACAACAGGTAACATGCATATGCTGCAACTGCGATGACACATTATTTTAACGCCCACGTCAAGTGTCTCCCAAGAAAATCCTTGTTACTTAATAGCAACACGATGTAACCAAGGAGAAGATTTATGTGCTACAATAATCTTTGCATATTAATCAGGCTTATACATTAACATATTCTTTTTTGATAACTTACCCCAGTTTTGACCACCAATCCGTTGTCGATGATGACGCCGTTGTTGCAGTTGGATTTTGAGACACACAGGTAACCAGACCCGGTGCAGGGAACACCTTGATTGCCAGGATAGCTCCCTCCTTGAGGTACTTGACTGCCGCATCCTGAATTTCCACCACATCCTTGAGTGTTGCCACCTCCGCTGAGGAACGGATTGTTCGGGTTCACGGCACTAGTAGGAGGATTGTTTCCGCTTGGGACCGGATACGGTCCGCTGCCAACACTTAGGAAAGGGTTATTAGGATTATTCCCACTAGGTGCAGGGTTATTGCCACTAGGTGCAGGTTTATTCCCACTCGGCCCCGGGTAGGAACCACTTGGCTTAACTCCCCCGGTTAAAAATGGGTTGTTGGGGTTGTTGCTTGGCGGCAGAGGGGCGCTACCGTGTGAGGGGCCAACATTTTGAGACGGGTTTGTGCCCTTTGGCGGCTGAGGAGGAACGCCAGCACCCTTAAAAGGATTGTTCTGGTTCATCCACCAGAAATTACCACCTGGGGCTTGAGAATCGGTGAACGAACCAGCGTAGACGGAATTGTCTGGGAGGGGGCCGGGATACTGCCCGACCGGCTGAGGATTGGAGGCTTGAGGGACTCCAGGTTTGGGCTGAGGACTGTTCTGAGGGACCCCTGGGTTGGGTTTGTTGTACTGAGGCACTGAAGGGTATTGCGGTTGTGGTGCTGCCGGCCTCTGAACATCTTCAGGGTTGGGATTTTGCTGGTAGAAGATCTCTGCCTGTTTATCGCTAGGGATGACGTCTGGAGCAAATGTGGTTGTAGTGCGGACTCCTTTGATTCCTTGGGGAACGCCGCCGTAACCTTGGCCGTTGCACACGGAGGCAAGGCAACTCGCCATCACGACTACAGCCAACATTTTGACCATCTTTTCGAATTTCTGAAAATTAAACGAGATTTTAAGAGATTTGTTTGAAGAAAACAATGCGATTTCTTAGTTCGTAACAAGTCCTTCGACCGCGATGAGTAAGAAATATTTGTTTCCGTATTATTACAATTTGATTTGTTTATGATAGAAAATAGTCTCAAGCCAAGGACAGTTATTTATGTAAATAAAAACCACTGACTCATCCACCTTAAGATTTCCCTTAACAAAACAAGCATGGTGCATTTGTTTTTGTCTCGGAGCTCAAAAATGAAGTATAAAAAACATATCGTAGGAAGAAACATACAAATATTTTTCTCTCGACCTACCTTAGCCGTGATTTTCTAATATCCTTTGTGCGGTATCTTCACGATGTTACCTCTAGAAGTTCATCTTCCACACTGACTGCATGTCTGCATGATGCTGTCTTATATAGCTACGCTCAGCTGGTAGGGATTAGAATTCCTTGGCTCAACATTAACAAGATCTGCGTTCGCGGAAAGGATCGGTGACGTCATTACTTACCTGTGATTAGTCGGCGCAGTATGGAGACGTGACGGTTCAACTTCAGCCCGGATCTTACTCTTACACAGACGCCTCTATCTTTATCATCTTCTCCGTCTTCTTCTCCGTCTCCGACCGATGTCCAGGCTTGTACATCCTATCAAGAATAGGAATAACGGTTTTCTTGTAGGACTTTCCTTTTTGTTTCACTGTCTCTCCCCCATTCTCTTTGTGCAGTTTTCCTGACTTTCAACTTCTGTTCTCTTCTCAAGTCTTGCCCAAAGTTCCTGCTTTCCTGCCTCGGTATCGTCAAAGTTTTTCACTTACATTTGAACTCGTCATAGTGCCACACTGCCTTCGTCCAGAAATTCCTGTTTTTCGGGAGGAATATTTTCGAGGCGGCAAAGATTTAAGGTACAAAGAGAAACGTTAAAAGGGGTTGCAGTTTCATTTTGATATCACAGTCCACCTTTCCATTCCTTTCCGATATTCCATCGTTTTTTGTCAATGAGTTCTGTTCTTGTGTTCATGCTTCAGTCATAACTAAACCATCGCATATTTTCCAGGATTCATTGATCCTGCCGCGTAGTCCAAAGGCCATATTAGGTCATATTAGGTCCATATTTCCATATTTTCATAGGTTCATATTTTCGGCGCCAGGATTAAGCTGATTGCTGTGGAGGGGATAACGGCGCTGTTAAGAGTTGCTGACATTTAGATAACTAGAAAATTGTAGCCCTTGACTTCGAAACGACGATTTTTCACTTTTCGAATTCCACTTAATTCTTTCCAATTGATTTTCTTTCAAGAAGTCAGATCATTTGATATCAAATCGGACCTCGGGAAGACGAAGCCAACATTTTGTTATTGGCAGTTGTTCCATACTGAGTTTGTCTGAACAATTGCGTGTAAATTCAATGGAATTCAAAATGTGGAGAGAACCGATGCATCTTGTCACACCCGATAACATTGAATAAACTGAAATATTTGTCTTAAATGTTTATTAAACAACAAGGAATGTAGGAAAGTCATCTGTGGGCAGACTTCCAAGAGAAGAAACATGACAAAAATGTTAAATGATTTTTCATCGCTCTTGGACGATGAGATTTGCCCAGAACTGTACGAGTTTTAAGTGGATCGCAAGAAATGTCCAGTCTTGTGTTATGATTATGAAATCACGATGTCCATTATTTCGATATCAATCTTTATATATTCCAGGTTGTGAGCAAAGTTCTCAGAACCGGGACAGAGCCGCCCTGCAAACATCTTTCAAAGAGTCAATTTGACCTTTGAATCTCTGTTCAATTTACCTTGGTATTTCCCTCGGCTTAAACCAGAATCCGTACTCTTAGTTCATCTTTGAATCCGGGTGAAGTCAACAGTAAATACTTCTGTCGTCTGCCAAAAAGTAATAAAATCAAGTAATTTGTTTCAAAACTAAACAAATACCTTTATTGCATCTGATCATAGTCAACAGGTGCACGCATTTTAAGAAGTGCGCAATATTTGTTATTGTTTCGAAAATGATTATTTCCAAGAATAAATTTGTGTAAGTGCAATGATATGCAACCTCCAGTGTTCAATAACGCATGCAGTAATATATGCATAGAGTAACAACTGGGAACGCAACTGATCTAGCATTCATTGTTACATTTGGTCGGGAATATCATTTTTATGTTAATTACGTACACACACACACGTTGCTTAATTATGACTGAGTAAGGTTGTCGCACAAGATGAGTGTTCAAGCACCTTGTGCTACCTCCGTAGGCGTAATCGTATGTCGTTCGGTCTATGGCTCGCTAATTCTGAATAACTGTTTCATAAGGTCGATTCGGTGATTCAATAACTGCTGGTTCACTTGACTATTGCATCTGTCAACTTACGTTGTTGTATTAGTGGTAAGCTCTGTCAACTTACGTTGTTGTATTAGTGGTAAGCTCTGTCAACTTACGTTGTTGTATTAGTGGTAAGCTCTGTCAACTTACGTTGTTGTATTAGTGGTAAGCTCTGTCAACTTACGTTGTTGTATTAGTGGTAAGCTCTGTCAACTTACGTTGTTGTATTAGTGTTAAGCTCTCTGTCAACTTACGTTTTTGTATTAGTGGTAAGCTCTGTCAACTTACGTTGTTGTATTAGCGGTAAGCTCTGTCAACTTACGTTGTTGTATTAGTGGTAAGCTCTGTCAACTTACGTTGTTGTATTAGTGGTAAGCTCTGTCAACTTACGTTGTTGTATTAGTGGTAAGCTCTGTCAACTTGCGTTGTTGTATTAGTGGTAAGCTCTGTCAACTTGCGTTGTTGTATTAGTGGTAAGCTCTGTCAACTTACGTTGTTGTATTAGTGGTAAGCTCTCTGTCAACTTTATGAAAAATGCAAGTTCCAACTAAATTGCCATGATTTGGGTTAATACTGATGACATATGAGCGGTAGACATAGTACTGCACCTTGGATTGTAAATTTCATAAGTCTATCAGATGGGTTACGAGACAGAATTTAGAGTTATCTCATTGGGGAAAACACCACGAAACATTTTTTTATTAAATTTTTAATACGACTTTATTGCGAATCGAGGAAAGTGAAGACTCAAATATTTTTTTGCCAACTCGTGTCCGTGTCTTTGAACTCAGAGTTTTCTCAAATCCACATGCGATAACTTACATGAGATAACAGATGGTTTAAAAACCATGGTGTAACAACACCATATCATGGTATACTGGTTATGGTATATGGTTTTAAATAGCATTCTGTTTGGACCGCCAATAAGTCGAGATCACTCGACCGCTTTGTGACGTTTAACGACGCACTGTTTTGACAATTGACTCGTGATATTAGTGTAGGCAAATGACGAGACGATGAGTGTGATGACGAACTTAACCCAGCCTTTCTGCAAGGTGGAGGGAAAACCCGGTGCCGACCTACATGCAAGCCCGTAAGCGTTTGAATTTCCGTTTGAGCTATACGTTCAAAGGCTTTATCAATTTAAAACCATCGCTAATGTAGTTCTCGCTTCTTAAGGAGGCTAGATGGTCAAAAAGCACAATATCTCGATGGATGTAAAATTTCAAATAGTATGGGCTCGAGAGGTCGATAGAAACTACATTAACATTTCAATTTCTCCACCCTTTCTTCTAAATACAACTGTTTCTTTGAGTCATATTTGTCAATTCAATAGCTTACTTGGCGTAATGTTACTTAACCTCGGTGGTTTTTCTGATATTCCAAACTACTTTGTATCTGTGCTTAGCATCAGATCAAGATATGTCTGGTTTGTGGTTGGTTGATTACTACTTTGTGCACGGCAAGGTACAACAATATTCTCCATCTCGAGTCTGTAAAAATAAAAGATCATTATATCACGAGTTTACGAGTTTACGACCAGACAAACCAGACGAAGCTAGCAGCAGACGATGAGTTCGATGCCCGGTTCTCTTGGTGCTGAAATGTCCACTTTGCACCCAATTGGTCCAATGAGGCAAATATATCCAGTGAGTTGCAGGGGGAGGGGTAGGGGGGGGGGGGGGGTTGCAATATAATCGATCAAAATTTGGAATAGTGGTTGAAAACTAGAGAAAATCGAGGCAATCTTTCACTGCCAAAGCACTTCACTACAAAATAAATTTAACTTCTTCTACTACTACCCCAACGAATGGCTGAGAGTAATGTTTTCCACAAATTTGTCTGGTTGGAGAAGAATTTTCAAGGGCCCAACCTTACCATGGCAAGTACATTTCTCACTGTATGAGTGAGATTACGAGTGTTGTAATGGCAGCATCAACACTTGAACTTGTTGGTAATTGGTCACGGTTAATGAATATGATATTAAAAATAAAATAATGCTTTAATTATCCACCTGAATATTAATTGTGAAGAAGAACAGACTGTTATAACGCTCAGACGCATGTCTCGAAAGTGGGAAGGCCATAAACAACGTCGCGTCATAAACAACATTTTTTACTTAATTTCATTATTAATAGCTCAGAAAATGTATGGAAACAATAAGAATAGAGTCATCTGGAACTTACCAATGTGATGAAGATGAAAGATATTAGGCTGATAAGGCATTGTAACTTCGTAAATAAATAACCACCTAAATTGTGAAATGAGCTGAAAAATTAACAAAACCTTGTAGGTTTGCCATTTTATTTTTTTAACTTTGTAACTATGGAGTAAATTAGATTGCACATTTCGTAAGAGAGTGACGCTTGATAGATGACCCTTCGCAGCAATTAAAGGCTATCGACTAGTAAACAAAGCTAGGCATGCGATCTCAGCATTTTTTCTTTCCTTTAGACCAATAGGTCACCAATTCACTCATGATCAGTCACGATTCACCACCGAGTCTACGCTATGAGTCATCAGGTTCTCATGCAGGGGAACTAGATGAAAAAATACGAGGTTTCTGCAATTCTCTTTCAAAAATATGTAAATAACTTGGGAAGAAAAGACTAGACATTTGTTTTTGGTCATTTGGTAACTCAAGGGCTTACGAACCCTTAAATATTCACCCATTATACACCAGTTTATCGTGATCTGGTGTGCCGGTGGGCGGTGGGCTTGCTGTGGCTAAATTGTACAAGGTAAGGTACAAGTTCTGATAGTAAAGCTATAGGCGTGGCTAGTTCAACGATAATATAAATGGGGATATACACTGAGCAATTTACACTGTCTGGATATCTACCAATAAAAGCAGCAACTGAGTCTCGATGCTTCGCTTGGTGGTAGCGTTGTGGAAGGTAGAGTTACAGGCTGTAAAGCATTTGGTACAAGTTCTTCTTCCCACATATTTCGTAAGCGCCTCGCCTCGCTAACCCACCATATACCCTCTTCCCCTTCCTCCAAAATGCACTGAACCCTTTAAAATATTTAGAATCGTGACATGTATCTTTAGTTTGTACACTGCACTGCAGGTATGTGCATACCTGTTCCTATCATAATTACGAACAATGTTACTCTTGGAGGTCTACATTTTGGTTGATTTCAGTTTTGGTTTGTAAGTTTTAGTCCTACCGTGCCTTGTCACGGGTTTATAAGTTGTAACCCTCTACGAAATACGATTAACGTGTTCACTGACTTAGGATTTGCTCATCATTTGACCACTTTGACCTTGAATCTACCGAGAGAATCGTGCGAAGAACATCCACGATCGAAAGGAAAATTATTTTACAATATAGTAGGATATATAAAAAAAACACTGCTTCAAAGATCCGGCTTATTACCTACGTGTTTGTACAGCAATGGTTATAATATTTTCAGCTACGCAAAGCCGCCTTGTTTAGTTGTGGACTTTGAAACAAGGGAAACTACAAGGCAACGAATAGTAGGACATCTTCCTACCAGAAAAACTAAATATCTTTCTTTAGACTTTTTGAGAGAACTCTGGTCTTTTAGTAAGTTGTTGACACAGTAAGTTGTTGACACAGTAAGTTGTTGACACAGTAAGTTGAAAGTTGAAACTAGCTTTAGATCAAACCATAACTATATTAAATATATTTAGAATGCCACCTTGTGATGAAGTTTGTAAGTTTTGTTTATTACGCCCATGCACAAGCGATTGTCTTAGATCACTCACAGTTATATTTACAAACTATCTGTTATTATTTGTAATACATTATTTTTTGAGTAAAAAAAAATCCAAATTGATTGATTGACTGGAGCTAGTTAGTCGGGGAATATTTAAGTAGTATGTTTAAATCCCCCAAAAGTGAGGAGGGCAATCCTGCCATCTTTCCTTCTGCCCGTCTTAAGTCGTGACAAGACCACATGTATTGCTATGTTACCACGACCTTCCTGCACTGGCAGGCAGGCACACAACACAGGCCAAACCAGCACCAAAACAAATCAATCCGTGGGAAGTTTATCTAAGAACAAACAAAGTATTGCCGAAAGCGCACATTTTGCAGAGACATTTTGCGTACTTTGCAATTACACTTTAATCGATAGATTGGTTCTAGGTCCTCTGGCTCTGGGCTTTAGGGTGTAGTTGAACGAGTGGATGAATGTGAACCTAGTTGAGACGAGAACCAGCGAAAATCCTGTGCTGGCACTTGCCTACTTTTGTTGAAGATCACGAAGGGGACAACCAGTTCGCCTAACCTTCCGAAGGACAGTTCAACACTAACAACAGAATGAATTTACTAATTCCAGATTTCAGATTTTGATACCTTATCAGGACGATGATAGTGGCTGTTGCACTAACTTTAAATTCTCCAACTTCCTAAACTCGAACAGAACTGGTCATCTGGTCATGAAATAATATCTTTGTCATATTAATCCAATGCCTGACCTAGAGCAGTGTGTCTCGACTTGAATTACACTAAACCTTTGGAAATTCATCTTGAAAACTATAGCCATGGGCACTGGCCAATCAGGTTCTAGCTTAACAATATAGTTAAGTATGTAGGTATATTTTATTCCAGGAACGGTTGGGGTGTGTATTCAGGCGCGAGCATAACACTATTTGCTACCCCCTCCCACCACTCCTAAAAAACTGTTTTTCTTGTAGAAAAGGAGAAATTATTGGAAAAATTAATTTAATCAGGGGAATGACAGTTGGTGGTGGTGGTTGGGGCAAATACAAGTTAAAGGAAAATATATGCATTTGGAGCATATTTGAGACTCGTACAGACCGAACTGTTTGTTGTGTTGGAAACATCGGTTCTCATTAGATCACCGAAGTTAAGCAACACTGCGTTGAGTCAGGTATTGGATGGGTGACCATCATATACATGACCAGTTCTGTTCGGGAGAGAGGTTGGAGGGATGAAAGTTAGTACAGCAACTTCACTCGCCTTGCTTATCAACCTCTCGACAGCATGGATTTGTGGAGGAGGGGACGTAAAGCTGGTGGTCACCTTGGTGCTCTTCAACAAGAGTATGCTACGTGCCGGCACCGGGTTTCCCCTCCTCCCTTCTAGGTTAGGTTAGGTTCATCATGATCCTTATCATCATTCACTAATTCACCGACGCCATTAGACCAGTGTCACAGGGCGTCGTGAAACTCCAATAATCATGAAAGACTCCTAGAGGTTGTATCATAGAATACGGATAGGAATATACAACACCCCATCTTTATTCAATGCTTGCATTATAAAAGATCTACTCGAGCCATGACTATAACCACGAGGGTGGAAGAAAGGAGCCGCACCCTGAGAAATCTGTGCCTCATTGAATGACGTACCTTGTGTCAACCGTCTTACAACAGCGGCTTGGAGTTCTTCCCATCAATCTTTGTTCCAGGATTATATATTATTTGATTAGCGATGTAAGAATTTCCAAAACAGATATTCTTACCGGTTAAGTTTTGAGGAAAAGAAAATCAATTTTGCATAAAAAAAATGTGCCAAATTTCAAGAACGAATTGCCCTAGAAAAATGGTGTGCGAAGCAGCTACTATTACAGCTTGAAATGAGCTTGGCTTAGACATCGACAAAGCTAACGGTGGTCACTGATTACTTTTTAAAAAGATGTTAAAATTACCTCTAACAGTGAGGAAGCTGCCAGGTGGTTTGTCATGAGATAAAATACTCCAAAATGAAATCGAATTACTTCAGTTTTGACTTATACAAACCAAACTACAAACCATGTTGTTGGTTAGGTTAGGTTATATGGCTAAGGGATGCAAACTACCATCTTCTTGCTTGATTTTGAGAAGTTAAAAGGCTCGTTTGGGAATGGATTGCCAATATCAAGAAGGTATTGAACAAATAAAACTATACATTATTTGACAACAAATTGTTCACTTTATCATTGAATGCAATGTTCACAATGTTGATCTACAAACGACTGGAAGGAAGTTTAAATGTAAATTCAGGAAAACAATGTAAGGCAACATATATGTACATTATTGTGTTTGCACCAACAAATATCCTTTTTTGTACTAATAAATAATAAATCACATTTTTGAGTGCATTCCCTTTTCGATCCTTCTCGTCCTGTCTACCATTATCTATCTCACTCATCAGTTACGAAGAAGGCATCTTAGTTAAGGCAACAAGTTACTTGCAAAATTGAAAACAATTTTCACATTAAAAAAAAAGAGACAACCGTTCCTTACAACTTGCTGCCCAGCTCATCTTGCCTGCTTTTAAATTATACAAGAAATTCAAACTTACATAACACGTAAATTTAACTTAAAGCTTACACTTAAATGCATTTCTGTTCACTGAGATAATATCATAAATTTCCAATGAAATGTAACCAAAAAAAAGAGACAACCGTTCCTTACAACTTGCTGCCCAGCTCATCTTGCCTGCTTTTAAATTATACAAGAAATTCAAACTTACATAACACGTAAATTTAACTTAAAGCTTACACTTAAATGCATTTCTGTTCACTGAGATAATATCATAAATTTCCAATGAAATGTAACCTGAGTATAAGCAAGCATAGCAAGCAAGCATTGCTTGCAGCTATCAGATAATTGAAAGGCATCTGGGAGAAAGGTTACCAGCCAAATGATCAATACTTCTGTTGTTACAAATGCAAGATGGCATCTATAGTTCTACTGAATGTGTGAAGAGAGTGGGGGAAACTAAATGAAAACTAAAATGTATGCACCAATATACTTTGTGCAAGGCAACTGGTCTAACTTTTAAAACAAGAGATTTAATTAGCAATTGCAACGTATTATATAAGACAGTATATTACGCAGTAAAAAAAGAATGTATCGAAGGCATTCAAACTTTCTGAAAGCAAATGCAGCTGGAATATCTGACAAAAAGTCTGAAGATACACTGAAAAACTTTATCAAAATGTAAAACTAAAAACAGTTTGCTAATAAAAAAATAGTGCAATCTTGTTTTTTATTAAGTTTCAAAAATAAAATGTTACTAACTTCAAAGTGCAGAGGTTTTGATTTGAGATTCTCAGTTAGCTTATTGAGTATGATGCACAATTTGAATGATCAGTTATGAACTATGATCAATCTATGAACTAGAGTGCTAATTAGGCAAGGCCAGGTAACGGAATACTGTCCCCATCAAGGCATGTGAGCTACGTGAATGGTGTCCATTCCTTGAATCTGTCACCTGAAATAGAATACAAGTACAAGAGATGAATATCAGTCAGTTGATGCGGCAAGTATTGTTCGATGCTTGACTTGTTACTTGAAAAGCTTGTAATGCTGAAAGAATTTTATTAAATAAGAAACACAAATAACCTCTCAATATTGGAGCTGATCTCCACCTGATGTGAGTGCCGCGATTGAGCTACTTAAACACGTTCTTTTGTGGACTTTTTTGAAAAAATCCTCTCAAAAAGAAAAAGGAGCTCAATTGGTTAGAGCAACACCTGCAAAAGGTGGAGATCGGAATTTGATTCTTCGCGTGGGCATCAATTTTTAAGGTTCTTTTTGTTATAAACTTACAGCTTTGCAAACAGCAGAGATAAAACTGTTATTAACTTATAAGCAAATATATCTAACTAATGCTGATTTAATTACAGCAAAAAAATATCTTTTTGGGAAGGCTAGACTAATAATTGTATAGAATTCAAAATACTGTAAACTACAGAAATAGCACAGAGATTGGGTACTGTAGTAAGAGCGTCTTCTAATAAAAAACAAAAGTGAAATGTACTCACCCAATGTGCGATGTTTCTTGTTTGGCCGACCAAGTACAACGTTCTTGTCGATTTCATCTCTGCGTTCTCGAGCCCGCTGCTCGAAAACCCCACGGAACCGATTGCCCCGTTCCATGCGCACCTCTAGGAACCGTCGGAACATGGCAGTCTCTGAGAACCACTCCAGGAACGAGCGTTCTGCTCGGGATGTTCCTGCCGCTACGAATGCCTCTCTCTGCAACAAGCCACCAATCAACGATATCATCGTCAAGAAATCATGATATGATATGATCGATCTTTCTGACTTTCTGATGCTGGGATGGGACTTGATTGATCAGCATATTAAATTTAAAATGAATTGCTTGGAATAGCAAGCATGGAATAGCAAGCATGGAATAGCATGGAATAGCAATTATTATTATTATTATTTGTGGTGTTTAGCGACGCACTGTTTTGACATCTGGCCATGCGGCACTGGTCTAATGGCGTCGGTGAATGAGTGGATGATGATGAGGATGATGATGAACCTAACCTAGCCTAGAAGGGAGGAGGGGAAACCCGGTGCCGGCACGTAGCCTACTCCTGTCGAAGAGCATCAAGGGGACCACCAGCTTAACGTCCTTTCAGAAGGACGGTACAACGTAAACAACAGGATTCCTCCACAAATCCTTGCTGTCGAGAGGTTGATAAGCAAGGCGAGTGAAGTTGCTGTACTAACTTTTATCCCTCCAACCTCTCTCCCGAACAGAACTGGTCATGTGTATGATGGTCACCCAACCAATACCTGACTCAGCGCAGTGTTGCTTAACTTTCATCCCTCCAACCTCTCTCCCAAACAGAACTGGTCATCTAAATCTACCCTCAAAATTTCTTCAGATAATTTTACCTCAAAATGTCGTCCCTCTGGCCTGGCAACGATGTGGGTTTGATAGTGACCACAAACTTCAACAAACGCCCGCACAAAAGCCTCCGAGACCAGCACATTACGAGCGGCCTCCGTCGGCTGTGTTAACTGCCCAACCATCTGCAACGCTGTCTTCAAGCTACGTCTAAGTCGTGTTGGCAAGATGGTGGCCTCGTCACCCACGCTGACCAACACACGGCTGGTATCCACGTCCACAGCGATGCCCTGATAATGTTTAGAACCTATTAATATCTTATACCAAATAACCATGCAATGGCTTCGAATTACAAAGACATTTTTAATAACTAAGCTGTGACCAGTTGGGCTAGGTTTTAGTCAGAGAACCACTGCTTTTTTAACTGTCTTTTCAAAAAATACTAACTGATAACTACTACACCAACAAAAATGGTGGTTTTCAAGGGGAATCAAGTGTTAATTAAACTTAATTTATTTAGGGGGGTTTATTGAATCTAAAAACACATTCAGAATGTCGATATAGGAAATAGCTACGTACGTCGGTGATGTCCACAACCGGCACTTGTCCAGCTTGTTTGAGAATCCCAAATATGTAAGGCGTGGGTGCATCGCAGTATTCAATCTGAGATATCGGCAGTACGGGAATAAAGGTGTGCTGCCAGCTGAACGGATACAGGATAGACTGCAAAGCCTCGACGCACGATGACAGTTTGCTGGAATACAATTTAGTGTCAATGTAATGGATTGAGTTCTATGGTGACTGTGAAAGAAGTGGCTCCTATGAGAAATCTCATTTCAACTGCAAACTCTTGCAATGCTCAGAGTATTTTATGATTAGGAACTCTACAACTCTCTCAAAAATTGATACTCAATCTCATCAATCCAAAAACCTTACCAAATACACTAAAATCCTCCAAAAAATGATGTGTACAAGTAGCTCAATTGGTACGAGCAACCGCTGACAGGTGAAGATTAGGGTTCGAGTCTCCGTTTGGGCATCAATTTTTGAGAGGTTAGTAGGTAATGTTCCTAATAATTAAAAAGAGAGGAGGCAATATTGTATTGACAAGATCAAGCAAAAGAAGGTATCATGGGTGAGTGACCTAGGTAGATGGAGAATGCAGGTTAGATTAAAGAAAACTAATACAATGCTAAGTTCAGTAAAGCGCTGAACAGGCAAAGTATTTCATGCAAACATTTTTTGAAATCTTCCTAAACATCAGCATTTAAAGTTAAGAAAACTAATTTTTTCTACTAAACTTTGAAAAAGCTTGGCTAAATCTGGCTTATTGTTAATACCTTAGTGAATCACTGAAGAGCACAACTTTCCTCTCCAAGAGAAGTGAGCCAAAGAGCAGCAGCAGATCAGAAACATTGACAGCTGAAAACAGCTGTCTGAGATCCTGTTCTTCCAGTCTAAGATCCAATGGACGTCGCACTATTGTTGAACTATGAACCAGTCTTCCTCTATTGCCATCGACTTCGCTTGAAGTTCTGTTATCCATCTTGGTTTCTCCATTTGCACCGTTCATGGCTTGGACGTTCGAAGTGAGGACCATGTGGGCGGAGTCGAGGGTGGATCGAACAGTATTTGCAATGGGTGAAACAAAGCTGAGATCTGGGCTGGGTTTCAAGGACTGTCCTGGACCAGGGAGGCTACAGTTGTACAGCTCCATGATAAATGATGTCTGCAGCACTTCTGGTTGGCCATGACGTGACTCTAGTTCTGAAAGCACCTGCAATCAACAAACAAACAAACTTATGTGTTTGTCTCTCTTGGAAACACAAGCAGATTTACAGCAGATTTACAGCAGATTCACACACAATACATAATATTTGTAACTTGAAAATGTAAAATGTATTAGTTTTTTAAACAATTTACATACATACAGTCTCCAGTTCTAGACAATATAATGAAAAGCTAGCATTGGAAAATGAGAAGGCATCAAGAGATGGGAGATGGAACAATCTGACAGCATGTCTGGCCCAAATGTTTTTAACCATGGAACGCATTGCTATCAACAGAGTTGCTATAAAAAGCAGACTTACTTTATAATAGAAGCCAGTTGCTCTGAACGGACTGATTATGCAATAGGCAAGAGGAAGGCAAACATCGGCTCCTTCGGGTTTCACTCGACGACAGTAGCCAAAAGTGCGGTCCCCTTTATCGTTGGTAATGACCAATGAGTAGCTCTGTTCGTCGGGCATTTCGTTTGAGTGTGGCTTACGAGGCCAAGCTGAAGCATCCGGGAAGCAGAACTCTTCAATGTGTGGAGTCACTTCTGCCTGCATTCAAGTTTGTTGTCATTATTTCACTTTCACTAATGTCTCAGCATTAAACAAACCTTGTCACTGACCCAAACTGGTTTTATACTTTCCATAAGAACTTATGTCAAAACTGGCAAACCTTGCAAGTTTTAAACCAGACTTTATATAACAATAGCATGATCCAATGGGCTACATTTTTGGGCACGGAACAACTTTACCAAAGATGAACTTATGGCAGATACTCACAGAAAGCTAGAAATGTCGCTCCCAATCTATTTAGTATTTATGAATTTTACAAGGAGAATAAAGCTTATAAAATATAAATGAAACAGTTTATTTTAGCTTTGTGTGGTAAAAAGATAAAAGGCTTTAATTGGCAATGCTATCTCATCATTCTGAAGAACGAGGGCCTAATATATCGTTTAGTAAGCTAATTAAGTCACTTACATCGGATGGATATTTCCTCTTGATGTACGGCTTGTTGATTCCACAGCCGAGATTGAGTCCAACGAGCAGAACGTATTGGAAGAGATGCGGGAACATATGCGGTTGTTTTGTTGGCGCAATCCGACAAGAAACACGGCGTACGTAAGTCTTACGTCTTTCTGTCAACTGACGCAACTCTGCAGTCTCTGTTAGACTTTCAGAACCTGGACACACAAGTATACCTCGTTAACCTCGTAAGAATAAATAAATAAACCTATCTATAACACTTAGCATTTTAAAACACAATAACTTCCTCTCAAAAACTCTCTTCTTCTTTCTACCGCTTTTTTCACTTTTTAAAAGCAAAAGGAAAACACTCGAGGACGATTCAATGCAATTCACATCCAAACTTAATTAGTCACAACAAACAATAACCAATTTCCAATGAATCACTTGGCTGTCAATAACACCAGCTACTGATATAAGTATCTGAACACATATTTGTGGTATTCTGAAGTGGATAAGAATGTACCGAAGATCCAAGTATAAAGTCCAAGTTTTAGTTCTTTTAACGAACTGTTAGGTAGCACCACTTTGTTTTAACTTTGTATAGCTAACTGGATATCGTCTCACCAGAACTAGTTGTAGCGTCTTCCAAAGGTTCTGCGATACTGGATGCAAAGTCCAGGCTTCCATCCGGGGTCGATCCAGGAGACTCATCTGATCCAGAAACCTCTGGTCCATGGGGCATTCCAAATGCCTGGTTCATAATCTGCTGGATCTGCACTCAAATCCACATTAAAAACATATTATCTTATATTATTTTATAGCAATGTTGTTCTCAAGTTGTTAGCAATTGTTGCATCTCTTAGGAGAGGTAGAAAGAGGGAAGAGAAAGAAGAACCAGATAACTAATTTTTCTTTAAAATTGTTTTGGATTCTTTTACTGAACACTTCTGGATCCCTTATTTTCAATCATTAAAAGAAAGTGAAAGTGAAATCTCAGAACAGCAAGGATTTGATTTAGAAGCAATATAGAAATAAAAAGAGTAAGTTATATGTATCATTCAGCCAGGATGCAGCCAGGATGCAGCCAGGATGCAGCCAGGATGCAGCCAGGATGCAGCCAGGATGCACTTAAATATAGCCATTGAATAACACAATGTAAAGGTGCAAACCATACTAACAACAGAATCCTTCAGCTCGGTAGAGTTGGCGGTAGAGTTGGCGGGCAGATGTTCAGGACGCATGCTACTCAAATAATTATGCAGATAAACTCAAGGTTAAGAAGATAAAGAGCAAACAGGCTGATATCTGGGAACATATACTCGTAGCCAAAACAGAGATCAAATTGTTTAAATACTTTTTACTTTCTTAAAAAAAGAAACAGTGGGTAAGTATTGAAATAACAAGGAGGAAAAGAAGGTGATTGCAAACGGGATGTACCAAACCAAGCAAACAAGTAAATAAAGAAGGGCAATGCAAGTGACCAACAATAAAAATATATTTTTACTTAACAAATATTATTATAATAAAATATTGCAGCTTTAAAGTTGTAATGAATACACAACTCAACAAAACCTATGTTTTCTGCTGAAACATGCTTTCTCTTCTCAAAGCTATTTCCAATTTACCTCAAATTGACAACAGCTTACAAGAAAAATCTCTAATTAAGTGTTCTGCATTAGCAAAAAGTTATGTACATAACCATCTTTTGGACCAAAAATAGCAGAATCAATATTGTTATCAGAAATAAAAAATATATAAAATCACATGGGTGTCACACCCCTGCCGCCTGATCATTTTTCAAACTCCACTTGTTACAACTTATGTGTAAGTTGATAAAATTTGTTTATGCAAACTTTCCTTGTTAAATAGTATACTTTTCATCATGTGCAACCCTGCTAATATTATCCAACTACTTGCTAGTAATGCAATAGTTAAAACTAAGTTTCCTATGCAAAAGCTGGATCTATGAATTGGAAATTGTATGCTTTTTGTAAGCAATGATTTGTGAAGTTATAGAGAAAATGATCACAATGTCAATGCTACAATCAAAGCAACAAAAGAGAGCAACAACGGCCAAGTATTTAGAATGTAGAAGTCCACACCTTATTGTTTCTGTTACCTACTGTAGACAAATAATAATAACAATAAATTAGTATAATACTTAAGAATAATACTTATAATGTAAAATTAGTATAGTGAAAAAATATCAGATTCCAATGCAATCGAGAATGTTAAAAATTAAAATCACTGGCTTAACATTTGCTAAGAAACAGGAAGCAAATATTTACAGACAGCATTACATAAATGTTAGTACAGCTTCTCAACTTCTCAACTTAACCATATCCATATATAAGTGATTAGAAAATATATGTAAAATACTATCTGAGAATACACCTTTTCATTTTCTCTTTGAAACGATAAAATCATTTTATAAAATTGTAACCATTTCACATCAGCTCTAAATCTTCATTCAAACAGGTAATACGCAAAGGAAGATAAAAGAAAACAGAATAATTAGAGACTTGATCAATATGTTCAAAGCTTAACATATTTAACTACAATTTTTACCCACCTTCTCTTGGTTAGGTTTGTCAGCACCTCTAACAAGCCCAGCTAGCCGGAGAAGTCCAGGTTTCGGCCGGAGTGCTTTACTCTTTTCTGGTTCCCCTGCAGAAGTCCCTTTCGGTGACTGATGAGTATCAAGCTCGGAGTTTACTGGAGAACTCTGAAACAAACACAAGACGTCGAGGTGATATGATGATCCCGTCCTCTAAACAGCAACAAAAGCACACAGTAGGTAATTTCCCCAAATTGCATTATGTAGAGAATGGGATGAAAGCAGGCAGATGAGACATCATTATACCCATGCTTGAAGCTTTACCAGCTACCCATAGCATTCCATAGCATTCCATAGCATTCCAGCAACAATCGAGATATTGTAGCTTTGGGATAAAGCTGATGTAATTTAGCCTCTAATTTGTAATCATGAATCTGAAGAAGAGAGACTTTACTTTCTAATTGATCTCAAGTAAGATTGTTAGGTATGCATGAGGACTCTATATTAAAGGAGGTATAATAATGTCTAACTCTATCAGAAGGCACTCAGCTTTCACAAAGTTAGTTTTAACTTTCAATGCTCATGGGATGATCAAAGAGAAGTAAGGATGGCAACGTTAGCATGCAAGTTGAAAACAGAAACAAGAATTGGGGGTTTCATGCCCTGTTAAACTCAAATTGTGACATAGCAGGTGTACTTTTTTCCACCTGCTTACACTTGAAGTTCTATAAGTGGGCAATACGAAACAAATTTAAATGGTGAATGTGCAAGTCATTCCAAATTTCAATATAGTGAGAAATACAAATAAGCACATTTGTACCAAGGTGCCCTGTCGTAAAAAAAAAAGAGAATATAGCACAAGAACTGTCTATTGGTTTATTTGTTGAGTTTATAGGTTAGGTTAGAAAGAAAATTTCAATGTAGAGTTATCTGCCAAGTTAACTAACATGTAGTAATTGGAGACGAATGTACATGGCACTTGTGGTCCTTTCTTTTTTTTAATTAATCTCAACAATTAAATAATTACGACTCAAAATTATCGTTAAATGCATATCAATTTTTGAGGTTAAAATTAGTAAAGATAATTTGAGGTAAACCAGACTCATATTTGAGTAATCTGCAAGAAATAAATAAATAAAATTTCGTTTGACTGACTCCACCCACCGGAGTCTTCCGACACTTTCCATTTTTGTCGGTAAAGAAGTCATTTGGCGGCCATCTTTCGAGCAGGAACTTTACCAATAGCGGTTTCTCTTTAACTTTACCCATCATACTAATCGCTTTCATCTTTTAGTGCTATGTACGGCCACATATTTCACATATGAAAATGTTAGATCTCCAAAGATCTAACCAACTGATGAGATATCAATCTAACAGTAGTAATTAATTATAAAACTTAATAAAAAAAAAGGAGCAACTAAAATTTAAAACGATCTTAACAAAAGAAAACAAACCAAACCATTTACCACTGAGATTTGTTTAGCATTCTGTAGCTTTGCCCAGTCAGGTACCAAGCACAATTAATTTATTGGTTGCATTTGGCAAACTTACCAAGTAGTGAAGACCTCCATCATCAACCCTAGAACTCTCTTCTTCCATTTGTTCTCTAAACTGTCCAATCTCAACGATCTTCTCTGGGGTGACAGCAAGTATCTTCCGAGTTGCTTGTTTTCTTCTTGCTTCGAGACTCAAAGCTGACCGCTCGTCAGGACTCTTCCCGTTGAACTCGAAGGGAACTGCATAAATGTGCTCCACAGAGCTGGATCGACGCATGTTGTGCAACGAAGACGGAAGTGCAACGAAGAACTCAGAGTTGTTTTCGTTAAGTCTTTGATATGGAATTGTATCTGGACGATTAACGCAGCTGAATGATTCCAAACAGCCGACCCTAGTTTCATTCCGGGAATTATCAGTAGTGTGATTGCGTAGTCTTACCTCGGGTCGACTGCTGATCAAGGTGGGAACCGGGGGTGATGTTGTGGGTTTGATGACAATACCTGTCTTTTGATGATTTTTTAAAACGTTTTCGAGTTTTCGGAGCATTATTTCAGACTCTGTCTTGGATCGAGTCGGTCTCTGCGGTGGAGATTTCGTCGAACTTTCTTGAGTGATCGGCATGACTCCAATGTTACTTCCGTTTCTTGGACGTAGAATGTTGGCAGCTTGATTAAGATTGGCAATTTTTCCAGGAATGCACGGTTTTGGCGAAACTTTTGGCACGGTTGACAGACTGGTGATGGCAACATCGTTGAACCTTTGGACTTGATCTCGAACAGGAGATTGGTGACTGATGGCAGCGTGGGCAAAGGTTCGCGGAGGTTTACGTGGCGGAGGGCCTGCTGGCAATGGCGAGCTTAACACAGCTTTTAAAGTGTTGCTCAAACTAACCTTACCATACTCGTTAGGACTTGGCTTTCCTAAAGGTCGCTCCGGCACACAAATAGTTCCGTACTCATGTTCACAGGGTTCACCAAGTTTTGGGGACAAGTTTGCAATTTTTCCAGACTTTTTTTCTATAAATTCTTCCATTTCACGAGAGTTCTCATTCACTCCACGTACTGCCAACTTATTGCAATCAGCTCCATTCGTTTTGGAATTGTCAGTGCTTGGGATAGCAAGCTGACTTGGATTTTGAAAATCCTCTTTGGTTGATGTTTTTTGAAAAATATCAGATTTGATATCAGTCTCTTCAGATTTATTTTCATTCAGAAATACATTTCTAATTTCTGAAACATGCTTCTTTGTTTTGAGAGCCTTGTTTACTACTGCATATTCTATTTTAGGATTCCTCGGAATGTCATTTAATGCTTTAGGTGGAGAAATACTTGGCTTTGGTTTTGGATATGTTATCTCAGGTTTGACGACTCCTTTCATTTCGTATCTTCTCGACGTATCTAATAATTTGACAGGCTTTTTTGTTGGTGAAGAATTTAACCTCTTAACCTTAACCTCGTCTCGGTTCAGTGAAGTGTCTACGAACGAGCGAGGTCTCTGTCCGACTACGTTGCGACCCTTGACCATCTTGTCACAACGAAATGCTGGACTCCTTCTTACATTGTTTCCTCGAGAGCTAGGAGAACTCAACTGACGATCTAACTTGACTGGCGTACTTCTGACTGGTGACAAGCTTTTGCGTTTCCCAGCCTCAGAATGTTGAGCCAATGTCGAGGCCACGTTGGGGCCCCTACGTCTCGGTGTATCCGAATGTGATGCGAGGAATGTTCGTGGAATGTTTGCTCTGATAGCCGATTCATTCTTTTGCCGATTAGCTGACGCTAACAGCAACTTCTCAGGACTTATCAATGGAGCATTGCTTGCTGCTTCCAACCGTTTCTTTATATCTTCTACCCTGCTTGACACATTTGCTCTAGACATAGCAAGGCTACCACCCTAAGGGTGGACTAAAGCCAACATTTGTAGCTAGTTACCTGCATGTCTACGTAGAGTAATGCTTTCTGCGGCTATTCAATTACAGCATATCAACGAAACTTCGTTCGGGGCAACGTAGAGGGTGAACCTATAACAAAAATGGAAATACTATTAAAATCAGAAATGCATATATATAAGATATGTGACAGCAAAGATTTGTTCTGTCAGGTGTAGAGTACTGTTGTTATGTAGAGCACTATTGACATCAAGTACCTAGTAAGTAGTAACGTACCAACAGAGGTACCAACTAGCTTTGTCCTGTCGCTCTAGATCACTCAATTGTATTCCAGGGCACACATTATTAACACCACATTTAGATAACCAATCAAGGGTTTCGATATTAATCATGCAAGAATGAGGTACTCAGGCAAACGAAAGCAATGCTTGTTATAAATCAATGCTTTATTGTGTTATTGTTTGGAAACACCCATGAAGGCCTAAACTGGACTTACGATAATGTTCGTTACGCAGCCAGCTATGAATCGGATTCTATGAGGCAATTTAAATGAGAGATTGATACTTGTAGCGGAAAACATTTAGTCAACAGAATTTAGTTACTGAAATATCATACTTTGAAACCCGTAAAAGGTGACGAAGTTTTGTTATGAAAGGTGCACCATCTTCCTTCCGTTCCCTTCCCACGGTAGACGAAGACAGGTTAGCCACACATAAGAAAATCGACCTTGGAACTTTGGAAATTTGTCACCAAAATAAAAAGGGCGGTGAAAACAGAAAATGTCTTTATATACACATCTGAATGTTTATTATGAATTGTTCATTTAATTTGATAGTTGCCTAATCCTCACGGAATTTTAGTTATTTCTAAGGAATGCCATTACTCTGTTGAACATCTGTTGAAAATAAAAATCAGTAATAACAGTTACGTAAATTTAAATTCGATGCCTTAAAAAGTGCGCGCGTTAATTTAAGTTTAATGCGATTAGCCACTGTAAAGAAATTTAAAACATACTTTATGTTCAGCATTTAGATCAATATCAGAGAAAGATATTTGATCCCTCGAACATATTTTTTGATAACTTGAATTTTTTTTCATATATATTTATTAGATTTTCACAAATGGCACTCCTGTCATGGATTGCAGTCATTTGACTGGCAACACTGCGAGCAAACGTAAACGCTGCCTAGCGACTGAGCACTGAGCAGATCGAAGGTCAGGCTCGATAGGTTGTGGCTGTAGTTTCGGCAAACTTCTTCGTTGTTTAGATTCATCAATCCAACTTTTTGATATGGATGTGGAAGAAGTTAGAGCAGAGCCAGAAGTGGAGAAGCTGCCCCCAGAGCTAGTAAGTTTCAGTTTCAGTTAATTATAGGCTTAAATAATTTCGTTAATAGCTGCCTGTTACAACAGGCTTGTGTATTGTTGATATTAGAGGCGGTTTCCGTGCAAGTGACTTTTGGTTTTCTAAGCAAATCAAATCTAATTTAATATATTCTACCTTATTAGGAGTTTCTATCATCGCAATTTTGATTCCAATTCGAGGATTCGCTACGAAAGTTGGCTAAGGTTTAGAAATATGAAATCTGTAAATGGATTACAGATTTAATTCAGTTGCACAACAATGCCCCCTTTAAAATAAATATTTTAGGCCTGCTCCTGCCATGCCCTGAACAGAATGTGAGTATGAATCTGGCGAAATGACTTCATCTAAACGTTTCTTGTCCTTTTGATACGGGAAGGCTATCAATTCCTTAGTGTGTAAACCATATTCAGGAACGGTTTACAGCTTCTTGGCCCAATTTCAAACCCTGGTAAGAGAGCCCGATGGATATGAAACAACTTTTTCAAACTCACTACTTATACTCAACACTGTCTAAAGTATGTGAACTCACAAGGGACATCTCTTTTAATTTAATTGTGTATCCATGATAGGAATTTAAACCTAGTATTGCAATTTAGTAGGTCTCAACAGAAACATGGAAACGTGTCCTGGTTTTTCGACTCATGTCTACTTTATCTAACCTTAGCATTAGTTTTTACAAAAACTATTCAAACTGGGTTTTGAATGCGAAGTGGAGAACAACTAAATTTTTCCAACGTTTCGTAACTTGTACCCGTTACTTCATTAAGGGTAAGAGCAGTCCTGACAATTTACCGATAAAAAAAGAACCACAAAAAATTGTAACAATTACCTAGTTCAAGCTTCCTGAATGCATCTAAATAAAATAATCAGTGTCAATAACTAAAAAACTAACATATTTTGTATTTTTGAAAATATGACCTCAAACAAATTAATGTTTTTACTAACAAATTATGTGTTTGGAAAAATCGCCAATTTTTAAAGGTTGTCCTTACGCTATGTGATATAATCCAAATTGTATTATTCATTGCGGTCAAAATTATATTATCAAATTATATTAATTATTATTAATATATAATTAAATTATCGTTACGTTTAGCATTCAAAATCCAGTTGAAATAGTTTTTGTAAAAATTGTCATTGTCTGAAAGAGTAATTCTTGTATCCCCTTAGTTCCAGACAGGCAGTTCAATTAGTAATATAGCTCTGTAATGCACTGCACAAATTAAGAGACAGAGTCAGAAATGATTCACTAATAATTGTTTATTTTGCTTATTTCTACTCTGTTCTAAAATATGGGATCACAGTTGAGGGAAATCCAGTTTCTGTCAAGAATAAAGTATTTAGGCTACAGATAAAAAGCAATTAGAATAATCATTAATCACTCATAACAGAAGATCCCAACTTTGTAAAACTTAGTAAAGAAACATCATTTTACACGTAGCGTAAACATGTTGTGTAAAAACTTTCTTTTATTTGTTAAAATATATTATCAATATCAATAAACACAGGTATTCATAGACATTACAGGAGAATTGCTACAAAATGTGTAATTCTAAGATGCAATTTAACACTTTAATGAGACAGGAGACATTGTACAGGTATACAAATATTTTACACAGCTACCTTATTTATTGACGATAGCAAACTTTAATACTTTAAAAAATCACATAAAAGATTTTCTCTTGGTCAACCCACTATAAAAAATACAAGTGTTTTATTCTTTAGTGATAACTCTAGTTTTAGATTTACCTTCAAGTTTTTCCTTCATGTTTTGTTCATTGTTATCTTTGTGATATTACTTTTAATGTTTTTATAATTGACAATCGTCGATGCAATGTATAATGATATGATAGTAAATAATAACAATACAATGCATTATCAATTGAGATTTAATTTATACAAATGTACACATTATTTACAAACTCTGAAACATTTTAACTTTTAAGTTTGAAATAATTGATGGAATTTGAGGAACTAGAACTTGAATTGTGCAACATTTCGTTTGTAATGCTACAAATAATGATAGTTTTTAGATGCTTTGAAACAAGGGTGGGAATTGGAATTATTAAATAATCCACATTTTTTTGTAAAATCAGGATTGGAAAGTTTTTTTTTTACAATTTGGAATCTAAATTGATGAAAATTCTTACCCGTGCTTGAAATATGCTACATAATTTATTCCTTATTCTTTCTTTATTCTTATTTATTCCTTATTCTTATTTATTCTTCTTAGAAATATTCACTTATATTTGTCCTACACAGCAAGGCTCCGTTGCAATTCACCAATGTCTATTTTTCTATTGTTAAAATCAATGGAAGATGATTGATTTAGTAAACAAAACAAAAAATAGTAATGGGAATCTTCTGACAACGCTGGTGCCTTAGACTTGAGCATCAAGAATGCAAATGTTGACTTTTTCACACCACAGAGAGAAAAATGATTTTGCCTCGCTGCAAATGGATTGTACTGTTTGTACTGGATTGTGACACTGTTTTTTTCCAGGATTGGGGAAGTGAGAAACTGAAAAAGGCTCAGAAAACGGTTGATGATACCCCATATGACCTTGAAGCATGGAGCATGCTTATCAGAGAAGCTCAATTGAGATGGATCGGGGACACAAGAAATTTCTTCGAACGACTTGTTAAGACTTTTCCCAGCACCGGGCGTTACTGGAAGATCTATATTGAGCTAGAGGTAAGTCACAACACCTCATCGTTGCACCTTCTTTCTTAAAGAACCTTCTTATTGTTATGACTTTCCTAAAATTACATATCTGTAATCAATTGTGGAATAAAAAATAATAAATAAAGACTTCAGAGTGTGTCATTTCTCGATGCAAGTGGACCTCCTCTGTCTGAATGTTGTTGTTGTTAAACGTTCATGTTCATGTTCATGCACAAGAATTGAGAATGGTCTGCAGGTTTCTATCTATGCCAGTTTCTACATGTCACAGAATATCAAAATTGATTATCAACCTAGATCAGGTGCATTGGTATGATCAGTTTCTTGGTGAACATAATTTATCATCTCTTACTGTTGCTGCAGCTCATTTTCTTGCAATAGTTTAAAGAAAGTGATGGTATTTGTTCTCATCTTTATTATTACTGCAATTAAAGGATCAGATGTGGGTGGTATTCTCAGGCATGGGAGAATTCCTGAGTTTATACCCTCGATTTAGAATGTCCTATGTATCCAAACATGCAGATTTAAGCACCGTATATGGATAAAAGTACATCGAATCAAAAGCTCTATGGTGTTGATGCACATTGCGTTTGAAGTGTCAAAAGTCTTACAAATTACTTTAAAAGCTTTCACTCGCATACAACTTTAACCAACGTAATTGATCTAAGTGCAATTGATTATCAGTGTGAAAAGGTACACATTATTGCTTTTTGATTTTGGGGTGGTAAGGCTGTAAATTCTAGATGGCATTGTTGCCTTTGGATGAATAACTACGACCAACTTAATTTTTATTGTATTTGGGATTGTTTTATGGTCTTTTTGATTATTTTTGTGAGTATGAGCTCTTCAATCTGTGACTGTTTACCTACCTAACTTATGTACTAACAGTGGTTGTTAATTTCTTAATTTTTAAATTTTCCTTGTGGGCATTTCTTACAGCACAGACTTTTCAATTTTACTTTAACCTTATTTAAAATCCATGCACTGTGTATTAGTTTGCATGTTGGGACACAGAGATATGCCCCTCAAATCGAGGGAACATTCTCAGAAATCCAGAGCGCTAGTATTCTTGGGGCTTTTTCTGGGTATATTCGTCAGTATTTGAAGGTTAAAAGTGGTTTTGATCCCAGCAAAAATGATCTTCTGTTTGAGTCTAGAACTGCCCCGGATAAAAATTAAAGTGCAATATTATTCACAAGTTATTTACTTTTGTACCTTCTTATTTTTCAGATGAAAGCCAGGAACTTTGAGAAAGTGGAAAAGGTATGTAATACGTGACAATGTTGATGAATGGTACTGCTGCCTACTTCTCATTAGTTAATTTGTTATTAATTTATTGTTGTTTTTAATCAGTCTCAAAACATATTTAAAAATGCGGCACTTAATAAAATAAAGGGGTTGATGCCTTTCCTTCAAAATAGCGAATTCATTGAAGACGTCCGTGTTAAAAATCGTGGGAGGTGGCTTTCTTTGACAGCTCGATGTTATGGTCTAGAAACATTCTTGGTCCATCTATAACTTGAGTGACGTTTATTGCACCAGTACAGTTTTAAAAGCAAACATCATCTTCAAAATACACTAAAAATCATAGTTGCAGTATTTATGTGGTTATTAGGTAACTAGTTTTTGAGATAACTAGTACCAAAAAAAGATCAGTTCAATATCGAAACCCTCTAAAGAGCAATACAGCAATAAACAATTTGTTGAGCATATGATTTACCTTATTTTTGCCGTGGTTCTAGATTTTTCTTGACCATAATCACATCTTATTTAATGTCTTCTTAAAAAATTTGAATAAGGTACTTGGCCTCAATGCTGTGATTGGCTTTAAGTAAACACCGTGTTCATTCATGTGCTATGGTAATTTCTCATTAGCAACAATTAAAATTATTGTATTTTTATTCAAATATCATTTAAAAGTTTGTTTCAATAGTCAAGGAAGGTCACTTTCTACGATAAGCCTGCAGTTGACACTCCTAATAATATATGAAAGATCTGATAGATATCCTATCTCCTTTTACTGTATTCTTTCCCAAATTGCGAATGTAAAGCCCCACGTCCTGAATACAAGATGCATGAAATGAACGTAAGGAATCCTGTAATCTGGTTGGCATTTCATGCTCAAAGCATATTCCAAAAGTAGATTTAAGCAAAGCAATGACTTGTGGCTTTGAACAGCTGTAAAAGAACTGGTTTACTCACAATGCATAATTCCGAGGACATTGGATGCTCGGAGCAAGTTTTTCCCGCAACTCGAGCCACGTATTTATTTATTTCTTGGGGGTATGTAAAGAAATCTGCACCTTCTAGTTAAAGTATCGTGATATAGGCTATTAAAAGGAGGGAACATTTGGAAGTGTGAAACAATTACTTTTAAATATTACAGTCTTGCAAGAAGAGATTTTCTTCTCGGCAAGTAAGAGAAAATACTGCTCAAGGGTTATAAAGATACAAGTTGACATTTTTTTGGGATCCTAGCCAGTTAAACATTTTTTATTTTATGAACAGAGATAAACATTTAATTTATTTTCGGGAACTTGGTGATTTCAAATCACGTGGTACAGGTTGGAATTAGAGTTTTTTTTCTATTAATCGGCTTACAGTGAGCTTCATCTTTTATGATTATGTAAGAAATAGCCCAGGGCACTGTTTCTTGAATGGCATCCGAGTGAAAGTCAGATTACTACCCGCATATTGTAAAACATTTCCAGAGTTTCTTTATTTCATTCGATCTACATAAATAACTTGCTAATTGGTGTAACAGTTGGTCCGGGTCATTTTGCATAGATCAAATGGTTGGCCTTTGAAATGTTTTCGCGTTACTTTTGTGCATTTCGTGCAGAAAAAAGTATCGATTTGGAAAGAAGCTCCACGAAATACCAAAGGTAATTATTTTGCTTAGCTTAACAATATGAATGTTTATAAATGCAGTTACATTTACAACTGAATTGACATTTCCTATGAAAGTAACACTTACTTTATTTCTAGGTTGAGTGGAGTCGATACTGGGACTTATGTGGAAAAGCTGACAAGTTTCTGTCTTGCTGCTTCAGACCATAGTTGTGATTTGCAGATGGATCCATTAAATCATTTGATTTAATGGATTTATCAGTTTGCTTTTTAACTTAGCAGATGAATCAATAACTCTGGTCTAGAGCTGTTTAGCCATTCTATTTTCTCTGTTATAAGTGGATCGTTTTTAACACATTGTTAACAGATGCTGCCTGGGATCCATCGAGGTTGTGCCAATTCGGTCTTTGATACGGTTTTCCAAACCTAGGTGAGTTGCTGTTGCTTAAGAGTTGCACAATTAGCTGCTACTGAGCTGCGTCAAATAAAGACTTTTTTAAATAAATTGAATTGCGTTTTATTATTTTGTGTTCCTCATGACCCTGGACCCTGATATCCTCTGTCTGTGCTTGATATCTTGTGTTTTATGTTCACTTCCATATTGGTTTCACAGATTTCAGAGTGTGGATAGCCAATGCGCAATGTTTTGCTTCAAGATGATAAGATGATTCTTTGAATGGTGAACTATAGTACTAAAACTTGAAACAATGTGCTTCAATCTTAAGATAGTGTTAAAGTTATCTTTCAAGGCACGACTGCCTACAATTTGCCCTTTTATCGAGTGTAATGTAACGAATGAGGTAATGTGTTGTAGAGGGTGGTGTTGGTTAGCATTGGGGAACTGGATCAAGTATCTTGAGAATAGCTGTCTAATTTTAATTATTAAAATTATCACATATCTTGGCATGTTTCCAGGGTTATTGGTTCACCCTTGATGCCACAGATTGTTAGCCTCTAGGTCACTTTTACTAGCATAGACAACATTTTTTAAGAAAACTTGCTTTTAAAAAAACGAGTGTCTCTTAAATTTAAATTGATTACTTTTACTAAAACATGTGCTGGTCATGACTGTGATCTCATCTCACTTTTTTTTTGACAGCTATTCCAGCGTTGCCTCATCAAAGTACTCAACATCGACTTGTGGAAGTTGTATCTGGCATACGTCAAGGAGACTAAATCATCGCTACCAACCTACAAGTGAGTTTGTTTCAAACCAAGGAATTTAGTCGAATGAAATAGTATAATATTATATTACTTGTTATGCTACTATAATATAATAACTATCAATCAATAACTCATCCTCATTTCATGTTGGAGATAATTAACTAAAGAAACAACTGACCGTAATTGCTGCAAGTTTGTCTTGCACTGAATGCAGCTACTACACTGAATGTAGCTAGAATAGATATTATAGAATATATAATATTAGAAATACTAAGCCATTTCATTCTACTTTCAGGGAGAAGATGGCTCAAGCTTACGACTTTGCGCTGGATAAGATTGGCATGGACATTTCTTCCTACCCGATCTGGAATGATTATGTCAACTTCTTAAAAAGTGTTGAAGCAATTGGCTCATACGCAGAAAATCAAAAGATTAGTGCTGTTCGTAAAGTAAGTTCGATTTGACTTTTAAAAATTAATGCATGAAATGAAAATTTTGCTTGTTACTAATCGACCCATCATACAGGTTTATCAGAAAGGAGTGGTCAATCCCATGACCAACATTGAACAGTTTTGGAAAGATTACATGGCTTACGAACAGAACATCAACCCGATAATTGCAGAAAAAATGGGATTAGAGAGAAGTCGTGATTACATGAACTCTAGACGAGTCAGTAAAGAATTTGAAGCTATTACTCGTGGACTGAACAAGCACATACCCAGCGTCCCACCAACTGCTCATCCCGATGAACTACGCCAGGTTAGCCCATGACTTTCAACAACGTGCATTGTGTGCAGTTGCACAAATATTTTCTATGCTTCTAGTCATTAATGACACTTCTCATATTTACTGAGTCTACCAATCAAAATCTAATCAAGGCTTAGTTTCAAGTGCTTAGTTTACAATTGGTAATGCACTGGCATGAAGTTATAAATATGACATAAATTATGAGATAGTTCAGCACTTTCTTGGACATGTACCACATATTGCAATGCCATGAATTTAATCTATGATTCTATATGATTGCATCAATATTAATCGGTAAAATCTGTTTCTCTTAGAGTTGAGTCTTTTTCCGTTGGCTACCCCTTGTTTGGATGGTGGCTGTAAAGATAGTAAAACATTACCATGCAATTAAATCTAATTGTCACTCTTGATCTCCCAACCACTCTGAAAAAGCCAGGTTTTGACATCTGCAAACTTTCTGATGCAGGTTGACCTTTGGAAAAAATACATCAACTGGGAGAAATCTAATCCAATGCGAACAGAAGACACTTCTATGATGACGCGTAGAGTAATGTTTGCTTATGAACAATGTTTGCTATGCTTGGCTCATCATCCTGATGCTTGGTATGAAGCGGCCCAATTTGTAGAGCATAGTGCAAAGATTCTGACAGAGAAAGGGGTGAGAATAAAAGCCCTGTTTGGGCGTACATTTCTTCTTTTCATTTGTTCGTTCTCAGTAGCACAAGCTTAAATATTTTAAACTGCCTTCGCTGAAAGAAATCATCGATGCTGCACAAAAGGTGGCAGTTTTTTTATGGAAGAGAATTGAATGCGCTTGATTTAATGTCACTTACTGCACCTGTAATATCATCGTTTTAAAAATGGCATACATTTTTCATGAACACTGAAACAGTTATTTCGCTGCAATAGTCTCCAGTTCATACAATATTTTTGTATTGTAAGTGAAATTCATCCCACATTTTACTATGAATAACTGTTAAACTATTTACCTTTCAGGACATAACGGCATCAAGGCTGTTCAATGATGAAGCTGGGAATGTCTACGAACGAGCCACAAATACCATGCTAAATGAGAACATGCTACTTTACTTTGCCTTTGCTGATTTTGAAGAAAGCAGACACAGATATGAGAAAGTTCACCAAATATACAGCAAATATCTCGACATAGAAGCCTGTGATCCTACACTGGTAATTTTTTTTTTTCTCTTACAATTCAGTCTTCCTGTAAAAATCCCTACTGTCTGGTGAATTTTCCAAAAACCTTAAAAAATAGCAACATCTTGGGTATGTTATTGGACCACATTAAGACATTATAATTCGTGAAAACTCTGGCAAGCCACGAAAAGGGTCCAGCAAAACTAAGCTCGAGTTTTTTCATTAAATTCCAATGCATGTAAAGAAATGCCTTCAATGCTTTCTTCTTTTGTTATCTTTAATTATTAATGTGATGGACACAATCAAACTAATAAATTATTATTTGTTTATTGAATTACTCGTTTACTTTCATACCATGTACTGTGATTTATGAGGAATAAAAACATAATAATTGATAATAACTGGATGATTTGTTTGCTTGCCAAGGCCTACATACAATACATGAAGTTCACGCGACGTGCAGAGGGAATAAAATCTGCCAGAACTGTTTTCAAACGAGCACGTGAGGACCCTAGATCCCGGTTCCAGGTTAGTAACCGAACTGGTTTGTAATCTATTTTAGTGTCCTGTTAAAACAATGTCCTCTTGTAACTTAGTTTGGATTGACTTTGATATGTCACGAGGAATAACATCCATCTATTTTTGAGTTCAAACTGCTTTAAAAATATCTCAAAAGATATTTAAAACAAAATGTACTGCTTGTCGTGGTCAGAATGTTGTGAAGGCCGCAGTGAATTCTCTTGCTGACACATGAATGTGCTGAAATCTTGCAGACGTCCACATAAATTATATGAATTGGATGACAGCCCAATAATATGATTGGAAACATCTTTTTTGTTATTAGGTGTTTGTGGCAGCTGCTTTGATGGAATATTACTGCAGCAAGGACAAGAACATTGCATTTCGCATCTTTGAACTCGGTTTAAAGAAATTTTCTGACAACCCGGACTACATTCTTTGCTATGTTGACTATCTATCTCACCTGAATGGTAACGAATGCAATGCCGTGTCTTATATTTGCGGAAGTTCAGATGTCAATTACTTTTCAGTCAAAATATTACTTGTTTTTCTAACAAAATTTTGCAATTTGCAGAGGACAACAACACTCGTGTGCTTTTTGAAAGAGTTCTTTCTTCAGGTAGTCTGGACCCTGAAAAATCTGTGTAAGTGGCAAGTTTACATTTTTGATGTTGCTTTATCTTGTCCCAATGCTCATGAATGAACTTGTGGAGAAAATAACACCGCTTTCTTCCACAATGCTGGGACTTTTTTGTTGTAACGTGCCATTCTGCAGTTGATCTCCTTGAGATTCTGACTTATATTAATTTGTTTCCTCAAAAGTCATCATTTGCACTAACATCTTTTGTGGTTACCTGCCAGAGCAACTTCTTTTCTTTAACAAAATCTGTGGTTTCTTGGTGGTTATGGTTCTGTGGTTGTACACATTTTCAATGCCGCCTTTTTATTTGGCTACCATTTAATAAAAAGGCAAGTGAGCTGATACTGGCAAAAAACAACATCGGCACTTCTTTTCAAAGACTTAATGAAATATTGTTTTCCACCACAAAACAGGCTGTTATCTGTCAGTTCGTGACACAATTTGACACATTGTGTGTTTTTGTTTTCAGTGAAATTTGGAACCGATTTCTTGAGTTTGAAAGCAACATCGGTGATCTGACGTCTATTGTTAATGTAGAGAAACGCAGAAGTGCTGTTCTCCAGCAAATCAAGGAGTTTGAGGGAAAGGAGACCGCTCAACTAATCGATCGTTACAAGTTCTTCGACTTGTTTCCCTGTACAGCTGGCGAACTCAAGTAGGTTTTAAACACTTGAATAACTACTCCATCATTTCAAATAACCAGAGCTATATATTAAACTACAGAACTAAATTCCCCTAAAATTTCTGGGATTGTAACCTGATACAGGTTGACAAATTGGTACACATTTTGTGTTGGTCTGAATTTTCTTTTGTACTTGTGTTAGCAAAGCAATCATAGGAAATACAACAGAGATGCATGTAATACTGGCCAACTTGTACATGCCTTTACTTTACTTGTAAAGCAAACTTTTGCTCTCCACCAATATTGCTGACCTACCAATATTGTTGACCTACCAATATTGTTGACCTACCAATATTGCTGACCTACCAATATTGCTGACCTACCAATATTGCTGACCTACCAATATTGTTGACCTACCAATATTGCTGACCTACCAATATTGCTGACCTACCAATATTGTTGACCTACCAATATTGCTGACCTACCAATATTGCTGACCTACCAATATTGCTGACTTACCAATATTGCTGACCTACCAATATTGCTGACCTACCAATATTGCTGACCTACCAATATTGCTGACATACCAATATTGCTGACCTACCAATATTGCTGACCTACCAATATTGCTGACCTACCAATATTGCTGACTTACCAATATTGCTGACCTACCAATATTGCTGACCTACCAATATTGCTGACATACCAATATTGCTGACCTACCAATATTGCTGACCTACCAATATTGCTGACCTACCAATATTGCTGACCTACCAATATTGCTGACCTACCAATATTGCTGACCTACCAATATTGCTGACCTACCAATATTGCTGACCTGCCAATATTGCTGACCTACCAATATTGCTGACCTACCAATATTGCTGACCTACCAATATTGCTGACCTACCAATATTGCTGACCTACCAATATTGCTGACCTACCAATATTGCTGACCTACCAATATTGTTGACATACCAATATTGCTGACATACCAATATTGCTGACCTACCAATATTGTTGACCTACTGATGTTGCTGACCAAGCTGTTCACCTGGGAATTATCCATCGATATGTAAAATATTGTATCTTGTATCTGGTAGATTTATTAGATACAATATACAATATATATATATATATAATATACAATATATCATTACTGATATCTAATACTTATACCAGAGATCAAGTGGGTTAACTACAATAGTTCCTCATTTGTGGGTTGTAATGCAGGCTTTGCGTTTTAGCTAGAAAACAACAAAAGGCTATAATATATTCAGGATTAGAACCACAAGTTAAAATGACTAAACAGGCTGTGTTGGCCATTTTTACTGGTGGTTTTTATCTTAATAACACTCGAACAAATATCTACGTATCTACCTAACACAACTGTGGTGGTTTTCAGGTCAATCGGATATTGTGATAACACGACTACAAGGAGTTCGTTCCATCTTGGTACCGGCTGTTCTGGAAACGCGGAACGGGAGGAAGAAATAATGCTTATGTTACCGCGTCCTGACTTCTCACAGATGGTGCCGTTTAAACCCAAAGCTTCGACCGTGCCTGGAGATCATCCGGCTCCTGGTGAGCTTCTAGCTGTTTGTTGATATTCACGCATTGCTTTTTATTCTTAGTCTCATTTGCATTTATATCATCACAGTCCATTTCGTATTGACTTATTTTCCTAGATTTTTTTTGTTAACATTTTTCTTTTAGGTATATCTTGTAATTGTAAAGGAGAATTTATTTTGAGTTCTTATCAGTACAACAAAGAAAATAATTGAAGTAATCCATGAAGTAATTTCAATAATCATTCATATCATGGCTGAAATTGTATGGTCAAGTAAGTTTTGTAGTAGAGGAAGAAGGAAGTAAGATTGACATCGTATCAATATTGAAAAAGTGGTTGCAAAAGATGTACAAGTTGTTGCTCATTTTACACTTTACAGTGCAGAAACGCAAATAACTTTTCATCATTCGCAATTAACTTTTTGCTAAGATGCGTTTACTTATTTCCTCTTTCTTTTCCAAGCTTTTTGTGCTGGCTTTTGGCATGCGTTACCAATTAAACAATAGCATTTAAATATAGGAAGCAGCTCTGGTTTGTGATATTAACTGTGTGAAAGTTTTAGTTAGAACAATAGTTTGTTATTTATGTATAGCTTTATTTTATATTAAGTTAATTTTATACTTACCTTGAAAACACTTTTAATGCTTATTATTATTTAGTTGTTAGCTTTCTTGATTTATTCTTTACAATATGTTATTGATATGATTAGTATAGTTGTACTTCTCTGATTTAAGAAACTTGTCACCTAAAAAAGGGCATGTACTCATTTTGTCATCAATCAATCATCCAAATGTCCTTCACTTTGCTTTGCTTTGCTTTGCTTTGGGCCGATTGCACCAATATCCAGCTAAACTGGGTTTAGGCTCAAGATTTGATACTCCAATAAACAATGACATTTTGCAAACATTAAAGAGATTTTATCGATTCAATCTTATTTTCGTGGGGGATCCAGGAAACAAAACTCTATTTTTGGTATAAACTGTTCCATCAACTAAAATAATCACTAGTGCAAATTTTGCAGAAAAAAGTGAAACACTTGATACAACTACGAAGGGAGGCTTTTTTAAAATGGTTGCTTCGAGTATATTTCTTTATTTCTTACGTCTAGTTTAGTAGTGTAAATAGATTGCCAAATATCCACAAATGTTATGAAAACTCAGTTTTTTTTAGAAGAAAATACAGTTTTAGCAAAGAGTTAAAATCAAAAGGGAGTGTTTTGTGACTCAGAATTATGTAACAGTTTCAAATTTAACCCTTCCTTGGCTTAGGTTCAAATTATAAACAAAGATTAGCACAACAAGAAAATATTAACAGCTACAAAATTCTACAGTCTTCTACTTCCAGCCTATTAACAGCTACAGGCCTTCTTGAATTAATAACAATTTTTAAGAATGAATTTGACCTTTCAACTCAGTTCATACCAAGTTTAGCTTGACGTTGGTGAAATCGGCCAATAATCTGTTTTTCTAATTTTCAGGATACTTGTCCTTCTTTATTTTTCTGTAAGGCAAAAATATATGTACAACTCTTTCCTAGGCCTGCGATAGGAACACGTGGGTTCTTAAATAAAAATTATTTTCTTTCGCGGTATTAGTTTTAGCACTCCTTGGATTTCCTGTCAATAATCACCGATCGTTGACTGCTCCAGACTCCGACAGAATGACCGGGATGGTCTAAATCCTCTAGGATATAATGTTTCTTTGCGTAGACGAGTTTCTTGTTTCCTCCACACTTGCAGGATTCAAGTTCCTCTGGGATCAGGCTTCTATGTCTTGGTTTGGTGCCTTCGGTTCAGGAACTAAGTTGGTGACGGGCTGTAATAGTGATGAGACAACGCAAGAAATAATCATCATCCTCATCATCGCTCACTCATGCACTGAAGCCATTAAACCAGCGCCACAGAGCCTGTTGCCAAAACAGTTTGTCAACTTAACAAATTAAATAATTTCAGGACAAAGACTTGCCAATCGACACATATTTTTTACCTAAGCTTTGATAGTTGGGACCAGCGTACTAGTTCCTCCCGTCGTTGTTTGTCTCCAAACCCAGTAGTTAGTTCACCTCGGTAATAAACACCGTATATAATGCTTTGAGTTAATTGCATTATGATAAGGGATTAAATAGGAAGGAACCTAACCCCAAATAGCACCTAATCAAACAACAACTTATACTTCTTGTAAGACGGGTTGCTTTCTTAAATCAATGAAATTTAACACTGGAATAGGAACTTAATTCTGTTAGCCTGGACGCTACTACCCTCTCAAAAATTGATGCTCAAAAAAGTTAGTCTCGTCCCCAGTTAGGTATCAATTTTTGAGAGGTTATTGGTTAATAATAAAATACTTTGCGCATTGCAAGCGTTTTCATTAGAAATCGGCTTTCAATGGATTGCTTCAGCTCCTTCTCCAATGGATTTCTACTGTTTAAGTTGATCCAGCTTCTAATAAATGAAATTCTTAATATGGTAAGCTTGTTTGTTAATAAACCACTAATTATTTCTAGATTCTCTTCTTGTATACCTATAAGTAGATGGGGCTGTAATTAAATAGAATAAATACTTGACCCTTAATTGCAAGATTATATTTTTTTTACTTTTTTTTTTATGGCATTAGCTACAAATCTTCAGTCATTAATCCGCTGCACATTAATAGGTTGACATTTAAAATGTTTCTCCAGTGGATAAAGGACTCTAGTTCAAGGATCAAGTTCAGGACTCAAGGATCAAGGACTATTTTTTTTTTTTTGGCTGTTGATCTACTGCGGTGGCAACTAACGGAAATGAGCCACTATTCCAGTGACATTGCTTAATCAAAGCTTGACATTCACTTTCCCGCAATCAGATGGCTAGCATATGAGATGACTTCCCCCTAATATGTTAAGCATTCTTGATTTCATCTGAAATTTGTGTGCTTCCTTCTTATTTATATGTTTTATCACAGATAAGCTTACACAGATGTTCCATCTTGAGTCAAAACTGGAATGGAAAATATCTTCTCTGGCCTTCAAGTGAAAATAGTTGAAGTTGGGGTTAGTCTTGATTTATCCTTGAGGCACTTGCTCTGCTGATTAGAGATTAGAGATTGTCATGCTAATGCTCTCTAGCATTCTAGGTTACTAATACTAGAAGCAATTTATTTCACGGAGCAATTTCCTTGTTAGAATGGTACACCATTGTGAGCTTAACTGTGATTTTATTTTATGTCATCTTTAAACTGTAATTTCATAATCCTGTTTTGTCAGAAAAAAAAAGCAAACGTAATAAATGGTTTACGGAGACACTTGGTCGTTTATTACTTACCAGAGTCAAAAAGCGCATCGATAACTCTCCCAGTGTCCCAAATCCCGTACTGAAGGCTATTGGAGTGGGCTCTTACTCTGGTCTATTCCCGCGCAGATATTACCTCTTACTGGATACAACTAATCGGTCAAACCACTTGTCAGTTCGTGACAAAACAAAAACTAGGCGACTCATCACACTATTGGCAACAGCTTGACATTTTTCAAAATCAAAAATATTATTTTGTCTTATAGTTATAAGCAGTATAAAAGTAGCAAAAATAAGCACAGATCTCATTTTGCTGCAATAAATGAATGAAAACCTAACAGAGGCTTGGGCCTTGCTGCAAATCTTGACTCACAGCTTTCTGTGTCTGTCTTCCTTGTATATTTCCTGTATGTACATGTACTGGCCTTGGTCTATTGTATCATTGTGTTATGTGGGCTTTTTGCTTCATTTTCATCACATTGTAGGGACGCGGCACGCCCCATGGGCCCTGAAGAGACGCAAGCTAATGCTTAAATCTGATGGAGTTATGCTGACTCAGCGACGGATTCCTCTCCGGAAATGTAACAGTGGATTATCAATAAATTACGGTAATAACTATGCCAGTCTGCAATTGGAATTTGAAACTCATAGCCGTTTTTACTATCGTGAAAGAGGTATTAATAATGTTTCATTAATTACTACTTCAGTGCTAAATAAGACGACATTTGACTGTCAGTTGTGACCCCAACTATCTACCCCTAATACCCATCCAATAGGCAAGTGTTTGAATTGTTGAATTCCAATCTGTACTTCTTTCCCAGGTCATTCAAGGAACAAGCAAGATAGTTACTTTCCACATCTTAAAATAAATCTTTCATTTCAAGTGGAATTACCAAAAATCCAATACAAGATATTTTAAATGTGTTCTACATAAACCTCGCAAAAATAACGCCTCATCTTCTATTTACTGCTTAGCCACGGAAAAACACAGCATAATGTAAGATACCACGTACTAAATGTGCGCTGTCCAAACTCTGCTATTTCAGCGATCGGTGTCGTAGGAACACACACCAGCAAGATTTCAGGACTTTCTTTTATTATTGTGGGATCTCGAGGGCAAGCAAACATGTGGCTTGTGATGACTCTCGTGGAGCACGAGGCTGTCTCCAATATCTGTACCTCGCGACGAAACTGTAACTTTGATACACTGACTCTGCAGTCTAAACTGGTGCTACTGTCGCGACGAAACTGTAACTTTGATACACTGACTCTGCAGTCTAAAATGGTGCTACTGTGGCGACGAAACTGTAACTTTGATACACTGACTCTGCAGTCTAAAATGGTGCTACTGTCGCGACGAAACTGTAACTTTGATACACTGACTCTGCAGTCTAAAATGGTGCTACTGTCGCGACGAAACTGTAACTTTGATACACTGACTCTGCAGTCTAAAATGGTGCTACTGTCGCGACGAAACTGTAACTTTGATACAATGACTCTGCAGTCTAAAATGGTGCTACTGTGGCGACGAAACTGTAACTTTGATACACTGACTCTGCAGTCTAAAATGGTGCTACTGTCGCGACGAAACTGTAACTTTGATACACTGACTCTGCAGTCTAAACTGGTGCTACTGTCGCGACGAAACTGTAACTTTGATACAATGACTCTGCAGTCTAAACTGGTGCTACTGTCGCGACGAAACTGTAACTTTGATACACTGACTCTGCAGTCTAAACTGGTGCCACTGTCGCGACGAAACTGTAACTTTGATACACTGACTCTGCAGTCTAAACTGGTGCTACTGTCGCGACGAAACTGTAACTTTGATACACTGACTCTGCAGTCTAAACTGGTGCTACTGTCGCGACGAAACTGTAACTTTGATACACTGACTCTGCAGTCTAAACTGGTGCTACTGTCGCGACGAAACTGTAACTTTGATACACTGACTCTGCAGTCTAAACTGGTGCTACTGTCGCGACGAAACTGTAACTTTGATACACTGACTCTGCAGTCTAAACTGGTGCTACTTTATCTGCGTGCATTCTCCACTCAAGAGAATTCTCCATGCGTTCACCTCCCTGAGACAACTCGTCTAGTTAAGAAAACGTTGTCACCTTCATGACCAGAGACTTCCTCTTGCACAGGCGTTCTTGTTTCTCCAGCACCGGACCACATTGCCTCTCATCTCGTCTCGGCCCAACTACCACAGCTTTTGCTAAACCCACACTTGAACTTCATAACATTTTAAATTACAATTTAAAATTACATAATTATTTCTCACAGAATAACAATAACCTGTCCATTTTGTGCAACAAATTTAATGTAGACAAAAATTTTAAATTTTGCTAAAAAGTCCAGGGATTTGAATGCCAAGTGTTGAATGCTTATTTAATTCAACAAATTTTCCCAATGGCACACATAAAGAGGCATGAGTCTTAAAACCATAATATTGCGTCAATTCTTAAAGTTAAACAAAAAAACTTATTTAGAAGAGAAGTTAGATAACAAGGGTGGCAATCAATTTTTTGACCATGCTGGGACTTTTTGTTGTAACGTGCCATTCTGAAGTTGATCACCTTGAGATTCTGTCTTCTATTAATTTGTTTCCTCAAAAGTCATCGTTTGCGCTAACATCTTTTTGTGATTATCTGCCAGAACAACTTATTTTCTTTAACGAAATTTGTGGTTTCGGTGGTTGTGGTTCTGTGGTTGTACACATTTTCAATGCCGCCTTTTTATTTGGCTACCATTTCGTCCATTTCCTTCTCATGGTTGTGTGATTTCTTCTTGTACTGTCTCTTCCAGAAGCTGATTCATCTTCCCAAGCTGTCCACTTTTAAAACAAGGCGCTCGCCTTGTTTTCTCAATTTCTGGTTGTGTAAATGAATGTATTACCTTTAACAGTTGTAGTGTTTTACCAGTCCATGCAGGCTACCAACAGTAGGACTGGAAATCTCTTGTCCAAATTCTATACAAATTCCAGAATAGACCAGAATAGATCCTTATGCTTGAACTTGCAAACTTAATCCATCTTTAGCAGGATGGAGCATTTTCTAATCCTAATTTTATATTCACTGTTCATTTTCTACTTTTCTGAGTAATAGCATAAAGCAAAAAAAAAAAAAAATCAAGTGACTAATGTTTCCACCATCTTTTATTGGTGATACTGATACAGAAAAACAAAGGCCTCTCAGATAACCTCTACATTCACAACTACTTTTAGTGTGTCTTGAGGCTGTTAGAAAGTAATTTAGCTAGAAAACAGTTTGCAGGTTAAGCTGGAAAACATTCTGACCAATATGAGTCAATCAAAATCCTCAAATCCTTTAATTGTATCGAAAAAAAAAGGTAATTATAATCTCATGTTAACTGTCCCAATAGCCTCATGCTGAAATTAAAGGTTATGATAGGTTATGTCCATAGTTATTTCACTGGCTGGTCTGTAACCTGGTCCATGGAGACTACCCTGACTGATGTATTGACTGATGTATTGACTGATGTATTGACTGATGTATTGACTGATGTATTTAATGTTGATACCCAGGTGGGGTATTCCCTACTCCTCCTGCTGCTGCACAGCTGTGCACGTTACTTCCTCCTCCGGGATGCTTCCACGGGCCGTTCGTTGCTGTCGACATGCTCATGGATTCATTCAACAAGATGGCACTTCCTGATGCTTGTAAGTTGCGTGCCACGTTTTTACGCTAAATTATTTCTGCCAGGTGCATGTCAGGTGCATGCCAGGTGCATGCCAGGTGCATGCCAGGCGCATGCCAGGTGCATGTCAGGTGCATGTCAGGTGCATGTCAGGTGCATGCCAGGTGCATGCCAGGTGCATGCCAGGCGCATGCCAGGTGCATGTCAGGTGCATGCCAGGTGCATGTCAGGTGCATGTCAGGTGCATGTCAGGTGCATGCCAGGTGCATGCCAGGTGCATGTCAGGTGCATGTCAGGTGCATGCCAGGTGCATGTCAGGTGCATGCCAGGTGCATGCCAGGTGCATGCCAGGCGCATGCCAGGTGCATGTCAGGTGCATGCCAGGTGCATGTCAGGTGCATGCCAGGTGCATGTCAGGTGCATGTCAGGTGCATGTCAGGTGCATGCCAGGTGCATGTCAGGTGCATGTCAGGTGCATGCCAGGTGCATGCCAGGTGCATGCCAGGTGCATGCCAGGTGCATGCCAGGTGCATGCCAGGTGCATGCCAGGTGCATGTCAGGTGCATGCCAGGTGCATGTGGTTCAGGACATTTTCTTTGCCTTACAATAGAGCTAAACAAATTTCTGGTACTCCCTGTTTTAATATTTTTTCGCAACTTGATGAAATGCCGATTTAACGCCGGTGAATTCAGCCCCAGTTAAGGGACGAATATCTATTTTCTGAAAACTACGGAGGTTTTGCATTCTGTCAATTTCTTTAAAATGCTTGTTTTACAGTGTATTTTCATCTCCAAAACATTGAATAAATTTTCAACGTTGGTTTATTGAATGTGTTTGATTTGATAGGGGATAGATTTACAGTGCGTTGGGGCTTGGGAGGGGATTTATGTAATATTTGCTGCAAACATTAGACTTCATTGTACCTATACTTAACATATTTTTTGTTTACAGGTACACTACCAATGAATCCTGAAACAGATTCTAAATCATTTGAGTTGGCCAAGTCTGTTCACTGGATAGTAAACGATGGATGTCTAACCCAAGTTGGAAACAACTCCAAACGACAGCGGATCCGCATTGAACAGGTGGGCAAGAATCAATCATTTCCGCCATATATATATATTGCAGTCCTTCCAACTGAAGGTCGGCTGCTCCTGAAATTAACACACTTTCGTCGTCAAGCTTTTTTCACCAATTGCACCTTATTTTGAAAACTCATTACCGAAGCTAAGCAACACTGCTCTGGGTCAGGTATTGGATGGGTGACCATCATACACATGACCAGTTCTGTTCGGGAGAGAGGTTGGAGGGATGAAAGTTAGTACAGCAACTTCACTCGCCTTGCTTATCAGCCTCTCGACAGCATGGATTTGTAGAGGAATCCTGCTGTTCGAGTTGAACCTCCCTTCGGAAGGGACGTTAAGCTGGTGGTCCCCTTGGTGCTTTTCGACAGGAGTAGGCTACGTGCCGGCACCGGGTTTCCCCTCCTCCCTTCTAGGCTAGGTTAGGTTCATCATCATCCTCATCATCATCCACTCATTCACCGACGCCATTAGACCAGTGCCGCATGGCCATAATTAACACACTTTCGTCGTCAAGCTTTTCTCACCAATTGCACCTTATTTTGAAAACTCATTACTGCATTTTGGTGGATGAGTTTCTTTACTGTAGGATTTTTTCTTTATTCTATTGATTGTTTTATTGTTGTGAAAGTAAGACTCACAAGTCTGCCAGTGTTTTTATTAAATAACAGCATTAATTATCAATTGATGCTTGGTTTGGTTCCAAGTTAATAATGGGTAACTGCTAACTGATGCCAACTGTCAAGTTTGTTGTGGTGAAGAAGGAAAGGAAAATTGCTGTCTCAAATAGTTGTTGAAAAATAGCTAGAATTTTTGATAATTTTAACGTTTTGACAAATTTCTTGTCATTGCTAGAGATATTGTCATCTCAAATTGTCAGAGATATTGTCATCTCAAATTGTCAGAGATATTTTCATCTGAAATTGTCAGAGATATTGTCATCTCAAAATGTCAGAGATATTGTCATCTCAAAATGTCAGAGATATTGTCATCTCAAAATGTTAGAGATATTGTCATCTCAAAATGTCAGAGATATTGTCATCTCAAAATGTTAGAGATATTGTCATCTCAAAATGTCAGAGATATTGTCTTCTCAAAATGTCAGAGATATTGACATCTCAAAATGTCAGAGATATTGTCATCTCAAAATGATAGAGATATTGTCATCTCAAAATGTCAGAGATATTGTCATCTCAAAATGTCAGAGATATTGGCATCTCAAAATGTCAGAGATATTGTCATCTCAAAATGTCAGAGATATCTCAATATGGATTAAAACTCTAACAATAACAAAGAAAACGTGCCAAAACGTTAAAACGATCAAAAACTTCAGAAATTTCTCGATAAGTGCTCCACACAATTGTAATGTTCTTTTCCGTAAGTTGCGCTCTCTCTCACTTCCCTCCTCCACCACAACAAAAATCCAGCCTCTTGGCACCCTTTCAATGTTATTATTGTTAAGAAGCTCTTGGCCCAAACCCAAAGTGCCTCTACCAAATGTCAATTTGATTAGCCTATGGGTTTTTTTTATTAATTTTTTCCTTAATTTAATGTGATATCTAAAAGAACGAACAAACCAGATGTTACATAGGCATGCATAGGACATAAAATGGGTCTTGCAGTTACCTATGGGCAAGTTGCGGGGAAGAGCAGATGTTATAATCCGTTCATTACGAGAATACACTGTTCAGACATTGTTGTCACTGTTAAGACATTGTTGCAACTGTTCAGGCATTGTTGTCACTGTTCAGACATTGTTGTCACTGTTCAGGCATTGTTGTCACTGTTCAGATCGTCCCCCCAGATGTTCATTATTTTCCTTTTGCTCTTAAGCCTTGCCAAAATGTTTTGTTTGAGAAATTTTAAGATTTAACAATCTTGTGAATTATTTTGCAGATTTGCTACGCATTATAAAATCTTACTGCCGAAATCATAACTGTAAATTCATTCATGAGTTGGTAGCAATGCCGGGGGGAATCCTTGTAATGATATCATCTCGCACAAAATAGACTGTATTAATGATGGTTTTTAGACTCATGTCTACTTGATTTATCCTTAGCACTAGTTTTAACAAAAACTATTTGAAATGGGTTTTGAATGCTAAGTAAAGGACAACTAAATTTCCAAGTAAGTTGTCCTTTACTAAGCATTCAAAACCCATTTCAAATAGTTTTTCTTAAGACTGTACTTTGTCTCATAGATAATATTTATTTAAATATACATATATTTTTGTATCACTATATCTCTATCAAATCTCTTAATTGTGTGTTAAGCCAGTAGTTATACACATGACCAGTTCTGCAAGGGAGAGAGGTTGGAGGGATGAAAGTTAGTACAGCAACTTCATTCGTCTTGCTCATCAACCTCTCGACAGCAAGGATTTGTGGAGGAATCGTGTTGTTCGAGTTGTACCGTCCTTCGGAAGGGACGTTAAGCCGGTGGTCCCCTTGGTGCTCTTCGACAGGAGTAGGCTACGTACCGGCACCGGGTTTCCCCTCCTCCCTTCTAGGCTAGGTTAGGTTCATCATCACCCTCATCATCATCCACTCATTCACCGACGTCATTAGACCAGTGCCGCAGGGCCAGATGTCAAAACAGTGCGTCGTTAAACACCACAAATAATAATAATAATAATTTACTCATGAACTTGTAAAATTGCAATTCACCTAAGGAAAGTGAAGACTGAAAGACTGATTGTCAATTAATCTGCATCTATAGTAGAGCTAGTTTGTAGTGGAGCTGTTTGTCACCAACATTTTTATGCCCCGTTAATTGTAAACACATCTAAAGGGATTTGGGAAGTGAAGCCTAACAGCTGATGAAGCTGATGAAGCTGATGAAGCTGATGAGCCGTTTCCTCTCCAGAAACAAGTGTAACAATGCAAATTGCTTTTTAGAAATTGTAAATGATTTGTTGCCCCACCCATGTGATATGTAATCAGATGCAGGTTATCTATTCTTGAAAAGTGAACACGTTCACTCATGTTTAAAACTGTTCCAAGTGTTAACATTAGTAAATATTTATGACATTCCAAACCTTTTTTATTGTGAAATGTGTGCTTTCAATTTTAAAACAAGGACAATTTATTGTGTACTTGTATTAAATTTTTTTTTTGTTAAATGAGCTTAGAGCCAAGTTAATTCCTGTGTTGAAAGTTTCTAGCATATATTGCTAAAGTGCAGCATTTTTGAGAGTGTAAACTCAATAGCTCAAGAATAATGTACTTGATGATGTATTATGTAATTGTATTATTGCTAAAAATGTAAGTTTTATCAATCAAGTCTATAATTCGTTCAGCTTTTGTAGAGGAATAGATCTGCTTGTGTACGAACTCGAGAATACGAGGCATGAGGAAAAAGTGTCGAAAATAACATGTAACAACACAGTAGACAAAAAGGCAAGGGATTCTTAAACTCAAGAAATTCCTCTCGAGGTTAAATGCAGCATAGACTCGGTTATTTTTTATTTTAATCATTTTATCTAAAGAGAACAGACTTGATTATTATTTGTTTTTTGAACAGAGACCTCGACGCTTAGACCCAAAAAACAACAAATTAAAAAATAGGCCGCACCACCGCATGAAAAGTTCTCGAGTCATGGTTCCTAGCGCTGGTTACACCCCATACTACGCTATCCCTAAACCCCTCAATGTAAGTTTTAACCATCGGTTATAAATAACCAACCACGTGAGTAATTTTTTTCTTTGTTCCACAAATCTATTGATACAGATATTCCTTGCTATGTTCAGAGTGTTTCTGCACAACTTGGCTAAAGTGTTCCTTATTCCTGATGCTAAAAAGAGATGGAGTCTTGTTTACTTCCAATGGCTACATTTTGCCGCTGCGTATTGTTCCTGGTTTTCGCACCAGCACCTAACCAAACCTAACCTAACCTAAACTACACTTTGCTCTATACATGGATGGACTATCTTTATTAGATCTGTGCGTATGCTGAAAGCTTTGTTCAAGAGGAACCAGATATGTTTAATTTTATCTCAGTTGAATTTATGTCAAAACACTTATAAGATTTATAAGATTTAGGACTTTTTATGTGTACTTGTGTACTTGCCTACAGCAAAATACTTTGAAATTGATCTAAAAAACTGGTAAGGAACTTTTTTCAACCAGGCTCCAGGTAAAATTATATTGCACTTGCTTTTGCTGTATGGCTGATTATGCAAGGGATAAATTGTTCAGACATGTATTCAGAATCACATTTTGCCTGCATTTATTGTTATTATTTATTGTTGTTATTATTATAATTATTATTTTTATTAATTTTATTATTAAAAGTTTGATTCCAGTTTAAAGTAATTTAAACTAGATAAATATTGTAAGTATCAGCAGGCAAAATGAAGTAGCAGCTGGAATTTATTATTGTTAGAGTTTATACAAGTAACTCATGCTATTGCTGCCTAGAAACACTGTCTCCAGGATGTCTAACTTCAGTTCTGTTTGCCAGCTCTACTTGAGTGTTATTCTTGTCATATGTAGAGTAAACGGTCTAAACTCACTAGAAGATAATGCCATCGAAATGTTAAATCATTGCTTCTCAACTATTTGTGCAAAACAACACTCAACTGTACTTTACATTTTTTCTTTATTTACTATTTCCATTGTAGCTTTGAGAAATGTAGCATTTGTAGTGTTCCATTATGAGATAAGCCAAGTTAAGTGGCCCACCATCTTGATATACATCTTGACCAATGTTAACCATTAGGGAAATATATATACATGTCCTCCATTTGTGAAATCTGATTGAAATTGCAAACTCTTGCAATGCACAGGTTATTTAATTATTATGAACACTATTACCCTCTCAAAAATTGATGCTCAAATAGGGAGGTAGTGTTTCTAATACCCGCACATTATAAGCGTTTGCAGTTTCAATCAGATTTGACATATTTGATTCAACAATGATTGTGACATGATATAGCGTCACTAGAATCAGAGTGACTGTGAGTATTCACAGCCTCTTGGTTCTATTCCTTGGAGAAATACACTAAAATCCTCTCAAAAATTATGTGTCCAAGTAGCTCAATTGGTTAGAGCAACACCTGCGACAGGTGGAGATCGGGGTCCAAGTAGCTCAATTGGTTAGAGCAACACCTGCGACAGGTGGAGATCGGGGTCCAAGTAGCTCAATTGGTTAGAGCAACACCCGTGACAGGTGGAGATCGGGGTCCAAGTAGCTCAATTGGTTAGAGCAACACCCGCAACAGGTGGAGATCGGGGTTTGTGTCCCCGTTGGGCATCAATTTCTGAGAGGGTAGAAGTGTTCCTAGTAATAAAATGTCCTTCATTCAATCTGATCTACTCAAAATGGAAAAAAGTTGAGTTCCTGGTATTTCCTTATTGTTAATGATGGTTATCCATTTTCAGAATGACAGTGATGATGATGATGTGCAGGGAGTTCCCCCTGCGAATGATATCTACCGTCAGCGACAGCAAAAACGGGTAAAGTAAAGAAAAAGGATGTTTGAAACAATGTTTTTTTTTATCTTGTAACACAAGAGCCAGTCTGTCAGTGTATTGTTGTACAATCGGAAATGCCGATTATCTGGCTACAAAACCTTTTTGGAAGACAAATGTTTAATTCATTGTACTTTTTTGCTTAATGTATCTGTATTGATTTTTGTCTGAAATAAGGCAAGGCAGTTTAATTTTGTATGGCATATCTGGATAATTGATTTGTTTATACATTTTGAGAATGTGTTGACCCCAGTTATCTATTCTCTTCTTATTGATTGTAAGACATACTGTAAAACATGTTTACTTGGTTGAAATAACTAAAACTGGTTTTAAGTCCATTATATTCTTGCAACCACAGAGTTACCAAGATGATCTGTTAGGAACTCATTTTACCATCCACTGCTGAGAGCTGTGAAGTTTTCTATTGAGAAAAGGGAGATCTTATCTCATCTTGTATGACAATAATTCCTAGTGACTGCTTGATACAATAGTCTGACCAAAAAGCATGCAAAATTCATAGATTTTGTCTTATTTCTAAGTACTATTATTTTTTATGCTATATATTTAATGATCGTCATTATTCATATTGAAAAACATATCTTACAAGACGTTTAAGGACTTTTCCAAATCTTAAAATGGATTGCACAGTGTTGAAAATGTAGTTTAGTAAAGAATAATTTAAGGGAAGCTTCATGTGAATGCTTTGTTTCCAAGCTTGACAGTAAAGAGGAGGGATGAGGAGCCGTCCAGGTTGCTTTGTCAGAAACACAAGTTAGCTATCACAAGTTAGCTAGGCACAAATATGCCATGCTCCTTTGCAATTCACAATTAATAACTCTAATCAAGTGATGGAGGCAAAGCAGGAAGAAGAGAAAGCGAGAGTAACTTACCGGAGAAGAAAATTGGCGTCGTGTGGCCGACAAATTGATAGAAATCACAAGAATTTAGAAATTTTGGGCATATTGCATCTGTCGTTGTTAGAAAATCAATTAAATTATTTGCATGCTATTTTCAATTTGGAAATGTCCTTTAAACTTGCATTTTAGTCACTTACTCAGAGAAATAGTGAAAGTCTTTCAGTTGAATACAAAATGAAAAAGTAAATTTCTTTACTTGTTTATTGTCATGAAAGTTCCATGGGCGACATGTAAGCTTCGTAACATATTATATATTGTTACAGTCAATAGCTATCATAGCTTGATATTATTTCAGTAGATTGCCATGTAACTTATCACCCCGTAACCCCGTAACAGAAACAATTACAGTATGAAAACTATTGTATGTCTTATACTTCTTCTCATGTTTAAATCTAACTTTTGTTTTTATGTATTTGATATGTACTAAATTTCATGTAAAATTATATTTCTTGCTTATTTTCTTGATTCCTAAACCAAAAAAGAAGAATTAATTTGTGTCTCCTTGTGCTTCCCTCCTATTCAAGGGTTCGATGGGTTTCATAATCTAACACGTAATGTAACACATAATGGCTGTTACTATAATAATTCCGTGGTTATTGATACTTACCTCTTGCAGCGTCAGGAATTGGATTGTCTGGTTGGTCAGAGCGTTCTTTTTGTAGCAACATTTGTAACTGTAATCCATACTCATCGCTTGTCCCTCGTTAACTCACTTCACTTATTAACACTTGAAGCCCAATTAAAGACTACAAAATCATATCAAGCATTTGAGTGTCATTGGGAAGGATAATTCTGACGTTTTGGTAAGGGGCAAAAGGATCGAAAGCAGGCCAACAAGGATAAATTATAACATCAATGTTATTGATGTTTACATATATTCTCCACACAGTGCACGTTATGCCATATCACCGTTTGAAATCTTTTTATCGTGCGATAAGTTGCAAATGTTAGTAAGTAACAAAGAAGTGAAAATGATGTATTTCCTCCAACTTCATGTCGACATGCATGAAAGCTAAATGTGCCTGTAAGGAAGTGAAACTTATTACCTTAAAGTTGTGCATCTTTTATTCAGATACTTTCTATGACAACTAAAAGCCTAAAATTCGAACCAATGTGAATACAATAAAATAAATATATTAAATTTAACACATATTAACACTAATATCTCATACTCGTTCCAATTCAACTCGTACAGGGTAGTACAGGCTAGTACAGGCTAGTACAGGGTAGTACAAGCTAGTAAAGGGTAGTACAGGGTAGTACAAGCTAGTAAAGGGTAGTACAGGGTAGTACAAGCTAGTACATGGTAGTAAAGGGTAGTACAAGCTAGTACAAGCTAGTACAGGGTAGTACAAGCTAGTACAAGCTAGTACAAGCTAGTACATGGTAGTAAAGGGTAGTACAAGCTAGTACAAGCTAGTACAAGCTAGTACATGGTAGTAAAGGGTAGTAAAAGCTAGTACAAGCTAGTACAGGGTAGTACAAGCTAGTACAAGCTAGTACAGGGTAGTACAAGCTAGTACAAGCTAGTACAGGGTAGTACAAGCTAGTACAGGGTAGTACAAGCTAGTACAAGCTAGTACAGGGTAGTACAAGCTAGTACAGGGTAGTACAAGCTAGTACAAGCTAGTACAAGCTAGTACAAGCTAGTACAGGGTAGTACAAGCTAGTACAAGCTAGTACAGGGTAGTACAAGCTAGTACAGGGTAGTACAAGCTAGTACAAGCTAGTACAGGGTAGTACAAGCTAGTACATGGTAGTAAAGGGTAGTACAAGCTAGTACAAGCTAGTACAGGGTAGTACAAGCTAGTACAGGGTAGTACAAGCTAGTACAAGCTAGTACAGGGTAGTACAAGCTAGTACAGGGTAGTACAGGGTAGTACAGGGTAGTACAAGCTAGTACAGGGTAGTACAGGGTAGTACATGCTAGTACAGGCTAGTACAGGGTAGTACAAGCTAGTACAAGCTAGTACAGGGTAGTACAGGGTAGAACAGGGTAGTACAGGGTAGTACAAGATAGTACAGGGTAGAACAGGGTAGTACAGGGTAGTACAGGGTAGTACAAGATAGTACAGGGTAGTACAAGCTAGTACAGGGTAGAACAGGGAAGTACAAGCTAGTACAGGGTAGTACAAGCTAGTACAGGGTAGTACAGGGTAGTACAGGGTAGTACAAGCTAGTACAGGGTAGTACAGGGTAGTACAGGGTAGTACAAGCTAGTACAGGGTAGTACAGGGTAGTACAAGCTAGTACAGGGTAGTACAGGGTAGTACAAGCTAGTACAAGCTAGTACAGGGTAGTACAGGGTAGTACAGGGTAGTACAAGCTAGTACAGGGTAGTACAGGGTAGTACAGGGTAGTACAGGGTAGTACAGGGTAGTACAAGATAGGACAGGGTAGTACAGGGTAGTACAAGCTAGTACAGGGTAGTACAAGCTAGTACAAGGTAGTACAGGGTAGTACAGGGTAGTACAGGGTAGTACAAGATAGTACAGGGTAGTACAGGGTAGTACAAGCTAGTACAAGCTAGTACAGGGTAGTACAAGCTAGTACAGGGTAGTACAAGCTAGTACAAGCTAGTACAGGGTAGTACAAGCTAGTACAGGGTAGTACAAGTTAGTACAAGCTAGTACAGGGTAGTACAGGGTAGTACAAGCTAGTACAAGCTAGTACAAGCTAGTACAGGGTAGTTCAAGCTAGTACAAGTTAGTACAGGGTAGTTCAAGCTAGTACAAGCTAGTACAAGCTAGTACAAGCTAGTACAAGTTAGTTCAAGCTAGTACAGGGTAGTACAGGGTAGTACAAGCTAGTACAATCTAGTACAAGGTAGTACAAGCTAGTACAAGCTAGTACAAGCTAGTACAAGCTAGTACAGGGTAGTACAAGCTAGTACAGGGTAGTACAAGCTAGTACAGGGTAGTACAAGCTAGTACAAGCTAGTACAAGCTAGTACAAGCTTGTACAAGCTAGTACAAGCTAGTACAAGCTAGTACAGGGTAGTACAAGCTAGTACAAGCTAGTACAAGCTAGTACAAGCTAGTACAAGTTAGTGCAGGGTAGTTCAACCTAGGGCACGTCAGTTAGTACGATCTAATGCAAGTTGCCCTTGCATGATATAATCATAGTGAGATAGTTAAGTGTGTGGAATTATGAAGCAAAGAAGAAGGCGGTGAAGAATTCGATGATACTGTTAAACCAGTTTTGGATTAACACGCTTGTACAAACTTTCCAGATGACGAACAAGAAGAAGGAGGTTCTTGTTACTTTGTCCAGCCAATACATCCTGTAAATTAAATTGAACATATTGGCATGTTTTCTCACAAACATTTAATTGCTGATGCTTGAGTCCAAGTTAAAAAGTGATTAAATAAACACCTCCCATCTTTACCTATTGAAGTGAATTTTTGCCTGTGGCAAAGTGGAAACATCCTCGTTGAGTAAATAAACCCTGGCTCCGGAAAAGCTATCCCGGAGGTACTGGCGAATTTCAATATCAGTAAAGTCGAACTCCCAGCTTTCCCTGTCTTCAGAAAACATCTGACAAGCAAAAGAAGAATGTAAACCAATGTCCTATACAAAAATGAAACGAAGCAACTTTGGTTAAAACTTAATACTTACCATACCATCCAATGCCATAAACTTGTGATTAAGAAATTTCCACTCATGATGCAAGAAATACGTCAGGGCAATATTAGCGATGAAGATCCTACGTTGCAATCTCACCAACCTGTGGTCAAAACCATCATCAATTTATCCAATTATTAGCAATTATTTTTTGAAAATTCCTGTCGAATGTTTATTAAAACGTACTCACATCGGTTTCTTGTCGAGCATGTAAAGAAGGCCGTCCACGAAAAGAGCGGGCAAGATGTGAAACAGCATGACCTTGATATAAAACGGTATGAACGTAGGAGAAGTATCTCCGCCAGGCATCCACAAAATATCATTTAGTGGTGCCTCGTGCGCAAGACTGTAACCTTGTTTGTTTATCTCTGCAATCGACAGAGACTTTACATTGCTTGATGCACAGTTGTAGATTGGTAACTCAATTGTACAACTGAAATAAAGAGACAATTCACAAGATCAATGCAAGTTTCAATCAGTTATATGCTTTCATCATGGTTTTATCAGTCTTTTAATAACAGAAGAGTTTTGTTTTCAATATTTACAGGAAATTTAAATTGGGAAGTGGGCAAAAAGGCTGGATAATTGTGATGGGAAGAAGAAAGGAAGAGAGAGGAGGGGTCTGCTTACTGGAAACTTGAAAATGCGTAACATTTCTGTTTTTTGCTTTATTTCCAGAAATATCTTTAAGTAATAAAGGCAAGCTGAAATGTTAAATGTTAAGTTTATCACACAACACAAATTAAATTTAGATTTTCCAGTAAGTTGTTCCTTCTTTCTTTCTTCTTCTTTCACCAATTATATGTTGTTTTTTTTTGGCAGTGAATTGTAGTAAAGTATTATGATTTAATAAAAGCAGATATCGGATATAAAAGTAAAAACTTTTAAGTAATTGATATTTTTGGCGTTTATTTTTGTATCAGTTTGCGTTTATTAATGAATTAATGTAACACGTTACAAAGTATTAAACGATGTATTTTGGAGTAAACTTACCCCCGTCTCCCCTTGTCCCAAGCTGCAATGACCATTGACTTGATTGCTACGTCAACGGCCATGTAATCGGCAGTGTTGTCAGGATCTGCGTAGATTGTGCGCAAAATACCTTTCCCGCCGGCAACCATTAAGCCCACGGGTCCATTAAAATTGTCCATCCAGCCTGGCATGGGCTCTTTTCGAGACGATATTACTGGGAACACACCATAGTTGAACATGCTTTAAATACCCTTTCCTTAACTTTGGTATCAAAGCTTCTTTGAGATCATTTGATACATCTCTGAAAATTTGAAAGATAATTCTGCTCTGTTTCTATGTTAGTTTGATAAAAATGTGTGGTTTTATTGCAAAACTTGTCCTGGAAAATACTGTTCTTGATATTGAAGTTGATGTTACTTTTATTTATTTGTGGTTTGCTTTGTGAATATTTGTCACATTTTGGTGACACCATTCCTTTCTCTTGTCTTGTGCCCCCTTTTGTCTGTTTAGTTTTTTCTTTTGAAAAGATAGGAAATCCTTCTAGATTTGCCCCAATCCCTTCCACGAATATAAAAGTGATTTGTTTGTATAAATGTGATACCCACTTGAAATAGGTAGTTGAGAAACTTAATCTCCAAACTAATATCAATCAACTGAATTAACTCATCCAACTGACTACCATCTCTGGTAGGTGCATTACCGATGGATGGCCGAAATATGATTGCAGGAACTTTGTTCTTGAACGAATCAACTACGTGCTCGCCTAATGCTTTGGTGAAGGTGTATGTGTTCGGGCGAATTCCCAAAATTCTGCAAAAAGAAAAGAATTATACAATTTTTGACTTGCTTTTTAAAGTTCTTGCTAGATATTAGATTATATCTAGGTTATTCAGGAGATAGTTTTCCTCCTGTCAGTTTCTTTTTAAGATGGAGATGGTGTTGGAAATCCTGGGTTGTCAATATTTCTTAGCCAAATTGTTCATAGAAACCGTTGTGGTTTTGTTGGTTTTAGAACCATTTTTGTGCGGCAAAAAAAATGTGCAATGCGGTGTCACTTTTTTTGGAATTATAATCACTGAACACCGATTCCCATGTTAGATTTGAATTGTATCGTACTTAGGGGTGAGCAAATCAAGTGTGTGTTCATCAATTGTTTCTGCTGCAGTTATCATGTTGGTCCAGTTAGCTGGTGCAGGGTAAAGTAGCTCATCAATGACTTTGCGGTCAGTGTTGCAGTATGTAGTAGATACATGAAGTACCACTCGTAGCTGTGTCATCTGCGACGCCAAGTTGAACACCTCTCTTGTGCCTCGCACATTCATCAAAATTGCGCTTTTTATTGGGTCGTCAAACCTGCCAATAATCAATAAAAAAGTCATTTAGAGAGGTTTATCAATCTTCAAGTTGTTTTTTAGCAATGTAATTATCTAAACACCATAAATCTCAATAATGAAGCATAGTTCAGAAACATAATTTTTTTGTCCCATGGCGTAGATGGTTGTGCTGCCTAGAATCGGATCTCATTTCCTAGTTGGTCGTATTTTCCAATTTCTTTAATAAATGAACCTATCCTTCTTATATTATATTTGGGTTTTGCTTCTTTTTCATCACGAAAGAAAATGGTTCTTACTTGACAGTGGCTGCAACGTGGAAAATAATGGACACTTTTTCCACAAGCGTTTCAGTGTCTTTTGCGCTCAGTCCCAAGCCGAGTTTCATCATATCCCCTTCAAGGGGAACCATCTTCTTAAATGCTTCTGGTTGTTCATTGTTGAGCCGCTCAAATAGCTAACATGCAATTGATTCCAGATTAGGCATTTGCATAGGTAAACATTGTCGAACTTTGGTCGGCCATGCACCAGATGTATCATTATTCTTTGAACTGATTTACAGAACCCAAAAGTTTCTTTTCTAGTGCCAGTTTCCACCAGTGCCCAGAAATAAGTTCTTTGGTGCCAGGGCTAGAAAATTCCAAAATCTTGGTTACATGGATTAGTGCTTGCATAACTTTTTAAATCTAAAAAAACTCACTGGCAAATTGAAGATTCCTTGTAGCCTTTCAATCGGAGACTTTCCTTTTTTGGGTCGTAGTATTATGTAGATATTTTGTATATCTGGGCAGGAACGTAGTAGTTTCTCAACCAACACTTTTCCCATGAAGCCAGTCCCTCCGGTGATAAACACTGATCGACCCCGAAAGAACTCCGGGATCCTTTGATTTTGAGTATCTTGGGTTGGATCCATCTTGTCATCAAATAGCAAGTCGTTACTTCTCAACTAAGATTAGCAAACAACAGGATGTGTAAATGTACTCAAAGTGCAGGCTTTATGAGAGAATGTGGTGATTGGGAATTGTATTACACCAGGAGGCAAAGGAAAAAACTAAAATTGATTTACATTACGAATACTGGTTGTTCTTACCTTTTAGTATCCTAGGAGATGGCAAACTAATGAGAAACTGAATGTCACTAACTTCAGTTTGTTTAAGGAGTGATACATTTTGGTGTGAATATGACTGTTTACTGTTCTCGGACTTCCGCTAAATGTGGGAAAATATTTAAATTTTCCTTTGTTGCTGACCTGTAATGAACTTTCAAAATTAATTTAGTATTCAACGAGTATGATGCAGGGTTTTTGTGGACAGTTCTATTCATTTACACGTGACGTTCCAGCTTTAGTATAATTTAATGCGATTGAAAATTGGAAGATAAAAATACGTTTCAAGGAATCTGTACCTTGGTAGGCGTATAGGCAAATTAACGTACTGAAAGCAACGCATGTAACCTACATCTAGGAGTATAATAGGAGCTATTCAACGGTAAACACCACATACACGTGTTAAAACACGTGATTACCACATCATTTTGTGCTAGTGAGTATTCTCTTATGAAAACTGCTCATGAATGGAAACAATGGATGGATTCAAATTTATCTGAGTGTCGGATGATTTTCGCGGTCACTGGGCAAGCACGGCGCAGCAGCCAGATTCTTTCGCCCAGTGTTATGTGACCTTGCTGTTGTTTAGAGGTTAAACGCGTGTTGTGCTGCCCCGTTACAGTATTTTCGTGCAAAAAGCGGTATAAACAGAGGTAAATCTATAGAAAGAATTGATCTAATAACGCCATAGAAACATTTCAATAGTCGCTTTCTTTGATTACTCCGTAAAAACCACATAAAAAATGTGTATTTAATTTTTCTCATTATGCCATCAGTTTGGCACATAGCTCAATTTTATCATTTAATATTATGACATAAAATATATTTTTATCAAAGTCATATCTCCATCACATAAAGTATGTGGATTAAAGCTATCAGTGACACGTGCACACTAAGAAAATATAATCTTTTGCTATTTGACTGGCTTGGTTTGTATCATCTTATTCATGGTTTGATTGCATGGGGAAGTAGTGGAAGGCCTTGTAATTTTCCATCCTTTTGCATTGAGGCCTAAAAATACACTCTTTCTTGGCTGTAGTCAGTTAGCTAACCATAATAACATTACACAAGTTACTAGTCTCAGTGCCTCTCTTATTGTCGTTGTGTTGAGTTCCACAAATAAGTTACTGTAAGTACAGTGCTGTGTCAGTTGTCTTAAAGGCTTGTTAAACTTCTATTAAAAGAGCTCAGTCTTGTTTCCGTAGAAATAAATTTAGCCTTCCTTCTTAGTTTCATGGAGTATTGAAACATTCGGCATTCAGTGCACGATCGCAACTAAATGCTTCCATTAAAAATGTAAAAATATTGAAACACATAGCTCATTGACATATTGATGATCAGTGTAGAGCCCTAAATCATTTAAACATGCAGGTTCCTATTGCCATTAGTAACTAAATAGGTAAACACGATGCTAGAACAACCAGATACAACTACCCAGTGGAATCCAATATTGCATAGTATAAACCTAGTATCAGTGGTCTGAGTGTAGGCAAGCAATTACCGAGCTTTTAAATTTATCATTTGATTCCACCCAACTTCGTCAATTTTGCTGCAAGAATTGTAGAATTGCTGCATCAACACTACAAGAATTGAGTTGACTCTTACATAATTATAGTAAAACATTACTATCTTATCTCCATTTTTTAGCACACATGACCTTGCTAGGAATTTGTTACGCTGTTGATGCACTCAAGTTATTATTAAAAGTCTGAACTTGGAAAGGAACCAATATTAGCAGTATATATATATATATAATATATATATATTTACATAATGAAGGTCTAGTGAGAAATGAAGGCTTTCTTATTTTCTTTTTCTTCTTGTTCTCTGTGTAAATGAAACCGCTTTTAAGAAGCTCCAATTGATTCGGTTACCACATTCTCGATACTTATCAAATCCATTTATAGGCTGTTTGTATACTGACGCCATTGCGTATTCTGCTAAATGTCTCCAGAATGCACATCATCACATGCACCACTTAAACTAAATTAGCTAAAACAAACTATTTCATGTAGCACAAATGCACTAGCCACGCTTGCACTGTCTAAACTCCATCATTGATGTTAGCATACCATTTTATAGCTGCGGTTCTTTAAGTCTGTTTCTGTGTTTCCGTCTCTTTAATCTAAGTTTCTAAATCTATTTCTCTGATTTCAGTGGCAAGATGTCAAGAGACAGAGCCATGCGGCGGTTCTACCGCGTTGAATCTCAGAACGAGTTGGCTGGATTCATGGATAAAGGAACGGCTGCTATCACAGAGAATCGATGGTGTTTTGAAGCTGCATGGGAGGTGGCCAACAAAGGTCAGAGCTACAGGCATAACAGGAGTAGCTCATGGGCGGAGTCTTTAGTCCCATCCTACGTCTTATCCCAACCAAATTAACATTTATAAATGGAAGCCACGGAATCATGTATTAGACTCACATTTTTTGCTTTAAATAAATGAAAACATTTTAACCTAAAATAAAATTTTAGTAAAACGGAAAAATGTATCTATTGTGCTGAAAAGCCTAATTTTTCCTTTTTATTTTTGTGCTTATTTTCTAATAGTTTTGATAATTTTTTTTTGCCAAAGTATACTGTGGAAGCTGACCAACAGCCACTAAACAACTTATAATCGCAGCTGACCAGCTGCTATATTTCTGCTCTTTTATTAGGTAGTTAGTGATACTAATCTCTGAGTTGTGTAAATACACATAACCCAAGCTGCCGTTAGTGGAGGTGGAACAGGCTACACTTCTTGAAATTGATATTAAAGTTTAGGTGTAGGGTAAACTTGGAAAGAAAACGCTAACGGTAAAGTTTCTGCACAAAAGATAGCCGGGATAATGGAGGGTGTCGGAAAACACCGTTGAGTGGAGTCACAGTCATACAAGATTTTATATCTTTATTTCGTACAAATTACTCACATTTCAGATTGGTTTACACTCAAATTACACTCAAAAATTGATAAACATTCAAAGATAATTTGAGTGTTAATTATTTAATTGTAGAGGTTTGTTAAAAAGGACAGCAGCAAGCAAACACGTTGTTTAAGTGGCTGCAATACTGGCTCGAAATGGGGCCACTCGCATGCAACTTGAGACAATTGCTGTTGATGAATTGCTATGTAGAGACATCGTACACATGCCAAACTTAATGTAGGTAGATGATGGCTAAAACCTCTATACAATTCCCAGCAGATGCAAAATGTAATTCTACGATAGTTTTTACCAAAGGAATCCAATCTAATAGTCCAAGATATATTGTGTGTACTGTTGCAAAAATAATCAATCATTTTGTTTTCTGATGGGTATTTTTAAGGGTGGAATTATATTTAAAGGGGGTGACTTTCCTTCCAGACAGGTATTTATCACCTTGAATATTCTTTCTAATTGATTTATTCTGTCTCTAGTCGGGGGTATCTATACGGTAATAAGGTCCAAGGCATATGTTTCTACGGAAGAATTAGGAGAGCAATACTGTCTGTTAGGACCGTATAAAGAACAACATGCTCGTACGGAAGTTGAAGAAGCTGATTTTCCTGCTTCAAATCCGCTGCAACTGGCTGTGAACAAAATGCGTGAGCAAGGCTTCAAGGTATGTTCTCAGTAACTGTAGCTCACTGGACTACTGTATCTCACTGGACTACTGTAGCTCACTTGACTACTGTAGCTCACTGGACTACTTGACTTCTTCAGTAACTGTAGCTCACTGGACTACTTGACTTCTTCAGTAACTGTAGCTCACTTGACTACTGTAGCTCACTGGACTACTGTAGCTCACTGGACTACTTTATTACTGGACTACTTTATTACTGGACTACTTGACTACTGCAAATGGTTTTATTTTGCTTGCTGCTTCAGTATAGGAAGTTAAATCTAATATTTAACCGGGCCAGTGAAAATATGTCCCCAAGTGTTGAGAATTACAGTAAAACATTCTAGACTTCAGTTAGTGGCCAGATTCTGTCTTTGAAAATACTCAAATCCAGAACAAAACAGAGATTTATTTTACAAATTTGATGCTGACTTTTTGTTTATGCTGGACTTTTCAGCAAGATTTGAGCAATCGAAGAGACGTTATATAAAAGCCATTTCTAGGGAAGACATCATTTTCTAGTAACAAATGATGTGGGTTGTTTGTTTGTGGATTTGTGGGTTTGCTTTGCACTTGGGGATTGGTTTTTTCATAGAAATAACACAAAGTGCTGAAAACAGCTGAAAATGAGTTTGATTTGTCCGATGTTTGTGTGATTTATCCTACGCTAGATTTTTACGGTGATTTTATTGAGTTTCAATGGAGAATTTCATGTATAAATTACTGAAGATACTTTTCAAATGATATCACTAAATTAAATGAAATTAGTATCTTACTAAAGTCTTTTTCTGTATGTTTATTTGTTGCCAATCCACAAAGCTCATTTGTTAAGTGATAGAGAAGTTAGGAATCCTTTTGCGTAAATCTTTTAACAAAAATCCAGTGTGAAAATGCTAAAATGTACATTCGTTGGATTATATTAAAAATCAAGTTTCCTTTCTCTGTGCTTAAATCATTTAAGTAACAGACTACAAAGTCAGTTTGCTCAAATACATTTTACATTTTGCATTTTCTACAGGTTAAGTCTGTGATTTTAGCATGGAGAACAATGATTCGTGACGGTTGATAAGGAAATTGTGAATGTCCGTTCAGATTCACACCGGAACATGGCTGGTCGATGGCAATCCTCAAGTGATTCTGTTTGACATCGGCTCGGCTGCCTGGAAGTTGGATGAGTACAAAGCAGAGATGTGGAATACGTGTAACATGGGAATCCCACATCTAGATATAGAAGCCAACGATGCCGTCATCCTGGGATATCAAGTGGCTCAGTTCATACAGGAAGTACGTCAAACTCTGTCAAACTCTGTCAAACTCTGTCAAACTCTGTCAAACTCTGTTGATATTGACCACTTGGACCTTGCTCATTGCATGGTTGCAGTTGAAAATGGCTGTAGATTGACTCATTGATTTCCTTTATTGGCTTAGATAAAAAAAAATCATTTGGAAGCCATGAATCCCGTTTGGGATCGTCAGGATAGTACATAAAAATAATATTAATAAAATACAGTTATAATGACAATGATAATAATAGTAGTAATAATGATAGTAATAATTCTGATGGTTTAGTGGTAATATTAGTGTGGTAGGAACATACCTTCAAACTATGATTCTAATGAAGTGTAGTGTAGTTTTGAAAGATTTTCAGACCTGTTTTTTAGTATCGAGTCTGTTAGTATGGCATACGCCAACAATTCAAGGCACCAGAACAAACTTTATGCTCAAAACTGCACCGTACCTTTTTCAAAACCTTTCAACATTCCCGTAAACAACCCACTGGTATTGCGCAATATTCAAGACACTAAGTGGGGACCCTGACCTGGGCTTGATGTTCCAGTTCAAAACCTTTCAACATTCCCGTAAACAACCCACTGGTATTGCGCAATATTCAAGACACTTTAAGTGGGGACCCTGACCTGGGCTTGATGTTCCAGTTCAAAACCTTTCAACATTCCCGTAAACAACCCACTGGTATTGCGCAATATTCAAGACACTTTAAGTGGGGACCCTGACCTGGGCTTGATGTTCCAGTTCAAAACGGCTGCGGAAAGTTTCTCCGACTCGCCACCGAGAATTGTGACGCACTTCCACGAGTGGCAAGCTGGCGTCGGACTGATTGCACTGCGCACACGGAAAGTGGGAGTGGCCACTGTGTTCACCACGCACGCCACTCTGCTCGGGCGCTATCTCTGCGCCGGGAACACCGACTTTTACAACAACCTTGACAAGGTCGGTAGCGCCAGTGCGATTGGACAAATTACAACAGCTTGTAATGATATTCTCATGTTATTATTTCTTTGAAAATCATGTGTTTTTTTTGTCCCTATACTTTAATCATAGTTTTCAAAAATCTTTTTGCTAAATGTGTTCAATGCTATGAGAATTGTAAGTGTATACCCCTTTAGTGAAGTTGGACTGCACTTGCCATTCAATACTTGTACTGAATTTTACCTGGATCTGGAGCGTGCTCTCTTATAAAATGTCATTGACAAATGGGGAGATAATGTGCTCTGAATGCTTTGTCTGGCAGTTTGTTGTGGATCAGGAGGCTGGTAAACGGCAGATCTACCACCGCTACTGCATGGAGCGAGCTGCTTCCCATCTTGCCCATGTTTTCACCACGGTCTCAGAGATCACCGGACTCGAAGCTGAACATCTTCTGAAGCGCAAGCCTGATATTATTACTCCTAACGGACTCAACGTCATCAAGTTCTCGGCGCTGCATGAATTCCAGAATCTGCACGCCATCTCCAAGGAGAAGATCAACGAGTTTGTTCGCGGACATTTCTATGGGTGAGCGTTGACCCTGATGTCTATCAATCTTTTGTTTGATTGAGGGCTGTTTTTATAGTCATCTTTTAGCTAATCTAAGGCTGCATTCTGATTATTAGGTACACGATACTTTGAAGTAGAATCTATGGGGTTTGCCTCAGTAGCAATATGTGACACTTAATGTGCAAAAGAGAAGGAAAAAGGGAGAGCTCAACTTACCAGAAACTTGAAAGTAGATGGCGTTGCACAGTTAATTTGAGGTTATAACGCTTTGGTTCTTGCCTTTGTCACATTACAGAGTTTTCATTGGATTTTTGTCTTGTTCTTGCCATTTATGCCATTTATTATAATTGATTAAAATATCAAACCATCTCACTAATTTTAACATGTCAGGCCAATGCTAAACACTGTGTGAAAATGTTGCAAGCAACAAGTCTTCCTCCTTGAAAACAGTCCCCCCTTCCACCCAAGTGAAAGCTAGGTTTATTATTCAATACTAGATTCTAGAAATAATTCTGTTGGACTTTTATCTAGTTGACTTGAAAGCTTCTTTTTTTTTAGGCATTTTGATTTTGACCTGGACAAGACGCTTTACTTCTTCATTGCTGGCCGATACGAGTTTGGAAATAAGGGAGCAGACGTTTTCATTGAGGCGTTGGCTAGGCTCAACCACTATTTGAAGGTAAACAGAAAGGTTGAAGCAAGCAAGTGATTTTAAAACATGGTGGGCTGGAAAAGTCCAGCCCAGTTACATGTCCTCTTATAGGCCTACGAATTGGTATAAGTCTGAAATAATGTTTTAGAAAACATTATAAGTTGTTAGTGGAAAAGTATCATTGGGGGAGGAACATGGATCTTGACAACATTATGCTGGTGATAGGAGGATATTTGGACGTAATCTTAATCATCTCCTACAATATTCGTGAGCATTTCCCTTTTAGTTCTCTATCTATGTTTTGTAACATTACATCAAGCATTTATTTTCAGTCGGCTCACCCCGATGTCACGGTGGTAGCGTTCCTGATATTTCCAGCGAAGACCAACAACTTCAACGTGGAATCATTGCGTGGTCATGCCGTTACCAAATCGCTCAGAGATACCATCTCGGAAATTCAGCAGAAGATTGGAAAACGAATGTATGAGACTTGTCTCAGGTGAGTTCTCAGATTTCAATATGCTTTCAATATGCTTTCAATATGCTTTCAATATGCTTTCAATAAGCTTTCAATATGCTTGACAAATATGCTTGACAAATATCAGTTTTCTGGAACGTGAGAATGGAGTCAAAGACAGACTCACTTGAGCAAACATTTACAGCCGATTTAAAACTGGTAATCTTTTCTAAGATGTGATGTTAATCAACGTTGGCTTTCACAGCGGGAAACTGCCTACAGCAGAGCATTTGCTTCAGAAGGAAGACACGGTTAAAATCAAGCGATGTATCTACGCCTTGCAACGTGATTCACTGCCCCCCGTCACTACTCACAATATCGTGGACGACGGCAACGACCCAGTCTTGAATTCCGTGCGCCGTTGTCGCATGTTTAACACGGTTCACGACCGAGTAAAGGTACGGCATACGATACAACTTGGAACGGCACGGGAGAGGTGTTGAGTTTAGTGAGAGCAAACAACTATCTGCTTGCGAGAAATTGTAGGTGGGATATTTTGATTGCAGGTTAGGGGAGTAGGATCACATTGTTGGTTAGGGTGACAAAGGGAACTTTTGAAGAATTAATGGGAATTTGCTGATCCACAAAGAATAGTTCAAGTTAAGTCTTGGACTGTGAGGATTATCAGCCAATCACAGATAGTGTTTGCACATTTTCAGATGTTGTTGCCGTGGTGATAACAACGTTAACCCTAAATGTATTTTTCAACGGCTTAAACACTGCTTTGTGGATCTGGCCTCAGAAGTGCTTAAGATATTTATTTCTTTGTCAGTTATCTGGTATTATCTTATCATGTGTTTGAATGCCACACAAAATTACAAACGGAAAAATAATATTTTTTACAAGGACACTAAAGGAAATGTGTGAGCTAATTTGAAAGCCAGAGTTCTCGCGACGTAACACATTATTTTCCTCCCAGATTGTTTTTCACCCGGAGTTTCTATCTTCAACAAACCCGCTGTTTGGATTGGACTACGAGGAGTTTGTCCGAGGCTGTCACTTGGGTGTTTTCCCGTCTTACTATGAGCCATGGGGCTACACTCCAGCAGAGTGTACTGTCATGGGAATACCTTCCATATCAACCAACCTCTCAGGTACATTGATTACATCTTAATCACTTGATCTTCCGACAGTTACACTTCCTCTTTCACGTCTCACAGTTGACAAGATTGTCTGTGTCTTGAAAGTTACATTTGTTGTGACCTTCAATTTTTGTAAGAAAGCATCAGAAGCCGATCACTGCTGAACTGAAATTTCACAAACGCTTTGATTCACGTTGAAATGTTTATTTTTTAGGCTTTGGATGTTTCATGCAGGAGCACATAGCAGATCCAACCAGCTATGGAATCTACGTAGTGGACCGACGATATACTTCCGTGGAAGGTAAGTAAAGTTCCTCATGTTTGCTATGGTGAAAAAAAGTATAAACAATGAACTGCAAGAGAAGAAAAAGCAAATGTAAAATTTCCTACTGGCATTGTTGATGTGTGAAAGATTTACGTGCTTATTTTTATGGCTAAAGCACTTTCCAGTAAGTAGAAGTTATTGAGCCTCACAGAACTTAAATCCCAACTTGAGACGAGCAACTATTTAATCTCGTCGTTTTAATAATTCACGTAAAGCTTTTCGTCTGTGAACCAAATGACACCTTGTGCCTCAATGAGACACGTAATCAGCAATGTTTGCGTTTACAGGAACTGTCCAGCAGTTGGCACAATACATGTATGACTTTGCTAGACTCAATCGCAGACAGAGAATCATTCAACGAAACCGAACTGAACGGCTTAGCGATCTGCTGGATTGGCGTAATCTGGGAATTGTAAGTAGTTGCTGATAAAGATGGTAGCAAATTGTTGTAGGACTTGGTGTTTATAAACTTGTTAAGGTTCATGAGATGAAGAAAGCTTTATAATGCGCAACACATGCCATCTTTTCAACGTGCATTCGATCGTAAAAGTGTCGTAAGAGTGTTTTCCTCCATAAATTCGCCGTAAAATGCGGAGATAGCTTCACCCATAAAAATGGCCACAACCATCGCCATACCCCGTCAGTTACAGATATCTAGTTATGCTTTGGAACTTGGATCGTCACAACTTGACAATACTGACCAATTCCATCTTTGCTGGTTCGTGCAGAGCTATTTCACAGTTCATTTTAAAGTCAAGAGTCTGCTTCAATCCATCATTGAGATGACTGCTTCGACTTCTTAAACGATATAAACCTTCGTAATGAGCGTCTTCTCGTTGTGTTCAGTATTACCGACAGGCTCGCATCCGTGCGCTGGTGGCAGCATTCCCGGACATGGCCGGGCTCGAAGACGAGAGGGAAATGGGCCGGTTCAACTACCCGCGGCCAATCTCAGAGCCGCCATCACCGTCATCTTCGCGTGTAACCACCCCAGCGGCTTCGTGCCACGGCAGCGACGAAGAGGATGAGGTTGACGATGAAAAGGAGGTAAGTCAGGGCCCGACTTCACCAACGCCTTCAGTAAATGAAGCTCACTTTTAGATAAATTCACACAGTGAAACTTCTCTTGTCAATTTGTTGATGCGGGTTAGAAAAATGCAGACAGGTGAGAAAAATGTGTGTATCATTTTGTATGCAACCATTGAATAGCAAGGAAAAATATCGCACAGAATTGATGAAGTGGAAGTTTCCTAAACCATTTTATGTTTTTTTTTTTTTTTCTGTTTTAGCTTCAAGAGATGAACCTGAATTTATAATACTGACAAGAGAAGAGTGACGTTCCAATGGCAGCCTCTAATATGAAATAACGATGAGATTAATTTTGTGTTCAAAACATGTTCGTTCAAGTCTGTTTGAACGTATTCCTAATAACTAAAGTCTAGCCCGTGAGAGAAGATACCAGCACAAGGACTGTCCCTGCATTGCTACAGTCTAGCCCGTGAGAGAAGATACCAGCACAAGGACTGTCCCCTGCATTGCTACAGTCTAGCCTGTGAGAGAAGATACCAGCACAAGGACTGTCCCCTGCATTGCTACAGTCTAGCCCGTGAGAGAAGATACCAGCACAAGGACTGTCCCCTGCATTGCTACAGTCTAGCAATACAGTTCCAAAAATTGTTTCAATTACTCCACAAATGAACAGAATAACTCGAAAAGAAAATATCTTCACATGACAAAAGCTTCAGAGAATGAGCATAATGGCAGATATCAGCGGAGATGATTTGTGGTGTTCTTTATGTTCTCTCATTAAACAGAGTATACTTTCATGGCTTTCCAGGATAGATATGATCTTACTTGAGTGACAGGTTGTAGTTCAGTTCAATTCTCCAGTGAATATATGTGTATGTTCCTCAAAGGACTGGAAATGCACTTTGAAATTGAAAATAATAATGATAGGGCGAATTTCAGATGTGGCAAACTGCCGGCAACTCAGCTTTTCCATTTTATGTATGCTTAATACAGAAATAGTGGTTGTCAAATTGTACCACAGTATCTAGCATGCCACTACGGTCTCCCGTACAGGACCCCGTACTGGACCATGTACAGGTTCTTGCCAAATAGTGTAAAAATATTATAATCAAAATTTAAATGGACTTAAATATCATCGTCAGAGATGGAGCCAATTGCCATATAAAGCAAAAGTTAATTACAGGGCCCTGATTTAAATAGCCTGGCCCAAAACATTTTTCTTGCAAGAACCTTAAATAAGAAACTGCACTGGTTTTCAAGCAAACAATTCAAGCTGATGGCTTATATTCTTGATATTCATTTATGAACCTGAAAAGCTCGAGTTTCAAATTTTTGCTTGAAATATGTAGACTTGTTCCAAAATGTGACTGTTAAAATGTGAAGCCTATGCTCTCCCCATGACAGGTCATTGTAAAAGGCAGCAGTGTTCAATCTTGCATGGGCAACAGAATGGGTTTAAGAAAAGAAAACTTGTTTCTTAATATACTATGTACTCAAATAAACAGCTTCTTAGATGTATTGTTACTGTTGTAACCAACAACCGTTGTTGCCATTCGATTACTGTAGAATTATCAGCCATAATGAAAATCAAATCAAGTTTTTTTTATGTTTTCATTAATTTTGTTAGATGTTTATCAAACTGTTGTTTTAAAATTTATTAAAACTGTTGTTATATTTGTAATTGTTAAATATAAATGTTTAGCTTGAGGATTAACATTGTGTTTAGTTAATAGGAGAACCAATACTATTTTTATCCACATTTGCTCTCCTGTAAGTAAATTATTAATTTCCTCAAAGATTATTTTTTTATTGGTACGCAAGTAGGTATGAGCTACTAAACGCCTAGATTCTGTGTTAAATGTTAGAAGATCATATTATTTAAGTTATGTATTGCCCTGGGATTCATCAATCAGATCCACTAGACGAAAGGAAGTGGTTCTCACACGACTAAGAATAGGGCACACGCTTTTCACCCACGCCTACCTGTTCTCTCTCGAGAAAATCCCACCTCGGTGCGACACTTGCAACGAGGTAATTACAGTTCAGCACACCCTACTGCATTGCAGCAAATTCATGAGATCGAGGAGGCGTCTCGCTCTTGAGGACAGCATCTCCAAGGTTCTCGGGGATGATCCTAAACAGATAGATAAGCTTTTTAATTTTCTTAAAGAGAATGAAATTTTAGGAATAATCTAATCAATAACCATAATATCAAAAATCTAGTCTTTAACTGTTAATCTAATCGCAAGTATTTTTAAAGAATGCGTTTAGAATTAGTATCTTACATTTTTAACTCTCAGGCGCAAAATGACCTTGCTGTTGACGCGCCTCAAAACCCCAATATAATAATAAGTTATGTATTACCATTTGAGTTGTTGAGAAAACAGACATAGAAATAGCTTCAAATGTGTTGCTAATTTTAATCAACGTGAATCTGCAAAGATCGGTTAAGAAAACAATTGAGTCCTAACTGGAAATCATCGCTAATGCTTTATCTGGAGTTGAATTTCGTTTCAGGTTGACTATTTTTGCGTGCACTGCCTATCAATGAGTTTTCTCCATCAATTTGGAGTGTAAGGTGGTGGGCCTTAATACATGGGGTCTACTGTATACCTCTCTCCTGTTTTCATTTATTGTTTTCTTGAGTTTCTACTGAAACAGCATAACTCAAGTCTGCAACTCACAGCTAATATTTTATAGCGTGCAAGGTAAGGACCTCCTTTTCACACATTTTCTGATATCGTTTCGGTGAAGTCAATTTATTAGTGGATTTTTCCCTTACCCATTAGTTTTAACATAGTTCCCTTGTTCAGTGCTGGTAGCCTAGATAAACACCAGGGTTTGGTTGGTTTCCATAGCGACCAGTTGGTGTTTCTGTAGAAGTCTGTAAATAATTAATAATATCCCTTTGTGTTGATTGAAATAGTTTTATGTGGATATCAAAAGGTAAATCCAGCACTGTTGTAGGAAGAGAAATAAATTGTTTGAAAATTCTTGCATGCACAACCAAACACCACTGCTAATATGCAATACTTTTCATAAGTGCGAATTTTTTTTTTTGAATATTCAAAAAATTTGAGAAATGCACACTGCTCGATCTACTTGGCTTAGGGTTTGTATCCACCTATACTTAGATCAAAAACGCATTTCAGTTATGGCTCGATATTTTTACTCTCACCAGAAATGGGTTACGTACGAATTTTTCTAGTAAATGCTGTCTATTACTTTTTAGTTCTTCTTGATATTTATCTGGGCTTTTTGGTAACTATGCTTAAATCTCTATTTTATTTCTAGATCAATATTTGTCTATAGACGTAGTTATTTCGTTTTGCTGCGGCGCGATGAAATCCCGTAACTATGGCCGTCATTGTTAATAGTAAAAAGTACAAAATACAATATCTAGAAGCATCTGTTTAATTATGGTAGCTAACCAGGTAACACAATACTTCACGGGCCAATATAATAATGTATGCTTTCAATAATCGACGTATTAATCAACGCATAAGAATGCAAAACTGGGTCCAACGTCTTTACCCCTTCCCCTTCCTATTTCTCACCATTCATATACGTCATTATTTGAGAAACAGCTGAGTTTTTTAAGCTTATTACATACTATTGAAATTAAATCTATCAAGCGACCTTCTGGGTCGATCGAGTGATAAGATCTTTAGACAAGTTGCTGATAAGTGAAAATTAAAAGAGGGAACGCTTCTCTTAAAAAACACATGTGATGAAATATTGACTACTAAATGGCAATTAATTCTGCCATTGGTTACCCTTATAAATGTATGATTTCATGCAGGTATCCCTCATCGTTGACCAACCTCATAAGGACTTCGATTTCTGAGAGCAATCGACTTCAAGATGGTAAAAAAAGGAAAGGGAAAAGGAAAAGGGGCGAAAGGTGGAAAAGGGAAGGCAGTGAAAACTGGAGTATTTGCCTTGACCGATGAAGAGATCCAAGAGATCGAGAGAGAAATTGCACAATTTAATTTTGAAACCGTAAAGCACACCTCTAATTTTTTGAACTTATGATTTTTTTTAGTTTGTTATTTTCATTTAATTTGCAAAGCTTTTTTTATTCTTTAGGGGTTCAGCTACGAAACACGGTTGACACCACCTCCATCCTTCAAGATACCAGTAACATTTATATTTTTCACTTCTGTTTTATATTCGTTTACATTTTTTATTTCCTTTTTTGTTTCTCTCTTTCAATTATTTTTTGTTTTAAATTTCAGAAAAGCTTGCACGAACGAGGCAAAAGGGGCCCGATAGACAAAGATGGAAAGCCAAAAGTAATGCATGGCGCCAATGTTTTGAAATATCCGCGACTAAAATATAAAATAAAACTAAATTACATTTCCATAATTATACTTGCTTTTTCTCCTCTTTGGTAATACATTATAATGGTGATTTCAGAAACGCAAGAAGCTTAACAAAAAGGAGAAGGCACGCTTAGCTGTTCACCAGGCCGAGGAGCTTAAAAAGGTTGCCGAAGATGAGAGACAGAAGTGGCAAAAGGAAGAGGCAGCTAGGCAAGAGAGGGAACTTATTATCATTGAAGAGAAAGCAAGGAAGGATCTTGATGAGCAAGCCGTACGGGATTTGCAGCTAAAAGACACCAACTTGGTTATGACTGAACTACAACTCATGATGTTCGAATTTGATCTTGAAGTCAGAGAGAAAGAAGAGGTAAGAAGATGTTGGCAGAGAACCAAACCAACCAAAAACACTTTTTTTTCTAATTGTCATTTTAAGATAGATTTTTGCCAATGTTGTTCCAAATGAAAACAAAAACGTTGGCTCTTCATTCACCAGCAATTCAGTTATTCTTTATTTTTGCAAATTAAGTACCTACTAATTTGTGTTGTTTTCTCATTAAACAGTGGAGACAATATCTTAAGTGTGATGGTCTTCCCGATCCTGCTTCGATTGCGGAGGTAAACTGCTATCTGTTCGTGTGGCAACTCGAGCTGGAAGGATGTACCATCGAGCGAGCTGTAGCTCAAACTCCTGAAGTCATCGGGGTGCGTACATGTCCACCAACTCCAATTAACGAACCATACTAACCATACTAACCATACTGACCATACTAACCATACTGACCATACTGACCATACTAACCATACTAACCATACTAACCATACTGACCATACTAACCATACTAACCATACTGACCATACTAACCATACTGACCATACTGACCATACTAACCATACTAACCATACTGACCATACTAACCATACTGACCATACTGACCATACTGACCATACTAACCATACTAACCATACTGACCATACTAACCATACTAACCATACTAACCATACTAACCATACTAACCATACTGACCATACTAACCATACTAACCATACTGACCATACTGACCATACTGACCATACTAACCATACTAACCATACTGACCATACTAACCATACTGACCATACTGACCATACTGACCATACTGACCATACTAACCATACTGACCATACTGACCATACTAACCATACTGACCATACTGACCATACTAACCATACTGACCATACTGACCATACTAACCATACTAACCATACTAACCATACTAACCATACTAACCATACTGACCATACTGACCATACTGACCATACTAACCATACTAACCATACTAACCATACTGACCATACTAACCATACTGACCATACTAACCATACTAACCATACTAACCATACTAACCATACTAACCATACTGACCATACTAACCATACTGACCATACTAACCATACTAACCATACTAACCATACTAACCATACTAACCATACTGACCATACTGACCATACTAACCATACTGACCATACTGACCATACTGACCATACTGACCATACTAACCATACTGACCATACTGACCATACTAACCATACTAACCATACTAACCATACTAACCATACTGACCATACTGACCATACTAACCATACTAACCATACTAACCATACTAACCATACTGACCATACTGACCATACTGACCATACTGACCATACTAACCATACTAACCATACTAACCATACTGACCATACTGACCATACTGACCATACTGACCATACTAACCATACTAACCATACTAACCATACTAACCATACTAACCATACTGACCATACTGACCATACTAACCATACTGACCATACTGACCATACTGACCATACTGACCATACTAACCATACTGACCATACTGACCATACTAACCATACTAACCATACTAACCATACTAACCATACTAACCATACTAACCATACTAACCATACTAACCATACTAACCATACTAACCATACTGACCATACTAACCATACTGACCATACTGACCATACTAACCATATCAACCATACTGACCATACTAACCATACTAACCATACTGACCATACTGACCATACTAACCATACTAACCATACTAACCATACTAACCATACTGACCATACTGACCATACTGACCATCCTAACCATACTAACCATACTAACCATACTAACCATACTAACCATACTAACCATACTATCCATATTAACCATCCATCGTAATAAATCACTTTTGCTGCCATCTTGTTGACCTGATACATATGTACCTTGTTTTTTTTAAATATCTATGCCTTCTTGATATCATGATGTGATTTACACTTTAGTAATTGAAGCTATGTAATCTCACGAGGCTAGCAGTCGTACTTGTCTTAGAACCACTCATTAACAACCTTATTTTCCCAACCCCAGATGAAAGATCTGCTAATGTTTTTGACTCTGCACTCTGACAAACTAAATTGTCAAACCCTCAGATTTTGAAGGTGATTTCGGAGCTGATTGACTTTCCGCTGGAAAGTCCCCCAAGTCGTATTGCAGACTGGAAGGCTGTGCGTAAGGCAGTGCGAAGAGAGCAGCAGCTGCACTTAGATGAGGCAACTTACCAACTTCTCCGGCACTTGGATGATAGTCTTGAGATGACCGACTTGAATACGCTTCGGTTTAACGTACTATCACCTCACTTTGTTTTCTACATGTGGAGTTTGATGCCGTTGCCAATTCCGGGAGAACCTCCTGAAGATAACATGGGGTGAGCTGTTAGGTTTTAACGGGTTTTAGAGTCTAACAAAGCATATATAGTCATGCATTTACAAGGTACTACAAGTTACATATTAAATAACCAGAGGCTGGAACTAATGCAAAAAATTCTAACGGTTCACAAGTGGAAATAATTGCTGATAATAATAATAATTATTATTATAATAATAAATTGTGTATTTTATTAGATTGATCACATATACATGATATTAATACGTAATGATATTTACATAATATGTACAGAAGTGTTTACAAAAGTGTGTCAGTACATTCCAAATTAGTAAATAAGCTCATTTTTTATAAATTAAATCCTGTAGGAATTCGTCAGTTGAATAAAAACATTTTTCTATTAAATATTCTTTCAACTGATTTGAGAGAGCATCAGGATTAATACTCTTCAAGTTTTTTGGTAAAACATTATAAAGTTTAAAACCTAAGGTTAGGGGGGTACTTCTTTTAAAATTTTTTACCCTTATGTCTTTTTTTCCTCTCGTGTCATGATCGTGATACATTTCGTTATATTGGTTTGTACTTCTGCTTTTGACTGTACATAATTAGAGCATGTATATAAATGTAAGGTAGACATAGAATTGAAAAACGTATGAAGAGAGGTTTGCAAAAGTCCTTGATATAAACTAAAGAGCAAGGATTACTCCTTGGTCTTGCCATGTATCTTATTGTTCGCTTTTGTAAAATGAATACGCGTTTGGCATGCGATGAGCCTCCCCATAGCAATATACCATACATTAATAGTGATTGAAAATGGGCAAAATTTATTTGTTTCACTAATTTGAAATTAACAACATTCATCATCCTTTTTATAAAATATGCTCTGGGAGCAAGCTTATTACAAACCCCTTTGATGTGTAATTTCCAATTCAGTTTAAAGTTGATGGTAACCCCTAAATATTTCGTTTCCTCCACTTCTTTTAAGCATTTTGTTTTGAGTCTCACTAAAGGAGAGAATTGCTGGTCTTGTTTGGAAGCCAAAAACCTCATAAAAATCGCTTTGTCTCTGTTGATAAATAAGCCGTTGTCAATACTCCAACGCTCTAGTTCGTTTACTGTTTTATTAGCACAGTTGCTTAGGTCATTGCTATCTGTGGTTACTAGGTTGGTTGTATCGTCCGCAAACAGTGTTAATTTCCCTTCCTGTATTTTGGTTGGTAGGTCGTTTGTAAATAATATAAATAAGAGTGGAGAGATGTTTGACCCTTGAGGCAGTCCTACTTCCAGAGTCGTCTCTTCCGATAAATGTTTTTGACCTTTGCTGGTCAGCCTTACAATTTGTCTTCTGCTAGAAAAGTAAGATTTTACCCAATTGTTAGCTACCTCTGATATGCCAAGAAGGTTTAATTTGTGGAGGAGAATTTCATGATTTATTGAATCAAACGCCTGAGAATAGTCATAGTATATCCCCATGGTAAATTTTTTTTCTAGTGCCTCTGTGAGTTCGTTGATATATCCTATTAGCGCCGATGTGGTTGATTTACCGCGTACAAACCCATGTTGGCGGTCATTTAAATTTTTTTTTTTTCAATGAACTTAAAAACCCTCCCACAGAAAGCTTTCTCGAAAATTTTCGAGAATACTGAAATTTGGGTAATTGGATGGTAATTGGCTTCATTTGTTCTGTCACACACTGGGATGTATAAGGTGGGATCACTGATGGGATACTGAAAAACCGAGAAAAGGCGGTTTCTTCTGAAACAAATTTATTGAAAATGTATTCACCATTGGAACAAGCTTGATAATTAGGTGACCAAAATGTTGAAAAGCTTAAGAAAAATGCTTTAGCAGGACTTTAACATATTCCCTATGCTAAATATGTAACTTAACTTACCTTAGCTAATATTTACCTAATTTGTCTGTCCTTTTACTAATTGACATTCTCATGCTAGCCACACATCTGAGTGTGAATTTGCTGACCTCGGTGTTAACATCCACATGCCAAAGCCTTTAGCAGACAAGTATCTGGCAATCCGAGCCATCTGGCTGAAGTACGACCACCTCAGCGATCTATGCGGGTCATTCGATCCGCCTCCCATTCCTGATGAGTACTCGGCAGGTAAGAACCCTGCCGTCCTTGTTCGAGACACTGCACAACCCTTCCTGATCTCCTTTTCCTGACCCCACCACTTCCTTCTAGACTTCTTTACCGCCACTGCTGCGGAGGTGATGCACAAAGTGGACCTAAGACTTCAATACGAGGAAAGCATCAGACAACGCAGCCTGAAACGTACAGCATGCTTGTTACCATACGGATCTCCTGGAGGACCGGTGTGGATCGTTCCTCCAATCGATCTCACGCGCTTCCTCAACGAACCTCTGTCACAATATCTGCCTCCACTCATTCCATTTGCATTATACCGTCACATTCCCACTCCTGACGAGGCTATTAGCACAGAACAAGGTAACATCGACTTGCATCCATACAAAATATTAACCTTAAAACAGGTATTTTTGATTAGGTACTGAAATATTTTGCATATTTTTTGAAGATGCCGGAGAGTTGGAGTTAAAGAAGAATCTTTTGTATCAGACTGCTCCGCACGAGCTTAATCTTCGTCGTTACATGATCTTAGGAGGTGTGTTCCACATCAACTTGCTGCTCCTTCCACCGCAACCCAAGACATTGTGCAGGAAATACGTCATGACTACCTGTGAGTATCCACCTTGCTCGTATTATCTCATTAACGCTAAGGTAATAAAAGAATACAGTTGGGCTTTATTTTTACAACTCAATACATTCTTTTCCCTGAATTCAGTTTGTACATTTTTGCTTATTAATATGTCATGTAACTGCTTGGTTTTGTGAATTCTTTTCACATGCATCTGTGTGTATGAAATGCACTCTGAGAGAAATATCAGATTTGATACAGATTTACAGATAATTTAGATATAGACAGATATCTAGAATTCGCTTGGTGCTCACAAGATTTTAGGTCTAAATCACCATTTGTTTATCAAGCGTGTTCACTGAATTTGCACGATAGACCATATTTAAGTTTTTTTTTTGTGATTTTCTTTATATTACATGTCCAATATTATTGAATTTAAGCAAGGGAACATTTTTTTGTACCCTAATAAAAGATTTTGATCAAATCATGCATCAGAAACAGAATTGACCCCAAGTGGAGTAACTGCTTTCCTCAACCGCTTCCAAAAGGTCTTCTTTGCTTCTACATCTGCCTCGTTTTTAGGCCACACTATGTACGTCTTCGTAAGCATCAAATAGTGCAGCATTTTCGGTCTCTTTGACTTGGGAATATCTTCAAGCAAGACCAGAATGAGTTCCTCTCGTTTTGTTTCCAGCAATCGATGTTGTGCCAAATGAAGTTCAAACTGACACCACTGACTTTTAACAAATGACAAAGAAACGACCAACAAAATGCAACGTGATCGATCCAAGCTAGCAATTATATTCTCCAAGATACTGATACCAACTTGGAAGTCTCGTTCGTGCAAACAAACCTTTAAGTCATTGGACTTTTCTAGGTTCGGTAGCAGATGGTCCATTACCCAGTTACGATTCACGTCCGAATAACTGACAAACACGTCGTAATTGAATATTGAATCCCCCTCTTCCTTTGTTCGACCGATAAAGCTCAATATTGCAGCATTTTTCAGCTGAAGCACAAAATATCGTATTTGCCATCGCTGCATATAAACTAAAAGCAATAAGAGACCGATTAACATTGCAGTCAAGAACGTGATTGAGATGATGACTGCTGGATCGTAAACTTTTTGTTCCCAATCGCTAGAATGCTTGTCTCTATCAGAGCAATAAGAGTCATTGGTATCAATGAAGTAGATGTATCTCGAGTCCAACGAGTCAAGGCAGCTGTAAGCGCTAGGGACGTTGAGGTTTGATATGTGAAGTGTGTGGTTTTGGAGATCGGAAATGTCAATCTGCATCATGCTCCGCAACACGCTCCGTTGCTCGGGGTCGAGTGCTTGCAGGAGGTCTGCGTTGGTGTTCAAAGTCTCTTGGATGAAATCGGTCACGTCTTTGAGGACAGAGTCGTGAAACCTCACGTTGCTTGCGAGGTGTCGCTTATGTTCTTCGATAGCTGTGGGATAGAGAGTGGAGCCGTCATCGATGTCGATGGCGATGGGCAAGAATGACTTCAGGTTGATGTCTTCGCTTGTGTAGTTGCTGTTAGACGCAAGCTGGAGGAATGATGTGATGTAACAATCGCACAGAAATGGGTTTTCAGAAAGATCCAGAACTTCCAACTTCGAGAACTCACGCAACATTGTTTCAGTTAAAAAACTAACACGGTTTCTCTTGAGATTCAAGTATGACAATTTTGTATTTTTTTCGAATACTGGTTCAGTCCATGAAAGAATTCGGTTCAGGCCAAGTTCAATAACCTCTATTTCTTTTAAACTCTGGAAAATTGTGTTGCTGATAAACTTAATATTATTGTCTGTTAAATTGAGAATTCTCAATTTGGTGAAATGTTGGAAAGGGTCGTCTTGAGGTCCCGTGTAGTTGAAATGAGACCCGCTGTAAATCTGTCTTTGGAAGTCTAGGTTGCAGTCGACCATGTGAAGATGAAGTAGATTGCCTAGTCCGACGAAAAGATCTGCACTGAACTTGCTAGCAAACTGTACGTTGCCTCCCATGTCCAGGACTTCCAGACCAGTTAGGTTTTCAAACACTCCAAAATCGATACTTTCGATCTCTGCAAGACACAAGCTCAAATTCTTAAGTTTTGCCCCAATACCATAGAAAGCAGATTTTCTTAGGTAGCTGATTTTCGAGCCTGAAAGGTCGAGCACTGTGAGGCTGGGAAGAAGTTGGAAATTCATCGACGTTGGTTCGTAAATGTACCCAAAGAGTGGGGGGCTGAACGGGTCTTGTGAATTAAAGCTGAGATCAAGGTATCGCAAATTATCCAGGCTTTTCCAGCTCTGATCTTCGAATAAAGACAAGGCATTATTTCCTAGGAGAAGCACTTCCAGGTTTGGCACCATTTCAAATGCACCGCTCTTGATGGCTTTCATCTGACAGTTTTGTAAGTCGAGCTCGATCAATCTTGGCATATCAGGCAGGGACGTTGATCTCCCTCGAGGTATTTCATACGTTTTGTCGGTTTTCCTGCCAATAGATAACGTTATTACATTTTGTCTTTTAAGCACTTGGTCGACCAACCCAAAATGACTCTTGAAAACTGCCGTGGGAAGAGTGGATGTATTTTGGAGCCATCGAAACAATTGGATCAATTCCCACACATTCCATGCTGTCTAAAAGTTGCTTGAAGACAGTTTTAAATTCCTCGGCTGGATTCTTAATAACAGGATGAGGATGAAAAATGAAGAAAGGATCATTTTGCTGGGCCTCATGTATCTTAGAATGAATGGACTTGGCAGTTAGCCATGAGATACAAGTCTAAAAACTTATCTTTTCTTGTTTACCTAATGATGCAGGTTTTTACTCAAATCTACCATCAAAAGGTCCTATATGACCAAGCAAATCCAAATCCAATTGCAAGTCTCCAACAAAAACGCTCCTACAAAAATTAAGCATAGAAATACGATATCTGGAAACTCACGTAAGAATCTCAAACGCGTTGCCATTGAGGGAGAGGTACATGAGACTGGTGCGAACTGCCTCCATATCTAGTGCAGGAACAAATCGAAGTCCCAGGTTACTCAGTCCAAGACCCCTGAGTTGCGGTCTACGACCTTCATCTGGTGTGAGGCTACCTAGCAAGCGTTTCAGAGACGAGACAACGATCTCAGAGCTCCCTAAATCCAAGTACTGAAGAGTGTCTTTGACAGGAGTCAACACATCTATTAAAAACATAAAAAGCCATTAGATTTAATAAATTAAATTCATTATGAGCAAAGATGTGAATCAAATTTTGAGAGTTACAATCTACAGATAACATTTCAACACATTCTGCTTCCAGCTTTCCAACTTTCTTGATATGTGTAACATTTTTTTCCCATATAATACGACGAAATATTTTCTTAAATTAGTATTCAAGTGTTTACAAGTCCAGTTATTGATTTTTCTTATCCAGAATCTAAGTTGACCAGGTTGATCAATGAATAACAGAATTAATTATAATTATAACGGTCTGTATCATTCATAATGTTTGTGTTCCGCTAGGTCTAGTATTAAATCTGTTGCTTAGACAAACCAACGATTAACTTACAGTCAGTTCGTACGGAGATTTGACATTCCCGCAGGTTCAAGTATTTCAATGATGAATTTCTCAGCCAGCTAAACGAAGTTGTGTTCAGACGATCGAAAGGATTCCCATCCATGCTTAGAAACTCAAGCTTTGGTAGCAATGCTCTTTTGTGAAGATGAGGAAACTCTGGAAATTAATCTACTGTTATTCTTATTACTCAGAAACAGAGGAAGATTTAAAATTGCTTTTTAATAGATTGGAATGTGATTTTAATCAATCATCTCAGCATCTGTATGGGATCAATTAGGGACTAACTAGTTAGCACTCTGAGAAGGAAAGTTTTTCTAGTTTCAGAAGTTAGTTTTTCCCTCTGAATCAAATAGTTTACATTTTTGAATGAAACATCTGCAAGTGGTTTCCATAAGACATAGATTGGCAATATCTTACCGCTAGGATCCCAAGTTTGGATCTGATTATGATCCAAAATAAGCAGAGTAAGTTGTTCAAGGCCAGCAAAAACATCGTTCACTCGGCCAAGATCATTGATATCGTTGCGAGTCAAAGACAATGTGTTCAAGTCAGCAATGCCGTCAAATGCATGCCTTTGAATGGTTTGCACCTGTTTAAAGATTTTCACATTATTCAACTAAACAAAAATGTGACCTGTTTCAGTAATCTGTGAAAAGTGCAGAAACTTGCCCCTCCGAATTGTATTTTGAGGTGACGAGTGCTGATGTTTGCAAAGGCATAAGATTGTAGGACGTGGATGTTTACAAAGTTCATGCGAAACATTGACAGCTGGAAGTTTTTCAAGTTGCTAGGAAGCTCAACCGTAGTCAGGTTACTCCCATAGCAAGAGTAGGTCTTTGAGGCTAAAAACAAGAATCGCAAGATAGTTTCATTACAAACAACACATTTCATTACTCTTTTCAAGCAGGAAGTTGCTTTGCTGCAATCTTACACAAGCTTCCTAAGTTATTTCATTAGTTAATAAGTCTAAGAAGCTAATTAATTTTTTTAAACAGACTTGTAACAGAAACTACTTAGTTCTGTCTGCGTACCCATTATTTATCAAATTAATCTTAGGGCAATCTTTACTATCTTTATCCTCTACAATCCTTTAAATACAGTTATATTAAAACGATGTTCACATCTGAAAATTACTTTCAACCGTTTACTCAAGTGCTCATTTCGGAGAATTGCACTTTTTTCTTTTTAGGAAAATTTCTGGAACTTTTTAAAAGACTTTTTTGCGGTGTACGGTCAAAGGCGGTAGAGATGTGGAGGGGTGGGGGGTGGGGGGGGGGGGGGGGGGGGATGCCCGATGGTTTCCTCACCCGAGGATTAAGTTCTTGGGCTTCCTTCAGTTTTCTGGGCTCCATCACAGTTACAATGTAATGACTCAACGGTAATGCTGAGAAACTCTTACCAGCGCAATGATTACATCCTGAAGTTGGCTTGTCTTCATTTCTGATTGTGTCCGAATCATTGCAGGAATGTAACATCAAGAAGTCATCCATAAACTGGTCGGGACTCGTGAAATGCAAGTCGAGATTTTCTTCCAAGTCACGCTCATACTGATTGACCGGGAACTTGAGTGTCCCGTCTCGACCAAGCCAAGTAGTGTATTGTTCCGACTTTCCTGGCGGTCCAATTAATCATATCAATCATAACAATCATATCAATACATTACAGCCAAGCAAAAACTCAGATCACTTTGAAATTAAAAAACTCACCGAGCGCGCAAGTAGCAAGACTCTGAGAGTAAGGAAGATGAGTTGCTGTCAAGTATAAAACGGCTAGAAGATACGACCGAGTCATCTCATGTCAGAAACACAATGTTGTTGATCCTCTTGGGACAGAAAGGGCAAAACGTAAACACAAGAAACCCGCCATAAGAACATGGTGTTCAAAGATTTATTATTATGCTAAATACCTCGAAATTTGAAGAGTTTGAACTTGAAAGTGTTTATAAAGTTGGCTGGTCCAGCACCATCCTTCAGATCGTGACTCGAACTGGCTGAAGCCGATATCGTTTACTCCGATTTGCAGGGAGGATCGCCATGAGCCCAGCCTCAACCCTTGCTTCTCTGTTTGAATCGTGAATATCAAACTAGCTATCAAACAACTCGATCAATTCGCAATCTAGTCAGTCCTGCTTATGCCATTGTTTGTCGATAAATCAACACTTATCAATTAATGTTATCTGTAAATATTCTCGTATCAGGTTTTTATCAGTTGGTTCTCAGACAGATGATAAATGATAAACATGAATGTTGACTATGATTACATGTTTATTTTTCCGATAAATTGTCAAAATTCGATTTTTGTTGAGGTAGCAATTTTGGCTGTTTTTTTTCCGTGGTTTCATTGTGTGGTTAATGGTATCAGCTTTGAATACTACGCTATCTCCCTGCCATTGACCCTAATGATCAAAGCTAGATTCCTGAGTATATTTCGGGGGAGGTGGGAGGCGGGGGATTATGACTGCCATGATCGATGCTATTTGTTTTGTTTATGCGTCCAGGTGTCTGAGCCTTTTCTATTATCGATCGACTTTATCTCCAACCTTGCTACTGCAATTGGGTTACCGATCTACACGAAAAATTCCCACGGAATTGCTGGAATTTTTGAACAACTTTTAGCCCGTCAGCACTTGCTGCAAATACTCTTTTACGCCATGCCACTGACGTTTCCTCAAATTCTCAGAGGGCAGAATTTCGAGCCAGGCATTCGGTATTGACCATATGGGATGAAAAAATGATTTTCCTACACACATAAGTGAAACTCAGATCCCAACTGAAAATTTCAGGGCCTCAATTGTTATTACCATAGCTCACGAGAATTAAATGTGACTCTTGTTGTGTAAGAAATATGAAATGTACCCTAGCTCAGGTATTTGGTTAAAAATGTGTTTTAAAGAATGGCGCGAAAATGCCTGCCCATTCTTCCATAAGTTGTGTTTCTTCGCATGAATCATATTTTTCCATAACATCGCAGCACCATTTGGCTCATTTTAGCCAGAAAGCGTTCATGGAAACAATTCCATTAAGAAAATTTTGCTTTTGTCTTCTGATAAAAAAAAAATCACTCGAAATATTCTGCAGGAAATTGCTTTCCTGACAAACTCTTGGTGGTTTTCTTGCAGTGGATGCTCCTCCACAACTTGCCCAAGAGCCATTCTTTGAGAGCTACATTCCGCCCCCACCCCCGGAAGCAGGAGTCCGACGTCTACCCGAAGAAATAGAGTTAGAACTCAAGCAACAAGAAGCAGCACTAGACAAGCTTTGTCTGGTCACTCTAACGTGAGTTATTTTCACATTTTGTACCAACTCAAAACTTCATGTTATGTTTAATAGGCAAGATATATGTACATGAGTTTAATCTGGCTTTTTTAAAAAGTGGTAATTTTATTCTATTTGCGACATTTCCACACACTGTGATTTGTGCCATTTGAAAAACAGAGATCATCTAAGTTCATTAATTTGTAGGTAGTTTTTCGGTATAGCCTTTCTCAGAAGAATGAAACATTAATATTCAGTATATGAATACCAAATGTGAAATTAGCCCAAAATCTGCCTTCTTTGTTTGATAAATGGAGAAAAAAGCCCATCATATTCAACACTTTTTTCAGTTTACCGTAATACTTTCCCACAGCATCTTAGCATCATTTGAGCCTAACGATCCGTCTAAAACAATCCAAATAAGAAGGAAGCTGCGTTGATCTTACTGTTTTCATAACCATTGATGATAGTTCTTGATTTCTGTTCTTATGCTGGTAATAAGTAATCATTTGAATTTCTTGCAGGCTTCCAACTAATGTTCTTTGGTTTGAGCCTCCAATTGTTGTTGGCTGGGACCCAGACAAAGTGTATTGGTCTACTCAAGACTGTCATGATCTTAAGTTTAATGAAGAAAAACAGGCAAGTTCAAAGGCCAGTTTTTCATTGACACAGGAGATGTATAACATAGGATCATTTGTTCCCTATTTAAAAAAAAACACAGAAATTGATTGTTAAGTTTTTAGCAAATCATTGAAAACCCATCCTTAACTGATTAGTGGATTGTTATAGCAAACTGGATACGTTATAGTTGTAGCTTAATTTAATTCAAACATGTCTTTACAATCAGAAAGCACTACTGTTGCAAACTTAAAGATAGTCTATCGAGAACCAAACTGTATTTTTGTTTATCTTGATTTCGAGAGAGAGCTAAGAGAGAGAGCTGAGAGCTGAGAGAGAGAGCTGGGGTAAAGAAAATCTTTTTTTCAGACGGTACAATTTCGCACCGGTCGGCTAGGCCCGTTCGGGTTGGCAGTTTACCGCTACGCCAACCTTCCGTACCAAGGTTGGGAGATAAAACCAGACCGTAGGACAGGTGGTGTTTCTATCAGCATCTCAGCTACTATTGCAGTTGTCGACTTCGTCATCAAGGTAACAGGCTCAACCCATGTTAAGTTGCAACTGCAATACTATTATTGTAAGTCAGAAGCTGTGCAGTTTTTTTTTGGTCATTTGTCTATCGTGTTGTATCAACTTCCAAACTTGCAAACATTTTTCAACATTTTTTGAAAGGTGTGTTATAAAAATGTCTCTATATTGAACATATTTTAGTAAAACATAATATATTTAATTTATATTTAGATTATTTATTATCAAATTACAATACAGCCTAATTTCTACTTGATTTTAATTGTATTGTTAGTTGTTACTTTTATTTACCATTATGTGATAACAGTGTTTGTGTATGTTGGTATCTGATATGCACACAATTGTTCTAATCTGGAGTAGTACAAAACAAAACTTCTGTTTTATCACTTTCCAGGAGGATCTCGTTTGTATGAGTTTACTTCAAAATGGAGGATCCTCAGCTCTTCAAAAACTGATTGGTGTTTACATGAAACCCAGAAAGCTTATCAGGGTAGGCTGACTAAATACAAAAATCTATAGGTATTTAACAAAACCAACAGACTTGTTCTATTTCCCAATTATTTTCTTTTAGTTGCTCATTGACGGAGGTGTCGATATTTTCCCTTCGTACGATGCATTTTGTTACGTAGAAGGAGTCACTTCCAAGCACCGCCCATGCGAAGACCATCTCTATCACTGCCTTGCTTTGTGCGGAACTGCGTACAACTTTGCCTGGAGCCGGTGGAATCTACTTGCTGGCTATCGCAACATTGTGCTTCAGATGAGAGAGTACATTGACCGCAAGAAACTGGTTTGTAAACCACGGTTACTAGCAGTTACTAGCAGTTACCAGAGATTTATCTTGAAAGTTGAACTAGATTTACAGATGGATGGATATTAATTCTTTGTTTGGCTCCCTGTGAGAATACCTACAATTGTTGTGACCTCTCAACCCTATCAAGAATGCATTGTAAAAATCATGTCCTCTCACTTTTATGGTATAATTGCCTTCACACTCAAATTTATGACAGCTACTTTTGAAGTAGTAAAGAAAGGTTTTTTCTATCGTATCTAAATGCACAAGTTATTTGATCCTAATTTTATTATTTTGTTAATTACCGTAATTACCAAAGATATAAGTACAACCATTGAATGCGTTGATAACCTTAGGTTATAATTTTTATCTGTGATCAAAATTATTATTGTTACAACAAAACTTAGGTATAAAACTGTTGTGTACATTGTCGGTACCAAAAGGAAAAAAACACTTTGATATAAATATATTTACGCATACAAAAGTTGAAACCGCTTGAAACGTTTGCAAAAGAAGCGAGTATAATGGAGTAAACAATGGATTTTATTTTCAGCCACCGTACAGTATGCTTCATGTAACACCTTCGAGAGCACTCATCGTTGACTGCACAGAAGTAGGCCAAGTGTTTTCTGAGGAAGGAGTTCAAGGCATGAGGGTAGGATATACCACACTAAGAAATTATAAACTCATAAGCCTATCAGGGAGTAGAATTATTTTTGAAATAGAACTGGTAGAACAACCAATCAGGATATTAATATTATTTATAATATACATTTTCAGAGTTGGACGAGGTATTGCAAAATATACTACTTCTATTTCACTAACCAAATAAAAAAGTAAATCTGTACATTTTTCTTGCGTTTTCTCATCAATATTGTTAACATTTTCAAGGAACCTTCGAAAGCTTTCCAATGATTCGCTGATTTTCTACATGACAAACAAAAAAAAGCCCCATCTGAATTTCTTCCAAGCCTTAGATATTACCATAAACTCTTATTGCCTGATTAAAACTTGGTTATAATTAGTTTAGTTTGTTGAATAATAAGTCAGCGATATGAATGAGGAAAAGTACTGGGCATAAAATTCTAACTGCACACTTAAACTACTCTCAGATAATCTAATTACATTCTTCGATTACAGTTTTACGCGGACCTGTACCATCTAGTTCGAGAACACCGTACAAAGATAACAGAGCAGAAAATGTCCAACCAGTCGTTTAAAACGACTGAAACTGTTTACGAGATGCTACGTCAAATTAAGCCGCTCAGTTTTTCCTAGGAAACCTGAACAAACGGGGTATCCTAGCAAATTCAAGGAGAAGGATAGTCACTCGATAGTTTGCATCAAAATTTGGAAGTGTTAATTTATTAGTTCTTTTGAGCTAAAAATCTTGTTGAATATGATACAAAGTGTATGAACGTAAAAAATAAACAAATTACTGAGGAAATGTTGCTTATTATTTAAGTATTTAAATCAAAACAAGTTTTTAAAGCAAGTTTATAAATCAAGTATTGCTACAATAGATATAACAGATTTTTTAGCCTAAAGCAGTCAAAATTATTTGCTAGCTCTTTGCTCCTGTAAATTCTTCAATTTATCAAGTAGAGTATCTTTCCAACGATCTTCAGTGACTTCTACAGCCCAGGGAGGTATAGCTGAAGCAGGTAAACTAAAACTAGCCATAGCAGCTTTCACTTGATTCATGTGGGCGGCATCCATCACAATACTTGGCTCTGCTCGAGGTGCTGACCAAATTTGCTTGATGTCGCTTGACGTTCCAGGTTCATCGAGTGTAGTACTAACTACTTTTCCTTCACATTCTGTAACTGTCTCTATTGGTTCATTCTGAGATTCTTCTTCGTTGGAATCTTCACTGTCCGAGTCTGCGTTTTCGATACCATCAATGCCTTCCATAGGAAGGAGTTCATAGCCAGCATTGTCCCTTTCGTCTTCGCTGTCTGAACTTGTACTATTGATTATAATGTTTTGACCTGCCTCTCCCATCGATAAATCTTCTTCGTAAGGCTCTCGAGGAGGTTCAGGTAATCCTAGTAGCACCATATTTTTGATGGTATTGGTCAAGTATTGGTAACATCAGAACTTGCAGTGTCAATTTGACAGCCGCCGCCTCACCTGCAACATGCAGCTTACTTGACGTCTCTCGATAAGCGAGGAAGCAACTTGAGCGCGTGGAATAAGGTTTTGCAATTTTGACGGCAGACTTGTTTTGTTGTTAACTTTAAATGCAGAAATGAATGCTGTTTGATACATAAATACCAACGTGAAGTGCGCCCGGAAAGTGCGCCCGCGGCCCGGTAAACGGGCCCGGGAATCATCTCGACATAACGCAGCAAAAAGAAACACAATCAACACAAGACTCGGAAAAAAAAAAGGAACAGAAATTCATTTCTACGAACTTTTCAACAATCCCTGCCATGTACAAGCACCGAAATTGCACAAAATGTGGCCCTTGTTATTGCCAACAATATCCTGCGTTCAGATCGCTTTCTACACATCTTGTTCCAGCGCAACAATGGTCAACAATAAAAATCAATTATGCAAATTTCTTACAAATCCCTGATATGTACAAGCACCAAAATTGCACAAAATGTGGCCCTTGTTATTGCCAACAATATCCTGCGTTCAGATCGCTTTGTACACATCTCGTTCTAACGCAACAATGGTCAACAATAAAAATCAATTATGCAAATTTCTTACAAATCCCTGACATGTACAAGCACCAAAATTGCACAAAATGTGGCCCTTGTTATTGCCAACAATATCCTGCGTTCAGATCGCTTTGTACACATCTCGTTTCAGCGCAACAATGGTCAACAATAAAAATCAATTATGCAAATTTCTTACAAATCCCTGATATGTACAAGCACCGAAATTGCACAAAATGTGGCCCTTGTTATTGCCAACAATATCCTGCGTTCAGATCGCTTTCTACACATCTTGTTCCAGCGCAACAATGGTCAACAATAAAAATCAATTATGCAAATTTCTTACAAATCCCTGATATGTACAAGCACCAAAATTGCACAAAATGTGGCCTTTAATAATGCCAACAATGTCCTGCGTTCAGATCGCTTTGTACACATCTCGTTCTAGCGCAACAATGGTCAAAAATAAAAATCAATTATGCAAATTTCTTACAAATCCCTGACGACCATTGTTGCGCTAGAACGAGATGTGTACAAAGCGATCTGAACGCATGATATTGTTGGCAATAATAGGGGCCACATTTTGTGCAATTTTGGTGCTTGTACATATCAGGGATTTGTAAGAAATTTGCATAATTGATTTTTATTGTTGACCATTGTTGCGCTGGAACGAGATGTGTACAAAGCGATCTGAACGCAGGATATTGTTGGCAATAACAAGGGCCACATTTTGTGCAATTTCGGTGCTTATACATATCAGGGATTTGTAAGAAATTTGCATAATTGATTTTTATTGTTGACCATTGTTGCGCTGGAACGAGATGTGTACAAAGCGATCTGAACGCAGGATATTGTTGGCAATAACAAGGGCCACATTTTGTGCAATTTTGGTGCTTGTACATATCAGGGATTTGTAAGAAATTTGCATAATTGATTGTTATTGTTGACCATTGTTGCGCTAGAACGAGATGTGTACAAAGCGATCTGAACGCAGGATATTGGTGGCAATAACAAGGGCCACATTTTGTGCAATTTCGGTGCTTGTACATATCAGGGATTTGTAAGAAATTTGCATAATTGATTTTTATTGTTGACCATTGTTGCGTTAGAACGAGATGTGTACAAAGCGATCTGAACGCAGGATATTGTTGGCAATAATAGGGGCCACATTTTGTGCAATTTTGGTGCTTGTACATATCAGGGATTTGTAAGAAATTTGCATAATTGATTTTTATTGTTGACCATTGTTGCGCTGGAACGAGATGTGTACAAAGCGATCTGAACGCAGGATATTGTTGGCAATAACAAGGGCCACATTTTGTGCAATTTCGGTGCTTGTACATATCAGGGATTTGTAAGAAATTTGCATAATTGATTTTTATTGTTGACCATTGTTGCGCTGGAACGAGATGTGTACAAAGCGATCTGAACGCAGGATATTGTTGGCAATAACAAGGGCCACATTTTGTGCAATTTTGGTGCTTGTACATATCAGGGATTTGTAAGAAATTTGCATAATTGATTTTTATTGTTGACCATTGTTGCGCTAGAACGAGATGTGTACAAAGCGATCTGAACGCAGGATATTGGTGGCAATAATAGGGGCCACATTTTGTGCAATTTTGGTGCTTGTACATATCAGGGATTTGTAAGAAATTTGCATAATTGATTTTTATTGTTGACCATTGTTGCGCTGGAAAGAGATGTGTACAAAGCGATCTGAACGCAGGATATTGTTGGCAATAACAAGGGCCACATTTTGTGCAATTTTGGTGCTTGTACATATCAGGGATTTGTAAGAAATTTGCATAATTGATTTTTATTGTTGACCATTGTTGCGCTGGAACGAGATGTGTACAAAGCGATCTGAACGCAGGATATTGTTGGCAATAATAGGGGCCACATTTTGTGCAATTTTGGTGCTTGTACATATCAGGGATTTGTAAGGAATTTGCATAATTGATTTGTATTGTTGACCATTGTTGCGCTGAAACGAGATGTGTACAAAGTGATCTGAACGCAGGATATTGTTGGCAATAACAAGGGCCACATTTTGTGCAATTTTGATGCTTGTACATATCAGGGATTTGTAAGAAATTTGCATAATTGATTTTTATTGTTGACCATTGTTGCGCTGGAACGAGATGTGTACAAAGCGATCTGAACGCAGGATATTGTTGGCAATAATAGGGGCCACATTTTGTGCAATTTTGGTGCTTGTACATATCAGGGATTTGTAAGGAATTTGCATAATTGATTTGTATTGTTGACCATTGTTGCGCTGAAACGAGATGTGTACAAAGTGATCTGAACGCAGGATATTGTTGGCAATAACAAGGGCCACATTTTGTGCAATTTTGGTGCTTGTACATATCAGGGATTTGTAAGAAATTTGCATAATTGATTTTTATTGTTGACCATTGTTGCGCTAGAACGAGATGTGTACAAAGCGATCTGAACGCAGGATATTGGTGGCAATAATAGGGGCCACATTTTGTGCAATTTTGGTGCTTGTACATATCAGGGATTTGTAAGAAATTTGCATAATTGATTTTTATTGTTGACCATTGTTGCGCTGGAACGAGATGTGTACAAAGCGATCTGAACGCAGGATATTGTTGGCAATAACAAGGGCCACATTTTGTGCAATTTCGGTGCTTGTACATATCAGGGATTTGTAAGAAATTTGCATAATTGATTTTTATTGTTGACCATTGTTGCGCTGGAAAGAGATGTGTACAAAGCGATCTGAACGCAGGATATTGTTGGCAATAACAAGGGCCACATTTTGTGCAATTTTGGTGCTTGTACATATCAGGGATTTGTAAGAAATTTGCATAATTGATTTTTATTGTTGACCATTGTTGCGCTGGAACGAGATGTGTACAAAGCGATCTGAACGCAGGATATTGTTGGCAATAATAGGGGCCACATTTTGTGCAATTTTGGTGCTTGTACATATCAGGGATTTGTAAGGAATTTGCATAATTGATTTGTATTGTTGACCATTGTTGCGCTGAAACGAGATGTGTACAAAGTGATCTGAACGCAGGATATTGTTGGCAATAACAAGGGCCACATTTTGTGCAATTTTGGTGCTTGTACATATCAGGGATTTGTAAGAAATTTGCATAATTGATTTTTATTGTTGACCATTGTTGCGCTGGAACGAGATGTGTACAAAGCGATCTGAACGCAGGATATTGTTGGCAATAATGAGGGCCACATTTTGTGCAATATTGGTGCTTGTACATGTCAGGGATTTGTAAGAAATTTGCATAATGATTTTTATTGTTGACCATTGTTGCGCTGGAACGAGATGTGTACAAAGCGATCTGAACGCAGGATATTGTTGGCAATAATGAGGGCCACATTTTGTGCAATTTTGGTTCTTGTACATGTCAGGGATTGTTGAAAAGTTCGTAGAATTGAATTTCTGTTCCTTTTTATTTTCCGAGTCTTGTGTTGATGGTGTTTCTTTTTGCTGCGTTATGTCGAGATGATTCCCGGGCCCGTTTACCGGGCCGCGGGCGCACTTTCCGGGCGCACTTCACGTTGGTTTTCGTTTTTGAAGTTGGTAGTTTGTCCCCCTAGTCATCTGCAATGGCGGTGTTTCTTTCCCCTAGATGGTGGAACTCGTTACACAACGCGTGAGAAAAATGACCCGTTTGTGACAAGGCAACTAACAGATGGCAGATTTCTTTGGTTTTAGTCAATCCACGGCAAGTATTTTATGTGTTCGTGCACTTGTAGTTCGTGGAATTCTCCGGAGACGACTGTAATTGTGTCGTTGAAGTTCCTTGCAAATTTAAAGGAGCGTGGCCATGAAATGCGCTTCTTTAACGTTTTGTTTTCAATTTAATTTTAATTTTTCCGCTAGCTGACAACATTATTTGGCTGCTATAATATTGTTATTCATTTGCTAGAATCAAATTAACAGTTGCAATACCTCTTATAAACTAAAAACAAATCACATCTAAAGTGCATTACTTGTACCTGCAATTGAATGGTTATTCGCACTTGTATCATTATTAAGAAGTAGTGATATGAAGCCTGACTTATTTCGTGATTCAATGGCATGATCTCATTCACGTGTCATACATCTTTCAGGATTTTGATCACGGTCTACACGATGGGCCTGGAGATGGTTTGGATGAAGACGCAGACGACTATGATGCACTCAACGATGAAACCTTTGGAGCCGATTCAATGGGTAACTGCATATAGAACCAACGTGCTTTATAGAAATGTATCATTTACAGAGAAATCTTAAAAGTCTTAGTCCTTTGCAAGGTTGGGTGAGATGGATTGCAGTAGGTCACCAGCTCCATCACCCTACATAAGTCCTTCAAGTCAATGGTATCTCAGTAATAGCTTAGAATAAAGAATAATTAAGTAAGAAGGTTATCGCTTATGGAAGAAGCAAAGCATGTCACTATCTGGTTGTCCCGCTGGCCCTACGTGCGCTAGTAGTAGAATCACTCGGTGTACAGGTGCAAATTGAAAGGCACCCTAGTAGTTCTTTGCAACTTGCTCTATTTAAAAAACTCACTGCTCAATTAAAATCAGTTTATATTCACTCTTCAATATTTTGATCTGTAATCATTTTATTTTTGTTCCTTTTGAGACATTTTTTCTGACACAAACAAGATTATGTGACAGCATAATCATCATAATGATGTTAACTAAGTGAGAAAAGTAATCAATCATTAGACCTGCTTCATTAGGTAGCTCAGAATGAAAACATATTTAATTATTATTAATGACATCTTGATTAGTATGATTGCATCAGAATGTTGTTTTTAGGCTTAGGTTATTTAAAGACAGGCTAATTATTTTTCAGAGGAAAGAAGAAGAACAATTATGCTTAGATTACTGATCAGATAATCTTGATTTGCATCTCAGAAAATGTTCCAAGCCAAGGCTCGATACAATCTTGCTGAGCTTCTGAATATTTTCAAATTATTAAAACACCTAGTGATTACATTTTTCTCAATACCTGTATTTTAGTGAATTCTTGTTTAAATTTGCACAAAATAACATTAAAAATGAATACAGATAATTTCATGTGTTGTGTCTTTAACAACTAGGGTTCCCCGAATATAGAAGTTGTTGGAAGTAAGAGTTTGTCAATAACATTGGTTTTATTTGTTAAGGAGGTGATTGGGAGCAGGGACATGAGGAGTTGGCTGAGATTGCTGAAAAGAGTCGTGTCCATCAAGACAGTTACCACTCCGAGCAGCAGAACTGTCTTGTCAATGACAGATCTGTTGAAGATATGGGCCTCGAGGACTTGGCACTGGAAGCAAGTCTCTCCCAGCTTGTTGATGACTGCGATGATAATCTCATCACTATAAAAAGCAAGCAGAAGCGAGTAAGTTATCTGGGAAAAATATACATTTGTTTGGTGTTTTTTTAAAGTTACTCATGTTTTTGGTGTTAGGTGGACTGTAGGTTAATCTTTAATCAAATCTTAATTTTTAAAAAGGAACCAAACTTATGTTTGGAAATGAAAAGAAAATGAATGTTTTTGACCATTGATGATTTTAGAGGTGTTGTATTAGGTAACCCAGTAAAAGCATTACGACGGACATTTGCTTGCTTTGCTTATCTCATTAAGAAGCAATTTCTAGCTCAGGACAAGAATGTCAACTTATAAAAACCAAAAGTAGGGAAATATACTTTATTACTTGTGGAGTCTTTGTGATTAATCTTATTTTATTTTATGGTATAAAAAATGAGCAGAATGAATTTTTTGTTTTTATTTCTGTGAAGCAGTGACCGACCATGTACTTACATAAGTATAACCTATATGAGTAGCAGCACCTACTGGCTTAATCTTGAGATTTATTAACTTAAATAATTCTCCTCGTCATTATCATTTATTAATGTGCAAGTAGATAATATCTCTGAGAAATGTTTCCATGATTTTGGCAGCTTAAGGTTTGATACTTAAATTAACTGCCTTTTAAAGAATGAGTGCTAATATGTGCCTCATGCATTTTTTTTAAAGAATTTGGTATAAGTTGGGTAAAGCTGGAATATTTGAAAAAGCTTAAAATGAAACCTTATCGTCGGAGTTAATTTGCATTTGAAACGGTTTGCACAATCCTTGAAAACATTGGTTCAGGGGCGGATGGGGCAGAGTGCAGCTGATTAAATTGAATGAAACAATTTGCACAATTCTTGAAAACATTGGTTGAGGGGCGGATGGGGCAGAGTGCAGCTGATTAAATTGAATGAAACGGTTTGCACAATTCTTGAAAACATTGGTTGAGGGGCGGATGGGGCAGAGTGCAGCTGATTAAATTGAATGAAACGGTTTGCACAATTCTTGAAAACATTGGTTGAGGGGCGGATGGGGCAGAGTGCAGCTGATTAAATTGAATGAAACGGTTTGCACAATTCTTGAAAACATTGGTTGAGGGGCGGATGGGGCAGAGTGCAGCTGATTAAATTGAATGAAACGGTTTGCACAATTCTTGAAAACATTGGTTGAGGGGCGGATGGGGCAGAGTGCAGCTGATTAAATTGAATGAAACGGTTTGCACAATTCTTGAAAACATTGGTTGAGGGGCGGATGGGGCAGAGTGCAGCTGATTAAATTGAATGACAAATATGACACTGATTCTCAAATTGTAACCACACATCTCATTACCTGGTACTTAGCTGGGACCCAAGTACTCGACATAGAAAACCATTATTTTCCCAACGTAATTACTCCAATGAAATCATTGAAATCTTTCTTGCTGGGTTTGTTTTTGATTGCTATTGACGTAAGAAAATTTTGTATTTCAGGCTGGGATTGCAGCCCGGGTAATCGAGACAGGTTACAGCTGCTCTCCTCCATCTGAATTCAATGTTTGGGCTGTCGGAGAACACGATCGAGTCCGGCAAATGAAACCTGCCCCCCAAGTTGTACCAACTTTGAAGAAAGTGCACACTTTGCAAGAACTGGAACGAGGACTGAAGATGCAGTCGAGTCCGTCAATTGGTCAGCCTGCTCCCCTTCGGTTAGAAGACTTGGAACGTGATTTGACTCGGACGGCAAAGTTACCGTTTCCTCCCGGATTTCCTCGGCCTGCCAACAAACCAGCTACGGGCCAAGTACGTTCATTTGCTCCCGATCATTCAATCGTTTTGTTGCTTTTTGCTGGTAAGTTTACAGCATCACTATTTTTTATAGTCCTGGACCATGAAACACTTGAAAATATGTGAATCCCCATGTTTTTACTGACACTATTGTAGTAACCAGACTACAGGTTATAAGTGTTGTTGGTTTTATGCTTAAACATGTAATAATAATAAATCATTTTTATTCCTTAAGATTACATTATACATAAAATAGGAACATCAGTAAATAATTGACAAATATTCGTCAATGGTATAAAAGCAGTGAGAGAATAAAAACTTCTTAAGAACAATTGCAAATTGTTTGTCATTCATAAGAAATTTGATATTATTGGGTAGGTTATTAAATAATAAAATACCCATTGCAGCAGAGCTTTTGTCCCTTTTACATTGTTTGAATTTATATTTATTATTACATCTTATGCTGCTAAAATCATGTGATATAATCTTCATGTCAATTAGATACAGAACAACGCTATAAATATAAATACAAGCCAACGGTAAAATGTTAAAATTCTCAAATAGTGGTCTACAATAGGGTCATTCCATATCAAGTGCCCACACTCAAAACCTTCACTATCTCAGAACTTGACGAAATTTTCAGGAGGGTTAGAACACCGGAAATAAAAAATCTCTTTTAAAGTTTTTTTCCATACGCCTAGCGGTTTGCCCGTGGCAGGGGATGGAAAAATAAAATATTTTACTTTTTGCCCCGCACGGCCATTCACTATATTCACTCTAGCGTTTGAACAAATAAACTTAAAACGATGGGATTAGTTCTAAAATGATAATCGTGCTTTCATTAACAAGAAAAAATGCATAAATTGCTTACTTATCAAGTTTAGGGGTAGAAAAAATCCACCCTTAAATTTCAACCCTTAATAACTCGAGAAGTAATTTTTTTTTTTTTTTTTGTTTTGTTGTGAAGCATCTCCTGTCTATTATCTTTCCATGAAAAAAAAATTAATCATTAACAGCCGTATGATCAGAAGTTATGAGATTTTTATTGTATAGATGTGTATGAATTTAGAAGTGCTTTTGCTAAATAGTTTGTTGAGCATGAACCAAATTGAATTCAGAAGCATTCGATTATGCTAAGTTTGTCATAGCATAAATAAAGCTTGAAAAGATTTGAATTTGGGATGGAGTCGAGCAATTAAAATTTTATTATAAGGATGTGATATTTTTGGGCTTTGTGCTATAAACATGATAATATGTGGCTCTGGTCACGATACTAGGTCTGTGTTTCTGCCGTGCATTATGACCACGGATCTGACGAAATTCATATTTTACCTACTTCTATTTAAAGAATCCCACCACGAACACGTGCAGCCCTTGCTACCTGTTTCTCTTTTCAACCCTTATGGCCGGAAGTTTAGCCGTGAGACAGCGAATTCAGTTGTTTCTGCATTGGTTTCTTGGTCAGTCGCAAAACACTTAGCTCAGTGCAAGTAGACGAGTGATTCGAAGTTTTCTTTGCATTATTTTTGTGCGTCGTGAATTGAGGGGTGTTAATAATACCGTTGGAAGTGTCTTGTGAACATATTTTTAATTAATAGCAATAGTATAGTAATAGCTAGTTTATTTAATAGTTATAATCACAGCGTTTAGTTTTGTATATTTTATGTAATTTAATCATGGACTCGTTTACTCGAGCGAAGTGCTGCAATCCTTTTAAACACGTTTCCCACACACAGCTGAAGTCTCTCCTCAACGTCCAGCCGTGGATGATTGAAAAGATTTCCTCGATTCCAGTAGGAAGCAAAATCTGTGCCAAATGTAGGAAAGATTTAAATAACTACGTAAAACCAATCAGCAGCGACTCTCCAGTGACGACGACGACCTCCAGCGATGGCGACAACTCGCAGCCCGGCTGCAGTGGTGCAAACGCCGAGAGTCAAGCATATTTTTTCCGACAAGACGCTGCTTTGTCTAACATCAACGTGGGCTTGGCGGAGCTAGGGCAATCGCCCATTGTTAAGAAAAAGTTGGCGCAATCCAGTTATCCCAGGAAGAAATTGAAGAAACTCGAAGGTGCGCTTAAAAGAACCACTACCTCCGACGCTGAAAGCGACAGTGGCCAAGATTCAGCTGATGGTCGCGAAATGATTAATCAGCTGAAAGAGAAGTTTCACTCGTCCACATCCAACAGCGAGAAAGTGCATGTTCTAACTGTCCTCCCGAAGAGCTGCTCTGTCCGGCGAACAGTGGCAGAGTTTCAAGCGTCAGAGCGCATGGTCCGCAAGGCAAAGAAGCTCGTCCTGGAAAAGGGAATTTTGTCAACCCCGAATCCAAAGCCAGGAAAAACAATTGACCGAGCCACAGTTGACCGAGTAAAATCTTTTTACAATTCAGACGATGTGAGCCGAGCCATGCCGGGCAAGAAAGACTATGTTTCCGTCAAGGAGGCGAGCGGCACTCGAGTGCACATCCAGAAAAGGCTCGTACTCTCAAACCTTAAGGACCTCCATACCCAATTCAAGGACAAATTTCCTAATAAAAAAATAGGATTTTCAAAATTTGCAGAGCTGCGGCCGAAGAACTGTGTGTTGCCTGGTGCCAGTGGGACTCATTCGGTGTGCGTGTGCACTATCCACCAAAACGTCAAGCTAATGATCATCGGTGCCGACTTGACGAAGTTGACAGTGGACCAATCTTATCCGATAACATCTTACCACGACTGCCTTGAGCAGTTGGTCTGCGACAGTCCCCTCCCCGAATGCCATCTAGGCGAGTGTGAGGAGTGCCCGGGCATCGAGCCGTTAAAGGAGCGCCTCACGCAACTGCTGGACGACGAAATGGTGGACAATGTTATCTACAAGCAGTGGGAGAGCACCGACCGATGCACCCTGCAAACGCACATCGATTCATCCGAGGAATTCGTGGACAGTTTTTGTGCAAAATTAGTTGCTCTGTGCCGCCACTCTTTTATTGCTAAAAAACAATCTTCGCACCAATCGGACATCAAGTGCGGTCTCCTGCCCGGCGAGTTTTTGGTGATCTGTGATTTTGCCGAAAACTATGCGTTCGTGCTACAAGACGAGGCCCAGGGGTTCCACTGGAACAATGCGTCCGCCACCATCCACCCCTTCGTGGCATATTACAAAGAGGGCGGGGAAGAGCGCCACATCAGCTTTGTTGTAATTTCCGAGAGTTTGATCCACAACACTGTCGCAGTGCATCTATTCATAAAAAAACTCGTGAGCTTTTTGCACAATAAATTTCAGACCATAAAGAAGATGTTCTTTTTTTCTGATGGGGCAGCCTCGCAATATAAAAATAGGAAAAATTTTGCCAACTTGTGCCACTATCAAAGAGACTTTGGGGCCGACGTGGAGTGGCATTTCACGGCGACGTCACATGGGAAGAGCGCCTGCGACGGCGTCGGAGGGACGGTCAAGCGGCTGGCAGCGCGGGCGAGTCTTCAGCGCCCCTACGAGTCGCAAATAATAACACCCCGGCAACTCTTCGATTGGGCGGTCGAAGCCATCCCGACCATCAACTTCACATTCGGAACTATTGAGGAGCACCAAGACACAGAACAGCTGCTAGCCACACGATTTGCGTCATCCCGGCCAATTCCCGGCACGCAAAAACTGCATTGCTTCGTACCCGTGTCTGAGCACTCAGTAGCCACGCGGGTGTTCTCCTCCTCGCCGTTGTTCGAAGAAGCCAGAGTGATAGGTCAGAGTGAAACGAAGAAATGAGTGAGTAAAAAGAATCTTTGTAGTACTTACACACAATTTTTAAACTGAAAAATTATATAATCTATCAATTTACGGGTGAATTGCATGGACCATGCTAACAGACTTGCAGAAACACAACTAAATGCACACACATTTATACAATAAAAATCTCATAACTTCTGATCATACGGCTGTTAATGATTAATTTTTTTTTCATGGAAAGATAATAGACAGGAGATGCTTCACAACAAAACAAAAAAAAAAAAAAAAATTACTTCTCGAGTTATTAAGGGTTGAAATTTAAGGGTGGATTTTTTCTACCCCTAAACTTGATAAGTAAGCAATTTATGCATTTTTTCTTGTTAATGAAAGCACGATTATCATTTTAGAACTAATCCCATCGTTTTAAGTTTATTTGTTCAAACGCTAGAGTGAATATAGTGAATGGCCGTGCGGGGCAAAAAGTAAAATATTTTATTTTTCCATCCCCTGCCACGGGCAAACCGCTAGGCGTATGGAAAAAAACTTTAAAAGAGATTTTTTATTTCCGGTGTTCTAACCCTCCTGAAAATTTCGTCAAGTTCTGAGATAGTGAAGGTTTTGAGTGTGGGCACTTGATATGGAATGACCCAATAATCTTTGGTCGGGTTGTAGCTTACATTTGCCAAGTACCGCACCGCTCTTTTTTGAAGGACAAGAAATTTCTTAGTGTAATGAGAATGCTCCCATAGGGTCATTCCATGTCAAATAGGACCACCCTTGACCTTGACCGACTCAGAATTTCATGAAATTTGGCACACTTGTTCAGAATGTTGGTTTGAGTAAAAGTATTTTTTTGTTTGTTTTTTACTCGAAGAATTCAAAAGTTACAGGGGGTTGAAGTTCGGGTGTTTTCACCCCCCGCGCGCGTATCACCGTCACATTATATACTTTATCTCGGGCTGTATGACAGCTACAGAGTTCCAGGAGAGCTCATCTGAAAGCTAATTAAATTCTCTACTTGAATATATAATAATATGTTCCACTTGGTGGACAGCTAATTTACCTTGATTTTCTACATCTGCATTTTCAAAAAACGCCACTGGAAAAAACCCTCCCCTTTCATTTACCTAAAAAAAATGTATTAATGTTGCCAACATATGAATGAATATTTGTGCCAAAATTCAGAGTTGGCCCTTCACAGGTTTTCAAGAAAAAAAATATCTTGTGTAAAAAAGATTTTTATCAGGCAGTTCCACAGCATAGATCCTATACCCACAATGCATAACAGCTCAGGCTTTTATCAACATGGTGAGTAATGCTCATTTTACATTTGATTGTGTTTGTTCCACTTTTCAATACACGTTTATTCTTGAAAGCACACTTTCATCAAGTGACATGTTGAAACTAGAAATGTGTGCAGAAGTCAAAAACTTATAATTTCTTGTCTGAACCTCATACTTGATAACCTGCATTATTTTCTCTTCACATATTGAAGAGTCTGGTAGTGAATTTATTGTCCACACCCTTAACATTTTTTGTGTTTGTATAATTACAAAATGTGTCCAATTGGACAGTTCTTGAAAGAAGAGTGTGAAGATCATATGAATATTATTAGCGACTTGGGAAGTGACAATCAGATTTTATTAGCATTGCGTTCAAAATGTGAAAATATTACATCAGTATACATCAGTATCCAGTTACATGAAAATACATTTCTTGTACATTATTGCCTTGGCAACAAGTCGTGCTGTGATCCTTTCAAAACACACACTGGCACACACAGAGGTAAAAGATTGACATCAATTAATTTAACATACAGAAATAAATATCTGGAGATTGTGGAACTTATTCCTGGGAAGAAATTATGCTCGACCTGTCGGAAACTACTACCACAAAAGCAAAAAGAATAAAATACCATTTCCATTTAGACACCAACGAAATCTGCTGAACCTGACTAACCTTTCGTGGAAACAGATTCTGCGTTAAAACTAGTTAACCAGTCTTTAGCTGCATTTGGTGTATCTCCACTCAACAGGAAAAGACTAAAAGGTAAATCTAAATTATATTTAAAAAGAAAACGCCGTGATGCAACCAAGAGTTTCAAGAAGTGGCTGAAACTTGTGTCCTCTGTGACGAATATGACTCGCATGAAGATTTTTCCAAGAAAGCAGTAACAAAGTTGGGGATTTTAATGTATTTTCATGTAACTGCACACTGATGTAATATTTTCACATTTTGAACGCAATGCTAATAAAATCTGATTGTCACTTTCCAAGTTGCCAATAATGTGCATATGTTCTTCACACTCTTCTTTCAAGAACTGTCCAACTGAACACATTGTTTAAATATACAAATACAAAAAATGTTAAGGGTGTGGACAATAAATTCACTACTACACTCTTCAAGATGTGAAGAGAAACTAATGAAGGTTATCAAGTGTGAGGTTCAGACAAGAAATTATAAGTTTTTGACTTCTGCACACATTTCTAGTTTCAACATGTCACTTGATGAAAGTGTGCTTTCAAGAATAAACGTGTATTGAAAAGTGGAACAAACACAATCAAATGTAAAATGAGCATTACTCACCATGTTGATAAAAGCCTGAGCTGTTATGCATTGTGGGTATAGGATCTATGCTCTGGAACTGCCTGATAAAAATCTTTTTTACACAAGATATTTTTTTTCTTGAAAACCTGTGAAGGGCCAACTCTGAATTTTGGCACAAATATTCATTCATATGTTGGCAACATTAATACATTTTTTTTAGGTAAATGAAAGGGGAGGGTTTTTTCCAGTGGCGTTTTTTGAAAATGCAGATGTAGAAAATCAAGGTAAATTAGCTGTCCACCAAGTGGAACATATTATTATATATTCAAGTAGAGAATTTAATTAGCTTTCAGATGAGCTCTCCTGGAACTCTGTAGCTGTCATACAGCCCGAGATAAAGTATATAATGTGACGGTGATACGCGCGCGGGGGGTGAAAACACCCGAACTTCAACCCCCTGTAACTTTTGAATTCTTCGAGTAAAAAACAAACAAAAAAATACTTTTACTCAAACCAACATTCTGAACAAGTGTGCCAAATTTCATGAAATTCTGAGTCGGTCAAGGTCAAAACTCATTTAAAGTGGTCCTATTTCACATGGAATGACCCCATAATATAATTCCATAAGAAATCCTTGAATGAATATAGAAAAAGTAAACTGTTTTTGCTGTTGAAAAATTGCTAATTTTGAATATTCTTTTGAGAACTCAAAATACATAGAAAATGTATTACAGTGATTAAAGAAACAAAAGATAAAACAAGAGGTATCTTCACAACAGCTGGTTGACCTGTCTGGTTTACTCTCAGAATAACTAAATTATTTTGAAGACTGCAACTCTCGAAATTGGTGTCAGTAATCAGCAGTTGCTAATAAATCTAACTGGTGAAATAAATAACTCGAGGAATGAATCAGAAAATAAGTTTATCAGCTTGAAACTAGCCAAACAGGTGGTGGTGTGAGTCACAATAATTTGCCTATTTTTATTATTGATTTTATCTCTTTCCATTAGAAATGGGTGAGATGGTATCTTCTGCATAAAAATTACAAAATTGCTAACTGCCATGGAAATGAATTAGAAAAGATGATGAAGGAAATGCAGTTTACAGGGTTATTTCTGGCTGATTGCAGCAGATGAGAAGTCTTGGATTCACTGGAAGCGGGCAAATCGTTGTAAATCCTCATATGTCGCTATTGGTTGTTAATAACTTGGTTTGTTGTTTCCTTCTTTCCTCTTCCTTAATTCTTTTACCATACTTTTAGAACTATTTCCTTTTGTTACCTGGTGATTCAACCTGCCAGAGCTTCTCGATTTGACTATTCGACATTACAATAGTCGTTTCATTTAAATTGTGATGTGCTATCTTTTGCAAATTTTTGCTGACGTTTGGAATTGGTCATGTTTTGCCTGCAGGGTGTCCAGGAACGGAACGTGATGAATGGCGTCCACCCTGGTGACTTTCCTCACGGCATGCATGGGCCGCAGATTCGCAACGGGCCGTTTGGTCCGATCATGATCCCCAATCAGATGCAACCTGGACCGGGGATGATGGACTTCCGCCAACACCCTAACCGACCTCATATGGGTGAGCTTTTAAATGCTGATATAATCAATCAAACCACTGTTCACGATTCTTTTCTCTAAACATTCCCAAACTTTACTTTTTGACAACCTACCATAAGCCTTTTCAAAGTCAAGAATAATGATGTGCTAACTTGAACAAGTACAACCATCGTTCATGAAATCATCTTTAGAATGTCATATTCTCCAGGTAATTTGCTCAGTTGTAAACATTGTTCCAATGATGCAGTAGCCCACTTTAAATCCACAACACTCTTGAACTTTCTTCATTGCACCTTATCAATCATAATTCAATTAATGCATTCTCTTTTACATCTTATCTTAGACTAATCTTAATGTAATCTTAGTCCATTACTAGAGAAAAGGAGGAAATGCACCTTGCTAAAGCTGGGTAAAGTGCAATGCAGCTTCCTTGTGCTCATTCTATTTAAACAACATCTTCTGAAATTGCCCTTTTTTTTTCTTTGCAAGTTTTGTTTTTTCTTTCCTCTTCCCCAGTTTATATGCCAGTCTTTTAGGACTCTTACCTTCTCTTTCGAAGAAGGTCTGTTGATGATTTTTCCAATAATAATTACTGACAATTACAATTTTCCTTATGATTAATTTTGCAATGTTAAATGATGACGAGAGCCTGAAAATATATTCAGTCACGAAGTATTTGTAAGCCGTTGAATAGTGACACCATCTACATCCTGCCATATAAGAGATATCTGGAAATAATTATAGTAAAAGTAAAATACTCCAATATAAGTAACATCTGATTGGCAAAGGTGAAAGTACCCCAGTCCCTTGTGCAAGTCTCCTATAATACATATTCCTTGGACTAATATTCATACTATCTTTCTCAGGGAACCCGTTACGCTTCATGCCTCCGCACCCCATGATGCAGCAATTTCAGCACCACAGAAACAACATGAATTTTCGAATGCCCAACTTCCCTGTGAGTAACAGACATTGAATTAATTATATTTTTAGCACAAAGCAAGGTGTTTTAAGGACACAAATATAATCTCGATGAAACAAAATGCTGGTTGTGGCTGTGACAGTTATCACCCATTTGCTTTCCAATGGCATTCAGCTGGTCTCCTAATTTGTTAAAGAAGTTTAAACAATTTACTACACTTTAAAAGCCACAGGAACAGCTTTTGTGGTTATCGAAAAGGTCCAACATCGAGCTGCAAGCAGAATGACGATGTTAATGACGCTGATGTGTTTGCAGATGAGCGGGCATCAGATGATGGAACCGCGACTGAGACAGATGTTTCAACGGATGCCGATGCCAAGGCATCCTGGCCTAGGTCCTGGCTACGACAACGGCTACCACCGCGATGAATACGACGGACTCATGTCTAACAGGGAGATCCAGTGGCTACTTAACATTCAAATGTTGCAGATCAACACAGGAACTCCTTACCAGGACGACTTTTATTTCACAGTGAGTTTGCTTAGCCTAGACGTTGCTCTTGTCATAACTTCTAAACATTGTGTTGCTACATTGTGTTGCTACATTGTGTTGCTACATTGTGTTGCTACATTGTGTTGCTTCATTTTTGTCTGTAGGTGTTTCAGTCCCGCAAGCCTCAAAACCGAGCCGATTCAAGAAATGGCAGGAATCCTCGTGATAATCGACCCGAGTCTTCGCTAGGTGAGTCTCATCACTCATACTACATCGTACTTGTCTTATCCACAAAGTACACCATCTTGCTTGCAAGCAAAAAACACTTCTCTCTCTCAATACGGACTTGCTCTCAAACAAATATGTTGGATGTCAATATTTGAATGGTTTCTACCTCCAGAAGACTGGGGTATTTTGGGTCTTATTGTTACATGTGTTTCATTTAATGGTCTATTTTAAGTACTACACATTATTTCTCAAGTCTCTGTGCAAGTGTTGCCAAGTTGGTAGTAAAGACAGTGATTGTTACCCCATGTGTGTAGGCCAACAGCCCCGAGTCTACACTCCGTTACAGTTTGAGAACTCGCTGGGCAAGCTGCAGTGTGGCTCTGTCACGGCTCCGCGCAAGATAATCGACATGGACATAGTGAAAGAGTCATTCGAGCCCGGTGCTCAGCAGAAGGACTCGCGGAAAGTAAAACGCTTGCTGCTGCAGTTAGAACAGGTGAGCCAGCAGTTAGAACAGGTGAGCCAGCAGTTAAAACAGCTGAGCCAGCAGTTAGAACAGCTGAGCCAGCAGTTAAAACAGCTGAGCCAGCAGTTAGAACAGCTGAGCCAGCAGTTAGAACAGCTGAGCCAGCAGTTAGAACAGCTGAGCCAGCAGTTAAAACAGCTGAGCCAGCAGTTAGAACAGCTGAGCCAGCAGTTAGAACAGCTGAGCCAGCAGTTAGAACAGCTGAGCCAGCAGTTAAAACAGCTGAGCCAGCAGTTAGAACAGCTGAGCCAGCAGTTAGAACAGCTGAGCCAGCAGTTAGAACAGCTGAGCCAGCAGTTAGAACAGCTGAGCCAGCAGTTAGAACAGCTGAGCCAGCAGTTAGAACAGCTGAGCCAGCAGTTAGAACAGCTGAGCCAGCAGTTAGAACAGCTGAGCCAGCAGTTAGAACAGCTGAGCCAGCAGTTAGAACAGCTGAGCCAGCAGTTAGAACAGCTGAGCCAGCAGTTAGAACAGCTGAGCCAGCAGTTAAAACAGCTGAGCCAGCAGTGAGACATTAGGTAAGTGTAATAATAATTTCAAGAATGGGAGAATTATATTGAGTGTATCACGAAGATCTTGTGAAGTTGAAGACATGAGGTTGTATTATTGTTTTGTTTGGCTTAAAATGGCCGACAACGATGTAACTCATCGAGTTACATGTGAACTACTTTGTATTCCTACACAAACTGAGAGTCCCAACAATATTACGGCTCCAACTTCCATGTAATCGTCTAAGCGTCGTTGCCAATATTTGTTTTTATCCTGAGGTATTCTGCCAGAATGATTGTTTCAACGATAAACTTGCAAGTTGTGGCCCACTTGTAATGTTATCCTAATTTTATCCTAATGTTATCCTAATGTTATCCTAATGTTGCTTTGTTGCAGTTATACATACTTCTAATGCAAGTTGAGGATCAGACGAACCCTCTGGCTGCACCCCATGACCCTTCAGTTGACCGGGTAGCACTCATTGAACGGATCTTGAATACCTTGACTTCTGAAGATCGGCTGCAATCAGCGATGTGCGTCAGAAAGGGAAAGGTAAGATCGCGGTGGGATTCTTAGTTGCTCTGGTCAGTAAGCAGGAAAAGAAATGGATAACTTTTCGATTGGAAGCATTGTTTATAAATGGGAATAATTGAATTCAACATAACAATCTATATCTTGGTCACTGTGGAGTTGATGAAGACTTTCAGGTTGAAGTTATCATTAATCTAAGATGGAGAACCCAACTCAATTATGACAACTGGCAATATCAGGCAGTATTAGGCAATATCAGGCAGTATCAGGCAATATCAGGCAGTATTAGGCAATATCAGGCAGTATTAGGCAATATCAGGCAGTATTAGGCAATATCAGGCAGTATTAGGCAATATCAGGCAGTATTAGGCAATATCAGGCAGTATTAGGCAATATTTGGCAAAAAGGCTAAGGCTCAGCTGAATTGGATGTCGATAGAAATTTGGCAATCTTGGTGTTAGAAAATTTGAAAACCCAACTGATACCCAATAGATTAGTTGTTGATGCAAAGGTATTGATTTGACTCTGGGGAGCGAGGCTAGAAAAATGTGCACCTGAACCGGGAAACGAAGCGATGGATTTTTGGTGACATCCCCTGGTTTGCTGGCTTGCAATCCTAGCTGCAACATTCCAGAAAAAACCAACAAAATCCCTTCAACATTTTTCTAGTAATATTATAAATGACCCATCTGTGGTCCATCAGAATGATTGTAAAAGAAATTGTCACCATTGTATGCACATAACCTAACCTAACATTCGGAATCTGGTTCAGAGCCTGATTCTGCGGCTGCTCCCGCACGTTGCCGCTCACAACCCAGCGCTCACCGCTGTTTGGTGCTCGATTGCACGACACTTGGCGCAGATAGTTCGGCGTGACGTTGATTGCGCCCTGCCGCGGTTCTATCCGTACCTGCGTCGTTGGCTCGATGGTGCAACGCTGGATCTGCTGACAGCATTGATAGTCTCGTTGCGGTGTCCGCCGGCCATCGCGGCTGTCAAGGGGCCGCTGGTGGCCGCTCTGGGGTCGGAGGTAACCACTTCTTAAATCCGCGAGTGTAGGAAAAGTAGTGATGGAGTGAGAACTCTACTTACGGAAGGTGTCAGTAAGAAATCATGCTGTTGTTTAGCTTCATAAGGAGAAGGGAGTATCTGTGCGTGCTTTATCTGCTATTCCATCTTATGGCTTTAACTTGAAAGTAAATTATTGAAAAATAGCACCTGTAACTCAATATTGCTGTAGTTACAAAATAATGAAAGATATTTATGATACACTAGTTTGAAATTATCTTTTTTAGAATGAGTACATTCAACAGCTTGGATTGAAATGAGTTTTGATCCCTAATTGGTAGAGCCACGATTATATGGTGATGCGCAAAATCGCGAATTGTTCTTATCTCTTGTTTTGTTTACAAATGAGTGCGATTCATTGAATTCCCATCTCAAATATGTAAGAAGCTCATCACGACATAACGCGAAATTCACGAAAAATCATCCATAACACCGAAATCAACTATTTCCCGCGAAATCATCGCGAAATGAGCCTTTTCCCATCTAATTATCTTCAATTTCAGATAATCTATATATATATTTTTTTCATTTTTATCAAACCATATTTCACCGAAAATAAATAAACAAACAAAATAATCCATTTGTTTTTATGCTAAATTGAGAGATAATGCTATTTCACTAAAGTATGTGTATTTTGGGAAATAGCCACTTATTTCCATGCAAAAAATTTAAAATGTTTATTTTATCTCTCTAAACACACATTTCCATGAATTTGTCATATTCAGGTCTGTTTCTCATCAAATGCTGTCATTATTCCTAAGCTTAGGGGGTAGAAGTAGTGGGGCAAATTGTTTGCTGTAGGAAAACATTGCCATTGGTTGGCTGAATCTTCCCCTCCTTGCCATGTGAGCATTGACACCACATGTATTCAGGCTGCCTGTTGGGTTCAATCAGTAATGTGGGTACAGATTAGCTGGGATTTCAAATTTCAATGGGGTGTAATAAATCTTTGACTTTTGAGGATCAAGCAAAGCAACTCTTTGTGAGTGATGGATTTATTTTGATGTGTGGAACCTGGAACACCAGACTTGTCTGGGAGAAAAAAGGCAATCTTGCAAAGTATGTTGTTAGTACCAGGCAGTGGGTCTAATTCAAATTCTAATGGACATAAAAATCTCAAACCCCTCATTTGCAATTCTGACTTAGCAAACTATTTGGGCCCCAGTGAACAGTGTTGATGCAGAGAGGTTTTTTAGTCAATAAAACCTTGTGCTGACTGACAAAGGAACAAGAATGAAGGAAGCTACCATTGAAACTTGTTCAATGTTAAGTTTTAACAAGTAGTAGGTGTCGCTCATGCTGCCATACAATGTATTTCATGGTGGCTTTTATGTAAAATATTTATTTGTGCTATTAATTTTGTTCCAAGTCCCTAACAAATACCGATGTTGAGGACCTACACTAAATATTTGCTTTATTGTTATTATTATTGACAACTTCTTTATTAGAGATCGCAGTGCTTACCCTAAATCTTCATTCCTTTCGAATGTAAATTGCAAAAACCCTTTTTTCTATTTAGCTATAAACGCTAAAATTCAAACAATTAGCACTAAAATTTCGATAAAACTAATGCTAAAAACACATATCTTCTTTTTTTCGTCACCTATGTCTGAAATCTGCTATAAACATGATATTCTGTACTTTTTCCATAACACCGCCATAACACCGAAATCCAAAAAGCTTACCACGAAATTATCGAAATCATAACACCGTAAAATCTTGGCTCTACTAATTGGCAGTCAGTGACTGAACTTTTTGCTGATTGAAATGTTTTCTGTTGACAGTTTGGGGTTTCTGCGCTGTCAGCAATACTCATGCGTGCTGGGTCGCTGGTGACTAGTGACCCCAGCAGCGACTGGCAGATGTTTGTTGGCGAACTATTGGATGTAGTGCAGTTGATCAGCAGGCAAGTGTACACTCCTGCTGAACCAATCGTACTCGAAACGCTGACTGTGTTTCTTGGCAACTTCAGCGACCTGAAAACCTCCAGCATCGTCAAGCTGCATTCACTTCTGGTGTCCGGCAAAGACGGTTAAGCGATCTTTCGGTGATGTTTGGAAACGTGAGCCGCTGGCTTCAGAGAGACTCGATCAAGATTGAAACAGCGGTCATTATTTGGTAGATTTATTTATATCACCATGAACATCTTTATATTTTTATTTTTATAGACGATTTGTTCGTTGGTCACTGCTTATTATTTGAATGTATTCAGTTTTTGACTTTTCTAGGGATGTGCGAAGAGTGGTTTTTCTAATTGAATCGAGTGTCGAATTGAATTTAAGTCAATGGTTTGAAAGCGAATCAATGGTGAATATTAATTTCCTAGAAGTTAAAATATCAAATCGAACAATCTTTTTTTTTTTACCTGTCCTAAGTATTTTTTAAGTGTCACAAAATATGTGTAAATTTTGCAAAAAAGAAGTCCCAATTTACTTTTTTATGAAGTACTGAATTAATGAAACTTCAGAAAGATGCATCGTCTATAAAATAATATGAACAATCGGTGGTTAAATATATTATTGTTTTTGTAAGAATATGTTAAAATAATGGAGTTTATATGCTGCTCTGATTTATTTCTCACATCAGAATCAATTTCTGTGATTACAGAAGTAATCATCAGAATTGAATTTAGATTTCAAACAAACACTAAAAGCGTAAAAACACAAAAAACGCCAAACCATTTTGAATGGCCTCGATGTTTAATTTTTAATTATTTTAACATGATTTGCATGAGAAATGTGATAATTTAGTGGCTTATATTACTCCCCAACGGCAATTTTTTAACTTGATCTGCCATTATTGCGCCACAAACTCAAATTATTCTAACAGACGTGTTATTTGCCATTGATTCGAAGTATTTTTGGACCAATTGTTTTGGACTATTGGACATTTGAACGCATGTTGTGAGGCTGTCAAATAACCCGCACATCCCAACTATTTTCATTTGATTTGAGCATTCGCTTATTAAATTTGTTACTTATGTTGCTTGTTAATTGCTTAACCTATCGAAGGGGTTGAATTGAAATCGGAAATAATAGCCAAGTTCGGTGGTTTTCGGGATGGGTATCGTATTAACGAACGAGTCTTGCCGTTGGCACTTCATTTGTTTTGTGTTGGCAAGCCTCGCTTCCCACGCAACCACCAACAGCCGCTCAGCTAAGAATTATTTCGCGTTACGGGCAAGAAATTTGTTTCAGTGTCGCAGAAATTTTATATGACTTATGCAAAATGTTTATCTGATTCTTTTCCTCATTCATTACATTTGTGCAGAATAATTCGAAAGTTCTTAGGTTTATTTTGTATCTGACACTAAAGTAAGCTGTTGATTGCAAAAATATACTTGCTGATTCACCAAGTGTAAACTTCTCTTTATCATTCGTTATTGATATTGCTTGAAAAATGCGTCCTCTCATCCGATTCTGTCCTAAATGGTGTCCAGATTACAGGATTGCAGGTGTGTGTGTGTGGGAACATCATGGGAGTTGCTGAAGTATCTAGAGTATCATGAAGTATCATTAAAACAACTGCCACCACGACACACAATACCACCACGACACATAATACCACCACGACACATAATACCACCACGACACATAATACCACCACGACACATAATACCACCACGACACTCAGAGCCAGTGTCCTCTTACACTTCATCCTGTTAGTCTAGGGAGCAAACCCAGACAGTAGCAGGGTTTTCAAGGTCCTGAAGAAGATCATAAGGCACATAGCAAACCTGCATTCCAGACAGTCCTGTAGGACATTCCTTCACAAAGCTAGACATACTATCTCTTCCCAGTCATTCTGTTGAGCAAATTGCCATGTTTACAAGAGAACCACTTTATGCTGGCTTCATGCTGGTTCCGATGTGCACTTCTGAGCTGGTGACGGTAACCTGCTAGCTGATCATCTCCGCAAGAAACATTTGTAACGAAGCCTGAAGAATCTGCAACAGCTTACCGTTTTCGGAAAAGCTATTAAAAAAAGGGAAATCTTTAAGGACAAGCTGCTCAAATTCTTAGCACCTAATAATAGTTACAATATTAAAATCATCCAAATAATGAAAATGTATTATTTATAGCCCACTGAAAATGTCTATTTACATGTATATGTGTTTTTTAAACAAATTAACAAAATAAAACAATTAAAAAAATCCACCGCACCTGCACTTTCATTTACACTTGAGCTTTCAGTTTTTTTTTTCATTTCATGCTGATGTAACTTTTGGGGGATGTAACTTCCAGAACAAGACGGTAAAACACCAAATCATTTACGAAGACAACAAATATAATAGAAAATACACATTTTTACACTATTAAATATTTTAAAAGAAAAATGTACATTGACTGGTACTTATTTGTTTATTTTATGGCCATTGAACTTGGCCATCTTACTCAGTGCACCTCCAAGTCGACAGAAACTTTCTTTTGCAACGAATCTTTGATCCTTTGATTCTCTATCTATTTTACTCTTCTCAACTCTATGTTCTAGTCCAGGCAGTGGAGGCTTGTGACCGTTTTTTTGGAGGGGCGGCAGTAAAATTCCCCCCCCCCCCCCCCCCTCACCACCTGCACCATAAGTAATGAACACTGTAGTAGGATTTCAGTATGGTAACATTAAAATTCAACATATGATATTTAAAAAAAAATGTATCATTGAATTTATTTATTTATTTATTTATTTTCCATGAAACATTTTGTTACAATGTTGAACGGATTAGCGCCCTCTTAATAATAAAAATACAATAAAATACAGAATTTAAATATGTACAGTAAAATCACAAATAATTATTTGTAGTCAAAAATTCATTTAAACTATAAAAACAATTTGTAACTAAGAATTTATGTAGAGCTGATTTGAACTGGGATAGCGAGTAACGCTGTTGTTCCATGTAACGCTGTTGTCTTTTTTTGTAAACAATGCTACGCCCCCACCCTTATAGTGACCCTGAATTCTAGCTGTCAAGTCACACATTGGATTAATTTTCATTGCACAAAAACGCACACAGTATGTGCAAGAAGGTGGGATCAGAAAATCAGGCTAGTAGTACTATTATTTTGAAACTATTAATCGCCGTGGAAAAATGTGCGATCGTGTTTATCGTTCTGTCTCGCTCGCTCTCGCTGCTAGCTCATCCCGGCGGCTGGCCGAGGCTGGCCGAGGGCGGGTTTTCTGGGCAAGCATAATGCAATGCCAAAATACGATGGCCATTTGAGCGACGGTTCAGACTGGAGCATGCTCATTGATAGGGTGGCAAAAGAAATTGGGTCGCTCTGTTTTTTAATTAAAAGAATCATGGATGTAGTCAACTTAGATACAGCTAGAATAGTCTACTTTGCGCATATCCAAGCTAGGCTGAGCTATGGTGTAATACTTTGGGGGAGCCACCCTAAAGCCAAAAAACTGCTAAAATTGCAAAAGAGAGGGTTGCGATACATGGCTAAGGCCAGTATCAACCCGGTCGCAGACGTTTTTATTAAAGACTCATGTAAACCCTTGTTTAGAAATTTTAAGATAATGACCATGCCTTGTATGTATATTTCTTACGTTATTATGTATATAATTGACAACAATTTACAATTCTCGACAACGGACCACAAATACAACACAAGACAAAAAGATGTACCGAAGCTAAAGAAGCATAAGCATATATTTTACACCAGGACCCCAGCTTATGCTGGGCTTAAATTATACAACGCTCTTCCAGCAGAATTGAGAAAAAACAATCAGTCTTTCAAAGCAGCATTCAAAGCATACCTGATTGAAAAGTGTTTTTATAAAGTTGAAGAGTTGATAGAACAAAATAGCCTGTAAAATATGTTGTAATGTTTTTAGCTTACTAAAACTTATAATAATACTATGTTGTATAATATAATGACGTACCAGATACCCTGTAAATAGGTCATATGGAAAAATAAAGAATTATTATTATTATTATTATTATTATTATTATCTATCCTGTCTATCCTGGAGATCTATCATGTATATCTATCCTATTTAAATTACCTTTTTGAGAAGAATCTTCATGACGTAACTAAAAATTTCTGGTGAAAAATTTTGAGAGGAAGGAATATTGCCATCGGTGTGCTTTGGCACATGCCGGGGAAAAGTTGCACTTCTTGTTCTAACTTAACCAATCAAAGAAGAGGAAAACAGTTGATTTGTTTCAAACAGATGCATTTATTTGAATGTTAGTAGAAATGCAGCTTGGGAGCAGTGAGTCGCTGCTTAGTTTCCAATCTGGATTCCAGTGTTGGTCTGAATCCAGTCCAGGTGTGAGGTGACACGAGCGTAGCCGGAAGGTGCGCCACTGGCACAGCCCTGGCTGGACACGAAGCTGACCACGGCCACCAGTTTGGGAGTGGAACCTCCGTTGGCTAGGATGAGTGGTCCGCCGCTGTCGCCCTGCACATGCCCAAACATGCACAATTCAAGCTCAGAAGCCTTTTACGCCAATCAGTCTTCAACAACACAGAATAGAGAACTCAGATTCCCACAGATTCCCGTAGATTCCCACAGATTCCCGTAGATTCCCACAGATTCCCACAGAACAAAACCCACATAAAGCTCGCAATCGCCAATTTTCCCGCCGCCAGTCAGCTTATATTTGTGGGGGGTTAGCTTAATACAGTTATAAGTATCGAACAAATAATTTACTTTCAATACAAATGAAACCTGAATTATATATCATCATGGCCTTAGGTAATTTACCTGTCTTTCAAATGAGTTAATATACATGTTTCGTTTCTGTATTGCAAATAGACTGCTGTAAAAGAAATGTATCTCTCACTTACAAACTGTGTTAAAAAGTTAATTCCGATTGGATGAATTTCAGCAATCCTAATTGCCAGACATAAATGTTCCGAACTTTAATCAAAACCCAGATAAAATGCCTAAAGGCTGGGTCTCAAGCCTACTGACAATATGGAGGCAGCCAAATGTTTAACAATTAGATTGGGACCTTTGCTTGGAACAGGAATAAGTGAAGTGAATAATACTGACGTTGCAAGTGCTGATTCCGCCAGGAGCTCCGCAGCAAAGAATCTGGTTGGTGACGATGGATCCGTAGTAATTTCCGCACTCGGAATTGGCAATGACATTCAGGTTGACGAAGTTGAGCTGGTCGCTTACGCTAGTCGAAGCTGGAATCAGCAATCGAAATGCACTTCTATTGCGTAGGATACTCGACACCACCAGCCTATGATAGTAAATTGTAGTACACTGTACCTACCAATAGAGTACCACAAATTTAACCGCTAATTTCACACTGAGATAACTTTGAAACTGGATTCAAGTTAGTCGAAGCCAAAGTTACTCGAACTATATTCAACAATGTATCTAGGATTAATTTACCTGATCAATTTGAAGTAGCGCACGTATGCATTTTAGAAGGAGCTGGCAGCAGTGAATGCATTCGATACAGTGGATTGATGATATGCTGATAATGAATACGGCTTATCAAATGTTTGAAGAACTCACCATCTGAGGTCTTGCCCCAACCACTGGCAGTGACGGCAGACCCTGCGTAGTTATTTCCAACATCAGATCGAGTAGGAAGACCCACGATCTGGATGAATTCTGTAAGAAGAAAAAATACACTGTCTAAACCAATGGAACCCCTTTCACCTTCAGCTTGAGAAATAAACTAAAATGAATGTCATATCCCACTAAGCGCTTTCAGTGACAATTTTTTAATTCACAATGTAAATAGACAATGTAAATAGCTGAACCAAGCTAATAAAGACATTAAATAAAAAAAAAAAATAAATAAATAAAAATAAATAACACGTAGTGGGGCTTTGCAAATCAAACTCTGAAAATTTTAAACCATATTTGGCATATATTCGTCATTCCATATAAAATCAACACATTATAAAACCTGGTCAACTTAGGTATGTGTAAAGCCTAAACTAGGATAGAATAAAACCATTTTTTTTTAAATTTTATTTCGCACCGTTCATGATCAGTAGCCGTCTAAACTTTAGCAGTTTTGTGCGCCTTCCACAAAATCTGGGCGTATTGCTAACGACCCGTTAAAAAACGAAAAAATAAAAAAACCGTGGGAAAGCTGAATAAAATGAGGTTGGTTAGGTGAGGTTCTATTTTGCACGATAATAAAAAAAAATCCATTAACGGACAAACATATTCTAAATTGAAAAAAACAACATTCGCTCCTATGATGGTTTTTAGACACATGTCTACTTGATTTATCCTTAGCACTAGTTTTAACAAAAACTATTTGAAATGGAGTTTGAATGCTAAGTAAAGGACAATAAATTTCCCGACGTTTCGTAACATGCCTACTAATTACTTCTTCAAGGGTTAGAGCAGTCCTGACCATTTTCCGATAACATCTTATTTTAATCTATTTAGTCAACAATTAAGGCTCATATTTTAATCTTGACAACAATTCGGTTGGACGTCACCAGAGAACAGGTTGAGCTTATCTGAAACTTCCGTAATAGGGTTCGAGCTAGTATTTTAGATACAACAATATTTTACCTCGATTACGCATGTTTTTGCATGTAATCTGCATAGCAGGTATTGTTATCTCCCGATCGGACTCATTTTCAAAGGATGCCCATTATAAAAATGCTTAACCTTTTTCCAGAAGTGTAAATATGCTAATGATGTGTAATTAAGTGAAGCTATCCCGAAAGTTTCACGTTGGGGCCACTCCAGTTTTTTAGATAGCAAAAATATTATTTCGGTTCATCTACCGATCGGTTCTATTTTCACCACTGTGCTCTTAGTACTAACTTTAACTTAATTTAAAAACAATACGGAAAAAGTTTTATTCCATTGTTCAAAAAGGATTTGAAGAGAAAGAAAAGAACGAGAGGTGCTCCAGAACGAGACGCACTCTACCAAGAGATAGAAGTAATAGAACCGAGAGGTTTATTGCTAATTTGGTTGCAATGGGCTACATGTTGTTATGCTCTCCATGTTTAGCATAACTGCTCCGTCACCCACGGAGTATAGCAAGCACCCAACGCACCACATTTTATCAAACGATTCAACGTCACCTCGGCCAAGATGCCACACGTATTCCTTAAGAATACGGTTTTTTATGCGGGCTCCTCAGACTATTTCAGCACTTAACACACGATATTTTGTGCTTTCGGCGTGAGTAACGATAAAATTTGCGATTGCCAGCTCTGGCTCGCTACTGGTTGGCCCGGCCTCACCCCAGCAAAGATATCTCAAAATAGGAGACGACAGCATCCCAAAAGTCGAAGCGCGTTTATCATGTGACTGGCACTTACCTCCCAGAGCAACGGCGCTGGGCAAACGCAGTAGTGCAACATCATTGGACAGGACGTTCGCGTTGTAATCCTGGTGCACGATCCCGTTGTTGGTTCGCAGGGTAACACGACCAGGCTCGTTCGCGCTGCGCTGTTGCTGACCCAAGGTTACGTCCCAAGTGGAAGACCTGCCGAACGAACGACAAAGCAAGACTTCAGTAGATTGTTGGGCTATGTTTGAACGCGATCATGTTGTTGAGCAGATTAAGAGCTTATTAGTCGATACGTGTTCCTGCTCAGTATGATTCAATCTCGTAACAGGCATTTCCACATTTATATAATGCCTATTATCAAGACTGCGTTTTTTACGTAGTTCAACAGGCTTTGTGTGAAGCGGCTGAGATATGAGTACCAAAAAGCCATAACTACAACTCAAAATAACTAACTTACAAATCACATTACAAATCACTTGCACCAAATGGTTGCTGCTTAGTTATTGCCCTATTTCCCAAGACTTTGTCAGTAATCGCATTTGAGAAGAAAGGCAGGGTTGAGTGAACATACCCGTGAAGGTGCACGGCGGTCAGGAGAGTGTGGGATGGAGGAAATTACCAGACAAGGAAATTACCCATCAGCGCAGTGGGCGGCGGTGATGACCCATTCGTTGGAGAGCAGGGAGCCTCCACAGAAGCTCGACGCATCGATCAAGATAGCGGCCTGGTGGGGGAACTGACCCCTGGTCGCTAGCTGTCCGTTGACGATGCGGGGTGCGGGGTAGGTGGGTGCACCGGCTATCAACATTTAGAACCAAACGTTGCAAGGCCGTTCCAAGTTGTAGGCTTATAGTGTTTAAAGGTGCGAACCATTGCCTACAATTTTGAAGTAAACATATCGCCCAGTAATAGTCATTGGCTAGCTGATAGCGGATAGCGGATAGAACAGCAATAGTGATCGCATCTCGATAGTAACAAAACTGTCATTGTGTCAACATATTGAACAAATTAGCGCATTAGTAATGCGAGAAATGAAACTATATCACACTATTTTAATATGAATTTCAGTTGTGATTCTGATAAAGTAAAGGAAAGTCGCTCGCTCAATCACATAGGAAGATTAATGTATCGCGAAGAGCAAGTACTTACGAATGGGGTCACGGACCTGAATCCGCGGAATGGCGGCCTGAAAAGGAAATACTCTGTAAGACTTGCTGGTGTCCGTAATGAGACATATCTTCCCATCATGTATTATTTCAGATACCAGCAGATCTGGAGTGCCCCTGCATAGACCTCAGTGGTCCTAAGAAGATTGGCACATTGTTTCCGTGGCAACGTGTCTTTGAATTCGGACAATATTTGAATAATGAACAAATAAATACTAATTATCAGTAGTAGTAGTGGTATTCGAAGATCGTTAAAATCAACAATTAACCGTTCTAATAAATCAGCACCGGCCAAGTTCTCATTACCGCTCGGGGTTTACCAATACTAGTAAAAAGCTCTAAGTTTACTAAAGATAATTGTGGAGGATTTTTAAGCCGATCTGTGGCCGGTAAGTAAGGTGCAGCTGGGGGATAAAGAACCTATCTGTTGTAGATGTCGTATTTGAAACCACATTTGAAATCGCCAGCTGGATGCCGATGATCCTAGTGTATTGTATGCGACTGCGAGCTACATGTATGCAGAACATGTGTCAGAGCTGTAAGCTGTCCAAGCTGTAAACTATTCAAGTCCACAAACTGTTCAAGTCAAGAAAATGTCCAGTTGTAAACTAGGTTCGAACACTTACCTGCGCTGCAACCGCCAGCAAAACTACCAAGAGAACACACTTCATTGTCGCTGCTGTAGAACACACGATGCTGTTCAAATTCCAAAACGTTGTTTTTATACTTGCCGGAGGCCGCGATTGCCCCCGGCTATCGCTCAGCGATCAGTCACTATCAAATACTGATCAAAACAGTAAGAAGGTCCCTGTCACCTGCCAATAATTAATAGGTTTATTTTCAAGCAATCAAAACATGGGGCTGGGGACAGAGACACACGATCTACTTGGCTTATCTGTGAGAATTAGAACATGCATTTATCTTTGTCTGGTGTTTATTGATTCTCAGATTTGTAAGACTTTTGGACTTAAAAAGGACTTTAATAGACGTTTCGACCGCTGTGGCGATGTCATTTTTAGGACTGGTGAAGAACAGTTTCTTACTTCGCTTATTGACACTGGAAGATTGATATTGCAAATCAGTTAAAATAGCGGATATTTAGACCTTTCAAAATTGGACTTTCAGTGTACGTCAGTCAGTGGAGTTAAAACAAGTGCAAACAATCCACGTTTTCTGTTTAAGGGGAAAGATCCTAACCGATTTCAGACCAATCTTTCAACAGGTTTCTTGGCCGCACAGTTCAGGTTAAAATTCTTGAAATCGCGTTTGTTGTAGATAAAAAATTAAACGTACGTACAACAGGTTTCTTTTTTTGAAATTCTTTTTTTCTTTTGCCAAATTTTACTCCCAAAGTTGCAATTTTAACCAAGTTTAGGAGAGCACATAAGGCAAACTAAACTATTTTCATTAATTTGGCAAAGAAAAGAAAATAGTTTAATCTAGTAATCTAGTAGTTGGTAATCTAGAATGAGGAGTGCTCTGTACTGCGCGCGCTGTATTCTAGATTGAGTAGTGCTATGTACCAGTGTCGAAACATTGGTTTTTGTATTCCAGAGAGGCACCGATATCCAAGTCACTGGGGAAGATTTTAAGGGTCCCTTAGCTTGTCCTTGGTGTAGCGTCCTGAAGTAGCTCCAATCGGTCTTCTTTCTGGTCCAGCCTTCAGATTTAGCCAAAACATCCAACACTCCGTCATCGTGTGTCATGTTTGCTGGGTTCCGATCAATCTTAGTGCTTGTATTAAGATGACCACGCTATTGGTAGTGTTGACCAGCACTTTGAAGTGCTTGTACTTAGATGATGACCACGCTATTGGCAGTGTTGACCAGCACTTTGAAGTGCTTGTATTCAGATGATGACCACGCTATTGGCAGTGTTGACCAGCACTTTGAAGTGCTTGTATTGAGATGACCACGCTATTGGTAGTGTTGACCAGCACTTTGAAGTGCTTGTACTTAGATGACCACGCTATTGGTAGTGTTGACCAGCACTTTGAAGTGCTTGTATTCAGATGATGACCACGCTATTGGCAGTGTTGACCAGCACTTTGAAGTGCTTGTATTTAAAAATGATGACCACGCTATTGGCAGTGTTGACCAGCACTTTGAAGTGCTTGTATTCAGATGACCATGCTATTGGTAGTGTTGACCAGCACTTTGAAGTGCTTGTATTAAGATGACCACACTATTGGTAGTGTTGACCAGCACTTTGAAGTGCTTGTATTCAGATGACCACGCTATTGGTAGTGTTGACCAGCACTTTGAAGTGCTTGTACTTAGATGACCACGCTATTGGCAGTGTTGACCAGCACTTTGAAGTGCTTGTATTCAGATGACCATGCTATTGGTAGTGTTGACCAGCACTTTGAAGTGCTTGTATTAAGATGACCACACTATTGGTAGTGTTGACCAGCACTTTGAAGTGCTTGTATTCAGATGACCACGCTATTGGTAGTGTTGACCAGCACTTTGAAGTGCTTGTACTTAGATGACCACGCTATTGGCAGTGTTGACCAGCACTTTGAAGTGCTTATATTTAGATGACCACGCTATTGGTAGTGTTGACCAGCACTTTGAAGTGCTTGTATTAAGATGACCACGCTATTGGCAGTGTTGACCAGCACTTTGAAGTGCTTGTATTAAGATGACCACGCTATTGGCAGTGTTGACCAGCACTTTGAAGTGCTTGTATTAAGATGACCACGCTATTGGTAGTGTTGACCAGCACTTTGAAGTGCTTGTATTAAGATGACCACGCTATTGGCAGTGTTGACCAGCACTTTGAAGTGCTTGTACTTAGATGATGACCACGCTATTGGTAGTGTTGACCAGCACTTTGAAGTGCTTGTACTTAGATGACCACGCTATTGGTAGTGTTGACCAGCACTTTGAAGTGCTTGTACTTAGATGATGACCACGCTATTGGTAGTGTTGACCAGCACTTTGAAGTGCTTGTATTTATATGACCACGCTATTGGCAGTGTTGACCAGCGCTTTGAAGTGCTTGTATTCAGATGACCACGCTATTGGCAGTGTTGACCAGCACTTTGAAGTGCTTGTATTTATATGACCACGCTATTGGCAGTGTTGACCAGCGCTTTGAAGTGCTTGTATTCAGATGACCACGCTATTGGTAGTGTTGACCAGCACTTTGAAGTGCTTGTATTAAGATGACCACGCTATTGGTAGTGTTGACCAGCACTTTGAAGTGCTTGTATTTATATGACCACGCTATTGGCAGTGTTGACCAGCGCTTTGAAGTGCTTGTATTCAGATGATGACCACGCTATTGGTAGTGTTGACCAGCACTTTGAAGTGCTTGTATTAAGATGACCACGCTATTGGCAGTGTTGACCAGCACTTTGAAGTGCTTGTATTAAGATGACCACGCTATTGGTAGTGTTGACCAGCACTTTGAAGTGCTTGTACTTAGATGACCACGCTATTGGTAGTGTTGACCAGCACTTTGAAGTGCTTGTACTTAGATGATGACCACGCTATTGGTAGTGTTGACCAGCACTTTGAAGTGCTTGTATTTATATGACCACGCTATTGGCAGTGTTGACCAGCGCTTTGAAGTGCTTGTATTCAGATGACCACGCTATTGGTAGTGTTGACCAGCACTTTGAAGTGCTTGTATTCAGATGACCACGCTATTGGTAGTGTTGACCAGCACTTTGAAGTGCTTGTACTTAGATGACCACGCTATTGGTAGTGTTGACTAGCACTTTGAAGTGCTTGTATTAAGATGACCACGCTATTGGTAGTGTTGACCAGCACTTTGAAGTGCTTGTATTAGATGACCACGCTATTGGTAGTGTTGACCAGCATTTTGAAGTGCTTGTATTTATATGACCACGCTATTGGTAGTGTTGACCAGCATTTTGAAGTGCTTGTATTCAGATGACCACGCTATTGGTAGTGTTGACCAGCACTTTGAAGTGCTTGTATTAGATGACCACGCTATTGGTAGTGTTGACCAGCACTTTGAAGTGCTTGTATTAAGATGACCACGCTATTGGTAGTGTTGACCAGCACTTTGAAGTGCTTGTATTAGATGACCACGCTATTGGTAGTGTTGACCAGCACTTTGAAGTGCTTGTATTCAGATGACCACGCTATTGGCAGTGTTGACCAGCACTTTGAAGTGCTTGTACTTAGATGATGACCACGCTATTGGCAGTGTTGACCAGCACTTTGAAGTGCTTGTATTCAGATGACCACGCTATTGGCAGTGTTGACCAGCACTTTGAAGTGCTTGTATTAAGATGACCACGCTATTGGCAGTGTTGACCAGCACTTTGAAGTGCTTGTACTTAGATGATGACCACGCTATTGGTAGTGTTGACCAGCACTTTGAAGTGCTTGTACTTAGATGATGACCACGCTATTGGCAGTGTTGACCAGCACTTTGAAGTGCTTGTATTAAGATGACCACGCTATTGGCAGTGTTGACCAGCACTTTGAAGTGCTTGTATTCAGATGATGACCACGCTATTGGTAGTGTTGACCAGCACTTTGAAGTGCTTGTACTTAGATGACCACGCTATTGGTAGTGTTGACCAGCACTTTGAAGTGCTTGTATTCAGATGACCACGCTATTGGTAGTGTTGACCAGCACTTTGAAGTGCTTGTATTAAGATGACCACGCTATTGGTAGTGTTGACCAGCACTTTGAAGTGCTTGTATTAAGATGACCACGCTATTGGTAGTGTTGATCAGCACTTTGAAGTGCTTGTATTCAGATGACCACGCTATTGGTAGTGTTGACCAGCACTTTGAAGTGCTTGTATTAAGATGACCACGCTATTGGCAGTGTTGACCAGCACTTTGAAGTGCTTGTATTCAGATGACCACGCTATTGGTAGTGTTGACCAGCACTTTGAAGTGCTTATATTTAGATGACCACGCTATTGGCAGTGTTGACCAGCACTTTGAAGTGCTTGTACTTAGATGATGACCACGCTATTGGTAGTGTTGACCAGCACTTTGAAGTGCTTGTATTCAGATGACCACGCTATTGGCAGTGTTGACCAGCACTTTGAAGTGCTTGTATTGAGATGACCACGCTATTGGTAGTGTTGACCAGCACTTTGAAGTGCTTGTACTTAGATGATGACCACGCTATTGGTAGTGTTGACCAGCACTTTGAAGTGCTTGTATTGAGATGACCACGCTATTGGTAGTGTTGACCAGCACTTTGAAGTGCTTGTATTAAGATGACCACGCTATTGGTAGTGTTGACCAGCATTTTGGAGCGTCTCGGCTGTGTGGTTTGAACGTGGAAGCGGCATGATGGAGCATAGCGTACCCCTTGGTTGATTGATTGATTGATTTGCGGTTTTTATAAAGTCGCACTATTTTGACAACGGGCCCTGTTGCACTGTTATAATGGCGTCGGTTAATGAATGGCTGATGATGAGGATGATGATTAACTTAACCTTGCCTAGAAGGGTGGAGGGGAAACCTGGTACCGGCAAGTAGCTCACTCTTGTCGAAGAGTACAAAGGGCGTCCTTTCCGAAGGACGCGAACAGCAGGATTCTGGAACTGACTTTTATTCCTCCTCTACCGAACACAAGAAGGACCCTTTAGTTACCTGAAGGAAACCTACATTGCCATCAAGTTGATGAAACAAAAAAATCATTTTGTGCTGAAAAGTCGTTTAGAACCGATTTTCTTTCAACGACCTATATTGGAACACAATATATCTAAGCTTATCAATTTTGGAAACTGTAAATATGGGAGTTCTATGTAAGTCTTAAATGTATTGTAATATTAATTTCTTATCTTGATCGTAAATCAGGGGTTCGAGGTTGACTTTTCCAGACAGATCCACAACAACCGTTATGTTATCGTGCGTTAGGGTTTATAAAAATAAACCACGCATTAATTTTCTTCATCAATACATTAATTAGCATTTGACTGGTCCGGTCAAGTGATAGAAAGAACACTTTGCGTCACTGACAGCTGAAGGCTAGAAGATAAGTCTTTGATAAAAACAACTGATAAGGATAAATCAAGAGCTTTGTTTATCACTGTTGCTATTTTAAACAAATAACTATCAGCGTTTAGTATCACCGTTGAGGTATCACGGTTACGTATTTTTTATCTTATCCAGGGGTTAATCAGCCACTTCGGTGCATGCAGTGTCGTCTTGGGAGATATTTTTTAACATGGCCTCATATTGAACCAAGCTGTTTGGTCATTTATTTCAGAGTAAAGCTGCCCGACACACAATTCTAGACAGATTCCCGGTCTCTGAATGAATCATCACGCGGTCTTCCTGAAAAGTTTGCTCATTTCGACACGAATCTTCGCCGTTCATCCCCCTTTCGATTAGCAACTGCCACTATTTATTGCAAATCAAAGGCACCGAAAATGTTTTGCCAGCGTTCATATCAGAATGGAAATATGCACAAGTCCCATCTGTTGCAGTGTAATTGATCATGGCTCACTGTTTTTATGTTTCGCAGCTTGAATGATTTCTTTCCCTGAGCAATACATTTATTAGCAGTTTACATGAAATCTTGCGTTCTTGCATGATAATGGTTATCAATTGTCAAGCGCTGAAGGATTATTGTATCTAACCTCTTGACAGCATGGATTTGTGGAGAAATCCTGTTGTTCGCGTTGTACCGTCCTTCTGAAAGGACGTTAAGCCGGTGGTCCCCTTGGTGCTCTTCGAAAGGAGCAGGCTACGTACAGGGACCGGGTTTCCTCTCCTCCCTTCTAGGCTAGGTTAGGTTCATCATCCACTCATTCACCGACGCCTTTCGACCAGTGTCGCATGGCCTGTTGTCAAAACAGTGCGTCGTTAAACACAATCATCAATCAATTTATTTTTCCTCTTAGTGCTTCGTCTATAACAGGCATAAGTTACGAGACGTCAGGAAAATTTCAAAACTAAGTGCTAAGGTTAGATAAAGTAGATATGAGTCTTAAAACCGTAAAAAACCTAACCAATATTACAAATTCTTTGCTTTAACCCAAAGATTGTTTCTAGCTAACCTTACCCAAAATCTAACCTCACAATTTTCGAGAAATGTTTGAAAAAGCTTTGTCTTGCTTACTTTTAGTTTGCCTACAAGGCGCAATAACTAGAAAATATTCTCAGACATGATGTACACTTGCGGTGTATTACACCGCATATATACATATAAAACTACGCGAAGTTTAAATTTCAGACCTCGATCAATGCACGAGTAGGTGCTGGCTCGCTTGACAGCTTTATTTGAATTCCCGCGAGATCCGGTGCGCTATAGTCCGTTGCCATGGTCCGTTGCTACACACTGATTCTATATTTCACCAACAGAATGCGCAGAACAATCAACATGTCAACACCGCGAGTTGTGGTGCGAGTTGTGGGTAAAATACGACGAGTTGAGAAGTGATTGTTACCTTTTTGAAAAAGAAAAAATATTTTCCATCAACTCAACTTATCTAATTTTACAAGAAGTAAGTAATAATATATACATTTTCCGGTTTTTGACTTTAACACTAGAGTGCGTATCTAATACCTTGTCTTGTAGGGACAGAGCAAAACCCTCTGCTCGTTGGCCGCGACCGACCACCACGGGTTGTCCTTACCCAATTTACCTATTTTATTATATTGATTCAAAATGAGTCACAGGATGACTTACATTATCTGAGTCATACTTTCGCGCTATAATTGCGCTACTATTTTACGGTCGGTCGCGGTTCACCGTGGGGCTTCGGCTCCACACCAAATTCACCCAAGGTATTATGCGGATCTTGATCCGCACGCTGTAATCAGTGAGTGATTTATACTGGATTATGGCTCAAAGGTGATTATTTTTGAGCCTGATTCTGTTGCGGAGTAGTCAAAATATCTGTAATAGTTTCATGTCACAATGTACTATATTAGATATCTTCACTTAATTGTATGAATTAAAATTGTTCATTTATTATTCATATCATCATCGTTTCAGTTAATTTGATCTTAACCAGATCACTTCATTGTATAACGCGATAATAAATTGGAACAAAGATATTAAAAATAAAGCACATGTGGCAGCTCTCCAGCTGGTGACTGGAGGAGAGCCGGTACTTGCTGTGAGTGTTGCTCTAAACAATTGAGCTGCTTGGACATCGTATTATATTTTTAAAATGATTTTTAGTGTATTTGATGAGAATGACGGAGCTCCAAGGAGTAAAACCACTAGGCTGTGATACTCACAGTCACTCTGATTCCAGTGATGCTATACCACGTCACAACCATTCAATCTCTAAATTTGACTGATAAGTTTTGTGCTGTGAATCGTGATTTAAATTTCATCTGCTTGCAATGCACAAAGTATTTTAGCGTTAGGAACACTCATAATAAATATTGATTGGAATCGATTAAAACTTGTTGGGTGGTAGGAGAACGTATGCACCTATCCATCGAATGTTTTAATGTCGGCCAATACGGCAGCTGTTAACAAAGAAAGTAAAATTGTAGCAAAATATTGCATTGTGAATCAAAAGATTAAGATTAAGAGAGAGAGAGGGAACTCGAGTCAAAATTTGCTGTAGTTCTTTAGCACGAGGTATCAGATGTGATATAATCATTACATAATGATATAATAACGTGCCAATGTTTTGCGATGTGTTTAGGCAAGGAAGGGTTGCGTTATTTAAATAAATTATTTGTTTTTAATTATTATTTATCGTTAATATTTTGATTGTATTTTGTATTGTATTTTGACAGTGTGAAAATTTCCTCAACAAGTCAAAAAATGATATCTTACTTGTCTTATTTTCTGTCAGCAAATACCCAACATGGTTGACAATATGCGACATCACAGGTGGATATAGCCAAGCCCCACTTTGTATTTTGTTTCATAGAAGCTTGCAGAAAAGCTTAGTTTTACTCAGTCGGAAAAGGCCCCGAAAAGGATTGATTGTTTGATTTGTGGTGTTTAACGACGCACTGTTTTGGCATCTGGACATGTGGCACTGGTCTAATAGCGTCAGTGAACTAGTGGATGATGATGAGGATGACTAGTACACCCACCCGCTGCGTGTTTCAGCAATTTCAGTACATTCAGTTCAGCAATTTCAGTTCCTCAGAAAAGATTTTTTTTCCAGCCTTTTCGTAGCGTAGCAACGGAAATTCAGAGCTCAAGGTTGAAATAAAATAATTAAGATTTCCGCTGCTACGCTACAAATTATTCCGTTGCTACGCGCTACGAATTCGATGGTGAAAAATGCATTGTTGTCGGACATTTGCCGTAGATTTTTTTGTTAATTTTCAATATTTCACCGCTAAAACCCGATCGAATCGCCGTGAAAATGCTACAACGGGATGTAAGCCCGAAAAACGAACCGATCTAGCCCAAGAGCCGGCGTTTTCGACCAAATTTCACGATATCTGTAAAGATTTCCCCCAGGCAATGAGACATCCCAGCCAGCCAGCCAGCCAGCCAGCCAGCCAGCCAGATAAAAACTATTTCGGAGCCTTAGCAACCATGTCTTCCAGCACTAAAAGAAAGTAGTCCAAAAAAAGTTAAGAAAATCTCAAAATCTGTAGTAACGTCTAAGAAATGCACACATCAAATTTGCCGAAAATTGCCCTCTGAGTGTGGGAACACTAAGCCACCCACTACAAAACGTCAAACTCAGCAAGACTCTTAAGTTTCAAACATATAAGATAAAAACTGTGGAACAGGATAGAGAGAAAGTTATGGTATTTCAGATTTTTGGATTTCACCTCATTAGCGCCAAAAAACACAAAATTATCCTATCTTTTGAGTCCGCAAGTAAACACAAGCGGTGTACAAATAAAGCAAAAAGAAAGTTGGCAAATCCAAAAATGACCAAAATTCTCCCCAAAAAAGGACCCAAAATTTCCCTGCTGACCGATCAACAGGCATATTAATAAAAGTAGATCGATTTGCTGAAATGCATTACAGAAATTCGAATAAAAATAAGCAAGGTAGCGTGTGAATTTTAAACTTACAACGATTCTAAAGTGTAGTATGATCAGCATATTTCTGAAGTTTTTTTTTATCACAAAAAAGGAAAAAAGGTTAGTGCCTCATGTCAGCACTCGTTCCAGTGGCATCAGTCGTCCCCCAAGGAACAGTGCCTGAACCGACGCTGTTCATTGGCTTTATGAATTGTATAGTGCACGATATCACCACCCGCAATCGTCTCTTCGCTGACGATTGCATAATCTACGCACCAGTAAAGAGCCAGTCAGACTCCAGAAATCTTCAAGAAAACATAAATAGAATTCTAAAATGGGTGGAAGAAAATGGGATGAAGCCTAACAATAGTAAAACAAATATAATAAGCTTCACACGAAAGAAGAGAGCCATTGACACTTCCTATTCAATGAACTGAGCTCAAATAACAAAGATTGACACCGTAAAGTATCTAGGTTTCACACTGTCATGACTGTTCCACATGATCTCAGCGGGAATTACCATAAAGCAAAAATAGTGTCCAGGCCCAGAAGAAATATGCATTTTAACATGTGGAACTTTAACAAATGATCATGCGCACAAATGCCTAATCAGACCAACACTAGAATACTGCTTAGGAGTCTGGGCCCCTCACTCTGAAGAGCAAAAACACACAAATATAGTGACAGTATTAGTTAACAGTAAGTAGTTTAACAGTAGTTAACAGTAGTAAGTATTATTACCACATTATAAATAGGATTAGTATTAGAAGAACATAGTATTATTACCTACTACATGTTAACATTATCATGCAAAACCTATCGCAACCTGAAGGGAAAATGTACCCTAAATTGTAAATAAATAAACAAAATAAGTAAAATTCAACACAAAATATCTATTTGGTACTTTTTTTCTAAAACTTAGCAACTCTTAATATGTATTAGAAGAAAAGTGAATGAAAGTGATGCAGTAATAAAGTTCCTACAAAGATTTGAGGCAAAATCAATTTGTCAAAGAAAGCGAGTAACATTGCGAGTAATAAAAGCTAGTACTCAATTGTTGCATGTTCACTTCTTACCAAGTCCTCAAGACAAACATACCCACCACAACAAACATCACCAAGCTTTACAAATGTATTAAATGTAGGTACTTGTTTGCTGGGATCCCCAAAATCAACGCCTTGCAAAAAATGCAACAGTGCACAAAAAGTGCAAAGCACAAAAGTACCCTGAAAGATCTTTGACTCTAGGCTATAGACTCAATGCCATGTTCCTCATAATGTCAATAAGGAAGCATTAAAAGAGCTGTTGGTACACACTAACAAGCATAGAGCCAACTACGATTATCAGGGTAGAGCTAACAACAACATGAAACATTCCACAACTGTTTGGAGGTATTCATAAATAGGAAATATCATATGAATATGGAACTTAATTACCAAATATTTCTAGAAAATACCTGGAACACACTTAAAGCTGGAACTTTAGAAGAGTTTAAACTGCTATTGTAATAACAAATGAAATGTATGTTAAGTGTTAGTAAGCAGTATTGCTGTGTAATTTAGTATGTTTGACACTAATAAATGGGATTAATTCGGGATAATGTAACCAGGAAAATCTTGCCCCAGACAATAGAGAGAAAACATTACCATTTAGCATTTCTCAAAGATACAGATTTGCTGGTATCGTTACTCGTTTTTAAATTTGCATATTGAGAGAAAATTTGATAAAGCTTTTCTGTCTCAAACTCTCTCTGTCGTATGATAAAGCTCATTCTCCCGTTACTTGCAGCGACCCACACTTTTATAACTGAAGAAATGTCCCAAATAAATACAGTGTCTAATCACATTCATTCCACGTTTTCCTATGCAGAATGAAGTTTTTAACCTCACAAATGATTCACAGAGCTGCCCACAGACATGAACAATATAAATTATTCAAAGTATTAATTGCACGCTATTAACCAAAGATACTAGTATTTTTAACCAGTTGTACCAGAGCATTGATTGTATATTATATTTGCATTATTGGATATTGTATATAGTATTGTATTTCACTTTCCTTCAATCATGTACATATTCTCATCGACAATAAACAAAAATAAATTCCCGAAATGAACCGCATTAGCCCACAAATGACTTGATTCTAATATAATACACAAGGTTTTTGGAAAATATGTATGGAAATATAAAAAAGACACTACCCTGTATAGAGACAGATTTCAGTCAACAAAATTTCCAAATTTCCCTGTTTCAATCATTATGTTAAGTAAACTGATTGACGGTACAGGCAAAGATACAGGTAGCTATAGATAATCAACTTTAATCATATCACAAACGTCGAATATATTGCTAGGATTACAAAGTTGTGGCATTTTTGAAGTCTTCTTTATTTAACAAGAGAATCATTTAGTTTGTGGGTTTCTAAGATATCTGTGCCATAAGTATATTATCGCAACACTTTAAGTTCTATATCAGTTTTATATGTAGTTTTTTGCCTGACCTCGGAATACTGATGAAAGCAGATATACAATGAAAATAGCAAATATTTGTGTGCACTAAAACATAATAACAAAGTTGCAAGCAATAAGGATAATTTCACAGCTGTGTATTTCTAGCAGCACATCCTGCATTCTTAGCAATAAAAATACCATTAACAGTTTTAACACATGATATCATTTTTGTAGAACACACTCAGCTGCAATCAAGGAAATTAATTACGTTGTTAATAGCTCTAAAATTCTTACATTTGCTGGGAATTTTGTCAATGGTCAAGACAAAAGATATACTCATGTTAATACATAGGCCAAAAAAAGATTTCTTATTGAAAAACAGGGAATTTTCAGAGGTTTTAAAAGGAGTGCAGGATGTATGGCAAGGGTCAATATTGTGTGTTGAAATTTGGGGCATCAAACATGAAAGAACCTTGAGCAAACAAAATTTTTCCTAAACATCGTTGTAAGCCCCAAAGTAAAAAATATAAAATGCCTGGGGGAAAAATAGCTGGTATTCGTTTGCTTGCACACTTCTTGATTCTACAGCGACTTTTAATTAATTTTTTAAAGTTTCTTATAATTGAGCAAAACACAAATGTACAGAAAATTTAAGCTGGATAACAGGTCCAGTGGCACCTTTTGCTGAACAGGATTGATTTTTTTTTTAAATATTGCCGTTCTTTACTTGGCTAGAATCATGTCATGACTGAGTCACATTTTCATAAAGAAGAAGCTTCTTCTGCTAGAAGTTGAGTTAAAAAAGGGAAATCTCGTATTAAATACGGTAATACACGCACGGTATGGTAACGGTAAGGTAAAACATGGTTTGCCTGTTTTGCTGATTGCTTGAAATAAAGCACGCAAACAACGCATCATGTGAAGTGCTATGGAACTGACAGACTTTTGTCTGACAAATCACAAACCTGCCCCAGCACAACAGGGAATGACACACTTCTGAGCTGCATGCAATTGCAAGTCTATTGACAAAGTCGAAGGAAACAATGCATCGACTGTTTTACCCTAGTTTAGGAATCTTGGCACTATCCAATACTTTAACGAGCAAGGAAATTCAATCACCTAACACTTCTCATTGCTTCACTATCACAAGTTTTTCAGCAGTCTACGTTCATTTAACTCTCATACAGTCATACTTGGACTCATACCATAACTGTGTGGATTTCTTGATTGAATCAAGTGATCAGTAGAATTGTGCAATAATCTCTTTGATTCCATCATCATTATCTTCTTTGGCTTCATAATGCCGTGCAGATCTGACAAACTTATATCCAAGTCTCTAAATGCATTTAACAAGATTATCGCAACAACAATAGTAAAGAATCCACAAAAGCTACCTAAAATGTCGTTGGCACTCATCCCTTCCCACTCGCGGAAGAGAATCGATGAAGCCACTATGACGAATGTGGTGAAAAACACGTAGTATACAGGTGTGACTATGCCGGTGTTGAAAAGGTCCAGCGACTTATTGAGATAGTTCATCTGCACAGTAATGCACACGAGTACGACAGCAAGAAATCCAGCTGCAAGACGAGCATCACTTCCGTTGGGCTGAGAGAAGGAGAGGGCGCCTCGAAGGGCAAGCCCCAATCCCTTGCATGCCATCACCGAGAGCGAGCCTATGGAGGAACACAGCAGTACGTAGACGGCAACGTTTCTGTGTCCGCATCTAGGACCCAGGTGCAAGCCCACGACCAGGCACAAGGCCAGCACGGCGGCTATGTACACCACCACCGCTGAAACAAACCACTCAACATTAATTACTAATTTACAAGAGTACACATTTTACAAAGATATTGGGTTAAAATTGCTATGTAACATCTTGCAAGTAGGAGAACCCTTCTCTACAAGCTACAAGAATTTTGATCTCTTCTGATGGATGGCCTTATTAGAAATTCAAGTCTTGTCTCACTTGCACTGCTAATCTTTTTAATGGGTTTCATTCATAACTTTCTCTCTCTTTTTCTCTTGATTGCGATGGTAAAGTGATCTTGTGTGGAGGTCTTAGCTCAAGTTGTTTCTGCGTTCACCCGCAAGGGCAGCGCATGTGTGTAAGCTAATCAGCGACAGGAGTCTCTCTTAAAGGCAGAACAAAACTAGGTACATACGCAATTGCAGAAAGGTGCATCATAGCCACTGCAAATTAAAAGTCCATCAAGAAATAACAGCCTGAACTCTGAACTTGTTTATCCAGGATGTGTTTTGATATGATGAACAAAGAGCTAAGCTGAACATTAATCAATCAATTTACATGTGTTGACAACGTAGTAATCTACCAATTTACTTGTTAATTACCTTTGTTTTCAATGTAAATAAGTACAATACACTTAGTTAATGCTGAAGTAGGCCAGAACCTCATGCTTCAATTACCCTCCTGCAGAGAAGGATTCATTAATTCGTGGGGTTTAACTACGCACTTTTTTGGTTTAATGGCATGGGTAAATGAGTGGATGAAGAGTGGAAGATGAACAAAATCTAGCCAGAAGAGAGGAGGGGAAACCCGGTGCTGGCACGTAGCCTACTCCTGTCGAAGAGTAGCAAGGGGACCACAGCCTTAACGTCACTTCCAAAGGACGTTACAACTCGAACTATTGGATTCCTCCACAAACTCATGCCGGCAAGAGGTTGATTAAGTTGCTGTACTAACTTTCATCTCTCCAACATCATTTATCTCATCCAAAGATTGTAGAATCTGAACCAGCAAACAAACAAGAAAAGAACGAAACTCCAGCCCCCTCTTAGTTACCCGGTTCCTGCATTTTTTCTACAAGAACGCCAACATTCTCTATTTCCTCTTCTTTTGGAGCATGTATAACAATTGTGGTTGATCCGACTATGCACAGGAAACAGCCAAGCTGAAATCAGTAAAATGCATCAAGAGAAACTCAAAAATATATAAAGTAGGTCAAACGGTCAGATAAATATTAAAGTGCAGAAGTTAGCACCACGGTTTTTTTACCTTGCCGAGCAAGTTAAGTTTCTCCTGAAGGAAGTAAGGTGCGAGTACTGCGGCAACCAGCACACTAAGTGCACCTAGAGGCGTCACGAGCGAAGCTGGTGCAAATGCATAAGCTGCGAAGTTAGCTGACTCACCCACGCCCACTGAAAAACACAGATCATCATCATATCAAAGAGTTCATTGTGTTTTTTGGACTAAATTTACAATTGAATGTTCAATGACCTCCCCTTTCTGGTGCTGCCTCCTGCAAATCATTCAGGCTGCAGGCCTGCAGATGTAATCTATTATATCTATGAGCAGCCTTTCATTTATTATGTTCGACATTTATTATGGTGATCAGTAATTTCAAATTCTTACTTGTAACAAGGCCAGTCCACCACAGCCAATCTCTGAGATACCCATAACCTCCTGAGCCCGCTCGGAGACATCCATCTCGATTTAATCGTAGCAGAGCCCTCTTCTTGATTATGAAACTGGAACCAATAAAAGCACTGGAACTAATCGCCAATCCTAGACCTACATAGAACTCCGTTTCGTTGTAAGGAACATGAGCGCTATTTGGATCTGCCATCACGATCGCAGAAACTTTGACAGAATCCAAAGACACTAGGCAATGACACTAGGTTCGTGAAAAGTTAGCCTCAGCCTTCGCAACTAATTGCTCGGAATTGCTCGGAATTGCTTCGCAGACTATGTGAACAAACCGCAGTAAAAATAGTGTATACAAAAGGCGCAACACAGAAATATTCCACCAACGATTCCACCCTGAAAGCAAATAGAAAAAAAAACATTGCATTTTTGACAGATGATAAAGTACAAGACGGGCTTTCGATTCGTGGTAGCCTTATTTTTTAGCCCAGCCCTGGACAAAAAAAAGGCTAACTTTTACCTAAATTTGGGTTTCATTTATTTGCGCAAATGATAAAGTACGAGACGGGCTTTTGATCTGTGATAGTATTAATTTTTGGCCCAGCCCTGGACAAAAAAAGGCTAACTTTTACAAAACTATAGTTTTCATTTATTTGCGCGAAAATGAAGGGGGGGGGGGGGGACTCTCTTGAAATTTTTACAAATGATAGAGTACGTGTCAGACTTTCGATCTGTGATAGTCTACATTTTTGGCTCAGCCCTGGACAAAAAAGGCTAACTTTTACAAAATTTTGGTTTTCATTTATTTGCGCAAAAATGAAGGAGAAGTACTGCCTTGAAATTTTTACGGATGATAGAGTACGTGACGACCTTTCGACCCGTGATACTCATAATTTTTGGCCCAGCCCTGGACAAAAATAGGCTAACTTTTACAGCATTTTGGTTTTCATTTATTTGCGCAAAAAAAAAGGGGGGGGGGGTACTCACTTGAAATTTTCACAGATGATAGAGTACGTGACGGGCTTTCGATTTTTTATAGTTTTCATTTTTTTCTCAGCCCAAGACAAAAAAAGGCTAACTTTTACCAAAATTTGCTTTTCATTTTTTGCGCGAAAATGAATGGGAGGGTTCTCCCTTGAAATGTTCACAGATGATAGAGTATGTGACGGGCTTTTGATCCGTGATGGTCTTAATTTTTGGTCCAGCCCTGGACGTCCTCCTCGCTACACACCAGACCAATGAGTACAAACTACAAGGAGTCGATGAAGGTCTTGCACGAGTTGACCGAGCTCGTGACAATCACGCCACCAGCAGCAGATTTATTTATTTTTTAATTTTTTATTTATTTTTGTCCGTGACGAGTATAGTATACAAGTGTGGGCAACGTCAGCTATAATATAGTCATATTATAAAAATAATAATACATATAATAAAATAGTAATAATAAAAATAACAATAGCAATAATAATAATAATGGTAATGGGGATAATGGTAATAGAAGTAATAATAATTATAATTCTTGAGTATGGTTGGTGGATTTGTTGTGGGAGATTACATATTTACAGAAGACTGTTTTGCGAAGGTACAAAGGTAGTATTCGTCAAGGGAGTAGAAGGGGTTGTTGAGAAGGAAGATGCGTAGTAAGGAGTCAAAAGAGCTGCGGGTAGGGGAGTCCTTGATGAGGGCGGGAAGGTGATTGTGGATTTTGGTGCAAAGGTACAGGGGGCTGTGTTCGAAGAGTGTGGTTTTGTGGGAGAGGGTTCGGATTTCCAGTCTTTTTCTCGTTGCGTGGGAGTGAATGGAGGAGTTGGGTGGGAATAGGTTGGGGGTGGGATCTGACTAGGGTGCATGCGATTTGGATGAGGGTGCAGGTGAGGGTAAGGATTTTGAGAGTTGTGAAGAGAGGTTTGCAGGTCGTGCGGCGGGAAGCTCCTGCTAAAATGCGGACCGCTTGTTTTTGTGCAATGAAAATTATTTTTGCTTGGGGGGAGGTGCCCCAGAAAAAGAGGCCGTAGGAAAGGTGTGAGTGAAGGTGGGCATGCTAGACAAGTTTGATAGTGTGGGGGTTGACGATCTTTTTTAGTCGGCGGAGGAGGAAGCAGGTAGTTTTCATTTTGGAAAGGGTTTTTTGAATGTGAAGGGACCAGTCTAGGTTGGGGGTGATGTGGATGCCAAGGAATTTGGTCGAGGAGGCACTGGGAATTACTTTGTTGTTGACTCGGATGAGGGGGGAGTAGTCAGGGGAGTTTGTCTTAGTGTAGAAGTTGATGAAGGTGGACTTTGCTGGCTGCAGGGCTAATTGGTTGTTTAGGCAATAGGTGGAGATAATGATTGTTTGGGAGTTAGCAGCTTGGGTGAGGGAGCTGGTAGGTTGGGATTTCGGGCTGGTGAGGAGGTGGGTCGTGTCGTCTGCAAATTGGAACAGGGAGCCTTGAGTTACAAGCTGAGGAAGGTCATTGACGTAGAGGAGGAAAAGTAGGGGAGAAAGCACCGAGCCTTGCGGTACGCCTTGTTTGATAGAAAGGGGGTTAGAAATGGAGGGGGGTTTTCCAGGGGTTGAGGAGTTAATCCGAACAACTTGGGAGCGGTCGGAGAGGAATGAGGCAATCCACTTGTTGGCGGTTCCTCGGATTCCTTGGGATTGGAGTTTGGAGAGGAGGAGAGAGTGGTTGATGGTGTCAAAGGCTTTGCTTAGATCATAGAAGAGTCCTAGAGCCTGATCGCCTTTGTCAAGGGCAGTGTGGACGGTAGAGAGGAATTGGAAGATGGCTGTGATGGTTGATTTGTTCTTCTGGAAGCCGTGTTGGCAGTCGGCAAGGATGTTGTGGGTGTTTAGGAAGGAAAGAAGCCGGGAGAGCATGATTTTTTCAATGAGTTTAGACATTGTGGAGAGGAGGGAGATGGGCCTATAGTTGTCGATGTTGGATTTTTCTCCCTTCTTGTGGATTGGGATGATGAGAGCCTGTTTGAGTTTGGTGGGGAATATGCCAGAGGTGAAGGAGCTGTTGATGATGAGGGTGAGCGGGTCGGTTAGGAGATGTACATTGCTGGCTATGAGGGAGCCGGAGAACTCGTCAAGCCCGCTGGAGTGTTTGTTTAGCAGGAAGCGGGCTGTAAGGGAGATCTCTCTAGGATTGGTAGGGAATAGAAATATTGACTTTGAGGGTGACTTGGCTAGGATTGGTGAGGGGTTGGTGTCAGGAATGACGGGGGAGGCGGTGTGTCCTGCTTTGGCGAAGAATTTGTTGAATTCCTCTGCCAAGGTGAGGGGGCAGCATGGCCTCCGGTGCAGGAGGCAGAGTGGTCTCCAGTGAAGGGGGCAGCGTGGCCTCCAGTGCAGGGGGCAGCGTGGCCTCCAGTGCAGGGGGCAGCGTGGCCTCCAGTGCAGGGGGCAGCGTGGCCTCCAGTGCAGGGGGCAGCGTGGCCTCCAGTGCAGGGGGCAGCGTGGCTTCCAGTGCAGGGGGCAGCGTGGCCTCTGGTGCAGGGGGCAGCGTGGCCTCCAGTGCAGGGGGCAGCGTGGCCTCCAGTGCAGGGGGCAGCGTGGCCTCCAGTGCAGGGGGCAGCGTGGCCTCCAGTGCAGGGGGCAGCGTGGCCTCCAGTGCAGGGGGCAGCGTGGTCTCCAGTGCAGGGGGCAGCGTGGCCTCCAGTCCAGGGGGCAGCTTGGCCTCCAGTGCAGGGGGCAGCGTGGCCTCTGGTGCAGGGGGCAGAGTGGCCTCCAGTGCAGGGGGCAGCTTGGCCTCCAGTGCAGGGGGCAGCGTGGCCTCCAGTGCAGGGGGCAGCGTGGCCTCTAGTGCAGGGGGCAGCGTGGCTTCCAGTGCAGGGGGCAGCGTGGCCTCCAGTGCAGGGGGCAGCGTGGCCTCCAGTGCAGGGGGCAGCGTGGCTTCCAGTGCAGGGGGCAGCGTGGCTTCCAGTGCAGGGGGCAGCGTGGCCTCCAGTGCAGGGGGCAGCGTGGCCTCGAGTGCAGGGGGCAGCGTGGCCTCCAGTGCAGGGGGCAGCGTGGCCTCCAGTGCAGGGGGCAGCGTGGCCTCCAGTGCAGGGGGCAGCGTGGCCTCCATTGCAGGGGGCAGCGTGGCTTCCAGTGCAGGGGGCAGCGTGGCCTCCAGTGCAGGGGGCAGCGTGGCCTCCAGTGCAGGGGGCAGCGTGGTCTCCAGTGCAGGGGGCAGCGTGGCCTCCAGTGCAGGGGGCAGAATTCTACGAAGTCGGGTATTTTCTTCTTGGAGGGTGTTGATTGTGTGGTTTGCGTTTACAAGTTGCAGGTACATGTTTTTTAGCCACTGGTGGAGGTGGTGACGTCCGGGTTGAGATTGGTGTTGATGTTGATGTCGATCCGATTGGACGCACGACTGTTGATGGTTTGGTTTGTTTGTATGGATGCGGTGCACTTGTTGATATTGTTGTTGTTGATTGCTCGACTGTTGTTGGTTTGGTTGGATTGGTTTGTGCTGTTTTGAGCATCTAAAGTGAGACCATCTATAGGAGGAGGCATTGATTTTGATTTCTGAATGAATATTTGGGTTTAACGGCACGTCAACCGAAGGGTTATTTTGCGCCGGAAGGAGAATCAATAAAAATAAATCACTTAAACCACTTCAACATCAACTTCAACAACAACAAGACATCTAGTCTTGTTAAGTCAAAAATTAATAGGTGAAAAGATAGAATATGATAGAAAAGGATAGTTGTAAATGGGATAGAATTAGTAAAGAAAATTTATAAATAGATAGATAAATAAATAATAAAGATAAAATAATAAGAGAACTTAATATTAAATATCACAGACAAGTATCACTAATACTGACTAGATAAGACAGATTAAGACTAAGTATCACAGAGTAGGACTAGACATGAATGACCAGACACAAACCATGGTGACACCAAGACTAATCTGACTAGAATTGAAATAATAAAAATAAAGATAAAGATAAAAAGCAAAATAAAATGTGTCAGTAAACAGATAAATAAACAAAATGACTAGAATGAATGGAAGTGGTTAGATCATCTTCAGGATGTCTATTTCTTGTAAAAAATTAAAGAGTCTATCAATAGTTTTTGAGTTGTCTTCCAGGACTTTGTCTATTGTGTCTCCGAGACGGAAGCGGTTTCTTTGTGCCATATATTTACTGCAGTCCAGAAGAATGTGTTTGACTGTCAGGGAAACGTTACATGAATCGCAAATAGGAGGGATTTTTTCCATGGTGAACAAGAAACTGTGTGTCATGAGTGTGTGGCCTATGCGGAGTCGGGCCAGCACTACCTCTTCCCTTCTCGACGGTCTTATAGCCGAATCCCAATCTTCGATGGATGGCTTTATTGCTTTAAGTTTGTTTTCCCTTTGCAGGTCCCACATGTTTTGGAATTGTGTTTTGAGTTGAGATTTAAAATATGCTTTGAGATCATTAAAAGGTAGTTTGTCATTAGAAATGAAATCAAGCTCAGTGGCAGCCTTTGCTGCCCTGTCAGCCAGTTCATTACCCTGTATCCCCACGTGTCCAGGGACCCAGCAGAACACCACCCTAACGCCCCTGGAAGACAGGGACGCCAGGAGTGAGTGTATGCCCTGGACTAGCGATAGTGGGGAATACAAGGTGCCAATTGCCTGTAGTGAGCTAAGAGAATCCGAGCATATGACGAAGGATTTTTCGGGTCGATGACGGATATGCTCCAAGGCTTTCAATAGCGCAAAGAGCTCAGCAGTGAAAACACTGCTCATAGCGTTTAGTCTGAAGCCTTGTGAGGTGTTCGGGGAAGATATAAATGCACTACCAACTGAGCTGTCCTTTTTAGATCCGTCCGTAAAGTAAAAAACGCTATCTTTAAAGTCTGTACATAGTTCACTGAATCTCTTTTGGAAGACTAAATCACTAGTGCTGGACCTTTCTAGCGACGTTAGACCCATTACACACAGAGGCCTTGTAACAAGCCACGGAGGAGTCAGACTTGGTTCCACAGGGTAAACCCTCGGGATATGGAACTCTGAGTTAATATATATTCTAGAAAGTCTGATCCCTGCTGGGAGTGTGGCGGATGGCTTGCTGTCGTATAGAGGTGCGAACCTAGGGTCGATTAGGGCTTGATAGGTGGGGTGTTTTTTCATACATAGAACCTTGGATGCGTAGGCGGTCATGAGGTATTGCCGACGGAGCGATAGAGAAGGTTCGCTTGCCGCACAGTACAGGCTTTCAACCCGACTGGTTCGGAGAGCACCGATCGCCAGTCGGATTCCAGTGTTGTGGATGGTGTTAAGCGGTTTTAGGTAGCTGTCTCGGGCAGAGCCGAATGCAATGCACCCATAATCAAGTTTCGATCTCACTAACGCTCTGTAAATGCGGAGCATAGCAGTGCGGTCTGCTCCCCAGCTTGTGCATGTGAGACATCGAAGAATGTTCAGCGTATTTTGACACTTTAGCTTAAGCTGGCTAATCTGAGTTTTCCAGTTTAGTTTTCTGTCGAAAATGAGCCCTAAAAACTTGACATTTTCAGATACAGGCAAAGTGTTTCTCCTAAGACTGATTTCTAGATCAGGGAACAAGCCTCTTTGCCGAGTGAAATGGACACAGTTGGTCTTAGATGACGAAAAATTGAACCCAGTGTTATCTGCCCACTTCACAAGCCTGTTGATGGTCATCTGCACTTGCCGAGAGGTAAGAGCAAGCGTCCTAGCAGAGCAGTAGATGGCAAGATCATCAACAAATAGGGAGGCAGTAACAGGGGATTTCACACATTCGGTGATACCGTTGATTGCAATCGCAAACAACGTTACACTTAGGACTGATCCTTGTGCGATTCCATTCTCCTGTGTAAAAGTGTCAGATAAAATGTTGTTAAGTCTTACGTTAAAACGACGCTCAGTCATAAAATTTTCAATAAAAATAGGAAGTCGACCTTTAAAACCCCATCCAGACAAGGTTTTGAGAATCCCATACCGCCAGGTGGTGTCATAGGCCTTCTCTAGATCGAAGAAGACACCCACTCCATGTTGCCTGAGGAGAAACGTGTTTTGAATACACGTTTCCATACGAACGAGGTGGTCGAGGGTGCTCCTATTTTTCCTGAAGCCACATTGTAGATTAGATAGCAGATTCTTACGTTCTAGACACCAAACAAGCCGGTTGTTGACTATTCGTTCCATTATCTTGCACAGACAGCTTGTGAGTGAGATGGGCCTGTAGCTTGTCGCCAGTTTCTTGTCTTTGCCAGGTTTTAAGACGGGGATCTGTATGGCAAGTCGCCACTCCTCTGGAAATATCTGAGTGGTCCAAATCTCGTTGTATGTCTCGAGTAGGATAGATAGAGAGTCTGGTGGTAGGTTTTTTAAAAACAGGTTATGGACCCTGTCGGCCCCTGGAGATGTGTTTTTTGACGTCTTAATGGCATCGTCAAGCTCCCACAGACTAAACTGCGTATTGTAATTCTCGGAGTTGGTAGAGGTAAACGACAGGGGTCTGCGCTCCGCAGCGAGCTTCGTCTTTTGGAATGATGCCGAGTAGTGGTGTGAGCTAGAAACATCTGCAAAGTGCAGGCCAATGCAGTCCGCTATATCCTTCGCGTCCGTGAGCAAGTGTCCGTCCCTCTCGATACCGGCTATCGTGGCTGACTTGTGCTTGCCCTTGATTTTGTTAACACGATGCCAAACTTTGGCGGACACCGTAGTGCACGTGATAGTGGAAATGTATTCCTCCCAAGAGCGTTTTTGTGACGATTTCACAACAAGTCGTGCCTTAGCACGAAGTTGTCTAAACACCATTAAATTTTCAGTCGTTGGCCTTTTAGAGAAAATCCGAAGAGCCCGTTTCCTCGCCTTGATTGCGTCATCGCATTCCTGGTTCCACCAGGGAACGGGAATGCGGCGTGGCTTGGTGGATGTCTGGGGCACACTTTCCTCTGCAGCACTGATGATGGTGTCTGTAATAATCTTAACCCTAGCATTAACGTCCGTTTCCAGACGCGCAGCACTCAAGTCAGCGAGCGCACTGAACCGCTTCCAGTTGGCTCTCCTCAAACTCCATTGAGCCGGACGACCCGGGGGCTGAAAGTCAGTCTGCAACTTGATGATAATGGGGAAGTGGTCACTGCCACAAAGGTCCGAGTGAACAGAGAATTCAAACAGTGGTGCCAAAGATGGAGTGCACACACACAGATCAATAGCCGAAAATTCGCCATTAAAGGCATTAAATCTGGTTTTCTGCCCATTATTTAAAAGAAATAAGTCGTTATCGTTAAAAAACTCTTCGAAGAGACGGCCTCTTCCATTACCATCTGCCATGGTATCACCCCACAAGGGGCTATGGGCGTTAAAGTCCCCAAGAATTACGAAGGGGGGAGGGAGTTGAGAGATAAGGCTCTGAAGATTGACTTTTGTGACTGGAGCCCACTCGGGGAAATAGACGTTACAGAGCGTCATAGGCCGTGGGAGGTTTACCCGGATTGCCACTGCCTGGAGAGGTGTCGTGAGTGGCAGTGGACTCGAGGAGACACTGTCCGAGACCACCGTCGCCACACCACCTGCCGCTCGGTTGCCAGTGTTGTCATCAAAACGGTAAAAAGTATATCCTCTCAGAACGGGAGAGTCGGATGGTTTAAAATGTGTCTCTTGTAAAGAGAGACACAGGGGGCTAAAATTGGCTGTTAAAAGCTTCACCTCCTCTCGGTGGTGGTGAAAACCATTAAGGTTCCACTGAATTAACGCCATTTTTGTTTTAAAAACTCTCTAAACCTAAGTAAAATATCACAGACAATACCAAAGCCACTAAACCTATGTAAAAATAAAAATAAATTCACACAGATAAAAGAAGCATATAATACTATCACAGACATTATCACATAGGTTATCACAGAAAGTTTATCACAATTTTCCTCTCTAAACCTAAGTAAAATATCACAGACAATACTAAAGCCATTAAACCTATGTAAAAATAAAAATAAATTCACACAGATAAAAGAAGCATATAATACTATCACAGACATTATCCCAGAGGTTATCACAGAAAGTTTATCACAGAAAGGAAACAAAATTATCTTAGAGACAGACATTTTTAGGGCCATCCCACCCGAGTTAAGACTGACCCCCCGCTCCCCTGTGCGGTCTTAGTCGTAGTCTTCTGTCTCTTTTTGCCCGACGCAATTGTGGCAAACTCGTCATCGTGCGCCGGAACGGCTTCACCAGCTCCACTACAGTCCATAGTGGATTCTTCCTCCCTGGACTGGGGGTTGGTCTCTTTACCGAGTTGTTTTTGTTGTTTTTGTTGTTTTGATTGTTGTTGAAGTTGTTGTTTTTGTTGCTGTTTTTGGTCAGGTGTGTTTGATTTAGTCTTTAGAGCAGTGAGCTCGTCTTTCATTTTGTTGTTTTGCGCTTTCAGCTCCCGGTTTTCCTCTCGCAGCTGTCGTATCTGCTCCGTCTGCTCCTCAATTTTCCTCGTTTGGATTTCTAATTTCTCCTTATTTTCTTTCTGACCTTCCAGGAGCAGCCTCATCATCTGCTTGAGGTCGTCCATCTCGGGTGGTGGCGGCGGCGTTTTTACCGCCTCCGAAAAGGATCTTGTCAGGACCGTTTGAGGGTATGTTTCTGAGTATTTTTTTCTAGCCTCAGGGTAGGAGATCTTTTCTTTTGTTTTAATTTCAATTACCTTTTTCTCTCTTTTCCAGATCGGACAATTACGGGACCAGGATGGATGTGGCCCAGAGCAGTTCGCACAGAAGGGCTCTTGGTCACATGGCGCATCCTTGTGTGCATCCACCTGCCCGCACCGATCGCAAGTGAAGGGCTTTTGGCAGATATGCTGGGTATGTCCATATCGTTGACAATTTAAGCATCTGGTGGGGTTAGGGATGTGTTGCTCCACCTTCACACGTATGAAACCCACAAAAATAAATTCGGGTACGGCGGTTGATGCAAACGTCAAGATATGTAAGGCTGATGGCAGCAACTTCCCCTCTTTTCTGGTGTTCAGTCTTTTAACCTCAGTGACTCGTGGTCTTGTAATTCTTCTAAGATCTCTTTTTCGTCCAGTGCCTTCAAATCATAGCTGAAGACAACGCCTCTGCACGAATTTAGGGTCTTGTGAGGGGTTATTGCTACTGGATAGGTGCCAATTAGCTTCAAAGATCGGGCTTTCTTAGATTGTTCCTCATTTAGGGTCTCGATGAGTAGAGAGCCGTCTCTTTGGCGGCTCACGGACTTCAGACTACCAATATCCTTAAGTAGGAAGGAGTTGATTTTAAATGGTGAAGCATTTGAGAATGTAGTATTTTCTTGGGTACAGGTTATAGATAGAAAGGACGGGTATGGGTTTATAAAAGCAGGGTTCGTTGACTGTAACATATTTACATTTATAGTCTTTTCGAATAAATTTGGGAGGGAATTTTGACAATTTTTGGATTGCATGTATTTATTTGGGGGCAACCTCCTCCAGTGTTTGGGATCAGGACTCAACTAACCCACGTTGGTTCTACCACATAGGGCCTTGTAAACAAAATCGGGTCGCTCCCATCGGATTGATCCGATGAGGGAGAGCCGATAAATGACTTCCATTCCATCAAACGTGAGCAGGAAAGAGCCAATTTCACGCCCGGACGCCCCCGGGCGCAATCGACCTTTTCCCTGGGCAGAGGGCACCGATATTGTCATACGATACCCCCGTCCAGCTATTGCAGCCAACGCAACCCGGGGACGAGCCCAAGTGCAATCGAATCCGAATAGAAAAACCAAATCATAACCTTGACTAGCGAGCGTCGTCAACGTGTGGAGTTCGGGCGTATCCAGAAAGCCGGCCAGAAAGGTAAGGAGAAGAATTTTAGGAAAGAGGGAAAGAGACAAGAGCGACACGAGAGCTCTCCGGGCACACCCCAGTCACCAGCTGTCTGGCTCTACCACCGACTGAAACAAATCGAGGTCCAAAGGAAAAACCAATGAATGGCCGAGTCGTCAACAAAGGGGAGGGAACCTCGTCGCTGTTGCAGAAAACAGACAGAGGTATCGGGAGATGGCTAGAAATGAAAGAAGGAAGAAGGCGAAGAGAAGGTGATGAAAAGAAAGAGGTGAGAAAGAAAAGAGGCCAGAAACTCCTTAGACCAAAGTCCGAGTCCCGCAACAGCGACGGGGTCGGACTATTCTTGGTCTGGGCTCTCCCCGGGAGTCTGTCCGGCATAGGAAACCTTGCTGGGAGTGAAACCTCCCGCCGGCATAGTCTCCCGGATCATCGAGCCACACAAACCCCCTCACCACGGTAAGGTGATAGCCTCGAGGGGGGATTTTGATTTCTCCTGCACCACCACTCTTGAAGCATACGTAACATTTCACATTGAGTTTGGTGTTGAGTACCGTCGTGGTGTCCCAGTTGTTGTTGTTAGAGGGCGCCATCTTGTTTGTGGCGGTGGCTTGTGCGTGCAGTGGGACCATGTGGACCATGTTTTTTCGGGTTTTGCAGATTTGGGGGAGCACTTCACGGTCGAAATTGTATCACACGGTATTCATGGTACACAGGTGGTTGGTATCGCAGTCACTGATATTAATTTTTGGGAAGTTTGGGTTTGTGAGGTGGTTTAGACGAGGAGACGACTTAAACACGACTTGGCTCAGGCGGCCATCTTGTAACAAAAAAAAATATCTTACTACACTTGACGACGACCTCCCTCCGGTCTCAAAGACGCTGTACCAGAGAAGCAAATATTACCAGGTTTTTCGTAGCGGTATTCCCGTGATAGACGAGGTTTTGATAGCCGATGAGCAGCCTACACCGGAAAACACGCTACACAGCGTAGAGATCGTGAATCTGCTGCTCAAACGCTACATTCCTTACCTACCGCTGTAAACTTGTCTGATGGCAGAGGGCAGGATGAGTAGCGGACCCGTGGAGAGAGGTATGTCGGAATAATAAAAAGCAGTAACAACTCGGCCATTGCGGTTTCTGCGGAAAAGTCGAGAATTCGTTTTGGGGTTGTACGTGTTGTTAAAGCACAATATTCCGAAGACCCGTCTTGCACATGGGAAGAAGAGAAAGCGGCAGACGATCGAGGCTGCGCAACGCGCCCTATCCCTTGAGAGGGAAGGCACGGACGCTTGCTACGATCCCATCCCCTTTGTCATATAAATGAAAACCAAATTTTATAAGAGTAAGCCTTGTTTTGTCCAGAGCTGGGCCAAAAATTAAGACTTTCACGGATCGAAAGATCGTCACGTACTCTATCATCTGTGAAAATTTCAAGGGAGTACCCCCGCTTTCAGCCTGCGAACTCTCGGCCCGAGCTCCGCCCACAACGGAAACACGCGTTCCGGACTCAATCGGTAAGTCGGCGAGCTTGAAGGTGTTCAAGTTCGTCGATTTGCCGAGTGAGGTCGGTACACGTATTTTATACCTTGCCATCATCACCATAAACTACGTAGCTGCGTTTTATATAATTAATAAATAGAAATACATTGCCGTCATTGCCGTCATTTCATTTCACTTCACATTGTCATGGACCAACTAGCAAAACATGTAGCGACTACAAAATAATGCCATGTGACTGTGAGGCATTCTGAGATGTAAAAGGAAACCCCTCTAGAAGAGATGCAGGTTTTAGTTTTAGTCTTTCGATTTAAAATTAGGATACTATACTTACGTAAAATACCAGGATACTTAACAGATAAACTGATAAACTGAGAAATATGGCTAAGATCAGTGTTCAACCAGGGAGTTGTATTGCATGACAGGCTTCGGAAAAAAAAATGTATTGAAATAATCGACTAAATGTGAAGTGTATTTTATGGTTGTTTATTAGGGAATTGATAACTTATAATAAGTAATATTAATTTTAAATATATTTAAAATCATAATTGTTTAGAAAAATATCGTGTAAAACAAAGAAACGAACAGTATTATGGGGGTCGGAATGTTTTTTAATATCTGCTAAAACGTCTTCAGCAATTGTCCAAGAAAGCACAAAAATGCCAATTTTTATAAATGATTATTTCAATTTTTTCAACTGTTACAATAAAATAAAATAACAATATAATAAAACAATACAAGACGTCTGGCCTACGTTAGTGGGCGTCAAAAAAAACACACGAATGTACTAGGCGGCGACGGCTCGGGGCGGTCTAGCGATGGCAATTGCGACGAGAACGGCGGGCGGAAATCGAGCGACGGCGGTGGGCATGGGGCAGGGGCGGGCTTGGGGCAGGATGTCGGCGACGACGGAGGCCGGCAGTCCAGCGACGGCGACGAGCGGTCCAGCGACGGCGACGAGCGGTCCAGCGACGGCCATGAGCGGTCCAGCGACGGCGACGAGCGGTCCAGCGACGGCGACGAGCGGTCCAGCGACGGCCAGGAGCGGTCCAGCGACGGCCACGAGCGGTCCAGCGACGGCCACGAGCGGTCCAGCGACGGCGACGGGCATGAGGCAGGGGTGGTCTTGGGACAGGGGCGGGCTTGGGGCAGGATGTTGTCATCAATAATTGACACGCATGAAATTAACCGCGACGTTGGCGGCGACGGCTTGAGGTGGTCGAGCGACGGCGACGGCGACGGGTGGTCGAGCGACGGCGACGGGTGGTTGAACGACAACGACGCGTCGTCGAGCGACAACGACGGGTGGTCGGGCGACGGCGACGGGTGGTCGGGCGACAACGACGGCGACGGGTGGTTAAACGACAACGACGCGTCGTCGAGCGACAACGACGGGTGGTCGAGCGACAACGACGGGTGGTCGAGCGACAACGACGGGTGGTCGGGCGACGGCGACGGGTGGTTGAACGACAACGACGCGTCGTCGAGCGACAACGACGCGTCGTCGAGCGACAACGACGGGTGGTCGAGCGACAACGACGGGTGGTCGGGCGACGGCGACGGCGACGGGTGGCAGCTGAACGGGCAAGGGGTCGTCTTCCCCCGCAACGTCGTTCCGCTCATCTAGCACATCGTCGGGGCCAACGACCCGGTCCTGTGCCGCCAACTGGTGCTCCAGCTGGTTGAACCTATCTCCGAACGCATGCGCGAACCTTTCCAGGAAGGCAGCAATCGGCAAGCCGTTCTCGAGGGCGACTTGGGCATCCCGAACATTCTTGTTTTGGCCCAGGAACGCGTTTCGGGTCCGCCGAATCACGTAGCCTGCCTGGGCGAGAGTTGCTGCCCTCGACTCTGTGCCATCGCACTTGCCAAGTTGCTCTGAAAATGAATGATATTCAAATATCATTTGAAATCTCTCCTACGGCATGGAAAATGCGTTTGTTTTAAGCAGGACTCTAAAAAACAGATCCCCAAGTATAGATTTCCTGAATACACACTCCTACCTCCCGTCCATGCTCGCTTTATTATTATATTTCATGCTACATTGCTTACCGATGAATACCCAAATGTTGGGGCTGACCATGAAGCGCCGCAAAATATTATTGTGGAACGATTCCACGTTATTATTCGTGCGGCGCTCCAGGCCGAACACAGAGTCGGTCTACGCCGATGACAGTGAGCCAGAAGCGGCGAATATACCCCACCAGCTGACGCAGTTTTTCCCTGATGTCAGCGGGACCCATTTCATTTATTGTGGCCTGAAAGTTGAGAGGCATAAAGATACATAATATAGATATATATAATACAAAAAAGTTCTTTGCAGTGCTTATAAGCCAATAATAAAAAGAGAAGAGACCCGGTCGCTGTACCAGTATACACATTCACAAGCAGGTTATTTTACTAGGCGAGTCGAGAGAAGTGGCTGCTTCAGTGCCGTGTGAAGTTTTCAACGCTGTAATGACTAATTTATCGCCTGCAATTCCCATGTTAATAACAAGTTTTTGTTCTTTTTTCTAGGGGTTGTGAGAAAACACCACTTTTGTGTCGCTGGCGTAGAGTATCATTCAGCCAAAGCGGAGAATATTTGCTTGCTACTATTGTACCTTTAGAGAATACCTAAGACCTATGCTGATATTATTGTTAAGTTCGGCCTACTTACCTCCAGAATTCCAACTGCCTCGACAATTTTATCGGCGGCCAGAAGAGCCAGAGCAATAATTTTTTTGACAAATTTGCGGGCATCCGAGGTTGGCAAATTGTAATATGGCGCAAGTCCAATTTTTTGGCACTTGCGCCAAATAGCCTGCAAAGATCAAACAATGTGTGATAATGTTACCAAATTTTAAAGAGAAACAGACGCAGCTGCGTCACGCCCCCTAAGTGAATGGAAGCTTGGCGCCAGGGTAGCCCATATTCAGAATTTAGATCCATGACATCGATCTAAATCAGTTCCTGCTGAGCAGGCTCAATTTGCACAGTTAGGCGATTGGTGGTACAACACTACATTAGTGCATGCGCTCCTTTGTGCAAATAGCAACTTTTGCTTAAGCATTTTAACCACGGCGCGCTTCAACAATGCGAATTCGGTTTTAGTGATAGCAAAACAGCCAGCGCAAGTGTATTCGGTGAATTGACTGGCAGCATTATGCAAGTTGTAGTAAGGGGCCAAGCTGAGTGTCTGGTATTTCCGCCAAATAGTCTAAAAGGCTTCGTTTGTTCGTGGCGCAAGGACGTGTGTTTCCAGCATGTTTTTACTCGAAGCTTACCTGGCCGAAGTGAAAATAACACCCGTGGATGGCAGCGTTGGGAAGTGCCTCTTCCAAGGCATTTTGAAGGGCGACTTCAAAATCTGTCATTATGAGACGCGGTGCCATGTTGACTGCCAGCTCCAGCTTCACGTACTCTAGCAGCCTGGCGTACGCTGCCTTCGTCCGCCTCGTCATGAGGGCATAGACGGCCGGAAAGGTCTAAAGGTAAAATACAATAAAATCAGTGTTTACAGTGTTTATTCCAATACGGAGATCTCAAAGACCGTTAATATTTTGTGTACTTACATTACTACCCACAGTTACATGGATGGTTAAGAGTTGTTGTATCGAAGGATGCTTTGGTACAACCTAATAACAAAATTGTGTTGATTACCAACGAAAAAAAACATGGAAAAAACATGGAAAATAGGCAACGTGGACGCTCAGTAGCCGCCGACCTTTGCAATCTTTTCTCGGCAAGACTCCCAACTAGGGACTCTGATGCGGTCCGCTCGTTTAACGAAGAGCACAAAACGTACTATCGAGGTCGGAGCCGGGTCGGGTCGCTTTACAATCTTAGAATTTTAAATCTGGCCTACGACCTTCAAATATTGCCCGCACTCTAATTCTTACCTTCAATGTACCATCCAAGTGTATTTCGGTGGCCTGCTGAAGCAGGCCCACCATGTAAGGCGACGCGAACACTGCCGTGTCGCCCTCCTCGGCATTCCCCTCGAGGAACGCCCTGAAGAAGGGCTGTCGGTCACCCGGCAAGCCGTTGGGCAACACTTGGGGCTCAGCCAGCCCGAACTTCTGCATGGTCGCGGGCTGGCTGATCAAATCTCCAAGCTCCCGCAATGTTTGGGGGATCCTTGGTGCCCTATCAAGATGGCGGATAGTGAGGTGGAGCGTTCCGAGCTTCGCAATTTAAGTGTCAAACTAGACGATCTAGGTGTATCCGAATTAAAAAAGGAGTGCCTCAGATGGAAAGTAGATTCCAAAGGAAAAAAAGAAGAGCTAATCGATAGACTGAAATCACTTATCGATAAATTCTCGGAGGAAGATAGTGCCGACAAGCAAAGTGGGTGTAACTGCCGTGTCATGCAACGCGAACTGGAAATGCTGAAACAAATAATCGAAGAGAAAGACAAACTGCTAGAAGAGAGGAAAAATAGAGTGAGAGACCAAGAAGAAATTAACACACTGCTGAGAGAAAAAATGAATTTTCTTGTAAAAGGTAAAACCAACAATATAACAAAAGAATCTCCCGATACTAGTTTACGGGGCGGCCAAAAGATGGCACAGGATCCAGCATCCAGCGCCGCAGATGACGATAACAACATGGCGAGCAGCCGAACAGTAAACCCAACTGACAGCACATTAACTTCAAAGATCGACAACGTCACGTACGCTAAAAAAACAGCAAGTACCAGACAGAAAAATGAAAAATCAACTGTAAATCTATCAGTGGAGAAAATCATCACTGGTAAGGAAAAGGCTAAAGCTACGTCAAAGATGGACTCCCCCTCCCAAGCAGCGAGCCCAGACGACGGTCATCAAAATGTTTGGCAACTCCAGGCCAAAAGGAAAAAAAAGCAAAAGCCAGTGATAGCCACTGGCCAACCCGGACAACAAGGCAAGTTTAATTCTCTAATAGTAGCCGAAAAGAAGGTTTGGCTCCACCTCAGCAGATTCAGCAGCAAAGTAGCTAACGAAGACATCCTACATTTCCTTAGTCAAGAACTTCCTACGGAAAATATCTCCAGTGAACAACTAACGACCTACGGCGACTACTCCTCTTTTAAAATTGGAGCTCCTTCGCACCTACTAGAAACTTTAAAATGCCCTGAATTCTGGCCTGAAGGAATCGCCATAAACCGATTTTTTTACCGCCGCCAGCAAGAGCCAACACCAAGGTAAGGGTAGACAACTCCCACGAACCACCTGAGAATAAAGTTTTCTACACAAACATTCAGTGCCTCAGGAATAAAATCAACAGACTCGAATTTGAGATGATAAATTTCTCGCCAAATCTAATATGTCTGACCGAGCACTGGATGACAAAGGAAGAAATGGAAAACGCGAACATCGAAGGATATAAGCCAGCTAGCGCTTTTTGTAGATCGTCCAAGAAAAACGGGGGGGTCATTATATACGTGAAAAACAACATATCAGCCACCCCGGTAGCAGGCTTAGAAAAATTCAACAGTGAACTGGATTTTGAATCAGCAGCAGCAGTGATCACCAGTGAAGATGGGATACCCACTACAGTAATCTGCTTATATAGATCGCCGCAAGGGGATTTTAGAAAGTTCTTAGACAATCTATATGCTATGCTTTCGGCAATAGTGAAGAAAAAATCAAGATTAATCTTGGCGGGTGACTATAACGTTGACCTCCTCACTGATAATGTAAACAAGAGCATGCTATTGAATCTGATGGCCTCCTTTGACCTGCGAGCCACGGTAGCCGACCCAACCAGATGCACGGCGAGTTCAAGCACCTGCATTGACAACATATTTACTAACATTGACGCTGATATCGCAACATGCCGAGTGACGGACTGCGATCTTTCGGATCACCGAAGTTTACTCTTTAGTGTTAAGAACAACAGGGACAATTCTAAGAAACGCGTGTTCGTACCTATGAGAAGCTACTCTAAACGAAACATCGACAATTTTCAGTTAATATTAAGTGAATGCCAGTGGGACAGCGTTTTCAAGAAAATTACAATAGATGATAAGTACGAAACTTTCTCAACTATTTTTAAATGTGCGTTCGACAAAGCGTTCCCTTTAACGAAGCGCCGTGTTTCAACTGGTTTTCAAAGAAAACGGGGGTGGTTCACCGCCGAACTGGATGATCTCTCTAAGCAAGTAAAACAGGCATACATACAAGTAATACGCTCGGGGTTCAATGTAATGTTAAATAAAGATTATAGAATTTTAAAGTGTCGGTATTCCGCGGCAATTGACAAAGCTATGAGGGACGACTTTGCGAGCAAGATCGCGGAGGCTCAGAACAAACCTAGGAAAGCGTGGAACTTCATCGGGAAATGCCGCACCGCAAGCGGTGGAGCCCCGAGGGAAGATATCACACTTGAAGACAAAAATGAATCTTTCACTTCTCCTAAAGCGGTGGCAAACAAATTCAATGAGCACTTCACCTCGTCGGTGCAAACGCTAATCAGCTCAGGTGGAGACGAAGTGGGACCCCCAGGCCGAATCGTGAGTACACAGGCACAAGAGCAATGCTTCGAAGAAGGTAATCTTTCTCTCACCTCTAGGTCCTAAGGAATATTATGACATTTTAGATAAAATTGGAAAGAAGAAGTCATCTGGGTACGATGAATTCCCGGGTCACATCGTAAAGATCGCAGGTCCGTACATCTTGGAACCCCTCTTACATGTGGTAAATGAGTCACTGGGGAAGGGTTGCTTTCCCAGCGCTCTGAAAACAGGAAAACTGGTACCTTTATTCAAAAACGGGGAAAAAAAGATGCTGGATAATTACCGGCCAATCACGATGGTGTCCTCTTTCTCCAAACTCTGGGAGCTGACTTTCGCCTCCAGGCTCATGGGCTTTCTTAAAAAACAAGATCTGCTGAACACCTCCCAGCACGGCTTCTTAAAGGGGAAATCTACAACAACAGCCCTCATTAAATACGCGACTAATATTCTAGAAGCACTAGACAAAAAAGAAGACGTACTGGGCCTCCTTTACGACTACCGAAAAGCATTCGACTCCGTAAATCACTCCACTCTTCTAGCCTCGTTGGAGCAATTAGGAATTTGCGGCATTGCTAACCGTTGGATAGAATCCTTTCTCAAAAATAGGAAACAAGTCGTTCACATCTCAGGGAACACAGGAAGCGAATACTCGGATGTCAAAATCATAAATGTCGGACTGCCACAGGGATGTACTCTGTCGCCACTCCTGTTCATCCTGCTGACAAACTCCCTGCCAGCCGCACTGAAATCCGACAAACTAATCATGTATGCGGACGACATATCCCATGTTATCAGCGCAGCAGAAGATGCTCCAGCTCTGGCTAACCGGGCCGTGAAGGATATGTGCGACTACAGCAAGAACATCAAGCTTATCCTAAACGAGAAGAAAACAGTATTTATGCATTTCAGAGCCTCAAGGAAAAAGTTTACCAGCAGCCCCCTGATACAGCTCCAAGGGAAATCACTAGAAGAAGTGAAGACTGTGAAGCTACTGGGTGTGATTTTCACAAACAACCTTAACTGGGATGCACACATTGACCATATTGCCAAAAAAATCTCATCGGGGCTCTTCCTCATCCGAAGACTCATGCGCATTACTAACACGGCTGCGGTTAAATCAGTATATTTTGCATATATTCACACGGCGATTCAATACGGAATAGAATTATGGGGCCATTCGGCACATGCAAAACGAATTTTTGTACTCCAAAAGAAGGCAATTCGAATTTTAGCAAGAGCAAGTTACGATCCCCATGCCATTGTTTTTTATAAGGACACCTGTCGCCCATTTTTTAAAGATTTTAAAATACTAACTGTACCATGTTTATATATCTACAATTGTATCGTGTTTGTAAACAATCATAGAGACATGACCCTCGAAACGTCAAACCGGCATGGGACCAGAAATACGGGTAACTTTGCACTTCCTAAGCACCAATTAACGCTATTGACCAAAGGACCGATCTACGCAGGGTGTAAACTTTATAACGCACTTCCAGGCCATTTAAAGACTGTGAACAAGTTACATTTTAGCTCTAAATTGAAATCTTTCCTTTTAGACAGCTGTTTTTATACTCTTGACGAGTTTTACGAAAAATGTAAGGACGCCTGAATTATATTTTAAAAATTGACTGTCTGTATATCATGTATGATCAACCTGACAATAAACTACTATTACTATTACTATTACTATTGGTTGCGCCGACCTCCTAGACGCTCGCATCGCACTAATGTGCGTTTTCATGCACATGGGTGGATCAATCAGAGGGTACCTAACAAAGTATTACAGAAATCGTTATTAACTCATAAAATTATCAAATAATAATTAATAAACTCTAAATCGCGTTAGCGAAGCGCCAACATAACGTGGAACATTGTCACACCATAATTCGGCATTCCATTATTCTTATTATTTTGATTGTATTTTGGACTAGTAATTTTCATGCATTCGATCCGGTATAAGGTAGACCTAGTTACGTCTGCAAAATAGTAGCTTATTCCGAGCCTTCCGGTGAACTTATTTCGGAAGAATTTTAAGTTTGTAGCTAGGAAATAGTGGAGGATCTAAGTGCTCACAGGGATCGACAGAAGTACAATGGGCAAGGATGCTACAGAAATTACTGAAAACAAAAATAATAAGTTTTAGGCTGAAACCTTTGTGAATGAGTTTTAGGTCCACTAAAAGTGCATGATATATTGCGAGCCCATGTATCCTTCTTCCCTAAACTATGTTCCATTCATGTCCGCGACTTAAGGTATACGATTGGACCGTTTTCTGTGTCCAGGAGTGTCCAGGAGTAACGGCAGTCTGCGTAATTACCAAGATTTTATAGATACGTCGTGGTAAAGAGATCTGATGGTATCCAAAAACTAGCTCCGCAGTTGGTTTTGGTGTGATCAATGAATTGCCTAATATTATAATGAACCGTGTTAATGTTAGGCGAAGCAAGTTTAGGCAATAAGTCGTAAAATGAACAAAATGCTTTAACGGCGATATATCAAGCAGAAATGACACACGAGGATAGGCCAATCAAAATATTGTGAAAGTATAACTATATATATAAATATAGATTTTGACCCCCTTTTTGGGGGTGTTACCGAGGGAGATTCCTGGTAGATAAGTTATTGGTACACCTTGGATACCAGAACGAGAGGTAAAAATGTCACCTTGATATACCACCATTTAAAAAAATGTTTGAATTTGGTCTAGGTACTTGATTTGCCTGTTTAAGCTAAATATGATTTGTGGGGTTTTAGTAACAAAGAGTGTAAAATAAAGAAGAAACGGATTAATATACCGGACCCAGAGCAGTGTTTGTTAACTTCGGTGATCTCACGAGGACCGGTGTTTCCAACACGCCAAACCGTTCGGTGGTCACCCATCCAATACCTGACCCAGCACAGTGTTGCTTAACTACCGTTCGGATGGGAAGAAGGTGCAGTGGCTAGCAAATAGTGCAGTGCATATGCATTACAGTTGAGTGTACCGTTTGAGTGTTTGGTTATATTGAGGTTTGTAAGTATGCAGATTTTTGTTCGAAACTTTTAAGCGCGTCCTGGAATTGACATTTTGTATTTTCCAAGTGGAGGTCGCGACACCCGCGTGAAAATTTTGGGTCTTTTTTGGGTGTGCATTTTGGTCTTTTTTTAACGTTTCGTTAAACGTTTCGTGGACAGCCGGATACTAGGTGTAGTCCTAGTATTACTATACTACTACTATACTTATTATATACTACTACTACTATAGTCGCGTAATAAAAGACGTCGATGGTCCATGTATGGAAAGCCAAGCAACGCGAAAGTATGCCGTTAATACAGAGATATTGTTCCATCAGACATAAATTATATTACAACTCATGTTTTAGTGTTTGTAATCAAAATGATTGTAATCACATAAAGTGGTCTGAATGTTTACAGTAAAATAAAATTGTCTCTTATGTCCGAGCACTTTAAGGGATAAAATCATTTTTCAGTCAAGGGAGTACTCATAAGCGCCATGTGGAAATGATTATTCAACCATCCGTTCCATGAGGAATAAGGAAAGCGTTTCCAGCTCTGCCTCTGAGTCGGCAAATGGCAAAGGACTGTCTGTTCCATTACTACCGCACTTGCCGCACTACCGCACTTGCAAATAGTTGTTGTCCAAAACACAACAAAGCGTTCAGGGTGCCCGTAAAACCTTTTTCTCACCGAAATCTGTCGATGACTAGTTTATTGTACCCGTCCCTTCGCTTTCATCCCGCCAGATAAAAGCTTGATCACAGCCGACGGGATGGGAGGCCGTGGGGTCAAAATCTGGTGGGTGTTTGCGACAACACTAGCTAATTGCTTAGGTTTCGCGGTGGTTGTATCGTCACTGGTGGGCTAACTTTTTTCTATGTGCGTTCATATAGCAAAGATGATAATACATTTGCCACTAAAATAAAAATTATCAGGGCCGATTTCACCAAAAATGGAATAGAACTTGGTTTACACAAGGATGTTATTCTTCAAACCACTGGCATTTGCCCACTTCAAGGAAGTAGATTAAGTCAAGCAAGTGTAAATCAAGTTTCGAAGAGAAAAATAGAGTTTTTGATGAGCGTAGCGAGCGAAGCGAAATCTTCAATTCCACTTCACCAGAAAAAAAAAACACATGAGTGTGTGTGTGTTTTAACAAAAACTGTTTGAAATGGGTTATGTATTCGAAGTAAAGGACTACTACATTTCCTACTAAATTTCCTATTAAATTAGTTGTCCTTTACCTACTTAGCATTCAAAACCCATTTCAAATAGTTTTTGTTAAAACTAGTGCTAAGGATAAATCAAGTAGACATGAGTCTAAAGGCCCATTCACAATGCGCCGCTAACTTAAAACTTTAACATAAGCGTAGAACGTAAGCGTTAACGTACCGTAATATTTTAAAGGCCCATTCACAATGCGACGCTAACTTGAACTAGTAACGAAAAATCAACCAATCACAGCTTTCTTGTCTCTCGAATGAAGCGATCCGAGACCACCGAGACGAGACCGAATGTCAACGAACACAACTGTTAGTGGTATTGCCGAAACATCGAATTATGGATGTAGAAGATGTATTTATCTTTCAATGTTATACAATGGCAATTGTGTTAGGATGTAATTATATTTCAAGTCGAAAGCGTGCACCTAGACGATGGTGGGTGATACCTATTAATAGAAGACGTGACGAATAAGGTGATTACAACAACTTGCTACAAGAAAATATGAGGTAAGGGGATACTGAACAATTCTTCCTGTACACACGTATGAATGTCGAATCATTTGATTACCTAATAAGCCTAGTAGGTCCAACATTAAGAAAAAGAAGTATAAGAAAATCATTACCACCTGGCATGCGTCTAGCTAGAACTCTACGGTAAGTTTCTTAACAACATTGCGCCCATTCGAGTAACAATTCATTTGTCTGCACTTATGGTGGCTTAACTTGGGTGAAGTTATTATAATGTTACGATGAGGACCAATAACTCATCGTGACAGAGCCAAGCGTCCCCCCACCTGAAGGGGTAGGCAACCCGTCGCACGTCACCTAAGCGCGGGTTGCCTGGACATTCAGGAGCAGGTCCCGCTGACCATGCAATTCCTCCCTGCATGCGATCAGCGGGACCGTTCGATCGCTCTCTTGGACCCCGACCGCGGAACCGTCGAGTCGTCTCCGCTCCAGCCTCGCCGACCGACAACACCCGGACTGACCGAACATCGAGTCTCGACCGTGAGGGTGCGTGGTGTTTTGCTTGCGTCCAAGGTGCTGCAATAGTAAGTACGCATAGCTTCGCACCACCGGGAGCGAGAGGCCCGTCACGATCGGCCGGTACACTCTATCGGGAGTCCCTCTGTGGGGAGATTGTACTCCGGATTTAGCAATAAACGTTTTCGTTACTCTGGGGAACGGCGCTCTGGTCTTTGAAGAGGAACCTTTCTGCTTCCCTCTGCAACCGCACGTCCCAAAAACGATCCCTGAGGCGATTCCCTCTTGCAGCTGCGCCCCCACGCAGACACAGGGATACAAGAATCGCCACAGTGGTGGAGGCGCCGGGCATGGGTTAAGATCCTTCTTCGGGAAGGGCTTGCTCAATCGGCGTGCGGTTTCGGAGGGTGGTAGAGAGCGGGGGCTCCATGTGGCAGGGACAGTGGCCATCCTCTATAGTATTCGATTCGTTGGTGCCGGCCGAGACTTCGGGCGTTTACGAGGAGGGTTCGGAATCCACCCCGGAGAACGAATCTCCGTTTGCGCACCTGGATAGGACTCTGCGCAATTCGGAGCGGCGAAGGGAGCGCGAGGTGCGTGAAGCGGAGGAGTTCAAGGCCGCGAGTGCGATAAGAGGCAGTCGCAGAGTCCAGGGTTTGGATCCCGAACAGGTGGGTGAGTTACCACCGTTTCGCACGCGGGTGATAGACCCTCGCGCAATAGGCTCAAATTCAGCTCTCGGTACCGGAGCAACGGGCACACACAGTACACATCCCGCAGCCATGATAGCGGTAAAGGTTTATAAGTTCCAGCCAGGGTCAGAGTCGATTACAGACTGGCTGGAGGAGTTTGAGGGAAAGGCCGCGGCGAATAGGTGGTCGGATGAGACGATCCTCGCGACACTCCCGTGCTATCTGGCTGGAGCACCGTTGAAATGGTTTCGCGGTCTGCGAGTTGAGCACGCTAAGTCGGGAAATTTGATGCCGTTAACGTGGGATGAAGTTCGTACAAAGCTACGAGAAGACTTTACAAGTGCGGTAGCCCAGGACGAGTGGAAATTTAAGTTGAGGGAGAGAGTGCAGGGCCCCACGGAGAGTAATGAGGAGTACGTCTACGACGTAATAGAGTTATGCAGACGAGTCGACCCCAAAATGGACGAGCGGGATAGGGTCCAGTATGTGATTGCGGGACTGCGCACGTCTTCGATTGACCGGATAGCGATGCGGGATAATCGTACGATAGAGGAATTGAAGGAGAATCTCAGGCGCGCGGTGTCGTCCAAGTTTCTGTTGGACCAACGGCTAACTCGGGGACGGGACAGGGCGATGCGAGTAGATGCGGTCGACGCGGCGTGTGCGGCCCCGGATCTCGAGCTACGAGAGTTGAGGGAACAGTTGGGTGAGATCAATAAGGAGTTGCGAACCCGGAAGTTAGCGCGTGGTGACGACATGCCTTTAGGTCGTAGCTTTGACTTACGAGAGTTGAAAGAGCAGCTGGGGGAAATCACACAGGAGCTGCGGGTGCAAAAGGAGGCATTAGTGTTCTCTATTCAGCAACAGCAGCAACTTCAGCAACAGCGACAGGAAGCACCAGACAGACAGGATTGCGGGCGCATAGAGGGTGCGACGACTCAATTTCGCAACAACGGGTACAACGGGGGAACGACTGGCGTCTTTTACGAGCGGGATAGCAGGGATTATAGGGGACCGGAGTCGCAAGGGTTCCAGCAAGAATTCCGGGGGCCCTACCGGGAACAGGAAAGGGACGTACAACCACAACAAGGGCGAGGACGGTACCGCCAACGTGCATGGAACGGAAAGCCAGTTTGTTATTTGTGCGAGAAGCAAGGCCATGTGATACGTATGTGTCCCAACCTGCAAGCGGCACGAGGCGCGTTCCAGTCGGCTGAGGGAGGCACATCGGGAAACGGGCGACCACAGTCGTAGGAGCGGGAGCCCCGACTGTGGGGAGTGGTTCTGGGTTGTCAAGAAAGTCTCCCGAATTTGTGCAGGCTTCGCGAGAGGAGCGAAAGAAGTGTGTGGAACAGGTTAGGGAGCGTTTCCCGGTCACGAGTCCAGTAAAGCCATTGGCAGAAAAGGTGGAGTTGGGGGTGGTTATGATTAGGACTATCGGGTCTTTACGAATCATGGCAGAGGTGGAAGGCAAACCTACTTCTACCATCCTGGATTCAGGGGCGGCTGTAAGTTGTGTAGACGAAGGTTTTATTTCTCATTTACCTCACGAAAGGGTAAACGGGCTGATACTCAAAACGGCTGACAATTCATGTCTCAAAGTGACTGGATTAGTTGAAGCGATTGTCACTCTGGGGGGACATCGGTTTTTACTCCCTTTTATCGCCGTACAGGGGTTGTCAGCGAGCTGTATCTTGGGAAATGACTTCTTCGAGAAGCATAATGCCGTGCTTGAATATAACGTGAAGAGGGTAGTGTTAGATCACGGTTACGATAGAGTGGCGATACCGTTCCACAATTCGGCGTCGGTAGATCTAGCCGTCGGTGGTACGGGGGACTTGTTGTACGTATCAAGCGGCCTCGATCGCATTAGAGTAGATGATTTTGAAAAGGAAAGCCAGGTGTATATAGAGGAAGACGTAGTTATCCCGGGGGGGATGGTTTCCGTGTGTAAGGTCACGTTCGGTACAAAGTCGGTGCAAAGTTCCGGTGCAAAGACAGAACATAAAGAACAGCTGTTCGAACCGTATACAGACCTGTTCTGGAATAAGAACGTGCTGGCGCCCGCGGCACTTCTTCACACAGAGCCCGGTATGAGAGTAGAGTGCGTAAACGTGGGGAAATTTCCGGTCACACTGAATAGGGGATATCAGATAGGACAAGTACGGTGCGCTCTGGACCTCGTGGACGCGCCGGCGAGGGAAGCTGCAGGACCAGAAACAGGGAATGAGCGAACACGAGCAGAGGGGAAGACAGGGGGTTCGACAATGGAACAGGTGGACATCAATCCAGCTCTGGGTGGGTGGCAGAGAGAGCGGCTGATGGCAATGTTTTCGAAGTTCGAGGATCAATTTGAGGTGTCTAGTATGAAATTGGGCATGGCGAGGGTGGCACCATGTTTGCTAGACATAGTGGACAAAACGCCATGTGCTCGACACCCATATCGGATGGCCCACAAGGAGCAGGAAGCAGTGCGTCGGCAAGTCGGCGAAATGTTAGCGGCAGGAGTCATTGAGCACTCGCGCTCGGCGTACGCGAGTAGGGTAGTTCTCGTGAAAAAAAAAATCAGGGGAGCTACGATTCGCTGTAGACTACAGAGATGTGAACAAGAAGATCAAGTTCGATTCCTACCCCCTACCAGTAATTGACTCACTGTTAAGCTCGCTTTCGGGTGCGCAGTATTTTTCGAGTTTAGATATGCGCCATGGGTATTGGCAAATGCCACTGGCGGAGTGCAGTCGGGATATTACCGCGTTTACTACAGGGGAAGGGTTGTATAACTTCAGGGTTTTACCCTTCGGTCTGTCTGTGGCACCCGGCTATTTTCAAAGAACCCTGGATGGGGTGCTAGCGGGTTTAAAATGGTCGGCGTGTGTCTTATATCTCGACGATGTACTGTGCATGTCACCCTGCTTCGAATCACATTTGACGAGACTGGGGCTGGTGTTGGAAAGGTTCAGGGAAGCAAAGATCGTCCTCAACCCAAGCAAGTGCAAGTTTGCATATCAGCAGGTCGATATTTTGGGGCACGTGGTCAATGCCAGAGGAATAGCACCGAATGAGCATAAAATTAAGGCGGTTAAAGACTTCCCTATTCCCAAGCGAATAAAAGATGTTCGCGCCTTCCTGGGGTTGGCAAATTTTTACCGGAAATACGTGGGTAATTTTGCGGTGGTAGCTCACCCCCTTACAAGGTTGACGAAGAAAAATGTGAAATTCTTTTGGGGTACCGACCAAGATACAGCATTTAACACCTTAAAGGATCTTCTGGTGTCGGCACCAATTCTACGGCATTTCTCACAGGGCAACCCCATCGAGTTACACACAGACGCCTGTATGATAGGGGTAGGGGGCGTGCTCATGCAGCAGTTTGAGGATGGATGGCATCCGATAGCTTACTGCTCGAAAAAATTGACGGACGCAGAAGCTAAGTGGAACACGACGCGTCAGGAGTGCCTCGCCGTGGTTTATGCTATAAGGGTATTCCGCCCTTACCTGTACGGTAATCAGTTTAAGGTAGTGGTGGACCATCATTCGCTCTGTTTCTTACAGACGAACCCGGACCTTACAAGCCAGCTGGCAAGGTGGGCGGTGATGCTACAGGACTTCACTTTCTCGATCCAACACAAATCAGGGCGATTACACAATGCACCAGACTGCTTGTCTCGCTATCCTGTCACCACCTCAGATCAAGCCGAGGCGGGCGATGAGGCCGATTACGAGGCTAAAATCTTGCAGATCGACATGGACGATATAGGCCGACTCCAGGATGGGGACCCAACTCTGCTGGAATTAAAACAGGCGTGCAAGGACCCGGGGAAAGCCGAGTCCAAGTTGGCCCGACGAACGAGGAGCTATGCGTTGGATAGAAACATTCTGTATAAAAAGAATTTTGCGAAGGTGGGGGAGAACAGACTGCTAGTGATACCCGAGAGCTTACGGTACGAGGTGCTGTACAGCCTGCACGATGAGCCTTGCAGGGGAGGTCATTTGGGGTACACGAAAACACTAGGAAAAGTGAAAGAGCGCTATTTCTGGGACAGGATGGCAGACGAGATTGCGAGCTATATCAAGTCGTGTCCGGATTGCCAAGCGCGAAAGCATCCGCCTCAGAAACCGGCGGGCCTCTTGCAACCGATCCCAGTGGGCAAGGCATTTGATCGGATTGGTATCGACCTGTTGGGCCCGTTTTTAAAAACTCCACGGGGTAATAAGTACATTGTCTGCTGCACCGACTATGCAACTAAATGGGCGATTACAAAATGCTTGCCAACCGCTGGGGCTACCGATGTCGCCGCGTTCATCGTGGAGGATGTGATTTGCCAGCATTCATGCCCGGTGGAAATCTTAAGCGATAGGGGCCAGGTTTTCAGGTCTAATTTGGTCATGGATATCGTGAGAGGGATGGGGATACGTAGCTCATTCAGTTCCAGCTACCACCCCCAAACAAACGGCTTGGTTGAACATTTCAACGGCCTTATGGCCCAAATGTTGTCGAATTATGTGTCCTCATCTCATGACGACTGGGATTGCTTTGTACACCTGTTGACATTCTCTTACAACTGCTCGCCGCAAGAAACCACTCGTTTCTCTCCGTTTTATCTGCTGAAAGGGGTGCGACCTACCCTCCCGATCGACGTGTCCCTACGCAAAGGGCTGGATCTCTGCGAGGGGGCGGATGTAGTTTTCGGGAGGTTGGACGACGCACGAGAGTTGGCGAGCAGGCGTATCAAGGCGGCACAGGCAAAACAAAAGATACGGTTCGATGCCAGCCACAGGCACGTCGAATTTGCAATAGGAAGCCTGGTAAAGATATACAGCCCCGTGCGGAAGAAAGGGCGAACAGACAAACTTATGCAGCGCTGGGCCGGCCCGTATGTAGTCCTAAGAAAGCAATCAGAAGTCACCTACGAGGTCGCGACCCAGAGGGGAAGGCGAGGCAAGGCTGTTAAAGATTCAATTCATGTGTGTCGCATGAAACCCTTCTACCCACCGGGCCGCTGGCGGCTTCACGACACGCACCGGGCTAATCGGGTCGACGAGGAGGCTAGGACCTAAGGGAAATAGTATTAGTTTTTAGGGAATATTACACATAAGTACACAATAAGGTTAGCATGCAATTTTGGGCTTCTTTGGGGTTAGCAACGTGCATCACGAGTTTGATTGCCACGAAGTTTTTGAATATTAACTTTAGTATCAGGTGTTGCTCACTTCGGGTAAATTAAGTTGGTTCACACAATAGTAACTCTCAAGCGATCGGGTTCGGTGTCTACCGGAGAAGATACCGGACTCAGCGTTATTTTAACAAGACCCCACGGCGGTGCGAACCAATGAGGCAAAATCTGGCTGCGTCAGCAGGTCGGTCGATCACCGCTAGACCGCCGACGAGACAGGCGGATGTCAGCGGAACGTGGAAGAGCGTTGAACTGGATGCTTCAAATAAAATAAAAAGTAGTTTCACATTTAAACGTTCGAATGGGTACCAGAAAATAGTTTTGGTAAATAGCTATAGTATTTTCTCTACCACCTCTATTTAATAGGCAGTAAATAAATGTGGTATTGTGGGACCACAAGCGCAAGTAAGGTCAAGTTTTCGCTCGTGGTGAGTTGCAGAAATATTTTGGTCCGGGTTAAAGAGACTTGTTTTGCTCCCAATCGCCATGGAAAATTAGACTTTGAGGGCAGCGACCCTGGGAAGGCATGGCGAGTTGGTCGTAGCCGGGGAGCTTCACGTCAATAAGTCTTTTCCGTATGACACTGGGTCCGGAGAAAGTAAAAAGTGCCCAGTTTTCTGAGTGTCGGGTGACGACCCCTCGCGCGAGACGGGGGACTGATTGGGATGGGGCGGGTAATCAGCTAGCTCTACGACCTCTCGGACCCCCCACCGCGGGGTGCTTAGAAAATGGGATACTTACGTGTTGCCGATTGAACAACCCGGGCCACATGGAGGCAAATATTGGCCGAATGAGCAAACGATCCTACATGTTTTTCCTAAATTTCTTTACATTGTTTCAGTTCACGAAGCTTACATTCAAACAGTGCCCTGAGCATGACACCCGTCAACGGGATATGGTACCCGTGTATGGTATTGCATTGCTTGGCGAGACCGGCACAGGCCGGTGGGTCCTATCTCCTGTCCGAATGCGCGTGGGACTGGTTCCAAGGCGTGTTCGGCATCGGCATCGCCGTGCTTTGTCTATACGGGGTGTACACATTGTGCAGAAAAATCTGCCGGAATTGCCGTCAACAGAGACCACCGCCGACGAAGGGGAGGACCACGCAACAATCTCTCCCATCACCACCACCGGGTGGGACGTGGAACACACAGCTCGTGTTCCCCGACGCCGCCGTCCGGGCCGCAAAAATAACATTGACCGACGCCACGGCCATGGACTCCACGATTAGCACCTAATATAGTTACGGGATATTTTATATTTCAGTTTACTATTGCAGGATACTATTCAATGCACGCCAAGTACAATTCAAGTGTACCATTGGTAATCATGTCATTCTTGGTTTTGTTTTTCTCTTTTAATTTTAGTTTTTTTTTTTTTTTTTTTATTTTGTTTAATTCTATTGTTGCTCCTAGTAGTGTAATTGATCTATGAACAGTATATCATACAGTGGGCGTGCTGAGTGTGAGAGACCGAGCGATCGTGATGGGATGTCTTGCCCCGTGAATTAAAGGGGTACTGTCAGTAATTCGTATGTAGCGAGGCGAAGAGGTTCCGCCTGATTCTGGGGCACCTTGGTGCAGCAATACACAGACGAGAAACATCAAAAGGGACACATCAAGCCTTCCCCGTTCACAACCACGGGCGAAGCACCCGACGTCGCAAGGACCTCGCGAGCTGGGACGCTTGGATGCCAAGAAATCGGGGCGATTCCTTTGAAGGTGGGGAGAGTGTTACGATGAGGACCAATAACTCATCGTGACAGAGCCAAGCGTCCCCCCACCTGAAGGGGTAGGCAACCCGTCGCACGTCACCTAAGCGCGGGTTGCCTGGACATTCAGGAGCAGGTCCCGCTGACCATGCAATTCCTCCCTGCATGCGATCAGCGGGACCGTTCGATCGCTCTCTTGGACCCCGACCGCGGAACCGTCGAGTCGTCTCCGCTCCAGCCTCGCCGACCGACAACACCCGGACTGACCGAACATCGAGTCTCGACCGTGAGGGTGCGTGGTGTTTTGCTTGCGTCCAAGGTGCTGCAATAGTAAGTACGCATAGCTTCGCACCACCGGGAGCGAGAGGCCCGTCACGATCGGCCGGTACACTCTATCGGGAGTCCCTCTGTGGGGAGATTGTACTCCGGATTTAGCAATAAACGTTTTCGTTACTCTGGGGAACGGCGCTCTGGTCTTTGAAGAGGAACCTTTCTGCTTCCCTCTGCAACCGCACGTCCCAAAAACGATCCCTGAGGCGATTCCCTCTTGCAGCTGCGCCCCCACGCAGACACAGGGATACAAGAATCGCCACAATAAAGTCAATGACTTGGGCCTACAGTATGCATTGGTTTTTGTTTCAGATATTTAGCAACTGGTGATGATCTTCAAACAATTTCTTGGAGTTACCGTATAGGAAAATCAACTTGTTGTAATGTCATACGAGAGTCAGCGCGTACTATCGGCAACATACTCTCAGGTGTATACTTACGAGAACCAACGCAGCATGGATATTTATCAATTGCAGATCATTTTTATCAGCGCTGGAATATGCCAAACTGTGTAGGTGCAATAGATGGCAAGTATATAAATATTCAAGCACCAAACAATTCAGGATCTGAATACTTTTGCTACAAAAGTCACTTTAGCATTGTGTTACTAGCAGTTTGTGATGCAGACTATCTTTTTACTCATGTAGATATTGGGGCATATGGGTCTCAAAGTGACGGTGGTATTTTCATGCAGTCGGTTTTTGGGCAAAATTTCAATGACGGGACACTTCCACTTCCAAAACCTGATGTTCTGCCATTAACTCTGTCAGAAGTACCTTTTTATTTTGTCGGTGACGGTGCTTTTGCATTACACAAAAACATGATGCGCCCGTACCCTGGTGTTGGTTTGACAACCACGAAGAAAATATTCAATTATCGCCTCTCACGAGCACGCCGGATAATTGAAAACACATTTGGCATTCTTGTAGCTAGGTGGAGAATACTCCATCGAGTAATCAACGCCTCTGCAGACAATGTTGATAGTTTAATCAAGGCTACAGTGTGTCTGCATAATTACCTCAAGATACGAGAGTATAATGCTGTAAATAAGCTATATTGTCCGCCTTCATTCATTGATCGTGAAAACAACGGAGATTTAGTAGATGGAGAATGGAGGAGAGAAGTCCCAGAGAATGTGGGAGCTATCCAGCCGCTAAACACTATTCGTAGAAGGTTGGGTGCTAGAAATGCAACATTCAATGCCACACAAATCAGAGAAACAATTGCCGAGTATCTTTCATCTCCTGAAGGTTCTGTACCGTGGCAATTGAGCAAGGTTAATAGAGGTGTAATGCCAGGACTTTTAGAATAGAAACTTTCATGTAATGCCTGTACACGCAGGAATTTTGTAGAAAAATTGTTTTCCAGTTGAAGAAGTACCTCAATTAAACCTAACCACAGCAAGTTAATATTGGTATCATTAAAAACGCTCAAATAAAGTACTGCTTTGAAGTTAAAACCAAAAATGTCTGTCTTGATTGTAATTATTTTCACCCTACCATGATACAAAATCCAGTTAATTCACAACTCTGCCAGGCAGTTTCAATATTGCACCACAGATAGACATACACAGATTGTCCACTCCTATGCTATTGGGAGCTACGCGAAAGCTTTCGCCCCGCAAGATTCGCGCTTATCCCCTCACCCACAAGCTACAAGAGTTTGCCCTCTGGACACGGGATGGCGCTACGTTCGCTCCCTCTCAAGTATACTATCTGTTCCAAGCTTGCTCGGTCATCGGTCTAAAGTCCTTTCGCTCACATTCGCTCCCTCTCAAGTATACTATCTGTTCCAAGCTTGCTCGGTCATCGGTCTAAAGTCCTTTCGCTCACATTCGCTCTCAGCGCTGCCGCTATCCTACTGTATCCAGGCGATAACTGCAGCGGAGTTCGAGCAAGTCCAACATTGAAGAAAAATGTAAACACCCCAGAAAATAATTATAATGATGCTCGGGTGCCATATTTGGGGAAGATCGTTTTGAAAGCGATCTTTTAAAAAGATCAAGATCGTCGTCAAAAAACAATCGCGATCGAAGATCGAAGTTCGCGATCGTTTTTTTTAGATCAAATTCAAATTCGTTTCAAGAAAATATCAAGTTGAATAAAAATATCAAATATCAAATATCTGCGTGGTTCAATAAGAAATCAATAAGAAATAGGATTAAGTACATAAAGGGTGATTTCTTGTTCCCTGCTTTGTTGTATATTTTCATTATTAGTTACACCGTTAATTAGTTCAATTTATTGCACCGAGAAGTTCAGTTCGGTACAGAAAGAATATTGTCACAATGCACCTCAGAGCGATGTCATGAACGAGTTTTCTTAGCTATAAATCGTACACGAGATAGGTCAAATCTAGTCGGCTGCTTATTTCGGCAAGTAAAATGCTTGCTACTGAACTGAATTGTGATACCATATTGCCGCCCGTTAGACTCGGTGGATATTGCTTATATAAACACGCTTGGAAGTCGCTGTAAGCCTCTCATTGCATAAATTCACGATCATGACCAAGTCATATTGAAATTGTTGGGTGAGAACTTATGTCAAATCACTAAATCTGGGGCTAGGATGTCGATCAAAAAAGATTTCCGCATAGAAAATTTCGGAAAGTAATGTGGATTGTTTCAAATTTCGAAAATCTATTAAATGATAGGTACTTTGACTTGGCGGGTGCTTATCTCAATGTTGATTTTCTTGGAATTCCCGCATTGCTGGGTTTTATAATAATATCGCCAGGCGATTACGATGGTTTGGCGAGACTGAGCAGGTGGCCCAGTAACCTTGCTGGTTGATCACGGTAAATTGATGCTAGAGAGGGTAGTTTCAACATTAGAACAAAAATTTGAACTGATTTGAAATCAGGTTTCGAAGCCGAATGTAATGGTGCTTTAAAAATTTTCGAAATTCAATTATTAGCATAAGATGGTTTTGTGAGTTAAATGGCTCTGGTATTAGCGATTCTCGGAACATTTTTATCGCAAATCGGCTTAGATATTCAGTAGTGTTTTGTTCCAAATCAAATCTAGACGCATAGCTAGACACCCACGTGATACACTCCCCTTGTGCCACGGTAGAAAATGTGTGGAACGGGAAAATGCACACCGCGTCCCGTATTACTCCCCCGGATGCGTTTAACACTGCCCTATTAAAGGAAATCAACAAACAATTCACAGCTGTTACAAATCCTTAAGACATTAGTAAATCTGAAACTGCAAACTGACCAAAACGTGATTTGTGCCCCTTTAATGACATCATTGCTGGTCGTTCTTGTTACGAAAGGATCGGTCATGTACTGAGAGTGGAAACTACAAAAATAGGGGTATTCGCATTGCTTTGTCGGCGCTGTCTTACAAAGGGTATGCGGTGCGCTGACCTTGGCCAAGCTTATAGTTTCGCGATCGCGTAGTCAATATTATTATGAGCGAGCATAGCTGTTGTCATATATTTTTCAGAATGATTTTGTAAGATTCTTTGAACCATCTTACTGTACGGCAACTCATGCCATACGGATGGCTTTTACTTTTTAGCCCTGGAATGTTGACAGCTATTGATGAGTTACGGAAAAAAATCTCGTATCGAAAGATTTAAGAATATCCAAAGAGTTTTCGAGGGTTGCTCGAGCTCTCGGGCACACACGTAGTCGGCGCCCCTGGTATTGGGACTTGCTTTGTATTTTCATTTGATCTCTTTAGATGAGACTGACTTTTTGTTCTAGTTTCTTCAAATTGAAACCTGAAATATAACAATATATTGTTGTTAATGTATTTTTATTTCCCCACCCATTAAGCATTTGTAATAGAAACAAAATGGGTACTGTCAGCTTGCAGTGCCTTCAGAAGGAAACACACATATGTCCCTGCTTGCGATTAAAATATAGTTTAAATATGATAATGGACTCGCCTTTCTTTTTATTCAGCTGCAGTGTACCGACGTCTGCACCTAAATCCTCAATTTTCTTCAATTTTTATCACTAACACGATCCCTTTTCCAATGACAAGTACTTCGCCAAATCCAGTACCCATTTTTTAGTTCAGCAAGCTGTACTCTCGCCCCACCACTCGGTCAAACCGATTACCCTGCACTCTGGTGGCCCAATATTCAACTGATGCTACTATACATCGCGATGCCAGCGCCCCTCAGTGCTCGCGTAACAAGTCTTTTTTTGCCGTAGCGTGCCGTAGCCAAAGCTGGGTAAGGTGATATATCTGTGTATGTCAATCTGTGATTGCACCTTTATTACAGATGTTTTCCTACTGCTGACCTCTATAAGGATAGATAGGACATAATGGGAAATAATTATGAATAAGGTAGGCCTACCTACGACGAAGAAAATAAAACCGATTTTCAATTAATTACATTTTTTATTTACAACGAGAGATCTCTGTCTCTTCTCTTTGCCATTGTTATGGCTTGCATTATTTCTAATTTTACGTCGTCTTTCGTCTCCTCCGACAACCCTTTTATTGCAGAAGCGACGTAGGCCCCAAAGGTTTCGTCCTCCGTCGCTTCTTTTTTGCTATTTTGCATTTTATTTGCAGCCTCGATCAATGATCTCATTTGCTGAGCAACCAGAGATTCCGTGTTGCCAGTGCCTCGGAACCGCTTGGCAGGTGTCTCGCCAATCTTTAGATGCGACGAATCTGTGCTGCTACTTGCACTGGATGGTGGACAGGTGTGATGTGGAATCTCTTCGATTACCCTGAAAAATGAACAAAATATCAAATTACATTAGGCCTTGTCATGATTCCTATAAAAGAAAAACAGTCAATACAGTTTGTTGAATTCCGGAACGACACACATACCAAAAGAGAATATTTTAGCCGAGTATTGAATACCACTTTCTTGTGCTTCAAATACTGTCAGGTAATTTCCATTGTCCTAACAATACCACAATATGCCAATAATCTCCGTGGTATGAAGTACTCCCATTTACGAATACAATTATATTTCAACATCTCAAACTAATATTATGCACGTTGCCTGTTAGTCGCACGATCATTGCAATGTTATAAGTACCGGAAAAAAAACTTACACTTCCAATGGATCATCAGGATCTCCCGTTGCTTCTTCAGTCGCGGCGTTCGCCACCCCCGTGACAACGGTCCTAACGGGACCGTTAGCAAACGTTTTTCTAGCTCTAACGTGCTCCCCAAAGAATGAGCAGAGAGCAAAGAGTGGCCACGTGGATGGTTGGCTAGCTCCGGCTCCGCTAACGCATCTTTCCTTCATAATTTTTCTCTCGCGGTTATATCGCTCACGTAGCTGCGAAACACGTTTTTCACACGTTGCAACTGAAATGTAACACAGGATTTTACACAGCATTTTTTATTGGTGCTTTTATTTATAACTAGATCTAGATCTCACTTGGGCTAGATAAGGTTGAAACCAGTAAACTCAAGGTATGCTGCTGCAGAAAAAACCTAGCCCTAGAGCTAGTTGGTACTTATGAGATCATAATTGGATTGCAATGTTAACAATGAACTTCCTTATAAAAGGACATCAATTATTTCAAGGATTAAGGCCTATAAGCCTAGGCATCTAAGACCTAGGTTATCATTGGCACATGGCAACATAACCCAACTTTTTGTAATATTAAATCAATTTTGCCAGTATATAGATGATGCTATATTGATATAGAGATGGTGCAATGTACAGCTTCTAAATATGTCTTCAATTAGCACTGATTAGGCCTGGGCCTATGTCTCAAAACATTTTAATACAGGCTCTACAGTCATGAGTAGGCCTTGCCTCGTGTTACTTACCATCTTTTCCCATCTCGACACTTATGACCTTCCATAAATTTTCTTTTACATTCCGGTCTTTGTACTCCCGGTGTGCTTTAGAATAAAGCGCCGGGCAAGTGACAAACAAATTGATTAACTTTTCATCGTTGTCCATAATAATAAATAATAAACGCGAGAGAGGAAGCTTAGAGGAGGAAGTACAGAATCAAAATGGCTGATATATTCTGTTGTCGGTCTCTCCGGTTCCTGCGCCCTTCCTCCGATCGATCCGGCTTCCTGATTGGTTGCTTCTTACGTTGACCGTTAACTTGAAACGTGAGAGCTTGGACCTTGGTAGGTTACAAGTTAACGGCTTACGATTATAAGTTAGCGACGTGCATTGTGGATAGGCAAGTCACTTTCCGTTAGCCAAACTTTTTATAAGTTAACGCTTACGTTAAAGTTTTAAGTTAGCGTCGCATTGTGAATGGGCCTTTAGAGAAAATAATACGGGTAGGGTAGAGCCGTACAGTATGTGTTAAAGTTTCTGTCAACTTTTTGGACCTTCTTTGGCATCACACCATGATCGCAGCAGTCGTTTGGGGTGCCAACAGCTAGCGATTGCGGGATTTTAGTGGCACTGCCTAGGAACTACATGACTACCTTACCGACTCGGCTCAGGCGTGTAGCCGGGGCTATAAGCCCCGGCTACACGCTGTAGTTAACTATCTTTCTTTAAGTACCTAGTATAATTAAAGACAGGGCGATTGTCTACACGCTGTAGTTAGTGACTACAGCTGCAACCTCGTGGTAGAAATCGGTACTGCAGCACCGCCATCTAAATCCTGGAATTTACGCCCGATTTGGTGGCGCAGTGATTGACAGTTGACACAGACACTTCATAGCTTTTTTCATTGATTTCTCTCGGTTGTAGTTGGTTGTAGGCCTATACTTTGTTTTCATTGTTATTTACAGTTAATTTGTGCGCGTTTTTTGTAAGCTCCATCATGAACGATTTCACAAATTTTTTACCCTTATTTCTGCGCATTTGGACCGATGTTGTGGCGGTTCAGGACGCAAATAGGTTAATGTTCCAAGAAACAGACAGACAACTAAGAACCTTGCAACGGCGACGAAGAATCTTGATTGCCCGCATTCTTCATCAACAACGAAGAAGACACATCGCACGATCATGCTGGGTTCAACCGGAACTTCGACCACACGTCAGGCAGCTTTTTTGGGAGGAGGTTATTCCTCTCTATACTCCAGAACGGTTTCAGAAGAAACTCCGGTTGAGCCAAGAGACATTCAATAGCCTTGTCAACCTGTTGCGACAATTTCTCCAGAAAACGGATACTATCATGCGAAGAGCCATACCTGTCGAGAAACGCATCTGCATCGCATTATATTGTTTAAAGTCCAATGCAGATACAGGTACTATTGCAGATTTGTTTGGTGTGGGGAAGAGCACCGTGTCTTTTCTGCTGCACGAGTTTTGCACTGTCGTGAACGACCAATTGTACGGCAACACAATTAAATTCCCTGCATCAAAGGTTGAAAGGGATGCAGTGGCTGATGGATTTTGGAACAGATTCCAGTTCCCAGGCTGCATTGGCGCCATGGATGGTAGCCACATACCGATAATTGCTCCTTCTGAATATCCTGCCGACTATTATAACTATAAGTCGTACCACTCCATAGTTTTACTTGGACTGGTCGACTCCAATTACAAGTTCATGTAAGTATGTACCTACATGTAAAATTGTATCCATAGTAATGTGTGTGAAGCTACAGTGCAGACCTTACAGATATATCTCCTTATACCAATTATTTTTCATCCACAGGTATGCAAACGTTGGCCGGCCAGGACGAGCCAACGATGCGTCCATTTTTGCAGATTGTGGTCTCCGCAACTTCATGGTGAACCAGTTTGACTGCGTTGCCGAGAGTGATCGCCACATCATTGCTGATGCTGCTTTCCCCCTCATGCCGTGGCTACTAAAACCGTATACTCAACGGTTAAACATCCCTTTAAAGGAGTTTAACTTCAACTATCGGATGAGCAGTGCACGCATGACAGTAGAAGACGCCTTTGGTCGTTTGAAGGGTCGATGGCGAATTCTTTTGAAGAGGTCGGATTTTTCCCTCAACAATATGAAGGCTATAATCAAGACTTGCCTTGTGCTGCACAATTTGTGTGAAAGTCAAAATGATCCTTACCATGCGGTGTGGGATATTGAGGTTGCAGCTGCGTTGGCTGAGTTTCCTCAACCAGAGTTTACCTTTCCACGCAGGGGAGGAGTGAACGCCACGGCGGTAGCCAAGAGGAATTTTGTAGCCGATCAGGTTTACAATGATCGCCTCACGGTTACAGAACAATAACACTATATATTGCCCTGCTTGTATATTTATTATACAATTCTTTATGTCATTGAAAACAACCATTTAGCAGGTACTAATGAATCGATCCATAATTATAACACTAGAGACAAAACCGATTTTAGAATGGGTACGCACAAACATAATATTTACAAAATAGACCCCATTTATAATGGAAGTAAATTATTTAATGCGTTACCAAGACAAATGAAAGCTTTAAATCTCTCTAAATTAAAAAAACAACTAAAAGAATTGTTAATTAGGAAATGTTTTTACTCGATAAATGAATTCTATGAGGAATTATCTTCACTTGTACAATTTTACTGACTGTCATATAACATCTATGTTCTCTTGACAATAAAAAACATTATTATTAAACATTATTATTATTATTATACTATATAACTATACTTATATAACTATTTTTTTCCTAATTGTTGCCTTACAATTACAATTCTCCTGGCGGAGACTTCCGTGGGTTGCAGCTGGGGACGTTGCAGCTGGGGACGTTGCAGCTGGGGACGTTGCAGCTGGGGACGTTGCGGCTGGGGACGTTGCGGCTGGGGACATTGCAGCTGGGGACGTTGCAATTGCAGCTCCGGAGACTGCTCTGGAGTAGAACTTATCTGCCTGCGCAGTTGCTCGATTTGGAGCTGGACGAGGATAGAGTTTTGCCTCGCCAGGTGGCTGTGCTCCTCGAAAAAGGTAGTCGCAGCCGTTTGCATCAGCTCGGTGGCGACTCGAGCATCCGCCTCCATTTTGAATCGCTTGTTGGTTAGCTCAATAATCTGCCGGTCATTGTCAGCGAGCTGAAGTAATAGCTTGTTGTCGCTGGCTGGGCGTTTGGATCTGATGCTAGAAAAATGCAAATAGTAGGTACTAATCACTAATGGCTTTCATCGAAGCGACCAAACAAACATGAAATATCACAGATATTCCTGAATTAATATGTTTTATGTCTATGGTCATTTGATAATTGGCCTACATTGTTAGAGAAAAAGTTAAACGCTGGTGTTAAATCGCACTTGAAACAGGTATTTAAGGATTATAGGTACTTTAGCACAGTGTGAGAGGCAAACTTACATTTTCTGGAACTTAGGTGTCGTGGAAGGTGACCTGGTTGTTGGGCTGCCGCTGGGACAATTGCCGCTGGTAGAAGGCGTGGGTTCATCTTCATTTTCATCTTCGTCGTCCTCTTCTTTATCAGAGTGTTCAGATTCTGCGGAAAACAAAAAAGATTTGTCCATCAGGCATCAGCCTTAATGGGGAGGCCTAGAACTATCAGGGTTCATATGCGCTACAATTTCCAAGCTAACTTACGATCAGCAGCGCTGCCGGCGATTGGGCTCATGTGTGCCAGGCTATCATGAGCCGAGCTAGCGTCGCCCAATGGACGGCTCCCCAGAATTGAGTGTAGGGAGTCCCAGTAGGGCCAATTGGGTGGGGAACAACCTACAAACATAAAAAATGAAATTAGGACTAGGTCTATGTTCTATTCACTTTTATATATTTATGTATTTTTAGCAAATTGCCTAGTTTCTATGCTCTGAGGGATGTTCATTTTATTTTATAAAATTTCAATGTCCTTCCTTCAACAGAGAGCGTGCTTTGTAATAATTAGCAATGAAAATAAAAAAACACTTTGGATTGAACTTAAGAAATGGGCTAGCAGCTTACCTGACGCGAGTCCTCGCTTTTTCTTATAATATTCGCTTTTTAAATTATTAATTTTAGTTTTCAAAGCGTCCGCTATTGTTTTTTCTTCCCCTGAATACACTCCGACGAAGTGGTTCCTGGCCACAGTGCAGAGATACGGCCCGTCGGATACCACGCGGCCATCTACTCGCAGTCGGGAGAGCGGTTTGAAATCCGCGCGTATATCTCGTGCCAGGACAGAGCCGGCTGGTCTATCTGCTGCCAGCAAATGGTCGTGTCGTGCAGCCACTAGGGTTGCTTCACTCCTTCTCGAAAAGGCATCCCTCATGTCTGCGTTGGCTCGTGTTAGCTCGGAGAGGTGTGTTTTCCCTAGGGAGGGGCTGGATATAATTTTGTCCACTTTCTGTTCTAGAACAAGAAACTCTGCATCCAGACGTTGTTGCCTACCCTTTTTGAAATTAATGGCCGTTTCTTGCACTGCCCTTTTCAGTGCATCCCACCAGTTGCTCAGTGTCGCGAAACTCTCTTTTGCGCCTTCGTATGAGGTCAACAGGGTTCGCACATATTCGACGAACTCAGGATCGCTAAGAAGGACATTGTCGAACCTCCAATATGGTGGAGTTTTCTTAGGCAGTGTTGTCCTGAGTCCGATCAACACCGCCAGATGGTCAGAAAATGCCGGAATGATCTTGATGCCGGCCACTGAGTTTATCACTCCCGGCGTTGCATAAAACCTATCCAGACGAGATCCTGAGAAGTTCGGAGCATTCCCAACAAAAGTGTGACCAGGTTTCATGGGGTGAAAATCCCGCCACACATCTGACAGACTATGGGTGGTAACTGTCTGCCTTAGCTTTTCAGCCACGCGCGGGTATCGTTCGCGACCGCCTACCGATCGGTCTAAATGGGGATCGAGTGTGACATTAAAATCACCCCCAATTAGGAAATGGAAATCTGTTTCGTCTGCGTAGTTTGCCTCCTCGAGAAGGGTGTCTAGAGCGTCCAGCACCGCCTGAGTCGCCTCACACTGATGTGGCACATACGCACAGACAATTCGAAAAGAGAGGGTGGAGTTCTCAATATCCACAATTGCCTCCTGGAGGTAGCCTGGTAATAAAATGCTGTGGGAGCGAACTTCTATCGGTGACGCTTTTTTGATCGCTATGATCGTTCCAGAGCACGCATTCACAGGGGGGTTGAAAAGGAAGTAGTAGGGTGTGGGTGCATGTGGAAATGCAGACCCAGAAGTGCTGCTTTCTTGGATTAGAGCGATATCCGGTGAGTGCCGTTCTAGAAAAGTACCTAGTTGGGTCCATTTATACTGAGACTTGACGCTTCGAGCGTTGAGACTTAGGACAGTTAAATTTCTGGTCAGTTTGAAAGGGCTATGAGCAGAGGCTGGCAGAATCCAGGCTCTCTACTGACATGGAGTGCGCCAGAGAACCTCTGTCTGACTCACTTCCATTGCCGGACATTTTCCTTCCCCTAAGATTTGCGATCAGCCGTCTGACTCTCTCACGCAAAGCACGCTCTTTCCTCAGTTTTGGTTGTATCGCGCAGAGCATTTCCACGAGGCCAGTGATGTTTTCTGTGTAGCGTAGTGCTACTTGGCCTGGGTGGTCATTGCCTTTAACCTCGTGAAGGAAATCCAGAAAATGTTGCGTGGGTAAGACATTTTCGAGGGGTCTCCTCTCCAGCACTTCCAATGCTTCAGAGGGCAATGGTATGTCGGGAGTGGGGGAGTATGTCCTGGCTTGTTTAGCCTTCCGACGGCGTTTAGGTTTAAAAAAGCTTCCGTCGTCGGTGAGTTGTCTGGTGTTTTCCGATGCCTTGTTTTCGTGTCCGCTGTCGAGTACCTCGGCAAGACTGGTGTCCATGTTTATGTGTATGTTTGTGTTTGTGTCGTCATGTGTGTCTAGCTCTCCTAACTGTGAACTTTCGCCTTCTTGCAACGAGTCGGAAAGTTTCGATGATGTTGGGTGTTCTTTCCTTTTGTTGGTGGCGTCGTTGTTGGTGTTGTCTGTCATTGGTTTGTTTGTGGTGTCGTTGTTGTTATCACCGTTTTCAGTGTTGGTGTCGTTAATGTGTGTTGTTGTATGTGTTTTCTGCAGGTCGGGAAAAATTGAGGTGTTGTTTTCCATCGGGGTTGCGGTTTCCTTATTTTCAGGGCAATTCCTTGCAACATGGCCGCCCTGCCTGCATGAGAAGCACCGGAGATCGTCAAAGGAGAGGAAGATGCGATATTTATCGCCATCGTGGTCAACCAGTATCGACTCTGGGAGCTGGTGGGACTCGTCAATGACGACAAAGATCTGTCGACGGAAGCTGTAGATGTTGCTCAGTTCCGGGTCTTTTCCTCCAACATTTATGAACGACATCGGGGACACAATTTTCATTGCCGAGCCCAACATCCGTTCGATGGTACTGTGGGGGATTGTGGGGCAAACGTTTGACAATACGAGTCTGTTAGCTTTAGTGATCATGCGGCGCGCTGGCAAGAAAACATCGCCGATGGATATCCCGGCATGTTAAGCCATAAACTCGTCCACAAGTTTGACAGATGACAGGTAGATGGCCACTCTACCTAGAGACAATCGGGGACCAAATCAAATATTTTTTGCACCGACTACATTAACAACCGCGCGCAAATTTTGGTGTATGGTGACGGCTTCCACGGATTGGATGAGGAAGGCGTGTTCTTTCGTCGGGAAATGTGAGAGGTTTGCCGATTTTGGTGGTTTGGGACTCTTTGGTGGGCTAGAGTCTTCCTTTGTTTTTTCAACTGTTCTTCCTTTGTCCCTTGAGGCTGCCGAAAGTTCTTCTGCCATCGTCTTCTGTGTCGGGAAGGCTGTGAAGGCAGAGGATGGATTTGGAGCGGGCGTCGGTGCGCTAGGGGAATCCGGAAGATCTCGGACAATTGATTCAGTGGAATGTGAGAGCCTTCTATCTAAGTTGGCTTTCACTGGTAGAACAGTAGTTTGACAGGTCAGTTTTGGTACCGTATTAGATCGGGGTGGTCGAATAAACGTTACATTGACGGTAGAAGGGCTGACCTCTTCTGCCGTCGAGTTGTTGGGTGGAATTCCACTCATTACAACAGAAACTAGATACTAAAGAGTGAACTTATTCAGTTCAATGCAGGGGGTACCGCTGCAAAGCAATTACATTTTAATGGCTTACTGACTACCTGGCCCTCCCGGGCCAGTCTGGCGATAACAGAGCGCAACGCTGATGCTATCCTACACGTTATGCGATGTCTGTATGATTAGAATACCCCGTGACAGAACACAGGGATTCTAAAAATGAAAAAAAAAAACAACTTCTAATCACAAAACTGTGAAAATAATATAACAGCAGTGTGTGTTTACGATACCGGTTTATGGATGAGCCAGAAGAAACTCGAAAAACGATCGCCAAACACCTCCACAGGCACCAGTAGCGGGAGCCGAGACGAAGCACGTCCACCTCCGACGAAAGCGTGTGTCTGTGTGTGTTTGTTCGCGCTTCCGCGGCCAAACGCTTGCGTTGCTTTGAACCGAATTTGCAGAGCACATTTTTATGTTCTCAACTTCGACCCCCCATGCGTTTTTCAGAATAATCGGTCAAATAGTTAGGATAAAATAAGCACATTTTTAGATTTTGAATACACTTTTCGGAGTAAATATTATTTTGTTCGCCTCACATGCTTATTTCAGTAATTTCTGTCCCCTCTTCTAATTGTCCATATATTTCCTCCCCTATACAGTATAATATGCAGTCCCTTGGATCTCAATGCTCTAAATCTATCATACTTACTCAACCTGTGGCCACATCGATGTGCATAATTGAATTTGTTATTGATTTTTTTGTAGCTGTCTCAGAACACGTGTGAGAATGAAATATTTGCGTTCTCGTCATGTGGAGAAAGCCCAAATTTCCCGACACGGAGAAATAATGAATAGTGCAACTGCTCGCAAAAATTACCCGTACTTCGTTGGTGCCCATACGAAAAAAGTCCTTGTTGACAAGACCCATGTCGTCCTTCGGGGTCTTTTCCGACTTGAACTGAGTCAAAACGAAGCTTTTCTGCTGGCTTCTAAGAGAAAAATTCAAGACGGGATTAACTCTTATTTGCTGATAGAAAAAAGACAAATAGCTGTCTAAATAAAGGGATGTGCCTGAAGTGCAGAACAGTCTTGGCGCGATTTATGAAAAAAAAATCGCTAATTTCACAATCTTTGAGTGGATTTAGTGTCGTCTGCAAAATAACCTCGTCAGCTTTGCTCCCTGACCGGGGCACGGTTTGGCCCGTTGCGCTCGTGGGAGTAAGTCACGCATGGTTTCATACGCACTTGAATCCGATATTCAAATCCATCTCGATATAAACCTTCAAAGTCGCCGGGCAAGCACGCACGAGTCACGTTAAGGGAAATTAAAATTTGGGTGTTGATGTCAGATTTGTCAACACGTGTGGAGTCAGGCGTGAGAGTGATCGACTTCTAGAGGACTCTGAGTAAATAGCGAAATGTGGATTATTACAACTACATGGATATTTGCTGTGAATTGAGTTGCGTATTGCGCGAATGAGTGGCATAAAAAAATCCGTGTAAGCACGTAATCTCACGCAGTTCTTGATTAACGCCCGGCGTCGCTTAGGGCATCTCAAAGGGCACATCGACGCCGTCACTACAATATCAGTTCCTTGGATCGCAATTTTGGTTACTACCTCAGTCTTGTTCTGTCATTTTCCTGGTCACATAGTGCCTTTTTGTAATAACAACATTCAGAATACCTAGTATGTATCATACATTCACTGTTTTGTCGGCTTTCGGCACTCGACTCAAAGGCTAGCGGCTCAGAGAGATGTAGAAATTTGAACTAGCTTTAAACAGTAACTGAGAGAGCCATCCTAAGAATTGTAGTCCGAAGTTTGGGTAGGGATGTGTCATTAATGTACTGAAAAGAGAGGTCACTTTTGCTGAGATATAGTTATTTCAGGATAGGAATCGCCAATGACAGAAACACTGTCTTGCAAAATTCACCCATAAGGGCCGATAGGCAATGGAAGGTATGTTTTACTGGTGGTTCTTATCATGAAAAGGCTATAGCTGGTCAACCCTAGCAGAGCAGTGCAACTCGTGCTCATTCAGTTCGCTCTCTTTGTGAATAGTAGACGTGAAGTATATTGGAAAAATTAAAATCATGGAATTTACCGGACAGAGGGGATCGGTGATCCATTATGTCCACTTTAACTATGAGAAGACACTACAGAGGAACACGCAGACAACCCAAGGCGAAAGTACACAGACTACCCAACATTGTCAACAGGAGCAGAGGAAAATGAAGAACGGGATCTTTCTCGCACCGCTCTCCGGAAAAGAATTCCTTGACATCTTGCATAAAGTCACCAAGAAGAAATCAGCGGGGGTGGACGACATACCATGTAATATACTGAAATCGGTGGGAATGTTCATCATGGATCCCCTTGTACACGTCATCAATGAATCATTCATGCAGGGGCACTTCCCGGCTAAGCTCAAGATTAGCAAAGTAATACCGGTCCTAAAAAAGGGTGATAAGAAGAACAAAGAAAATTACCGGGCCATTGCAGTACAATCAGCCTTCTCAAAGTTCTTCGAGCTTGCTATGTGTTCAAGACTATTATCCTTCTTACATAAATACAACCTGATTACTACTTCTCAACATGGGTTTCTCAAAGGGAAGTCAATAAGTACGGCAATCATCAAATTTACGAATAATATTCTCGAAGCCCAAGAAAAGAAAGAAAATGTGTTGGGCATACTTTACGACTATAGTAAAGCTTTTGACTCAATCAACCACGAGATACTTCTTCATAAACTAGAAATAGTTGGAATCAATGGGGCTGCTAACAACTGGATCCGATCATTCATACGAGACCGCAGACAAGTAGTCTGCATCGCAGGCAATAACGGTACTGAGAAGTCAAAAGAACAAACCATGAACTGTGGGGTGCCCTAGGGGTGAACCATCTCACCGTTGCTATTTATCCTCTTTACAAACGACCTACCGAATTACATACAAAATGGAAGAGTAACTATGTATGCGGATGAAACCTCACATGTAGTCAGGGGCATGTCAAATGAAGTGTGTGCACAGGCGAGGAGAGCGGTAACGAGCATGGTAGAATTTAGTAGAGAAAATGATCTACTAAACCTGAGGAAGACCGTCTACATGAACTTTACAAGGGCAAAAAGAGACGAAAGCATGCTAATTCGGCTGGAAGGAAAATCAATTCAAGAGGTTGAAGAAGTCGAGTTTCTAGGGCTCAAAGTCACCAATAACCTAAAGTGGTCAAGTCACATTAATTTTGTGGCGTCGAAGGTGGGACCTGGATGTTATCTCATCAGAAGATTAATGGAGATCACGGACTTCAAGACGGCAAAGTTGGTTTACTTCGCCCATATACAGTCGCATTTTCAGTATGGGATCGTGCTGTGGGGAGGTTCACCAAGTACGAAAAGGCTATTCGTTCTACAAAAGAAGGCCATCAGATTTCTGGCGCGGGCCAGTCATGACCCCTGTGCAGATATATATTATAAAGACTCTTGTAGGCCCTTATTTCGGAAATTTAATATCCTGACTCTGCCATGTTTATATATAATCAACTGTTTAATATACGTTTTAAACAATAAGCACCTCTTCTCGTCAGGCAAAGGGCGAACCTGTCATCTACTTGGTTGGCCTACATTAAATAGCCATAAAGGCCCCTTACAAGAAGGCCGTAGACTATTCAATGCCCTCCCTAAAGATCTAACTTTAAAGAATGACAAAGATTTTAAAATCTCATTAAAGAAATGTCTTTTAGAAAATAGTTTTTACAATGTACAAGAATATTTTAATTTCTGGAAAACAAATGTGTAATTTGAGTTTTACCATTCTGACTGTCTATATATCATGTATGTGATCACATGGACAATAAACGAATAAATTAATAAAAAAAAAAATTATATCGATGGATATTCTTACTCATTACGAAGCACCAATCTTGTGGGGTATCGTCATTATAGGTGCTCGAAACGAAGCTGCCCTGGTAGGTTTAAAGAAACGTTGAACGAGCATCTGATTACCGTGCGACATACCCATGTCCCGGACATGTTTTTGCGGGAGAGGAAGGAGGTGCTCGCCAACATTAAGTGCCAGGCCAGCGAGACATACCGGCCATTTCAAGAGATTTTCGAAGAGGAGACTAGGAAGTAAGTACCACCCCAACCTTCAATATCATAATCATATAATGGTATACTTTTGAACTACGACACACTCCTAGCTGAAGTGGAAGTTTAAGTAATTGCCGACTTCTAATTACAAGCAGAGAGATTCAGATGCTAAAGACTCAAAGTTAAAATCCTTGAATATTTATGAAACAAATTGATTGTCAATTTCATAGTTTTCTCGAAATCAAATAGGAAGCAATGTTAGAAGATTGGCACTGTTTTTTAATGTGCTGAGGTAATCTGTCTTGGTTCTAAAAATCTTGGCTTATGCTCTGGGCAACTAGTACATAAATCAATTCCCTCCTCGAAATACGACATCTCCGAAGGCGGCGCGGCTGCGGCCCTCTTTGAGGACCCAGGAGATAAAAAAAAAAAAAAACGGATTGTGAAAATGCTTGGTAGTCGCCGAAAATCAAAATGATGAACGAATTCTGTAAGATGATGACCCTAAGTAAACTATAATAGGGCTACCAGGCTGCTGTAAATAACCCACCAGACCATTTGGAATTCCGAGTCAAGGATTATTTTATTTTATTTTATTTTTTTTTAATTTTACACAATTTTACAGGTATTTTAAACATATAGAATGTAAACAAAATTGAAGAAGTGAAAAATCCCACCTAAGATAGACTTGTGTGTGGGCTTGTCAAAAAAAAAATATACATTTGTGCTACGAGCTAAACTATACTATATTACTATACAGGTTACTACACTATATACTAATATTAATATTAAACAACATTAATTTATAGTTTATTAGAATAGAAAGGATGGAAAGGGTTGATCTTTTTTGATTAAAATTTCAGTAATTTTGACTTTGTACTTATTTAAGTCTTTATTATTTCTAACTAGGAGTGGAAGGCTATTAAAGAGCTTAGGCGCCAGGAAAATAGTGTGTTGCTGTCCAAGAGTTGTTTTCATCTTAGGAACAGTAAACAGGTGGTGAGTATTTCTAAGGTTTCTAGTCAGTCCTTGATCTGTATTTTTTCTATGATATAAAGTGGAATTTTTAAAGATATGAAGAAGAATAATTTTGAAGTACATTTGTCGAATGTCAAGTACATTAAAAACTGAAAACAGTTTATTTGAAGGATAATTACTATGACCAGCAACTTTGAGAATACCTTTTTGAGCGATAATAAGTTTTTTCATGGTTTTATTACTGCATCCTCCCCAGCCAATGATTCCATACTGTAAGATAGGTTGTGCCATTACTTTGTAAATTGTTACAATAAGTTTTTGACTGGCCACATGTCTAAGTTTAAAAGAGTAATGCATAATGCCTCTTGCCTTTGACAGCAGGCGAGTTATGTGTGGGTGCCATTTTAAATTCTGATCTATTGTGATTCCCAAGTATTTAACAGACTTTTCATTTTTAATTTTGTAACAGTTGTGTTCACAATGTTTCTGACAATTTCTTTCATGTATCTTTAAGCTATAAATTTTATCAGGACGGGTTCTATCTGTCTGGGTTTTGATATCTGTCATGGCGGCTACGAGCTAGACGTGCCTGAATAGTGCTCCGATTATATTTGAGAATAAGCTATCTATTTACTACACAACAAACCATCGACATATAGTTTTGTCATCATAGTGATAAACCTGTGATACTAAGTTAAATAAAATGGCTAAAACGCGACATAATAAAAGTAACAAAACGAAAACTAGTGAAGTGGTCTCGCCTAGTGAAGTGATCCTGCCTGCACAGCTGATCGACCGTAACCTCAATCGACCGCCGATACCTGCTCTGGATCTCGACCTTACAAACCCTCTGAACACTTTTGATTCAGTAAAAGTCGCTTTCAAGGAGATTGCGAAAACTCTGAAAGAAATGGTTTGTGCACTCGACTTTAAGAGTAAAATGTACGACGACCTTCTGGTTGTGTCTAAACAGCAAACGTTGAAGATGGACACCTTGGTTGAGGAGATAGGCTCTCTCAAAAACGAAAATAGTGATCTCAAGAAAGAAAACAGTCGACTCGCCCTCAAAATAAATGAACTTGAACAATATTCGAAGAATTTCAATCTTGAATTCACTGGCATTCCGGAGTCAAATGAAGAAAACACGTATGAGATCGTCACTAAGATCGCCAATAAACTAGGCCTGCAAACCCGGGAACACGAAATCGAGTTCTGCCACAGACAAAAATTAAACCCTAGGAAAAAAAACGGCCCCAGAGTAATAATTGCGAAGTTTTTCTCGAGGCGCGACAAGCACGATATCATCGCAGCAAAAAGATCTGGCCTAACTCTGAAAGCTTCCGACCTAGGATACTACAACTGTGACAACAAAGTTTATGTAAATGAACATCTCACAAATATGAATAAAAATCTCTACTGGCTTGCTCGCAACACAAAACAAATCGGCTACAAATATTGCTGGACTCGAGACGGCAGAATCTTCGTAAGAAAAACTGATAACTCTGAAATAATTCGCATAACATCACCATCAGACGTGCCAACTGCCTAGAAAATACTCACACACCTCGTAAGTCGAATATAGGCATAACAAAGCCCTTATCTTCATAAAATGGATTTACTCGACATCAAATTTGCATCCGAATCCAAATACTATAATCTTGGGGGATATTTAGACAAACTTTTAATATCATCAAATTTAAATGTCTTCCACGTCAATATAGGTAGCATTCGTAAGAATTTTGACGAATTATGTGTGGTACTTGATCAAATAGAACCAACTCTACATGTCATAATTCTAACCGAAACCCATCTCAAATTAAGCGAAGAATTCAATCTTCCTGGATATTACACTCATACATCTCTTGCCAAAAATACGCTTTGCGATGGTGTAACTATATTTATACATAAAAGTGTAAATAACCTAGAAGTTATTTCACTGAAAGACCTTACGAGCGCAAACGGAGTAAGCCTCACCTTCAATCATGATTCCATATTGTACCAGGTTATTGCCATCTACAGATCTCCTTCAAATGATATTAACACATTTATTAATGAACTTGAATCCATAATTACTAGACCCTCTACACATGACTACCAAACAATTATAGGGGACATTAACATTGACATCTCTAAGTATAGTTGCAACCAAGCCAAATACCTGGATATTCTGTACACAAATGGATTTATCTCCTGTGTCAACCAACCAACCAGAGTCACTGAAAATAGCAAGTCCTGCATTGATCATATATTTTTAAAAACTTCCCTAAGAGGCGTGTCAACGTCTGGCATATTGCAAACAGGAATTACTGATCACTACCCAATTTTCATAGGACTAGATGTCAAATCCGGGAAAAAGTCACATGCTACTGAAAAAATAAATAACAACTAGATAAAAATCTCGAAATTAAACGAAACAACACTCAAATCTGCCCTCATTCAAGAAACGTGGGAGGAAAATTATAATTGCACGGATGTAGATAACGCATTTACTACTTTTCTAAAAACATTACAACACATAGATAACTCAACTTTCGTATCCATGAAAAAAAAATAGCTCGAAAATGAGAAAAATCAAACCATGGATTACCAAAGGAATCATCACATCCATACGTAAACGAGATGCCCTACATAGGAGAACAACAAAATGCCAAAACCTTGACGCTGAAAGTAAAAAGCAACTACACAACAATTATAAGATGTACAGAAACTTTCTTAACAATATCATTCGCACTGCCAAATTTAACTACTATGGCCAGAAGATAAACAATAGTTTGAACTCTCCACGAAAATTATGGACAAATATTCGCGAAATAATAGAAAAAAATAATAGAGAATCTAGCAATATAGACAAAATTACGATACAATCACAGAGCTTCACCGATCCCTGTGTGATTGCAGAGAAGCTAGTAAATTACTTCACAACTGTGGGGAGGGAACTGGCGGATAAAATTTATCGCAATGATAATGACCTCCCTGATTTAGAATCTGATCTCACTGAACAATTCATCCCTTGTACAAGTTCAATGTTTTTAACTCCCGTAACCTCATGCGAAATAGTTACAGAAATGCTCTCACTAAAAGATAACTCGGCTTGTGGACATGATGAAGTGCATGCTAAGACAATAAAACTAGTACGAAGTTACATAGCAGATCCTTTAGTACACATTTTTAACCTATCTTTCTCCACGGGAACATTTCCTAAAGACTTAAAAATTGCAATTATAATACCAATCTTCAAACAAGGAGATCGGACTATGATGGAAAACTATCGCCCAATATATTTAACTTCAAATTTTGCAAAATTACTTGAAAAATGTGTAAAAACTAGACTATTATCCTACTTAGATCACAATAATTACCTTTCTGAAAATCAATATGGTTTCAGACCAAAAATGGGTACGGATGATGCAATTTTCAGCTTAACTTCTAAAATCTACACATCTCTTGACAAAGGTCATAAGTCCATCGGAGTCTTCCTAGATTTAGCAAAGGCGTTCGATACTGTTAATCACCAAATTTTAATATATAAAATGAGATCCCTAGGAATAAGAGGCATTGTACTTCAACTTTTTAAAAATTATCTAGAAAACAGACCACAGTGTGTATTTGTTAACAAGGAGATCAAAAGCACCTCAAAAGTAGTTAACTGCGGTTATTCCTCATTTATGTAAATGAACTTTGTAACCTTAAAACGGATAGTGATATAATTACCTATGCTGATGATACGGCGCTCATTTTCAGTGACTCAACATGGTTGGGGGTATTTGAAAAAACAAACAGAACGCTCAACTTAGTATACTCCTGGCTAAACAGTAACTTCCTTACTTTAAACAAAAATAAGACTACTTACATTGCATTCACACATGATTATGATATCATGATATCTATGATACACATGATATCTAGCAACTTTTTACCGGTATCGAGGAGTTCCAGTGAATAGGTTATATAATATATAGCAAATGCATCGTCACCTAGTTTCAAGTATTCGCCCACGCAAAGACATCTTCACCATGTTATATTGCTTACCAGAGTTCCAGTAATTATACAAATATTTGCGCACTACATCTCGTAGGTAGCGGTAATCTGGATCGCCGCGTTGTCAGTTTCAAATCAACATTACCAAACCACCAAGCGGATGGTGTATAATTCAGTGAAGTTATTCGGATAACCGATCATTCTCAATGAAATGAACTATTTATCTTTTAATTCCATATTTTAGTGCCACCAAATCAATACCATAACTGTCACTACAAAGATGTACGACCGGCTCAGATTTCACAATTCATGTGACTTGCGGGTCATTCCATATCAAGTGCCCACACTCAAAACCTTCACTATCTCAGAACTTGACGAAATTTTCAGGAGGGTTAGAACACCGGAAATAAAAAATCTCTTTTAAAGTTTTTTTCCATATGCCTAGCGGTTTGCCCGTGGCAGGGGATGGAAAAATAAAATATTTTACTTTTTGCCCCGCACGGCCATTCACTATATTCACTCTAGCGTTTGAACAAATACACTTAAAACGATGGGATTAGTTCTAAAATGATAATCGTGCTTTCATTAACAAGAAAAAATGCATAAATTGCTTACTTATCAAGTTTAGGGGTAGAAAAAATCTACCCTTAAATTTCAACCCTTAATAACTCGAGAAGTAAGATTTTTTTTTTTTTTGTTTTGTTGTGAAGCATCTCCTGTCTATTATCTTTCCATGAAAAAAAAATTAATCATTAACAACCGTATGATCAGAAGTTATGAGATTTTTATTGTATAGATGTGTATGAATTTAGAAGTGCTTTTGCTTTAGTTTGTTGAGCATGAACCAAATTGAATTCAGAAGCATTCGATTATGCTAAGTTTGTCATAGCATAAATAAAGCTTGAAAAGATTTGAATTTGGGATGGAGTCGAGCAATTAAATTTTTATTATAAGGATGTGATATTTTTGGGCTTTGTGCTATAAACATGATAATATGTGGCTCTGGTCACGATACTAGGTCTGTGTTTCTGCCGTGCATTATGACCACGGATCTGACGAAATTCATATTTTACCTACTTCTATTGAAAGAATCTCACCACGAACACGTGCAACCCTTGCTACCTGTTTCTCTTTTCAACCCTTATGGCCGGAAGTTTAGCCGTGAGACAGCGAATTTAGTTGTTTCTGCATTGGTTTCTTGGTCAGTCGCAAAACACTTAGCTCAGTGCAAGTAGACGAGTGATTCGAAGTTTTCTTTGCATTATTTTTGTGCGTCGTGAATTGAGGGGTGTTAATAATACCGTTGGAAGTGTCTTGTGAACATAGTTTTAATTAATAGCAATAGTATAGTAATAGCTAGTTTATTTAATAGTTATAATCACAGCGTTTAGTTTTGTATATTATATGTAATTTAATCATGGACTCGTTTATTCGAGCGAAGTGCTGCAATCCGTTTCCCACACACAGCTGAAGTCTCTCCTCAACGTCTAGCCGTGGATGATTGAAAAGATTTCCTCGATTCCAGTAGGAAGCAAAATCTGTGCCAAATGTCGGAAAGATTTAAATAACTACGTAAAACCAATCAGCAGCGACTCTCCAGTGACGACGACGACCTCCAGCGATGGCGACAACTCGCAGCCCGGCTGCAGTGGTGCAAACGCCGAGAGTCAAGCATATTTTTTCCGACAAGACGCTGCTTTGTCTAACATCAACGTGGGCTTGGCGGAGCTAGGGCAATCGCCCATTGTTAAGAAAAAGTTGGCGCAATCCAGTTATCCCAGGAAGAAATTGAAGAAACTCGAAGGTGCGCTTAAAAGAACCACTACCTCCGACGCTGAAAGCGACAGTGGCCAAGATTCAGCTGATGGTCGCGAAATGATTAATCAGCTGAAAGAGAAGTTTCACTCGTCCACATCCAACAGCGAGAAAGTGCATGTTCTAACTGTCCTCCCGAAGAGCTGCTCTGTCCGGCGAACAGTGGCAGAGTTTCAAGCGTCAGAGCGCATGGTCCGCAAGGCAAAGAAGCTCGTCCTGGAAAAGGGAATTTTGTCAACCCCGAATCCAAAGCCAGGAAAACCAATTGACCGAGCCACAGTTGACCGAGTAAAATCTTTTTACAATTCAGACGATGTGAGCCGAGCCATGCCGGGAAGAAAGACTATGTTTCCGTCAAGGAGGCGAGCGGCACTCGAGTGCACATCCAGAAAAGGCTCGTACTCTCAAACCTTAAGGACCTCCATACCCAATTCAAGGACAAATTTCCTAATAAAAAAATAGGATTTTCAAAATTTGCAGAGCTGCGGCCGAAGAACTGTGTGTTGCCTGGTGCCAGTGGGACTCATTCGGTGTGCGTGTGCACTATCCACCAAAACGTCAAGCTAATGATCATCGGTGCCGACTTGACGAAGTTGACAGTGGACCAATCTTATCCGATAACATCTTACCACGACTGCCTTGAGCAGTTGGTCTGCAACAGTCCCCTCCCCGAATGCCATCTAGGCGAGTGTGAGGAGTGCCCGGGCATCGAGCCGTTAAAGGAGCGCCTCACGCAACTGCTGGACGACGAAATGGTGGACAATGTTATCTACAAGCAGTGGGAGAGCACCGACCGATGCACCCTGCAAACGCACATCGATTCATCCGAGGAATTCGTGGACAGTTTTTGTGCAAAATTAGTTGCTCTGTGCCGCCACTCTTTTATTGCTAAAAAACAATCTTCGCACCAATCGGACATCAAGTGCGGTCTCCTGCCCGGCGAGTTTTTGGTGATCTGTGATTTTGCCGAAAACTATGCGTTCGTGCTACAAGACGAGGCCCAGGGGTTCCACTGGAACAATGCGTCCGCCACCATCCACCCCTTCGTGGCATATTACAAAGAGGGCGGGGAAGAGCGCCACATCAGCTTTGTTGTAATTTCCGAGAGTTTGATCCACAACACTGTCGCAGTGCATCTATTCATAAAAAAACTCGTGAGCTTTTTGCACAATAAATTTCAGACCATAAAGAAGATGTTCTATTTTTCTGATGGGGCAGCCTCGCAATATAAAAATAGGAAAAATTTTGCCAACTTGTGCCACTATCAAAGAGACTTTGGGGCCGACGTGGAGTGGCATTTCACGGCGACGTCACATGGGAAGAGCGCCTGCGACGGCGTCGGAGGGACGGTCAAGCGGCTGGCAGCGCGGGCGAGTCTTCAGCGCCCCTACGAGTCGCAAATAATAACACCCCGGCAACTCTTCGATTGGGCGGTCGAAGCCATCCCGACCATCAACTTCACATTCGGAACTATTGAGGAGCACCAAGACACAGAACAGCTGCTAGCCACACGATTTGCGTCATCCCGGCAGATTCCCGGCACGCAAAAACTGCATTGCTTCGTACCCGTGTCTGAGCAATCAGTAGCCACGCGGGTGTTCTCCTCCTCGCCGTTGTTCGAAGAAGCCAGAGTGATAGGTCAGAGTGAAACGAAGAAATGAGTGAGTAAAAAGAATCTTTGTAGTACTTACACACAATTTTTAAACTGAAAAATTATATAATCTATCAATTTACGGGTGATTTGCATGGACCATGCTAACAGACTTGCAGAAACACAACTAAATGCACACACATTTATACAATAAAAATCTCATAACTTCTGATCATAAGGCTGTTAATGATTAATTTTTTTTTCATGGAAAGATAATAGACAGGAGATGCTTCACAACAAAAAAAAAAAAAAAAATCTTACTTCTCGAGTTATTAAGGGTTGAAATTTAAGGGTGGATTTTTTCTACCCCTAAACTTGATAAGTAAGCAATTTATGCATTTTTTCTTGTTAATGAAAGCACGATTATCATTTTAGAACTAATCCCATCGTTTTAAGTGTATTTGTTCAAACGCTAGAGTGAATATAGTGAATGGCCGTGCGGGGCAAAAAGTAAAATATTTTATTTTTCCATCCCCTGCCACGGGCAAACCGCTAGGCATATGGAAAAAAACTTTTAAAGAGATTTTTTTATTTCCGGTGTTCTAACCCTCCTGAAAATTTTGTCAAGTTCTGAGATAGTGAAGGTTTTGAGTGTGGGCACTTGATATGGAATGACCCTTGCACTTCTTTCAGATAATATTTTAAGCCGATATCAGATTTGATTGAGGTGATTACACGAAAGTTGAAAAAACTTGAAAAATTATCAAACATAAAATTGAAACCTGCAATAATTGGAAAAACCAAAACATGTTTGAGTTAAGGGACCTCGGCAAAAAAAAAACTCTACACAAATGCAAGCCAGCCAAACATATAACTTTGATTAAATACTCGACGCCCGCCCTTCCGACACGGTGTCGACCTCAGCACTCTGTTTTCATGCACAACGCCCTCCCTCGCGGCATGGAGCGAGGGACGCAGTCAGCGCCGTCAGCGTTGACGGCGCTGTGCATGAAAACAGAGTTCCGAGGTCGTTGCCGTGTCGGAAGGGCGGGCGTCGAGTATCTAAACAATTTCCATGTTTGGTGCAATGATCTTGCACTTTTATACACGCCTTAACTTTTTTTCTTTAATAAGTTTGAGTCTGAGTCCGGTCGAGGGTAGACGTGTTAGCAGGTAGCTACCGTTTTTATGTGCGATGGTAGATACTAGTACTTGGCGGGCAAGGGTAGGCCTGTGGGCCGGCAAAACGCGCGGTGTTCGTGCCTCGACCTCGTGCAGCAATGAAAAAGTCAATACAATCTTGTGTTATGTGCTATGTTTTACTCTAATATCAGTGTTGTTGGTGATTGGAGGGTTAGAAATCAACCCTGGCCCCACAACCGACGAGAAGCTCGATGCCATTATGGCAAATGTGAACATATTAGACTCAGTAGAAGAGTGCGTGGTGTCAATAAAAAACCAAATGTCCGGCATGGAATCGAAAGTGATACAATTAGAAACGAGAATAGAGGAACTTGAATCAAATCTTGATGCACTCACGGCAGAGAATTCCGTTCTACTGCACAAAATCCAAATGTCGGCACGTAAAGACGACTATCTCGAAAACCAGAGCAGAAGAAATAATCTTGTGTTTCGTGGGTTAAACGAGAAGCAAGGTGGTAATGAGACGTGGCAAGACTGCGAGGATTTAATTATTGACATTGCGGGAAGAGTGCTCGGAGTGAGACTAGAAGCAAGTGACATTGAAAGGGCTCACCGCGTTGCTGGAGGCAACTATCCAAGGGCTCTAGTAGTGAAATTTTTAAGTTTTAAAAAACGAGAAGAAGTGTTTAGGAGGAAGAAATGCCTAAAAGGATCAAAAACTGTGATTATGGAAGACTTTTCCCAGCGTGTGATAGAGGACCGCAGAATTTTAATAGCAGAAATGATGAGTGCAAGAGCAGAAAATAACGACGCGGTTGTAATATTCGATAAACTCAAAGTTAACGGACGAGTCTACCGTGTAGATGAAAATTCCAGGCAGATTGTACCAGCTTACAATGAGAAACCACGGGAGCTGAGACAGCAAGAGTCAGAACAGCCCACGATGACACCGAGACAGTACCAACGACAGCAGCGACAACATCAGCAACAGCTAGACCAAATGGAACCATCCGCTGACGGGCAGCAGCAACAGCAGCGACCGTCAACAACAGCAACAGTCACAACCAACACCCCCATCAACAGCAATTACAACAGCACTGATCGTTACAGCGGCTCATCGCTGATCGAACAAAACAGCAGCCGCGAAACCAAGACCAGGTCATCCCACCAACCCCTGCAGCCACCCCAGCCGGGCCCTGTAACAAGCAACAGATGCGGAAACCATATAAGACAAAGCCAGAGAATCCGAGATGCGAAGTCATCTGACCAAACGGTGCCGCCAGCCGACACCGCGCGCAGCAGCAGGTACCACGCTAGGACATCTCCAGCGGAAATAGCGCGCTTATCAAAGACATATGTACAGGTGTGAGTGAACCGATGACAATAGAGCGCGGGTTAGGTAGAAAAGGTACGCTAACAGGTACACAGTGGACAAACTGTAAAGTAAGTGTAAATACTAATCTTAGAATTGGCCATGTGAACATCAGGTCTCTATGTTCCAACTTTTTAGATTTCAAAGAGTATTTACTGTTGAATGATTATCATGTGTTCGCTTTAACAGAAACCTGGCTAAACCCAAACATCGAATCAGAGCGACTTAAAATACCAAGCTTCAATCTTATTAGGCAGGATAGAAAATTGGATAAAAGAGGAGGTGGAGTAGCCATATACATTCGATCGGACATCACATACAATGTAATTGATACTAGCTCTGATCTTTGTGGAACAATTTTTGAACTACTTTGGATCCAGATTAAACTCCCAAAAGATTGCGTTACACTAGGTGTAGCATATCGCACTCCAGACACTTGATATTTTTGAGGATCAGATAAGGGAGTTGTATATGACTTCAGAACATCTAATATGCATGGGCGATTTCAATATCAATATGTCAAATTCTAGTTGTTCTAACACAAAAAAACTAAAATCAATCCTTGAAACCTATCAATTAACACAAATAGTAACAAATTCCACCAGAATCACGGCAACAAATGAGTCCCTTATTGACCTTATAATTGTCAACAATCCCACTTTTACATCACAACATGGACAAGACCCTCCTCCTGGAAACTCAGATCATAACGTTATATTCCTCAACTATGCGATTAAAATAAGAAAAAAGGAACCCACATATAAAACCTTTAGAAATTTCAAAAATGTTCATTATGCGATCCTCGAAAACGATCTTGCTGGGCTACAATGGGACGATATCTTTAGCGAGACAATTTTAGACAATAAAATCAACATATTTAATAACAGAATTTTAGGACTTTTAGACAGACACGCCCCAGAAATAACTATCAGAGCGACAAGGCCACCGGCTCCCTGGTTAACTCAAGAAATAAGGTACCTTATGTCAGAAAGAGATAACGCACTATCTTTTTATACCAAACAGAAAACAACAGATAATTGGAACAAATACACAAAACTTAGGAATAAAGTCAAGAGCGAAGCCCATAAATCAAAGCAAGTAACTTTCAATGACCATATAAACAATAAACTAAAATCTACTAAAAATCTTTGGAAAGGGATTGAAAGGCTAAATGTCACAACTAATCAAAAGAAAAATCAATGTGAAACCCCTCTCAAGTTGGAGCTACCAAACAAGTATAATAAATATCTCATTGCCTCAACAATTATACCTGAAAGTGTGAGAAACGACTAAAGCACTAAGAGCAAGATAGCTGAACTAATGGCTATGGAAACTCAAGACCCACTGTATTTCAGCAGCGTATCAGAAAGAGAGGTCGCAGAGACCATTCTCCAAATTACGAGCTCAGGAATTGGCCCGGATAAAATAAGTATCAAAGACGTAAAAATTTGCCTTCCATATATTATCGGAACTCTAACACATATTATCAACACTTCCATAACGACCTCTGAATTCCCAAACTGCTGGAAGAAAGCTTCTGTTATACCCCTACCAAAAACAAACAAGCCCACCTCTTTTAAAGATTTGAGGCCAATTAGCATTTTGCCGGCATTATCAAAAATAATTGAAAAAATCCTTCACAATCAGATCGTTTCCTATTTCAACAGGAAAAACCACTTTAATAGCCAACAATCGGGATTTCGAAATTACCATAGCACGACAACAGCCATGCTATCGATTGTAGATGATATTAAAATGGCAAGCGAACGCGGCGACTTGACACTTCTTTTATTACTAGATTTCAGCAAAGCTTTTGATTGCATTGATCACGAGTTACTAATAGCTAAACTAAATAGATTCGGACTATCAATGTGCTCCCAAAGACTGATAAGAAACTATCTTCTTGATAGGAGCCAAGTGGTCAACTTCAAGTGCAACGGCATTAGCAATAAATCGGACCCATACTTTACTCAGCGAGGACTGCCCCAGGGCTCGATACTTGGGCCATTGCTTTTTAATATTTATTCAATAGATATTGTGACAAAAATAAAACACTGTAAAATCCATCAGTATGCTGACGACACCCAGTTATATATATCAGGCCCTATTGACAAATTTACCGAAACGATAGACCAACTGAATCAGGATATATCGCAAATCGAAGAATGGTCAAGAATAAACCTACTGCAGCTGAATTACAAAAAGTCTCTTGTACTACCATTGGGAACCAAATACATTCTAAAAAAATTTAAAAATATGCCAAAATCAAATGAAACAACGGTAAACATCAACAACAATGCCATTCACTTCAGTGATACAGTAAGAAATCTAGGTTTGACTTTTGACCCTCATTTTAATTGGGAGGAACATATAGATAAGGTTAGGAAAATAGCTTATAGTAGATTAAGATATCTCTATACTTTTAGAAAATACCTTAGTTAACCTGTAAAACTACGACTAGTAGAAGCATTCATTCTTCCATTATTTGAATATGGTGACACAGTGTACATAGGTATAAATAAGTCTTCAGCTAAGAAAATACAAAATGTACAAAATTCTTGCATTAGATACGCATTAAATATACGAAAATACGACCACATAATCCCCCAGACATTAAATCGCCTCCGAATCCTCAATATGGAAAACAGACGCATTCTGCACCTGTTGACAACAACTTTCAAAATTCTGCAAGACCAGTCCCCTGAATACTTATTTGAGAAATTAATCGCTTCATCCAAATCACATAGTTATAGCACACGAAATCACTCACTTATCATTCCAAAACATTCCTCCACGACCCGCACTAAGTCTTTTTCAATTCTGGCTCCAAAATTATGGAATAGATTGCCCCCAGTCATTAAAAAAACCAAATCAGTAACATCTTTTAAAACACTCTTTAAGTCGCATCTTTTAAGTTCCCAAGCCAATAGTAACCAGAACTTATTCTTATAAATGTGTTGTAATATTGTTTCTCTTGTTTGCTTTTATTTCCAAATCTTGTCTAAGTCTAAGTTACTTGTAAGTAATAATATACTTTCTACATTAATTTAACACTGCAATATTGTTACGTAATACCTATGTCCTCGATATATAATTCACATATTTTAACTGTGTTTTTTTTTAGATCTTAACTAGAGATTATAATATAGGTTCATATTATAGTTATGTGTTTATTTTCTTATCTAACTTGCAATATTGTAGAGGTTAAGTGGAAGAGCGGGGTAACCCGAACTTCGCCTCTTGTAAAAAAGACCAATAAATAAAAATAAATAAAAATACATTTTCCGTGGTCCCAATTATTATATATTTTTTGGTTTCTATTAATATTTGGATCTAATTATTAATGTCTATTAACGATTTCAATTTTATTTTAGGTAATTTGTCATGTTTTTTAAACTTTAAGTTATCGTTTTAAGTGTAACCCTCCACCCTCTCGGGTACAGCTCTAGGGGGTTGTTGAAGGTCACAGATCTTATAGAAACCCGGTTAGTGCAGCCAGCATCTGAGACACAAAATCGTCCTGGCGATTTAAATTCACTTACATTTTCGTAATTTTCGAGCATTATCGATCTAGCGACTTCGATAGACCAAATTTTCGTGTTTTTTTTGTTGGGAATAGACACTCCGATAACATTGTTTGCCAACAGTCTGACGCTAATAGCCTATAGTTTTGTAAGACTACTTTCAAATTGTCTGCTATCTATCTACACACTTGTGGGACCTGCTATAAGTTACTACTTAGTAGGTGCTGATTATTTAATATTAATAATAAAAATACTAACATAAAAAATACTATAAATACTAATTATTAAATAAGTTAACTCAGCCCCTCGCTGCGTGGCGCAGCAGAAAACGAGTACATGAAGATTTGCCAGTGGAACTTTTGCGTGGCCAATATGAAATCGGCCAGGCTCCAAGGAAGCGAGTTCGTCAGACATACGTGAACCTGCAGAATAGGCTGCAGCATCTGTGCAAAGAATATGAGCAGGGAAACATGCAAATGGCATCATTCCTGCGTGCAGTTGGCCATACAATTAGATTTTAGAGAAGATTCTTTGCCAATCAATTTCTTACATTCATAATTTTAAATTCAATTTTTTGTTGGTAGAGATGTAAATAGACTAAATATTGTCAAATGTTTTAATGTTTTAATGTTTGCTTTAAAAAATTTCTTACAGCTATTGTCATGGAGCGGACAGGTACTTTTTAGAATCAATAACCCTTTTCCAAATTCTTTACGTTTTAACAAGGGATGATGCTTGCTATTCACACAGTCTTGGACAATTAGTCTCAAAGGCCATCCCGTCGGTCATTGCCCGCGCGCTTTAGAAATACGGGGGACGGACACTTTGCCAGGGGACACTTTGCCAGGCTGTTAATGCCCTAGATCACCCCCTAGACAATCTCCCATAGCAGACCTATTTTTTGACCGTTTTTGTGACTAAACCGTAAGAGATAGCCTCACATGGTAAAAAGAAAGTTGTTGATAAAGGATTGAGGAAGGTCTGTAGCATGATTAATTTTGGATTTTTTTGGCACGAAGGGGCGTTAATTAAGTTAAAAAAGTGGAATATTTGGTAGTTTTGCGGTCTTTAATAAATAAAAACTAAAAGGAAATTGAAAAATCGGCCACGCTACCGACCAAATTTCATCCTTTAGCTACAATATTGCCGCTGGTTAATATGGTCTATCTTGAACAGCCTTGCCGTTAAACCGGTCAAAAATATAGTCTACATTTTCGATATTTTGGCTCTGCTCGCAACCCCTGTGTTGTGCGAGATAGGCAACTTATCTTTCAGATTCTAAACCCCGCCTCCTGCTGTCAATCTCTTGCTTTGGCTTGTGAGACTGCTTGTGAGGGTTTGTGTACCTGCTGCTGAGCACAGTTTTTCTCGGTACAGGTCATTTAGGTGATACACACACTTAGGTAGAAAAACAAAAGTTGCTGCGTGCTTCTAAAGCAAACCGTCCCGTGGACACGGATAGTCCGTCGACTTCGTCGTCGAAGTGAAGGAATGTTTTCAGTTTTTGATCTCGGCTTCACACAGTGTTTACTCGAGTCCTAAGAAGCATATCAAGTGTAAAAGTGCAGTGTAGTGAAGTGGCTTGCAATGGGCAATCACCGGACAGCCCGTGGAAAAAAAAATTCTCGACTCCGCGTATTTGCGAGAAGGAAGAAGCACAGAGGAATACTATTTATCCGACGAGCACTTAGCACGAGGTATGTGTAATTAACAAATATATTAATTAACTATTATATAGACTACAGCTAAAGCGTGATCTTTGTTTAGAGAAGTGCTATCCTCATTATGTCCACGAAATGGAGCTCAAGTTTAGCTATAGCTTTGTCACACAGAGTCGATAAGCCTCTCGAGAAACTCTCTGTTATGAGTTACTATAATTAGTATGATTTCTCGCTCGTCAAGATCGAAATCTATGAGTAATTTGCCGAATGTCGCTAACAGTAGCTGGGATCGAATATGGTTTTGCGTTCTTTTAGGTATATTTTCTTTGTAGAGAGGTAAAGCAAACAGATATTTCATAAAATATGATTCAAGAGGTATCATCGATAAGAGCCGGATGAACTGGAAGAACAAACAAAAGCTTGCTGGTAAATCTTTGAGCTGTTGACACTCACCGCTGGTCATATTTCAGCAGTTTGAATTCGCCTCCTAACCAAGAAGAAGACAATGCCGCGTATTCTGCGACGCCTCGACGGCGAAGTAATTCAAGCCGGCTAACCGAGTCACCCAACACCGACGCCCCGCTCGGACAGTCGTCTTTGCTGGCTTCCGGAACGACGCCTCAACGACGCAACGACACCGACGCCCCGCTCGGACAGTCGTCTTTGCTGGCTTACGGAACGACGCCTCAACGACGCAACGACACCGACGCCCAGCTCGGACAGTCGTCTTTGCTGGCTTCCGGAACGACGCCTCAACGACGCAACGACACCGACGCCCAGCCTCCCCTAGCCCAAAAGCCATTTAAGCTAAGTGGTCGACGTATAGTCGACATCGACTATTTTCTGGCAAGCATTCGAGCAACTGGGCTACATGCTCTTTCCAGTTGCTCGTTTCTGGACATGGTCCCTGTAGCGGAAAAGCGCTGTGGGCTGACCAGCGTTATAACGCTAAAGTGCAATATGTGCAATCTAGTTGACAAGATAAGCACCTGTGACCCAACGACAGCATCAACTTATATGGACGTGAACACTGCAGCGGTCAGCGGAATTATAACTACCGGCGGAGGCTACGCTCAACTTCAGGAGATAGTTTCGGTCCTGGACATGCCCTGCATGGCAAAAAAAACGTATAAACGTCATCACAAGTTGATTGGGAAAGTGATGCGAAGCACTGCCCTGGAAAGTATGCTGGCGGCAGGCAGGGAAGAAGCGAAATTGGCCGTCGCTGATGGAAGAGTCGGAGCAGATGGCATAGCCGTTACCACTGTCGTCGCCGACGGAGCCTGGGCCAAGAGATCATACCGGGCTAATTTCAACTCAGCGTCGGGAGTGGTATGTTAGGAAATTATTTTTGATGTACAAATGATAATTAATGGATTGTTGAAAACAAGTATTTTTAAATAACCTTTTCTATTTTTATTTTGCAGGTAGCTATTGTTGGATTTTATACCAAGAAAATACTGTTTATTGGGATAAAAAACAAATACTGTTCTTTTTGTGCGTACCACAAAAAGAAGTCTCCCGGCAAGGACCCGGCTCCTCACGGCTGTGTCAAGAACTGGACGGGGTCGTCTTCGTCAATCGAAGCTGGTGCCATCGTCGAAGGATTCAAGTTGAGTGTAGAAATGCACAACTTGAAGTACGGTGAGCTGGTCGGCGACGGAGACAGCAGCGTACACCGAAAATTAATGGAAGAACTTCCCTATGGGCCAACGTTTATTGTTTCCAAAATCGAATGCAGGAACCATCTTTTGCGCAACTATTTGAAACGACTGCGCGAAATGGTCGTCAATAAGAAGTTCGGGTCTGTGATGCAACGTGGTTCCCTGCGAGTAAGCCTCAAACGTCTCCGTTACTCGGTGACCCGGGCTATTGCTCACAGGAAGGCGCAGCCAGGACCCAAACACGTGGCCGTGCAACAGTTACACGCCGATATTGTGAATGGACCCAGTCACGTGTTCGGTGATCACACCAAGTGCGCGACGTATTTCTGCGACGGAAAGGCGAAGCCAGGGGAGGCCAACAGCGTTCCCGATATGAAACTGACTGGACTTTACCAGGAAGTTGTATCGGCTGCATCCAGGCTCGCGCACCACACGCCCAGTCTGCTGAGAGATGTGGACAACAATATTGCCGAACAATATAACTCTTGTGTAGCGAAGATGGTAGGTGGTAAACGAGTGAACTTAACTCTGGGGGACTCGTACGATGTTCGCTGCAATGCAGCAGCATTATCACACAATTGTTCCGGAGAGTTACATCGCGTTTTCCACAAAGCCCTTATGGTGAAGAGCCCAGGTGTATATACAACAGCGTATGTAAAACGTTGCAAAAACACGATATCCACAGCAAGGAAAAGGCGCCTTGACATGTCTGCCGAGGAGAGGCACGCCAGGAAAAAGAGAATCGTTGCGGTCCCTCGCACTGCCGACGAAGATTACGGTACCGAAGCGGCTAATCCTACACCTGACAAAAATGACGAAGATCTAGAGGCAGCAAAATCTATCTACCTGGCGTCAATAACTCGAGAGGACGCTACCAGGAAGGCAATTGAGGAGAAAACGAGAGGTCAAAGTATCTCCCCTGAATGGGTTTCCCTGAGAAGGGGGATATTGACAGCATCTCGTTTTGCAGCTATTTGCAAAATGCGTGATTCGACGTCTTGCCGAGTCAACGTGGAAGCTATCAGGTACCCTTCATTTTCTGGCAGTAAGGAAACCAACTGGGGTATTGAAAAGGAGGCTGCTGCGATTGCCGCATTCTCTTCGGAATACGGTGTCAGAGTCCAGCAATGCGGTCTAGTCATTGACCCTGTGCTACCGTACATTGGTGCCTCTCCTGATGGCCTGGTGGGAGACGACGGTCTCATTGAAATCAAGTGCCCGTTTAGTGCCCGCGACATGATGGTGAAGGATGCTGTCGTTTCCCAAAAAATCAAGTGCCTTTGTGTTGATGAAGATGGCAACATTTCAGTGAAACCAGATACGGCTTTCATGTATCAAGTACAGGGTCAGATGCACGTCACACGGAGGAAATTTTGTTATTTTATCGTGTGGACGCTGAAAGACATTTTCGTGCAGAAGATCGAGCGCAACGATGGGTTTTGGAAAACAAAAATGGAGGAAAAGTTATCCCGTTTTTTTTTCCACTGCTTGCTTCCTGAAATCGTCGATTCTCGGCGGGAAAGAAATCGACCAGTTAGGGATCCGACCTACATTCTGAATGCCCAAAAGGAGGTCACAGAAAAAAAAATCCAGGCGACAGCCAAAAAAACAAAAGCTGCTGAGAAGCGTGCTTCGAAAGCAAACCGTTCTGTGGACACGGATGGTCCGTCGACTTCGTCGTCGAAGTGAAGGAATGTTTTCAGTTCACGTATGAGTTTTTTTGTGACGGCGGCCGAATGACACTTGAAAGTGCGTTGTAAAGACATGTTAGTGATAGTGTTTTTTGTACATTGTTTTTCGAGGCTAATTTATTTTTTCGAGCCAAAAAAACAAAAGCTTAATAGGGTTTTTTAACAACCAAACACACTTGATTAGTTTCTTATCGATAATTTTGCCAAAACTAGATTTGGAGTGACAGATCAAAGATTAACATTTGACAGATGTCTTTCATCGACTTAGGACGCCGTGGATATTTGAGCTGCACTCACGGCATCTGCGTGCCTGGGTGCACATGATTAAAGGTAGACTCCGGTTAAATCGGTTTTTTTGGGCCGAAGAATTTAGATGGAGATTCAGAAATATAGTTGAATAAAAAAAACCCGGCGTTTGTGCGATAAGTGTAGCCCCTGCTAGACGCAAGTAAAGTTTGGTGGGGTGGGGATGCTGACGTCACCGGTTAGTAAGCGAGTCGACCGTGCGGCTTGAGCGGGCAGGCATTGCTAGCCTAAACAGCATTGAGCGCGCGTGAAATAGTGTGTGGTTTGTTTGTAGTGTGTCTATTGTATTGTGTAATGACGGTTGTGTTCATATAATTATTTTAGCTTTTTTTGACTTTCAATATGCCGTTCTGTTGTGTGTTTGGCTGTAGCAATAGCGCCAAAAAGCCGGCTTTGGACGCCGAGGGGAATAAAATTGGCTTTCACAAGTTTCCAAATCGTGAACGATCACCAAACCGTTTCAAAATGTGGATTAGAAAAATAAACCGTGTCAATTTCATTCCGTCACCCTACGCTCGCGTATGCTCTATTCACTTTGATAAAGAAGAGTACGAGCTAGGACCTTCTCTCAAAAGTGCAATGGCGATATACAAAAAGGACAGCAACAGAGTCTTGAAGAAATCAGCAGTGCCTTCGATAAACATGAAAGGGGACACCGACAAGAAGAGGCATGATGAGCCATCTACTTCTTCTCAGCCTGAAAAAAAAAAACAGCGTCGTCAATCCATCTACCTGCGAAAGAAGCGAGTTGCCGAAGCCGTGGAGGATACTGAAAATGCGTGTTCGAGCGTCGTCTGCATTGACGTCGAGCCCGACATCGAAGCTATCCTGCTGGATAGCTTGGCATCGAATGGCATCGAAGGACATATGATGGCAGATACAAAGTGCACTTCCTCGAATTTTAGAAATGGTATTACTTTCTGTGCAGCAAACACTTTCTTGATCAGTCGCCATTGCTTCGCACTCGCCACAATCGCACCAGTCTTTTCGTGTAGCTCTACCTAATAAATCTCTATTCAAATTCTTAGTTTTTTGAGTGCCCGTAGAGGGCTTATTCTCTCTGTGCGATTTACGTGGATCTTGTGTGTAAGGAAGAAAGCCAGCCATTGCTAATAAATGAATTAGAGCAGCGATTGCAACAAAACCAATGATATAAGCAGGTCGCGGGACCTGCTTATATCATTGGCCATACACGCGCCAGCATGCGCGGCTAGCCCGTGACGTAGCTACCCCCACCACCGAATGTTCGCAACCCTACAGCTCCGGAGCTAACTGCGCGACAGACTTGCAGTTTTTTCAGTCCTATTCACATGACGAATATGCATATGATGTTTAGATAACCTAAAAACAGCCGATTTAACCGGAGTCCACCTTTAAATAATAATGATAATAATGATAATAAAAAGCAGAGTAAAACAAATGAGAAATAGGTTTTATTGTGTTCGTTTGCTCGGAAAGGTCTGTTTGGGAACAGGTAGCATTCGCCCGTGCCCGTGCCTTACGGCGCGCTAAAATTTGCAGTCACGTGACAAGCAAAAAGTCCAGCCCCTTTGAGCTTAAATTTCACACCCCCTGTCAATCAAAATCTCGAAAAGCAAAAGCCTTGCCAGGGATCTAGAGCCTTAAGGTTGGGTAGAGGGGGTGGGCAGGTAGGCATGCCATCGGAGTGATTGACAGTTTGCCGGGCTTTGCTTGTGAGCTCCGTCGCGGTCAAGACATTTCCCCCCGGTTTAGGAAGAACTATGCTCCGTGGGTACCACGTCAAAAGTTAAAGAAAAAATGAGAATAAATACAACACGACACTATCGCTGTAATAGCGCTGTCGAAAAAGCGCTGTAAATTCTGTACGGATGGCCGCAGACACCTGATATTCAAACAACCTGATATTCAAAAAATTCAACGAGTGCCAAATTCAAATCTTCCAAATTTTTAGTCTGTGACTTACAATGGTGAACTCTGATAAATGATTTTAAATTAGGGTTGTAGGTTTTGAGCTATGAAGGAAGGGTCAGCATCGAACGAACACAACTTAACTTCGACTTTGCGTTTTATGTATTCTCATTCTTTCTTCAACTTTTGACGTAGTACCCACGGAACATTATTCTTCCATAACCGGGGAGACATGTCTTGACCGCGACGGAGCTCGCAAGCAAAGCCCAGCAAACTGTCAATCACACCGATGGAATACCTACCTGCCCACCCCCTCTACCCAACCTTAAAAACCCCTTTACAGCCTGGCAAAGTGTCCCCTGGCAAAGTGTCCTACACTCAGAAATACAGTCACTTATCAATCACACCTGCATTTAGGTATTTCAACTTGCACCCTCCCACCAAGTGTCTCTTGAGTTAGCAATGTGAACCCCGATTTGAGGGCACAAAACATTGTCCAGCTAAAGCAAAAGACACTCTCTGCTCATCCTCGCTCTAGGACGGACGTGTCCTGATCTTCTCGAAATGTAAGTCTTTTTACTCACTTGGTGTAGTTTTAGGATTGTGTCATTAAATAAATATCTCAGTTCACCAAATCATTTCTTATCACGTATAGACTTTTCACAAAGTCGCCCACGAGCCTTCCGCCGATCATGTCTACCGACTTCTAAATTATCCCTTCAGGAAACAGGGTCCAGATCCCTTAACCTCTGGTGGTGGCAGCATGGAACCGCTACCCGGTCCACAACATTTAGGTGGCCGCGATCCACAACATTTTGATGGCAGCGCGGTGGGATTCGAGTCTCTTCGCAAGGTTGGATTTCACATCGATCAAACGTGATTGACTTTGCCGAATTTTGACCATTTTCAATTTTATTCTCAACTTGATGAACTTAACTTTTCCCGACTCAATAACGAAAAGGTAGAGTGGCGATGTCAATTTTTACAAAATTTTGGGTGAACTCGTTTCCAAACAATATCATGCGTAAATTCAGTGTTCAAATGTTAATTGCCATGGTGACGTCATGAGCGTTTTTTTTTTCTCGATCCAATGTGCGTTTTGTTTGTTAGATGAGGAGGATTAGAGTAGAGAGGCCCGAGATAAGCTAGGTCGCGTCGCGTTGCATTTTTCAGGTAAAATCTTTAAAATTTAACTTCAGTCTGGTCTTTCATAAATTCACAATGCCGCTTATTAACCATACTCCGACCGCAGAGGAGGTAACCGCTGTTCAAAATTCAAATCTTAGCCATTTAAATTTAGTTCCCGAATTTTCCGGATCGTCGGGCGTATCAGTAGAAAATTTTTTCGACCGGCTTGATGAAATGTCATTTATGGGAAGCTGGACGAAAAGTCAGCAAGCGATTATTGCGCGTATGAAGCTAAAGGGCGACGCGTCTGCATATGTACAAGCCAACCCAGAGCTTAGAAGAGCGACTTATGAAATCTTAAAAACCGCTCTCACGAAATGGTTCAGAACCGATATCAGTGTCGAGAAACTGAACGAGGAGTTCTCGGCCTGCATCATGCGAACGTCTGAGACAGTTCAGCAATTCGCGACGAGACTGTCAATCGCGGGTTTTAGGACACAACAAGTAGGTGAGGACTTGGGCGAGCAGGCCTACGCCAAAAAAGCTCTGGAACGCGCCCTCCTTACACAATTTTTAAAAGGAATCGGGGGCAACATAAAACGCTTCGTCTTGACGCATCGACCGAAAACGTACGAAGAAGCATTAGACTTCGCTCTTCACGAGGAGGCAGCGGAAGCCTCGATCGGTCCGACCGCCGTTCTGGTAGGAGCCGTTCGAAAGGAGCAACCTCAGTCGGTGCCCCAAAATATCAATCCAAATTATCAGTCACGAACACCCCCACATGTAAATGACAATTCCGTGGGCCGAACCGTCACGTGTTTCTGTTGTGGAGGGAGAGGACACTACGCCAACGTGTGCCCAAGTAAGATCGCTTCATCGGCACCCCCTTCTAGACCAATTCCTGTCTGTCAAAATTGCAACAAACGGGGACATCGCGAAGATCACTGTTGGTATAGACGGGCTCCGCAGGTCCGAGGCACGGTTAAGGACGGGCGATACCAGCCAAAGGATTCCCCGCAGAGTGATCAGGCGCAAGGTGGTGATACACCACAGGATTTCTAGACGTGCACCATATTCGGTCACCCGATGTGGCTTCGGCACGTGTTTTCAGCAATTGGCGAGTGCAAAGCGTCGGCACTACGCGGGTTCGAGGCGAAATTGTAACTGATAAATATCGGACACCAGTAACATTTCTCGTAGATTCCGGGGCTGAAGTATCTCTTATAAGCCAGTCAGTTCTAGAGGGTGACATTAAGTATAGGCCGGAAACTCGCACAATTACCTCGGTGACAGGGGAAATGCTGCCAATCTTGGGCACAGCCTCCTTGAACGTCGTATTAGGGAAATACGAGTACTTGTATTCGGGTTTCGCAGTGTGCAACGAAGCAATGAAGTTGCCATGTGACGGTATTCTTGGGAGAGATTTTATGAAATATTTCAAAATGGTATTGGACTTTAATGAAGACATGTTAATCCACAATGATAACTTTGTAAAACTCGACCACACTTTCCATGGGGCGTTTGCGTCGTCTGCGGACTGTCGTCCAAATCAACATGAAGTAAATTCTCACAATGTAAGGAACACCATTGTTGGTTCGGCGTCTAGTAGTCAAGAGGTACGGGAGAAAACGTTGACGGGAAATCAAAGAATTGGATCATTTTCTAAATTAGAAGCCATTTCCGAGACCACACCGAAAACATTAACTTCCGATGACATCGTATTGAGCGAGTTAAAAGCACAGATTGTACAGTTAGAATTAAAAATGAGCAAGTTTCAAGAAGTTGTAGATAAAGTGGCAAGTGAAAACGTTTTGAGAAGGGAAATAGAAAATGTCGAGCCGTTGAAGATTGACATGAAAGTAGTTTTTGAGAAAGAAGTTGAGAAAGAAGTTGAGAAAGATTTTGAGATCGGTATTGATAAAGATTTTGAGCGAGAATTTGTGAGAGATTTTGCGAAAGATAAGAAGAATTGTGTCGTTTTTTCAGATTTTAGTGAGGAAAGAAAAGAGGTTTTGACAGATGTTTTGAGCGATTTTGAGGGAGAAGATAGAGTTTTGATGAATTTGAGAATTAATATTTCGGAAAATGGAGAGAGAAAAGTTCTCTTGATGTGTGATTTTGTGAGAGATAGAAAAAAGGACGAGAATTTGCGTGTAAATGTTTCAGTTAACGGTTTGAGGACGGTCAGTGTTGTTAGTGAGGATTTAACAGGTGTGGAGAATACCGCTGACAGTTTAACAAGTACAGGTGTTAGATTTGGCGAAAACAACGATTCAGGTATGGTTCCGACATTGAAAGAGAATCAGCAAAGTGCAGATGCGATTGTTGTGAAAATTCTACCGATGTCCAATTTAGAAAATGTACAGCCCACCCCACATGGTGTCCACTTAAAAAACGAGGAATCTTGTACAAAACGCGATAAAGATAGTAGTGTAAAAAAGGTCGTCAAATTAAGATTAAGCAAGAATATAACGATACCTGGCCGCTCAGAGTTTTTAACCGAAGGTATCCAAACTAGGGGGGTCCGCGGACAAAGCTAAAAAGGACGTATTGTTTGAACCTATTCGATTGTCGGTGCATGGCTTACAATGCGCAAGATCACTTTACACCGAAAATGACAGTCTCACGGCACAGGTTCGTATGATAAATGTGTCAGAAAGGGACATAGAACTCCAGAAAGGTCTTACCCTCGATACAATAGAAATCTATCACGATATCATCACTAACACCACAATTAAAATTGATGAGGTATGTTCTGTAAATAATATAAATACGACTTTGCAACCAAACGGAACGCTGTCACTCATAGATTCGATGTGTCAGGTAGATCATGACCACTTAGACAAAAATGAAAAGGACTCGCTTGCCGCTCTATTGTTCGAGTATGCGGATCTTTTCTTTAAGACTGGGGATACCATGGGCAAGGCGGTTGGTGTAGAACATGTTATTCACACGGGGGATAATGCACCGATTAGATTGCGCCCCTATCGAGTACCAGAATCCATGCGTGGCCCAATGAAAGCAAATATTGACGAGCTTCTCGCTAAAGACATTATCGTAGAGTGTAACTCGGCCTGGAGTGCGCCATGTATGGTAATTTTAAAGAAAAAGAACGACGGTACTACAGAGTACAGATTTGTTACAGATTTCCGGAAATTAAATAACATAACGCGCAAAGATGCATACTGTCTTCCGCAGATTAATGAATCTCTCGATTATTTGTCAAATTCAAAATATTTCACTACACTCGATTTACAAGACGCCTATTACAATATACCTATCAGAGAGGAAGATCAGTGTAAGACTGCATTCAGCACAACAACAAACCATTACATGTACAAGAGGATGGCTCAAGGCTTGTGCAATAGCCCAGGAACATTTCAGCGCTATCTTGACTCCATCTTCGCAGGTATCCGCAATGTCACTTGTCTCATTTATTTAGATGATATTATTACATTTTCAAAAACTGTAGATGAACATATCACACGATTGAAGGAAATATTCAACATTCTGAGAGCGTCGGGAGTAAAACTGAAACCTTCTAAGTGCACATTTTTACAAAAAGAAACAGAATACCTAGGATTTCTCATCTCCTCGGAGGGTATAAAACCATTGCATTCTAAGGTTGAAGCTATCGCAAATTGGCCCGTACCAATTGATGTGAGAGGAGTTAAATCTTTCCTGGGAATTTCATCGTATTACAGAAGTTTTTTGAATAATTATTCAACGATATCTCGACCACTATGTCAATTAACGCGGAAAGATGTACCTTTCATTTGGTCGAAAGAGTGCGACGACTCATTTAACACCTTGAGAAAAGCATTATGCAGCGATGCAGTCCTCATTTTTCCAGATTTCAGTAAAGAATTTATCTTAACGACCGACTGTAGTCTAACTTGTGCTGGGGCCGTACTTGCACAGCGTGTTCAAGGCTTCGAGCGTCCCATTTGTTACGCAAGCAGGCAACTGCAAGACCGCGAGACACGATACTCAGCTTGGGAGCGCGAGGCACTAGCATGTGTTTGGGGAATGAGAACCTTCAGAACTTACTTATACGGCCGACACTTTATCCTAAAATCAGACCACCGTCCATTAAAACAGTTATTGACCATTTCTAATCAATCGTGTCGTCACAGCAACTGGTGTTTCACATTATCCGAGTACGACTTCGAATTCCAATATGTTCCCGGATCACAAATTTCACACGTAGATGCACTCAGTAGAATTCAAGTAGCGATAGTCAGGAACCAGTAGAGGTCACGAAAGAGTTAGAACAAGAACCAGTAGAGGTCACGAGAGAAATAGGGCAAACAGGTTTAGAGAGCAAGTCAGAATTAGAGCAGGACACGATTGAGATTCCGACCGAAGAGGATATAGGCGAAAAGATCGCAAATGTACAGGTTCTCAGCGAAGAAAAGGTTACATCTGATTTAGACGACGAGGAGACAATAAGAAAATGCGCGGAAAATGAGAAAATAGATTACGAACCAGTTTGGGATTTAGACAGAGTCAAAATTTGCCAACGTCGAGATGCAAAACTTATTACGATCATTAACGGCTTAGAAAAAGATAGCAAGACCCATACCGAATTTTACCTGAAAGAGCAAGGGATTTTGTATAGATATCGAGAGGGTGTAGAAAGTAACCACAGATTAGTCATTCCTGAGACAATGATTTCAGTGATATTAAAAACATATCATGATTCGCCATTTTCCGGGCATGCTGGAATTCATAAAACGACAAGTCTTCTGATAACGCGTTTCTACTGGCCTGGAATGTTCAACCAAATTCGAGCATATGTGAAGCGATGTGTCAGTTGTCAGCAGCGAAAATCAAAACCACACCCGACACATGCCCCTTTACAATCATATCACGACGAAAATTTGCGAAAACCGTTTAAAATCACACATTGCGATATTTGCGGACCATTTCCCACCAGTTACAAAGGGAATAAATACGTGCTAACTTTCATTGATCGTCTGCCGCGATATCCGATTTATTGTTGTCTTCCAGATCAAAAAGCTTCCACTGTTGCGCGCGCATTTGTCAACAATGTAGTTGCAAGTTTTGGATGTCCCGAAATTTTAGTCAGTGATAATGGCAGTAATTTTGTTTTAAAAATGTTTAATGAGGTAATGAACATATTGCAAATCAAACACAAAACCACCACAACTTATCACAGTCAAAGTAATGGTATCATCGAAAGAAGTCATTCAACATTTCATAGCATCATGAGTCACTATGTCCAAAACGAACCGTTATCTTGGGATGATTGCGTGCCCTTAGTTATGCTAACCATGAGGAGCAGCATAAGTACTTCTACAGGACACTCTCCTTATTTTCAACTATACGGTACCGAAATGCCAATTCCTTACGCGGAATTCAGCAAACCATCGCGACCTATTTACAACACGGACGAGCACTATCCCAGTGAGCTCAGGAAGCGATTGGAACAAGCATATTCGATTACTAGGGAAAATTTAAAACGCAGTGCTAAACAAAATGCAAAATGTTACAATCGAAAAGCTGTCGAAGTAACTTTCAAGCCTGACGACATCGTTTATTTGTACACACCAATTTTAAAACAAAATTTAAACAAAAAATGGACAAAATATTGGTCAGGACCGTTTCGAATTCTCAAACAAAAAACCGACGTAGTCTTCGAAATAAAACACGTTTACACGGGCAAAATTCAAGTAGTACATAGCAACCGGTTAAAAGCATTTATAGAAACCATTGAAGAAGAAACGCACGACGATTTTACGCCTAAAGACACCGAGATTGAGTTGGTAATTCCAAATTTCGACAAAGTTTCGCAAGGATACTCGCTAAATTATGGTGACAACGTCATAAACCAAAATTTAGAGGAGACAGAGACGCGATCAAAGTCACAGGATCATCTGTATGATAACGACAGAATGCCTTCAAATTTCACTTCTTCCTTTTGGACAAACAAATTCTGGAAAAAATCAAGCAAAAAAACTGATTCAAAGGCGATTAACGAAGCAGAGGACCGCGCAAGCGCCAGTCAAGACGTAGAGGACACTGAAACTTCTCATTTGCCTTCAACTAGTCAAAAAAGTCCAATTGTAGTATTGAAAAGGAAAATATCAAAGTTATTGCCGAGTAGGACAGGTTTGCGTAAGGAAAGGACTCCATCACTTAAAGCTTTAGAAAATGCAACCTCGAAAGCACAGAAGAGGTGTGGTTAAATGGTTGGTGCCCCAAAATAGAGTCAAGATGAGACTTTACAAATGAGGTCGTACAGACAAGTACCTTTGCATCCAGTTTATCCATCCTATGATGTCCATCTCTTTTACCAGTAGAAAATTTCCAAATAACAAACATTTAACATTGTTCCACCATATAACAAAAAAAAAAGTATAACACTTCAACGGGAGCAAGCGGCGTCGAGACAAGGACGAAGACAACAATGGGATCGCCGAGACGTCTACCTCGAGGCGTAACACGAGGCGAGGGCGCAACTACCTGTACCAGCGGAGCAAGTGAACAGCACAAACGCTGAGAAAAATTAAATTAATTGAAATTGTTAACAGTAAAAACCTTTGCTCGGTCAAAAACATGAAATCCGAATTGTAATAAGTTCGATTATAATAACTTAAATGTCTAATACTCTCTGGGGTGCCGTTGAAAGTAGCGTTGCCAAGGTTTCTTTTCGGATACCGTATCACACCTCAAACCACCACGGGTTCCTCACCAAGCGAGTTAATGTTCAATCGAATCCTACGCTCCCGATTGACATTGACGAAGCCCAATGTCAGAGAGTGTGTAGAGAAAAACCAAATGCAACAAGCTAACCCGCGTGGGAGACACTCTCAATTTTCTGTGGGAGAAGCGGTGATGACAAAAGACTACAGGAGAGGTGGAAATTGGGCACCCGGAGTAATTGAGGAAGTTTTAGGTCCTTTAACTTATCTAGTTAGCATAGCGGATGGAGAAAAGTGGCATAGGCACTTGGACCAAATTGTCCCACGGAGATTGGCCATGACAAATATCAACCCAATAGGCAAGGAATCGCCGAATAGGCATAGCATTACTGTCGAAAGACGAGATAACGCTCATTGTTCAGGTAACTCATCGATTAACAGGGAGACGACCCGGGGGCCTATTGACGAAACACGTGCTTCGAGCACTCGCAGTGTGCCTAAACCAGTCGTCGATAGTATTGTCGATAATAACAATCCGCTTATCCCTGAAGGCACGCCGAAATCTAGCCAAAGGAGATACCCCCTCCGCGAGAGGAAAGGTCGGATCTTGTTTCCTGATGTGGGACCTAGTAAATAAGACTTGACCATCAATACGAACATCTTATTATATTTGCAAATTGTATAGAGTTATTCATAATTATTGTATTATAATTGTATTACTTATATGATGTTGAGTCTCGAAAATAAGTTGACCATCAATATGTATATCTTGCTGTATTTATATTATTGTTGTATTACTGGTATGAAAATGTGGTGTCAGAACTACATTGGCTAGCATTCATAAACTAGGTTAGTAAATTCAATTCTTGAATGAAGGATTGCCATTAATTATTTTCATCATAATCTATTTGTTATTATTTCATCTATTGTTTCCTGTGTTGGTGGGGAAGGATGTAGTATATTATGATTCACCTGATAGACCTATGTACCTAGACCGGTTAGGCGATCGGCCACAATAAAAAGGAGTATCGATCAGAGCACCGTGGAGTAAGGGTCGATGATTACATTCCTCTCCTCAGCTCCTCTGCTCCTTCTTCCCCCTCAACTCCTCTGCTCACTCCCACGCAACCAGAAGTAGGAATGAAATTCGAACTATTCCCCACTCCCACTCATTCTTCACACACAGTCCACTTTACCTATGCACCAAAATTTACAACCACCTACCAACACAAATAACAACAGCCTGCAAACGTTCCATCTTTGACTCCAACCTACGCAATTTCCTTATCCAAAACCCCTTCTACTCCCTAGATGAATACCTATCCCACACGACCAATCCCACATAGAACCCCAGCACTGACACCACTCCCAATGTAAAAACTATTTGAACCTTAATTTTAATTTTAATCATTATGTCTATATGTCTATAAATCTATATTTTATAGATTTTATAAGATTATAAGATTATAAGATTATTTATAGATTATTTTTATAACTTATGTACATAACTATCCTCTCTGACGTAACCTATACATTTACTATGTAACTGTCCTGGGAAAAAAAATAAATACAATACAATACAATACAGTATAAAAGCATTACTTTCAATTTAAAGTATTAAATTTCAATAAAACATGAACTTTTGTACGTAAAGTATAAAAGTAAGCAATTGTTAATATTCTGTTTCCTCCTCTATAAGCTCGGCGATAAAAGAATTAATGCTTCGTGATTTTTGTACATGGTTAATTTTATTTTGGTATCTTGTATCTTGAGATACTTTTTGTGAAAGTATCTTGTATTTGTATCTCAGATACTTTTTAAAATGTATCTTGTATCTCAGATACTTTTTAAAATGTATCTTGTATCTCAGATACTTTTTTGAAGTATCTTGCCCATCCCTGTCTGTATAGGCATCTAATAGTAACATCATATACTACAGTACCGAAGTAAAAGTAAAGTCTATCATCCCTACTATAATATTATATGCTTATTCCATGGCATATTCAATTCCAAGGTAAATGCGCTTATCAATTATTTCGAATAAAATGTAGATGTAGGCATATTATCAAAATGATTTCGGAAATGACGCATTAGATACCCTCTCCTCCAGTCAAACTTATTCATTTTTAAGCTTGTACAAGAAGGAACCAGGAAACTAGAAGGATTGCGGGAGAATCTCCGGGGGTGTTTTCTGACCAATCACGGATGGCCCAGCGTCCAGGTAGTAATTAAAAATAAACTAACGCCACAAATTGGCGAAAAAGGGGTTCATTTGTCTCAAAACATTCGAGTGCAATGGATGCAGCAGTGCAGATGGAAGCAACTACAACCAACAAAGGGGCGCCCATGATGCTGTGTGATGGATTCGAATATACAATCAAGTTCAAAGGTCGAGAAACTCTGAGGTGGTGTTGTGCCCGGCGTGCAGCTTACTCCTGTAAAGGTGCTGTCACAACTACAAACACGGAGCCGGTGAGTTGATCCATTTTCTTCAATATTATAACCATTATTAATTAGAACATAAACACTACTAGGCCGTACAAATCGCTGAAGTTCTGATTATCTTGCTTTTCATTTCAATAGTTATTGCTGAGTCTAGTACAACCAAATTGTCTAACCACCATTGTATGCAAATAGGTAAAATATGGCTTTTAAAAATATTGTAAAGATCTTTAACGTCGAAAAACCGAATCGAAAACTTATTCGAAATTGAAAGACATGTAAGCTATTGAAAACACTGAATTTGTTCAGATGGATGGGAATATGGAAATGCTAAGTATGGCTTTCGATCAGTTTTGAACAAATATTGGTTTAAAATTTTAAATCTGAGATATAAGTTAATCATCCCCACAATATTCAACTCTCTAGAAATTACGACTAAGAAAAGTGTATTTTGTTGCTCTGTGCGACAGAAAGAATAAATTGGAATTATTGAATCGAAAAAAAAAGTTTAGTTATAGGCATCTCTATAAACCCATCTGATACTAAGTATAAAAAACTACCGAATTGATTCCCAGCTCCACTCTACCCTTTAAGTCTTATTTTCGAAAATTATGCCTTTTTTTAGATATCTGAGATATGGTAATTAATGCAATACCATTTTTTTTCTTTTCCAGTATCAAAATCCTCAAAACCAAGTCAACCACAATCGTCCGGCTGATTTGGTAAAAACACAAGTTACAAAAACGAAGGTTTCGATCAAGCAAGAAGCAAAGCAGACAAGAGATTCTCCTTCATTGATTCTGGCTGAACATCTCTTGAACGCACCAGATGATGTCAAACGAAGACTTGGAAATCCGGCAACGATAAAGAAGGTCTTGAGAAATGCTAGGAACGGTGCTCTTGCAGTGGATCCAGTAAATGCCAGGGACTTTGAAGTCGAAGGAGAGTTTTTAACAACCGGGGGGCAGAATCCTAGGGCTTTTTTAATTTTTGACAATGGCAGGAACCACGCTCACCGTACTTTAATTTTTGCATCAGAAAACGCTCTCCGTCTGTTGGCCAGTGCACCAGTTTGGTTCATGGATGGTAATTTTTCGTTGGCACCTAAAGCTTTTCAACAAGTTTATGTAATTAGGGCCACCGTGGCCAAAGTCGGTGCAACATGCGTGTATGCTTTCTTGACGGGAAAGTCTAAAAACATGTATGAAGAAATGCTTAGAGCAATAGTAGCAAAGTGTCAAGAACTGCATTTTCTGTTGGTGCCACAAAAAGTAATGATCGACTTCGAACAAGCGGTGCTACAGGCTCTCTACAGCGTGTTTGGAAATGATATTACCGTGCAAGGCTGTTTCTTCCACTTGTGTCAGAGCACGCGAAGAAAAATTCAGTTATTGGGACTGACCGCAGCAGTTCGTGACGAAGAGCAAATTGCACTCCATTGCGGGATGATGGACGGTCTCGCCTTTCTTCCACCGAACCAAGTCATCGCCGGAATGGCTTTCCTTTGGGAAACGGCGCCCCCGGAAATCTTGGAACTACTACGTTACTTCGATGAAACGTATGTGTCGGGAAAGACCCAGATCGTACAGCCTCCTGCACTCCAGCCAGGATTACAGCAAGCTCCCTGGGAACGGCGGGTGCCTCCGATGTTCCCCATTGAGATTTGGAATGTGAACCAAGCTACACTAAATGGAAGCGATAGAACAAACAACTTATCCGAGTCCTGGAACCAGTCGGTTCCAAAAGTTCCGCCCCCGCAGAAAACTGGTAAAAGCTTTAAATTAATTTCTCAGGTTCCCGCAAATCAATCCACCGATGAACATGAGGAAGCATTTGAGCTTAATGGCGGCCGCTAGAATAGCAGCACTGCCCCCCATTCCTGTAGCACTGCGGGAATTTGGACGACTCCTTCGCCGGCCAGAAATGGCAACCAAGTTTGGCCTGACAGAACCCATGGTCGACGCCAACGGGGTGCCAGGACAATGGCAGCCCTTTTTTAGGGCGTTGTTGGAGGGGAACGGCGACGAAGGTGATACAGTAGTTTTTGCGTCGCCGTTCATGGTGTCCAAACTGCAGCAAGCGACTGAAATTCACGTGGACGGGGACGTTCAAGGTAAACAATAAGCACAGTAATATGTACATTTCTTTGCATAGAATTAAGTTTTTATGCAGTGTCCTGTAGCATCATATGAAAATTCAGCATTTTCTTTGCAAACAAAGTGTGATTTAGTGAAAATTGCTTTTAAGATTTCTTTGGTGGTCTTGTAGGTAGTGCCGCGAACGCCCCACATAAGCCAGCTGCTGACAGTGCATGTCATCGTGGACAACCAGGTAAGAAATACAGATTTCCTGTTTCATTTATTCACTGTATGATCTAAATATCACAAAATATAGATCGAATACATGCTTTTCTCTTCAGTAATTTCCAGCCGTATATGCCCTGATGGGCAGAAGGACGCAAGCCGCGTACGCAAGGCTGTTTGCGTACGTGAAGAGTGAGCTGGCCGTCAACATGGCTGGAGCGCCACCGTAGTCTGCGACTTCGAAAGAGCGCTGCAGACTTCCCTGGCGGGGGCTTTTCCGGCAGCCCACATCACGGCTGCTTTTTCTACTACGACCAAGCCATATGGCGGAAATGTCAGAAACTAGGATTGGCACCTTATTACCACCATGCCAATGCCGATGTTTCTGGCGCTAGAAATTTTGTTAAGCGAGTGATCGCATTGCCTCTCCTTCCTGCTGGCAGGATTGTCGAAGCTATGCGAGATCTGGAGGTATGAACATTAAAATAAATCATAATAATAAAACATCCCCGGGTGTTTTTTTTTAGGTGTAGTGTTAAGGAATAGTCGCTTTCCTCGCTACGCTCGTCAGAATTGATTCAATTTTATTAACGTTTTCACCGACATTACGGTTCTTCTACAAATTCGTTTCAGGCAACCATAGATGCCCAGGATCCTGCGGTCATGCGACCGATGCATCGGCAGGTAATGCGATACGTGGAACGGTTTTGGATTGGTGTAGTCGGAGTGGAGCGCCAGTCAGTGTTCGGTCTGAATCGACGCACCAATAACTACGTGAAATCGTTCCACAGAAATTTGTTGCGTCGATTCAGAATCAGTCCGAACATCTGGATTTTCACAGGTGAGCATTGATTTCGATCATTAATCTTTCATTAATCTTATCATTCGAAATGTTTTTATTTATTTATTTTAATATCGCTTCAAGCCCCCATTAAGGGAAAGGTGAAAATGAAGAATCGCGTCGGTCATCAATAACATTTACGTGAGTGCTACTCGTAATGCTCTCAGAAAAGCTTGTGATGTGCGACGGCACCGAGAGTCGAGCTGCAGTCCTCGCGCAGACGGGCGAGCAAATACGAAGGGCGCGGCACACCAATGATATGCAAAATAACAACATTCGCGAGGCCAACCAGGCCCTTGCGAATGGCCTACCATTAATGGCATTCCTGTCGAGGATGGCGCACGCCTTCGACTCCAGATTTTCAACGCTCGAACTCCAGTTAGCCGCCCAGAATCTGCTGGCTGGAGTTGAGGACGAAGAAGATGACGACCCCGACCCCGACAACCCAGCGATCATCCAACACGTTGCACCGGATGTCCAACCCAACCTCGCGCCGGGAGTTGGGGCTGAAGGTGCCCGACGAGGTCGCCGAGGAGGTGCCCGAGGAGGTGCCCGACGAGGTGCCCGAGGAGGTGCCCGACGAGGTGCCCAAGCTGTCGCTGACAATCGTGCAGAGCCTGTCGCTGACAATCGTGCAGAGCCTGCCGCTGACAATCGTGCAGAGCCTGCCGCTGACAATCGTGCAGAGCCTGCCGCTGACAATCGTGCAGAGCCTGCCGCTGACAATCGTGCAGAGCCTGCCGCTAACGCAGCGCCCGGCGCTGTAGAGCCCGGTGCCTTCTTAGAGCGAGACTATGACGATGGCTTCGCTTTCATGATCCACGATGGTAATAAAATATTATGATTTGGGAGTCAGGTGATTAGTATTCCTATAACGGCAATGGACATCATTTAAAAAAATCATTTGAGCAATTTCCAGACGGAGACATCGCACTACCGGTGGATCCGATGCTTATTGACAATTCAGGTGATATGTTTGTGGCACTGTAAATGCTAAATGCTTTTTAGGGGTAAACGGTATTTCAAGTTTCAAATCACTAATTTGTGAAAAATTTCAGACGACGATATGGAGGTCAAAATCGACTTACGGAACCCTTTCGAGGTTTATGTTGAAAGGAAAGGAAGCTATGCCGAAGGCGCCAATAGGTAAGCGATAATAGTGTTCCCATCTCTTAATTTAATAATAATGACCCACTACACTCCATTCTTAACTAAATTGGTGATAAAACACAAACAAATTGCTGACAAATTCGCTGAGGAGAGCGAGGTAGATAAAAATACTAACAAAATGTTGTTCGTACGCAGGTCCGGAGGAAGATGTAATGGGCGTCCCCGACGAGCAATTGTGTCGCTGCTGTTTGTGCCGCAGGCGGACAGTAATGTTTCAGCCCTGCAGGCACTTCATATCCTGCAGTACGTGCGCCGAATTTTACAATACTCGGTATCACCACTGCTTTGCCTGCAGGCAGGTCATACAGAGTCTGCTTACGCCCTTGACGTGAGGTACAACCATGATTACTGTATTATAATAATATTTTAATTTTAATCTTGGAGTCGGTGAGATAGTATTTTATTCTGTATCTGCAATCACATTGAAAAAAAGGTAGCATCGAATGAAATTAAAGCAACATCTTTACACGGCACTGCCTAATTTACCAAATATGAAAACTCTGTTACGTAGTGCACAAAGTAGGCGATATATGACGCGGGGAAGGCCTAAGATTTCTGCGACTCATTTAATTGCTGGACAGGGTAGGGCCAATGTAGTTCAATTGCCAAATCGTAGCAATGTTTCGGGGCAGTAATCACATTACTACACAAACTTCTCAACAACAATATCGACACCCCGAGACTGCTATCTAAAATCTGCATCGCAATACCATCCAGATAAACTTGACATTACCATCCTTTCAGGCTGCCAAAGAGTAGGATTGATATCCACAAGCACGGGTGCATTAAAAGACTAATGACTGCCTACAATAGAATTACAACAACCTGCCCTGACATCGTCATACATTCAGACTCCTTCATGACTTACAAATCCCGACTTAAACACCAAGACTAAACAGCTGCCCATGAAAACTTGTAAATGTATCAATTACCAACTGCATTATCTTGTGTTAGCTCTTAATTAAAGCTTTAGTTTGTAAATAGTTATGTTTTTAATCGTCCGTGTTTATATTATATCACACTTGTGGACTTGCCTCCATTGTTGATCAATAAACAATAATTATTACTTTGGACCTTCTAGGAGACGCTTGCATGGTGCCCGGCGTCATCACTCTGTTCGGCGTCATGCCTGCCGCAGAATGTTTCAAGAAATATGGATAAAGAAACTAATTAGACGAAATACCGGGCAACATATTAAAATATGTGGGTTTTGAGTTGTTAGAGCCGCTAACATGGCTGATAAATTGCTCGCTCGAACAAGGTTGTTTTCCAGAGGCGTTAAAAAAAAATCAATAGTTATCACGTTATTCGAAGCAGGTGATCTAACTAACATTGCTAATTACAGGCCGATAGCCTTAAACTCTGTATTCTCTAAGATATTTGAGAAATTATTTTATAATAGATTAATAACCTTTGTTATTGACCATAAGTTATGTAACGATAATCAGCATGGATTTGTACAGGGAAAGTCTACAACAACAGCTCTGGTCGACTTCGTTAGCAAAACAACAGAAGCACTCAGTCAGAAACAAAATGCGATAGGAATATTTTACGATTTTTCTAAAGCTTTCGACTCTGTACAGCATGAACTGCTGTTAAGCAAATTAAGGGTATTGGGAATTGATGGTTGGGCAAACGACTGGGTGAGGTGCCCGACGTACCTCTCTAAGCGTAAACAAATCGTAAGTGTGTACAGTAAGGGTCAGAATGAAATGTCATCAGAAATTACCTTAACGGTGGGATTGCCTCAAGGGTCAAATTTATCGCCTATTTTATTCAATCTATTTACTAGTGACCTCCAGAGCAAGGTGAAGGAAGGAGAGCTCACCCTCTATGCAGATGTTACGACCCTTTTGTTTATCACAGGGAACGATGATCAGAGTAAGAGAGCCAATTCGGCTGTGGGCGAACTCGAAGCATGGTGCAGAGTAAATGGTCTTTTTTTAAATAAATAAAAGTCGGCATTTGTGCGTTTTCGATCTAATCAACTAGAGAAGCTCAGTAGTCCACTAGTAAAACTGAACAAAAAAGTCTTAGGGAAGAAAATCAAACTAAATTGTTGGGCCTTATTATAGACAACAATCTCAATTGGGAAGCTCATATTAATCACCTAAGTACAAAAATAGCGTCTAGATGTTTTTTAATCAAAAAAATGACAGCTTTAGTCTCTTTGGATGTAGTAAAACAAATATACTTTGCCCATATACAATCCTTACTCTTGTACGGTATTATAATTTGGGGAGGGTCGGCACGCATGAAACGCCTATTCACCTTGCAAAAGCGTGCCATTCGGTACATGTCCTATGCCAGTTCGAACCCTTGTGCCCAAATACCCAACACGATCGACAATACGCAACATCGAGTTCATGTGAATAGCCAAGTCCTGTTTAGGATTTTGTTTCTTAGTAGCCAGCCGAAAAGCTTCGTTTTGACTCAGTTCAAGTCGGTAAAGATCCCGAAGAACGACATGGGTCTTGTGAACAAGGACATTTTTCGAATGGGCACCAACGATTTACGGGTAATCAGTGGTTAATTTCAGGCTAGATGCGGGTGAACGCCGTACACCCGCGTCTACCCACCCAATTATTTTCGAAATGCATTTATTTTTATTTTGTGTTGTCAATGCGCTGTTTTTATTTACTCTGAGTGCAGACGATACACCATTTTATTTTGTACAAACTTGCGATTTATAAGTTGGACAGCATTTTCAACAATTCATTTCCAGGAAGAAACAATTGCAGGGAAATTTAGGTTGACCGAGGTTACCCACGCGCACAATCTTTCCGTGCATTACTATTTACTCTCCTTTGTCCTCCCGGAAAGTACCTTGTTGTTTTAAACACCCCATCCGTCACCTTTGGGGAGGAGGGGTCTAGTTGTCTCAAAATCTATCTATGTGTTGTTAGCATATTGATATTATTATTATTACCGGAGTTATTTAGTTGCTGTTTTGACCTGGTGAGGGCGCTTGCCGCGATGTTTTGTGCATCAACCGCAGTTGATATCCGTGGGCCACCGAGACGACACCGGTCTCCGTGCGCTTGGTGTTTTGGAATCACCACTTTTGTATCGTTGCCATCACGTTTACAGTTCGTCATTAAAACATCACCATACCGTGTCTTGAATCACCAGACATTTTAGTTGTTCTTTGTTTTATTTGTATGTGTTCTCAATCCTAATTTAATTGTGAAAACCTGTGAGCAGGGCGTTAAGTAGACCAACGTGTGGTAATCACCGCGTGGACGGCCTGAATCCACCACCACCCCTTAGGGTTATCATTTCAGAAGTGGGATATGGACGTAATTATCTTGATTGGACTCGATAACGTTTTGTTAGAATCTTTGTGATTTGTCTCGTTTCTTTTGTTTGCTTTGATGTCCCTTTTGGTGTGGAACTATTTTTGTACGCGTGTTTTTTTTTGTGCTCCGCGACAGCATTTTCGTGCGTAGTTTGCCCAAAACCTAAAAGGTATTCCTACGCGCTGGAGAGGTACGATTATACGAAGCTGAAGGACATGAAAGGAAAAGGGAAAGGCCGTAGGGCCAGGTCGCCTACGTTAACTCTCAAGGTAAACAATTAATGTCATTTATTGAGGACAACAACCTAGTGATCCTCAATAATGGAGAGAATACAATGGTACCATCGCCATATCGAAAAATGGAACCAGTAGACATTAGTATAATGACCCCCAAACTCAGCATAGTAACAGAATGGAAGGTGCAGACAAACGACAGTATGGGAAGCGACCACTTCCCAATTATCATGACAGTGAAGAAAGACAAAGAAAAAGAACCCAACTATAACCAACAACCTAAAGGCAAACGTTTCTATAATAAAGCAGACTGGATTACCTTTAAATTAAGAATGCAAGAAGAAGTAATCAAATTTAAAGACCAACCATTGGATAACACCAATAGAATAAACAGATTTATCGAGATACTAGACATGATAGCTGATGAGACAATACCAAATAACAAAGATAGGGTACAAGGAAAGAGTAAAAAGGAAACAAATGAAGACTACCAACAAAGCATGAGAAAAAAAGGTAGGAGGGAGTGCCGCTGGTGGAACGCGAAATGGAGTAAAATAGTAGCAGTAAGACGACTAGCAATAAACAGATTCAAAAACAACATAAACCCCGAAAATTATAAACAATTAAAAATAGCGGAAAAAAATGCCAAACATACACTGCGGCAAGAAAAACGAGAAGGTTGGAAAGAATTTTGTAGTAAAATCTGTAAAGACACACCAATTGCAACAATATGGAAAATGATTAAAATCTTCAAAAGAACAATAGAATCAAACAATACAAATAAAACCCCGAAGGATAGTATACCGGAATGGTTAGAACTATTCCACCAAAGAGTGGCACCATGCACAACCACCTACCAAGAAACAATGAAAAACTACAATAACACAGATAACAAACATATGCTAACGACTGACTGCGGCAGTCTGCTCATAGACTGCGGCAGTTCGAGTTGCACAATGCAAGCTAGCGTTGCGTGCGCTGGTGGTTACCCACTGGAATCGCCGACTTGCGAGTTTTATGGATTCGGGGATACTGCAACCCCCGCAGTGAAAGCAATTGGGTGTTTCTCTGCAAATCTGACGATTGACGGCGTGTTAGGTGGGAAAGTAACCGTGTGGGTAGTCCCAGACAATGCGCAGGGCACGGCAATGATTGTTGGGCGTAGTTTTACAGAATTGCCGCACATTGCCTATTTAAAGATAGATGATCGATTAGTGATAGGAGAGAAGGACGAGCTTCCTTTCCGGGACTTGCAACTGCCCCCCATTAAAAACAGTGTGGTGTTAACAGTCCGAGAAAGCCAAGTATTGAACCGGGAGTCGGTTAACTTCATTGAGGTGTGCACAACTAGACCTGTGCAAGAGGTTGATTCCTGTCCTATGCTTACAGTCGAGAACAGATTTAATCAGGACATCCAGCTGCGCCAGGGAGCCATCTTGGAGCGAGCCGCCTCCATTGGGCCTGTCCCGACAAAGCTGCAACCTACGTCATGGGAACCGATTGGGAGAGGCGACCTGAACGTGGAGCCAGACATTGCAGCTAACGACTTGGACAAACTCCACAACCTTATTGATGAGTATCGCGATTGCTTTGCCCTTAATATGGCCGAGCTAGGTTGTACCGACCTGGTGGAGATGGACATCCGAGAGATAGAGGGAGCCAAACCGGTCGCCTGCAAGCCATATCGAACCACAGCTGCGGAGCGTGCTGACATCAAAGAGATAGTTGATGAATGGAAGTCATGGGGGATCGTCACCGAGACGCGCTCTCCGTATGCTAGCCCCGTCCTCCTCGTCACCAAGAAGACAGGCGAGAAGAGGCTTGTGGTCGATTATCGCAAACTGAACTAGCAAACAGTGAAAGACAAGTTTCCCCTACCGAACATGGACGACCAGCTGGAAGCACTGTCAGACTGTTCTTAGTTCACAGTTCTTGACATGGCTCACGGGTACCTGCAGATACCATTGAGCGAGGCGAGCAAAGAAAAGACTGCGTTCGTCACACCGGACGAGACCGGGCAGTTTGAGCGACTAATGTTCGGGCTCACGAATGCACCGTCGGAATTCCAAAGAGCGGTAAACAAGGCATTAGGCCCGTTGCGGAATACAGTGGCGATGTGTTACTTAGATGACCTGTTAATTCCGGCAAAGGACTGGCCCACAATGATTGAACATTTACGGCTAGTGTTTGATGCACTCAGGAAGGCGAATTTTACTCTGAAACTTAAAAAGTGCGAGTTTGGGCGTAGAGAAATTGAGTACTTAGGATTTGCAATTTCGGCCTAGGGTATCAAACCAGGTGTGAGAAAGACTAGCAGCATCAGGAATTATGCTACCCCCCAAAATGTGCACGAAGTCAGACGATTCAACGGCTTAACCTCCTTTTTCCGGAGATTCATAAAGAACTACGCTGCAAAGGCGGAACCGCTCACACGGCTCACGAAGAAGGGAGAACCATTCTTGTGGGGAGACGAGCAACGAAACGCGTTTGACCTGTTGAAGACGGAGTTAACAACGGCACCAATCCTACAATTGTACAATCCGACGGCACCTACGGAAGTGCACACCGACGCTAGCGCAGAGGGGATTGCGGGAATGATGCTGCAGACCGGCAGCGACGGCAAGCTGCACCTCGTTTACTGCGTCAGCAAGAGGACGACGGATGCAGAACGAATGTACCATTCAAGCAAGTTAGAATTAGCTGCTATTGTATGGACTTTAGACAGACTACGTCAATTTCTCTTGGGAATCCCGTTTATCGTCGTGACGGACTGCCAAGCATTAGGCTACCTGAACGCCCAGCGTACCATAAATCCTCAGGTGGCCAGATGGTGCAACTTAATACAGGAATACGACATCACTGAGATTCGACACCGTCCCGGGAGTAAGATGACGCACATCGACGCCCTAAGCCGCGCGCCTACTGAACTAAGCTCTGACACAATGGAGGAAATCATCGGTCACCGATTAGATGTCTTGGTGACAATGACAGTCGAAGACCAGGTACTGACAATTCAGAGGAGTGATGCAGAACTGATGAAATTGATAGTCATCCTGCAGAAAGAAGAAGACGAGAGGACACGAGAAGAGAAAGAACGGACCAGGACTCTAATCCTGCAAGACGAAAAACTGTACAGGAAGGCAGACGAAGGTGGTACCCTTTTGTTTGTGATGCCAAAGTCATTTAGGAAAAGTCTGGTTGTAAAGTTCCACGACCAAAATAAAACAGATGAAAGTAAACAGACCATACAATGTACTAAATTTATTAGCATTAGAAACCAAAGACATGTACAACTATAAGCTTAACTTGGTGCTGAGTAACCCCTTACTCTATAATATAGAGTATATATATATATATAATATATAATATATAATAATAGCTCACAATATCCGAGATGTTCGAATTTTCTTCTCAAATCTGGCGGGATTTTCTTCGTTCTTCTCGAAATCAACAAAGCGAACGAACGTGCTCGACACTCTGTGTGCGCAAAGGCTTCCAGCAAACGCACCCACACGGTGGAATTATTCCTCCAGGGCAGTACCTACCGTCTCCAGCAACAGAGATTTACTGTTACAGACTTTTGAAATAATAAGAGACTCTGCCGACTTTGAAGACCAGGCCATTCGAGAATCTGTTGGGTTCATTAACTTTCTGGAGAACTTCCAGTTCATGTTCATGCTGCTTACCTATCGCAACATTTTCCGCTTCACAGATTTTCTCTTTGAAACTCTTCAATCAACGTCAACAGATATAGAGTTTTGCAAAAGGCGCATTGAATCCGTCACAGCATCAATCAGAAAGATGCGTTCTGATGTAGAGTTCAACGTCGTTTATTCAGAAGTAATGGATATTATACCAGAGCCCCAACTACCACGTGGTACTAGCCAAAATTTCAGTCGAAATGTGGATAAATGCAGAGCCATCTATTTCGAAGTTCTGGACAACATCTTGGGCCAGATCGAAGTTAGATTCGCAGATTTTGAAAAACTCTTGTTTTTGAGACTTTTAGATGTGACCATGTTCGAATGTTACACGCAAGGTTTCCCAGAGGCCGCTTTTTCCAAGCTGTGCAATATATATGGACAATTCTTCGACATCAACAGGCTGAGGTCTGAACTAGTGGTGTTTTATTGCGATAAAGAGCTCTGGGAAAATTGTACTTCTGCGGTATCCTTGCTCGAGTTTTTTTTTTCAAGAACAAGCTGAACGAGCCAATGCCAGAACTTACTAAACTAATGCAACTCATCGTCACTATTCCGGCAACATCAGCAAGCACCGAAAGAAGTTTCTCGTGCTTAAAAAGAATTAAAAGTTACACTCGAAACACCATGGGACAGGAACGAATGTCCGGTCTAGCGCTCATAAGCATAGAAAAATCACTCGTCAAAGAAATGGAGATATTGCCACAGTGGTACGAGCGCATCAGCGACTTCTTTGCGGCCATGAAAGAACGCCGCATTGACTTCACCTATCGAGTCTAGAAATCCTTACATGTAAGTAAGAAATATATATTTCATCCAGCCTCCTTACATTTTAGCCCCACGAACCGCCACTGTTGCCACCGTGCCACGAGCTGATCCCAATGCCTAGTGATGCAACCCGAGAATATGCTCAAGAGAATATTCTCGAGCACGAGAATATTCTCGAGAATATTCTCCGAAAGATTATGCTCCTAGTTTTTTGGAGCATTTTCTTCTGAATAGACGCAAACTTTCAAAAATTATAATGAACAGTGTTGAATTTTTATAATTACATAATTTTTTAAAGTTTAGAAGGCTGTGAGGAATTCTAGGCTAGTAGGTTTAGAGAGCTTGTGTTGTGTTGTCTGTTGTTGACTGGTTCAGTTCAACACTAGGTCTACATTTCTCAGATCTACAGGCACTACCTCTGTCAAAAATGGGTAAAACTAAACCTAAACATGGTGTTTGGAAGTATTTCCATTCAGAGGATATGGAAGATGGAAGCAAAAAATATAAATGCAAGTTCTGCAATGCAATATATGTGCATCATGCCACACGGATGACAAAACATCTACATAATTGCAGCAAGTGTCCCAAAGACATAAAAGCCAAGCTAGATGGGAAGTATACTCCTTTATTTAGCAGAGATGCAAATTTGGAAGACGACAGTGAGAGTGATAGTGGCAGATATTTTGAAGGTAATATTTCTAGCATTTTAGTTGAACAATTTTTTTTAGGTTAAAGATGACAAATAATTTAACATATTTGTATTGGACTGAAAATTTTGTATAATTTACTATGTGTGTGCATAATTTATCTAGTGGATCAAGAATCTGGAGATGTTGAGGCTATATTGCCAAAAACATTGAGCCCAAACATTCCAGAAACACCAACCCGGGCAAATGCGCAATTTCGTCCCAGGTCTACGTCAAGCATTGGAAGCTCGTCCAGTATTTGCTCACCATCCAACATTTCAGGGTTTTTTGATTCCATGGCCAATTCTGAACAAGTAAGATGATATTTATTTCAAGGTGTTTTGTTTTGTTAAATTGCGTTGCACAAGGTTCAAAGTTATTGAAAACCCGGCGGATCATAGACTTGAAATATTTTTCGCTTCTAGGCTGGACTGAACGAACTGTTTGCGCGAGCAGTGTACGCAAGTGGTACGCCTCTCAGCATTACTGAAAATCCGTACTGGAAAGCTTTCTTTAAAAAATTGAGACCATCGTGGAAGCCGCCATCTCGTGATCAGCTGTCAAACAACTTGCTTCAAACCGAAATCGACAGAGTAGAGGCTGAAGTGAAATTGAAATTAGCCGACTCTCATGCTCTCGCCCTGCAGTGTGATGGTTGGAGTAATTTAAGGTACCGTGTCCGTACCCACATAATCAGCTTGTTGAGCTAAAACTCAAAAGTTATCAAGATGAGCATTAGACAAGAATCCACTTGCATCGTGGGTTGATCTCAGACTGATGTTATAATATTTTTTTTCCTCATAGGTCAAACAGTTCAAACAATCTGTACATTCACTCATATTATCTAATTGTAAATTCACTTGTTATGTTTTACTTGCTCGCAAAATGATACATAGGGCTTACAAGCTAGAACTTGACCTCTTGACCAGAACCTAATTTGAAAAATATTTCAATTCTAGGAACCAGGCCATCGTGAACTTCGTCGTAACTGTTCCGCAGCCGTTGTTCGTTAAAACTATAGCCACGGAAACAGAGCGACATACAGGCGAATATATGACAGAAGAAATGAAAATTGTAATGGATTCTATTGGAAGCTCTAGGTTCTTAGCAGTTGTTACTGACAATGCTGCAGCTATGGTAAAGGCAAGAAAACTTTTGATAAAAGAAGAAAAATACAAGCATCTCGCGGTCTACGGATGTGCTGCCCACACTTTGAATCTGTTAATTGGTGACGTTCTGAAAGTTAAATCGATTGTCAATCTTGAAGGTGATTGTAAATCAATTGTTAATGATGTAAATGGTTTACAAGTATTAAGGGCTACTTTCAATAAAATTCAAATTGATAAAAAAGGTAAAGGAAAGGAAGTGTCTCTGAAATTGCCTGTTAAAACTCGTTGGGGATCAATAATCTTTTGCATGAAGAGTTTATTGGATACAAAGTTTGCGCTGAAAGCAATTGCCGTTGACGAAGAGATGGAAAAACTGTTGAAATCTCCGGTTAAGCGACTCATCTTGGATGATGATGTATTTTGGACTCGAGTGGAAAAAGTGTACAGCCTGATCAATCCGGTAGTAAAGTGGATAACTCTTCTTGAAGCTGACACACCAAGAATAAGTAGTGTTCCAGAAGCTTGGGCCGAAATATACTCAAACTTCGAGGAAAAGCTTACTACCGCCCCAATCACCAAGCAAGAGGAGAAGATTTTAATGGATGCAGTGAAGTCTCGTTCCAAGATGTCTCTCGCTCCACTTCACTACGCTGCGAACATTTTAGATGCAAAATTGCTTGGCAAAAGTTTGACACCGGATCAGCAAGCGGAGGGCATTGAGTACATCGACTCTATGACATCGACAAATCCTATCTATACTGATTTTAACACAGACATTTTAGTTGATCTAGCTCACTTTCGGCAAAAAGAAGGTACGTGGTCTAAACAATATATTTGGAAGACGGTTGAAAAATTAGATTCCATAAATTGGTGGAAGGCAGTTTGTACAGCATCAAAACTACGATTGGTGGCTATCGATATATTGGGCATGCCTGCCACAAGCGCTGCAACGGAAAGAAGTTTCAGCACGTATTCTATGGTACACACTAAGAAAAGGAACCGACTCACTGCTGACAGAGCGGGAAAGCTAGTGTACGTGGCTCATAATTTGAAGTTACTGGCAGTGGCACCTAATAAGCGTTCAACCAATAAAAGCTACCCTGCTTCTACCAGTACGCCTTATGGAACTGCGGATAACACAAGTGACAATGCTCTTGATGACCCGGCCCCGGGGTATCAAGAAGAAGATGGAGAAGACGAAGAAGATGATGAAGGACTTTCCCTAATAGAAATCAGTGATGATGAAGTTAATCTTTGAAAAATTAGAGTAATGTATAACGTGGAAATGCCCGTTTGATAATAAAAATTGATAAGACAAAGCTTTGTTAATTAATTGTTGTGTGGCTAGAGAATTAAATAGTAGGCACCTTTCCTATAATGTTTTCCTAATCTTTCAAGTACAATTATCACTGTTTTCTTTTGTATCTTCATTCAATTCAACTTAAAAGAATGATGATGTTCATATTTCAGGCTAAACTAACCATGCAGTGTCCAGCTTTTTGACCTTGGAACATGATTTCACTTGGTATCTTTTAGAAATTGCGTGAAATTTATTTTTAAGAATATGCTCGGAAAATGCTCCAAGAGGAGAATATTCTCGAGAATATTCTCGAGAATATTCTCCGAAAGAAAATGCTCGAGCATTTTGCATCACTACCAATGCCACTGTAAATTTGGTGGGAACCACCGAGGGCAATGGTCCTGCCAAGTACTTACGCACCGCACTTGTAATCATGCACAGTGTCCAGTCGCTGATCGACCCCGGCAGTTCGAGCTGCATCATGCAGGCGAGCGCAGCGATTTTGTGTGGACGACAACCACAAACGACGGATTGTGTTTTAACCGGCTTTAGCGACAAGACGACTAAAGCCTTGGGAAAGGCAACGGCAAACATTACCATCGACGGTGTGTTAGGAGAGAACATTTGCGTATTGATAGTGCCGGACGCCATGCAACCGATTGAATTGTTAGTTGGGCGTACGTGGACGGATTTACCGCATGTGTCGTATGCCAAAATCGAAGACCAACTAATCATAAGAAACAGTCCCGCCGAGCTAATTCACCAACTCACAACTTATCAGCCCGAAATCCGAAACGACCGACTGCAGGTGAAAGCCGTTCGTGACACCGTGGTTCCGGAAAACTCCATTAATTTTGTGCAAGTGACAGGAGGGATGGAGATTGACGGCTTCATCATCGTGGAAGCAGGGACTCAACACGACGCATTGTTCGCTCTCGAGAAAGGGAACACTGTATTACCTGTACTAAACAGTACTGACCGTGCACGCATTGTGAAGAGGGGAGAGTGTGTTGCTCGCTCGAATGTCGTTGAAAATCCAGTGACAATGAACAACGAAACGACCATCAATCGTCTGCCTATCGACAAGGCACTGATCAAAATAGGAGACAACGTTACCGAGGAACAACACGAGTCGTTAGTGCTACTGGTCAATGAATACCGTCATTGTTTTGCTCAGAACTTACGTGAACTAGGCTGTACAGACCTCACCGAGATGACTATCACCGAACTACCTAATAGTAAACCGGTTGTGCGGAAACCATACCGTACAAATGCAAGGGAACGTACAGTCATTGGCAACATTGTGAAGGAATGGAAGGACAATCGTATAGTTACTGAAACGAGATCGCCATACAGCAGCCCAGTGTTGCTAGTAAAGAAGGACGGCACCGAGCGACTAGCAATCGATTACCGAGGATTGAACCAGCAGACGGTGAAAGAAAATTTCCCATTGCCAAACATTGACGACCAGTTAGAACATCTATCGGAAGCAAAGATGTTTGCCGTGCTTGACCTTGCTCACGGTTACCTACAGATCCCCTTGAGCCCGAGCGCACGAGAGAAAACCGCCTTTGTCACATCAGACGAAACCGGAGAATTCACCAAAATGATGTTTGGATTGACTAATGGACCTGCTGAATTCCAACGATTGATGAACACTGTTCTCGGGCCACTTAGAAACACAGTAGCAATGTGCTACCTAGATGATATTCTGATTCCGGCCCCAGACTGGAAAACCCTAATGGAACGGCTACGCTTAGTATTCATCGCAATTGCAAACGCTAAGCTCACGATGAAACTGAGCAAGTGTGAATTCGGGAAAAGTGAAGTCGATTTCCTTGGCTTCACTATCACCAAGGGAAGCATCAAACCAGGCTTTTTTTCCCAGCACCAAACAACGTTCACGAAATCAGAAGATTTCTCGGATTATCCGGATTCTTTCGCCGTTTTGTTAAGCGGTACTCGACAATTGCAGAACCCCTAACAAGAGAATTGTGCTTTCCCGAAGAAGACCACCTATCACAGACAAACAACAAAAGCAGGCTGAATCACTCCCGACATCATTAACTCAGCACAAAAACTAAGAGAACTCGTACGGATCACAGAACAGCAGCAAAGAAGAATACAACATTCAAAGGAGAAAACTCAGAAAAGAAATAAGAAGAGCCGAGCGTGAATACAATGACAAAATCATCAATGAGGCACAAAACAAACAAACAGGCGAATGGAAAGTGATCAAATCCTCAACAAACCCCGTCAGGGTTTCAAAAGAGATAACACTAAAATTGAACTCAACCGTGTGTGAAGACCAGGAAGAATGCTCCAATATATTAAATAACTATTTCAGTGATGCTGTACCAAACTTACTCAAAGCAGCTGGACTAACTTCGACAACTCCGACGCACATCAACATTAACCCTCGACAACAAACCACGATGTTTCTTTTCCCAATAAACGAATACGAAGTATTCAATATCCTGAAGACAAAGTGCAACAAAATGACAGCAGGACTAGATGAAGTTCCTCCCAGCCTGCTCAAAAATTGTGCAGAACAGATTAGCCATCCTTTATCAGAAGTCATAAATGCATCATTCAACGAAGGGAGAGTCCCATCTCATATCAAAATCTCCAAGGTAACCCAATTTATAAAAAGGGTGACTGAACTAAACCAGAGAATTATCGCTCAATATTAATTCCGTCAGCCTTCTCAAAAGTATTCGAAGTTGCCATATGTAGGCGTATCATGAAATTCCTTGACAGTCAGCAGCTTAACGCTGCAGAACAATACGGATTCCAAAAGGGAAAATCCACAACCCAAGCCATTGACAAATTTTTATACGCAATATATGACGCCCTTGATGAGAGTAGCCCAGCCATAGGACTTTTTTATGACATGTCAAAGGCGTTTGACTGCATGGACCATAAAATACTTGAATACACCCTAAGTAACATGGGATTGAACGGTGTGGTTCTAAATTGGATCAAGTCATTCTTAACTGATCGAAAACAATTCGTCGAGCTCACCTCTTCTGCTAGAAACTCTAAATCAAGATCCGAAATAAGAACAACAAATATAGGCGTACCACAAGGAAACACCCCAACTATATATAATGTACGTAAACCAACTCTCCAAGGCATTAGGACAAGGAACAAAGGCCATATATGCGGATGACACCAGCCATCTCGTAACCGCGGAAACAATGGAACTGGCAACATTGGAAGCTAACAGAGCTACTGCAAGAATGAAGTCGTTCTCGGATGAAGTTCATCTTATAATAAACGAAACTAAAACAACTTTTGTTAATTTCCACACGATGCAACGTCTACGGCACCAAAGCCCACTTATTAGACTGCGAGGCAAGAGTATCGTGGAATCCGTTGAAACCAAATTTCTCGGAATCACCATCAGTAACACACTAAGCTGGGAATCGCACATCAATGCACTCACTAAGAAACTATCAGCAGCGCCATATCTTATGCGAAATCTAAGAAGGAAAATCAGTACAGAGTCCCTGATTCTAAGCTATTATGGCTTTTTCCAATCTAGAATATCCTATGGTAAAATATTCTGGGGTGGATCATCTGAGGTCAATAGACTCCTTACTCTGCAGAAGAGAACACTACGAGCAATGGTTGAAGCAAGAAACAAAACATCGTGCAAGCCAATTTTCCAGAAACTACAGATCTTAACCATCTCTGCCCTTTATATATACCATTTGATTATTCACGCCATAACAACCACAGTTCCCCACCTCACAAATAGCCAAATACATAAACACAACACCAGAACAAAAGATAATTTCCACATAAACAACCATAGGCTAACCCTATACAAGAAAAATCCAGCACACCAAAGTAAAATTCTTTTCAACAATCTGCCAGAAAACATTAAATCACAACGACACAGAGAGGGATTCAAGACCACTTTAAAAAAGCATCTAATTTCAACCTGCCCATACACAATTAAAGATTTTATGTCATCCTAGATGCTCGCTTTTGTAAATGTTTTAAATGTTTTAATGTAAATATATTTTAATTTTAATTTTCTAATTTATGACGCATTCTATTACAATGTACAATTTGTTCATGGAATAAAGACATTATTATTATTATTATTATCGTCTCAATAATTCGCCTTAAAACCGGGCATGCTCAAACAAAAGAACACCTAGCCAGAATAGGGGTTATAACCTCAAATAAATGTGAATGCGACAAAATAGAGACAATAGATCATATATTCTGGGAGTGCACAAATCAGCAATACATAAACAATAGAGGGATATTAGAAGATAAAATAAAACAGATGAAAGTAAACAGACCATACAATGTACTAAATTTATTAGCATTAGAAACCAAAGACATGTACAAGGCATTATACGAATACCTAAATACATCACAGAAAAAGCTTTAGGGACAAAACAATTCAACAAGTTACACGAGACTGGCTACAGAGGGCCAAAGGAATACCAACCAAAAAAAGATTTAAAGGAGGAATTCAAATATAATAATAACAAATCAATATTAACGGCAACAGGAGCCAAACAAACAAGATTTATACGGAAAAATAGATTTACTCAAGCAAAATTTATCCTATCCAAATTACTCCCTAAAAAGCCACAAAGCAAGAAAACAAAACTCAATAAGAAGGAACAGCTGGCTGAAACGGGCTGACCAACCCAAGGCCATCAAAAATACTGAAGAAGAAGAAGAATCCCGCAAGGGTCGGTGATCTCACCTCTGCTCTCCATACTATACACAAACGACCTTCCAGAGCATTTTAACAAGGGTACCCTTACTTTATTTGCCGATGACACGACACATTTTATTTCAGACGACAGTTATGAAAATGTAATAGAGTACGCGAACCAGGCTGTGGATACAATGTATAAATGGTGCAACTCAAATGACCTATTTATTAATAAGGCTAAAACAGTTTTTATAGACTACTCCGGTGTAAGACATGTTCAAGATTCGTGCGCATATATCAAACTACACGAGACAAGCATAATGCAATGCCAAAATACGAAATTCCTCAGTGTCCATTTGAGCGACGGTTCAGACTGGAGCATGCTCATTGATAGGGTGGCAAAAGAAATTGGGTCGCTCTGTTTTTTAATTAAAAGAATCATGGATGTAGTCAACTTAGATACAGCTAGAATAGTCTACTTTGCGCATATCCAAGCTAGGCTGAGCTATGGTGTAATACTTTGGGGGAGCCACCCTAAAGCCAAAAAACAGCTAAAATTGCAAAAGAGAGGGTTGCGATACATGGCTAAGGCCAGTATCAACCCGGTCGCAAACGTTTTTATTAAAGACTCATGTAAACCCTTGTTTAGAAATTTTAAGATCATGACCATGCCTTGTATGTATATTTCTTACGTTATTATGTATATAATTGACAACAATTTACAATTCTCGACAACGGACCACAAATACAACACAAGACAAAAAGATGTACCGAAGCTAAAGAAGCATAAGCATATATTTTACACCAGGACCCCAGCTTATGCTGGGCTTAAATTATACAACGCTCTTCCAGCAGAATTGAGAAAAAACAATCAGTCTTTCAAAGCAGCATTGAAAGCATACCAGCATATAAGTATAAAGTTGAAGAGTTGATAGAACAAAATAGTCTGTAAAATATGTTGTAATGTTTTTAGCTTACTAAAACTTATAATAATACTATGTTGTATAATATAATGACGTACCAGATACCCTGTAAATAGGTCATATGGAAAAATAAAGATTTATTATTTTCGACAATACCGATAATAGGGAGCGAGAAGTACTAAACATTTTCGGGAGCAAAATCCGAGATTAATTTCACTCTTCATTAAATGACATGAAATATTGGGTCTGTCTTTAGTAACCCTTGCTATTTTCTCCGAAGCCAAGTCCACCACCAACCACTAAGAATATTTGGGCAGTCTCGAGCCATCCAAAGCCAATGATGAGGCAAGAACTTCTACCTGTCAGATCTGCTGATCTTCACAGACGAAGAATAGGATGAAGCTGGTGAGCTGTTAGAGAACAATGTCATGTACGTCCTCGGCCTTGTAGAAATGGCCCGAGAAAGAGTGCTTCGTTCGTTTCCGCCAACAATGGAAGGCAAATAGTATTGCAAATGTTTGATTTCATGGCAATGGAAATCCCAACAACTTCAGGGAAAAATCGGGGCCAATGAATCGACTGCTTCTGGCATTGCGTTTCTGTGCCATGTGTTGTGAGGTAGTTGCAGTTGGGGGGCACTTGACTGGAATACACATGCAGTGACCGCGAGTCGATACCAATATTTTTAGTTCCATTCGGAACGTTAAAACAAACGTATAGAAGCGATAAAATAAAAACTTTTCTGCATGGCAAGCAATAAGATCCATCAATTGCTAGCAGCTCTGCGTGCAATGAGAGTAAAGCAATCTCGTTGGAGTACTCCATGTAGTATGTCTAGAATTTGACTGCTATAGAATCTGAATTTTACCTTGCAACCAGTCTCGGTGCTAGTTTGACCACTAGACTTTAGTTAGCTGAAGACAAAGCGACAAGTATTGAAAAACACAGTAACTACCAGACACTCTGTAACATCACAGCCACGATCTGTACCAACACACAGACGCGAAGACGCCATGTGACATGGCGGTGAGAAGGTGAGAAGAATTGGAGCACGCTGCTTGCGATGGTGTTGCACCACGATATCGTAGCAGCGTTTTTGCCAAATATACATGTGATAACTGATAGTACCATTCAAATCACTCCCGCCGATGAAAGTCCGCCATCTTTGCAATGATGAATATCTGACAGAACAGTTGCTGCAAAACAATGCAAAGTCGCGGCAGCCTAGAAATTAGCATCTTTGGTCGCGACGCTGTAAATGGAAGGGTTCGCTTCGCAAGTAGTGTTTGAGAAGCGAAGCGACCAGCGACACTGTCGCTTCGCGTCGCTGTAAACGTAGCTTTAGCTTCTTTTCAGTGTTTCTTTGTGTTTGTTTGATAATGGGAAGGGAAAAGGCGAATGTGTGGCGGTTTTTTAAGTCTGGAGAGTCTGGATACACATGCAAATATTGCAACCATTTATACAAAAGCAAAAATGCGACAAAAATGGCAGGCCACCTCCAGAAATGCCAGAAGTGCCCAATTGAGGTTAGAAGACTGACTTCTGGAGGGGTCGGGAAATGTTTGGGGTCAAGGACACGGCCAATGATGAATGTAGATGTACATGATGATAATGCCAGTGCAAGTTCATCGATGAGCATCGTGAGTCCGAGTTCGTCAACCGCTTCAACACCTACATTCCCAATGCCGTCTCCAGGCGTTACGTTTCGTTCTTCTTCGTCGGCTTCCCAAAATCTCCATTCTTTTATGGACCACATGGAGTCAAACGAACAGGTAACCATACATTTTGGCGTCTAATGCAAATTTTGTTGCCATGCATATTTGGCATTCAGATTTGAGATTTATTGGATTAACTATAGTGGAATGGTAGCAGTATAAAGACCTACTAAGAAATAATGTTTTTTTTTATTTTAGGAAATTCTAACCCAAATGCTCTGCCGAGCAATCTACGTAAGCGGTGCTCCTCTCAGCATGGTGGAGCACCCGCGCTGGAAGGCGTATTTTGAGCGACTGCGACCGGCAAACCAAATTCCGACCCGGAAGCATGTTTCTACCGTCCGCTTGGACGGAGAGTTTGAAAGAGTGCAAGTGGAGGCCAGCTTGTTTATTGCTGAGTCGAGCAACTTATCGCTACAATGTGATGGCTGGAGCAACCTGCGAAATAATGGCATCCTGAACTTTGTTGTCAATACTCCCCAGCCAGTTTTTGTCGAATTCGTAGACACGGATGCTAATCGTCATACCGGAGAGTACTTGTTTCAGGAAATGGCAAAGATTTGTGAGAAATATGGCCCAAAAAAATGTCTTGTGGTGATTGGTGACAACGCTGCCAACATGAAGAAGGCGTGCCAGCTGCTTCAAGTTAAGTTCCCCCACTTAACAACACTGGGGTGCTTGGCACACACTCTCCATCTGCTTGTGAATGATATTCTTACCACGACATCGGTCAAGGATTTCATGGGCCAAGTTATACGCATCACAACGACCATTCGGCAATCACAAATCCTCAGTGCATTGCTTTTCAGTATAAATAAGGCCAGAAACTGCAACCTGTCTCTTCACCTGCCTGTCAAAACACGATGGGGGAGTTACCTCAACGCGCTGACCAGCATGATGAAGCTTAAAGTTAGTCTGCAAACATTAGCTGTAAACGAAGAAGCTGCGACAGTTCTACCACGAGACCTGAAGATGCTGTTGCTGGATGACCAGGTATTCTGGGTTCGAATCGAAAACCTGACTGCTGTCCTTCGGCCAATCGTCACATGGATTACCGAACTAGAAGGTGACGAACCCCTCATTCACAAGGCATACGCAGCTATGCAAGACATTGAAGCCAAGCTGATTGTGGCTCTACCCATCTCGTTAATGAAGCAGGCGGAGGAAGCGACTGTGCTTAAGCAAATGGCAAAGAGGAAGGCTTTTGCGATAGCACCCATTCACCTCGCAGCAGCACTGTTAGATCCAGCCTCTCAAGGGCATCTACTGACTCAGTCCGAGCAGCTGGATGCTATCGAGTACATTTTTTCCGTATCTAAAAATATGGATGGAATTGAGGAGCAAAATGTTCTTGTTGACTTGGCGCATTATCGAACAAGGGAGGCGATGTGGGCGAAAGCATTCCTTTGGGAATGCGTCAAAAAAATGTCTCCAATCACCTGGTGGAAAGGACTTTGCAAGGGGACGGCACTTTCAAAAGTTGCAGTGCGCATACTATCTTCTCCCATAACTTCCGCAGCAACTGAACGCTCCTTTAGTACGTTCAGCCAAATCCACACCAAACGCCGGAATCGGCTCACAACTAAAAGAGCTGGAAAAATCACCTATGTTGCTCACAATTGGAAGCTACTGCGTAGCGCGGCCACTCACAAAAAGAAAGCAACAGAACAGCAGAATCTGGGTTCCGAACAAACAGTTCGACAAGATTCTGATGTAGAAGACAGGTGCGACTCGCCGGACTCTGTTGTCCTATCGATATGTCTCTCCGATTCAGACGACTGTGACAGCGTCAACGAGTCCATCCCTGATGACGACGCTCAGCCACAGGTCGACTCTACTGACGAGGACTAGCCTCTCCTATATCGTGCTATATACTGGCCGTGATTTAGTTTCTACAATAATATCATTACTTGTTATTAAACTGTGCCAAAATAAAAGAAACTGTGTTATTTCATTGCTTAGTGAATATTCCCGCAAAATTCCCGGGAATATTTCCGGGAATATTCCCAAAAAAATAAATTCCCGGAATTTACCCATCACTAGCCATGTCTGATACCAGTCACATGCATAACGGGCCGCCGCAGAACGTTGTGACAACGAGTCTCTAGCAATGGCACACTTATTGTCGACCCGATGGTATTGCTTTTACCAAGCCAGTCTGCAAGTTGGTGCATAATAGTGTACCAGCTTGTAATCGGCAGATTCCCGGCTAGGGTTCCCATACGTTCCGGTTACGGCGGGACAGTCCCGCTTTTCACTCAAATGTCCCGCGTCCCGCGGAGCTGGACAAATGTCCCGCTCGATCGTAATTTTCTTTTGTGGCGGCCTGGTTCCCGCGCCGAAATTGAACAGAGGGCCGGGGGACCAGGGGGCAATACGCGAGAGGGTACCAGCGGTAATTCGGGGCAGGTAGCTAGCTACCTGACAGTCTACATCCGACAGCGCACCGGTGAAGATCATCGATCATCGTGTCCATCGTAAAGATTATCCTTGTGCATCTATTGTATGTCTAACGATCCAAACGAATAAAACCTTGTATTAACCTGTATAACCTGTGTACCACACCAGCGCGCGACCAAAGTGGTGACCCCGACGTGATCTCGCGAAAAATCTCAGTGCGGTACCGAAACACGTGCTAATATTCCGTGTCGAATTTTTCTACACGGGTTCCGGACACGCCGTACGAACGGTAGATACAGGTTCGTTGTATTCTGGTGTTTAGTGGTTGTGCGGGGCCATGGACGAGACTTTGAGCGCCGAAAATCAAGCGGTCGACCGCGTGAGCATGCGGGTGCCGCCGTTTTGGGCTGACGACCCCGGGCTGTGGTTCGCCCAGCTGGAGGGCCAGTTCGCGACGGCACGGATAACGCGCGATTTGTCGAAGTTCCACGCCGTGACCGGCTCGCTGGAACAGCGATACGCCGTGGTCGTCCGGGACATAATAGTAAACCCCCCAGACATCAACAGATACGAGCTCCTCAAGAGTGAGCTAATCCGTCGATTCTCTTCGTCCCGCGAATCGAGGATTAAGCAGCTCCTCCAGCACGAGGAGATGGGGGACCGTACCCCATCCCAGTTCCTGCGACACCTACGCGGGCTGGGGGACGGAACCACTATTACCGACGCAGTGTTGAAAACACTGTGGGTGGGCCGCCTGCCACTGCGAATGCAGGACATCCTGGCTGCCGTGCCGTCGACTGATCTGGAGGAGATGGCGGTTTTGGCGGATAAGATCCAGGAGAACACGCCCGCCCCGTCGCGAGTCGCCAGCGTGGACCACCCGCCGGCGGAGAGTTGCCTGGCTATGTTCGAGGCCTTGTCCCGCCAGATCGCCGCCCTCTCTGTGGAGCACTCGGCCAAGGTCGGGGCGCAGCGCGCCCGAGGGCGCTCAACGAGCCGCCGTAGGACCGCAGCGAGCCGAGACGCCACCCCGGGCGCGACCTACGAGGGATGGTGCTACTACCATAATCGGTTCGGCGAGAAGGCGAGGCATTGCAAGCAGCCGTGCAACTACCCGGCGAAAAACCCCCGGGGCAGTCAGTAGCCGCGGCTGGCTCCTGCCCAACATCAAGCCGCCTTTACGTCACCGACGTCGCGACGCGGGTACAGTTTCTTGTAGACACCGGGTCCGACCTTTGCGTGTACCCCCGGAAGAGGGTGAGCGGACCTCGGGCGAAAACGACGTACGAATTGTATGCGGCGAACGGATCGGCGATAGCAACTTACGGAATAATCAACCTCCGTCTAGACCTCGGCCTCCGTCGCGTTTTCGACTGGCGATTCGTCGTTGCCGACGTCTCCCAACCAATCGTGGGAGTTGATTTCCTGTCGTTCTACCACCTCCTGGTGGACGTACGCCACAAACGTCTCAGCGATGGCATCACCTCACTCGCCGTCTCGGGACTACCGTCGTCCGGCCAACCAGAGCAGGTGAAAGTCATCAACGGTGGTTCACCGTACCACGCACTCCTCACCGAGTTCCCCGAGGTTACGCGTCCCTCCGGCGCCCCGCAAAATGTCAAACACAAAACCGTACACCACATCCACACGACACCCGGCCAGCCAACCTCGTGCAGACCGCGACGCCTGGCCCCCGACCGCCTGCGCATCGCCCAGCAGGAGTTCGCAGAGATGGCGAAGTTTGGAGTGGCTCGACGCTCATCCAGCAGTTGGTCCGCCGCCCTACACTTGGTCCCCAAGACGGAGGGCCAGTGGAGGCCTTGCGGGGATTACCGTCCGCTCAACATCCGGACCGTGCCTGACCGCTATCCGGTACCCCACATCCAGGATTTTGCGCAGGCCCTCGCCAACAAAACCATATTTTCGACAGTCGACCTCGTGCGCGCGTATCACCAGATACCGGTCGCACCCGAGGACGTCCCGAAGACGGCAATCACAACCCCGTTCGGGCTTTTCGAGTTCCCCTATATGAGTTTCGGGTTGCGCAACGCCGCGCAGACATTTCAACGTTTCATCGACGAGGTGCTAAGGGGTTTCGAGTGGTGTTACGCGTACATTGACGATATTTTGGTCGCATCAGCCTCGGTAGAGGAGCACGAACATCACCTCCGCCTTCTCTTTGCGCGACTCGCTGAGTACGGAGTTTTAATAAACGTATCGAAGTGCGTGTTCGGGGCGGCGGAAGTGCGTTTTCTCGGGTACACCGTGAGTGCAGCAGGTACCCGCCCACTCGGGGAAAAAGTTGACGCGATCCGAACGTTCCCCCAACCCACCACCGTCAAACACCTGCGACAATTCCTCGGTATGATTAACTTTTACCGCCGTTTCTTGCCGTCCGCAGCACGCACGCAAGCGCCGCTCAATACCCTTCTCGCCGGGTCCAACATTTCGGGAAAAACCCCCGTTGTCTGGACGCCGGACCTAGAAAGGTCCTTCGCGGAGTGCAAACGCAGTCTCGCCGACGCTACGCTGTTGGCACACCCGGACCTGGACGCTGAATTGGTCATCATCGCCGACGCGTCGGATGTGAGCGTGGGCGCAGTCCTTCAACAACGCGCGACCAACGGGTGGCAGCCTCTCGCCTTCTTTTCAAGGAAACTAAACCCGGCTCAGCAGAAGTACGGCGCGTACGATCGGGAACTACTAGCGGTGTACGACGCCATCAAACATTTCCGCCACATGGTGGAAGCGCGGGAATTTGCAGTGTACACGGATCACAAACCACTGACATTTGCGTTTCAACAAAAACCCGAGAAATGCTCGCCAAGACAGTTCAGACACCTGGACTACATCGGACAATTCACAACCGACATCCGCCACATTCCCGGCGAGGAGAACGTTGTCGCCGACGCCCTATCGCGCGTCGAGGCACTCTCCGGACCGATCGACTACGCTGCGATCGCGCGAGCACAAGTCGACGACGCCGAGCTCCGAGGGTTACTGCAAACAACAAGCACGACTCTTCGATTTCGCGGCCGACGTCTCCCCGGCACCGATGTTGACCTCCAGTGCGATACATCGCTGGCAACACCACGCCCGTTCATACCAGGTCCATTCCGACGACAGGTGTTTGACCACATGCACGGTTTGGCCCATCCCGGCATCAGGGCGACAACAAAGCTCGTCACACAGCGTTTCGTGTGGCCATCGATCAACAAGGATTGCCGAAATTGGGCCCGAACATGCCTGGAGTGCCAGCGCACGAAGGTCACGCGCCACATCAAAGCACAGATTGGGTGTTTCAACACCCCGGAGTCCAGGTTTCAGCACCTCCACATCGACATCGTAGGACCACTACCGGTGTCCGACGGGTTCCGCTACCTAGTCACGTGCGTGGACCGTTTTACGCGTTGGCCGGAAGCAATACCCATCCCCGACATCACTGCAGCCAACGTGGCGGACGCCCTCGTGAACGGGTGGATTGCCCGTTTCGGCACCCCGCTCAGAATAACAACTGACCAGGGACGCCAGTTTGAGTCAAGTCTGTTCCGGTCACTCAATCAAATGACCGGCACGACTCACCTCCGAACGACGGCGTACCACCCCCAAGCCAACGGGATGGTCGAACGCCTGCACCGGCAGCTAAAGGCCGCCATCAAATGCCACGGCACCGAAAGGTGGACGGAGGTGTTACCATGGGTGATGCTAGGTATACGATCGGCCTGGAAAGAAGACCTGAAAGCCACTCCGGCCGAGCTCGTATACGGCACCACCTTGCGTCTCCCTGGCGAGTACCTCGAAGCACCTTCCGCGCCAACAGACTCGACATCGGCCTACGTTGGTCACCTGAGACGCCGTCTCAGCGAGTTGCGCCCCGTGCAGCCGGTTCACCACGGACACCACGCAATTTTCGTGTTCAAACGTTTAGCGACGTGCACACACGTGTTCGTGCGCCACGATGCTGTCCGCACTCCCTTACAGCAACCATACGACGGGCCATTCGAGGTAATAGCCCGCAATGACAAACACTACACCATCAGTCGAAACGGCCGTAAAATCACGGTCTCGATCGACAGGCTAAAACCAGCCTACATCATGGTCGACGACATGTCACACACCCGGGCGGACCCAACGATGCACACCGCGCCACCAACACCGGAACCCGAGTTGCGCTCAACTATTCGCGTAAGAATTCCGAGCGATGGCACCGCAAACACCCCACTACCACCTCCACCAGTCACCACCAGATCCGGACGACGCGTCCGGTTCCCCGCAAGACTGGCGTCATAACATCGTGTACCAGAAACTGGAACACTGGGAAGGGGGTACTGTGGCGGCCTGGTTCCCGCGCCGAAATTGAACAGAGGGCCGGGGGACCAGGGGGCAATACGCGAGAGGGTACCAGCGGTAATTCGGGGCAGGTAGCTAGCTACCTGACAGTCTACATCCGACAGCGCACCGGTGAAGATCATCGATCATCGTGTCCATCGTAAAGATTATCCTTGTGCATCTATTGTATGTCTAACGATCCAAACGAATAAAACCTTGTATTAACCTGTATAACCTGTGTACCACACCAGCGCGCGACCAAACTTTTAAAAAATCGCGAAATCGAACATTGCATTTGCATTGTTCCTTATAAATAGCTATTGTTCCTCTATTTGTGCCAGTGACATTATGATTGTACGTGAACTGACACCAATAGAAAAATTTAAAAATCTATGATAAAATATATATTTTTTTAAATAGTTATACGAATTATACCTAAATTTCCTGCTAATAAATTGAAAGTTGATGCATAAATATGACTCAGGATTTCAAGTGCCAAGAAAAACCTTAATATATCTAAAACGCGTAAATTTGCTGAAAATGGCCCTCAAATCCTGTTCCCACATCCACACCCTTATTTTTTGGGGGGCCTTGTCCGTCCCTCGAGCCTCCGGCCTAACTACTTTTCGTTTGTTAAAATTTTTCTCGCCTTCCGAAACTTTTATTATGGCAACCCTATTCCCGGCCCGTGAGACGGCCATCGCCACGATGAGCAACGCTGACAAAGGCGAAAGAAGCGCGATTTTTCTTCGCAATAGGTTTTTTCGCCCGCCAACCAAGCATATCACCAGTTTTACCCAGCTCGGCAGTGACAGCCTGAAACGTATCGTGAACGTAAAGCTCGCGCTTGTTACTGCAACGCGGTCTTTAAACTAATTCAAAACCCATTAGAGAAACACCATTTCCAAAGACTGACATCGTGCCCCTAACCTGCCGTAATGTTATCAATTAAAATCATCCAGTGCAAAGTGCCATTTCTCAAGCAAACAGTGTTAAATTAAGTAGAGTATGCCTTGACTAGGCAATGTTATATGGTCCGTAACAACAACGAATCTAGAAATGGCTAAGACTGCACGGGGAATAAGAAAAGCTAAAGCCATTGTAGTAACAACGCAATTGGAGACCAATACGGACGACCCAATTATAAAAAAAAAAATATGTACCCACAAACAGCCTTGGCGATACCAATAAAAAAAAAACGCTTGGAAAACAAAAAAGATATGGACAAATGTGTGCAGCTTAGAGCGCCGTATGGACTTCCTGCACTCAATCAAGACAACGCGAGCCGTACCTACAAGTGTACGCCTTCATTAAACAGGCATACAGTAACCTTGCCAACCACCCACTGGCCGTCACTGCAGACAGCTTAACATCTCTCCCAAGAACCGGTACACCTCGAACAGGATTCTTCCATAAACCCAAGCAGCAGAGAGGTTGGCAAGAGACGAGTAAGTTGTTGGAACATCTTCTACCTCTTCAACCTCTTAATTCAAACTCGACACTTCAACTCCAAACAACAAGCATTACCTATGCGGAGAGACGAAGCTTAGACGGAGCGAGTCGCTGACTTTTAATAGCCCACGCCAACTACAGACATGTCCGCGAACGCAGCCAACGGGCCGAGCCAGTTGAGTATCATCGCAGTCGACATGCCAAGCGGTAACCATCCTTAGGAAGGTAGAATTACCACAGCTTTATAAAACGGATAAGTCAATAGGTAGGGTAGAGTGACCAGTTGTGGCCAGGTACCCAGTTGTGGCCACATTCAACTGAAACAGCCAATTGCTAAGCATGTGAATGTAGCACCATGTTGGAAATAATTTTTCTTAATAGATGATACCAACCTAATTTTTATAAGAGCCACTCTGGGAGCTAGCTCTACACTACTTGAGATCCTGTCAGCTGAGAAGCAGCATGGGTTTTTTTGCGGGAAAGAGATGTGAATTTAGGTTAGGATTGCAAGGTAAGTTTTTTGCTTTTTTGTTACTTATTAAGTAATTTCTTACGTTTTAACTGACTTAAGGTTGTTTAATAATGATCAATGATGTGAATTTAAGTGGTTTTTGTCACTTATTTGATGCTGGTGAGTATAATCATTGGCATGGCCAAAACTGAGCATCTATTTTAGTTCATTGCCTAGCTGTGGCCAGGGTCTTGGCCACAAATGGTTACCATGCTATGCCAGTTCTGGCCAAGTGTAAGGGAAAGACCAGTTGGTACATTTTATTCCACTATTTATTGTAGGTATGTATGGACTGTAGAATGGCTAAGACAAAGATGGAATCTGAAAGAAAGAAAATTGATGCCCGACGAAGGCAGAAGACGTCTGTAAAGCGCCAACTGTTCATGTATTCACCATCAAAAGTTCGCAGTGCACTCACTGCAATACGAGACGGTATGTCTGTCAACGCTGCAAGCAATGCGTTTAGTGTTCCACGGTCTACGCTCCGTAACAAACTGTCCGGGCGATCTCCAGAGACTACTGGGCATGTAGGACCATCTGCAGTTCTGGGGGTAAACGGAGAAAATGTTCTTGTCGATTGGATCCTGCAGACTGCTAAAATGGGGTTTCCGATAAACAAGGAGACTGTCATTTCCTCTGTCCAAAAAATGGTAGAAGAGGGAAATTTTAAAACTCCATTCATAAACAACCGGCCCGGCTGTAAATGGTTCCGTTCATTCCTCAAGCGCAATCCTACTGTTAGTCAAAAACATGCCGAGTACATAAACGCAGCAAGGGGCAGTATTACCGAAGAGAAGATTAGACGCTGGTTCAAGGAAGTTACCGATCTTTTGGGTGAAGACATCCGTGTCCTCGAGGAACCGGAGCGGGTTTTTAACATGGATGAGACATCATTTTACCTTTGTCCAGCAGGCGGTCTCGTCTTAGCCAAAAAGGGCAGCCCCGTCTATGATCAATCGTCTAACTCGGACAAGGAAAATATTACGACTCTGATCACTGTGAATGCCGTTGGAACTCATGCTCCCCCACTCACAGTATACAAATATGAACGGATGCCACCGGTGATTGCCAGGGCAGCCCCACCATTTTGGGGGCTCGGCAAGACTGAGAAGGGATGGATGACCGGAGAGGCTTTTTTCGAGTACTTCTCCAATGTATTTCACCCTTTCCTCATAGAAAAGAACTTTAAATTACCAGTCATAGTGTTCCTCGATGGGCACTCCTCGCATTTGACTCTGCACTTGAGCCAATTTTGCAGAGATAATGGCATAATTGTTGTGTGTTTGTATCCGAATACAACGCACATCCTGCAACCACTCGACGTTGCATTTTTTTACCCCTTAAAGGTAAAATGGCGCAGCATGGTACGCAACTGGAGATATGAACATAAGGGAGCAGAAATTCGAAAGCAGAATATACCAACAGCGCTAAACTCAATCTTGGAGGATGAGAAATTCAGCCAAGCAATCATTTCTGGATTTCGCGTTTGTGGTCTGTACCCATTCAATGCGGATGCGGTTGATTACACGAAATGCACCCTCAAAATTCGGAACGAACAAGCCAGTGGCAAAACTACCACTTCAGGTCTGGACCATGGATCAGTACTTCGACACCTCGAGTCAAAGATTGCTAAAGATACCTTAACCGAGTTTAAAACCACCGGGGCTAAGGGACTTGACTGGGACGGGGACATCTGTGCTTCTATGCTCTACGACGTCTGGAATGAGTACTTCGCCGCTGCTAGCGACTTACCAATACCAGACCCTGAAATGATCCTGAGCAACGACGCTGAGGAAAATTACACCCTCGACGTTTCTATTGGCTCGCCAACCACAGCTGGTGAAGTTACCGTGGAGGATCTGGGAATTTTAGACAAAGATTGTCCCTTTGAACTTGAACCTAAACCTAGTTCTGCTGCTGAAGAACTTTGCCTCGGCTCTCCACCATCAAGCGGAAAGACTACTATGGAGACACTCCTCAAGGATGTAATTTTTTGGCCGGAAAAGAAACCTGCCAAGAAAACAAGGAATCGAACTGTGATGCCAAGTGTCCTGACATCTTCCAAATGGAAGGAAATACATGATGCCAAAGAAAAAGAAAAAGACGAGAAAGCAGAAAAAAAGAAAAAGAGGCAGAAAAAAATTCCTTCAAGCGCAGCCACTTGTGAACGCAAGAGGAAACTGAAGGCGGTGTCAGAAAGTGAAGAAAGTGACGACAGCACTTCCTTTGCTGAATTTCGTGTCAAGAAACATGACTTTGTCATCGTGGAGTATGAGGAAGAATACTTCCCAGGCCGGGTTTGCGCCGTTAACAACGCCGTTGGCAGAGTGCAAGTCATGTCAATGACGATGAGTGGGCCGGATTGGAAGTGGCCGGAAAAGGAAGACGTTCTTTGGTTCCCGCTCATGGACATCAAGGAGGTAATCCAGCCTCCTCGCGTAGTCAACAGCCGCCAGGCATGCCACGTACCAGAAATTCTTAAATATCGGAAGAAATAACTATTTTCGGTGCTTACCAATGGCAAACTCAAGTTCCTTTTATGCAGCCACATCTTTTTTTGTGCTACCTACCTATATCTACGTTTTTTTTTTAAAGCAAATGTTCTTTGTGGGAACCCTGCGTATCAAGTAATATTGACAGCCAAATATATTAAACTTACATTGACACTACTTTGTTTCTATGCCAAAGTTTCCTACCAATGTAAGGATATTTACTATTTCTTTCATATTTTTAGTAAATCTAGTGTTCTTTATGCGAAAGACCCGCCTTAATTGTTTTATTGGCTGTTTACGGCAACCAAATATAGTATACTAATATTGGCTGTGTAGGTACTTTAGCATTCCTGTGCCATAATTTGGTTCCAATGTAATGTTAATTTACTGTTTATTTCATATTTTAAGTTTAATGATAATTAAAAGTGTTTGTGTTTCTGATTAAAGTTAATTTATATGCATTTGTGTGAAGTAACTCTTGGGGTGGCCACAACTGGAATTTCAGCTGGCCAGAAATGGGCATACCATGGCCAAAACTGGGCAATATGACAAAAATTCATTGAAGTATGAATATAATACTCATAAATATGATAAGAGGACTTAAAAACTATTTTAACATCAAGCTGAATACTTATAAGCTCCCTTGAAATAAAAACATTTGATTAAAGTTTACTCTTGTGGTTTCGGTGTGACTTCCAATCTGAAAATTTCCTTAGCCTGGCCACAACTGGTCACTCTACCCTACTGAATTTCGCCCCAAAACAAGACCCTATACTTTAGATCACCCCAAAGTTACCAATATTAGCGAACTGTTTGCGAGCAGAACAAATGAATGAATCGAATATGGCACCGGAACAACGTTTCCCCCGAAGTGAGTTGTCGAAGTTAGTCCAGCTGCCCTGAGTAAGTTTGGTACAGCATCACTGAAATAATTATTTAATATATTGGAGCATTCTTCCTGGTCTTCATATACAATTGAGTTCAATTTTAGTGTTATTTCTTTTGAGACCCTAACGGGGTTAGTTGAGGATTTGATAACTTTCCATGCGCCTGTTTCATTAAAATAGAAATAGTAGGAACACAATGCGACGAGGACTATGACTTATAGTCAAGAATACAAGAAGAAAATTAACAGCCTGTTAGCACTTAACAGGAACAAAATGCCTTGCATGTTGTCTACAACGGACAGTGGTCAGTGGAACATGGCAGAAAGTGGGCCTCGAATCTCGATGACCCAATTTGAGAATAGTTGTGGTCGTGGACAGCGCGGCTGACATACTAGGCAGCATTTGCACGCATCAATAAAACTAATAGAAGTTAAACTAATAACTATTTGGAATCCTGGAAACGCTTTCAGGGTTTTGAAGGAAATTGAAAGCTGTGGAAAATATTTTCTTTTGCCACATTCAAATTTCAATTGTCAAGTGTTGTACAACAAAAAACACCAAGAAAGGAACGACTGTGCAAACGATCTTGATCTTTTAAAAAGATCGTGGAAAATCCCATCGCGATCGAATAAAAAGACCGTGAAATACAAAAAAGATCGCGATCAGTTCAAAGATCTTTAAAAAAGGATCGGAATCGCACGATCGCGATTTTTTTTAAAAGATCCCTCCCAACTATGGGCATTTGAAACAAGTTTCGTGCATTGAATCAAGTAGAACATAACCACAAAATGCGCAGAAGTAGTAGTGCGTACCTTCGTTTCTTCTCTCGTGTCCTGGTGGAATTATTTTTCTTCCTCTTCCTACTTCCAACACTACATTTCTTCACATTTACATCTTCTAGATCCTCTCAAGCCATTAATTAGACAAATAAACGTCTTACCTATCAAATAATCACACGATATAATCATTCCCAAGCGCCAACGTGCTGCCAACAGTTTGAACTACTTTACATAAGAAATGCAGCATGAATATCGGTCAGAGGCAATAAATCCAGACGAAAAATGGAGCGCATATTTGAATAGTACATCAGTTTACATAAGCATTGCAGCATAATTCTTGGTCAGAGGCAATGGATCCAGCAGGGTAGGAATATAGTACCGCCATCTAAATCGAAACGCAATCGAAAAAATTACTAAAAAGAAATCCGCGGGAATCGACGACATTCCCTGTTTTTTGCTTAAATATGTTACGCCATACATAATGTTGCAGCTGATCTCCATAGTTAATGAGTCTTTCGTGCAAGGTGATTTCCCTTCTGCACTAAAATCTGCTAAAATTCTCCCTATTTTCAAGAAGGGGGACAGAAGACTTGCCGAAAACTATCGACCCATTGCAATACAGTCTGTATTTTCCACACTACTGCAAAACGCGTTTGCGATGAGGATAACAGCATTCTTAAAAAAGCACGGCACTCACAATAACTGCCAGCATGGATTCACGAAGGGAAGATCTGTAAATACAGCGGTGGGAAGTTACGTCACCGAGGTGCTGAAAGCTTTGGATGCCAATGAAGAGGTGATGGGAGTCTTCTACGACTACGCAAAGGCGTTCGACACTGTTAATATCGAGCTCCTCCTCACGAAGCTAGCAAGGATCGGAATTGCCGGTAAAGCAAACGAGTGGTTAAGATCTTTTCTCATCAACAGAAAACAGTCGGTGTTTGTCTCACGGCAAGGTGAATACTCCCAATCAGAAGAGACGACCTCGTCAATAGGGCTGCCACAAGGAGCCACCCTCACCCCCCTGCTCTTCATCCTATTTACCAACGATTTACCTAATCATGTGACGACAGGAAAATTGACGCTCTTCGCTGATGACACTTCACATCTTTTCCGCTCCCACACAGCGGACGTTTGCGCTGAAGCAAGAAAAGGGGTACTTGAACTGGAATCCTGGAGTAATAAGAATGGCCTATACTTGAACAGGGAAAAAACTACTGCAATGAAATTCAGCACAAAACGAATGACTATGGAAAGTTCACCTCTTATCAGACTGGACGGCAAATCAATCCATAGTCTCGAAGTAACTAAATTCCTAGGTATTAAAATTGATAGTGCAATGAACTGGGGTAGCCATGTGGAATCGGTACGTGCCAAGGTAGCCTCTGCATGCTATCTTATAGGCAAAATGATGAAATTAGTGAATATTGATACTGTGAAGCTCATATATTTTGGACTACTACAATCACATTTGCAATATGGTGTCATCATCTGGGGGAACAGTTCCCAGGCCAAGAGACTGTTTGTCCTTCAGAAGCGTGCAATGAGATACATGGCACGGGCCAGCTTGAACCCGTGTGCTGAGGTATTTTATAAAGATTCCTGCAGAAATGTATTTATTAAATTCAGAATGTTAACATTACCTAGTTTATATATGTATCATACCATAATGTACTGCATAGAGAACAACTATTTGAGTCGTACTAATGAGACCATTCATGACCATAACACTAGGTTCAAAACAGACGTTCGAACCGAATCACACTGATTGAGCATCTATACGAAAGACCCCATCTATAATGGGAGCAAATTATTTAACGCTCTACCTGGGTCGATCAAATGTTTACCGCTTCCTAAGCTCAAAGGTCAATTGAAGGAGTATTTTATCACAAATTGTTTTTATTCTATTAATGAGTTTTACAGCAGCTAGTATAGCATGCTTGATTTGTATATAACTGACTGTCCCATAACATGTACAATGTTTTAAAGACAATAAATTAAATAAATAAAAAAATAAATAAATGTTCAATAAACTTCCAAGCAATTTCAAGTCAAGGGTCAGACAAAAAAGGTTTTCAATGGAACTGACAAGATTTTTATAAAAAAACAGCTTTTACTCTGAACAAGAATTTGTCAACAACCGACGACCAATATTTCAATAATATCATCAATCTGGTTTTAATGAATAAATTAAATAATATAAATCTCAGTAGATTTCAGGCAAACTTCAAGACAGGTAACAAAACTTTGTAGAACTCCAGAATTGTGTAAGACAATGTATTTATATTTGTATTTCTACACATGACACCAGTTCCTTGGAATGCTTGTGTACCCTGTTGACCTCTGGGAGCAAACAAGAGCACGTGGCCATCGAATGGAGACCGATGCAAACTTCAATCAAAGAACAAAGCTTTGTATGCATCCAAGTCAGCTCCCTCTGAGAGCGACCGAAGACTGGAATCCGAGTCAGACTTCGAGGCGAGGTCATTGTTCCCGGCGCCGTCATCATCGTCCTTGTCTTCATCAGCGCTGACCAGGTTGTCAATAATAATAATAATAATAATATAATGTTTATTTCAGAGTGATCTTTTACAGATATTGAAACGTCATAATAACAATACATAATAAGTATATAACATAGTACATAAGTTAAGTACATAACATACATAATAAGTGACATAACATACTTTTGATATACAATGCGGCTATCATTGGCATTTGTCGAATATTTACAATTTCTTAAAAATTAAAAATTGGGACAGAATTCTTTAATAGTATAGAAACTTTTATCAAGTAAGAATGATTTTAATTTGCATTTGAACTCTTTGCCGGTAATACATCTGAGATAGGTGGGTAGCGCATTGTTTAGTCGTATCCCTGCCTGTATAGTATGTTGCTGAGTGGTTGACCTCAGCCGAAATTGGGTTTGTATTAGTCTTGGGTCACCTATCGTCCTTGCTCTTGTTAAAATGCCCGCACTTGACTGATTGTCTTGTGTTTTAAAACTGTCCTGGTCCCTGGCATACAAAATCACATAAAAAATGTACAAACAAGGCAGCGTTAAAATTTTCAGTTTTTTAAAATGGGTCACACAAGTATCTTTAAAAAAAACTTCCGCACAAGGATTAAAGCTAGCACCTGCCAAATATTTTACGGCACGTTTCTGCAATATAAATAGCCTTTTTGCGTGTCGCGTACTCCCCCATAGGATGACACCATATTGAAGCCTTGCTTGGATATAGCCATAGTAAAGAGTTAATGCCGTTGAAAGCTTTGAAATTTCCATGATCTTTTTGATTAGAAAACAGCCTGCTGCAATTTTTTTGGCTAACTTGTCCGTATGGGCGCCCCAGTTGAGTTCGCTGTCTATAGTGAGACCTAAGAACACCGTTTGTTCTACTATCGGCACGTTATTCCCCTTGAGTTCAATTTTCGCTGGTTCCATAATTTTCCTAAATTTCGTAGAGAACTGGATGCCGAGCGTTTTGTCAATGTTGATGAAAAGGTCATTAGACTCACAATAGTCGATCATCTGTCTCACCGCCTCGTTACCTATGGTAGTCAACTTGGTCTCGTTTTTAATTGCCTTAATCAAGTGGGTAGTATCGTCCGCAAATAGTGTTAGCTTCCCCAAACTTAATTTCTCTGGTAGGTCATTCGTATATAATATAAACAGAAGCGGTGAAAGAGTGCTTCCCTGTGGCAATCCTACATTGATGGTAGTTTCCTTTGAGTAGTAGTAAGTGTTGTTAGCTCCTCTGATTCTTATCACTTGCTTGCGATCCAGCAGAAAAGAGCTAATCCATTCGTTTGCTAATCCATCAACACCTAGTTTCCTTAACTTTTCCTTCAGCAGGGCGTGGTTAATAGTGTCGAACGCCTTACTATAATCATAGTAGATCCCAAGGGCCTCTTCGCCGCAGTCCAACGTTTCTAACACTTCATTAACAAATCCCGAGATAGCTGTTGTAGTCGACTTGTGTTGTGTAAAACCATGTTGACATTTGTTTTGTAAGTTATATTTTCTTAAGAACGCCACTAATCTAACACAAATTGCTTTCTCGAAGATTTTTGAGAACCCTGATAATAGACTAATCGGACGGTAATTTTCGATTTTCTCTTGATCACCTTTCTTGTGAATTGGTATGACGACTGCTTTTTTAAGCACCGTTGGAAACCGACCTTGTGATAACGACTCGTTTATAATCTGGGTCAAAGGCTCACAAATGTACAACGCTGCACTTTTAATAACATCGCCCGGGACTTCGTCGAACCCGGCAGAGTGTTTGTTGCATGTGTCGGTAATTATATTGTAGAGTTCGCTGGCTGTGAGTGGAGACAGAAAAATGATGTTGTCACACCTCCTCGCTGTTTCAGATAATCTAGCAGATGTCGGGGTTCTGGTTTTGAGGAGTTTTGGCACCAAGCTATTGTAGTAATCACTGAAGATTTCTGCGATTTCTTGCTGTTCACTTGTAGTTCTTGTCCCTAGATTTATTTTTAAAACACTTTTTGGCTTTTTAGTTGACTCGTTGTTGTTTGATTTGATAACATTCCATGCAGCCTTTACTTTATTCTTTGCGGTTAGGATTACAATGGCAACAAGGAAGCAATCTTAGTCAGCAACGTTGTCTGCAAGCAAAGATAAGACTGAGCATCGTAACGTCCCAGCACTCCATGTCACGGATCTACGGCCGAGCTTGGATCAAAGTTATTCTGGGACTAGCAGGGGCTGGCAGTCCCATATGATAACCAAGTTTTAAGATCCTTGTGTGCTATGCTTGTTCTTATTGCTATGTTAATTGTGTGCAGTCCCATATGAAAACCAAGTTTTAAGATCCTTGTGTGCTTTGCTTGTGCTTATTGCTATGGCAATTGTGTGCAGTCCCATATGATAACCAAGTTTTAAGATCCTTGTGTCCTATTCTTGTGCTTATTGCTATGTCAATTGTGTGCAGCCCCATATGATAACCAAGTTTTAAGATCCTTGTGAGCTATGCTTGTGCTTATTGCTATGTCAATTGTGTGCAGTCCCATATGATAACCAAGTTTTAAGATCCTTGTGAGCTATGCTTGTGCTTATTGCTATGTCAATTGTGTGCAGTCCCATATGATAACCAAGTTTTAAGATCCTTGTGACCTATGCTTGTGCTTATTGCTATGTCAATTGTGTGCAGTCCCATATGATAACCAAGTTTTAAGATCCTTGTGTGCTATGCTTGTGCTTATTGCTATGTCAATTGTGTGCAGCCCCATATGATAACCAAGTTTTAAGATCCTTGTGTGCTATGCTTGTGCTTATTGCTATGTCAATTGTGTGCAGTCCCATATGATAACCAAGTTTTAAGATCCTTGTGAGCTATGCTATTGTTTATTGCTATGTCAATTGTGTGCAGTCCCATATGATAACCAAGTTTTAAGATGCTTGTGGTTGTGCTTATTTGTATTTAATGCCCACGCATTTGTCGGCTAAGAAATGGAATACACTCACCACATCATGCGGAGTCAGTAGCATGTAAATCTTCAACAACGTTGGTCACTGAAGAAAGATCGCGACCGAGGGCAGTGAGGTTGATGAACTCAGCCTGTCCAATGCTTGACGACGTGTCCATTGTATCCACTGAGAAAAGACAAGCGTGCATTGGTTAAAACTTGGTTAAAACTTGGTTTAGTCTCAACCTTTGTTATTCTCTAAATCAATGGAATTTTGCAAACATCAAGCAAGTGAATGTAGGCAACAAATATAAAGGAACATTTAGTTGTTAGTACAAATTTAAATCAAAATGGAACGTTTTGTGATGTAGAGATACATTACCGTTAAGTCTGGCAAGTCTGGCTTTATTTTCTTTGATGCCAGATTAGTAACATCCCTCTCTGCCCCCCTCAACAAACCATGTTGATATATTTCCACTTTGTATTGCATCTTGAAATATTGAAACCTACCTGTCAAGAGTCACTGCTGTAGGATGAGTTGAAGTTGACAGCTCAACTCTACGTCCTTCCAGACTTCACTGCAAGCTAGAATCAAACCAACACAAAGTCAGAAGACGGTTGCATTGGCCATGTGGCACTGGTCTAATGAGGTCTGTGAATGAGGGGATGATGAGGCTGGTTTTCAGACTCAGAGTAAAAGTACAATGAATACAACAAAACTGGGAGCTGAGATAATCGCAGTTCTTACCGTGGTTATATTTAGCACGCTATTTTTGCTATTTTTTCATAAAAGCACAATGTTCTGAAAGTATTAGAACCAAAAAGTTATTATTAGAGATAGGATAGTTATGCAATTGCATGTTTTGATTTATGCATTAAATCCCATGCAAAAACGTGGATATATCCATTTCATCACTCCCTGGTTCTAAAAATGCTGTTTTTATTTTGCATGTTTTGCATATTTGGGTACTTTTTCTGAAAATTGCATATTTTGGGTTTTTTTTTGCATGTTTTTGCATGTTTTGGCCTTTTTACCAAATATTCTGAATTTCTCTCGTTTTTCAAATTATGTGTACAAAAAATTATTTCAAAATATTCGAATAAAGTTATTCCCGACTCGTCAACTTTAAGAAAAGGATATCTTCCCAAATCATACGAAATGGCGTTAGAAGGGATCCGCGCTGACATCGGCACACATGACATCTGGACAAGTGTAGATGAAACAACTGATGTAGAGGGGCGATATATCGCTAATCTAATAGTAGGGAAGTTAACCAACGAGGGACCTTGTATACCACATCTTCTTTGCTCTCGTGTGTTAGAGAAGACAAATCATAAGACAGTATCAAGTTTTTTTAATAAGGGGCTATTGTCTTTGTGGCCTAGTGGCGGCATGAATCAGAAGGTCTTACTTCTTATAAGTGATGCAGCACTATATATGGTAAAAGCAGGGGAAGTGTTACAAAACATCTACCACAATCTCCATTATTTAACGTGCTTGGCACATGCCATACACCGAGTTGCAGAAACAGTAAGAAATCTTTATGATGAAGTCAACACCCTAATATCATGTACCAAGAAAGTTTTTTCTAAAGCTCCATCAAGGATAAATACTTATCGAAATTTGCTACTTGGAGTTCCGCTGCCACCTGAACCTATCATCACTTGTTGGGGATCGTGGCTCGAGGCAGCTGAATTCTATTGTGCCCACTTTGAGGAGGTCAAATCAGTGATAGTGTCGTTTGATCCAGAAGAGGCGGCAAGCATAAAAACCCTTCAGAAATTATTCACATCCAAATCAATAGTTAGCGATCTGATATATATTAAATCCAATTTTGGTACCATTCCTGGAAAAATAAAATTGCTAGAGACGATTTGAGAACCTTTGACGACATCGCTTCAGATAATACAAGATCTCCACTCGGAACTGTCTAAAGCTCCCGGTGGCCGTGCCAAAGTAGCACTTAACAAACTGGACTATGTACTGAATAAGAATATTTCTTACAAGCTATTGTGAGGAGTGCAGATAATTATGGCAGGAGACACATATGATTTTGGAGAAGATTGTTTGTCCCCCTCTCAAATCTGTAATTTAAAATATGCCCCAGTGACGTCGTGTGACTTTGAAAGATCGTTCTCCTCATATAAAAACATTTTATCAGATAGGCGGCATCGGTTAACGCCGCATAATATGGAAATGATTTTAGTTAGCCATTGTGCATCTAGGTTAAAGTAAACAGTTACATACTGACGTATCGGTATAGTTAATAAAACCAAATACACGATGATAAAATTATAGAAATTTGTGTTTTTTACCCGCTAATCCACTTCATACCTGATTTTTTACGATTTTGCATGTTTTGCATATTTTGGCATTTGTTTTTGCATGTTTTGCATATTTTGCCATTTGTTCTTGCATGTTTTGAGGTTTTATTTTGCATAACTATCCTATCTCTAGTTATTATATTTGAGCAGGCATACTTCTAATTATTAGTAATACAATAGTTTTCTTGGATCTTGCATAGCATTTTCTTGTTTGACGCGTTTCGCTGACCAATAAATTCCACTAAATTACTAAATTGCACCGCCTGAAGCAATAAATTAAATCTTACTTTCTCAATTTTCAAGCGATTCCAGCTCGATAAGAAGGGTTGTCCAAGTTATTTTCCATGCCCTGAAGCTGCCGCTTGCAGTTTCTTCTAGTCTGCCTTGCCTTGCGCTCCTTGCTAATCTATCGTAGACCATAAACGAAACGTTTATTCACATCCTACCGAAAAACCTTAACCAGCAGCTGCAATTACTCTTTTCTCTGATTAATCGAAGGCGAACTCAGCTTTACAACGTTCACAAAAAGTTTCAGTTTCGATGCAAGACTATTATGAACACCGGTCACTATAGAGACGCACGATTCGCTGTGGCACTCGCGACAAGCAACGAAGCTCCGCAGAGCAACCGTCAAAAGTTCCATTTTGATAATTTCGTTACCACTGTCTGGACTATTCTCACTGATTTCTGAATCTTCAAAGTGTCCTTCCAACTTTTGTCTTGACGAACTTGAAAAAGGCGTTATTGAGCGCCTGGTACCAGGTGTATTTAAACCCACTTTTGCTTCTTTTTCACTACAGCATCTTGAAGCTTAAAAACTGATTTTTCTGGAAGCTTTGCTTCCGCTTCTTCGTTAAACGTAAACAACAAGGCATTATCAAATATGGCACAAACAAAACCATAGAAAACGATCGAAGAAAGTGCTCGAGTAAACTGAAGATAAATAGAGATAAATAGCAGAGATAAATACCACTTAAATCATCATTTTTGTACCAAAATTGTCCTTCTAGCCATGCTTTTAGTGTAATAACAAGTTGCAAAGCAAGCTTACCAGCGACTTCCGGGCTGTAGTGGAGCGCCCTCTCCTTCCGGCAGCAGCGGAACTTTGCTTTGAGAACACCTATGCATCGTTCCACAGTACTTCGACAAGAAGTGTGCCGGTTATTGTACCTCCCTTCTGGCAAGTTGGCGCCAGGGTCGTTGGCGAACGGCCTCAGCAGCCATGGTTCCGAAAGGTAGCCAGAGTCTCCTGCAATACATATTGCAATGTCCTATACATACATACAAATTTGGTTTGCTTTACCTACTTTCTGTATGCGTTACAAATAATTACCTAGTAGCCAAGTTCCCCTGTGGCCTGCGGCATAGAGAGCTTCCATCTCTCGGCGGGCTGCAGACATCCGCCAGATGTGCGAGTCGTGTGCTCTGCCCCCGTGTCGGGCATTTACTGCAAGAATCCGCAAGTCGAAGTCACAAATCTAGAAAAAAATATGTAGTCATAAATAATTAAACAAATGTAATTGGAATGAGTGAACCTATGCATTTATAAGCTGCAATAGTTTGTTTTTGGTAAGTTAAGTTGAGTAAGTTAAGTTTAGTTAAGTTTGGTTAAGTTTTTGGTAAGTTTGGTTAGTGAAAAACTTTAAATGCATCACACGTCTTAATTAGATTATTTTCTTTTCAAATTCCAGTCAAGTCTTACTCAGCTATTTAATTGAAAAGGAGTCAAAATCAACTTTTTTTACGTAGGTACGGAAAGATTTGTTTGTTGCAAGGTAGGTAGTACAAAGTAGGTGGTTACTACTCACAATTTGCACATTCTTGCTAAAATAGCCTTTCCTATTCATGTACAGGTGAGCCCTCTCGCGCTTGGGTGGAAAAATCGCTATTTGGGTTCCGTCCACACAGCCGATTACCCCCGGGAACTGTCTAGCTTGCCAGAATCTGAAATACAAAAAAAGGATGTTAGTTCATTTGCACTGGAAGTTAGTTTGTACAATAGATCTTCACTCACATTGTCCATCACATTTAACATTTTTCTAAATGCCATTGCAAGCTCCACTCCCTGGATTCATTGCACCACCTAGTTGCCTACTCTGTAGTTCAAATCTTCTCTGATATTTAGATATCTAATCTCAACCTATAGGTTCCAAAACAAATTAATGTTTTGTTCAAAGTCACATTAACATATCAGGTCCAAGTAGGTACTCTGAACACTGAAAATAAATAAGTACGTGTTTAGGTACTTTTTATCCTTCTATTGATGAAAGCTTTACACTTTTTAATTGAGTAAATATTTTAAAATCAGATGAGAAACCAACCTATCTTTGATGCTTTGGCGAGCAGCTTCATTTAGAGGGAATTGGACCCATGTTCCCATCAGATGCTGGTTCATGGCTTAGACAACCTCTTTCACTGTCTTTGAGATTCTTGACTGGCAAAAACCTGAAAAAAACATGCCCCACACGGCGCTGGTAACTACCTGCAGCCAGGAAGTTCAGTGTAGTCATCACCTGCACAAATTCAAAGACCATGGCACTAGGCTAGGATCAAAGATACGAGTATATACCTTAAGATTAAAGAATTATTCTATATCTATAGATTTAGGTGACACATGGGCATATGCAGCAGGTCATAATAGGTAGGTTAATGGGAAAAATGGGTGGATACCGGCTGAGTAATCCTGAAAAGTAAGGTTATGCAACATAATTGAAACGATTTGACATGTCGCTCGGAACAAAAAAGCAAACTTTTAAAAATGTATTTTAACATCAGTAAACTACAATATAATATTTAAATCAGTGCACTTACCCGCATCCATATCGGAATAGCAGTATTCCTAATCGGTATTTGTAGATGGGGAGTCACTTCGCATGAGCTTCCACTTTGGGCACTCTGTACATTCGTTGAAAACACCGATCGCTGATTGCAAATGGATCGTATGCATCTCCTAACTGCCGCCTATATAATGCCATCTGACGGTGTTGACGAATTCGTTCATTTTCGTAGAAAAATTGAATACAGTTATTTACAGCAACAAACTCCACAAGATTGTCGGCCATATTTATCTGTCACCATGGCGATAATATCGCGCGTGATTTCGAAAACGAATGCCTCTGTGTAGTCGCTTTCAAATCGCATCGTTTTTGACATATCACTCGAAAACAAATTTACATGATCACCAAATCAAAAACGAATCGAAATGATATGAAATCATGCGATATGTTGGCCGAAAACGAATGATTTGGAAATCGAAAAAGTTACATGATCGCTCTCCAGGAGAGCGATCATGTAACATGTATCATGGCCACAAGGACAGTCGGTACAGACGAATGTTAGCGCAACTATTTAAAATTTGATTCAGCCAAATTCAGCCAGATATTGAAAATGACAAAGCAGGATTGAAAAATAACAAAACTTGGTTACAATATTCCGAAAATGGATGCCATGCACGATATGCTATTGCAAATCGATCGATATAAAAAAAATCCTGTAATTGTAAGAATAATACTACATTAACCATAATGATATGTTTGAATGGAGACTATAAAAGGTATTAGAACAGCGGGGGTACCTTGGGGCACCAAGTGAGCAAATATGTGTTGGGTGTGATTGATTCACCCATAAAAGATGTAGGGCTAGTGCTAGAGTTAAAGTTGAACTTGAACTTGTAAATACATATGGGATCTCCCGGCATGGCCTGTTGGTCCTAGTAGGGTTTTGAATTCATTATAGAGGGTTAGTACAATTTTATTTACTGACTCAGCTCTATATCAAGATTTACTGGATACAACAACTAATCTACCAAACCACTTGTCTGATCCGGAGCTGACTCAGCTCTAAATCAAGGTTTACTTGATACAACAACTAATCTACCAAACCACTTGTCTGATCCGGAGCTGACTCAGCTCTAAATCAAGGTTTACTGGATACAACAACTAATCTACCAAACCACTTGTCTGATCCGGAGCTGACTCAGTTCTAAATCAAGGTTTACTGGATACAACAACTAATCTACCAAACCACTTGTCTGATCCGGAGCTGACTCAGCTGTATATCAAGGTTTACTGGATACAACAACTAATCTACCAAACCACTTGTCTGATCCGGAGCTGACTCAGCTCTAAATCAAGGTTTACTGGATACAACAACTAATCTACCAAACCACTTGTCTGATCCGGAGCTGACTCAGCTGTATATCAAGGTTTACTACAAACAACAACTAATCTACCAAACCACTTGTCTGATCCGGAGCTGACTCGGCTCTAAATCAAGGTTTACTGGATACAACAACTAATCTACCAAACCACTTGTCTGATCCGGAGCTGACTCAGTTATATATCAAGGTTTACTGGATACAACAACTAATCTACCAAACCACTTGTCTGATCCGGAGCTGACTCAGCTGTATATCAAGGTTTACTGGATACAACAACTAATCTACCAAACCACTTGTCTGATCCGGAGCTGACTCAGCTCTAAATCAAGGTTTACTGGATACAACAACTAATCTACCAAACCACTTGTCTGATCCGGAGCTGACTCAGCTCTAAATCAAGGTTTACTGGATACAACAACTAATCTACCAAACCACTTGTCTGATCCGGAGCTGACTCAGCTCTAAATCAAGGTTTACTGGATACAACAACTAATCTACCAAACCACTTGTCTGATCCGGAGTTGACTCAGCTTGACTGGCTGGATCCTATGCTCTATCCAGGTTATTTGAGATCAGCTGGCTGGATCCTATGCTCTATCCAGGTTATTTGAGATCAGCTGGCTGGATCCTATGCTCTGTCCAGGTTATTTGAGATCAGCTGGCTGGATCCTATGCTCTATCCAGGTTATTTGAGATCAGCTGGCTGGATCCTATGCTCTATCAAGGTTATTTGAGAATCATTATGTTTGCAATTAAAGATGTTATATTTCTAGAAAATGTTACATTGCGTAGTTCCACTTTATCATCTAGCTCGTGCAGTTGTAGTTGGTTGAGGTTGAGGCTACTGGGATATTGACTCTTGTGCAGGTTGCTGGCCAGCACCATCTGTGGACATGAAAACAAACCAGTGAATTAGTACAAAAAGAAACTGATGTAAAGAGATTGTTTCATGAAGTACTTGAATAAATAAATGTTTACATAATATTCATGGCACAAACAGCCACTTAGTACCAAACCATTTGTTCCTCCATTCATCCTTTCAGCAATGCTTGGCATTTAATTCCATTTCTAGGTGAGAATCACATATCCAGGGTCAACATTCTGTGATTGATTTCTCTATGCAGTTAATCCGTCTTGAACTTCCTCTAGCATGAGCTGGGTCTGTGTTTTGCACCTTGCTCTGTGATTGGTAATTACTGTTATCAGATAAGTTTTAACAAAGAGCTGGGTCTGTTTCTTGCACCCTGCTATAAGGACATATGTGGACTGATCTTATTGGTTTAAAAATACTCAAAGCAACCAAAAAAATTCTCTCAAGCGTCATTCTCAATCAGCACCAATTTAAAATAACTAAACACGAGTTAAATTCAAGTGCATGTCCAGCACAACAATGAAAATGTATTCTAATCTCAAGCTCTTGGAAATGAACTGGGCTGGATTGATGTTAAGATCATGGACTTTTATATGACTTGCATTAGCATAACTCTAGCAGAACTACGATTGAGTACCATACATATGTTCGATTAACATGTAGTGAAGAAGACAAAGTGCATGATTGCAACACAAGGTGGACGTGTCAAATAACAAGACATTAACAAGAAGTTGTAATGGTGCCAAATGGGCGTCCTCCGTGTTCAACATTGGTTTCAAGATATTTTATAGATTAAATGTAAATGTAACGAGTGTAAATGTCAATGTATTGATCTTATATAAAAGCCTTAATCCATTGCCAAGGGGCGAAATAGTTTGTGTCTGGATGGATGGGATGTCTGGGATGTCTCATTCTGCTAAATTTTTATAGAAATCATGAAATTTGATCAAAAACGCCGGCGCTTGGGCTTAGATTGGTTTGTTTTTTGGGTTCACGTTGCGCTGTCTCATTTTCACCGCGATTCGATCGAGTTTTGCAGGTGAAATGTTGAAAATTAACGAAAAAAACAATGGAAAATGTCCGACAACAATGCATTTTTCTCCATCGAATTCGTAGCGTGTAGCAACGGAATAATTTGTAGCTTAGCAAAGGAAATCTCAATTTTATTTCAACCTTGAGCTCTGAATTTCCGTTGCTACGCTACAAATAGGCTGGCAAAAAGATCTTTTCTGAGGAACTGAAATTGGTGAACTGAATGAACTAAAATTGACACATCACTCTTATCTGTCACCTAACACAATGGCAGCTGCGTGTGCAGCGGGTGGTCTACTAGTTGTTATTATTATTATTATTATTACTATTACCTAGGAGATGAGTTTTGTCAGTGAAGTATTGACGGAACCACTCTATGTGAGACAGTTTATCATCAGCTGAGATGTATGGATTCTTGGAGAGACCGACGCAGACGAGATCCATGAAGTGACGTACTTCGGTGCACGTGCACCAACTTTCCAGGTGAGACTCGAAGAAGACGTGATGAGTAAAGCTTGTGTCCTTCTCATCAGCCATGTCTACAAGTTGGTAACACTGTATTAACATCTGCAAGTTGGTAACACTGTATTAACATCTGCAAGTTGGTAACACTGTATTAACATCTGCAAGTTGGTAACACTGTATTAACATCTGCAAGTTGGTAACACTGTATTAACATCTGCAAGTTGATAACACTGTATTAACATCTGCAAGTTGATAACACTGTATTAACATCTGCAAGTTGGTAACACTGTATTAACATCTGCAAGTTGGTAACACTGTATTAACATCTGCAAGTTGGTAACACTGTATTAACATCTGCAAGTTGGTAACACTGTATTAACATCTGCAAGTTGGTAACACTGTATTAACATCTGCAAGTTGGTAACACTGTATTAACATCTGCAAGTTGGTAACACTGTATTAACATCTGCAAGTTGATAACACTGTATTAACATCTGCAAGTTGGTAACACTGTATTAACATCTGCAAGTTGGTAACACTGTATTAACATCTGCAAGTTGGTAACACCAGTGGTGTAGTCGAGGGAATACGCGGGTATACGCCGTATACCCAAAACACTTTTTGACACCGAGCGTATACCCCAAAAAATATATACATGGTAAACGCCCGATAAATACTCAGTTGCAAAACTTTAAAATGCGTTTTGCAACGACAATTCTTAATCTCCCTACAACCTGCACTATAAAAACTTGAAAAACAAAGTTTATTCCGAAAAGTGGGTAGTCCGTGTATAGTAGGGGTTCGTATGATCTGGATGGGTATGCAATGGTTTTTCCAAGCAGTCAACGTACTCATTCAACCCACCCGAGGAAAGCGTTCCATAGCATTTAATAGCTTTTTCGAGGCGTTTAAAAGCACTTATAAGCTTTTTAAAGGCGTTTAAAAGCATTTAAAAGCTTGTTAGAGGCGTTTAAAAGCATTTAAAAGCTTGTTAGAGGCGTTTAAAAGCATTTTTGAAATGTTCAGAAGGTGTTTGTAAGCCTTTCAGATGTTAAAATAGGAATTTGAAGGCATTTGAAAGTGTATTAAAGGTGTTTTTAGGCGTTCAAAATTGTTTCAAAGGTATTTATAATTGTTTTACAGCGTGAAAAAGGTATTTTAAAGCATTCATGAAGTGACAGAACAATTGCAACTGTCTTACCTTGCTCGTTGTCTATTGGAAAGTGCCAGAGCTTGCCCTGATTGGTCCACTGAATCATCTCTTGGAAGTGATTGGCCGGTGGCTGGGTCGATGCCAGACGGAGCTCACGTTCCAAGCAACGTTGCCAGGTCGACATCTCGGTTGCCATGACGACCGAAACAAAGTCTGTCTTGAAGATGTTCAGAGATTCCTTGCCAAACAGAACCACGCGTTCTGGTTGCCTAGCAACACCAAACAAACATCAATACGTTGATTCTCAAACACAATTTTTATGTTCTGGTTATTAGAATCGGAATTTTTTTATTTTACCAAAAAAATTCCATTCAAAATGAAGACTTTGTTCGTGTGGTTTGTGGACCGCAAGGCTCGGTTTGCTGTTTTTATAATTTGTATTCTGACGTAGAGACAATTTTTTAAATTTAAGCCAATAAAGGAAATCAATCAATCAATCAATCAACTCACATTCTCGGGCGTCGATCGTAGCTGTCAGCTTCCCCTCTCCGCTCCCCCCTCCGCTCTCCCCTCCAAGCTCCGCCCTCCCCTCCTCTGCGTTCAATCCACGGTTCCTTCTCCTCGTCTGCAAGAAAGTTCAACACTAGAAACTTGTCGTCGACACTCTCAATGTTTTGTGAGGTTATCGGTCTTCCTGATAATAAAATGTAATAATAATAATTATTTTATTTATTAGCTATTTAGCCAGTATTTTACACATATAATATTACAATTGTTTTGCCCACTTCATACCTATTATTTTAAATTCATTTATATCTACACTAGATACATTAAAATTAAATCTATCAAATAACTTAAAACCATTATCACTATGAACTTGGCACTAAATATTATAGGACCATACTACATAGAACCATAGGTACACAGGTACATAGGTACATAGGTACATAGGTACATAGGTACATAGGTACATATGTACATAGGTACATAGGTACATAGGTACATAGATACATAGGTACATAGGTACATAGGTACATAGGTACATAGGTACATAGGTACATGGGTACATAGGTACATAGGTACATAGGTACATAGGTACATAGGTACATAGGTACATAGGTACATAGGTACATAGGTACATAGGTACATAGAACCATAGAACCATAGGTACATAGGTACATAGGTACATAGGTACATAGGTACATAGGTACAGAGGTACACATGGAATTTATATTTACAACTATAGTCCATAGACCAGCAAATAATTTTAATTAAGAGTACATAAACATCTAATAGATAATTGCAAATATAGTTTTAGTTAATAAGGCAGACTGAGAGGCAAGTAGAAAATTTGAAAGACTTTTATGTCCTCTTCTACATTGCATTTGACTTCAACTCTGTTAATAACAATGGTTTTTTTATTCCGTTCAAACACATCGTGATAGTTGGAAAGTTCAACCAGTTTACAACAATAAAACTACAATAAATCAACTTATCTTCTATATTTACATTTTTTTTAGGACATCGACTCTGCAAAATTAAAAAATCTTTTACAGTGTAAAAACATTTTTCAATTGGAAAATTCTCGAGCAAACTTTTAAATTTCTTGTCCCTTTTAATTTGAAGATTTGCCGGCAATCCCCTATAAAGCTCACAATCAGCATAGCTGGGTCCCCTTTTATAGCTTATAAAAAATGGTTTTTCCAGTTTATAGTTAATAGGGAAATCTCTTTAAATTTGAAACTTTTTTTTATTTTTATTTGTGAGAAAATAATGAACACGTATTTTTTTATTATCTTCTAAATTCAATTTTGAATAAAATACACCTGTTTGAAATGTTTGTATTTGAATCTCGTACGAAAACAAGGGTCGTCGTTTTTTATGACATGAAGTGAAATCTGACGTCAGTATGACGTCATAAAACGTAAAAAAAGACAGAAGCGAACGCAAAGGATACAACAAAATGACGTCAGAACTACCTGTAGTTAATCACAGCCCGTTTTCATCCCGCTACGAGAATTCATATTTTAGCCTTTCTTAAAACAAATATAAATAGAAAAGTTATGATCGGATTATAAAAAGAAAAATACGTCTGATTTTATTTTAAACGCGTATTGGAACACAATGATAATAATTAAATAATAATCTAAATGAGATTTCCCAATTCTATGTCAAGTGTGTGGAGTAGAAATTGCTGATGAGTCAACTTACCGATATCCTTCGTCTTCCTGGTCGACTTCTTCTCAATCTGCATTCCAGACAGAAGCGAAGTCAGACTCCGCGCTGTCTTTATTCTACTTTCCTCACTTCGTTCCAAGACAAGCTCCGGTTCAGCGACTCTGACATCCAAACAACACAGGTTACAAAGTTGCCAGGCAATTCATTCGGTTTCATTTCTTTCTCCACTGACAGTGGAGACAGTTCCACTGACAGTTTCATTTCTTTTTCTTTGCTAGTAGGTACCTAGCGGTCAGTTTCTTTGCTAGTAGGTACCTAGCTGTCAGTTTCTTTGCTAGTAGATACCTAGCTGTCAGTTTCTTTGCCAGTAGGTACCTAGCGGTCAGTTTCTTTGCTAGTAGGTACCTAGCGGTCAGTTTCTTTGCCAGTAGGTACCTAGCGGTCAGTTTCTTTGCTAGTAGGTACCTAGCGGTCAGTTTCTTTGCTAGTAGGTACCTAGCGGTCAGTTTCTTTGCTAGTAGGTACCTAGCGGTCAGTTTCTTTGCTAGTAGGTACCTAGCGGTCAGTTTCTTTGCTAGTAGGTACCTAGCTGTCAGTTTCTTTGCTAGTAGATACCTAGCTGTCAGTTTCTTTGCTAGTAGGTACCTAGCGGTCAGTTTCTTTGCTAGTAGGTACCTAGCGGTCAGTTTCTTTGCTAGTAGATACCTAGCTGTCAGTTTCTTTGCTAGTAGGTACCTAGCGGTCAGTTTCTTTGCTAGTAGGTTCCTAGCGGTTAGTTTCTTTGCTAGTAGGTACCTAGCGGTCAGTTTCTTTGCTAGTAGGTACCTAGCGGTCAGTTTCTTTGCTAGTAGGTACCTAGCGGTCAGTTTCTTTGCTAGTAGATACCTAGCTGTCAGTTTCTTTGCTAGTAGGTACCTAGCGGTCAGTTTCTTTGCTAGTAGGTACCTAGCGGTCAGTTTCTTTGCTAGTAGGTACCTAGCGGTCAGTTTCTTTGCTAGTAGGTACCTAGCGGTCAGTTTCTTTGCTAGTAGGTACCTAGCGGTCAGTTTCTTTGCTAGTAGGTACCTAGCGGTCAGTTTCTTTGCTAGTAGATACCTAGCTGTCAGTTTCTTTGCTAGTAGGTTTGCTGTCAGAATTCAATGATATTTTCTTTGCAACTTTTCAAGTGTAATCAATTAGGTAATTAATGAAATGATTGTCATTAAATTGACATTCACATTTTGACTGAAGCAATTTGTTTTGATTTCAATGCCAGCAACATCTGAAAACTTAACTAATGAAGACCTTCAAACATGCTGCTAGTTTTACTGACAAAGCTTAAGTCAGGAAATAAGAAAATAGTAAACATTTTCAAACTGTCATAAACTTGTCTATCATAAAAGTAGATCAGTTGAACGGCCCCAGAGTAGTTCACAGACCGTTGATAAACAAAAAAGTGTCTTCTGATTGACTGTTGCCAAGCAAATATCAAATTAATCAACTGTAAGGGTCCTAAAAAACAACTGAAAAGTGATCCGTTACATTTTTTCACGTCCTAACCTAACCTGACACAGATAGACCGGCACTAAATGTCACTTCTATTTATAATTCAATTCAGAATTATCACAAACAATTCTCTCCCGCCACCGAATACCTTGACACAATCTCACCTCCGTTCAGAAGCCGCTTGACTTCTCAAACGAGCCAACAAGTCTGACTCCGTCTTGGCAACGTCTCCTCCGAGGCTGGCAGCTGCAGATCTTGCCGCGGCCTCCACTTTGCTCTCAACTCCCGGCCGTCCGTCTGGAACCAACTTCTTCACCATACGCTTCGGACGTGAGAGCACAGCTTGCATCTGCAGCGACAAAAGTGATGTTACTGCATCGTAAATGAAAGCAAGTATCACCTACTTTCACCGTAGGTTAAATGAACTACACTATTTCCTAACCTTAGTTGCTGCTAAGGTCTTGTCTTCTTCCACCATCGCACTTAGCAGCGCATTGAGTTTATTGATGGCCTTTTTTTCTTTCTCGTCGCTTTTACGTTTGGGTCTGCGGTCGGTCCGGTTGTCTTCATCATCGGAACTATTTCTAGCCGTTGAGCTCAGACTAAATTGCTTTAACTGGACCAATAGGGAAGACTGACGAATATTTGGTCTGTGGACAAAAGCATATAGGATATCAATGGTAAAAGTTCAATAATTTGGCAAATTGCTGAGATATAGAATAACTTAGGTTATGTACACTGACACATCTCTATTGCATGTTTACCTCAAAAGATACCTCAGTCCAAGCATAGTTAATTTATTAGTCAGTTATAAAGAGCTATTTAGAAATAGAAATAGCTGAAAAGCTCGAAAAAAATATCGAGTAGAGCAAGGTATGCAGGAAACAAACGACTTTACCAACGACTTAACAATGAAAACTCATCTGCTACAAACAGCTGAGCACGCGGCTCAACGAGTGGAGAATTATTGATCAGCTGTTTATTTCGGTAGCGTTGATACGCATGGAAACATGGCCGGCAATGACATTGACATCGCGCTCTGCTACGGCACGATACCACGATGCTACAATTATTTTTGATTGATACATAATTGTTTTAGTAAAAAACGCAAATTTTTTCGGGATTTTATTTCAGAAAACACAAAATACGTTAGTTTTCAAGTTATTGACCCTGATTATTTTATTTAGATGCATTTAGGAAGCTTGAACCAGGTAATTGTTATAATTTTGTGTGGTTCTTTTGTTATCAGAGAAATGTCAGGACTGCTCTTACCCTTGATAAAGTAACAGGTACAAGTTACGAAACGTTGGGAAATTTAGTTGTTCTTCACTTAGCATCCAAAACCCAGTTGAAATACCTCTCTCCCGAACAGAACTGGACATGTGTATAATGGCAACCCATCAAATACCTGACCCAGCACAATGTTGCTTAACTTCCATCCCTCTAACCTCTCTCCCGGACAGAACTGGTCATGTGTATGATAGCCACCCATCCAATACATGACCCAGCGTAGTGTTGCTTAACTTTCATCCCTCCAACCTCTCTCCCGAACAGAACTGGTCATGTGTATGATGGTCACCCATCCAATACCTGACCCAGCGCAGTGTTGCTTAACTTTCATCCCTCCAACCTCTCTCCCGAACAGAACTGGTCATGTGTATGATGGTCACCCATCCAATACCTGACCCAGCGCAGTGTTGCTTAACTTTCATCCCTCCAACCTCTCTCCCGAACAGAACTGGTCATGTGTATTTTATTATTGACAACACTATACTCGTCTCAAAAATTGATGCCCAAAGGCGGACTCGAACACCGATCTCCACCTGTCGCGGGTGTTGCTCTAACCAATTGAGCTACTTGGACACTGGTTTTTTTTAGTTATTTGAGATTGACAGGTTGTGACTTGATATAGCGTCACTAGAATCAGAGTGACTATGAGTATTCACAGCCTCTTGGTTCTACTCCTTGAGGATCCGTCATTCTCATCAAATACACTAAAATCGTCTCACAAAGCCAGGGTCCAAGTAGCTCAATGGTTTAGAGCAACACCCGGGACAGGTGGAGATCAGGGTCCAAGTAGCTCAATTGGTTAGAGCAACACCCGCGACAGGTGGAGATCGGGGTCCAAGTAGCTCAATTGGTTAGAGCAACACCTGCGACAGGTGGAGATCGGGGTCCAAGTAGCTCAATTGGTTAGAGCAACACCCGCGACAGGTGGAGATCGGGGTCCAAGTAGCTCAATTGGTTAGAGCAACACCTGCGACAGGTGGAGATCGGGGTCCAAGTAGCTCAATTGGTTGCTTGGTAATTGGTAGCTCACTTGTCTTTGCAGCCTTCGTCCCTGAATAGCTCACTTGTTAGAGCACCAGGCCAACAATCGGAAGGTCCTGGGTTCGTATCCTGGTTCGATCACACTTCTCGCAGCCTTTGCTCTCTAAATATTGAGTGAAGTGATTGCATAACAACCAGAGTGAGATGTCAGCAAAATGCATGCTTTTATTTCTTATAGCTCACATGGGGGAAATTATTTTAAAAAATACGGAAAAACTTTGATTACATGAGAAGAGTTTCAAGAACATTATCATCTTGGTCAATCAATATGCTTACTCAACAATTGTTAGATCACATTTTGAGTCCAGGGCAACCATTGAGATGTGTAATTTGTTGCAAAAGAGAAACACAGTTGTGGAAATATTAGAAGCAGTAACATTAACTAACGCTCAAGATTTAATCAGCAACAAGGGTTAACAGACAGGCTAGAAACACTTCAGCAAAAGTCGGCTAGGAAGGTAATGGCAATTAGTATGGAAGAAGCCACAGCCCTACTGAATGGATGTCTGAACTAGGATGGGAAACAATTCAAATAACAAGGGCTGATGCTCAACTTGCGTACACAATCATTGATTAAGAAGAAGTGTGGAATGAATTGAGATCCTAGATTAATAAATCTGCTTTCACAGAGAGCAACAAGAATGAATGTCAGGTACATATAAAAGGTTATAACAGTGACATAGAAATATTATTTTCTAGGCAGTTGCATTCCAGGATAAAATAACCGCAGCTTATTAATTAATGAGTGTTTAAAAACAGTTGCCCCCTCGAGGACTATCACCTTACCGTGGTGAGGGGGTTAGTGTGATCCAATGACCCGGGAGGCTCTGCCGGTGGGGAGGTTTCGCTCCCCATAAGGTCTCCTATACCGGACAGGCTCCCGGCGAGGATCCAGACAAAGAATTGTCCGGCCGCGCCGCTGTCGCGGGACACGGGCTTTGGTCTAAGGAGGATCTGTGCGCTCTTTTTCTCTCCTCTCTTCATTTCACTATCTTCTCTTCGCCTCGCTTCTTGTTTCATTCCTTGCCACCTCCTAAAGCCCACGTCTGCCTTCTGCGACAGCGGTGTGGCGCCCTCCCTTATGACGACCTGGCAACGAAACTGGAACAGATTTGGTAGAATGTCGAGTCGATGCAAGCTCCAATACCCTGGTGACTTGAATCTGTGCAGGGAGTCCTCGAGTCTGCTTCTTTACCCCTTTACCTTCACTATCCTATACTCTTCTGTCTTCTCTTCCGGCCGACCCCCTGTACAGATCGGAACACTTGCCTGCGTGTTTGCCGTGCGCGGTCACCTGTACGGGTGGAAAAGTTTTTCTTGGGGGTTGAGAAGCTACCTCTCTAGTTCATAATGTGGAACAAATAGAGGGTAGCAACAACACACTTCTTCAGTTACCGCTTCACCTTAAACAGGAGGCTGGGGGCTAATCCACTCCCAGTCAATCGGCTTGCCTGAAACATTAACCTTTCACGCGTGGATGAGGATGGGGGCACCAGTGGCGTGATGGCCGTACCTGAGTCCCATCTTTTACGGTCACTCACGGCTACTGGCGTCCACTGACTATATCGTCTGGACAACCCCGGCGTTGAAGTTCAACGTCCCCCTGGTTGGGCTCCGTGGTGGGCAGGGCTCCGGGCGACGAAACTGTCTTTAATATATATGGACAAACTAAACAAAAAACCCCTCCCCCCACTAACTATTTGCCAATCCTTTTTGATAGGGCTATCAACGTAAACAACTTGCAATCAAACAATGCCAATTTTACCGATGCTTTTGATTCATTTTTTATTATCACCCGGCAGGACTCCGATAAGGACCTCACCTTCTCTGGCGTAAGCCCATTTAAGATTCAGCGGTTTTTATCCTCGGAAGTTGGAGAGCGTCTCCGGGATGGAACCCTTCTTGTAGAAACCATTCAGAAGGATATTTCGGAAAAGCTAAAAAAGCTTACTCTCCTGGGGACATTCAATGTCTCCACCTCTGCCCACAAAACTCTGAACTCCTGCAAAGGAGTCGTGTACAGTCACGACTTGCTTCAGATGGGCGAGGAGGAGGCCCTTACTGAGCTGAGAAACCAAAGAGTAACCGAGGTAAAGTCTATCATGACCCGGAAGAATAACAAACTCGAACCATCACCACTACATACTATTACGTTTAACACCACTGTTCTGCCCCAGTTCATTTTTGTTGGTTTCATTCGGGTCGAGGTCAGGCCCAGCATCCCGAATCCTCTTCGCTGTCTGAACTTCCAACGCTTTGGCCACGGCCAGCAAAATTGCCAAAGGGCCCAAGTGTGCGACAGATGCGGCAAGGCGAACGCCCACCCGAATGCCCCGTGCGATCAGGAGGCTCACTGTGCCAACTGCGAAGCTCCGCACCCGTCCTGGTCCCGGGAGTGTCCTGTCTGGAAGAAGAAAAAAAAGATTTGCGAAATCAAAACTCTGGAGAAGATTTCATACCCTGAGGCTAGGAAAAAATACAACCTCCTCTGCCCCAGTCTGAATGTCCCACAATCCTTCGCCCAAGTCACCGCTCTACCACCTGCTCCCAGCCCTAAAGAGGGGCATCACCCGAGTTCATCAGAACTTAAAACCCTGATGAACATGATGACCCTTCTTCTTTCTGGGCAGCAGGAAAACAAACTAAAGCTCGAAGAACAAACTAAAAAATAGAAGAGCAGACGAAACAAATAGAGTTGCTCAGGAAGGAGAACGAAGAGCTGAAAAACCAAAACAAGAAAATTGGAGAGGAGCTGGATATTTTAAAACAAAAACCGCAAAAAGCAAAGAAATCGGAAGCCAAAGAGACCAGCCCCAAGTCTAAAGAGGACGAGGCCTCGATGGACTGTGAGGAGGTTGAGGGTGCCGCCCAGGCGCAAGGAGGCGGTGGTGAAGCGACAGTTGCTGTGCCTAGCAAGAGGCAAAAGACTGATGCATTTAAAGTTAAAACCAAAGAGGTGAAACCAAGTAGACATCTAAATTATCCTTGATGGCCTTTGTGATAATGTCTGTGATATTTATTAACGATCCTTTTATCTATATATATATTTTTTTAATTTTATATAGGTTTATGGATTGCCGCGATACTGTCTGTGATATTTTACTTAGGTTTAGAGATTTTTTGGTGCTACATTGTTGTGATAAACTTTCTGTGATAACCCTTGTGATAGTGTCTGTGATATTAGTATACGCTTCTTTTACCTGTGTAATTTTATTCTTAATTTTACATGGGTTTGATGGCTGTGACAATATCTGTGATACATTACTTAGGTTAGGAGAGATTTAACAACAGAAATGGCTTTAATACAGTGGAACCTCAATGGTTTTTACCACCACCGAGAGGAGGTGAAGCTTTAAACAGCTAATTTTAACCCTCTGTGTCTCTCTTTACAAGAGACACATTTTAAACCGTCTGACTCACCTGTGTTAAGTGGCTACAAATTCTTTCGGCACGATGACCTGTCCCGAAATATAGCGGCTGGTGGAGTGGCGACGGCAGTGTTAGACTCCGTCCCTGCACACCCACTGCAGCTGGTAACACCTCTACAGGCAGTGGCAGTCAGAGTCCACATACCACAACCAGTTACTCTTTGTAACATTTATCTTCCGGAGTGGGCGCCAGCTACGGCCCCGAACCTTCAAAGCCTTGTGTCCCAACTGCCCCACCCCTACGTGCTGTTGGGTGACTTCAACGCACATAGCCCCCTGTGGGGTGACACAATGGCTGACGGCCGGGGTCGTATGCTTGAGAGTTTTATCGAAGACAACGATTTGTTTCTTTTAAATTGTGGACAAAAAACCAGATTTAACTCTTTTAATGGAAATTTCTCGGCGATTGATTTGTGCATATGTTCGCCCTCTGTGGCACATTTATTCAATTTCTCTGTCCATGATGACCTCTGTGGAAGCGATCACTTTCCGATCATCTAAAGGCTCCAAACCGACTTTCAGATCCCCTCTCGCCCCGCTCAATGGAGTTTAAAACGGGCGAACTGGAAGCGGTTTGCTGCACTGGCGAAACTAAGTTGTTCTGACCAGGAAACAGATGTCGACTCTATAGTCAAAAGGATCTCAGAGATTATCATAAGTGCCGCAGAGGAGTCCATTCCACAAACCTCCACGAAGCCACGCCACATTCCTGTTCCATGGTGGAACGACGAGTGTGACAAGGCGCTCAGGGCTAGGAAAAGAGCTCTCAGAGTTTTTACCAAACGACCCACAAATTTTAACCTGCAAGTTTTTAAGCAGCTCCGTGCCAAGGCACGACAGGTTTTTAGAAGATCCCAGCGCCAATCATGGAACAACTATAAATCGTCTCTCACTTGTTTTACCCCCCTCACCAAGGTTTGGCACAGGGTAAACAAAATAAGAGGCAAGCACAAGCTGATTTCAATCGCCGGTATAACGAACAATGGACACCTGTTTACGGCCTCCAAAGAAATAGCAGACTGCATTGGCAAACACTTTGCAGATGTCTCCAGTTCCCGCCACTATTCGGCATCGTTCCAACAGATCAAGCGCACGGCAGAGCGTTGACAATTGTCTTAATAATATAAATTCATTCATCAATAACATTCTAGAAGCACAAGATAGAAATGAAGAGGTCATAGGAGTGCTGTACGATTACAGTAAGGCCTTTGACACGATCAATCATGTGAAACTTCTGCAGAAACTTAATGCAATGGGAATATCGGGTGTGGCGAACACCTGGATTAGCTCTTACTTGAAAGATCGAAAACAAGTTGTCTACCTTTCGGGAAATAACACCCTGGTTAAATCAGACGAAGTGGTTGTAAACTGTGGCCTGCCCCAAGGCAGCACAATCTCACCATTACTGTTCATAATATTTATCAACAACCTACCGGACTGCGTGAAAAGCGGAAAACTTACCATGTACGCCGATGACACCTCCCAAGTGATTAGCGGCGCGCACGGTGAGATGGGTGCAAAAGCAAGGCAAGCGGTGGAAAGCATGGCGAGCTACAGCCTGAGACACGAGTTATTCCTCAACAATTCGAAGACCGTCTTCATGCAATTTAAGCCCGCCAAGAGGAAAATTACATCTAGTCCTCTAATCCGTCTCGAAGGAAGAAGTGTTCAGGAAGTTAGCGATGCCAACTTTTTAGGCATTAAGATTACCAACAACTTGGACTGGAACATCCATGTGAAATACATATCAACAAAAATCGCATCAAGTTGCTTTTTGATTAGAAGATTATCGGCTATTACAAACATTGAGGCAGTGAAAATGGTATACTTTTCCTATATCCAATCTTATTTGCAGTATGGAGTGGTGTTATGGGGCAATTCACCCCACACAAAAAGACTGTTTATCCTTAAAAAAAAAGCCATTCGCTTTATGGCAGGTGCCAGCTATAATCCTTGTGACGAAATCTTTTACAAAGACTCGTGTCGACCTCTGTTTCGCAAATTTAATATACTTACCCTACCTTGCTTGTACATATTTAACTGCATATTGTATGTAATCAAAAACAAACACCTTTTTGGTGTTGGTAATACCAGAAACCTACTTATAGCAAGACCATTAAATAATGTAACAAAGGGCCCTATTCATGATGGTCGCAAGCTTCACAATGCGCTGCCAAGGACTTTACTTTTAATTGAAACATATGATCATTTTAAATCATCTCTGAAGACTTATCTGATAGAAAAATGCTGTTATTCGATGCAAGAATTTTATTCAAAATAATTTCCCTATTTTGTTGACTGTCTTATATCCTGTGATCTCCGAGACAATAAATATATTATTATTATTATTATTATTATTATTATTTTGCCTCTGCCAACTCCGAATGCTACAACATGCCGTTTAGTGAGTGGGAACTGGATAACGCCATTCGGACATCGAAGAACACGTCACCGGGGGCCGACAGGGTCCACAACGAGTTCTTAAAACACCTTTTACCAGATGCTCGCTCCGCTCTGCTTGAGCTATATAACATGATTTGGATATCGCAAGTCTTTCCGGACGAATGGCGACATGCCATTCAAGTTCCCATCCCCAAACCTGGAAAAGACAAGCTACTGGCAGCCAGCTACAGGCCTATCTCCCTGACCAGTTGTCTCTGTAAGGTGATGGAGAGGATGGTGAATAACCGATTGGTGTGGTGGCTGGAGACAAAAAAGCTGCTCTCTAACCTACAATGTGGTTTCCGAAAAAACAGAAGTACGTTAGACCATCTTATCAGGATGGAGGCTTTTATCCAGGACTCGTTTCTATGCAAGCAGCATGTAATTGCTGTCTTCTTCGACCTGGAAAAAGCCTACGACACCACCTGGCGCCACAACATTTTAAAATCACTACACTCGTGGGATTTTAAAGGTCGACTACCTGTTTTTATCACAAATTTTATGACTGACAGAACTTTTAATGTCCGTGTTGGCAACGTTTTGTCCGATACTTTTACAAAAGAGAACGGCGTGCCCCAGGGCAGTGTGCTCAGTGTGACGCTATTTGCAATTGCAATCAATAGCATCGTAGACTGTGTTCGCTCCCCAGTTACCGCCTCGCTGTTTGTTGACGATCTCGCGATCATCTGTCGAGCAAGGTCGCTCGCTTCGTCAGCACGACAAATACAGATGACGGTCAACAAATTAGTGAGGTGGACTGATAGCACAGGCTTTAAATTCTCAGAAACAAAGACCACTTGTGTGCATTTCTCAAGGCATCGAGGTCTCCATCCAGCTCCCGATATTCTTATTAGGGGAGCTGCTCTGCCATTTGCGAATGCCGTTAAGTTTCTGGGTCTGTGGTTTGACCAGAAACTCAACTGGAAAGAACACATCCATCAGCTAAAGCTTAAATGCCGTAAGTCCCTCAATCTGCTTCGGATTCTTACTGGTACCAGCTGGGGAGCCGATCGGGTGGTTATGCTTAGGCTATACAGGGCATTGGTGCGATCCCAATTGTATTATGGTAGCATAGTCTACGCCTCGGCTAGGGATAGTTACCTGAAACCATTAAGCACTATCCACAATACAGGCCTGCGGCTGGCCACTGGAGCTCTCCGTACCAGCCGGCTCGAGAGCCTGTTCTGCGAAGCCAGTGAACCACCCCTGGCTCTGCGCAGGCAGTACCTGCTGACTTCATACGCAGCTAAACTAACGTGCATGCGGAAACACCCAGCCTTTATACCATTACTTAAGCCTAGCTACGAAGCAATATACCCGTAACTGACCCGCTCACGATAGCTAATCTATTCAGCGAGCACTTCGCCTCGTCAGTCCAGGACCTGGCCCTTTCATTAATATCCAGTAAAGGCATGACTAAAGGAACGGAGGGTGTCCGTAGCAATAAATCTATTTTTCTGTGTCCCATTACGAAAAAAGAATTGGCCTGAAGAACGGCCTGCCCAAGATCCACAAGGCAGGTAGGCCGCTTCGCCCCATCGTGAGTGCCGTGGACTCCCCGACGCAGCCGCTGGCCAAGTACCTAGTGAAGATGCTCCAGCCTCACTCAGTCACCGCCAAGTCCTACGTGAAAAACGCGGCTCACCTAGTGAGCCTTCTCCGGGACATGAAACTGGGCCCAGACGACCTTCTGGTCAGCTTCGACGTCGTCTCGCTGTTCACCAAGATCCCGGTCGACGAAGCCATCAACACCATCAAGGCCAAACTCAACCTGCCCGACTTCTTCGCCGGCCTCCTGAGACACTGCATGTGGTCAACCTATTTCGTCTTTGACGGCCATTTCTACGAGCAAGTAGAAGGTGCGCCCATGGGGTCACCTCTGTCACCAGTAGTCGCCAACTTGTTCCTAGAAGACTTCGAGACTCGCGCCCTGGACTCAGCCGCCGATAAACCAAGTTGCTGGCTCCGGTACGTGGACGACACTTTCGTTGTCTGGCCCCACGGACCCGACAAACTGCAAAACTTCCTACGCCACATCAACAGCGTCCATCCCAATATCAAGTTCACGATAGAAACCGAGGTGAACAACAAGCTGCCTTTCCTGGACTGTCTCGTCCTCAAGAAACCAGACGGCACCCTCGGCCACACAGTCTATCGGAAGCCAACGCACACAGACCGATACCTACACGCGACCTCTCATCACCCGGGCTCGCAACTCCGCTCGGTAGCCAACTCGTTGGCTCACCGATCCAAAACCATCGCGGACGCTGACCATCTGGACCAAGAGGCCCGTCACCTGCGCCTTGCTCTTCGGCAAAACGGCTTCTCACACGGAGATTTCATGAAAGCTTGGAATCTCGAACCCGCCAAGGCCAACGCCGATCCCGAGCCGAGCGCCGTCGCCTTTTTGCCCTACGTCAGCGGCACCACCGACCGGATCGCCAGACTACTCGCCACCGCTAACATCAAGACGGTTTTCACAGCCGACAGGAAGATTTGCGAGATGTTGAGAAGCGTCAAAGACCGGATCCCTCTCGAGGAGAAGGGAGTGTACGAAGTCCCATGCGGCGACTGCGAAAAGACTTACGTCGGGCAGACCAGCCGCCACATGTCCACGCGCCGGCTGGAGCACCGTCGAGCCGTGGACCAGGGACAGAGCACCTCCTCTCTGTACCAACATTTCGAGAAGACAGCACACACGATAGACTTCGACGGCATCAAGTCGCTGGCCGCGGTCTCTCACTACACGGCAAGGACGATCCGGGAGGCGATCGAGATCGAGAGGCGCCCTCATAACATGAATAAGCGCGACGACTCCATCCGACTGGCCCACGCCTGGAAACCGGTCACGGAGAAGATCTTGGTGGCCCCCATCGACCCGTCCGAGTCATCAGTCGAGAGGTCGAGACCGAGCGAGGGCCAGTCCCCCGGCTATGAGACCATCAGCACCGGCGAAGGCGGCCCCGCATCACGCACCCGTGCGGTGGCCACCCGAGCAGGGAAACAGAACGGTAACCCGGCTACGCAACCCGATTCGACCAATCCCGGTCGTCCTGGGCTCTGATTGGCCCGCTTGCCGTCTGCCGCTAAAAACCAAAGCAGCGAACATCTGCTGCTGGCTACTCAACCCGGCTCGACCAATCCCGGTCAACCTGGGCTCTGGTTGGCCCGATTACCGGCTGCCGTCAGACACAAAAAGCAGAGAACACCAGCTGCACATCAGAGAGGGTCAGTTGACAGTCGTCAGTCGTCAGCCATAGAGGTCGCATCGCAGCTCACCGCACCAAGTGTCAACCACTGTTCTCGGCACTTGAAGCGCCATCTCCTGCAGCACACTGCAAACACGTGCCGCCTGAGATCCAGAGGTCCAAGGATCAAATTCGAAAACCATCGCGGATTTTGGAAAATCAAAGAAGAGCGGTCAGGGTGGATAGTACTATGTAACACAAGATTACTCCCTGGCCGACCCCTCACCAAGCATCGACGCACGACAGCCCCGTACCTTTGGCCCGGGTCCCACCTCACGTTGAGGTTGGGTGCCCGGCGGGTGCTGTCGTTGCTGGCCCGAGCCCTCAGCTCAGATCCCAAGCACTTTTACCAAGTGCCATCACGTGCGTGACGCCGGGAGGCTGCCCGTTTGGGAATCGCCATGGAGCGAACTCGTACAAAGCCAACGAAGCCAGGTGCGCCTAGCAAAACAAAGGCTCCTGAACCAACGAAGACGGCAGACCCAAGCCAGCGCAGCAGTCTGACCAAGCGGACGCCGCCGCAGCCATCGCCTCAGCGCGCGGTGATCCAGAAACCAACAGCCCAAGCCTTACAACAAACTTTGAAGAGGAAAACATCTATATCACCAGGCATACAAGTCGTCCGCAAACGCCTTGCAGACGGACAAACATACCCGCCATGGATGACACCACCTACCGGACAGAAGCCGCCGAATCAACTTGGTCATCCACCGGCACCATCAACAAGCCGAGACTATCAGTCGCCAGAGCGGGATAATGACAATCCAGAGACCAACTCTCTCCAGCTCGAAACTCCCGAGCACGCAATGGAGACGACGAACAAGGTATATCACCAACCATTACCTACAACATCGGACACTCCAAGCGCCGGCCACATCACGGCCTCAATCCCGACGAGGAACTCGTTCGCTGCGCTGACAGACGACGATTCCGGGGACGATGATAACGCCAGCATCAGCAGCCTTTGATAGCCAGATGGTAACGGAAGAGGCGACCAAGCCAGGCCCGAAGCCCCCGCCGATCATTATAAGAGGGATAACCAACTTCATCCAGCTGGCAACTTCCCTGAAGACCATCTGTGACAAAGCAATCGAGTTTGTCACCCGATCTGACACAACCAAGCTGCTGACGGCATGCAGTGCTGACTACAGGACCGCCACCAGGTACCTAAAGCACAACTCCATTGAGTTTCACTCCTTCGTGCTCAAAGAAGACCGACCTACCAAACTCGTCATTCGAGGGATTGATAGCTCGGTGCCCAAGGAGTATGTCTAGGAAGCGCTCCTCACCGACTACGGAATCATGGCAGACAGCGTCGCCCAATTGACGTCCCGTCGCCCAGCTAACGATGACACCAGTGAAAGAACCCTGAGACCACTGCCACTCTACATCGTATACACCAACTCTAAGGAGACCGCAGCTGCCATCCGCAAGATCACAAAGCTTTGCTTCAGCAAAGTCTCCGTAGAGCACTACAAGAGCCCGGACGGACCAGTCCAATGCTACCGGTGCCAGCGATTCGGGCACACCTCACGCTTCTGTGCCACGAAGCCTCAATGTCTGAAATGTGCCAAAGACCACAGCACTTTCGAGTGCAAGAAGGACCGATCAACAGCCGGCAGGTGCAGCAATTGCAATGGTGACCACGTCGCTAGCTACAGGGGCTGCCCGGCTTTCCGACACGCCCGAGAGCGACTGGCTGCGTCTAAGCAGACGGGGAATCGAAACCAGCTAAAGACCCCCAGGTACGTGGACGCACCGAAACCACAACAGAACGCGTGGCAGCCGCGCAGAGCGACGGCAGTGACTGAGCCAGTCCAAGACGACTTCCCTCCGCTGCGCCAAAGACGCGCTGACACCACCCGGACCACGACCTCGATGTCGGCAATCGACATGGATGGCATGAGACAATGGGCTCAGACGCTTCTGGACGCCCTCAACAAGGTCAAAAGTGAAGACAGGCTGGCAATCAACTTATCTCATGCCATGCCAATGGCTCTCGTCAACGCCATGCTCGAGACCCAAAATGGCAGCACATCGAAATAAGCACCCTCGAGCGCTGACCATCCTTAGCTGGAATGCCAACAGCCTGAACGACAAAACAGAAGAGTTTGCAGAAGCCTTACGCACACACCAGATAGACGTGGCCCTTGTGTCTGAAACCTACCTAAAGCCAGGCAAGAAATTAATGCTCACCAATCTTGCAGTGTACCGCAATGACCGGATTGGCTCCCAAGGAGGCGGCACTACTATAGTGGTCAGACGAGATCTCGACCACCACGAAGTCGACCTACCAGCACTGACCTCACTCGAAGCCAACGCAGTTGCGGTGACGATGGCTAGTGGCACGCTGCGGCTTATCTCTGCCTACAAGCCACCAAAAACAGCTCTCCAGACCGCGGACCTGGACGCACTGCTGCGAGACCAAACACCAACGCTCTTGGCTGGAGATCTCAATTCCAAACATTCATCGTGGAACTCGAGAATCAGTAATAGAGACGGAAGGCTACTCCACGAACACAGCGCGTCCAGGGCATACTCAGTCTTGGGCCCGACAGCGCCAACCTTCTACCCGGCAAGCCAACACCGCCCAGATGTCTTGGACATTGCCATACCAATGAACGTGACGAAGAGCATTGCCATCAATGTTCTTCAGGAGTTGAGCTCTGACCACAACCCAGTGCTCATCTCCTATGGAGACGAAGCTATGGAGATGGACGTTGAGCCAAGACTGAATCTAAAGAAAACAGACTGGAAACTCTTCCGCACCCTGATGGACCGCAGTCTCACAGATGTCTCCCCGCCAATCAACACCAGCGCGGACATTGACCGGTGCATAAAGGAGCTGACACAAGGCATCACCGACGCGCTAATGGATAGCACACCAACAGCCAAGTCACGACGTAACGGAGAGTTTGACCTCCCACTATACATCACCAAGTCTATCCAGGCAAAGAACAAGGTGAGAAAACTCTGGCAGAAACATCGGCTCCCTTCGCTAAAGACCAAACTAAACAGCATGGTAACAGACATTAAACAGATGATCAAGAAACACCTTAACACTAAATGGTCAAAAAAGCTAGAGTCCCTACAGACCACAGATCAGTCTCTATGGCAACTCACGAAAAGACTCATGCGCATTCCAACAAATTCGCCTCCGCTTCACGGCATGCACGGGCTTGCATACAGCAACCAAGAGAAGGCGAACGCTCTAGCTGACACCCTTGAGAGCACCTTCACCCCGCACGATGATCCAAGCGACATCGACAAGATCCGACAAGTCGAAAACCACAACCGCAAACTAAAACATCTAGCGAGCGACTTGGAGGAGGTCACCCAGACAACACCAGCAGAGATCAGGCGAGCACTAGACCAACTAAAGACCAGGAAAGCACCAGGGCTTGACCAGATCCCAAATGCAGCCCTGAAAGAACTGTCCAAGAAATCGGTCATCTTCATGGCACACATCTTCAACGCCATCCTGCGGTGGGGACACTTTCCTTCTCTGTTCAAGGAATCGAAGATAATCGTCTTCCAGAAGCCAGGAAAAGACGCTCAATTCCCGCAGAACTACAGACCGATCAGCCTCCTTTCCGGTGTCTCTAAAATCCTGGAAAAGATCATACTGGCAAGGATCAACCTGTTTCTGGATACGAACAACATTATCCAGGACGAACAATTCGGCTTCAGGACAAAACACTCCGCAAACCACCAAGTCCTGCGCATCACAGAGCATGTGGTCAAAGGCTTCAACGACAACAAAGCAACGGCAGCAGTCTTCCTCGACGTCGCCCAAGCCTTTGACAGGGTGTGGCATGAAGGCCTTCTCTCAAAAATGCTGACGTCCAAGATGCCAATCTACATCATGAAGCTCGTGGCCTCCTACCTGCGCCACCGCTCGTTCAGAGTGCACCACCAGGGCGCATTCTCGACGACACGACCAATAGAGGCCGGAATGCCCCAGGGGTCCCTGCTGGCGCCGACACTGTTCGCAATCTACATCCACGACATGCCCAGGTCACCGAACGTGATGCTAGGAGTCTCCGCAGACGACACCGCACTGGTAGCCCAGTCCTGGCACGGCCTGCAGGCCTGCAAATACCTGCAGGTGGCTCTCAACAACTACGAGTCATGGTGCCAGGACTGGCGCATCAAGATAAACGTTGCGAAGAGAAACGCGGTGCTGTTCTCAAGGAAAAAAACAGCCAAAGCCACAACCGTCTGCGACCTCGAGCTGTTTGAGGAAACCATCCCCTGGAAGAAGGAGGCCAAGTACCTCGGGGTAACCCTAGATAAAACCCTCTCGTGGCAAGCTAACACAAGGCAGCTTGCAACGAAGGCCCGATCCAGACTGGGCATCCTGGGCCCGGTGTTGAACAAAAAGAGCACCCTCAGCATCTCGAACGGTCTTACCCTTTACAAGACCATGGTGCTCCCCATCATCACATACGCGGCGCCAATTTGGGTGACCGCTGCCAAATCACAGATGCAGCAACTCCAGAGGGTGCAGAACAGGGCCCTGCGGACGGCGACACGTTCCCCCTGGTTCGTTAGGAACGCTGACATCCACCGGGACGCGGAAATTCCAATGATCCGCGCCGCCGTCGTAAAGATGGCCGAGAAGTTCTTCGAGGCCCTGAAAGCAGTCCCGAACGTCCTGGTGTCGTCTTTGTCCCAGTACGAGCCGGAGGACATACTGCGCTACAAGCGACCAAAAAATATATTAGCAATATAAACACATTGTAAATTTTCCTATGTTAGATTATTATCATTATATTTGTATTTTATGTTATGCATTGTATACATTATGTTAAGATAGTTTATAAATTACTCACTAAACATTATTTAAGATCAACTTTTAGACAATTTGTCAAAATGCATATAGCGTATAGTTAGCAATGTGAAAACTTATTTGTAAATATTGTAATATATATATATAAGGTAGTTAGATTATTTCTTTAGTAGTAGTTGTAGTTATTTATTTTTAAGTTGAATTCATGTTCAAGCTCTTAAGATTGTGTTTATTTTTATTTTTATTTTCACGTCTTTCAGCCATGTTAAAAGTGTAAACTGTCATTGTTAGAAATTAGGATCCTTTGGTAAGGGCATCTTGCCCGGTACTTAGATTGTGTAAGCAGGATATCTGTGAATAAACGTATTATAAAAAAAAAACTGCACATCATTCCCTTGTTCATTGTCTACACGATGTCCAAGGAAACAGCAGCCGCAATCCGCAAGATCAACAAACTGTGCTACAGCAAGGTGACAGTAGAAACTTACCAAAGCCCAAATGGACCACAGCAATGCTACCGGTGCCAAAGATTTGGACATACCTCCAGATTCTGCACATCCCGACCTAACTGCATGAAATGTGCAAAAGGCCATTTGACACTGGAATGTAAGAAACCAAACACCACCGCCGGAAGATGCAGTAACTGCAACGGCGATCACGTCGCATGCTACAGGGGCTGCCCGTCGTTCCAGCAAGCTCGGGAGCGACAAAATGTTACCAAGCAGCCACGGCTAAAAAACAACAACAACCAACAGCAAAATACACCAAGGTATATTGACGCCCCCGCTCCAAATAGTAATGCATGGCAGCAGCGCACAGCGCAGCGTAAGCACAGAGACACACGAGAAGACTTCCCGATGCTGCAACAACAACGACGAGCAGACGGGCCGCAGACGGCAACCTCGCTGCCCCCCATTGACTTCGAGGGAATGAAACAATGGGCCCAAACTCTCCTAGACGCCCTGAACAAAGCAAACAAAGCGGATCGACTGGCGGTGATATTATCACATGCTATGCCTATGGCTCTAGTTGACGCCATGCTCCAGACACAAAATGCCAGCACACCCTAATAGACATCCTAGTGCAATCACGATTCTCAGCTGGAACGCTCAGAGCATCTTCAACAAACGAGAAGAATTCGCCGAAACCTTCCGTACACACAATATCGATGTAGCCATGGTGTCGGAAACCTTCCTCAAACCAGGTAAAACACTCAACATAAGTAACCTGATTATCTATCGCAAGGACAGAATAGGCTCCCAAGGGGGAGGCACGGCGATTGTGGTGAGACGCGATCTGGATCACTATGAAATAGCACTTCCTGGACTCTCCTCGATCGAGGCACACGGCATCATCGTGAAGACGGCAAGCGGCGATCTGCGACTGATCTCTGCATACAAGCCCCCTCAGACAGCGCTACAAACCACTGACATAGATGCGCTGCTGCAAGATCATGTGCCAACATTGCTAGCAGGGGACCTAAACGCGAAACACTTGGCCTGGAACTCGAGGACCAGCAACACAAATGGGAGGCTGCTTCACGGTCACAGCGCGTCTAGGGCGTACTCTGTACTCGGGCCTCTAGCACCAACCTTCTACTCCAAGCTCCAACACCGACCTGACGTCCTTGACATCACCATCCTGATGAACACCACCAAAAGCATCGCGCTCAACGTCCTACAAGAGCTGAGCTCGGACCAAAATCCTGTGGTCATCTCGTATGGAGATGAAGCGATCGAGACGGACAACGAATCGAGACTCAACCTTCGGGAAACCGACTGGAAGCTATACAGGACGCTGATGGACAACCACATCCAAGATGCAGCACCCAAGATCAACAGCCGAGCAGACATTGACAGGTGTACTAACATCCTGACAACAAGCATCACCAACGCGCTCTCTGATAGCACACCGGCAACCAAGGCAAGACGCAACGGGGACTTTGATCTTCCACCTTACATTACTAAATGCATCCAAGCCAAAAACAAAGTTAGAAAATTATGGCAAAAATAAAGGGATCCTCTAATAAAGACACGATTAAACAGCATGGTGTCGGATATCAAAAAAATGATCCAAAGCCACTCCAACAAAATCTGGGAAAACAAAATAAAATCACTTAACCTCCAAGACCAGTCACTATGGACCATAACGAAGCGGCTTCTTCGTATTCCAACGAAGTCTCCACCAATCCATGGAATCCACGGCCTAGCCTACAGCAACCAGGATAAAGCTAATGCCCTTGCCGACACGCTAGAAGCTACGTTCACAGCTAACAACGAACCAAGTGACATTGAAAAAATACTCCAAGTTGAAAACCACGTGGCCAGATTACGAAACCTGCCTAGCAACCCGAACGACATCATTCTCACAACACCAGCAGAAGTTCAAATGGCACTGAACAAACTGAAGAACAAGAAGGCACCAGGACTGGACAAAATTCCAAATGCGGCACTGAGGGAACTGTCAAAGAAATCAGTCCAATATCTTGCCCACCTTTTCAATGCCATCATCAAACGTGGGTACTTTCCTAACCAGTTTAAAGAGTCTAAAATTATAGTTTTCCAGAAACCCGGCAAGGACCCCCAGAACTACCGACCAATCAGTCTGCTCTCCGGGGTCTCCAAGCTTCTGGAGAAAATCATCTTGGCCAGAATCAACCAGTTCGCAGAAGCCAATAACATCCTGCAAGATGAACAATTCGGATTCAGGGCCAAACACTCGGCCAACCACCAGGTCTTGAGGATCACTGAACACATCATCAAAGGCTACAATGAGAAAAAAACTACAGCCGCAGTTTTTTTAGACGTCGCCCAAGCCTTCGATCGGGTTTGGCACGAAGGTCTCATATCCAAACTTATGACCATCCAGATGCCAAAATATCTGACGCTACTCGTAGCCTCCTACCTGAGACGCCGCTCGTTCCGAGTTCACCACCAGGGAGCGGACTCGACGACGAGAGAGATAGAGGCCGGCGTGCCTCAGGGCTCTCTGCTGGCGCCGACGCTATTCGCCATATTCACCAGTGACATGCCTAAGTCACCCCACGTGATGCTCGGGGTCTATGCAGACGACACAGCGCTGGTCGCCCAGTCCTGGCACGGACTACAGGCCTGCAAATACCTGCAGGCGGCCCTCAACATCTACGAGTCGTGGTGCCAGGACTGGCGCATTAAAATCAACGTGGCCAAAAGCAAAGCAGTGCTGTTCTCGAGGAGGAAAACAGTGAAGGCCAACTCAGTCTCTGACCTCGACCTCTTCGACGAGGCGATTCCCTGGTGCGATGACGCCCGGTACCTGGGAGTCACGCTGGACCGAACCCTGTCTTGGAGAGCTAACACCAAACAGCTGGTAACCAAGGCCCGATGCAGACTGGGAATCCTGGGGCCCGTACTAAACAGGAAAAGCTTCCTGAGCATCACCAACGGGCTCATTCTGTACAAGTCCATGGTACTACCCATCATGATGTATGCCGCGCCGATCTGGGGTATCACCACCGAGACCCAACTAAAAGAGCTGCAACGCGTGCAAAACAGGGCACTCAAGACGGCAACCCGAGTGCCTTGGTTTGTACGCAATAAAGACATCCACCGGGACGCCAAGATGCCCACCATCCAGGACGCCATCACGAAGCTGGCGACCAAATTCTATGCCGATCTGAAGGATGTCCCGAACGCGCTGGTGACCGGCCTAGCGCAGTACAACCCCGACGAACTTCTTCGATACAAGCGCCCAAGAAATATTGTAAAAAATGTATAAAAATGTAATAAATGTTCATCTAGAATATAAATTAGAAAATAGTGTAAATAAAATGTAAATAGTAAAAAAAAAAAAAAAAAAAAAATGTATATTAGTACCTAAGACTGTGTTCATATTTAATTAATATTTATATACTCACATTGTTATTGTTGCATGACTATGTTATTATTTTGTTTATTTTTATAATTCTCATATTCTTTCAGCCAATGTAATATTAAAACTGCCATCTGTTATAAATAGTCAAAACTCTTTGATAAGGGCGTAAAGCCCGGGACTTAGATTGTTATAAACAGGATATCTGTGTCAATAAAGAAATTAAAAAAAAAAAAACTGCACATCACAGTCTTGATAATGCCAGCGCCAACGCTGGCGAAACGTCGACCACCGACGCGGTCCTTTTTAGGACCAAAAAACCTAATCAACAGAGCAAAACCGTATTCACCTACACCATTTAATTGTTTGTATTCTTTCATGTATGTTTTGCTATATTTATATGTATACATTGTATATATTGTATATATTGATCCTGTAGAACTGACAATTTCCAATACCCTGGAACGGGTCAAAGGAAAATTATAAAGCATTATTATTATTATTATTACAACGCCAAACCCAGCGCCACCCTGCCTGCTGGCATGCGGCTGGGTCGTATCTTGGTAGAAGCTTCTTTCCACTATCCAAAGATGTACCAACACGGCTTTAGCGCCACAGCACCTTGGTTAACACAACGGCCAAACTGCTTGATGAACCTGTCGGCAAATAGCCAAAGTACAACCAGCATGATTGTGTATAGAAAACAATTTGCCGAGCTCTGTTTTAAACACGAAGGTTTTACTCAGATTTTTACCGACGGTTCGAAGAACGATAGCGCTGTTGGCAGTGCTTTCGTCTCTGGCACAGACGTTACGCACTATTTTAAACTTAATGACAAAAGTAGTATTTTAACAGCCGAACTATATGCTATTGTACATGCTTTAAAATATATCGAGTCAAGTCGCAATGACAAGGCATTTCTTATTTGTTCAGACTCGCTCAGCTCCCTCCAAGCTATCGACGCCCTGTATTCTCCACACACTCTCGTCCAGGAGGTGCACTCGTTGCTGGTGTCCCTTCAAAACCTTTATTTCCGAGCTTGCACCTGTACTAAGTGTGTCTCACAACATTGATTGCCAATTGGTGATTGGTGACATGAATCTGGATTTACTTAAAGCCACGAAAACCAGAGAGGATTATTTAAATGTCTTGTATTCAAACGGATATCTGTCATATGTCAATGAACCCACAAGAGAAACTGTAAGCACTAAAACGTGCATTAATCATGTATTTTTAAAATCAAAGAGAAGCTGTCAGGTAGTGGCGGGGCTACTCCAAACCGCTATTACAGATCATTATCCTATATTTATAGGCATAGGAAACCATACTATGACACACGAAATTAATATACCCACAAGCACCCCAAAAATAACCGTTAACTCCCAAAAACTAATAGCAGCTCTAGAAAAAGAAAACTGGGACGATACATATAATCATCAAAATGCGGAAGAGGCTACGAACAGCTTTTTGGACACCTTGGAGTTGCATATAAATACATGTACGGAAACTAGCGTAGCAAAAGCTTACAGGGCTAAGCATAAAAAGCTAAAACCCTGGATAACTGCAGGATTGATTTGTTCAATTAGGAAAAGAGATGCCCTACACGTAAAAGTCAATAAAATAAACAAGCCCCTAATCCCTGGCCACAGGCAGGTAGAACTTGTTGCGCTCACAATTAGATATAAAATGTATAGGAACCTCATCACAAAACTAATCCGCACCGCTAAAAACAACTACTACCTCAAAAGAGTCAAAGACGAAGCAGGCAACGCTAAAATGCTGTGGAAAACAATAAATGAAATAATTGATAGAAAAGTAAGAAATCACAACCCTATCAGAGAGTTAATTGTCGAGGATCAAAATGATCTCCAGGAAAATTTAAAAGACCCAGCAAAAATCGCGAGTATACTAAATGATTACTTTTCAAGTGTAGGCCAAACTTTAGCTGAAAAGATTAAAAAACAACCTTCAGACACATTTAATATCAAGCCTGTCCTGAAAAGAGCTGGAAGCATGTTCCTAGTCCCAATAGAAGCAGGTGAGATCGTCAGTCATATTGACAGTCAACGTAATAAAATTGCAGCCGGTCTGGACGGTATTTCAATAGACACTTTAAAACTAATTAAGCAGCAGATATCGGTGCCATTTGCCCACGTACTAAATATGTGCCTGGAATCGGGGGTTTTTCCGAAAAGATTTAAGTTGGTTGTCATAACTCCAGTACACAAGGGACAAGAAAAAACACAACCCGGAAATTATAGACATATTTCCCTGCTAACGCATTTATCAAAGGTGTATGAAAAATGTATCAAAACAAGGCTATTTAACTACCTAGATAAATATCAATTACTCTCCTCTAACCAATTCGGATTCCGACCCAATTTAAGTACCTCTGATGCAATCTATGACCTAACGAGCACGATATATTCTGCACTTGACAATAACAATAAAGTAATTACGATATTCCTTGACCTTGCAAAAGCATTCGACACCGTAGACTTCGGTCTGTTGATCAACAAACTAGAATGCATTGGCATCAGAGGAATTCCTTTACAGCTATTTAAAAGTGACTTAGAAAATCGAGAGCAAGTAGTGAAAATTGGAAATACAACGAGTACTGATAAGAAGACAGTAAGATATGGAGTGCCCCAGGGAACTGTCTTGGGACCGATTCTCTTCATTATCTATATAAATGACCTATGTAACCTTAATTTAACTGGCAAGATTGTTACTTATGCTGATGACACCGCAATAATTTATGAGGGCAAAGACTGGAACTCTGTTTACGATACAGCTAATGCTGAGATGAGGACAACAAACTCATGGTTAGCAAATAATCTCTTAACTTTAAATGTACCTAAAACAGTGAACCTGCCTATCACTATTAGCTCTAAAACAAATGCCAATCCCATCTACGTTCTAAAAATGCACCAACCCCTTTGCCCACTTGACAACAATAGCTGTAACCAGTGGCGGTTCGTGGGGCAAAAAAGTGGGAGGCACAAAAAAACACTTATAACAACACTCAACAGAATCCGCACCTTGCAGTTGGAATACAAAACCACGCGCACACGATAACGACACAGTTTCAAACAAACTCACAAAAAAACAAGCAAACTCGCCCGCGTTCAAAGCAATTTAAATTTATATAGATATACTGATATAAATGTGGATTTTATGTAGAAAGGAGCAATGGGGTTTATCCAGCGTCGATGGTACCTCTAGCAAATGCATTCGTGAAATATCGGGTATGCTTCGGGTCACGTGATCTCGATCGGCTCGTAGATGCTTGGTGCCATGACCGTGCCACCCCTCTGACGTGGCTGTGACGTTTTAGCCATACCCCCCAGCACACCTCGGCGATTCCGACCACCCCTCAAGCACCACCAAGCGGCGCGGTGCCTCAGCGTGCCTCACTTTTGCCCGCGGTGCCCTACCTGTATCGGCAATCCGCGCGACACCAATGGACCGTGGGTTGCCTGCCAGCCGGTAGTTACGAATTACGAGTGAAATAAAAAAGCTACAACGGAAACTTTTAAGGAAACCCAAAACCTCTCCTTCTCTCTCCTTTTTTTGGGGAGGCCGTGCCACAAGTGCCCCATGCACAAACCGCCACTGGCTGTAACTGTAGCAGAATTCAAAGAAAGACCAGTACAAAATATCTAGGCATAATCATAGACATTCATTTAAATTGGCATGAGCACATAAAAAACCTAGTAGTTAAGCTCAGGGATTCATTGTATATTTATTATAGGTTACGCAATATTGTATCAATAGAACTCATGAAATCAATAAACTTTGCCCTCACTCAGTCATATTTGCAATATGGTATAATCGGTTGGGAAGGTACAAGCAAAAAAAACCTGGAAAAGCTTTTAAAAATTCAAAGACTGATACTGAAAACTATTATTGGCAAAAAGAGGGTTTTTCCACAAGTTAAACATTTCAATTGTTTCCTGTCTTTGATGTAAATCAAATTTATGTTTATAATCTTCTTGTATATGTACATAAACATTCTCCACAATTTCAACATACCCTACCGAGGCTCCAGAACACCAGGTCAACATCATCATTAACTCTCAAAACAATTAAAAGAAAAAAGCAAAGAGGACAACAGCATCTTGATTTTGTCGGGCCTAGATTTTACAATAAACTACCAGCAGATATAAAAAGCATACCACCACAAAAAATTGGCACTTTCAAAAGCATAGCAAAGAAATGGTTGGCCTTTAAAGGCCGAGATTTTTGTGTATCTATTTTCCAAGGCTAAATTAAATTCCATCTTGTATCACTAAAGAATAACCAGTTTTTCCACCCACACACAAGCTCGGCTTATGTGGGTTATTTTCCTTTTGGTTCTTAGATTATTTTTGTTAATGTAAATATATGTAATTGTTGTCAAATTGGAAAATAAACATTTATTAAATTTGAAATTTGAATTTGATTTCATCGAGGGACGTCAGGGTGGTGTTCTGCTGGGTACCTGGACATGTGGGGATACGGGGTAATGAGCTGGCTGACCGAGCGGCTAAGGCTGCGACTGAGAAAAATGCTGTAGACAACGACAGGCTCTGTTTTAACGATTTAAAAATCAGCTTTAAATCACATTTTAAAAAGAAATTCCAAGAAGTCTGGGATCTGGAAACAAATAACAAATTATAAGATATAAAACCTACCATTGCTCCATGGGACTCGTCTATCAGGTCCACGAGACGGGAGGAGGTCGTCCTCACACGCCTGAGGATCGGGCACACACTCCTAACCCACTCGTTTTTATTCTCACCTGACAAGATCCTACCTCGATGTGAGGCCTGCAATGATGTTTTAACCGTCCGACACATTTTAATCGAATGCACTAAATACGTAGGGATGCGCAGGCGGCTTCAGATCGAAAGCACCATCAGCCAAATCTTGGGCGACGATCCCAAACAAATAGACAAACTATTTGAGTTTTTAAAAGCCGCAAACATTTTACACAACATCTAGTCACTACTGTTACTTAACTTCATTTTTCTTTGTTATTTATTTTTTAATCACAACTTTTATCAGGCGAAAAATGACCATGATGTTGACGCGCCTATAAACCCTACTATTCATTCAAAAACAGTTGAAGTACTTAAATTGAGACTCAGATTTAGCAGGAAAACATCTTCCATATCGTTTATACAAATATATGTAAACATATCGTAACAAAGTGTAAAAACTGCAAACAAAAAAGATTATATATTTCGGCGAAGCACTCTTTCTGTTTATCATTAGTGATTATGTTCAATTATCAATTAATTGCTTTTGTGGTTCCTTGAGCTAGAGGTATAAAAGGACCTGCTTTTCCCATCCTCACCCCAGTATCACTAAGTCGCCCCGTTGCACTCAGTAAGTCTATCTCTGTCAGTATCATTCAACTCGTATTTGTCTCTGTCTAAACTACGGTTTCAGTCTGATGCGAATCAGACGCACCAGATAAATAAATAAGTGTTCTAAAATACATTTTGGTCCTTTGAGCCGGAGTGTGGAGGAACGCGAAGAATTCGAGATCGTGAGTTCAACATCATCAAATCAACATGGCACAGATCGAGCAACTCCTCGAAACTCAAGGTGAACTCTTCTGGGCAATTTCACGCACTGTGGAAAACCTCAAGAAAGTCGGCGTAGCGAAGATCACCGCTAGTCTTTGATCACCGCGGAAAGGGTGCAAACTCGCTTGAAAGATCTGTCCGACAACTGGCAGAGATTCAAAGCCCAACACGATCTGCTCACGACCGAACTCTTTAACCTCAAGAAAGAAGATCGGGAGAAGGTAAAGGAACGTTCATATTACAAAGATCGAAAATATTCTCAATGCTAAGAAAGCTATTTAGATGCTTCTGAAACATTATCGATAATTCTTCACGAACGGACAGCTAAGCTCGAACCGAGATCACCAGTGAGTCAGGATCTAAATATTCGGCTGCCGCCAATCGACCTGCCCAAGTTCAATGGCAATCACGTCAATTGTATGGAGTTCTATGACTTGTTTTTATCTATGGTCGGCTCCAATCCGGCGCTGTCGGATGTGCAAAAATTGCACTATCTGAAAGGATGTTTAACGGATAACGCTGCTCTACGTTTGAAGAACGTAACTCTTGAGGCCGCAAACTATCAAGTTGCGTGGAAGGATCTCTGCTCATACTATGACAACAAACGCGTCTTAGTAGAATCGGCAATCCATGCACTTTTCTCTGTCAAGGCAGTCTCTCGAGAATCCGCAGTTGAATAAGAAAACCTTAACTCTGCAATAAATCAAGCCATAGGATCACTCAAGGCGCTGAAACGACCTGTCGATCAATGGGACGACATCCTCGTCTACTTGGCTACTCGCAAATTGGATGCGGGCTCGGTCAAGGAATGGGAGCATTCACTTGGCTCACTCACAGAGACGCCTACCAGGAACGACCTGGACCAGTTCATGATCTCTCGCATTCGATCTCTACAAGCCTACGATCGCGCGACTGGTAAGAGCTCAACAAGTGAATCACCATTTACCTCTTCTCTAATGCGTAGTCAGCGCAATGCTCGCGCTTATCACGCATCAACAGGCACAGCTACTGAGAACACTCGATCATCTGGCTCACATACGTGTTTTCAGTGCAGTGGTTCTCACTACATATCATCATGCACTGCTTATCTAGCGATGACTGCAAATCAAAGCCGGGATCTTCTCGGTAAGAAAAACCTCTGTTTTAACTGTCTAGGACCGCACAAAGTCCAGGCATGCCGCTCTAGAAAGAATTGTCGTGAATGCAATGCGCGTCATCACACATCAATTCACAGCTCTGTAGCTAGTGCAGCTACCTCTCAATCGGCTTCGCTGGATCGGTCACGCACCGAGCAAGGTCAGTCACCGGGTCCAGTAAAGCAACCTCTCACAAATCAAAGTGCAATCAACACTCATCATACGCTGCCTCGTCAAGCCTCAACAAGGAGAACTGTCCTGCTAGCTACGGTGCTAGTTCGTGTTCGCACGCAGCAAGGAACAGAACTCAACGTTCGAGCTCTACTAGACCAAGGTTCGGAAATATCATTCGTGTCCGAGTCCCTGGTGCAGCAGCTCAATCTCTCGCGACGTCGTGCTGTGGTACCACTTCTTGGCATCGGTGCGCAGCACGCTGGAACCACTCGAGGACTCGTCTCGCTCAGTCTTCAATCTCACTTCGTCTCGGACTTCAAGTGTGAGGTATCAGCATTCATTCTGCTTAATCTTACAGCTCATTTGCCGAGCGCTTCCGTGCAATCATCTGATTGGCCTCATCTCGCGGGTCTCACGCTAGCTGACCCACACTACTCGACTCCTGAAAAAATCGATCTCATCCTTGGTGCTGACATCTACGGACAACTGATCGAGGACGATCTAATCAAAGGTCCCCCGAACAGCCCAATCGCACAACGCACGAATCTGGGATGGGTCCTGTCTGGTCCAATCGCGCCCACGCAAGACTCATCATCTCAATCGTCAGCACAAGGATTCTGATGTTCCATAGATCACGATCTGATCGAAAGGTTCTGGGTTCAAGAAGAACCTCCGAAAACATCTACCCCTGCACTATCGCTCGAAGAAGCGAAGTCTGAAGCTCACTTTGTCGCTACCCATGCTAGGGTTTAACTGGTCGCTACATTGTTCGTCTTCCTTTCAGAACGACACCAAACAATCTCGGAGACTCGCGAACGCCAGCCTCGCGCATGCTCTCTCGCTTAACCAAGCAGTTTTATAAAGATCTTCTCTACTTCCAAAGCTACGCAGAGTTTCTCAGCGAGTACGAGAATCTCGACCACATGCGACGAGTGCCAGCATCCGAGCGCGAACCTCAAACAGTATTCTATCTGCCACATCACGGAGTTGTCCGGGAGAACAGCTCGACGACCAAGCTTCGGGTTGTGTTCAACGTCTCGTGCCGTCCGGATAAGGGATCGTCTCTCAACGAACATCTTCACATAGGTGAGAAGCTACAAACTGACTTAGCAGATGTCATTTTGTGGTGGCGCCAGTTTCGATATGTCTTCTCGTCGGACATTGAGAAAATGTTCCGGCAAATACTGGTACATCAAGATGATTTAGACTTCCAACGAATCCTGTGGACTCCGGATCTCTATCGATCACCTTTCACCTATCGGCTGTTGACGGTAACATACGGCCTAGTGTCGTGTGCCTGTTAATATATGGGTGAATGTTTATTTCCTAGATTAGATACTATTCCATTACTTTTTCATTTATATGTAGAGACATGAACCAAGGCGCCTACACGTCGGATGTAAATTCCTATTTCTTCACGATCTATTATTATTGTGGCACAATGGCCATATTATGACATTCATAACAGTTTCTCTTTCTTAAAAGCTTTCCAATTTAGCAGCATTCTAAATTCCTATCTTTGCGGCACCAAGCCATCGTCGCTCTACACCTAGGCCCACCCTAACGGGACAGCTAAGAGTGTGGAGAGGGGAGGTAACTGGGTCACGCAGGGTGCGAGCAACTCGAAGTGTAGGGTCTCAGGGACTCTGATCTTGGTTCTCGTCTGAGCTCGACGTGTTTCACTGTGTTCTTCATCATGTAAGTTTATATTAAATTATCGTTCTATTGTAATTGTCAATACAAATGTTCTCTTTGCTTCGCCTCAGTTCCCAACTATTCTGAGTATTGTCTCAGACGGACCTCTAAACCAGTAGTCAACCGCTCTATTTCCTTTCTCATTTTATCCTGCTCGCCTAGGGGCTCAACACTAGTAGGATGGTGGCAGTGGCGTATTCGCTACCAACTTAACTTCATTCATCCCAGTCCACGGTATGAAACTAGGGGCTCAACACTACTAGGATGGTGGCAGTGGCGTATTCGCTACCGACTTAAGAATGAATGAATAGTGGGGCTTAACGGCGCGTCAACCGGATGGTTATTTTGCGCCGGATAAAAGAAGGTTGTTCAATAAAAGATTGATAAAAGTTTACATCAAACCTATTACGTCAAGCTCTTGTAAGAATTTAAAAACATTGTCAATACGACGAGGGTCATCTGCTAATACTTTGTCAATAGTATTTTCTAATGAGTGACGTTGTCTAGCAACTCTATACTTTGTACAATCAATTAAAATGTGTCGGATGGATAAAATCTCGTTGCATGTATTGCAGCGCGGAGGCACCTTGTCAATAGTGAATAAGAAAGAGTGGGTTAAAAGAGTATGTCCGGTACGGAGTCGGGTGAGAACGACCTCCTCACGCCTTTCAGATCTCTTTGATGACTCCCATGGTTCGACAGTAGCTTTAATTTCTTTTAATTTATTGTTTGTTTGTCTATCCCAGATATCTTGAAATCTTCGTTTGAAAGTTGACTTAAAGTAGACCTTCAAATCACTGTGGAAGATTCTTTGGTCAACCATTTCAGCATTGTGCAAGGCATTCTTGGCGGCTGCATCGGCCCTCTCGTTGCCCTTAATGCCAACGTGCCCAGGCACCCAACAGAACACTACTCTCACGTCCCGAGAAGAGAGGGTCGCTAGTAGGGAATGTACTTTTTGAACGAGGGTGTTGGGTGAGAAAATGTCATAAATTGCATCAATAGAGCTGAGTGAATCTGAAAAAATAAGAAAGTTGGGTTCATCTCTGCTTTCTATGTGTTGCAGAGCCTTCATAATGGCATACAATTCAGCAGTGAAAATGCTGCACTTGCTATTTAGTTTAAACCCGTATGCAATGTTGGGAGTCGTCGTAAAAGCACAACCAACATCATTGTTATTCTTTGATCCGTCCGTATAATATTGTATAAAATGTGGGTGATCGGCACAGATTTCAGCAAACCTGCGTCTGTACACGAGATCGCTGGTGCACTGTTTCCCTAAGGACGCTAGGCCGATAAGGCAAGAAGGCCTGGGAACACACCAAGGGGCGACCAGGCTGGATTCGACAGGGAACATCCTTGGAATCTTGAAAGTTATTTCGGTGAGAATACGACTTAGTCTAATACCTGCCGGCAAAGTTGAAAAGGGCTTAGCGTCATAAATTGGCTGGAATCTGGGCTGAAGTAGAGACAGGTACGTGGGATGTTTTTTCATTGCGATCAGTTTTGCAGCGTATGAAGTAAGAAGATATTCTTTCCTTAGCGTAAGTGGCGGCTCCCCGGAATCACAGTATAGACTTTCCACCCGGCTGGTTCGAAGAGCGCCGATGGCCAGCCGGATGCCTGTGTTGTGGATGGTGTTCAAAGTTCTTTTGTAGCTGTCACGGGCAGAATCGTAGACAGCACTGCCATAGTCAAGTTTAGAGCGTATGAGGGCACGATAAACACGCAACATAACCGTGCGGTCCGCTCCCCACCTTGTCCCTGTCAGGTACCTTAAGAGATTAAGAGATTTAAAACATTTAATACGCAGTTGGTTAAAATGTTCTTTAAAATTCAATTTCTGGTCAAAGACTAACCCCAGAAACTTGACACTTTTAACAACAGGGAGACAGTTCCCACGGAGATAGATTTCTGGGTCTGGGAAGAGGCCCCGTACCCGAGAGAAGTGGACACAGTTTGTCTTTGCTGCCGAAAATGTAAAGCCGGTGGCATCAGCCCACTTTACCAATCTGTTGACAGTTAATTGGATCTGCCTAGAGGTGGACGCTAGGTTCTTAGATGAACAGATTATTGCCAGGTCATCGACAAACAAGGAAGATGACACCGGGGAGTTAACACAGCTGGTAATTGTATTGATTGCAATCGCAAATAGCGTCACGCTGAGCACACTGCCCTGGGGCACGCCGTTCTCTTGTGAAAAAGTATCTGACAAAACATTGCCAACACGGACATTAAAAGTTCTATCAGTCATAAAATTTGTGATAAAAACAGGTAGTCGACCTTTAAAACCCCATGAATGTAGCGATTTTAAAATGTTGTGGCGCCAGGTGGTGTCGTAGGCCTTTTCCAGGTCGAAGAAGACAGCTATTGCATGCTGTTTGCACAAAAACGAGTCCTGGATAAAGGCCTCCATCCTGACGAGATGGTCAAGTGTACTCCTGTTTTTTCGGAAGCCACATTGTAGATTAGAGAGCAAATTTTTGGTCTCCAGCCACCAAACCAAACGATTGTTCACCATTTTTTCCATTGCCTTGCAAAGACAGCTGGTCAGGGAGATTGGCCTGTAGCTGGCTGCCAGTTGCTTGTCTTTGCCAGGCTTAGGAATGGGAACTTGTATGGCGTGTCGCCACTCTTCTGGAAATATTTGTGAGAGCCAAATTTTGTTGTACATGTCGAGCAAAGCCAAGCGAGCATCTGGAGCTAGATGCTTAAGGAACTCGTTGTGGACCCTGTCGGCCCCCGGTGACGTCACCGTCACGTGGTCTCTGTCTAAACTACGGTTTTAGTCTGATTCGCCTCCATCCACGCACATAATATTTAAATATTAAATATATTTAATATTTATTATATTAATAAATATAATATATTTATTTTATAAATAAAATAAGTGTTCTACAATACATTATACAATTACTGAAACCGATCTGTGTTAGTTTTTAAACACAAAATGTAATTAAAAAGGATGCCAAGATATTGAAAGATATATTTAATACATGTAGGCCAAGCACACACAATTAATACCTGAAATAGAGAATTTAATAGTTCTATAAATAAATGTTCTAGCTTTCAATGTTCACTTTCAACATTTAATACAGGGATCAAGCTGTGTGATTTACTGCCAACAAAGATTGAACATTGTTACAGAGCAATAGAATTTAAGATCAATTGTCAAGAGTGAATGATCAAAATGTGTAACAAGTATTTTCTATTTAACAGGTAACGACTGTTTAGCTAAATAAAACTGATTATAATTTATAGTCAGTGTAATAGTTGGAGAATTGCATTGTTTGCTTTCTGGTGTAAAACAAGGAAGTAATGTGGACAGAAACTGGTGTCAGGGATCTCAAGCATTTGAGTTGAGAGATAACAAAGTATGACAACTCATTTATTATTATTATTTATGGTGTTTAACGACGCACTGTTTTGACAACTGGCCCTGCGGCACTGGTCTAATGGCGTCGGTGAATGAGTGGATGATGATGAGGATGATGATGCACCTAACCTAGCCTAGAAGGGAGGAGGGGAAACCCGGTGCCGGCACGTAGCCTACTCCTGTCGAAAAGCACCAAGGGGACCACCGGCTTCACGTCCCTTCCGAAGGACGGTACAACTCGAACAGCAGGATTCCTCCACAAATCCATGCTGTCGAGAGGTTGATAAGCAAGGCGAATGAAGTTGCTGTACTAACTTTCATCCCTCCAACCTCTCTCCCGAACAGAACTGGTCATGTGTATAATGGTCACCCATTCAATACCTGACTCAGCGCAGTGTTGCTCAACTTCGGTGATCCAACGAGAACCGGTGTTTCCAACACGCCAAACCGTTCGGTATGACAACTCATGGACTGTATGTTGTTTATTATTATTATTATAGAGTTTAGCAGCAAATCAGCTTCTAGGCTGTTTGTCCCGAATACAAACATAATGATTAATGACTCAATAGAAGCTTATTAAGCAAAGGTGCCAAGTAAAGGCACAAACTGAATACACTGATCAAATGAGTATACATGGCAAGTCATGGACAGTTTGCTATTCAGTGTCAGTCGGTTTTACTGATATAAAACAAAAATATTTCTACACTGAACTTCTGTATCTAGTGAAAGAGTTCCACACACCAAGTCAGTGAAATCTGTCAGGTATTTTATTTATTTATTTTTTATTTAAGTCACGAAGTTCTCATACTGTAGGTATACCTATGCAGCATAACGTACAGACTATTTTTAAGAATTAAAACTAAGATCTTATTCCCAGTATGAATCACAAAAGTAACTACCAATCCAACAAGTTCTTGAAGCGCAAATAATACTCAGCAGGTGAAGCTATGTGTGTAGTAGCAGTGATAGTCTGTTTAGCACAACGAAGACAGGTGGCACAGGTAATACCAGGTGATACTGCACCTGCGCTCTCAACAATGCTGGCAATATCATCAGGTCGGTCAATAAGTTGTACAGGAAGTTGACCAACTAACTCAGAAGCAGGCAGGAGAAACAAACAGATCGGCCCTGGGCCCTGGGGAGGCTGGGCCTGGAAACAAAACAGCATTACAATGTAAACAAGCCATGTCTTGAGCTGGACAACAGCATAAACTGCAAGACATGTCTTGAGCTGGACAACTGCATGGACTGCAAGCTATGTCTTGAGCTGGACAACATCATGGACTGCAAGCCATGTCTTGAGCTGGACAACAGCATGGACTGCAAGCCATGTCTTGAGCTGGACAACAGCATGGACTGCAAGCCATGTCTTGAGCTGGACAAAAGCATGTACTGCAAGCCATGTTGCAAGAGAAGTTGTTTACCTGTATATGAGAACAGTCCCACGGTTCCTGAGGAACTCGTTTGCCCTCCAAGCCATAAATATGTCGAATTGAGTATCCATGACGACGTTCATTCCACTTGGGTTTGTTGCCCAAAGATGGAGCTGGCTTGGAGTATTCCGTTTTCCAGAACTTGATTTGTTCATCCATCTCCATGCCGATAGACTGCAAGACCAAGGTCATCAATAGAGAAAAGCATCACCTTGACAAGTATGTTTGCCAAGTGTGTGACAAGAAAAACATTTTTGGGGTCATTTTCTATCGAAAGTAGAAAATATGTGTGACAGTTGTGTGATTTCCCTAGCACTTAGTCAATTGAATGCTGTAAAAGAAAACCCAGCTACAACCAAGCTACAACCAAGCTACAACCAAGCTACAACCAAGCTACAACCAAGCTACAACCAAGCTACAACCAAGCTACAACCAAGCTCAGGTCTATTGGAGTGGCAGCTTACTCAGGTCTATTGGAGTGGGAGCTTACTCAGGTCTATTGAAGTGGCAGCTTACTCAGGTCTATTGGAGTGGGAGCTTACTCAGGTCTATTGAAGTGGCAGCTTACTCAGGTCTATTGGAGTGGGAGCTTACTCAGGTCTATTGGAGTGGCAGCTTACTCAGGTCTATTGGAGTGGGAGCTTACTCAGGTCTATTGGAGTGGGAGCTTACTCAGGTCTATTGGAGTGGCAGCTTACTCAGGTCTATTGGAGTGGGAGCTTACTCAGGTCTATTGGAGTGGGAGCTTACTCAGGTCTATTGGAGTGGCAGCTTACTCAGGTCTATTGGAGTGGGAGCTTACTCAGGTCTATTGGAGTGGGAGCTTACTCAGGTCTATTGGAGTGGCAGCTTACTCAGGTCTATTGGAGTGGCAGCTTACTCAGGTCTATTGGAGTGGGAGCTTACTCAGGTCTATTGGAGTGGGAGCTTACTCAGGTCTATTGGAGTGGGAGCTTACTCAGGTCTATTGGAGTGGGAGCTAACTCAGGTAAGCAGGTATGTATTGACTTCACCCTGGTCACACAAACAAAGCACACTCTGTCTTGATTGCAAATGTTATTCCATCACAAGAAGAATGTGTATGGTTTAGCACTACAGGGTCACTATCGGTGGTGTAGGGTCACCCCTGATCACAAAACAAGGTCAGCGGTGGAGGGAAATTGAAAATAAGTTATCTCTTGCAATAAAAGAAGCCAAAGATTGCCCTGCCTTCAAAAATATGCTGGCAATATTCCTTACATGTAATCTTGATGGAATAAACCAAAGATAGCTAGGTTCTAGTTGTACTTATTATTATTCTAAATAAATCAATGAAATGTTACCTTCAGGAAGACTGTGACATGAAATCTGGTATTGTGGTGGCAGTTATGGTTGGCCAATATTTCATCAATTGGTTGCTTCATGCAAGGAGGAAAGAAGACACTTTCCTGTCGAACTTCACTGGCTAGAAGATGAGTGGAAACATTTAAGTTTGTGATGCAGAAAGCAGCCATCTGATTGGCCAAGCAGACAAGTCTGTAAAACAACAAAACCATGGAGCAGTGATCTTAAAAACCGACAAGTTAAAATAGAATGCTTTTCTTGTGGCATCTTTTAACAAATGAGCTGTTTAAAAACCAAAACATATCTTCTCTACATTTTTTTTTTTTTTAAACTGGTGCACGTTTTGTCACAGAATTTTCAGGGAAGTATAATAATTTGTTAATGACATACCATTAAAAATTCGTTGAGTAAAGAATTGGGGCAGTTGAGTGAATAATTGGGGCAGTTGAGTGAGGAAATGGGGCAGTTGAGTGAAGAATTGGGGAAGTTGAGTGAGGAACTGGGGCAGTTAAGTGAAAAATTGGGGCAGTTGGGTGAGGAATTTGGACAGTTGAGTAAATAATTGGGGCAGTTGAGTGAATAATTGGGGCAGTTGGGTGAATAATTGAGGCAGTTGGGTGAGGAATTGGGGCCGTTAAGTTAATAATTGGGGCAGTTGAGTGAGGAACTGGGGCAGTTAAGTGAAAAATTGGGGCAGTTGGGTGAGGAATTTGGACAGTTGAGTAAAGAATTGGGGCAGTTGAGTGAATAATTGGGGCAGTTGGGTGAATAATTGAGGCAGTTGGGTGAGGAATTGGGGCCGTTAAGTTAATAATTGGGGCAGTTGAGTGAAAAATTGGGGGAGTTGAGTAAATAATTGGGGCAGCTGAGTGTGGAATTGGGGGAGTTGAGTGAGGAATTGGGGCAGTTGAGCGAGGAATTGGGGCAGTTGAGTGAGGAATTAAGGGCAGTTGAGTGAGGAATGGGGGCAGATGAGTGAGGAATTGGGGCAGTAGAGTGAGGAATTGGGGCAGTAGAGTGAATAATTGAGGCAGTTGAGTGAGGAATTGGAGCAGTAGAGTGAGGAATTGGGGCAGTTGAGTGAATAATTGAGGCAGTTGAGTGAGGAATTGGAGCAGATGACGAAACATCGACTTTTTAAGTCCTTGTTAGTGTAGTGTCCCTACTACCGGAGTCAAAAACCCTGTGTAAATATGATAGAGACAGGAGTGGGGGACTTCCGGGGATGGATTGTAACTCTCGAAAACCTGACGACTGAATCGATAAACATCAAACCCCACAACACAACATTGGCGACGAGGATGTTAGTGAGGCAAAAGGCAAGATTTATTCTCTCAAACTAAACTATAGCGAGTGCGAAAGGTGCAGAAGATACTTCGATTGAAGCGAAAGAAAAAAAAACAAAAAAACACGGTAGGCTGCCATCGGCGACGCCCGACACAACATGGACACCAGCCTAGCACACTACCCACAGTTTTCTGTAACAGCGCAGGATTCTGCCAATCTGAGCGTTCGTTGGGAGAAATGGGTTGATCGATTTGACCTGTACCTTAAAGGGCTCGACATCACGGCACCCGCCCGCAAACGTGCTCTGCTACTCACATGAACGGGAGAAGAGATCTACGACCTTGTTCGTACTCTACCAGACCTGCCACCACAGGATCCACCAGGACCTCTTTTGGATCCCTACGCCACAGTTAAAGCTAAAATCGCGATCAAATTTGCACCGCAAGTCAACCTCGAGATAGAACTGCTACATTTTCGGCACGCGAAACAAGTGGAAGGTGATTCGCTGGACGTGTATCACCAGCAACTGGTCAAATTAGCCAAAACGTGCAATTTCCATGACCAGCCCAGAGAGATAAAATCACAAATTATCATGAATACAACGTCAAGAAGACTTCGGCGCTATGCCATTCGGAATCCCAACGCGACTCTCGAAGACATCCTGCTCGAAGGCAGGTCATACGAGCAAACGGAAAAACACGCCCTCATACTCGACGAGATGGCTGAGAAGACCACTGAATGTGCCAACGCCACATATCATCCGCACTCTATCCCGAAACCGAACACCAAGGCATGCTGCAACCACACATGCGGAGTCACGCCTCCGAGGAAATGGGCATCGTCTAAACCCGTTCCTGCTCACTTAACGAAATGGATATCACCGAAATCCGTTCCTGCTCAATCCGCGACATGTCAGCACTGTGGCAGAGCCTGGCCGCACCTAGGGGGAATGTCCCGGTGTCCCGCATACGGCAAGACGTGCAACAAATGTAAGAAACTCAATCACTTTTCTCAAGTTTGCAGAGGAGAGCCATACCGAGACGTCATCAGGAAGGGAAGCAGCCAGAGCCACCGTCTCTGAGCCAACTCACCAGCACCCTGATCAACAGCAGACAGCAAATCAGCTAGAGTCGTCCGATGAGGAACACGCGTTCAACACACAGTCAGTGGGATCTGTCAGTCGTCGCTGCATCAAGACTGACATTCAAGTCAACGGCACTACCGTCCAGTTCATGGTTGACACCGGCACAAGCGTGAACGTCATATCGGCGTCCACACTCAAATTGTTCCCGACCACGCCGAAATTGCAGACGACAAGTACTCACATATTCCCATTTGGATCCAAGGTCAGTCTTGACATTGTTGGAGTTTTCACTGCTACTCTGTCGTACAGTTATCACACAATTGTAAGCGACATCTACGTCATCAACGGGAACACGGAATCCCTACTCAGTTGCAAAGACTCGATCGCGTTGAGTCTAATCTCAGTGACATGTGCAGTGAATGTCACTCCACCTGTCATCGACATGGCTAGAATTGAACAGAAACACCCCAGTCTCTTCAGAGGAGTCGGCATGTTGAACACATTCCAAGTACACCTGCATGTTGACGAAAACGTTCCTCCAGTTGCCCAGAAACACAGGAGAATTCCTTTTCACGTAAGGAAGCTCGTAGAAGAGGAGATCAAACGGCTCGAGGAGGCTGACATCATTGAAAAAGTCGATGGTCCTACGCCCTGGGTATCGCCCATCGTGGTGGTCCCAAAGCCCCACAACCATGAAGTCGTACGTCTGTGCGTAGACATGCGAAGAGCCAATGAAGCCATCAAACGTGTTAGACATGTCACACCCACTCTCGAAGACATTATCTCTAGTCTCAACGGTGCCATCTGTTTCTCAAAGCTGGACCTTAACGATGGATACCATCAGCTAGAACTAGATCCTGAATCTCGCTCAATCACAACGTTCTCTACTCATATTGGGTTACGACGCTACAAACGCCTCAGCTTCGGCATAAACTCAGCTGCCGAGGTGTTTCAAGACTCGATACGTCAGACATTGTCTAACATCCCCAATGTGATCAATGTCAGCGATGATATTCTAATCTACGGCAAAACCAGAGAAGAACACAACACCGCCCTGATGGCCGTGGTAGCCAAGTTGGAATTAGTTGGACTGACTCTTAATCGTAAGAAGTGCGAATTGATGTTCACAAGAAAAATGCGGATGACTCTACCATCTGTGACCAAACAGTCCGAAGATGATGATCTCCGGAAGAGGGACGCAGAGGGGAAAGAGAAATACAAGCAATATGCCGACGAAAAAAGGCACGTGAAGGAACGCAACTTGCAGATCGGAGACCTAGCACTTTGCCAACAAGACAAGTGAACAAAGCTTACCACCCGGTTTGACCCTGACCCATACACCATAACGCAGGTGAATGGTTCTCAAATCAAGGCCATCCGCGGCTCGAAACTGATCTGTCGGAATGCGTCGTTTTTTTAAGTTATACAATGGCAAAACCTCAACCACGCTTGAAAAGGACGAGCTAGATGTGGACGAGTCAGACACAGGGAACTATGCGGCACCAGTGGCTCCTGTCGATGACTTAACAGCTCCTGATGAAGACGTGGCCATCCCGGCGGAACGACCTAATCCCCGGCCTCGAAGAAATCATCGAGTGCCAGCTCGTTACAATGATTGACTCAATGTCACTATTCTCTTATTATATCTATGTACCATCACTCATGTTTGTTTTTAAGTTACATTCAAAATGTTCTTTCAACTTATTCCATGTGCTAAATCTGTGTGTATTTACAAATCTCATGTTTTTACTTTAAAAGACGAGGGGAATGTAGTGTCCCTACTACCGGAGTCAAAAACCCTGTGTAAATATGTTAGAGACAGGAGTGGGGGACTTCCGGGGATGGCGAAATAAAGCAAGGATTGTAACTCTCGAAAACCTGACGACTGAATCGATAAACATCAAACCCCACAACACAACAGTTAGGTCAACAAGTCAATCACAACAGAGCAGACCCGATTCAAACCACCAAACTTCAGTGTTTATTCTTACTCACGAGACTGAACTTGTATTGTGCTGTTTTGGTTTGATAATGTATTGACTGACCTTGGATTGTGCTGTTTTGGTTTGATAATGTATTGACTGACCTTGGATTGTGTTGTTTTGGTTTGATAATGTATTGACTGACCTTGGATTGTGGTGTTTTGGTTTGATAATGTATTGACTGACCTTGGATTGTGGTGTTTTGGTTTGATAATGTATTGACTGACCTTGGATTGTGGTGTTTTGGTTTGATAATGTATTGACTGACCTTGGATTGTGGTGTTTTGGTTTGATACTGTATTGACTGACCTTGGATTGTGCTGTTTTGGTTTGATAATGTATTGACTGACCTTGGATTGTGGTGTTTTGGTTTGATGATGTATTGACTGACCTTGGATTGTGCTGTTTTGGTTTGATGATGTATTGACTGACCTTGGATTGTGCTGTTTTGGTTTGATAATGTATTGACTGACCTTGGATTGTGGTGTTTTGGTTTGATAATGTATTGACTGACCTTGGATTGTGGTGTTTTGGTTTGATAATGTATTGACTGACCTTGGATTGTGGTGTTTTGGTTTGATAATGTATTGACTGACCTTGGATTGTGGTGTTTTGGTTTGATAATGTATTGACTGACCTTGGATTGTGCTGTTTTGGTTTGATAATGTATTGACTGACCTTGGATTGTGGTGTTCTGGTTTGATTTCACAACGCATCAAGGTTTCCATTGCAAGGCGAAGGTTTTCTTCCATTGCTTTGTGTATTGCTGTCAGGAGCAGATGACAAGGAAGATCCACAAATCCGTTGCTTACAGAAACATTCTTCTTAGCAATCAACTGCTGGACAAGACGCCAGGGAACTGAAATAACACTGCATTAAATACTAGACTAGACTAGGTTAGGTTAGGTTAGGTTAGGTTAGGTTAGGTGAGGTTAGGTGAGGTGAGGTGAGGTGAGGTGAGGTTAGGTTAGGTTAGGTTGGGCCGTGAATCGTGTAGTGAAGCGCAACATATGGCTCAGTCTCCAGCTCGAGCCACATAGCCTCTCCTACTCAATTCCTATTCTCACCTCCATGCGGTATGGCCGGGAAACCTGAGCAACCGTGCACTGAGATCGAGTACCCAACCCCCGGTGGAAGTCACAGTCAGGGCAGACGAGAAAGGAAGACATGGTCTAAATCCAAGGCGTCAGGACACCGTGCCGAGGGATGCGTGACTGTAGAGACCTTAAACAGTATAGCCGCGAACGGTACCTAGGAGGTACTTGCCGACCCCTCCTCGTACCTAGGCTTATCCGGCCAAGCGGGGCTCTGGTCGGATCGACTGTTAGTTCCCTAGCTACTCGTGGGAACAATATGGGAAACAATTTTAAACAACTGAAACAACTTTTCATGAATTTGAAAGATGAAATCACAAAACTGGAGAAATACATCGAAAAACGCACCAACGTGCACGTCCCGATCAAGGAGGCGGTGGCAGCGATCAGCAGTGCCTGCAGCGCTACTGAAGATGCTCTCCTAGAGGAAGCATTACCTGGGGTCAAAACAGCGGTAACGCACACGGCCACCCAAACTGACCACCCACCAAAGGGCGATGGAAGGAGACAAAAACCGCAACTAAATGACACCAAAAAGGAGCGGCCGATGCAAAAAAAGACGCAGAGTAAACGAGCGGAACAAGTGGAACAACAAGCTGATCCCCCCTAGCCATCCAGGAGAAACAACAGCCAGGTTGGACCAGGGTGGAGAGACGGCGGCCAAGAGAAAAAGAAAAGAAGCCGCAGGACTCGAGAAAAAAGAGGATGCCTACTACAGAAGCAATTATCATCAGAGCTACCGGTGAAGGGCAAAGGACTTGTGCAGCAGTCCTAAGAATGAATGACTGAATAGTAGGGTTTATAGGCGCGTCAACATCATGGTCATTTTGCGCCTGATAAAAAGTTGTGATTAAAAAATGAATAATAAAGAAAAATGAAGTTAAGTAACAGTAGTGACTAGATGTTGTGTAAAATGTTTGCGGCTTTTAAAAACTCAAATAGTTTGTCTATTTCTTTGGGATCGTCGCCCAAGATTTGGCTAATGGTGCTTTCGATCTTAAGCCGCCTGCGCATCCCTACGTTTTTAGTGCATTCGATTAAAATGTGTCGGACGGTTAAAACATCATTGCAGGCCTCACACGAGGTAGGATCTTGTCAGGTGAGAATAAAAACGAGTGGGTTAGGAGTGTGTGCCCGATCCTCAGGCGTGTGAGGACGACCTCCTCCCGTCTCGTGGACCTGATAGACGAGTCCCATGGAGCAATGGTAGGTTTTATATCTTATAATTTGTTATTTGTTTCCAGATCCCAGACTTCTTGGAATTTCTTTTTAAAATATGATTTAAAGCTGTTTTTTAAATCGTTAAAACAGAGCCTGTCGTTGTCTACAGCATTTTTCTCAGTCGCAGCCTTGGCCGCCCTATCAGCGAGCTCATTTCCCTGTATCCCCACGTGTCCAGGGACCCAACAGAACACCACCCTGATGCCCTTTGAAGATAGGGACGCCAGGAGTGAGTGAATGCCCTGGACGAGAGTGTGTGGGGAATACAGGGTGTCTATTGCTTGCAAGGAGCTAAGAGAGTCGGAGCAGATTAAAAAACGCTTCTCGCGTTGATTTGACTCGACGTATTTAAGAGATTGTAAAAGTGCATAAAGTTCTGCGGTTAAAATACTACATTTGTCATTTAGTTTAAAACCGTATGAAACGTCTTTATCTAAGATAAAAGCACTGCCAACTGTGTTGTTGTCTTTGGATCCGTCAGTAAAGATCTTGGTAAAATCCTCGTATTCTCTGCAGAGCTCAGCAAATCTTTTTCTGTATACAAGTGGACTTGTCGTGTTTTTGCCATCCGACGCCAGACCGGTGAGGCAAGTAGGTCTCCCAGTGATCCACGGAGGAGTGGCACTGAAGCCATGTGGATACATCGTCCTAGGTAAGTGGAAGGAGGCGTCCACCAGCACATGATTTAGACGGATGCCTGCAGGCATTGTGGCATTGGGGTGAGCGTCGTAAATAGCCTGAAATCGTGGATTTAAAAGAGGCTGATATGTAGGATGCCTTCTCATGCACACCATCTTGGAGGCATATGTCGTGAGGAGGTATTGCCTGCGGAGATCCAAGGGTGGTTCACCAGACTCGCAGTAAATGCTTTCAATCCGGCTGGTTCGGAGGGCACCGGTCGCCAGCCGGATGCCTGAGTTGTGGATGGAATTTATGGTCCTCTTGTAGCTCTCCCTTGCAGAGTCATATACAACGCATCCGTAGTCCAGTTTGGATCTAATCAAAGCACGATAGACCCGCAACATGACCGTGCGGTCTGCTCCCCATTGGGTGTAGGTCAGATAGCGTAAGAGATTAAGACATTTAAAACCTTTGACACGAAGTTGCTTAAAATGTTCCTTCCAATTAAGTTTTCGGTCCAGGACCAGTCAAAGAAATTTAAAACTTTCAACAACTGGTAGAGGATCACCGTAGAGGGCAATCTCTGGGTCGGGAAAAACCCCTCTAAGACGGGAGAAGTGCATACACTTGGTTTTTAGAGTTGAAAATGTGAACCCCATGGTGTCAGCCCACTTTACAAGTCGGTTTACAGTCAGTTGAATCTGCCGAGAGGCAGAGCTAAGGATTTTGGATGAACAGATAATAGCCAGATCGTCAACGAACAGGGAGGCATTAACAGGGGACCGGACACAGTCTGTTATACTATTAATAGCGATTGCGAAGAGGGTTACGCTAAGGACGGAGCCTTGTGGAACACCGTTTTCCTGGATAAAATTGTTGGATAAAACGTTGCCATTGCGGACGTTAAATGTTCTGTCAGCCATAAAATTGAGAATAAAAGTAGGAAGTCGTCCTTTAAAACCCCAATGGTGTAAATTCTTTAAGATGTTGTATCTCCAGGTAGTATCGTACGCCTTTTCTAAATCGAAAAAGACTCCGATTGCATGTTGTTTCATGAGAAATGCATTCTGGATCACGGCCTCCATTCTAACAAGATGGTCAAGTGTGCTTCAGTTCTTCCTAAACCCGCACTGAAGGTTAGAGAGAAGCTTCTTATGTTCCAGCCACCAAATGAGACGGTTATTGACCATCCGCTCCATTATTTTGCACAAACAGCTAGTGAGAGATATCGGACGGTAGCTTGAGGCGTGTTTTCTTTCCTTGCCAGCTTTGTGAATGGGCACTTTGATTGCATGCCGCCACTCAGCCGGAAAGGATTGAGAGGTCCAGAGTTCATTAAAGGTAGAGAGGAGAATAGAACGAGAATCAGGTGTAAGATTTTTAAGAAACGAGTTGTGGACCCTGTCAGCCCCCGGAGATGTGTTCTTGGATGTCCGAATGGCATTTTCAAGCTCCCACTCACTAAACGGCATGTTGTAACTCTCCAAGTTGTTAGCAGAGGCAAACGACAGTTGCCTGCGCTCCGCCGAGAGCTTAATGGACTGAAATGATGCCGAGTAGTGGTGAGAGTCAGAGACATCTGCGAAATGTTGCCCAATACAGTTCGCTATCTCTATGGGGGCTGTAAACAGGTGTCCGTTTCTTTCAATTCCCGCAATCGTCGTGGACTTTCCCTTTCCAGCGATTTTATTTACCCGGTGCCATACTTTCGTGATGGGGGTGACACAAGTGAGTGATGACACATAATTTTGCCAGGATTGACGTTGTGAGTTCCTGATCACCTGCCGTGCCTTGGCACGAAGCTGCCGAAAACGTTCCAGGTTTTCGGCAGTAGGTCTTTTGGAAAACACACGTAGGGCCTTTTTCCTTGCCTTCAGTGCCTCGTCACAGTTTGCATTCCACCAAGGAACGGGAATGCGACGTGGCTTAGTGGATGTTTGTGGAATGGCTTCCTCCGCTGCATTAACAATAATCTCCGTGATCTTTCTGATTTTACTAAGCACATCAGTTTCCATGAGTGAAGCATTGAGGTTTGCAAGCCCAGCGAACCGCTTCCAGTCCGCCCGTTTCAAGCTCCATTGAGCGGGGCAGGTAGGGGGTTGAAAGTCGGTCATAATAGTTAAAATGATGGGAAAGTGGTCACTGTTGCAGAGATCATCGTGAATCGAAAATTCAAACAGGGGGGCCACTGAGGGCGAACACAGACACAGGTCAATTGCAGAGAAGCTCCCGTTAAAAGAATTGAATCTGGTGTGTTGTCCATTGTTTAAAATAACTAAAACGTTGTCATCGATAAAAGTTTCCAACATACGGCCCCTACCGTCAACTGTTGAATCGCCCCACAGGGGGCTGTGAGCGTTGAAGTCGCCCACCAGTACAAAGGGGTGGGGCAGTTGGGATATAAGGTCTTGTAGGTTGGGGGGCGTTGCTGGTGCCCATTCTGGTAAATAGATATTACAAAAGGTAATTGGTCGTGGTACGTGGACTCGGATTGCCACTGCCTGGAGGAGTGTTAAGAGTGGCAGTGGACTTGACACCAATGTATCCGAGACCAACGTAGCCACTCCACCATGCGCCCTATTCCCAGTCAGGTCGTCAAAACGATGAAATGTATAGTTTTTTAAAACAGGCGAGTCATTTGGTGTAAAATGTGTCTCTTGCATGAAGATACACAAGGGATTAAAATTTGAGGCTAATAAGCGAACTTCGTCCTTTCGAATTTTAAAACCATTAGAATTCCATGAAATAAAAGCCATAATGCTAATATCACAGAGGAAAAAACTAAGGCTAAATATCACAGGTGTCGCTAAGTATTTACTAGAAAGTATCACAGATAAATCTTATTTCTTTTTTAAAAAATCACTAGCAGAGCCAGAACTCCCAGTATAGGTGATTTTTTGTTTTTTTGAACCTTTCCTGGACACCACTGAGGCATCACTGAGGCTGCAGTCCATCTCGTCATTTCGGGAATCAATGGACTCCATACTGACCGAGCGACCTCCTGCCTCCCGACTTTTCCGTTCGCTCACCTCTCTCCTCTCAGATTGTTTTGCCTGGGTAGACCCAGGTGTCCGGGAAGGGCCCGGAGCCGCCGTGGATGTTGTTTTGTAGGTTGCCATTTCTTCTTCCATTTTTCTGTTCTTTTCCTTCAATTCTTCATTCTCCCTCCTTAGTATCTTAATCTGCTCCGTCTGTTCATCTATTTTTTTGGTCTGTTCCTCAAGCCTCTGCTTGTTCTCCTCCTGCCCAGAGAGAAGAAGGGTCATCATGTCCATCAGAGTCTTGAGTTCTGATGAACGCGAGGGGTGTCCCTCCTCAGGACCGGGGACAAGAGGTGGAGCGGCGACTTGGGCAAAGGATCTTATGTTGGGCAGACTTGGACAGAGGAGACTGTACTTTCTCCTTGCCTCAGGGTAGGAGATATTTTCTAGGGTTTTAATTTCGCAAATTTTTTTTTCTTTTTTCCAGACGGGACACTCCCGGGACCAGGACGGGTGCGGAGCTTCGCAGTTCGCACAGTGAGCGTCCTGGTCGCACGGGGCGTCTGGATGGGCGTCAGACCCGCCACACCTGTCGCACATCCGGCTCCGCCGACAAGACTGCTGGCCGTGGCCAAAGCGTTGGCAGTTAAGGCATCGAAGAGGATTCGGGATGCTGGGCTTTACTTCAACACGGATAAATCCGACAAAGATGAACCGGGGCAAAACGGTAGTGTTAAAAGTGAGTATGTGAAGAGGTGATGGTTCGGGAATATTGCTCTTCCGGGTAATGATCGACTTTATTTCAATGACTCTTTGGTTTTTTAACTCAGACAAGGCCTCCTCCTCGCCCATCTGAAGCAGGTCGTGGCTGAACACGACTCCTTTGCAGGAGTTCAGAGTTTTGTGGGCAAGAGTGGAGACCTTGAATGTTCCCAGAAGAGTTAGTTTAGTGAGTCTATCTGAAATTTCTTTTTTGTTTGTTTCCACAAGAAGGGTTCCGTCACGGAGGCGTTTGGTAGAGCGAAGCTCTCCCACGTCTGCGGACAGGAACCTCTCAATCTTGAATGGGCTCACGCCAGAGAAGGTGAGGTCTTTGTTGGAGTCTTGTCGGGTGATAATGAAAAACGAGTCAAAGGCATTAATAAAGTTGGCATTGTTCGATTGAACGTTATGAACGTTGATGGCCTTATCTAAGAGGCCTGGTAAATAGTTATTTGGTCGCGCGCTGGTGTGGTACACAGGTTATACAGGTTAATACAAGGTTTTATTCGTTTGGATCGTTAGACATACAATAGATGCACAAGGATAATCTTTACGATGGACACGATGATCGATGATCTTCACCGGTGCGCTGTCGGATGTAGACTGTCAGGTAGCTAGCTACCTGCCCCGAATTACCGCTGGTACCCTCTCGCGTATTGCCCCCTGGTCCCCCGGCCCTCTGTTCAATTTCGGCGCGGGAACCAGGCCGCCACAGTACCCCCTTCCCAGTGTTCCAGTTTCTGGTACACGATGTTATGACGCCAGTCTTGCGGGGAACCGGACGCGTCGTCCGGATCTGGTGGTGACTGGTGGAGGTGGTAGTGGGGTGTTTGCGGTGCCATCGCTCGGAATTCTTACGCGAATAGTTGAGCGCAACTCGGGTTCCGGTGTTGGTGGCGCGGTGTGCATCGTTGGGTCCGCCCGGGTGTGTGACATGTCGTCGACCATGATGTAGGCTGGTTTTAGCCTGTCGATCGAGACCGTGATTTTACGGCCGTTTCGACTGATGGTGTAGTGTTTGTCATTGCGGGCTATTACCTCGAATGGCCCGTCGTATGGTTGCTGTAAGGGAGTGCGGACAGCATCGTGGCGCACGAACACGTGTGTGCACGTCGCTAAACGTTTGAACACGAAAATTGCGTGGTGTCCGTGGTGAACCGGCTGCACGGGGCGCAACTCGCTGAGACGGCGTCTCAGGTGACCAACGTAGGCCGATGTCGAGTCTGTTGGCGCGGAAGGTGCTTCGAGGTACTCGCCAGGGAGACGCAAGGTGGTGCCGTATACGAGCTCGGCCGGAGTGGCTTTCAGGTCTTCTTTCCAGGCCGATCGTATACCTAGCATCACCCATGGTAACACCTCCGTCCACCTTTCGGTGCCGTGGCATTTGATGGCGGCCTTTAGCTGCCGGTGCAGGCGTTCGACCATCCCGTTGGCTTGGGGGTGGTACGCCGTCGTTCGGAGGTGAGTCGTGCCGGTCATTTGATTGAGTGACCGGAACAGACTTGACTCAAACTGGCGTCCCTGGTCAGTTGTTATTCTGAGCGGGGTGCCGAAACGGGCAATCCACCCGTTCACGAGGGCGTCCGCCACGTTGGCTGCAGTGATGTCGGGGATGGGTATTGCTTCCGGCCAACGCGTAAAACGGTCCACGCACGTGACTAGGTAGCGGAACCCGTCGGACACCGGTAGTGGTCCTACGATGTCGATGTGGAGGTGCTGAAACCTGGACTCCGGGGTGTTGAAACACCCAATCTGTGCTTTGATGTGGCGCGTGACCTTCGTGCGCTGGCACTCCAGGCATGTTCGGGCCCAATTTCGGCAATCCTTGTTGATCGATGGCCACACGAAACGCTGTGTGACGAGCTTTGTTGTCGCCCTGATGCCGGGATGGGCCAAACCGTGCATGTGGTCAAACACCTGTCGTCGGAATGGACCTGGTATGAACGGGCGTGGTGTTGCCAGCGATGTATCGCACTGGAGGTCAACATCGGTGCCGGGGAGACGTCGGCCGCGAAATCGAAGAGTCGTGCTTGTTGTTTGCAGTAACCCTCGGAGCTCGGCGTCGTCGACTTGTGCTCGCGCGATCGCAGCGTAGTCGATCGGTCCGGAGAGTGCCTCGACGCGCGATAGGGCGTCGGCGACAACGTTCTCCTCGCCGGGAATGTGGCGGATGTCGGTTGTGAATTGTCCGATGTAGTCCAGGTGTCTGAACTGTCTTGGCGAGCATTTCTCGGGTTTTTGTTGAAACGCGAATGTCAGTGGTTTGTGATCCGTGTACACTGCAAATTCCCGCGCTTCCACCATGTGGCGGAAATGTTTGATGGCGTCGTACACCGCTAGTAGTTCCCGATCGTACGCGCCGTACTTCTGCTGAGCCGGGTTTAGTTTCCTTGAAAAGAAGGCGAGAGGCTGCCACCCGTTGGTCGCGCGTTGTTGAAGGACTGCGCCCACGCTCACATCCGACGCGTCGGCGATGATGACCAATTCAGCGTCCAGGTCCGGGTGTGCCAACAGCGTAGCGTCGGCGAGACTGCGTTTGCACTCCGCGAAGGACCTTTCTAGGTCCGGCGTCCAGACAACGGGGGTTTTTCCCGAAATGTTGGACCCGGCGAGAAGGGTATTGAGCGGCGCTTGCGTGCGTGCTGCGGACGGCAAGAAACGGCGGTAAAAGTTAATCATACCGAGGAATTGTCGCAGGTGTTTGACGGTGGTGGGTTGGGGGAACGTTCGGATCGCGTCAACTTTTTCCCCGAGTGGGCGGGTACCTGCTGCACTCACGGTGTACCCGAGAAAACGCACTTCCGCCGCCCCGAACACGCACTTCGATACGTTTATTAAAACTCCGTACTCTGCGAGTCGCGCAAAGAGAAGGCGGAGGTGATGTTCGTGCTCCTCTACCGAGGCTGATGCGACCAAAATATCGTCAATGTACGCGTAACACCACTCGAAACCCCTTAGCACCTCGTCGATGAAACGTTGAAATGTCTGCGCGGCGTTGCGCAACCCGAAACTCATATAGGGGAACTCGAAAAGCCCGAACGGGGTTGTGATGGCCGTCTTCGGGACGTCCTCGGGGGCGACCGGTATCTGGTGATACGCGCGCACGAGGTCGACTGTCGAAAATATGGTTTTGTTGGCGAGGGCCTGCGCAAAATCCTGGATGTGGGGTACCGGATAGCGGTCAGGCACGGTCCGGTTGTTGAGCGGACGGTAATCCCCGCAAGGCCTCCACTGGCCCTCCGTCTTGGGGACCAAGTGTAGGGCGGCGGACCAACTGCTGGATGAGCGTCGAGCCACTCCAAACTTCACCATCTCTGCGAACTCCTGCTGGGCGATGCGCAGGCGGTCGGGGGCCAGGCGTCGCGGTCTGCACGAGGTTGGCTGGCCGGGTGTCGTGTGGATGTGGTGTACGGTTTTGTGTTTGACATTTTGCGGGGCGCCGGAGGGACGCGTAACCTCGGGGAACTCGGTGAGGAGTGCGTGGTACGGTGAACCACCGTTGATGACTTTCACCTGCTCTGGTTGGCCGGACGACGGTAGTCCCGAGACGGCGAGTGAGGTGATGCCATCGCTGAGACGTTTGTGGCGTACGTCCACCAGGAGGTGGTAGAACGACAGGAAATCAACTCCCACGATTGGTTGGGAGACGTCGGCAACGACGAATCGCCAGTCGAAAACGCGACGGAGGCCGAGGTCTAGACGGAGGTTGATTATTCCGTAAGTTGCTATCGCCGATCCGTTCGCCGCATACAATTCGTACGTCGTTTTCGCCCGAGGTCCGCTCACCCTCTTCCGGGGGTACACGCAAAGGTCGGACCCGGTGTCTACAAGAAACTGTACCCGCGTCGCGACGTCGGTGACGTAAAGGCGGCTTGATGTTGGGCAGGAGCCAGCCGCGGCTACTGACTGCCCCGGGGGTTTTTCGCCGGGTAGTTGCACGGCTGCTTGCAATGCCTCGCCTTCTCGCCGAACCGATTATGGTAGTAGCACCATCCCTCGTAGGTCGCGCCCGGGGTGGCGTCTCGGCTCGCTGCGGTCCTACGGCGGCTCGTTGAGCGCCCTCGGGCGCGCTGCGCCCCGACCTTGGCCGAGTGCTCCACAGAGAGGGCGGCGATCTGGCGGGACAAGGCCTCGAACATAGCCAGGCAACTCTCCGCCGGCGGGTGGTCCACGCTGGCGACTCGCGACGGGGCGGGCGTGTTCTCCTGGATCTTATCCGCCAAAACCGCCATCTCCTCCAGATCAGTCGACGGCACGGCAGCCAGGATGTCCTGCATTCGCAGTGGCAGGCGGCCCACCCACAGTGTTTTCAACACTGCGTCGGTAATAGTGGTTCCGTCCCCCAGCCCGCGTAGGTGTCGCAGGAACTGGGATGAGGTACGGTCCCCCATCTCCTCGTGCTGGAGGAGCTGCTTAATCCTCGATTCGCGGGACGAAGAGAATCGACGGATTAGCTCACTCTTGAGGAGCTCGTATCTGTTGATGTCTGGGGGGTTTACTATTATGTCCCGGACGACCACGGCGTATCGCTGTTCCAGCGAGCCGGTCACGGCGTGGAACTTCGACAAATCGCGCGTTATCCGTGCCGTCGCGAACTGGCCCTCCAGCTGGGCGAACCACAGCCCGGGGTCGTCAGCCCAAAACGGCGGCACCCGCATGCTCACGCGGTCGACCGCTTGATTTTCGGCGCTCAAAGTCTCGTCCATGGCCCCGCACAACCACTAACCACCAGAATACAACGAACCTGTATCTACCGTTCGTACGGCGTGTCCGGAACCCGTGTAGAAAAATTCGACACGGAATATTAGCACGTGTTTCGGTACCGCACTGAGATTTTTCGCGAGATCACGTCGGGGTCACCACTTTGGTCGCGCGCTGGTGTGGTACACAGGTTATACAGGTTAATACAAGGTTTTATTCGTTTGGATCGTTAGACATACAATAGATGCACAAGGATAATCTTTACGATGGACACGATGATCGATGATCTTCACCGGTGCGCTGTCGGATGTAGACTGTCAGGTAGCTAGCTACCTGCCCCGAATTACCGCTGGTACCCTCTCGCGTATTGCCCCCTGGTCCCCCGGCCCTCTGTTCAATTTCGGCGCGGGAACCAGGCCGCCACAGTTACATGCAACGGTTACTTGTGAATTGTGGCGCAGTCAATAAAATACGTAACATATGCGTGCTAAACATTCAGTTGGTCTATTAAACCAACGCAAAATATTATATACAAACATTGAGTTAAACAGTGAGTTTTAAGTAAAAGTTGAAGCTCCTCATCACCCGCTGAAGCGTTTCGGTCTACGTGATACGCCGCACTCTACATTTGCCTGTATGGCAGTTTGGCTCCAACTCCAACCGACTGCCGGAATTTCGCGCGTTAACGGACGCTTGTTTGGTGCACCGCAAACATTGAAATACTGGTGAGTGCCATCATTATCATAACACAATGTTTATCAAGTCAAATTTTGAACTTTGAGCATGTTATCAGTGACTGAAATTTAGAAGATTGGGTGACAGAAATCGTCAAAGTGCAAAACTGTTTAGTAGAGCAAATCTTAACCTCAAAGTAAAATCTATGTCGGTATCATTACCAAATTCTTTTATTTCTTTCCAGAATCCTTGGTCATGTTTGGTGCCGTCATAAAGTAAGCATGTTTCCTGGTAACAGAATCAGTAAGGGACTAGGCCTTAGTCGTTGGCAAAAGAATCGGCGATTAAAACGAGCAGTGCAACACCACATGCTTGATATAGAAACGTTTACCGAACATACATTACAGTCCACTTCCGTACATTTGTCATCGCCAATCCTGCCAAATTCTAATTCTCCCAGTGTAGATTTGGATCTACCTTCCACATCTAGCCAACAAGATGATTTAGAGGTTCCTGAAAGTCTAGAGCAGTCAGACAGTGATACTGGCTCGGACTGGAAGCAGAGAGACTTAGCCGAGTCAAGTTCGAGCGAACAAGGGAGTGACAACGACCCTGACAATCGTGTGGATTTTAAAGATTTTTTGCTAGATTGGGGAAATAGGTTTAACATTACCCAGACAGCTCTGTCCCATTTTCTAAGAGGTCTCAAGCCCCATTTTCCCACTCTTCCTGTGGATGCTAGGACACTTCGACAAACTCCCAACATTGTAGTAGAATCCATGAACACTGGAGAATATTATAATTTTGGACTCTCCGCTGGAATTTTGCGGTACCTTAATTCTACAACTGACTTGCCCACATCGGACTTGCAACTGAATTTCAATGTTGATGGCTTGCCGTTATTCAAAAGCAGCAACACTCAACTTTGGCCAATTTTGTGTTTAATCAACGAAGACAGTTCCCAGTCACCATTTCCTGTTGCAATGTACTGCGGCCCAACAAAGCCCCCATTAGAAAAGTACTTTCAAGATTTTGTTCCTGAGTTGCAGCAACTTCTAGAGCATGGCCTGATTCACCAGACTATTCAGTTTAACATCAGTGTTAGAGCTTTTATTTGTGACACTCCAGCCAAGGCATTCATAAAATGCACAAAGGGCCATACAGGTTACTTTGGTTGTGATAAGTGTAGCACCGAAGGGCTGTATACTGACCACCGAGTGACCTTTCCTGAACTCGATGCCGAATTAAGAAGCGATGCAACGTTTGCAAATCGAGTGAATGCTGGGCACCATCACGAAAATGTTAGCCCTCTGACACAAATTGGTGTTGGCATGGTATCAGCGTTCCCATTAGACTATATGCATTTGGTCTGCCTCGGGGTGACTAGACGTATGTTAATGGCATGGAAATCTGGGAATAGACCGCATCGATTAATGGCAACATCAGTGCTCCATATCAGTGGCTATCTCACTAGTACTAGAAAGTACTGGCCGTCTGAGTTTTGCAGAAAGCCCCGGCCCCTCGCGGAAATTGATCGTTGGAAAGCCACGGAATTCCGGCAGTTTCTTTTATATCTTGGCCCAATATCACTCAAAGATGTTCTTTCAAAGCCTCAATATTGCAATTTTTTATTGTTCTCTGTAGCAATTTCAATCCTAGTTGATCCCAAATTTAATCAGACGCTTAACACTTATGCCGGTACCTTGTTAAAAACATTTGTTAAACATGTACCAATGTTATATGGAGCTCGATTTGTTAGCTATAATGTTCATGCATTTGTGGGGGATGTACCCGCCACTCCTCAAACCACGCGCTGGTGGCGCGGCACGGCGGGATGCGCGTGGGGGTGAAAAAGTGGTCGGCAGTGGAGCCGACCACGAGGAAGCAGTCACGACCCGGTCGACGAGAAGACAACGCGCCTTCTCCGATCCCGCCGACTGCATCGAACTACATCTCCATTGTGTCTGTGCATCTAGTGCTAATAAAGCAAATAACTCCTACGGCTCATCACCTTATTGCCCCCATACGTCCCTCACCTCCACAGTGGTGACCCCGACGTGATATTTTTTAAGCGAAAAGTGTTGCGTGGTGTGTGCGGTGCGTGTGCATTAACAATAGCGATGGCCGACCCCGTGGTGGAGCGTGTGAGTATGAAGATGCCACCGTTCTGGAAGGACGATCCGGCGTTGTGGTTCGCGCAGATAGAGTGCCATTTCGCGTCGGCGACGATTTCGCGCGACATAGTGAAGTTCCACACAGTTGTATGCGCCCTCGAACAATCCGCGGCGAAGGTCGTGCGCGATGTGATATTGTCCCCGCCCAGCGAGGGCAAATATGACTGTATTAAGAACGCGTTAATAGCGCGGTTATCGCCGTCACCAGAGGCGCAGCTCCAGCGCCTGTTGCAGCGTGAAGAGATCGGTGACCGGACGCCATCGGAATTCCTGCGACACCTGCGCGAGTTAGGTGCAGGAGCGGTCTCCGACAAGTTGATGCAGACGCTGTGGATAAGTCGCCTGCCAGGTCGCATGCAGGATATCCTGGTGGCGTCTGCGGACCAGAACCTGGAGGTTTTGGCGGGGGTCGCTGACCGGATCAGCGAGAACTCAACAGTTGCGCCACACGTGGCGAGCGTAGACCCATCGCCAGCAAACGACGTCCAGACGCAGCTCGACACTTTGACGCGCCAGTTAGCGGCCCTCTCGGCCGACAGGCCGCGCACGCGCTCCACGAGCCGCCGGAGGTCCCCGGATCGCGACGCCCGGAACGAGGAGCTGTGTTGGTACCACCGTACCTACGGGGAACGGGCCAAGCAGTGCAGGAAGCCGTGCAATTTCTCATCAAAAAACTTCGCGGGCAGACAGTAGCATCGGCGGACTTCTGCCCGTCCGCACGCCGCTTGTACGTCACGGACGTTAAATCCCGACTACAATTTTTGGTCGACACCGGATCGGACCTTTGCGTTTTCCCTCGGTCTAAAGTAGGGGGCCCACGCCAGAAAACAGACTACCAACTTTTCGCAGCCAATGGCACAATAATTGCTACATACGGCACCTTCCGCCTAGTCCTTGACCTCGGTCTGCGCCGACCATTCGAGTGGCAGTTTGTCATCGCCGACGTGTCGCAACCGATCATTGGCGTCGATTTTCTGTCTTTTTACAACCTCGTGGTAAACATTCGCCAACAGAGGCTCACCGACGAGGTTACGTCGCTCACCATATCCGGCCGGGCATCATCGAAGGAACCTGATCATGTGAAAGCAGTTTACGGCAGGTCGGTGTACTATTCGCTTCTGGCCGAGTTTCCCGCTATCACTCGACCCGCGGGGACACGGATCGAGGTGAAACACCACACGGTGCACCACATCCACACGACGCCCGGCCAGCCGGCAGCGTGCAAGCCACGGCGCCTGGCCCCCGACCGTCTGCGGATTGCCAAGCGAGAGTTCGACATGATGCTACAGTCTGGCATCGCTCGACGGTCAGCCAGTAGTTGGTCCGCAGCACTACATTTGGTGCCAAAGAAAGAAGATCAGTGGAGGCCGTGCGGCGATTATCGGGCCCTCAACGATCGCACGATCCCGGACCGCTATCCGGTCCCCCACATACAGGATTTTGCTCAGGCACTCGCCCACAAGACGGTGTTTTCAACGATCGACCTTGTCCGAGCATACAATCAAATCCCCGTGGCACCGGAGGATGTCATGAAGACGGCGATCACCACACCGTTCGGACTTTTTGAGTTTCCGTACATGAGCTTTGGGTTGAGGAACGCAGCTCAGACGTTCCAAAGATTCATGGACGAGGTGCTGCGGGGCCTCAATTTTTGTTACGCGTACATAGACGACATTCTGGTCGCCTCAACCGACCGTGCCGAGCACGAGGAGCACCTTCGACGGCTTTTCACTCGACTCTCCGAGTACGGTGTCTTGGTGAACTCCGCTAAGTGCGTGTTAGGTGAACCGGAGGTCACGTTCCTGGGGTACACGGTCAACGCTTCCGGGACCCGACCCCCCAAGGAAAAAGTGGAAGCAATAGCTTCCTTCGCGAAACCAGCCAACATCAAACAGCTGCGCCAATTCCTTGGAATGCTAAATTTTTACCGACGTTTTTTGCCTGCAGCAGCCAAGCTCCAAGCCCCCCTCAACGACCTGCTTGCGGGCGCTGAGAGCTCCGGGAAGACGCCGATCTCATGGACGCCGCAGCTGGAGACCGCATTTGAGGCATGCAAACGCAGCCTTGCCCACGCCACGCTTTTGGCCCACCCGGACATCAACGCTGAACTCGCGGTCGTAGCAGACGCCTCCGACACCAGCATTGGCGCAGCACTCCAGCAGCACACAAGTCTCGGCTGGCAACCGCTCGCCTTTTTCTCGCGCAAACTCAACGCAGCGCAGAAAAACTATGGAGCATATGATCGCGAGTTGCTGGCGATATACGAGGCGGTCCTATTTTTCAGACACATGGTGGAGGCACGGGCTTTCACTGTGTATACGGACCACAAGCCTCTTACGTTCGCTTTCAAGCAGCGCCCAGAGAAGTGCTCTCCGCGCCAGTTTCGACATCTGGACCTAATTGGACAGTATACGACAGATATCCGGCACATACCGGGAAAGGACAACACGGTAGCCGACGCCCTCTCCAGGGTCGAGGCTGTCGCAGCCCCAGTAAGTCAGGAAGAGATCGCACGAGCACAGCAGAACGACGCAGAGCTCAACAACTTTCTGCATTCCAACACGTCCTTGCAGATGAGAAGCCGACAGTTGGATGGCAGCAACCTCAGTCTACAATATGACACGTCACAGGCACGGCAGCGTCCATTCGTGCCAGAATTGCTCCGACGCAGGGTGTTCGACAGCCTACACAGCCTGTCTCACCCCGGGGTCCGGGCAACCAGCAAGCTCGTGGCGGAGCGCTACGTCTGGCCATCGATAAACAAGGACTGCAGGGAGTGGGCGAGAACATGCCTCCAGTGTCAACGTTCCAAGGTGACGCGTCACACAAAGGCACCGATCCACCAGTTTGCCGCACCGAGTAACCGGTTCGAGCACATACACATAGACCTAGTGGGACCACTGCCGGTCTCAAACGGGTCTAGATACCTGCTCACGTGCGTCGACCGGTTCACACGGTGGCCAGAAGCCATCCCAATCCCCGACATAACCGCGGACACGGTAGCGACTGCCTTGGTTACGGGATGGATAGCCCGCTTTGGCACGCCGCTTCGCATAACCACAGATCAAGGACGTCAATTCGAGTCGGGCCTTTTCCGATCCCTCAGCCATCTGACCGGCTCGACACATCTGCATACTACAGCCCATCACCCTCAGGCCAATGGAATGGTAGAGCGCCTCCACCGGCAACTGAAAGCGGCCATCAAGTGCCACGAGGACGACAAATGGACGGACGTGCTTCCCTGGGTGTTACTGGGAATACGGTCAGCCTGGAAGGAGGACTTAAAAGCCACATCAGCTGAACTAGTGTACGGTGCTACGCTTCGTCTTCCCGGCGAGTACCTTGCGCCCTCAGCCGGGGCACGAGACGCTACCTCGGCGTACGTGGACCAGCTGCGACAACACCTGGAGAAGCTGCGCCCCGCGCAACCCTCGCATCACGGTCAGCATGCGGTTTTCCTGTTCAAGGATCTGGCGACATGCACGCATGTGTTCGTGCGCCATGACGCGGTGCGCACACCACTGCAACCACCGTACGATGGACCGTTCGAGGTCATTGCCCGCCACGACAAATGTGTCACAATCATGCGCGGCGGGCAGAGGGTCGTCGTTTCCGTGGACAGGCTGAAGCCAGCTTACATTTTGCCCGACGACACCGCTACACCCTCGCCTCCAGTGAACGACACCGCTGTTGCACCCCCGCCTCCGCGGGGCGACAACACTTCGGCACCCTTGCCTCCTCGGGGCGACGACGCCGCTACACCAGCTCCAATCGTCACCACCCGCTCCGGCCGTCGAGTACATTTTCCTGCACGTCTCGCGACCGTGGTATCGTGTTCCGCGATGCACACGGGACACTGGGGAGGGGGTCCTGTGGGGGATGTACCCGCCACTCCTCAAACCACGCGCTGGTGGCGCGGCACGGCGGGATGCGCGTGGGGGTGAAAAAGTGGTCGGCAGTGGAGCCGACCACGAGGAAGCAGTCACGACCCGGTCGACGAGAAGACAACGCGCCTTCTCCGATCCCGCCGACTGCATCGAACTACATCTCCATTGTGTCTGTGCATCTAGTGCTAATAAAGCAAATAACTCCTACGGCTCATCACCTTATTGCCCCCATACGTCCCTCACCTCCACACATTAATACATCTTAGTGCTGATGTCCTACGATTCGGTCCACTTGACTCCTTTAGCGCATTTCCCTTCGAAAATTATCTACAGTCAGTAAAGCGTTTGGTGCATACCAGCAGCAAACCCTTGCAACAAATATGTAGGAGAATAGAAGAGAAAAGAGGGGGTGTGGTAGCAAAACCAAGCAAATCTTTAGGCTATGCTCTTGTTCCTTCTAGTTTTCGAGCTAGTCTGGCCGAGGCTGGCAGTGGCTACTACACTAAAATGGTTGGACCTCACTTTAGATTGTCAACGGAGAACTTAAGTGACAATACTGTATTTTTGGACAGTGGAGATATTGTTAAGATCAAGTATTTTGTTAAAACCAACAATTCGATTGACTTTATTGCGCAAAAGTACAGGAACTGCAGTGATTTTTTTGAATATCCTCGAAGCTATTCTTTTTTGTCGATTTACAAAGTCACTAATTTGTCAGATAGCTTACATCATTATCCTGTAACCCGTATTCACAAAAAAGCCGTATGCTTGCCCTACAAAGATAAGTTTGTATGCATGCCATTGCGTCATCTTTCAGAAACTTTGCACTAGTGGAATTCCCGGAAGAGGATCGTGTTTCAGCGGTGGTCCCAAAGAACTGGCTACATACAGATGAGGAAGGCCATGTCCTCTGCTGGTGGCCGCCATTTGGGGACCCGCGTCGGGAGAGGGCCATTAGGCTGCAGATGGATCCCGACGTCAGGAAATGGAATGCGTTTCCTGCTACTCTTAAATATGAATCATGTAAATTTTTTTCTAAATATCAGTTCTGCTCTGCAGTCTTGCCTTCATTTCTCCTTAATATTTCTTTTATTTTAACATGGATTAGATAACTTTATTCTTTTAACTTCAAAAGTGACCAATGACTGCAGCACATGATTTTGACAAATCAAATAGGCTTAGAATTTACTTAGAATTCCTTTGAAAGCCATTTTTACACCGTAAATCTTTTCTAGGCACTTATGAGGAGGCACGCCTTAAACTCCCCGAACTGGAGTACCTCTCCGACATTCAGCTTCCTAATGACAATATAACCAGATTGCGGACACGTCCTTCAACCCAGAATCCTTTTGAGTTATCTGACGACGACGCTCTCATCCTCACTTCCGATGGCGTGCCAGTGGTGCCTGAATTGGGTGCGCCAATCCAAAAGCGAGTAAATGAGACGAACCCCAAGAAAAAAACTTCTGCAATGCAGAAGGGGATTGAGCCGTCTCCTTACTGCCGTACTCCAACTGCGGTACGAATGCGCGTACCTTCGAGGCAAAGGTCCGAGAGTCCGCCTTCGCCGCATTCAGCTGGACTGACTGGAAGTGAGTCCCTTGTGATAAACTCATCTTGCTTCAACTTAGCAATTATATCAAAAGTGGGTTACGTGATTTTCGTTACAGGCTGCAGCAACAGAATTTTAAATTGCGTAAATGAAATATAAAGTCTAGTCTAGCCAAAATTGATTGCAGCTTTCTTTTGCTGCATTCATTCCCCTAAATTCATCCCAAAATGTACAGTTGAAAGTTTTTTCTTGACATGTTACTATAGCAGAGCATTGTATTTCAGGTACAGGGTTACTGACCGCCCAATTGCGACAAGATCTATCTCCCGATGGTCTGAATCTGGTAACGCACGCTGAATTTCAATGTGAGTCATTGCTTATGATTCATTTTTACGTCGAATTACCTAAACCGCATTACACTGCATGACGTAGGTAGCAATTGTATGACTGAGAGTTATAATTAAAATAATTTTCACAGTCATCAATATCACCTAATATGCTTAATTGATTTCTTCCTTCAGCTTTCAAACGACAGCACTTTGCGCTTCTGGAAAAAATCCTTGCGCAGACGACTCACAATACAGCTCTCATCATGCAAGGGAAGGTTCCTTCTTACTCTTCATCGCCAAACTTTGAAGATGTGCCGATACCTGCAAGCTCCGTTCCAGAGTTGGTTGGGATTGAAGAAATGCTAGAGGCGGAAGAGACCAGAATGAAAATGGTACGGTAATTGTATTTAAGAAAAGGTTAATGTGTTAAATAGCGGTTTTTCTATTTTGGATCTTTCTGATCCAAAATATTACTCTCTCTTATAACTTTCTTATTAATGCAGGATTTGTCATTAATGCCGTTACTTTGCTGATAAGCTGATTTATTCTGTCTACAGATCATGTTCCTGCAAACCAAGGGCGGAAGCAACTTGGAGGACAACGTTAGACGTATTATGAAAGAAGTCATGAGCGATGCAGTGGCGAACCGAATCAACTGGAAAGGTTCCCATGGGAAAAAAAGCTTCAAGGACTGTGTCCACCTTAGGCACATTATTTTTGGTATGTTACTCTCATTTTCAGTTACCTTTGTAGGAAGTTGATTTCACAAAATGATTTGCAATCATTCATTCAGTGCCTCATGCAAAATGTATTCAGTGTCAATGCAAGACAGCGAAAGCCCTCATTAATTTTTCCTAATTTTTTCGTGCTATATCATATAATATCAAACATCTTAAAATCCACTTTACTTATTTACTCAATCCTCATTGTAATTCTTAGTCTCTCAGTACCTATTCAAAAATAGCAAGTATGTTATTTCGAAAATCGTTTGTTTTTTTCAGTCGCTGTAAAGAAAAACCCGCTCTGCAGTGCAGCTACAGAGAAGGATGTGGAAACGGCCATCCAGAGCTGGCTGCGGTATTCTGCCGACCGAGATGGGGGGCGTGCCAGGCGGGCGATTGCGAAGGCTGCACGTTCCGACCAACCTGCAGTCTAAGCAACGCTGCTCATCAAGTTTCAAATAACGGTTTCAAATGTCAATTTCAATTTCTTAACAAATCTTAACAAGTGCCAGGATTTCTCTTGTTTTGTAAAGGCTGCATGTTTTATTTACGTTTTCTACGTAGGTTTGTTCATTAATGTCAGTCTATTATTGAGCACAGGCTTTGTATTTTTATGGAAGTACCTATCTCCTCATGTGAATGTGTAACATATTTGGAACACTATATTTAAAAGTGTCCGTGATGACCATTCGTCTCTCGTGAGATGAAAAAACTATTTAATATGCTCTTGGCGAAAGTATTGCACACAGATTTTGTATTGACTGTTGAATATGTTGTATGCACGTTTTCTATGTCATTTTCTTATGATCTTAATGACAATTTGAAGAGCAAGGTGCTTGAATACTTTGGTGAAGTATATACTATTGTCTATGTGTGCCTGAATCAGAGGCCAAGGTATTTTGAAGTCAACCCGAACGAAACCGTGGTTAACCACATGTCCCTTCAGAGACCGACGTGCTAAATGCAGCTTGGTCATAGTTCAGATTGGTTGAGCTGGAGTGATATTATTACAAATAGCAGATTTTGTATTGGTTCAAGTACCTTATAATTATATTGACTGTTGAATTTGTTGTATTTATGTTTTCTACCTATGTCATTTTATTATGATTTTAATGACAATTTGAGGAGCAAAGCTCTTAAATACTTTGGTGAAGTGTATACTATTGTCTATGTGTTCCTGAATCAGAGGCCAAAGTATTCCGTAAGTGAAACCGAACTGAACTGTTTGCATGTCCCTTTCACAGACCCTGCAAAATGCAGCTGTCTAGTTCAGTTTGGTTGAGCTGGAGTGATATTAATATAAAATGTCAAATACAAGATCGTGTAATAATTGAAGGGTCCGGGCGTAAATAATGGTAAGTGACATTTTTCAGATTTTCATGTTTTGTCACGTAAATAATGGTAAGTGCACAGCCATTCATTTGCCGCCAGAAGTTTTAAATTCCTCCGCTTGGTTTCACTTCTGCCGCCATTTAGATATCTGCTGTTTTTAACTTGGTTGACGTAAAGGCTGTCAAGTGTATCAAAACATGGCGGCTCGTCGGCGACTTGCGTTTCGAGAGATTGAAAATGAGCTTGAAGTAGAGGATGCCGAAGCGTCAGACAGTTCTGATAATGAGGGAATGGTAGTAAACAATCAATCAACCACTAGTAGTTCGGATAATGAGTCAACAGAAGAGGTAAGAAACATGATTTATAAAGTCGTTTGTCGTTCATGTAAAGGATGGTAAGTGCAGCAGTACCATAACCTGTCTTTTTTTTACATTTTAGAATGTCAGTGATGCTAGTGGTGCTGAAGAGGACGATGAATCTGAGAACAAAGGAAGAAAACGGAAGAGGAATGGATCTTTACAAAAGAAAATGCAGACTCGTCGAAACGCAGGCAAGGAATACACGAAATATCGGGGAAAAGGTGCCGGCGTTGCTGCGCGTACTGCCGGCGCTGACTGTAATTGCAAAAAGAAATGCTTTGAAGAGGTGAGTGAGGCTGATCGTGCCAACATTTTCACGAACTTCTGGAAAATGGCTACGTTTGACTTGCAAAATACATACTTACGGGGCTGCATTCGCGCCTGTCACACCAAACGCAAAACCAAAGGTGAGGGGTCCAGCCGAACCCGCACCTTTCAATATGCATTAGTTTCGAAAACAGTATGCAAGGTAGCATTCTTAAATATACACGGTTTGCAAACCAGTCGTGGTCGGCTGGAAAATATTACGAAGAACATGGAGGCCGTTACACCTCCAATGGATGGCCGAGGAAGACACGGAAAACACCTCCGCAAATATACGGATGCAGATGTCCAATTCTTGAATGAATGAATGAATATTGGGGCTTAACGGCGCGTCAACCGGATGGTTATTTTGCGCCGGATAAAAGAAGGTTGTTCAATAAAAGATTGATAAAAGTTTACATCAAACCTATTACGTCAAGCTCTTGTAAGAATTTAAAAACATTGTCAATACGACGAGGGTCATCTGCTAATACTTTGTCAATAGTATTTTCTAATGAGTGACGTTGTCTAGCAACTCTATACTTTGTACAATCAATTAAAATGTGTCGGATGGATAAAATCTCGTTGCATGTATTGCAGCGCGGAGGCACCTTGTCAATAGTGAATAAGAAAGAGTGGGTTAAAAGAGTATGTCCGATACGGAGTCGGGTGAGAACGACCTCCTCACGCCTTTCAGATCTCTTTGATGACTCCCATGGTTCGACAGTAGCTTTAATTTCTTTTAATTTATTGTTTGTTTGTCTATCCCAGATATCTTGAAATCTTCGTTTGAAAGTTGACTTAAAGTAGACCTTCAAATCACTGTGGAAGATTCTTTGGTCAACCATTTCAGCATTGTGCAAGGCATTCTTGGCGGCTGCATCGGCCCTCTCGTTGCCCTTAATGCCAACGTGCCCAGGCACCCAACAGAACACTACTCTCACGTCCCGAGAAGAGAGGGTCGCTAGTAGGGAATGTACTTTTTGAACGAGGGTGTTGGGTGAGAAAATGTCATAAATTGCATCAATAGAGCTGAGTGAATCTGAAAAAATAAGAAAGTTGGGTTCATCTCTGCTTTCTATGTGTTGCAGAGCCTTCATAATGGCATACAATTCAGCAGTGAAAATGCTGCACTTGCTATTTAGTTTAAACCCGTATGCAATGTTGGGAGTCGTCGTAAAAGCACAACCAACATCATTGTTATTCTTTGATCCGTCCGTATAATATTGTATAAAATGTGGGTGATCGGCACAGATTTCAGCAAACCTGCGTCTGTACACGAGATCGCTGGTGCACTGTTTCCCTAAGGACGCTAGGCCGATAAGGCAAGAAGGCCTGGGAACACACCAAGGGGCGACCAGGCTGGATTCGACAGGGAACATCCTTGGAATCTTGAAAGTTATTTCGGTGAGAATACGACTTAGTCTAATACCTGCCGGCAAAGTTGAAAAGGGCTTAGCGTCATAAATTGGCTGGAATCTGGGCTGAAGTAGAGACAGGTACGTGGGATGTTTTTTCATTGCGATCAGTTTTGCAGCGTATGAAGTAAGAAGATATTCTCTCCTTAGCGTAAGTGGCGGCTCCCCGGAATCACAGTATAGACTTTCCACCCGGCTGGTTCGAAGAGCGCCGATGGCCAGCCGGATGCCTGTGTTGTGGATGGTGTTCAAAGTTCTTTTGTAGCTGTCACGGGCAGAATCGTAGACAGCACTGCCATAGTCAAGTTTAGAGCGTATGAGGGCACGATAAACACGCAACATAACCGTGCGGTCCGCTCCCCACCTTGTCCCTGTCAGGTACCTTAAGAGATTAAGAGATTTAAAACATTTAATACGCAGTTGGTTAAAATGTTCTTTAAAATTCAATTTCTGGTCAAAGACTAACCCCAGAAACTTGACACTTTTAACAACAGGGAGACAGTTCCCACGGAGATAGATTTCTGGGTCTGGGAAGAGGCCCCGTACCCGAGAGAAGTGGACACAGTTTGTCTTTGCTGCCGAAAATGTAAAGCCGGTGGCATCAGCCCACTTTACCAATCTGTTGACAGTTAATTGGATCTGCCTAGAGGTGGACGCTAGGTTCTTAGATGAACAGATTATTGCCAGGTCATCGACAAACAAGGAAGATGACACCGGGGAGTTAACACAGCTGGTAATTGTATTGATTGCAATCGCAAATAGCGTCACGCTGAGCACACTGCCCTGGGGCACGCCGTTCTCTTGTGAAAAAGTATCTGACAAAACATTGCCAACACGGACATTAAAAGTTCTATCAGTCATAAAATTTGTGATAAAAACAGGTAGTCGACCTTTAAAACCCCACGAATGTAGCGATTTTAAAATGTTGTGGCGCCAGGTGGTGTCGTAGGCTTTTTCCAGGTCGAAGAAGACAGCAATTGCATGCTGCTTGCATAGAAACGAGTCCTGGATAAAAGCCTCCATCCTGATAAGATGGTCCATCGTACTTCTGTTTTTCCGGAAACCACATTGTAAGTTAGAGAGTAGCTTTTTTGTCTCCAGCCACCAAACCAAACGATTGCTCACCATCCTCTCCATCACCTTACAAAGACAACTGGTCAGAGAGATAGGCCTGTAGCTGGCTGCCAGTAGCTTGTCTTTTCCAGGTTTGGGAATGGGAACTTGAATGGCATGTCGCCATTCGTCCGGAAAGACTTGCGATATCCAAATCATATTATATAATTCAAGCAAAGCCGAGCGAGCATCTGGTAAAAGGTGTCTTAAGAACTCGTTGTGGACCCTGTCGGCCCCCGGTGACGTGTTCTTCGATGTCCGAATGGCGTTTTCCAGCTCCCACTCACTAAACGGCATGTTGTAGCGTTCGGAGTTGGCAGAGGCAAACGACAATTGTCTACGCTCTGCCGTGCGCTTTATCTGTTGGAACGATGCCGAATAGTGGCGGGAACTGGAGACATCTGCAAAGTGTTTGCCAATGCAGTCTGCTATTTCTTTGGGGGCCGTAAACAGGTGTCCATCGTTCGTTATACCGGCGATTGAAATCGGCTTGTGCTTGCCTCTTATTTTGTTTACCCTGTGCCAAACCTTGGTGAGGGGGGTAAAGCAAGTGAGAGAGGATATATAATTGTTCCATGATTGGCGCTGGGATCTTCTAAAAACCTGTCGTGCCTTGGCACGGAGCTGTTTAAAAACTTGCAGGTTAAAATTTGTGGGTCGTTTGGTAAAAACTCTGAGAGCTCTTTTCCTCGCCCTGAGTGCCTTGTCACACTCGTCGTTCCACCATGGAACAGGAATGTGGCGTGGCTTCGTGGAGGTTTGTGGTATGGACTCCTCTGCGGCACTTATGATAATCTCTGAGATCCTTTTGACTTTAGAGTCGACATCCGTTTCCTGGTCAGAACAACTTAGTTTTGCCAGTGCAGCAAACCGCTTCCAGTTCGCCCGTTTTAAACTCCATTGAGCAGGACGAGAGGGGATCTGAAAGTCGGTTTGGAGCCTTAAGATGATCGGAAAGTGATCGCTTCCACAGAGGTCATCATGGACAGAGAAATTGAATAAATGTGCCACAGAGGGCGAACATATGTACAAGTCGATCGCCGTAAAATTACCATTAAAAGAGTTAAATCTGGTTTTTTGTCCATTATTTAAAAGAAACAAATCGTTGTCATTGATAAAACTCTCAAGCATACGACCCCGGCCGTCTGCCATTGTGTCGCCCCACAGGGGGCTATGTGCGTTAAAGTCACCCAACAGCACGTAGGGGTGGGGCAGTTGGGACACAAGGCTTTGAAGGTTCGGGGCCGTAGCTGGCGCCCACTCCGGAAGGTAAATGTTACAAAGAGTAACTGGTTGTGGTATGTGGACTCTGACTGCCACTGCCTGTAGAGGTGTTACCAGCTGCAGTGGATGTGCAGGGACGGAGTCTAACACTGCCGTCGCCACTCCACCAGCCGCTATATTTCGTGACAGATCATCGTGCCGAAAGAATGTGTAGCCACTTAACACAGGCGAGTCAGACGGTTTAAAATGTGTCTCTTGTAAAGAGAGACACAGGGGGCTAAAATTAGCTGTTAAAAGCTTCACCTCCTCTCGGTGGTGATGGTAACCATTGAGGTTCCACTGTATTAAAGCCATTTTTGTCGTTTTAAAATCTCTCTAAACCTAAGTAATGTATCACAGATATTATCACAGCCATCGAACCCATGTAAAATTAAGAATAAAATCACACAGGTAAAATAAGCGTATACTAATATCACAGTCACAATCACAAAGGCTATCACAGAAATCTTATCACAGTAAACTAGCACCATAAGAGTTTCCTCTCTAAACCTAAGTAAAGTATCACAGAAAATATCACAGCTATCTAAAAACCTACATATAATTAAAAATAAAATCATATAGGTAAAAGAAGCGGAGATAAATATCACAGACACTATCACTAAGATTATCACAGAAAGTTTATCACAACGAAGTAGCACCAAAATATCTCTAAACCTAAGTAAAATATCATAGATAATATAACAGCGATCCAGAAACCCATATAAAATTAAAAATAAAATTATATAGATTAAAGGAGCGCTAATAAATATCACAGATATTATCACAAAGGCCATCAAGGATAATTAAGATGTCTACTTGGTTTCACCTCTTTGGTTTTTACTTTACATACATCAGTCTTTTGCCTCTTGCTAGGCGCAGCAACTGTCGCTTCACCACCGCCTCCTTGCACCTGGGCGGCACCCTCAACCTCATCGCAGTCCATCGAGGACTCGTCCTCTTTAGACTTGGGGCTGGTCTCTTTGGATTCTAATTTCTTTGCATTTTGTGGCTTTTGTTTCAAATCATTAAGTTCATCTGCAATTTTCTTGTTTTGGTTTCTCAGCTCTTCGTTCTCCTTCCTTAGCAACTCTATTTGTTTCGTTTGATCTTCTATTTTCTTTGTCTGCTCTTCAAGCCTCCGCTTGTTCTCCTCCTGCCCAGAGAGAAGAAGGGACATCATGTCCATCAGATTCTTGAGTTCTGATGAACGCGGGGGATGTCTCTCCTCAGGACCGGGGACAGGAGGTGGAGCGGCGACTTGGGCAAAGGATCTTATGTTGGGCAGACTTGGACAGAGGAGACTGTACTTGTTCCTCGCCTCAGGGTAGGAGATATTTTGTAGAGTTTTAATTTCGCATATCTTTTTTTCTTTTTTCCAGACGGGACACTCCCGGGACCAGGATGGGTGCGGAGCTTCGCAGTTCGCACAGTGAGCGTCCTGGTCGCACGGGGCGTCTGGATGGGCGTCAGACCTGCCACACCTGTCGCACATCCGGCTCCGCCGACAAGACTGCTGGCCGTGGCCAAAGCGTTGGCAGTTAAGGCATCGAAGGGGATTCGGGATGCTGGGCTTAACCTCAACACGTATAAATCCCACGAAAATAAATTGAGGCAGAACGGTGGAATTAAATGTTAGAATGTGGAGCGGTGATGGTTTAAGAATGTTGTCTTTCCGGGTGGTGATGGATTTCACTTCGATTACTCTCTGGTTTGTGAGTTCGAGCAAGGCCTCTTCCTCGCCCATCTGAAGCAGGTCGTGGCTGAACACGACTCCTTTGCAGGAGTTCAGAGTTTTGTGGGCAAGGGTGGAGACCTGGAATGTTCCTAATAGAGTAAGGCCAGAGAGTTTATCTGATATTTCTTTTTTCCCAGCTTCTACAAGAAGAGTCCCGTCGCGCAGGCGCTTAGTAGAGCGAAGCTCTCCTACGTCTGCGGACAGAAATCTTTGTATTTTAAAGGGGCTCACGCCGGAGAAGGTCAGATTCTTGTCTGCATCTAGTCTTGAGATGATAAAAAAGGAGTCGAAATGGTCGGTGAACGTTTTGTTGTTTGATTGTACATGTTGTACATTAATGGTCCTGTCAAACAGGCTTGGTAAACTTTTAAGGGGGGGGGTGGACGTTTTTTTTGAGTTGGGGGTAGGTGGGGTTGGGAAGCTTGGGTTTGGGGGGGGGGAAAAGGGGGTTGGGGTTTGGTTTTTGTGATTTTGGTTCATTTTTGGACCCACGAGAAGCTAGGGAAATAAAGGTCAGCTCCCACAGAGCCCCGCTTGTGGGAGTAAGGCTAATATAAAACTGAAGGTCGCCAGGTGTTCAGAGTCCATCGTTCGCTACTACTATTTACCCAGTAGTAATTCAGCTCCTCGGCACGATTGGTGACACCTTAAGCTTGGGTATGTGTCCTGGTACTTTGCATTTGTCGTCAACGTTTGTGGGTTGTATACCGAAAGAAAAAGCCGTGGAAATTGCCAAGTCGTCATAGGGGAGGGCGCCACACCGCTGTCGCAGAAGGCAGACGGGGGCTTCGGGAGGTGGCAAGGAATGAAAAAAGGGGCGAGGCGAAGAGAAGATAGTGAAATGAAGAGAGGAGAGAAAAAGAGCGCACAGAGCCTCCCTAGACCAAAGTCCTTGTTCCGCGACAGCGGCGTGGCAGGACTATTCTTGGTCTGGATCCTCGCCGGGAGCCTGTCCGGTATAGGAGACCTTACGGGGAGCGAAACCTCCCCACCGGCAGAGCCTCCCGGGTCATTGGATCACACAAACCCCCTCACCACGTCAAGGTGATAGTCCACGAGGGGGTGTCCAATTCTTGCGCACATTCATTGAGAAGATACCGCGTTATAAAAGTCATTATAGCAGGAAAGATGCTCCAAAGAGAGAATATCTCGGGATGGAATATTCTATCGAAGCTTGCTACTGTGAATACAATACATTTTGCAAGGACAGCAATAAAAGTTGTGTATCGAGAGATAAGTTCCGTCGAATATTCACAGAAGAGTTTAATATAAGTTTTAAAAATCCGAAAACAGATACATGTAATATCTGTGACACTCTGAACATTTCGTTGCTCGAAGCAACGAAGCTACAAGATCATATCAAGGCAACACAGATAAAACAGGAGCAGGAGATTCATCATCGCAGGGCCCAAGCTGGACAGGAGGCAATCAAGATAAGCACTGAGGAAGCGAAGGCAGCAGACGACATCGTCGTAATAACATTTGACTTGCAGCAGGCGCTGCCCACACCGAAGCTTGCTACTGGGCCTGTTTTTTATAAAAGAAAGTTATGGTGTTACAATCTTAGTGTGCATTGCTGCTCTTCAAAACAGGGCTATTTTTTCATGTGGGACGAGGCCACGGCTGGCAGAGGGGCCGACGAAATCACAAGTTGCCTGCAAGTGTTCTTTGAAGAAAATGACATTAGAGGCAAGAAACTGATTGCAATTTCGGACAATTGCGGCGGACAAAATAAGAACTGGACAGTTGTGGGATTTTGGATGCGGCTATTAGCGGAGGGCCGATTTGACGAGATTATACATATTTTCCCACAAGTCGGGCACACGATGCTGCCAAGTGATCGTGATTTTGCGATTGTCGAAAACTATTTGCGATCCCATTGCCAAATGGTTTATTCACCGGACGAATGGGAGGAAGTTTTGAAGAAATCACAAAAGAAAACACCGTTCAAAGTGTGTCGTATGACACAGGAAAAATTTCTACGATTTTCTGATTTGCGAGGAAGCTTTTATCAACCGTTAAAAACCAACAAAGGAGAAAAAGTGTGCTTCCGATCAATCGTAAAGATGCGCTTTACCGTAGAAAAGGAGTATGAGATGATGATCTCTCGGTCCTACGCAGGAGGGGAGGAGAATCTGACTCTTCGGAAGAGAGGACGCCCTGTGGCTCTCCGAGCAGCGTTTTTGATCGACATTCCCAAGAAGTACGCTGGAGTGCTTCCCATTGACGCACTCAAGCTACGCGATGTAATGTCGTGCATGCAGTGGGTGCCTTCGGTGCACCATGGATATTATAACACTTTGGTGTCCAAAGCTGCTGTTCGTGAGAGTGACAGTGGCTCTGATGAATGAGCAATTCATTACCTTTTCTTTCAATTTCAAATCCGTTCATTGTAGATCAAGAAAGAAAGATAATATTATTCTCACAAAATTTCATAATGTTTCCTTAAAGATATTTTTTATTTATTTTTAAGGTGAAATTGTGGTATTTAATGGCATGTTGCAAACAATACAGAGCTTTTATTCGTGTAAAAGATGGTATCTGCAAATGATAGTGTAATCAATCGGTATTTTCTAATAAACCAAAAATTATATTAAGAGTTTTTGATGTATTTTCTGTTGCACAGTAGAGGTGTGGTTCCTTTAATCTTGACCAAACTCCTTTCTGATCAAATATACCATTTATGGACACTTTGCAAAATTCAATGAGTGATATCTCTGCAATCTAAATATGTCACTTACCATTATTTACGCCCGGACCCTTCAATTGCAAAACCTCGTATTTGCAAATTTGGCCAAAATCTTATTAATGTTTCAAATATTTGAAAAAAAATTCCTTTTCCCGCCTGCAAAACCTCGTACTTGAATGACCAATAAAAACTGTTCATTTCACTGCCTGCTAAATACTCGTATTGGAAGTGATCGCGAAACGTCAGAAACAAAATGCGAAAAACCTCGTATCTGCTGGATCAGTGATCTGCTGTCGATCCAATAACCTCGATAGGCTTATAATATACCATTTCATAATATTATAATCATAGGTAAGTCACAATACTTTTTCTGTGTTTGATTTTAGTAAACGTTCAAGGTATTCTGTCCATTATACTGTGAGGTGCACCTAATGCACGCAGGCTTCTAGCCATGTGCGTCGAGCCATCTGTTTATTTTAACATAGATTTCAATAAGGGTGACAAGTATTCGGACATCGGTTGGTGCGATGCGCAAAAGCTTTGAGGCACGCGCGTCTGGTTAATCTCTCTTATTAGTTTTGTAAGGGTGACAAGGGTTCTGGTTCAAAAGGCGACTGGGTAGCCACATGCTTCGCAGGAATGTTTCGACGTTCGCAGTATGGTCCAGTCCCCATTATCCTTTACAAAGTGCCTCTCCCAATTAGTTATAGTTCTTTAAATGTACAATAGAATAGATTCGAGTAAATGATTGGTGGAGGAAGTCACGAGGTGAAACCTGGAGAGGGAGCGTGAGGAACGCGAGAAGAAGAGCCAGGAAGAAGCGCTAGAAGGCCCGAGACCGGGAACGAGACAAGACGTGCCAGAGGGACGGACCGAGATCGGTAACGGGAGGAGTGCTAGACGACCCGAGATACCACGACGTCGCTCGATTTGCGACGCGGCATCGATCCCCGCCGCCTGTTCAATTGCGCCTGGAGTTGCAACGCGAGCCCGAACGACAACGCCTGAGTCGCGATCCACATTGATCCCCGCCGCCTGTTCAATTGCGCCTGGAGTTGCAACGCGAGCCCGAACGACAACGCCTGAGTCGCGATCCACATTGATACCACGACGCCTGCTCGACTGCGCCTTGATCCAGGAGTCAACGCGAACTTCGGCGCCTGACCGACTGTGACACCCGGCTACATCGGCGCTATACTACTCAAGTAAACTTTGTTATTTTATTCTGGCCAGACAGCTAGCTAGGGACTTAGGGCTATTTTATTTTATCGGATCTTTTTATATTATCATTTATGTCATTTATCGTTTATTTATTTAAGAGAAAGTAAATTGTTACTTCGTAAGCGTATTTTGTGTTACGCGAATTTTGTATCCCGCATCCTCCCCCTCGTAGGACCACATTGCGTGCGTCGGCGACACTTGCGAGGCATCAAAGGCGTTAGAAAAGGTATTTAAAGCTCATTACCTCACAATACTTCTGTCCTCGCTCAATTTTTAACGGTAGGTATCTTTTTTGGTTATGTATGTCGTATATCAATTGTAATTCACATTAACACTGCAGTTAAAGATTGAAATCTGAGTGAATCTAAAGACGATGTTTTCAAAGTGTCATGTTTAAACTAATTTTTGGCATTAATCTCTGGACAGATTATGGGGTCACGGCGTATCGGGCTTGACATCGCCCAAATTACTGCCGAATTGGTGAGTGGAGATTCGGACTTCGACGAAGAAATTTTCCTCCCAATTTTGGATCGTGATGTCACTTTCCTAGCTTCTAGTGAGCTGCTTCCTATTGATGGTGACATTTTACCAATTGGACACAGTACCCCGTCACCACGAGCTTCATGCAGCAACTTTAGAAAATTCAAGATAACTTCCCCAGAAGTGCACCAGAATTCTGACTCTGAAGTAGAAGATTACCCAGAAAAAGGCTCTGATTATGAATCTGATTATGAAACTTGTCATAACAGGAAACGTAAGAAGCATGCTGATAGCCGGAACTGGACAAGGACAAAAATTAAGAAACAACGGGTGAGAGGATCTCCTTACAAAGGATGGAAGAAAGACACGGATACTGGAATCCTCAAGGCAACAAACCCAAGAAATGCAAGAGAAATGGGCTCTCGTTGTTCTTCTGAGAAATGCAAGGGGTCTAAGTCTTTTTCTTGTCACTCGATAACGAACGAAAGCCGGTCAAAGATCTTTGCGCAATTTTGGAAGACTATGACCTCGTGGAACATGCGAAAGACCTTTGTGGCCACAATGGTGGATAATGTGCTCACTAAGAGAGCCGTTGAAGGTTCTCGCCGGAACTTTTCACTTGTGTACCATTTGAAATTGGACAATGTAAAAGTTAGAGTCTGCAAAACAATGTTTTTATCAACACTCGCTATTGGTGAGTGGTCCGTCAGGAACTGGTGTCAGGCTAGCCTGGATGGGTCTGGTATTGTTGAACCAAATGCAAAAAAACAGCCAACCAAAAATCGTTCCGATGCTAATGCCATGTCATTAAACTTTGTCAACAAGTTTTTGTCAGATTTGCCAAAACTTCCTTCTCACTATTGCCGGGCTAGGTCAGAAAAACTTTATTTAGAACCCAATTTCAAAAGTAAATCAAAGCTATTTGAAGAGTACCAAAATGCTTGTGCAACTCGTGACATCCGTGCGCATAGCCGTACTACATTTTCTAACGCGTTCGAGAAAATGAACTTGTCCCTATATGAAACCAAAAAGGACCAATGCGACACATGCGTCTCGTTTAGCCTAGGAAATTTGGAACAATCTGTCCACGCTGCCCACATCAAGCTCAAAGAAGATGCCAGGAAAAGTAAAACCTTAGATAATGAAATGTCCCTAAAAAATAGCGAGTTGGCAGTCATTACCATGGATGTTCAGTCGGTGAAACTGGCACCTTGCGTGAAGGCAAGTTCAATGTACTACAAAACAAAATTGTGCGTTCACAACTTCACCACTTTCAATAAAGCCACGAAAGAAGTGGTGTGTTATTTATGGCATGAAGGTCAAGGTGGACTGGATGCATCTAATTTTGCCACAATGATAACCGACCAATTGGCACACATGCTCGATACCAATAATTATAAAACGATTATCATTTATAGTGACGGGTGTTGCTATCAGAACCGCAACGTAGTTGTTGCCAATGCCATTTTTCACTTTGTGCTCATGAACAATATTACTGTTATTCAAAAATTTCTGGAGAAAGGCCACACGCAAATGGAGGTGGATAGCGTACACGCAGCTATCGAGCGACAACTGAAAGATACTGAAATATATCTGCCAACAGATTATATTGGCATTTGCCGAAAAGCTCGAACCAAACGCCCGTACACTGTGCAATATCTCGATTTCACATTTTTCAAGAACTACACGAAAGTTGCATACTTCTCTTCCATTCGTCCGGGAAGTAAGGTAGGGGATCCAACCGTTACAGACATTCGATGCCTTAGATACACACCTAAAGGCATTGACTTCAAACTCAATTTTGAAAATGATTGGGCCCGACTTCCAAAACGCCAAAACAACGGAGAGTTTGAGGTTGCACCGCTGTATTCTGGTCCGCTTAAGATCAAGCCAGAAAAGTTTAAACACCTACAAGAGCTAAAAAAGGTCATCCCGCAGCACGCTTGGTCATTTTACGACAACCTGCCACATTCCTAGGTGTTTGTATCCTTCATTTTTGTTACGTTTCAATTGTAATATAAAACAATAATAAATTATATTATCACATTAAAAAATTGCAAGAAAAATCATATACTGTTTGATTCTATTATGGCATGATGTACAAGCACGTAAAAACACGTACGTGCAGCATTTGGGTCGGATACTGAAGACGAAAACCTTGTATCTAACATTAAATATTTAAAAATACAGGAAATTTAAAAATGTGCTGATAATTTGATCTTCCATGTCCTTGTCCTGTCCATCTTCCTTAAAAATAATAATAATTGTTATTTTAAATGTGTTTTTTCCTTCCCCTCAACATTTCACTTTTTGCAGATACGTGTTTTTGCAATTAGGGTATCGATATGCTAAAGCGCTGATGAAGCATTTTATCCAAGTGTTTGGGATTTTGTATGGAAGGCACCTCATATCTTACAACATTCATGGCCTACTTCATTTACCAGACGATGTGTTGAAATTCGGACCAGTTGACAAGTTCAGCACGTTCGAGTTCGAAAACCACCTGCAAACTGTCAAAAAACTGATACGTAAAAGTGACCGTCCTTTACAACAAGCTGCAAACCGGCTTTATGAGAAGAAAGTGTCCGCTCTTTCATCTCTCAAGAATACTAAAAAGCCCGACGATGCAGAAAAAATGCAAGGAAGACCTGCAGGAATACATGTTAATGGCCCACTAGCACATGGAACTTGTAATCCACAGTATGAATCGGTCAAACTTCATGGTTTCATCTACTCGAAGAAACTTGCTGATAACTGCTGCATTCTAAAGAATGGGCTAATTGTTGCTGTGGCAAACATTGCAACCGTTAAAGGAGAGCTTGTTATCATTGGTCATAGCTTTAAAAGCAAGAAAGATGCGTTCACAGTTCCTTGTGTATCGTCCGAAGTTGGGATCTTTCTGGCCAGTGACATGACCACATCGTTACAAAAATGGCCTGTGACAGACATTGATTTCAAGGCAATGAGGATTCCAAAGGGCAATGATACCTTTCTGGTGGTGTCCCTGCTTCACGGCTTGAATAAATAGTACAGTACGTTCACATTTTTAGAAACTTGTTCAAATGGGCTATGGAATATAGGTTAATCTAACCAAATGTGCCTGTAAAATTAACACAGTGTGTCAATAGACAGATTATTTGAACCGTAGAAGGGAAAGCTTCAGATGGCTGAGGATTTTACCCTTGACATTGGAGTGATGGATAAACATTTCTAACAAATTAACCACAAGTTTAAGGTACCTAGGTAGCGTAGTTAGTGTAAGCGTAGTTAGTGTAATGTTGTTTCATCTAGTTTTGCGTGTGCATGTAGACTTGGATTCGGATCGTAGTGGTCGAGCTTTTTTTAGTCCCTTCGAAAAGATGTTATGAGTTCATACCACACTATATATATTTTATAATATGATATTGTTTCAGATGGCACTCTACTCCTTAGTAGATTATGTTGATGGCACGGAACTGGTCCCCACCTCTTGGTTGCACGAGGAGGAAGGTCAGCAATTTTGTTGGTGGCCTCCAAAGTTGACCAACATTCATGTTGCTGTCAAAAATAGGAAAAAATTTGATATTGGCACCTGGAAGGAGTGCTTGGTAAAAAAAATTATTTCTCAGTATGGTGAGTAAAATCATAAATAGGTAATAAAACTAATAATCAAGTTAACTACTGGTGGATTTAAAGAAGATCTTGTATTGTTTAGACACTTACGAAGAAGGACGTAAGGCACTTTCCCACGTGGAGAATGCGGATGGCACCTCAGACTTAGAGGGGACACCTTCTAAGTCTACAAGAAAAGCAAGGCATGCCATCTACAACGACCAGGTGGCAGTTGCTAACCCCTACGAAGAGGATGGGGCCTTCCATCGCCCCCTGCACTAGAAGGGGACCTTTTCATGAATTCAAAAGAAGGTAGTCATATTTACTTTTCTAGGGTCTTGATCAGGGCATCGAACCGAAATTAATATTGGCTCAGGTTCAGGTTCAGTAAATTGTAAATTTCGGTTCGGGTTCAGGTTCCGTAAATTGTAAATTTCGGTTCGGGTTTGGGTTTTTTTATTTTGCCTATTCGGTTCGCGTTCAGGTTTTTTTCAATTGGGTAGTTCCGGTTTGGGTTCAGGTTCGATACAAAATTACTGGTTTTTCGGGTTACAGCTGTTCGGGTTCGATGCCCTGGTCCAGAGTTCCAGACACATTCATATTTTTTACTGTTGACTTAAATTACTTAAAATTCTCAGCAGATCTCGATTATTCTTTCATCATATTTTGGGTTGTTGGGATTTTAACAAGAACAACAACAACAAACTGACATGTGATTTGCCCTACAGATGTCGACAAGCCTTCCAACCTTAAAATTGGCGGTGGAGGGAACGGAAAATATCATAAACTAGGTTCTAAAGGTAAACTGTGATGGTGATTATTCTCAAGCTGAGTGTTTAGAGGCAACGGAACCACAATTAACATGTGATTTGCCCTACAGATGTCGACAAGCCTTCCAACCTTAAAATTGGCGGTGGAGGGACCGGAAAATATCATAAACTAGGTTCTAAAGGTAAACTGTGATGGTGATTATTCTCAAGCTGAGTGTTTAGAGGCAACGGAACCACAATTAACATGTGATTTGCCCTACAGATGTCGACAAGCCTTCCAACCTTAAAATTGGCGGTGGAGGGACCGGAAAATATCATAAACTAGGTTCTAAAGGTAAACTGTGATGGTGATTATTTTCAAGCTGAGTGTTTAGAGGCAACGGAACCACAATTAACATGTGATTTGCCCTACAGATGTCGACAAGCCTGCAATTCTTTCCTCTCGCCAAGGAAGTTCGGAAGGTATGCCTTCACATGGTATATTCTTAATAAAAAGTCTAGCAGTATTTGTGCCGTCATCAAACATTTCTTCTTACAGATGGATACTCCCCTATAAAGAAACGTGTGGATCGTCGCCTCGATATGTCGCCACCACGAAAAGATGGTAAGCCTTTGCATAGCATTATCTCATGCTGGGGCCTGAAAGGGTTTTGAGCAGAAAATGTAATAAAATGTGTCTTCTGCCTTTAGATGGGTACTCCCCTGTAAAGAAACGTCTGTATCGTCCATTAGATAGATCACCAGGACGAAAGTATGGTAAGCCTTTGCAAGGTTTTTTTCATGTTGGAGTCTGGAATCTCTGTGTTATGTACTTACAGTGTTGGGGAAGGTCACTTTTAAAGTGAACTTTGTAAAGTTCAGTTCACCAGTAGCTTAAATGAACTTTATAAAGTTCAGTTTGCCAATTTAAAAAGTTCAAGTTCACGTTCATTTTCACAAATTTTTTAGTTGTCTGTATGATTTTCTAAAACCCAGAAATAGGAAGGAAATTATTGGATAAACTATGAGCTAGGTAGGTACCCAAACATCAGTTGAAATGATCATAGTGGTGCTTGAGTGTAATTTGATGATAAAATCTTGTTCGAATTGCGATCATTTTCGTGGCATGGAGGCAGAGGGTGCTTTGTACCTTGTAGCTAGTTCCGCAAGCGAAATATTTATCTTTTCTAGGGTGAAAAATGACTGAAGATTGTCCCATGGTATGAGATTCAGATTGGTTACCAGCTATATCTAGTGCATATGGGGATTTCCCGTATAAATTTAAAAGTTAATTATGTCGCATCACTGACACTGAAATTAGATACGTCTGTGCTCGTGTTTGGATCTTCATGTTCACTGTCCATCATATACTATCTTGTTTTTTATTAATAACACGGCACCCTTTGGTCGCTTGGTCTATGGTCGCAATGTTAGGGTCAGGCTCTAAGCAAGAGAGAGAGAGAGGCTCTAGAGTCCATTACAGGCTGTTAGAGTGCGCTCGGACTCGGTGAGCGTTGAACGGTCAAATGAACGCGTTCAAAACTAAAAAGTTCGCGAAAAAACTGAACTTTTACACGTTCAAAGTTCACATAGGGAGAAGTGAACGCGTTCACTGAAAAGTTCACAAAAAAGTTAACGCGTTCATTTAAAAAGTTCAGTACCCAACACTGGTTATGTACTAAACTGTTGCTTCTGCTTTCAGATGATTTATCACCTCGAAATCTGGCTCTTTCTGCTTCTGCTGATAGTAGCTCCCTGAAACGGCGTGCAATAGGTTAGCACTCCTGCGGAGTATTTTATCATTTAAATTGCAACCTTGATTTTGTGGCAAAGGCTTGTTATTGTGCACTCTGGATACAGACAAGTTTTCCGCTGAACACATTAGAGCTATTCTTGCTGATGCCCGTTATTAATCAAAACGTCTTTCCAAATGTGGATGCTGTTGTGTCGACTTATTATGTTATGTTTTAAGTATATATTTTAGGCCAGAATTATGATGTATTTATTTGTTATCATTCTAGACACACCCAGTATTGCTCAGCCTGCATCAAAACATAGGAAGAGTGTCCATGTAGATCAGTCATCTTCTGATAGAGGTGAATTGTTCATGCTTTACTAAGCTATTACCTATTGTATTTTAAATGTAATTGTGGAATATTAACATAATTGCTTTCAGAATGGCAACGTTCAGTGGACCGAAAACTATACTTGCTAAGATGCGACTTGAAAGAAATGTACGACACACTTGCTACCATTTTGAAAAAACTCATGTCGGGTGCCGGTACAGGAGAGATAGAGGACGAATACTCCAACTATTTCTCAGCTGTTTTCCCCCTGAGAACCCTGTCGGAACTCGAGAGCCTAGAGGCAAAGCTAGGAAATGAGTCGGGCTTAAGAAAAGCTTTGGTAAGTGCAATTGTGCAAAAGTGAAATAGCATTAATTTAGTAATGTAGCCTCTTTGATAATGTTTACTTATGCCCTACTAGATCAAACACATGGCTGAAGTTGGTGGGGTGGACATCGGCTCCGCTGTGCGCCGATTGCTGGTGATGGTTTGCGCAAACAAGTCGCCGTAAAGTTCACTTGGGATGGGGCGACAGGGAAGAAGAAATTTTCAAATCTGCTTCTAACGGCATCAATAATTGGTAAGTTTGTAGAACGAGTGCTTTTAAAACATTTTTGTGGTGATGTTGTATTTTGGACAGCAATAGTTTCAAAATCGACAGGGAAACTTTCTGGCGACCCTGGGTTTGAGCAAAAACACTAAAAACTACACCCATTTCCAATGGAAAAAGGGGAAATAATTTCCAACATGTTTTGGAATTTTTTGAATTTTTTCACACCAAGAATTTGTTACAACTATGTGCCTTATTTTTATGCATGAATGTTGATCAAAGTTCACATATCCATTAATTTATTTTTAAGCCAGGGCAACAAGCCGGTCCTTTTATTTTTCACCCGTCTCTTTTTGTGTATCTCATTTTTACCCCACTATTCCCTATGGCTTACTGACAATCTTGAGTATGCCTTTTGACATTCCAATCGAAATTCTCTAATCAAGGTTTTTGTGGAATTCCCTTTTTATTTCACATATTTTTGCACGGTACCCCAGTGACCAAAACCTCTACTTAAATTGAATTTGTTACAGCTGCTGTTAAAAAGATGCCAAATCTACCTGATGCAACCAATGCAGCTATTGAAGCAAAAGCAAAAAACTGGATCCTGCACGCTGGTACAAGGATCAAGCAGTTTGCCAAAGCAAAAAAGAATCAAATAGCCGCGTCCAGCAGCGACGATTCTGCAGTAGAGTAATCAGTAATTAGGAAAATCTATCTTCAAAACTCTTTTGATACAACTTTCCCTGACAATTGCGAAATTTTTCTTTTAAAAAATGTTGAAAGATATTTAAAAACATTGTTGTTTCATCTCACTTCTGAAGAATCAGAAAAATGTTCGGTACACCGCTGTGCTCGTCTGGACGAGAGTTTAACTATTTTAGTCAGTATTCCAGTGGAATGACAACTAATTTATGTCAGTCATTAGTCAAGTGGATTAGCTACTAACAGTTTTTAGTCCATGTTCCACTCGGTTAAAATTAAAATGTAATTCGCGCTAGTCCAGTGGACAAACGTCGACAGTTTTTAGACGCATTTGAAATTAATAAAAGATGGTCAGTAATATTTTGGTGAATGCAAGCAAATTAAAATGAAATTGCCCACTAATTTCCAGGGTTCAGTGTGTACCTATTTCAATTTACGTTTCATTCACCAAAAAAAGTCAGCCCCGTCTTATAAATTGAAAGAGGGTCTACAAATAGTAAGACGTTTTTCCACTGGCCTAACGTTATTATTTTAATTGAGTGGAACAAGGACTACAAATTATTAGTCGCTAATCCACTGGACTGTCGACTAACAGAAATGAGTTTTTCAAACCAAACCAAAGCAGCCGCACAGGGTTGCAAAATGTATTAGCCTTATTCCATTAGTGGCATCCCCGTGTAAATGAACATTTACCTTCTTGCTTTGCATCTAATTAGCTTTTGTAACAAGACCAAATATAAAGCTCAGGTTTTGTTTCTAGAATAACTTCAAAATTCGATATTAAAACTATCGAGTTCCAGAAACAAATTTAGTCTAGTAAATTTTCTTGATATTATCCTTGATATTAAAATAGCTTTTTATGCATATAATTTTATTTTTAATTTGCCTGGTTCTTTCCAGCCCCTAGAACACATTATTAGCATACCATTAATGGTACCAAAATGTATACAAATATGTAACAAAAAGTGGAGCGAATATTTAAGCAACATCACAATGATGTAATAATGCTATGTCTGCAAGCTTCTGAGGATATCGCTATTGCCACATTAACTAATTTATATTGGATATATATAATTTGTGTTTCTTTATCATATGTTTGCCTACGAATTAATATGCAATGGTATGGAAAATCGAAAAAGTATTTTGTTTTCAATTCCTTTGTTCCTTTCCGATTCCCAAAACACATCCTGAGGATACCATTAACGGTATCAAAAGCATATGAATGTGTAAAGAATTCTGAGACAAATGATCTTTGTGACAACATCACAATGGTATAATAATGTGACGTGGGCAAGTTCCTGAGGATGTCATTAAAAACATTAAATGGTATCACTGTCCAATCGTGACAACATCACTGTGTTGTGTGGGGAATTGTGTACATTTAATATTTTTAGTGGATTGTGTGTGAATAGCCTGTGTGGAGGAGAGGGTAGCCAGGGAATGGTGAGGGGTGGGAAGCCAGGGGAGGAGGGAGGTGTGGAACGCACTGTTGGCAAACTGTCGGTGTCGTGTCAGCGCCATCAGTGGGCCAATGCAAGGACGCGGAAGGGCTGATATCACCAGGTTGACAGTCAGGTGACAGACAGCCAGCACTGCCGTCTGACTGCTGGCTGACTGATGGGTCAGGCACTGAGCCATCGTGTGGCCTACTGATGGCCGCGGGAGCACATTTGCGCTGGCGTGATATCACATGCTGACTGTGGGCCATCAGTGCCTGCAGATGCCGGCCCGGCGCTGGCCCAACAGTCCATTGCTACGTGGGTACGGTTTCTCGGGGTCTTCCTAGACAGCCGACTCACGTTCAGTGAACACACAACAACAGCGGCAGAAAAGGCAGCGGTGGCTGGCGAGCAGATCGCAAGACTTATCGTCGGCTGAGTGCTTATTTCGTCACCTTAGAAGCATTTTTATGCTTCTTATGCTTCTTTTATGCTTTCTTTTTTTATTATATCAAACGAAAGAGAATTTCAAGCGCTTGCTTTTGGCAATAAGGTCGTATGTGAATAGACGCCGTAAAATATTGTTATTAAAGAAAACATGTTTGGGATATGTCTTGCTTTTCAATAGTTTCGTCTGCAAAAAGGTTGTATGTGACTGCAATACTGTCGTATGTGCATAATTCATTTCAATAAGGTCGTATGTGTAGGCTGCTAATGCACCCTTGTCTACATACGACGTTATTGCATATCTATCATTGTGAACTGTGGCGTACACATCAATGCAAAAGACGCAGCAATAAGCTATGTACTCCCTCTGAGCACATGCTCACCTCGCCGTCGCCATTCAGTTGAGTTGTTTGGGAGCTGGAAGCGGCATGTTTCTAACTTATCCAGGAAAATCTCAACGTCTTGAAGGTAAGATAGTTTTAACTAAACATGTTATTGATTGCAAAGAACTGTAAGCTTATTAAACCATTGCAGCATCTTCAAACAAGATATATTTTTGTAGTTCTAGCTAATTTTTATAAATGGTAGCATATTTTGAGGTTATGCATTACAATTTTGTGTTTGAATTGATTTTTACAACATTATGACGTTATACAAAGACAAAGTAATACATGTTATAAACGATGATGAAATCTTTGTTTGAAACAGATGAGCAGCAGATCACAAAAGATGGTAGAAATGGTGACCAGGAAGGTAACCAAGAAATTGCCCGCGAAGAGGCTAGCCTGTCCGTCAAGTGAGATTGTGCGAGTGCGTGTGAAAACAAAACCAAAGTGTGCACAGAAACCATAAGATGGGAAGATTGCTGATGATGTGAGTATTGCAGCTGAAGACCTACCAGAAAATGACAAGACTGCTGATGGCGTTGCAGTAGCAGACCTACCAGAAGATGTCAAGACTGCTGATGGTGTTCCAGTTGCAGACCTACCAGAAGATGTAAAGACTGCCGATGAAGAGAGCGTTGCAGTTGAGGACGTGCCAGAAGATGACAAGACTGCTGATGGTGTTCCAGTTGCAGACCTACCAGAAGATGTAAAGACTGCCGATGAAGAGAGCGTTGCAGTTGAGGACGTGCCAGAAGATGACAAGACTGCTGATGGTGTTCCAGTTGCAGACCTACCAGAAGATGTAAAGACTGCCGATGAAGAGAGCGTTGCAGTTGAGGACGTGCCAGAAGATGACAAGACTGCTGATGGTGTTCCAGTTGCAGACCTACCAGAAGATGTAAAGACTGCCGATGAAGTGAGCGTTGCAGTTGAGGACGTGCCAGAAGATGACAAGACTGCTGATGGGGGCCTTTTAGAGAACGATATTGAATACCTTATGGATTGGAATTCTTTCACAAATGAATTTGATGTTGCCAATGTGGAAGAATTAGAAGTCGGAAAAGAAATTAATATAATTGTCGAAGTAATAGAAGAAGTAGAAGGAGAAGTCGTCGAAGAAGTTGTAATGGTAGATGGAGAAGAAGGACAAGAAGATGGTGCTGGAGTAGAAGGACACGAAGATGATGCTGGAGAAGGTCAAGAAGATGATGCTTATGTGCCAAAGAAAAAGACAAGGAAACGCAAGTCTGATTCAAGTAAATGGGAGCGAGAGCTATCAAAGAAGAATCGAAATCTTGGTTTAAATTACACCAGCGTGAAAGGAAAACAAGTGCCAAGATAAGAGCTAGTTCTAGTTGACTGCTCTAAATGTAAGTTCAAATGCAATGTACAGTATACCGAAGAAGAAAGACAAGTAATTTTCCATGATTTCTGGAAGACCGGAAGCTACGAGAGACAACGAGACTTCATACAATTCCATGTCCGGAAGGTTAATATTATTCGGCGCAGGAATGGCACTGACGCAGATAATTCAAAAAGGAATTCTACACTTCACTATTTTTTAACTGGAGAGAAACGAGTCTGCAAGACGTTCTTTTTACTAACACTTGCAATTGGGGAAAAGGCAGTGTACCATATGCAAAATAAAGGAGATGAAGAATCATCCACCCATGACAATCGTGGGAAAAAGGAGCCAGCCAATAAAACTCAAGCGGAAACTATTGAGAATGTAAAAATGCATATCAATTCATTTCCAAAAATGGCCAGCCATTACTGCAGGAAGAAAAATGACAGAGAATATTTGGCGCCAAATCTCAACATAACTAAGATGTACCTATCTTACCGAGAATTTTGTCTCGAGAAAAACTGTGCTCCTGTTAGCTCTAATGTATACAGGAAGTATTTTAACGAAAACTTCAACCTATTCTTTCACCGTCCAAAGAAGGATTTGTGCTCGACTTGTGAGCGATTCAAGAATATGTCCGAAGACGACCCTATCCGCAATCAAGTGACTCAAGATGACCACTTGAAGAACAAGGATTTGGCAAGAGAGATGAAAGCGAAGGACAAACTCGAAGCCAGCAATAACCCATTGTGTAAATCATACACATTTGACCTACAATCAGTCCTCTACACACCATGCTCTAACGTGTCAAGTTTTTTTTACACGAGGAAGTTCTGCAGCTACAATTTAACCATTTACGACCAAGCGACTCGAGATGGCTCCTGTTTTTTCTGGAGAGAAGATAACGGCAAACGAGGATCAGATGAGATTGGGACTTGTCTGTTTACATTCCTGGAAAGCATTCCTCCACCAGCACAGAACATAACTCTATACTCCGACTCATGTGGCGGACAAAATAGAAACAGGTACATTGCGGCACTTCTGCTTTATGCTGTTGGTTATTTACAAAACATTGAAACCATACAAAAAAATTTCCTTGAATCTGGTCACACAGATATGGAAGTGGATTCCATGCATAGTACCATTGAACGAGCAAGCAAAAACATTTGCATTTATTCACCCCAAGAATGGATAACTATCATACGAGGAGCGCGCAGAAAAAACCCATACTCAGTCAACCAGTTGGAGTATGGTGACATCTACGACTTGAAACAATTAAAAGAAACCTACATTTTAGGAAACTTAGACAAAGATGAGGACAAAAAATCTTTCTCATGAATGAAAGTCAAATCCGTTCTTTACAAAAAAAGTGAGCCAGAAGCAATTTTTGTGAAAACCAGCTACGAGCAAGAAGAGTTCCTAAAAATCCCAGCCAAAAGACTGGAACCGAAAAGAACTCGTGGTCTTAGGGGAAACAAGGAAGCGCAAGACGTCACCCTTCAAAAAAAATACACTTCTCCACTAAAGATTACGGCCGTCAAGAAGAAGGATCTTGTCAGCCTATGCACATCGGGTGTCATTCCACGGGAATATCAATCGTTCTACCACGATCTCCCTTCATCTTCTTCCCAGAAAACCACTGAGAATCTCGCAGAGCCTGACATTGAGGAGAGTTCGGACTCGGATGACTCTTAAATGCATTGAATATTATCACATTATAGTATTATGTATATTTTTCTAAACTCATATTAAAACATCGTACAATTTGAATAATATTTTGTTGTCGTTCTCGTTCCCGTTCCCATTCATAATTCCCGAACTCTCCCATTAAGTTAACAATAAAGTCATATGTGCCGCACATAAGAGCTTATTGACATTTTTGCAATGTAACTTGAAATAACAATAATGGCACATGTGTGTTACATACGACCTTATTACGCTATGGGATCAAAGACTGAAAACAATAAGGCAGCATGTACCACTGTCCTTTCTTATTTCTTATATTCTGTCTAAATTGCCCATATCAACACAAAATAATTCATAAAAACTTAATTAAAATTTATAAGGCAGGAGATATAATTTTAGTCCAAACGAAATCGATGTACCTAAAAAAAACAGGAGCAATGCAAACTTGCTTTTTTGAATTACTCAAAACTACACTTTTGCACATACGACCTTATGCTTCTAAGGTGACGATTTGTTCTTTCTCCATTTTTTGTGTTTTTGAGTTAGATAGCTTAGGGGTATATTAAGTAATCTTTTTACGTAAAACCAAGCTAAAAATCATGAAATTGTGCCCAGAACATTGTTTTCCAGAAAATAAACTTGTTCTAAGTCCACTCGAAACAGACTTGATTTGGTGCTTATTTGTTCTATCTCCCGAATCATTTCGAAAAACCGGATTCAGAACTATTTAACCAATCATAGGCGTCCATTTAGAAAGAGCTGGCGGCAAGCTTCCCTTGCCTCCTTGCGTTACTTACACAGTTACACATATATTTTTTTACTGTAGTATTATTTTTATTCTGGTATAATGGATGCCATAAACAGTTACTTAAGTGATGAAGATCCCCCGTCGTCGCCAGCACCCGACTTGCCCGACTACCTCATAAATTTAGGGTAAGTTCAAGCCAAGTAACAAATGTGACATGTTTGAGGTTATGAACCCTAAATAAGAATTCATATTTACTGAGACGTGGAAGTCTTTTTGGTAGTTGCTATAATAAATGCTTGGTTCCAATTTATTAAAGCATTCTCGACGAGTTGGACGAGGGCAGCGACAATGAAGAGGTGCTGCTTACCGTTATGCCCAGCGAGAGTGACGAGGAAGACATCCGTCCAGCGACGAATCGCAAAAATTATGTGATACCTGAAAGCTTTGATGACAGGTGAGGCAAAACTTGTGACAAAGTCAAACATTGTTTCACTTTTCTTCCAATTTTCTTCATTTTTTCTTCTTTGCCTGAGATGACGAGAATCTATTTCCGACTCGTACAATCTGTGCGGCTAGGAAAGATTATCCAGCGCCCGCACACTAAATAAAATAAGATAATACAAACATTCATTTTTAATAAGTGATGTGGACCCTGATGACCCAGATGTCATATGCTTTGATGGAGAGGAAGCAGGCCAGCCAGCAACAGCTGCTGCTATAGATTTGACAAGTGTGTAAGTTATTTTTGAAGTAACAATGTGATATGAAGTAAAGAAATATACCCCTACCGGTATATTATTATGAGTTAGCTACTACTTTTTGGGTTGGTGTTTCTAACCAATATGTTGTAACATAAGTTTGGTTTGTCAGGGATACGAGTACGTCAAAGAGGCAACGTCGACCGCATCTGTGGCCTCGACAAGTGAAAAACAACAGCCGAGCTGCCGGCCACAGTTACATTGATAGGAAAGGAAACCATCATGCAGCCCGGGTCTCTAAAGCAAAATGCAACAAGTGTTGCATTTTCAAATGCTCTGTTAATGTACTCAAAGCAGAGCAAATACACATTTTTGATCGCTTTTGGAAACTTTCAGATGAAAAAAAAACTGCATTGTTATAGCAAATTCATTGAAGGCACGCCCACTGCCCGCAAACGGACGAATGCAGAGGTTAGTCGGAGGCAAAACTCCTTCAAATTCTTTTTTGAAGTGAAGGGCGATCGTATGCGCCGATTTTTTTTGGCTCTGCTAAACATTAGTAATCAAAGGGTCTACTACTAGGGGAGAAGGGGGCACATGTGGACAGGGGGTACATGTGGACACTTCAAATTTACCACCTAAATCTTACTTGTCAAATCTGAAAAAAAATATTTAGTTGGCAGCAATGATTCCTTTCAGCCTTGAAAATTTCAGCTGGATTGAGTGCTCCATTTTGTTTTTATTGAAAAAAAAACGTTTTCGCGCGAAAATGTGAGTATAGTTTATCCAGTTTTAAGTTATAATTAGTAATGCAAACACATAAACATGAAGATTTTTGTCTGTGTTGTAGATTCTGTGGTTAATTATCTATGTTATCCTTGTTAATATTTCCTTTTTAAGCTAACAAATTTTCGAATAGAAGAAAAATTAGAAAATCTGTGTATGGGGGTAGATGTGGACACCTGTTTGGGGGGACATGTGGACATTAAATAATTATTTATTATATGGTAGGCGTACACATTCAATAGCCTTTAAATTAATTTATTTTAATTCCAGATTATTAGCCTTGATCCGCCATGAGAAATTATATACCGTTGACGGAACGAACAAATATCTCAGAAAAGGATGTCGCTGAAGCGGTGAAGGCTGTGCTGAAGAACAATGTTTCACTGCGGGAGGCTGCGTTACGCTTCAATTTAAAAAAATCTATGCTGTTCAAGCGAGTGAAAAAAGAGAGAGAACGGGTTGCTGGAAGGCCAGATGATAATAGCGACTCTGGTAACGACAGTGACGAAGCCAAGGAAGAGCCTACATTTGCGTCAAAGTACTCAAGCCAACAAGCTTTTTCAACATCAGAAGAAACGTTGTTGATTGAGTACCTTCTGAAATCTTCGAGTATCCACTACGGATTAACATATCTTCAGGCGAGAGTTCTTGCATATGACTACGCAGTCAAACTAAAGAAGCCAATTGTTGGGAAATGGAAGACAAACAAAAAAGCAGGAGTGGACTGGATGCAGAGCTTCATGAAGCGCAATCCTCAGGTTTCTTTGCGCAAGCCTGAAAACACGAGCCTTGCCCGTTCAACGGGGTTCAACAAAACAAATGTTGAGGAATTTTTTGCCAATTATATCAACGTTATGGAGCGTTATAAGTTTAAGCCTCATCGAATTCTGAACATCGACGAGACGGGAGTGACAACGGTCCAACAGAGTCCCAAGGTAATTGCCAAACGTGGCAAAAAACAGGTTGGGCAAGCCGTGTCCGCCGAACGAGGAGAGTTGGTGACTTTCTGTGGAATAATCACGGCAGACGGAAACACCATTCCGCCGTGCTTCGTATTCCCGAGGAAAAATTTTAAAGGTAATTTCCTGAATGGTGCTCCCTCCCAAAGCCTTGGCCTTGCCGCGCAAAGTGGGTGGATGAACTCCGACCTCTTTCTGGAGGTACTAAAACATATTCAAGGCCACACAACATGCACCAAAGAAAATCCAATTTTATTGCTAATTGATAACCATGAAAGCCATGCTACCCTGGCATGCATTGTTTATGCAAAACAAAATGGAATTGTCCTGTTATCTTTTCCACTCCACTGCTCACATCGTCTGCAGCCACTGGATGTTGCAGTCTACGGGCCCTTCAAAGGAATGTTGAAGGTGGCCTTCAATGACTGGATGGTCAGCTACCCTGGTAGCACCATCACAATATACGACATTGCAGAGCTCTCATCTCGTGCCTTCTACTCGTCATTTACAGCATCAAATATCATGAAAGGCTTTTCCACTCCGGGCATATGGCCGCTTAACCGCTTGGCATTCACAGAAGAAAGCTTCATGGGAGCATTTGTGACTGATCGCCCTGATCCCGTCGCGACCGTAAGCGACGACACTCCACGCACCTCAAAGACAAACGGCTGCGATCCCGTCGCTTCCGTAAGCGACGACACTCCACGCACCTCAAAGAGAAACGGCCGCGATCCCGTCGCTGGAAGTACTTCCTTTTCACCTGAGGATATCCGACCATACCCGAAAGCACAAGCAAGAAAACGCAAAGGAGGGAATCGCCAGGGAAAATCCCGTATTTATACGGATTCTCCCGAAAAGTTAAGAATTGAAGAGCTGCATCGAGCAAAAATAGAAAAACAACGGTGTGCAGACTTGCGGAAAGAAAGCAAGATGAAATGCGCTAAACGTTTGAAACTTGCTAAGGCCCAACCTACTATTGAAAGTGAGTCCACTGACCCTGATGATGATCTTGGTATTGTTCTGAACGATACGATTGAAAGTGACGAGGGGGATGAAGAAGAGATTCGTCTACTTTGTGACGATGACGTTCTGGCTGTAAACGATTTTGTACTCGTTAAATTTTGTACAAAGAAGACAAAAGTCCACTATGTTGGTCGTATTGAAGAAGTTACTACGCCAACTACCATCCTGGTAAAGTGGCTTCGGCGTAATGACCGGAAATTCAACTTCCCTCACGTCCTCGATCTGACAGAAGTTGATCGGAGCGATGTCATCGCCTGTCTTCCGGAGCCTTTTTTAGTAGGAGGAACGGCACGGGCTCTGTCCCAATTCTCATTTCCTGTGGAGCTTAACTCTTACAACATTAAATAACATAAGTTATTATCACATTGGTCACTTCATCAGTTTGTAAAAATTTGAACTTTAAGAAAAAAAATATGAAAAAATTACAATTTTTTTTTTAATTTCCCCTCTACTGTAGGTCCTGTATCCACTTACATCATTTTGACAAGTTTCAGGTGTAAATAAGTTAATTTGTTACCATTGTTTATGCGATTTACACTTAAAAACATTTGTCTACATGTGCCCCACCTTGGGGTACATGTAGACAAATGCAGAGTGTTTGAAATAAATTTCCATTAAATAGAAGATAATAATTTACAAAATTTGCCTGGATAAAAAATGATTCTAAAATAAGCCTTCTTGTCAACAAAAAAATTAAAATAAAAAAAACCGTGAATTTGTAGTTTGTGTGACCGAATTGAAAAAAGTGTCCACATGTGCCCCCTTCTCCCCTACTTACAATTTTGAGAACTTCCTAATCGTTGGTATGTCTTGCAAATATGAACAAATTCCATGATAAAATTTTAAATTGCAGTGGTTTGCAATTTCAGGTACAATTGGTATTGTGATGATTGATTTCCTTAACCCTCTCGCTACCTTTGGCATCTATAGTGTACACCAAACTCTAGATTTTTTTACAGCTGGGTTATTCATTTTATTCCTTTGAGAACCGTTGGCAGGCATAGTGTACACTTTCATCGTCGAAAAATATCAGTTCGGTGCTGCTCCCTAGCAGCAAAGTTGATACTAATCAAGAAAACAATTGGCATGGCGAGCCCGGGTGACGCGGTCCCTGGTAAGTGGATTTGATTTTCATTGTTTCATAGTATTATACAATATCTACAAACGGTTGGAATAGAAAATGACTTTGTTTATATATTGAACTCACATATTACACCAATAGTTTGATCTTCACCGGAATGAATTCGCTTCCAAATTTATATAAATATTGGTGTACACTATAGTGGCCATCGGTAGTCACTGGCTGTTTTGTTCTGTCATAACCTATAAACTGTCAAAATGTTTCTACTTTATTTAAATCGTTTAAATGCGTAAATATTCGATTTTATACCATATTTCTTATGATTATAGGTCCTTCGAAGGTAGCATCTCTTCGAATTGGGAAACAACCTCCAAAAAAACAGCTGTCTGCAGACGAAATATTCGACATCCTCGCTGATGGCAATTCTCCGATCTAGATGGCATAAGCGATGAAGATGGAGACGATGTTATTGAAGCCGCACGTTGTCTAAGACAACCAATTATAGGTTTGTAAACGTTTCTTTGATGCTCTGATAAAAGATGTCTTGATGTATAAACATGACTTGAGCATAAGGTGCTTTGATTTTAGGGTGTACCGTTCTGCCTCCTGATGATGAAATCGAAGAAGACATCGATGGTGATGTTTCTGATTTCGCTTTGGATGTCGATGGTATGGACAGGGAGGTTCACGAAGAGGCTTTGGATGAATTTGCGAACTATCCAGTTACCGGCAAGAAAGAAATTAGATGGCGCCGTGTCAATCGTCTGGAGCCACCAGCTGGAGCATGGAATGCGCGGGCGCCTACTGTTGAAGACGTCATTGAGCAACTGAATCCCATTGAGTATTTTGAAAGATACATGCCATATTCAATCTATGAGTTGATGGTTGAAATGACCAACATTTATGCCCTTACTAAGGACAATAATTTTATACCAACGTCAGTAAGAGAATTGAAAATATTTGTAGGCCTACACATCCTCATGGGAACGTTGGGGTTTCCTCGAATCGCCTTGTATTGGGACACTGCCCTGCACCTGGATGTATTTGTAAAGAACATGTCTAGAAACCGATTTTATAAACTTAGAAACAATGTTCATGTCACGAACATAAACATTGTCCCTGAAGGCAATGATCGCTTGCATAAAGTCCGTCCGATGTTTGATGCAGTGCGAAAAAGGTGTAATGAATTAGAAATGGAAAGAGAGCTAGCAATTGACGAGCAGATGGTTCCCTTCAAAGGCCAGTTGAGTATAAAACAGTATATGAAGGGCAAGCCTAGTCCTTGGGGAATAAAACTCTTTGTGTTATGTGGTAGAAGTGGTTTGGCATACGAATTTGTAATCTACCAAGGAAAGACCACAGAACTTAACCCCACTACGGTCTCTCGTTTCGGCCAAGGGGCCGCGGTAGTGCTACATCTAATACAAAGAATCTCTAGTCCGGGTCACGAACTCTACTTTGATAATTATTTTACATCTTATCAATTGTTACAAATACTAAAGCAAAAGGACATATTTGCAATAGGTACGATTCGCACCAATCGCTTTGCAAACCCGTCTTTGACAAGCGACAAAGAGCTAAAGAAAAAGGAACGTGGGTTTTCTGAAGAAATCTTCAGCACGGACAATGATGTAGTATTAGTCAAGTGGCTTGATAATAAGCCCGTCAACTTAGCGTCCAATTACGTGGGCATTGGAACGCAGGATGTTGCCCGGCGATGGGATAAGAAACAAAGCAAGTACATTGATATTCAAAGGCCAGAAATAATATCTCGGTACAACCTGTCCATGGGAGGAGTGGATCTGTTGGACATGTTGATTGGCCTGTACACAATTCATATTCGCTCTAAGAAATGGACTCTTCGCATGATTTTTCATGCAATTGATTTGGCAGTGACCAACAGTTGGTTAGAGTACCGAAGAGACTGCGAGAAATGTCATGTCCAAAAGAAAAATGTGTTAGATCTAATGCATTTTAGATTGCGTTTGGCGGATGCCCTCATTTTGGCTAGAAATACAATGGAGAGTAAAGTAACTTCTGCCAAGAAACGTGGGCGACCCACTTCTGTTGGGAGTGTGGGCCCAGACCCTACCCTCCCGGCAGGTGCATCTTTGTTTTTGAAAAAAAAGTAAGACTGACAAGCGACCAATACCAGAAGTAAGGTATGATCAAATAGATCATTTCCCCATTCACACAGGATCGGTTGAAGCTGGGCGATGCAAATACGAGGCGTGCAAGCAGAGAACCAACATTCGATGCCAAAAGTGTGCGGTAAATTTATGCCTCACGTCATCACGAAATTGCTTTCTGAGCTTTCACAAAAAATAATGGAATCGCAGCCTTTGTTGCTACGAGTTACGAATTTATCATTAATTTTTACCGCGATACCAAACGATATATTGTCGGTGCCAATTTTCCCATTATTATAACGAGGATTATATTCCTCTTCCAACTATCCTATAATATTCCTATTAGTATTAGTTTTTGATACAAGGTTACTAAGTACGTAAATAATTCTCATATTCAAGAAATCACTTGCCGATGAGCCACTTGCGCTGTGAAATTGTGATATTGTGTTGTATTGATAATGTATTGATAATATATAATATGAAAATTTTCATAACACAACATGTAGAATGTGCCAATAAAAAACTTTGTAAACGTTGTTGTAACTGGTCATTATTCTGATAGCAAGAGTTCAGTCAGGTGGTTAGCAACCTTTGACTACCTTTGTACACTATAGTGGCCAGGCCAAATTTTGATGTTTGGCAACATTTTTTTTTTTTTTTTTTCCCCATAAATCTTAAAAGAAATAATTAAGTTTATCCTGAAAGTTTTAGAATTTTCTTACCAGCCAATTAATTCTGGTAGTGAGAGGGTTAAGCAGGACACTGTATTCCCTACAAGAATTTTAGCTGTGAAATGTTTATTGTATATTATTGACTTATTCAACGACATTGTATGTTTAATTTGAATAAAAAGAAATATTATTATTATTATTATTATTATTATTATATTGCTGAAGATGGGGCTCTGGAAGAACTTGCTCCAATTGCTGATGCACTATCAGAAACTGAGGGGGATGGTCTTGAGTACGTTGCTGGGTGGTTGGCCAAGAAGTTCAAAAGTATACACCCTGAAATTGGAGACTTTACTTACAAATTAAAAGAGCACAATTATGTCTTACCAACCTGGGTGCAACAATTGTCTTACGGTGGCCTAGTTGAACCTAGCGACGCATGGAAAGCCATCGTGAAAAAAATGGACAATATCTTTTTGCAGCACCATGGTTCAGCCATACGGAAAGGACCTTGCGTAACCCAAAATTTGACAGACACAATCGTTTCGAGGATTCCAGACATCGACAAAGTGTTGGTTCATGGATTTTCCAGAATCCGAACCTTCATTCGAGTTCGATTTCTAAATGCCCAACGAGCCGAACAGGCTTTTCAAGCGGCAAAAAAGAGGCGGATCGAATCTCAAAAAAGAAAAGCGCTATCCGATCTTCAGCGTAAGGAAAAAACAAAAATGCGAAAGATCATCGAGTAGCATGCAGGTGCTAGTCAATTTCATTCAAGAATTTCAAGATATAAACATTAAGTAAGTACCTACTGGAAGTTGTTTAAGACAATCATTCCACATTCAAGATGGCGGGGAGTAGTGGAGGTGCTGCGAATGGCTCCAGTATTAATCAGTATTCGAAGTGTCAGAAATGTGCACGAAGGGTCGTGAATGGGATAAGTTGTGTCCTGTGTGGATTGTTGAGCCATAATAAATGTGCACAATCAGAAAACGACGACGAGCTTGTGACTGCAGAGGAGTTTGTCTGCTCTCCATGTGCTGACAAGCAAGCCGCCATTACGGGCCCATCCAAAACGATTGTCGAGCTACTGCAACAGCGTATTGCCGACCTTGTATACATCATACAGCTGCAGAAGACCCGAATCTCTGAACTGGAGATAAGGGAAACCGTCAAGAATACATCTTTGACGTCGCATCCAGGATTGCCCGTATCATATAGCAAAATCGTGAGTAATCCCGAAGTAATACAAATTAGACATACGGCTCCGAAACAAGATCGAGAAAAAACAAAGATTGACATCGAATCGCAAATTAATCCCACAAAACTACCCATAGGCATAATGAACATGCATCAAAACAAAGATGGAAACGTCGTAATAAAATGTTCAAATAATATCTCAGCCAAAACACTTCTAAAAGAAGCGAAGCACAAGTTAGGAGACAAATACATTGCCACCATTACGCCGCAGCTACACCCAAGGTTACGAATAATGGGATGCTCGTCTGGTGACCTAGATAACGAATCCTTTGTGAATGCAATCCTCACAAAGAACCACCTAAACAATACTGACCCACATTTCATACTAAAAGTAATAACAACCAAACAATCGCGAAATGGGTCCCCATTTACGATCATTGAGGTTGATGCACTAACCAGATTAAAACTAATGAGGGAAGGTCGCATAAACATTGAATGGAGGAGATATAGCCTGTACGATCACATACACATCACCCAATGTTATAATTGTGCCGGCTTCAATCACCTAGCACGCGATTGCAACTCAAGAAGACATGCCTCCAATGCAGCGGTAACCATAAGGAGACTGACTGTAAGACCCTCAAACCAAAATGCACCAACTGCAGTGAATCCGGAAATCCCAACAATAACTTCAACCATGATGCCAGACATTACGACTGCCCAGTCAAACAGCGACTGCTTCATCATATGGAGCAACGTATAGCATACACCATACATAGCGACAGCGAATAGCAATTACAGTCACAACCTATTGCCCTTGCACCACAAACCCTAGTAGACGAGCATACCATCTCAACTAATAACAATCAAACCATACTCCAGGTAAACACACGCAGCATCCGGAACAAAATAGAAGACATAGAAATCATACTCCATCAGCTATCCCCAAACATCGTCTGCATATCGGAGCACTGGCTTAGCGAACAAGAAATCAAAATAACAAGTATTGCAAACTACGTATTAGCAAGCGTGTTCACACGCTCATCGGGAAAGGGAGGAGGCGTCGCTATTCTGTTTAAGTCTCTCACCACCGTATCAGACATCCCCCAAATAACGACCCTCAGTGTTGACCGTGACTTCGAATGCGCCGCGATCAAGTGGAATTTAAACACATCGACATCCTTGATTGTTCTCTCGCTATATCGATCGCCAAGCGGGAACATTAAAGTATTTCTCTACAAACTCGAACACGTTCTACAGGAAATATTCAGACAATATGGGCTCAACGCAACGATAATTTTGGGAGGCGACTTCAACATCGACCTTTCTAACACCCATTCAACAGTAACTCAGCAATTCAATGACCTAATAAATTCTCATAATCTTGCAGCCCACATAAAATCCCACACGAGAATCACAAGCACGTCTCGGACAACAGTCGACAACATAATCTCCAATTTAGATCACGAGCACATCATATACGCTGAATCAGTCCCACTAACCATATCTGACCACAACGGCCAAATATTACGATTTTCATATGCACACACGCCACAAGTGAGCATTTCCCAACAAAGAAGACACTTCTCAACCAACCAAATCAAATACGTCAACCAGCTCCTTGAAAACACTACCTGGCAAGATGTATACAGAGCAGAAACAACCGAAGATAAGTTTGATTGTCTTCACAAGCTATTTATGACATCTTTCCACCATGCATTTCCAAAAAGAACAGTTCCTCAACGAAATCCCAAACAAGCGAGTTGGGTCACTGACGAGGTTAGAGAAGAGTCACCTATCTTGAAAGAGCTCCACATACGCACGCAAACGAGTCGGAATCCCAAGGAAAAAAGTGATTACAATAGGAAGAAAAGACAACCCTGCTGAAAATTCTTAGCAAGATCTTGCAAGATCTTGCAAGATCTTGGCAAGATCTTGGCAAGAAGCAAGATCTTGCCAATTTCTTGGCAATTTCTTGAAAACATCTAAGATTTTTCCCTTCAGACAAGATTTTTCAAGATCTTGACAAGAAATTGACAAGATCTTGACAAGAAATTGACAAGATCTTGACACGGTCCCGTGGGATCTTACATGGCTGCAAGATTTTTGAATCTTGGCAAGAAAACGATATCTTGGCAAGTTCTTGGCAAGTTCTTGAAATCATTATTTTTCCAATTCTTGAAAGATCTTGCATTCTGCGTTACCGACTTTGAAGTCTGCTGAAATAATAATTGATATCTGCAAGATCTTGCTCGGTGCGAAAACACACTTGCGAATGGAGAGCACACAAATGAGATTGATTTTTGTCTTGTTGGATACTCTGGTTCTCGGAAACACCGAACTTAAGCAACAATGCACCAAAAAGATTATTATTTATTATTATTTGTGGTGTTTAACGACGCACTGTTTTGACAACTGACCCTGCGGCACTGGTCTAATGGCGTCGGTGAATGAGTGGATGATGATGATGAGGATGATGATGAACTTAACCTAGCCTAGAAGGGAGGAGGGGAAACCCGGTGCCGGCACGTAGCCTACTCCTGTCGAAAAGCACCAAGGGGACCACCGGCTTCACGTCCCTTCCGAAGGACGGTACAACTCGAACAGCAGGATTCCTCCACAAATCCATGCTGCGAATGAAGTTGCTGTCCTAACTTTCATCCCTCCAACCTCTCTCCCGAACAGAACTGGTCATGTGTATAATGGTCACCCATCCAATACCTGACTCAGCGCAGTGTTGCTTAACTTTCATCCCTCCAACCTCTCTCCCGAACAGAACTGGTCATGTGTATAATGGTCACCCATCCAATACCTGACTCAGCGCAGTGTTGCTTAACTTCGGTGATCTAACGAGAACCGGTGTTTCCAACACGCCAAACCGTTCGGTCACCAAAAAGACATTGGATGGGTAACCGCAGGTTTGGTCCGGACGACAGAATGGAGAAATTGAAATTAACTCTGCCCTGAAGCGGGTGTTGGATGGGTGATTGTCTTCTACTCAACGGGCAATTATCAACTTCTCGACAGCGTGGATTACTGGACCACGATCCAGTTGTAACTTTTTCTGCGGAATGATTTACAACGTCATTATACTTAGGGGTCGTTGTGACAACACTACAACGGACATCATGCAATAACGAAGAGTTGTGACAAAACATATTGCTAATTTTCTGAATTGGTTTATTTAAGTTAAATATATTGGTATCTCTAGAACAGAATAGAGTAAGTTTTCTAAGCTAATTGAAATTCAATTCAGTGCGCAAATACTATGCGAGCCAGCCTATCTTAAAAGGTCTCGTCTTCGATACAAGTGCTAGTGCCCACATCCGGCTGGCAGAATAACGCTATTAAGTTACCTTTACACACACAGAACGCAGGTGCAAAAGTACAGCACTGGGCAGGGTTGAAAGCTCATAGAAGCACGGGTCTAGGAACCGTAATCAATTTCATGTTATGCCGTTATCGGTTCAGATTGATAAAATCCCTATTTTTGTCAATTTAAAAGAACGTTACTTAAAGAAAATAGTAATACAGCATAACTGCAAAGCACTGACATTAACGCTGGTTACGAACATCATTGAAGGCGTGCTAAATGAATATCTGGGCTGTGAAATTAGGGTTAAATTTCGTAAAATGTCTCGTCTTTTGTACACAAGTTTTTTGTACACACCTACCCTTTACCGCTAGGTGTAGGCGTGGGCACTGAATTGTGCGCAAGAGGATGCGGACCACACGATAGCAGTGATCGTTCCACCGCTGAGAAGCTCAGTTCATTGTCATATTCATATCATGGATTCGGACTCAGAATCGAAATCATCCCTTGCATCAGAAGTCAGTGACAAGAAAAGTGTAGATCTAGATTTAGAATCAAAATCATCCCTTGCATCAGAAGTCAGTGACAAGAAAAGTGTAGATCTTGATTTAGAATCAAAATCATCCCTTGCATCAGAAGTCAGTGACAAGAAAAGTGTAGATCTAGATTTAGAATCAAAATCATCCCTTGCATCAGAATCAGAAGTCAGTGACAAGAAAAGTGTAGATCTAGATTTAGAATCAAAATCATCCCTTGCATCAGAAGTCAGTGACAAGAAAAGTGTAGATCTTGATTTAGAATCAAAATCATCCCTTGCATCAGAACTCAGTGACAAGAAAAGTGTAGATCTTGATTTAGAATCAAAATCATCCCTTGCATCAGAAGTCAGTGACAAGAAAAGTGTAGATCTAGATTTAGAATCAAAATCATCCCTTGCATCAGAAGTCAGTGACAAGAAAAGTGTAGATCTAGATTTAGAATCAAAATCATCCCTTGCATCAGAAGTCAGTGACAAGAAAAGTGTAGATCTTGATTCAGAATCGAAACTATCCCCTGTACCGCGACATAAACCCCGAAAATATAAGAACGCTTCAGAATCCAGTGATAAGACAGAAAGTGTCAACTCTTCGTTATCGCCGGGAGAAGAAAGAGACGCAATTGAAGACTCAGATGCATACATATCGAACAGCTCGGAGTCGAATTTCGATTCGACTCGAAATCCAAAAAGACGCAGAAAAGCCAGTCGCGACTTTTTTGGCAGTGATTATGACGGCCAAGGCCCATCTGTTTCTTTATCAACAGCCACAGTGAGACCACTCTCGGACAGACACGATCCACCCAAGACACCATCACCCATCGCTAATATCCCCACCCTCCACCATTCACCTATTTATAATTCAACCGACAATAGTGATGAAGACGCCAATATAATTGTTTATGGCTCTTCAGATAGCTCTTTTATCAGCAGCTCATCAGAAAGCGACGGTGATACAGAAAGTTTAGCCGAAGAACCGCTGCCAAGCGTCCCGTTGTTTGAAGGCGCTAATCTGTCTGTCGACGACTTCGTGATAGCAATGAGTGCTTTAAAACGCCGCCATAACATTTCCGCGGAGTGCTTGCGTGATTTTCTTTTTCTGATGTCTGCCGCGTTACCGGAAGAAAACGCTTGCCCAGAGACTGTGCACCAGTTTTACAAGGCGGTGCCAGCATTGGATGCGGGTTTTCAAATAACGGAGAAGGATGAAGACGGCATCCTCATTTCGTTCGATCTGCAGTTACAACTACAAACTGTTATCAGGGGTACGTACGAATTATTATTAATATTACCTTTTTAATTGAGCTAGTTTCAACAGTGATACTTGTCAATAAATAAATATTAATACAAATACACATAAATGCAGATAGAGAAATTGTCCCGTGGCAAATATCCTTCGTAAACCACCATATCTTTGCGATTGCTTAATTGAAATGCGGACTGCAATGTGCTGGCGGAAAGACGCTTATAAAGAAACACTTGTACCATTATTGCAGCACAACAGTTTGATTGAAAAGGGGTTCAAGGGGATGACAAATAAGATGTTTAAGGGATATCGAAATTGGTGGTGGTAGGTAATAAGCGCCAAAATGGAATAGATTAGTGCGAAGAACTAAACCTCTTAAGTGTCAACTGAGAAAGAGTGCTCATTTCAAGTTTTGAATCTTGCGCACATCAATTCCCAGCTCATACTATACGCACAAATCGTTGAAATTTTAATATCTCGCTTGTAGAAAACTGGGTCGCTGTCATCGACTACATTCACAGCCTTAAAGACAACGTTCAAATCGACGCAGTCGATTACTCGGACGTTGGCGATGGCAGCGTATGCAGGGAATTGCTCCGAAGGCATCTGAACGGCCCTGACGGTGAACACCCTACGTGCCATTTGATCCACTAATGATTTGACACTAATGATTTGTTCAACACCATAACTAATGGCGATATAACTACATTTGCTGACGACACTACACACCTTGTGTGCGACAATATAAATACAATTGCTTCTACTTGCTCAAATGCAGTTAAGCAAATGGAAGAATGGAGTTTTAAAAACGAACTACTGCTTAACAATAATAAATCGGTTTTGATTAATTTTAAAAGGAAGAAGACATATGATGATAACGAAACGAGCCCTTTAATATATCTTAATGGTAGAAGTATTCAGGTAAAGACTGAAACTAAATTTCTAGGACTGATTATTGATAATAAACTCGATTGGGAAGCACACATTAAACTAGTTGCAAAAAAAGTTGCTTCGGGTTGTTATTTAGTGAAAAGAATTTTAGCTGTGTCTGATTTCAATTCAGCGAAAGCTGTCTATTACGCATATGTGCACTCAAGACTGATGTACGGCATCACTTTATGGGGACATTCACACAAAATTAAAAAACTATTTTCACTACAAAAACGTGCAGTTAGAAACTTAGCTAAGGCAAGCTATGACCCAACCACTACAGGAATATATTATAAGGACCATTGTAAGCCGTTGTTTGTTAAATTCTCTATTTTACCTTTGCCATGTTTGTATATATTTAGTATGATCATGTATGTTATCAATAACAAACATCTGTACAAACCTACGATAAAAAATCATGATCATGATATAAGAGCAGGATGTAGAATTTTTAATATTGAAAAGATCAACTGTGATCATGTACAGGGACCAATTATAACAGGCATCAAACTTTTTAACAAACTTCCTGTGATCTTGAAAGAAAAAAAAGGTCAAAAAGATTTTGTTTCTTTAGTAAAAGCTTTTTTAATGAAGGAATGTTTTTATTCTGTGAAGGAATTTTTAAACACGTGACTTAATCTTGTAATTGAAGATTAGTAATATTGTTGTTTTATTGTTTATTGTTTTGATGTATAGAAAAATTGACATGTCTAATATTGTAGAACAATCTATCTGGACCAATAATAAATAAATAAATAAATAAATGATCTACATTGACGCTGCTCCTGCATTTCGTTCCAACTGCCTGAGCCTGTGGTTTGTGTTGGGAACATTAATCGAGTTGCCGCCCAATTTACGGCGATCAGATCGCAACGTTGTTGTCCTCAACGTGTGGGCAGGCAAAAAAAAAGCCTGACATGAACAAACTGCTCACGTCCATGCACGGAACGGTGTCCAAGATAGGAGAAAGTTTTCCGGTGTTGAGCCCCGAGGGCAATATCAGCTTGTTCAACATCAAGATCCACAACGTCCTTGCCGATTTGCCTGCTAAAGCTGCAATTTGCAACGCTAAACAATTTAACGGGAAATTTGGTTGCTCTCTTTGTCTCCACCCCGGTCAGATTTTAAAAGATTCAAGATCAACTCGGATCTACCGCTACAAAGAGGGTATCCCCCCCCCGCACGGACGAAAACCTCCGTGAACACGCCCGCGCTGCCATGGAGCTCGGAGTCCCGAAGTTTGGTGTGAAAGGTGGTAGCGTGCTGCAACTGATGATAAACTTGCCATCGCAGCTTCCTCTGGACTATATGCACTGCTGTCTCGAGGGCGTGACGAAGAGGATCGTTCTCGAAATAATTTCATCGAAGAACCATGCGAAGCCTTTCAGCATCAGGCGTCGGCTGCGCGAAGTGAACGGCATCCTGGCGTTGACGAAGAGTCTGCATACATTTCATCGCAAGCCGCGCAGTCTCGATGCCACGCCAGGGTGGAAGGGCTTGGAATGGCGATCGTTTTTGTTTTACTTCGTGCCGGTGCTGCGAGGCTACTTGAACGACTCGCATTTCCTCCATCTAATGCTGCTTGTCACGGCCATCAGATACCTGTGTGACATTCCTGTTTCGGAAGAGCGCATTGCCCAGGCGTCGCACATGATAGCACTCTTCCAGAGCGCGATGGAAGAGTTGTACGGCTCCCGAAACTGCACGTACAACGTTCACGCGCTTGGTCATCTAAGTACCCAGGTCCGAGCGCACGGGCCCCTGCCATCAACATGTGCATTTGTATTTGAAAGTGCGATCGGGGTCCTGAAACGACAGTTTCACGGGTCGCGAGCGGTTCCCGAGCAAATTTCTCGAAATATAGCTCGGGACTTCAATCTAAGAAGTCACATCATGAAGGACATGAGTGTGACGAGAAATTTGCCATTTGTCCATTCAGTGATAATCGAGCAACCGAAAAAACGGAAGACGACTGCCTGCAGCGGTGTCGACTTGTATTTGCCGCTTCGGCAAACGACTATCGAGGTGCAACTGAAGTCTGCGCTAGCACGTGCTGCTAAGGAACTTGCCTTGCCCGAAGACCACAGCTTAGAACAAACAGTAGGAGTCGCTCAGCGCATGGTAGTTAGGGGCAAAACTTATCATAGCTTGGCTTATGCTAGGCGTGGGAAATCGTGCAGCTACATCGTCCACTGGGACAATTGGATGTTCGGGGTAGTGGAATACTTTTTTGTTTACCACCACATGGCGCTGGCTCTCGTCCGCCAATATGTGACCGCAGGCAACGTGTGTGTGGACATGGAGAGCGAAGATCAGGCCGTGTCGGCACTTGTGCAGGATCAGACGCTGGGGGAGCAGTTTCGAGCTGTGCGCAAGCTAAGACGTCGCCGGACGGTTATCAGGTGCAGCGTCATTAGGGGTCGATGCCTCTTTATACCTAACAAAGAGACTCCTGGCATCATAGGGTTCCTGTCCAGGGAGTTGGAAAACGTCAACGAACATGAAACAATTCATGAAACAACGAACAATTCGCTGGCGACAAGAACGACCTTAGCCTAGGAGCTTTCCTGGAACGCGTTACTGAGCTCATGGAAGCGAGGAACGTTTCTAAACAAGACATGTGGGCCGAAGCGGTGGATCTGTTCACAGGCCAGGCTTTAATGTGGTTTAGATCAGCCAGACGCAGACTTACCTCATGTGATCAACTCGTAGGGGAACTGAAAAGGGAATTCCAACCCCGCGACTACGACTGTCAGCTAAAAATGGAAATCCTAACCAGAACCCAAGGTTCGGAGGAGAAGATCGCCATATACCTAGCCGCGATGGACAATCTGTTCCACAGACTACTTCACCCAATCCACGAAGAAGAACAATTGGAAATAGTAATGAGGAATCTACAGCCCAACGTATACGAAAAACTCATATTTCAAGAGGTCAAATCACTGGGTCGACTAAGACATCTCTGCCGTGTCATAGAGGAAGAGAAGCAAAAGGTTAAAACCTTTCGGCAACCCCCGGACGCACGGAACTCCCTTGAACCCGAATTAGGTTACATCGGACCAAAGAGGCACCACATGGCCACGATCGAAGAAACCGTTACCCAAAGAGCACCCGCGGAGTGCTGGAATTGTTCTAAGGAGGGACACAGATTCCGAAGATGCGTTCTGCCCCTGAAAACAACTTTCTGCAAAGGCTGCGGGAAGACAGGAACACCTATGAAAAACCAATACTGCCCCTTATGCTTGGGAAAAGGAAGAGGCGGGCGAAATTAACCCTGATCACGCCTGCCGCCATCATTCCACGTCAGGGAGACACGGAACAAGTAAGCCAATCAAGCAACGATACTACCCGGTCTCGCCAAAAGTGCAAGAGGTTTTCAACGAAGAACTCGACAAGCTGTTAGAAGCAGGCGTCGTTGAACCGTCCTCAAGCGGTTGGTCGTCACCAGCCTGGATCGTTCAAAGGGATGGCAAGAAACGGTTTATTGTGGATCTCCGCGCAGTCAACGCAGTCACCGCAGCCGATGCCTACCCACTGCCATTTATCAGTCAAGCATTGGACCGACTCAGAGATGCAAGGTACGTCTCGACTATAGATGTGAAATCAGCTTTCTTTCAAGTTCCCCTCGCCAAGGAAAGCCGTCCGAAGACCGCATTTACAGTGCCTGGACGTGGTCTCTTTCAATTTACATGTATGCCCCAAGGAGCCAGAAACTCGCCGGCTACGTGGCAAAGACTAATGGACGCAACATTGCGACCAGACCTCGACCCATACCTATTTGTCTACCTAGATGACATAATCATTGTTACGCAGACCTTCAATCAGCACTTAAAGGTGGTAAACAGCGTTCTCAAGAGACTTCACGAAGCAGGAATCACAGCTAACCAGGAGAAGAGCGAATTCTGTCGCCCGGAATTGAAATACCTCGGTTATGTGATCGACGCCAGAGGACTTCGAGTGGACCCCGACAAGGTTTTGGCAATCTTGAACATCCCGGTCCCAAAGAGCCTCAAGGACGTCAGAAAGTTTCTCGGAATTACGTCATGGTACCGCCGCTTCATTCCAGAATTTTCTACACGTGCGGAAGCACTCACCAGCATGCAACGGAAGGGCAAGGAGTTCAACTGGTCCGAAGAAGCTGAGAAAGCGTTCGCGGATCTCAAGGAATGCCTTGTCCAAGCACCAATCCTTTCCTGCCCGGACTTCACGGTCCCTTTCCAAGTCCAGACCGCCGCCTCAGGCTATGGCCTCGGCGCCGTAATCTACCAGCTCATCGAGAATGAAGAGCGCGTGATCGCATTTGCATCCAGATCACTGACCACCTCGGAACGCAAGTTCTCAGCAACCGAACGAGAATGCCTAGCCGTGTTGTGGGCAGGGATGGGCAGTATCTGAGATACAAGTATCTGAGATCCGTATCTCAGATACATAAGTATCTTGATATAAGTATCTGAGATACTTTTTTGAGAAGTATCTTGATATTGTATCTGAGATACATTTTGAAAGTATTTTGGTATCTTCGTGGGCACAAGATACCTTCAAATATTTTTGGGAAATTCCCGAAAAAGTGTAATTATTCAGGAAATACCAAATATGAATTTTCAAGAATAAATTCCAATGCTGTACTTTCGTGCATCTGCCAAGAGCACTGCTAATTGTAGGTATTTCCTGTGCATCCTTTGAGAGACAATGGAGCTCATGATAAAGGAATTTGCTTTGGATTTTTAGATGAGTACCTACCTACTAAGAAAATATTTTTAGAAAAACCAACTGGTTTCCTCTCTGCCTTAGAAGATTGTAGATGCTGATAATGATAAGTCACAGGTGAAGGTAACTGTCATTTTCCTTGATGAGTGGTAGGAAGGGTAAGTATGGGAAGGGGTAGTTTGTGTGGGAAATGAACAGGTAGTAAATATAGTGACCATAATGGTTTGTTTCCAGCATCCAACTAGTATACATATGTTTAGAAGACTCAGTTACCAGGTGAGCTTCCTATTGCGAGGAACTACACCAGTACCTACCAATATAGTTTGTAGTTACAATTTGCGTTTTTTAAATATGGCAGACTTCGATGAAATTTCTGATGATATTATTGGTATTGAAGAAGTTGAAAGTGAAAATATTGCTAACAAAAGTGCGCTCCTTGATGGGAAATATTTTCGTGTCTTTACTGTCAATGGGGAAACTGTAAAAGCAATTTGCCAAGCTTGCGGTTCGAACTCCAAGCCACTGAGTGCAACGTTTCGGTCTACAGGGAATTTGTTGAAACATTTGAAGGTACGTGTAACATATTAAATTTTTACATTAATATTATTATGTTAACATTGTAATTTAATACTCACTTTATTTTATCATGTTTTGCCTTCATGATGATTTTAGAAGTAGGTACCGTAGAAAAAAATCAAGTATCGATATACCTACCTAGCTCAAACCTCTTAGCTTGCATCAGAATTGATTCTGTATCTATTTATTTTCTAATTTTTATAAAGGACTTTTACCCCTGTTCTGATAACACATTTCTTAAATTGTTATTTAATTACGTGTATTTTTTCATTTTTAGGTGAAGCATGGTCATCTGCTGGCGGAGTATGAATCGTACAAGCTTACATGGAAGTCCGGGGCTAATCCTGTGAAGAAGCGGAAAGCAGGCCACCTATATCAGACGAAGCTATTTGAGAAACATACCACAGCGGTTACCCAAAAAGAATTAGATTCCTTGATCAAGAACTTTATCGTGGAAGGAATGCATTCTCTAAGCACGGTGGAACAACCTGCTTTTGTGAAGCTTGTGGAAGCGCCGAATCCTCTTCTCACGGTAATGTCACGCCGAACTCTGGGTCGCCGCATCGAAGAAGATTACACCACCAAGATCTTTGATGTGAAACGCGAGCTAAAGGACCAGCTATTTATTTGCACCACGGCAGACATTTGGTCGACTAAAACAAGAAGTTTCATGGGTGTTACTGCGCACTGGATATCACAGTCAACACTAGAACGACACTCCGTTGCAATCGCTTGCAAAAGATTCCACGGAGTCCATGACTACTTACGAACAGTGTTGTGACTTATCTAGATACAAGTATCTAGATACTCAATCTAGATACAATTTGAGTATCTTGTATCTTATCTAGATATGTTTTATGAAGTGTATCTTGTATCTTATCTAGATACATAGTTTCTGTATCTTGTATCTACATTTTGGGCTTAAGATACAAGATTGAAAATATCCTTTTGTGTTCCACGGTTCCACATTCTGTATTTTCATGATTGATTTCAAATATCGCGCAAGGAAAATATTACAATTTTACGCCACTAGGTGGGGTACCACTACCAGTAAACACAGATGTTCTTTGCCTGAGCGAGCCTGCACTAGCAGCGTCTAGCAATAGCAGGCTGAAAATGGCGCTATCAAAATCGGACGCGGGTTCTGTTTCGGATAATGTATTAGAAGAATCAGTGGTAGGAATACTAACAGATGGTGGCGGGATGCGAACTGTGGACGGGCCAGAAGATTCATGTTCAAGAACTTTATATCCTGCTATCCTAGATGGAAAGTTTTTTAAAGTTACAAAGCTGGATGGGTCAAGGGTACAAGCGACGTGCTGTTTGTGTTTGCCTGTCAAAACTCTCCGGGGGTCTACAACATCGACTGGGAACTTTTTAGTTCACTACAAGGTATGTAGAGGTTTCAAAAATTAGCATTGTTCTATTTAGAATTTAGAATTGTAACTTCAAGATTATTTATGATACAAATCATGAACTCCTTTAGAATGTACCACATACCATTTCTTAAATTAACCAAGGTTATCTTTTCAGAGAGTTCATGGGCATGCATTAAATCGCTTAAAAAATCATATCAAGGAAAAGAAGGTTGCTGCTCCAGTCTCTTCAGGGAGCATGTCCTCGTCGGGAGATACCTCGTCGTCATCTGCACTTGGGCGAACCCTAACACCATTTGAAAATGCTACTGCCAATGCAAACCGTAAGAAAAATAACAGTAACACTACTTCACTGACAGTTACGCAAGAAGAGGTGGAAGATTTAATTTTGGACTGTATTATCGAAGAGATGAGACCTATTTCATCTGTTGAGAAACCATCTTTTAAAAGGCTCGTCCTGGGATTGGCAAAAACAGACAAAATCCATGTACCTTGCCGGCGGACGATACAAAAACGACTTAAACACAAATCAGTCCTCATGAAAACAGCCATTGTAAGGAATTTTGCGGATAGAAAGTATGTTTGTACTACTGCTGATATTTGGTCGAGTCACAATAAAAGTTTTATGGGCATGACTGGCCATTGCATTAACCCTGAAACATTGGTGAGAGAATCATTTGCATTGGCATGCAATCGCTTCAAATTTTCTCATACGTACGATCGGATAGCATCCACTGTAATGGACATTCACATGGAGTATGGGTTAGGGACAGACAAGCTGACCAATACAGTGACTGATAATGCCTCAAATTTTGGCAAAGCGTTCAGAATGTTTCCAGCAAAAGCAAATACTATTCAAGGGAACCAATTCATAGATAACAATAACATTGTGGAGTTTTCTAATGATACAGATTCAGACGATGACGAAGATGAAAGTGAAAATGAGGAAGTGGCAGTTTCTGAAAACATCTTAGAGGACAACGACACTGACTTGTTTGAATTGCCCCCCCAAACGTGCTGCGCATCTCATACGTTGAGCTTGCTTGGCACAACGGACGCAGCAAAAGCTTTGCTGGATCCCCGATATGACAAAGCGTATAACTCTGCTTTTAAGAAATGTAATAGACTATGGAAAAAGGTTTCTAGAAGCACTCTGAAATCTGATCAGGTAGCAGATATTTGCAAGACGAAGTTCGTTATACCTGTGGTGACGAGATGGAACTCATATTATGATGCAGTTAAGAAAGTTGTTGCAGAAAAGCTTTTGTTAAATTCTGTTTCGGATAAACTTGGTTTGCCACGATTTTCAAAATTTGATCTTGATTTTCTTGAAGAGTATTTGCTAGTAATGGAACCGCTTGCCACTATCTTGGATGCTCTTCAAGGTGATAAGCAGTGCTTCTTGGGCTTTGTTTTGCCTGGTCTCAAATCAATACAAATTCGACTAGGAAAGTTAAGCCATCTCGTCTTTTGTGCTCCCCTGAAACAAAGTCTCTTGCGAGAGTTGATGTCTGATCGACGCTTTGGAAAGATTCTAGATTTTAATTCAATGCATAGCAAACAATACATTCTAGCCACTGTCAGTCATCCTAAATTTAAACTTTATTGGGTGACAGGTGATGAATTAGATGTTTGCAAAGGTCTTTTTTTGGCTGAATGCGAAACTATTTATGCCAAGCTCAATCGCTATGGGGAGGACCAAGCAGAATCTGCACACTCTGATTCAGATGACATATTTCAATGCGTTGTTGGTAATGGTGATGATGAGAATGTAACTAACAGTAAGTCTGAAACTGCAAACTCATCTGCAGTAGAGGCATTGTCTTATTTAAAGGATAAGTCCAGACAGATTGAAGTCCTTCAAAAATACCCCACAGTAAAAGAAGTCTTTTTGAAGCATAACACAACAATACCATCATCTGCGCCAGTGGAACGAATGTTTAGTTCAGGCTCTCAAATACTGGTACCCAGAAGATGCAATTTATCAGATGACACCTTTCAATTGCTTCTCTTGTTAAAAAGTAATGCTCATTCATTCCACATTCTCCCCTGATAAATTGTACCATATATGTAGAGGGTGCAATAGTCGATTTTGTCATGTCTATACAGTTTACAACGACGTTGCCAGTTAAGCGTGTTTTTTGTTAACTCATTTGAGCAGGGAGTAATTCATTTATTTTCATTTTTTATGTGTTGTAATGAATAAAGCATCAGTTAAAATCATTTTTGTGTTTTTATAAATTTAACCCAAATTTCCTTATTTTCCTGTTTGCCCTGAAAAAATATCTACATATCTTTTTGTATATCTAGATACATTTTAGAGTATCTTGTATCTTTATCTAGATATATTTAAAATCCATTATCTTATCTTGTATCTAGATACAATATTTCTGAAGTATCTTATCTTGTATCTAGATGCTATTAAAAAGTATCTGGTCACAACACTGCTTACGAATCACAGAATGTCTCGAAGAGATATATAGTGATTTCGGGATTGGAACGGACAGCATTGTGGCAACTGTCACTGACAATGGGTCAAACTTCGTAAAAGCTTTCAAAGAGTTCGGTGTTAAAGTGGCAAACAATATTGACTTTTTTGAAGATGACGGAATGGAATTTCATCACCGAGAAGACATCATTGATAATGATAACACAGCTCACAGTAGTAGCGAAGATGACGACGCGATGGATGCTACCACTGAACATTCCCTGCCCCATCACCAACGGTGTGCGTGCCACACCCTGAGCCTTATCGGCACGACCGACGCCAAGAAAGCGCTGAAGACACCGTCTTTTGCCAAGATACACCACACTACCATGGGCAAGTGTAGCGCCCTTTGGAATGCTTCCGGGAGGCCCAAAGCAGCGGAGGCCATCCACAAGATCATCGGTCACCAGCTTGTCACCCCTTGTGCCACACGGTGGAACAGTCTTTATGATAGTATCTGTGGTTTGTTGCGCTGGAAAAGTCAGCTGGGGGAGATGTGTGAAGTGTTAAGTTTGCCAAAGCTAAAGGACACGGAAATCGAATTCTTGGAAGAGTACAAAAAGGTGTTAGAGCCAATTGCTGTCGCGCTTGACAGGCTGCAAGGAGACAAATCTTGTTTTTATGGCATATTGCTGCCAACGTTGTTGACTGTCAAACGTCATCTGACTAAAATTACCAACTTAAAGTTTTGTGCAGCTCTACTCGACGAAGTGACGCGGGGTCTGGAGAAAAGGTTTGAAAATATGTTTGCACTTGGCAAAAGTGCAAACGAAGCCATTATTGCGGCATGTTGTCACCCTTTGTTGAAACTGCGCTGGCTGCCCGTAACGGCCGACAAGGACATGATTCAAATGCTTCTTCTAAATGCGGCAAAAGCGTTGTCCCCATCTTTGTCAACCCCATCAGCACCGCCAACAGCACACAAAGAAACCAGCGCTGATGGTTATTTTGAATTTTTTGAAAGAAGTGACGAACCAGTACCCGCATCCGCAAACACCGTCGACCTCGAAGTACTTCACTTTTTAAGCGACACTCGTGTCAATATAGATATGCTCAACACTTATCCTGCGGTTTTGAAAGTTTTTTTGCGGTATAATGTCATTTTGCCATCGTCCGCACCCGTAGAAAGGCTTTTTTCGTTTGCAGGCATGATTAACTCTCCTAATCGTCGCCGTTTAAACGACGAACTTTTTGAAATGTTAGTTGTCCTAAAGCAAAATAAAGCAAAGTCTGTTTGAACTTCCCAGATAAAAATGTGATGTTATTTTCACCCTTTTCCTCATTCCCTTCCCTAGCCAATCAACTAAATAATTGCACAACAATTTAAAAAAAAGTATCTTGAGTATCTTCAAGATACTTAAGTATCTTGTATCTTGAGATACTTTTCATGGAAGTATCTTGTATTTGTATCTCAGATACTTTTTTTAATGTATCTTGTATCTTGTATCTCAGATACTTTTTTAAAGTATCTTGCCCATCCCTGGTTGTGGGCCGTAGAGAAGTGGAGACCTTTTCTTGAAGGATACCATTTCACCGTCCACACTGATCACTCCTGTCTTTTGTGGCTGCACAAGTTGAAGGACCCGCAGGGCCGACTCGGACGATGGGTGCTGAGACTCCAACAGTACGACTATGACGTAGTCCACCGAAAAGGCAAAGAATCCATGATCGAGATGTGCACAAGTAATATAGGACTCCACATCAGTGATGTCAAAAGTGCTAAAGTGGGCGTTGACCGCGTGGACGTCGGACAAGGAATGGATGTAAGCATTGAACTCCTGCATACTATAATCAACGAAAAAGAGAAACTAGTCGAGGAAAAAGAGAAACACATCAAAACACTGGTAGAACTGAACACACTCCTTAGGGATAAGCAGATCGAAACGATTCGCGCAACTGTCAGCCAAAAGTCACCACAGGCAACAGACGAGACATCGAATCTAACACTGAACAACAAAGACAACAAAGAAGACTTTGATGACATTGATGACACAGAAGCCAAGGGAAAAGCATATTCGACGGCTCTGAAGAAGAAAAACCCTACTCCCCGCAAGGAAGTAAGACCCGTGAATGACGAGAATGACAGAGCACCGGCTGTCCAAGCAGGTGTTACGAAGAGGAGACGCAGGGAAGACCCAGCCATGGTGGGTACAGGCAAGAAAGAAACAGCTGGCACACTTCGAGCAGCTCCACGGAAGGCATATCTCCATGTCAGCAGACTTGATAAAGCAACGACGGCCGAGGAGGTACTAAAATACCTAACCTCAAAATTCGCAGGGGAGACATTTGAATGTGAGCGTATTTCAAATGAAGCAGCTAGGGCAGCATCCTTCAAGGTATCAGCCAACTTTAATCTACTTGCAGAGCTAACAGACCCAGAGATCTGGGCCGAAGGAGTACTGGTAAGGAGGTTTTTTCTTCCTCGATCGCAAAAACTAACCCAAACGTAGCAGTTAGTGGCACCAGCGCAACACTGCTTCACCTGAATATACGTAGCCTAGAGAAGAAAGTGGAAGAGCTAGAGATATTCCTCGACTCGATCGAGCAACGAGTAGACTTTCTGTGCATCTCTGAAACCTGGTTCCGCAAGGGGCAGGAAACTGCCATCTGCATCAACAACTATTCACTAATAACCCACAGCTCCCGGTCAAAAAGGAGAGGGGGCGGGGTCGCCCTCTACGCCCATGACAGGTTAGCCGGGGATTGCAAATTAAATGTAGTAAAATCAGTTGAAGGCGTCATCGAGATCTGCGCAGCTAGCGTCGATGCCCAGACACCCTTCACCATCATCGTAGTCTACCGGCCACCTAACCCAGACAACCTGGTCGAGTTCCTCGACCTACTGGAGGACTACACTGGACGACTGAGCAGTAACAGAAAACGAATGGTGATCCTGGGAGATTTGAACCTAGATCTACTCAAGTCGTCGTCACGTAAGCAATTGGAAAATGTTGTTAGCAGCGCAGGAATTAAAATATTAGATTACGGCCCCACACGAGTGACAGCAAACTCAAGCACGGCTCTAGACGTAGTATTGACGAATTGGAGTGAAGTCATATTTATGGGACATATTGACCCTGGTCTATCAGACCACTGTGGCCAACTAATCTCTGTCCCCATAACCAGTGTTAACACTCGCCAGGGCAAGAAGCGAGCTAGCTGTATGAAGAGGGTGTTCTTAGACGATGCCATACAACACTTTGTCTCCGACCTGAGGGCAACTGACTGGACTCCTATTCAGGACCGAGTCACCACTGATGAAAAATATAATGCCTTCTTACAGACCTTTCTCCCTCTTGCGGAGCACCACTTTCCAAGAAGACTCCATCACGGTGGAGCAGGCACAAAGAAAGGATGGGTTACCCCCCGAATAAGAGAAATGTGCACTCTCAAAAGACATCTCAGCCATCAAGCCAAATCCGGCGCTCCTGTCGCTGCAATACTCAAGGACCTACAGGTCACTTTGGAGGCTGAAATTGAAGAAGCACAGCGCTCCCACAATAGACGCACCATCCCCAGTGCGACTAACAGACAGGCAGCCTCTTGGAAGGTAATCAAGCGAATAACTGGGTCTAATAAGAAAACGGAAGGGGTCCGTATAGTGCTAAAAGAAGATGGAACCAGTATCACAGAACTACCAGCAATTGCAAATGAGCTAAATTGCCATTTCCTATCAACTGGTGATCAGGGTAGCGGCCCAAACACTACTCACGAAAGCATTGACAAGCTAAACACGCGTGGCCTACTGCTGCCCAGCCCATGCTTCTTCGAGAAATCCGGCCTGAAGACATCATGAAGACACTAGACGAGCTCCAACCAAAATCATCCTCCGGGTGGGATGGAATCCCCATGTGCCTACTCAAAAAATGTAGAGCTGCTATAGCGACTCCCCTGGCACATATCATCAACCACTCCTTTCTCACAGGGGTCGTACCCAGCAAAACGAAGATGGCGATAGTACGCCCAATATTTAAGAAAGGCGATGCCCGATGCTGCGGTAGCTATCGACCGATATCGCTATTGCCCTCCCTCTCAAAAGTCATGGAGAAGATTATGCTCAAACAGCTGACAGATCATCTAGAAACCTCGCAAAGATTCTCATGCAGTCAACACGGTTTCCGAACGGGGCATTCGACAACTACGGCCATAACGCAACTGTTGCTGCACATCTCCAAATCCTTGGAAGATAAGAAGAAAGTAGGACTGGTACTGTGCGATATGTCAAAAGCTTTCGACACAGTCAACTACGAAATCCTCATCAAGAAGCTCGAATGGTATGGGGCCACAGGCACTGCCTCCAAATGGTTTCAATCCTACCTCACAGGGAGAACCCAACAGGTAAAACTTGACGAACAAAACAGATCCAGTTGGGAAATCCTCAAGTGCGGCGTGCCGCAAGGCTCGATACTCGGGCCGCTCCTATTCTCGGTGCTTGTCAATGATCTGGCCCCTAACATGTGTAGGAACGAGCTAAATCGGCATGTGACACAATATGCGGACGACTCCAGCGCTGCAATCAAGGGCATAGATAGTAATTCACTGAACAGGGAAGTTTCTTCTACCATACAAGACTTTAAGAACTGGTTTCAACCCAACCAGCTAAAACTTAATGAAACTAAAACAGAAGTTCTAATCTTCGACCTGGGTCACAGAAACCACGTGCTCCCAACCGACGCGCCCATCACCGAAAATGCCAAGTTTCTGGGAATCACCCTCGACCAGAAATTGACCTGGAAGCCTCATACGGACCTACTTATAAACCGGCTTGCAAAAGCTAACTTTGCCATCAGGACCCTGGCCAGGCAAGTGGACCTAAGAACGTGCAAATCATTTTATTTTGCAAGTGTCCAATCTGCTCTTCAATATGGGCTATTGTTCTGGGGATCGTCAGCTCATTGCCACAGTGTGTTCAAAACTCAAAAAAGAATAATTCGCTCTATTCTAAAACTAAAGTCCAGAGAATCCTGTAGAGAACACTTTAAGGAGTTACAAATTCTCCCGCTACCATGCCTCTACCTACAGGCGGTCTGCAAATTTGCAAAAGAGAACTCTGGACTGTTTAGACAGCAACACCACCAGCTAGGCACCAGAGGTGAAGGGAAAATAGCCCAAGAGCACTGCAGATTGGCCGTCACCTCCAGGGGCATTTTACAGTCAGCCAGAAGTTGTTTTAATCATCTGCCTGAAGACGTTACCACAAGCAAAAATTTTAACTTGGCACTTAAGAATTTCCTCATGACGCACTGCTTTTACACCATAGAAGAGTTTTTAATGTAATCTTTAAACAAATATGACTCGGTTTACACATGTATAAATGTATCCATAAAACCATGATAAATAAAATAAAAAATAAAAAAACTTGATAACGAGTTTCATTCCGCTGTGAGGAAATACACACGGCATCAGCACAATATCCTGCACCAATACTATCAGTTTAAATGTCTCCGAGAAAACTTAGATTTCTTCGAGTGTATCATACAAATAGATTTTTCCGAGAACTTTACGTTAAAGTACACCGACCAAATACAGGACGCTCATTTCGGAGCTTCGCTTCAGCAAGCTAGTCTCCACACGGGCGTTATACACATTCCGCAAATGGAAACTATATCCTTTTGCACTATTTCTGGAAACTTGCAGCACGGCCCACCTGCAATTTGGGAACACCTGAAGCCGATTTTGACAATGATTAGGTCTGAGTACCCTAACATCAGCCAGATTCACTTTTTTAGTGATGGACCGACATCTCAGTACAAGCAAAAATGGAATTTTTATTTATTTTCCAAAAATATTCATGAATATGGCTTTTTAAATGCCACGTGGAACTTCTGGGAGGCTGGTCATGGTCGTGGTGCTCCAGATGGAGTTGGAGGAGCGATCAAGAGAAGAGCCGATGCGATGGTACGCCTTGGTACCGATTTGCCAACTGCACAAATTTTTTTCCAAAAGCTTGAAGAATCTGAGACCACTATTAAGTTATTTTACATTGACGAAGAAGACATCTTCAGCGCTTGCAAGAACGTTGTAGCTTTAAAACCTGTTCCAGGAACGATGGCGATCCATCAGGTTGTGACAGGTGATCCATTCACCATTGGTTGCAGGGAACTTTCGTGCTTTTGCCAGCACCCTCTCAAACTGAACTGTCCTTGCTTTGAGCTTCGTCAGTTCAGTTTCCCACTCCCCGAAGCCGAACCTGAACAAGGATCGGAAGTCGACGAAGAAATAGAATTATTGGTAACTCCAATAGATGCTGAAGATGTTGATTTGTCAAATGCGGTTGAGGTATATGCAGAAGACGTTGTAGTCGACGCAAACAAAATTTACAAATTGTACATAAACCCTCCGAACGAGACACGGGAGCTTGTCGGCAATTGGGTGCTTGTAACGTTCGAGTCAAAGCTATATCCTGGGAAGGTCTTGTCAGTAAATGGTGATGGCAATATAGAAGTGTCTTGTCTGTGCAGAGCTGGCAATGACAACAAGTTCTTTTGGCCAAAAAAAAAGGACATTATGTTTTACTCACTAAAAAATGTTGTCACAGTCATGACCGAACCAAATATTCTGTCCAGTGGACATCTAGAAATTACCCTGCCTCTGTGGCATGAGCTGGTTGAACGGGATCTGATATAGTACCATATTGGTTTAATAAGTAGTTTCTCACTCCCTGAAGTGGGTAAGTGAGGCTTAGCAAAACTAATTTCTTGCCATTCCTTAATATTTCTATTAGAACCAATGTTACAATTGGTCCTACTTTGTATGGTCAAACATGTTTAAAAATTGTGTATTGTTGTGTTGTTGGGATCGATCAAGTTACCACTGATAATTTAAATCAAAAATGTGATTAATGAAAGTATTCTTGTTGTGCCAATGTCATTGATTTAAAAAATGAATCAGTTTTTCTATGTCAGCGGTAATACCAAATCTTATAAAAATAATCTTATGAAAATAATGCTGTGAAAATATTGTGCCTTTTAAATCAAGCTAGGAACATGTAACTGCATTATAAGGCATCACTGATAAATCTATGTATTGTTAAATAGTTGTAATTCTTTAATGGAAATAATAAAAAATTCAACATTCTCAATAAATTGTCAGTGGTCTTACCATCTTTTTTGGATAAATCACCATATAAGTCATTGGTGTTACTTTTCAGTGTCATTGGTCTTACCATCCATATTTTGAAATGCTTATAATTATTGAATTACTTGAGTTCCAGCTCTGCTAGTGTTCAAATTGATGATTTATTAACATATAGCTCACAACCAAACACTAACATTCCAGAAATACCACACATATTTACAAAAAAAAACTTGTGCCAAAAGATTCACTTTCCAGAAAATGACCCATACGAGTTTACGATGAAATTGGGCTTGGAATGACATGGTCAGAACTGCATTTTTAATTACGTAATGATTTTGAGAAAATTAAATTAATGCTGCCCTCTCATGTCTACACCTTCCCACATTGTTGCAGTCTTTAAATTTGGTGGGGATTCGGAAATTTGGTAAAAGAAAGTCAATCATTTTAATCGAATACTATACTGGTTTTAATTTTTGTTGAAACTATCCATAGATAGGTAGGGGAGGAGGGGTCAAAAAGTCTCAGGGGCTGGTTGGCTTAGTGTTAAAATCTCGACTCCAAATGTTACCAGAAGCAAAATACTGATCCGGGCAGCTTCGACGTCTAAATATCTTACTATTTTGAAAATTTTATTCGCTTCGGTGCATAATTCAGACCCTTGGAAGAGATTGTTTGTTTTGACAGGTGGTTAGTAACTTTTCTGCTGCTAAGTTATTTCATATTTTACGTAAAGTCCCCTTCCCCAAGAACGCAAAGGAATTTAGACGCGGGTTGAAAGAAAATCAAAGACGGAATAATTCGAAAGACTAGTCCTGTAAATAACGTAGCTAACTTCAAATAACTTAGCTAATTTCATTGTAAAACTTTACACTAACCGGACACCATACAACCGGCAATCATAGAACATGTACCATGCCTGAGTATGAGAATAAATAAATATTAATAATAATAATAATACAAATATCCATCTAATTGAATGTGCATTTTTATATTCTTTTGAGCAAACATATTGTCTGTTTATAATTTTTCTTATACGATGAATTTATGCACGAGATGTATATTAATTTTAACTGTTAAGCTGAAAGTCTATGATGGGTCTAGCTGTCACAGAATGACATAACCCCAGAAGTAGCTTTCAGTATAAGTTCATTTTGTTTGTTTTGTAAGTAATTGATTGTTTTTTCTACTTTTTACAGAACCAATTTACAAAAATTTGCCAATTACGAGTTTATAACGAGTTTATAAAAAAAAACTCATCGGGGGCTGGTAGCACCCGATGTCATGTTACGCGCTGCTCAATTTGTGTTGCAGGAAAAAGTGGCAAAATATTTTGACATAAATGATTGAACATTGACTCGGTATTGTCACAAAGTAACTGATGCAGATTTGAATTAAATAAATTATGTGATCACATGACGAAATTTCACACTGAGACAACTAGCCTCAGTGTGTGAGACAACTTGACCCACACGTGGGGTTATAAGTCTCAAACATTTACAGGTCAACGAAGAGACATAGCAACTCAACTGACGGTCTAATAAATTGTAAAAAAATTCACATTATAACCAAATGTGTATTAATCATTAATGTAGTATTTCATAAGTTGGTACTACTGATATCCATGTACATACCATGATGGCGACGGCACATGGTAGGGAATAAAGCAATCATTCAATCTGATCAATCTTATATGTGTAGTGAACGTTATTGATTAAATTCGAGACCAAAGGATACACTACAAGTTTGGCGACGAGGATAAACTGAAGATTAAGATGGAGGATTCGATTCCGAAGTTCAATTGCACGAGTGAGTTGAGCACACTAGGAACACGGTGGGAGCGCTGGCTCAGGGCCGTGGAGCTTTTTATGGAAAGTAAAAAGATGATTGATTCGAAGCAGAAGAAAGCGGTTCTACTTACGAAAGGTGGAATGGATTTGCAGGATGTGTATTTTTCATTACCATCAGCAGACGATGGAAAAGATCCTTACATCACGGCAAAAGAAGCTTTGACTGAAAAATTCAGGCCGAGGACCAACATACCTTATGAAAGGATACAATTTCGGGCAATGAAGCAAGAAGAAGATGAAACTATGAAGAAGTTTGCAAGCAGGCTAAGGTCAGCTATAAGAGCATGCCAATTTGATAAAGAAGACGAGCACATAAGAGATCAATTGCTCGATAAAGTGCTGTCACTAGATCTCAAGCGCAAGTTACTTGAGAAAGGTTCTGATCTAACCCTGGATACACTACTAAACACTGCCAAAGCGTGGGAAGATGCAAATAACCAATTTGATGACTTAGTGGGTGTAGCAGGCGCAGCAAATGTGACGAACAAAGAAACAGAAATAATTCGCAAGATTGGAGAAAATCCAGGAAGCTGGAAAGGAAAAGTCAAGTGTTTCCGATGCGGGAAATTGGGTCACATTCAGTCAGACAAGATGTGCCAAGCAAGAAACAAGACGTGTCTCAAATGCGGAATTAAAGGTCACTATGCAACATGCTGTAAAACAAAGCATGAGAAGAAACCCGAATCACAATTCAAGAACAAGGATTTCAAGAGTTTCAAGAAATCACGACAAGTTCGTCAAGTGAACGAGGAAGAAGAATCCGATTCAGAAAATGGGAACTTTGTGTTCAGTGTAAAGAAACCAGAAGATTATGAAAAGTCTTCAAAAATGAAGGGGTTTCTTGGTGACATCCCGATAACCATGATAATAGACTCCGGAGCGACTTGCAATGTAATGGACAAATCAACGTGGGAAAGTTGCAAGGCAAAGAAAATCAAGTGCCTAAGTCAAACGTGTACTCCTAGTAAGAAATTGTATTCTTATGGATCAAAAGAGCCATTACGTGTGTTAGGGAAATTCACAGCCACACTAAGGCTAGAGAACAACATGTCAGCAGAAGAAGAATTCCGTGTGATTGAAGGAACAGGCGAAACGCTACTAGGAAAATCAGCTGCCATGAAGTTAGGAATCTTAAAAATAGGGTTAGGAGTAAACGCAATCACAGAACAAAGGGGGGATTTGGATAAGATAATAAAAGCTCATCCAAAAGCATTTGAAGGATCTGGAAATCACCTGGGAAAACTCAAGAATTTCCAATTGTCGATACCAATTGACAGAAGCATTCAACCAGTCAGTCTACCTCCACACAGGGTACCGTATCAGCTGCGTGACAAGGTCGAGAAGAAATTGATAGAAATGGTGAAACTGGACATCATAGAAGAAGTCACGGGACCAACGCCGTGGGTATCACCAATGGTCGTCCGACCGAAACCTGACGGAGACATCCGAATTTGTCTGGATCTGCGAAGAGTAAACGAAGCTGTCGTTCGAGAGAGGTATCCAATTCCAACAATAGAAGAAATCCTGCAGGAGTTAAATGGAAGCCAAAAGTTCAGTAAACTTGATGTAAAGATGGCTTATCACCAGATAGAGCTAGATGAAGAATCTAGGACTCTAACAACCTTTGCATCGCATGTAGGACTATTTAGATAGAAGAGGTTAGTCTTAGGGGTATCGTGTGCACCGGAAATGTTTCAGAGAGTGATCCGGCAATCGCTACAAAATTGCAAGGGGGTCTTCAACTTTCAAGATGACTTGATTGTTCATGGGGAAACGGAGGCCGAACACAATGAAAGGTTAGAGCGAGTGCTAACAGTAATTGAAGAAAAAGGACTAGTTCTGAATTCCAGGAAATGCTGTTTTGGAGTTGAAGAAATCACCTTCATGGGACATCGGATCTCAAAGGAGGGAGTCAGCCCTTCACGAAGCAAGATCAAAGCTGTGGAGGACTTCCGAGAACCAGAGACACCGGAGGAAGTGCGGAGTTTCCTAGGATTGGTGAACTACTGTGCGCGCTTCATTCCAAATTTGTCGTCTATCGCAGAACCGTTGCGACAGCTGACTAGAGGAACAAGCAAGTGGTCATGGGGTGAGTCTCAAGCAAAAGCTTTCAAAACATTGAAGCAAAGTCTAACTCAAGCTTCGACGCTAGGGTTCTACGAGAAAACTGCGAAGACCTGTCTGTACACAGACGCCAGTCCATTCGGATTAGGAGCTGTGCTGATTCAACAGCAGAAAGAAGGTCCAAGAGTCATTGGTTATGCAAGTAGAACTTTGAGTGACACAGAACGAAGATACTCGCAGACCGAGAAAGAAGCTTTAGCAATTGTGTGGGGTTGTGAGAGATTTTATCTGTACCTTTACAACGTAGATTTTGAATTATACACGGATCACCGTCCACTAGAAGTCATTTATGGACCGAGATCAAAACCAAGTGCTCGCATTGAACGCTGGGTACTTAGGATGCAACCTTACAAGTACAAGGTAATCTACAAACCAGGCAAAAGCAACATTGCCGATCCTCTATCACGATTACTCACATCGAAAGGGACAGTCGAGGATGGAGAGGATGAAGAATACGTCAAATGGGTGGCAGAGATGGCAACACCAAAAGCTATCAGCTTAGAAGAAATAGAAGAAAAGTCGAAGGTAGATGAAAATTTGAGGAAGATCAGAGAACATATCAAATCAGGAAATTGGGACAAATGCACAACAAATTCATACAGGATGATACAGAATGAATTATGCTGCATAAACAACATCATCCTACGGCAAAACAGGATCGTCATTCCAAAAACATTGATCCCAAGAATCCTAGCAATAGGTCACGAAGGACATCCGGGAATGTCAATGATGAAGTCAAGGTTACGCACAAAAGTTTGGTGGCCGGGACTCGACAAGGACGTCGAAGATTATGTCCGACGATGCCGAGGATGTCAACTAGTTTCAAGTTGCGACCCGCCAGAACCAGTATCTCGTACGGAATTACCTAAAGGACCCTGGGAGCACGTGGCATATGATTTCATGGGGCCAATGCCAACAGGGGAAAGCCTATTTGTTGCGGTTGATTATTACAGCCGTTACATAGAAGTTGAGATCATGAAGGTTTGTGGAGCCAAACAACTAATTCCAAAATTAGAGCATTTATATGCAAGGCATGGTATTCCGATGGTGGTCTATACCGACAATGGTCAACCATTCAGAGGACATGAATTTGAAGAATTCCATCAAGAACTTGGTGTTCAAATCAAACATTCAACACCATTGTGGCCTCAAGCTAACGGTGAGGTAGAGCGTCAAAACCGATCAATATTGAAACGACTGAAAATTGCGCATAGCGAAGGAGCAGACTGGAAGTCGCAGGTGTGGAAGTACTTGTTGATGTATAGGACAACTCCTCACTCAACAACTGGAGTACCCCCAGCGAATCTCATGTTTAACAGAACAATCCGAACAAAACTGCCAGAACTGAATGTTCACATTGAAGACGAAGAAATGCGCGACAGAGACAGACTGAATAAAGAAAAAGGTAAATTGTACATCGATGGAAAACGAAAAGCGACAAGCAAGGAAGTCAATGTTGGAGATTTGGTATTGTTGAAGCAACAAAAGACGAATAAACTATCGACATCGTTCCAACATGAGCCATACGAACTAATCTCGAAGACTGGAAACTCGGTACTGATTCAAGGAGAGAACGGTAGAACATATAGACGAAATTCTACGTTTGTCAAGAAGTTTGCGGAACCAGTTACAGGAGAGAAAGAAGTGTCATTGGAAGAGAAACCGAAGCCAGAAGAGGAACTGATACCGGAAGGGAACGACAAGACAGAGAGGGAAAGGCCGAAAAGGGAAATAAGAAAACCGAAGCAATATGAAGACTAATTAATTAATGACTGTAAATTGTATTCAAATTGTTTTCACGTAAATTGTAACTTAACTTTGTTAAAAGGAAAAGGTAATGTAGTATTTCATAAGTTGGTACTACTGATATCCATGTACATACCATGATGGCGACGGCACATGGTAGGGAATAAAGCAATCATTCAATCTGATCAATCTTATATGTGTAGTGAACGTTATTGATTAAATTCGAGACCAAAGGATACACTACAATTAACAAAAATATAACATTAGAATAACTTCAATTTTCTAGAAGATTTGCACACATAGATCGATTTTGAGACAACTAGACCCCTCCTCCCCTACTTTTGCGTTGAGGAGATTACACCAGTTTCCACAGTGACTCTTTTTCATTGGGCTCCTTGCTGCTGCGTGATGCGACTGTCTTTGATTTTGTGTCATCCGCACGTCGATGATTTACTGCCCACGTCTTTACGTAGGGCTCTGGTTTCCACATCTTTACGGGGGGACCATTTATGTTGATAAATATTACATTTGCGATGTTCGTCACCAGCAATCTATTTCGCAGATCACTGCACACGATATTCATCAAGCTGAACATTCTCTCGCACTCAGCAGTGCTGCACGGCAAGGTCTTCATGCAAGTGTAAAGCGGGATAAGGTCGGCGGGAACAGGCGCAAGTTTCCTTGTCGCATCTGAATTTTCCAAAACCTGTTCGATTAGCTCCCTCATCCCGGAAATGGATTTTTTCGCATTCAGGTTGAACTGAATACACAGCCGCCGGATCTCTTCTTCTCCGTGCCGAATGCTGAGATTTGGCTGAGCGGGCCAATTCTCTTGGTCCAAAACGGCCAAGTCAGAAATTGTTTTGTTGTTTTTTTCATTATTTGTCGTGCATAGTCTCTGCCGTAAGTTGTCGCAAAGACTCTGCAAAAATTGTTTGTGATTCATTCGAGCAATTTTTGGGTTCTGGTGCAGCTCAACACCTTTGAAAAGTTTTTTTTTTACTGCGTCGTTCGCTTGAAGCATGTGGTGGCCGGGATCATCTTTAAACGTTCCGATAACACGAATCGTTGTCTGGATGAACTTTTCTGACTTCAAAATTGTAACTGATCTTGATTGAAGCTTCAGTGACAACGAAGAAAGCTCTTCTAAAACGTCACAAAACAGCGCCAGATCCATCAAGAATTCTGGGCTTCCCAGTCGCAGATCCAGTCCTTTAAACTTCTTCCGCGATTTATCTTCACGACTTGCATCTTCAGAAGCTGATTTAAAATGGCTATGCAGAGCAGCATATGTTTTCCAAACAGCACTCACCGATCGGAAGCTGCTCGCTACCCAGCGAACATCCAAAACGCGCCCGATCTTCAGAATTTCTGACTCGAGTTCCAATGACGCTTGGCGGAGTTCACGTTGATTTTTACTCGATTGGCTATATGTCGTGTAAAGGGCGTCCATAAAAGATTGGAAGTGATTTACAGCCGAAACGTCTTTAGTACAATCACTAACAGCCAACTCTAGCCTGTGGTTTAAGCAGTGCCAAGTAAACACTCAACTGTATTCATCCGTTATTAATTTAGCAACACCATTTTTCTTTCCAAACATCACACTAGCACCATCAGACGCAAACGCTATCCAGTTTTCTTGCAAAAAACTCTCGTGAAATCCGTGCCTTTTTAAGCATTGCACCAAATCCTTTTTTATATCAGCTGCATTTTGCGATTGCAGTTCTACCATATCAAGGAATATGAACACCGGTTCGATGCTTCCTCCGACAGCTGCCTTGATGTTCACTGTCATTACAGACTTATGACTGACAGTGGTGGCTTCGTCTATAAGTACTGCTATTTTCGAATTGGAGGAAACGATGTCTTCGACAATTTTCTTCCGCATGTCGCTCGCTACGTGGTGAATGATGTTGGTGGCTGAGAATCTCGAATGCAGGATCCCCCCCATGTTAGCACCGTTCATCTCTTGCAGCTCGACCAAGGATTCATGATCGGAGAACGGTCGATTCTTTTTTGCCATGTAATAGGCCGTGCGAAATATATTTCCCGATGCTACATCCGTGATTGCCGCATGTGCTGCTAATCCTGTTTCAATTATCTTCTTCTTTTTTGATAACAACAGGCTGCCTGCTATGCTGTGGGGAGACGATTCGCCGTGCTTTTTAATCTTTTTCCTCAATGACGCTTGACGAGAAGTAAGCTTTGAGCTTTCTCCCTCATTATTTCGGTATTTCACCCACTCTTCTAAGAGATAAACGCCTTGCTTTGTGAACACTAGCAAGTTATTATCCGCTGCCATATTTATTTGGCTGCACTGTAAACATCCTGCAAAATATAAAATGTACTGTCAGACACACATATTTTTTAATTTAACTAAATGTAGTAGGTACCTATTTAAGAATTCACTCGAAGTGAGCCGACATAAAGTACCGCCGACCTATCTCGCCGAACTCTCCCGAACAGGACTGGACATGTGTATGACGGTCACCCATCCAATACCTGACTCAGCGCAGTGTTGCTTAACTTTCATCCCTCCAGCCTCTCCCGAACAGAACTGGTCCTCTGTATGATGGTCACCCATCCAATACCCGACCCAGCGCAATGTTGCTTAACTTCGGTGATCTCATGAGAACCGGTGTTTCCAACACGCCAAACCGTTCGGTCTTGATTCATTCCTAACACACTCGTAAAATGTTGACCTGATCGCTATCTTGTACAGTTTTGGAGTTGCGAGCGTTTGATTGAATTCGAATTAATCGAAAAGTAATCAAATTTTGTACGACTTGTTTATAGGTAGTGCCTATTTTTGTAAAATTGCTTGCGGTAATTTGCATAGTTTTGGTACCTCTTGATCATTTTGGTGAGTCAAAAAATCAAAAAATCATAAATACAAATTAGCTTAATTTGGATTAAAAAGGAAATTAAGACAATTTCTTATCAGAAATCTTTTCTCGACCTTGTTCTTGATCATCGAATTTTTCTGAATAAAAGTGCCTTTCAGAACTCTTGCAATTTGTTCGGGTCAAAAGCTTTGTTGCCGGGGCTTATGAGCAAGAGCAATTGCTATACCGCTAGTGCTCGGATCTGCAAATTTAGATATTGAACATAGCTTACCAAGATTCCCATCCTTGCAGCTGATCCAGGGATATTTTTCTTTAAACTCCAAATATGTGTTCTCTGTCCATATCGATGGCCAGTGACAGGAAGTTGGCGTTGCCTCGGCGCCAGGAACCCTTCGACTATCCGACGACGACGTGCCACCTTCCAAATCAGAAGCGTTGACGTTGACTTCGATGTTGGTGTCGACTCCAACGTTGACGTTGACGTTGGTGGTGTCTTCAGCATTGACGTTGACGTTGGTGGTGTCTTCAGCATTGACGTTGACGTTGGTGGTGTCTTCAACGTTGACGTTGACGTTGGCGGTGTCTTCAACTTTTACCAAACCAAATTTTTGTTTTTTAGGAAGGGATCGCAAATCCACTTGCTTCCTCTTCTGCATCTTGAATTGAACTAACTCGTCCAGTGTGGCTCGTATGTGGCATTTTGTTATTGTTTGTATTTTTGTCTTTCCTGCGAATTCTTATTATTTGAAGCGGGCTTGCTTCTGAGAGCTTGCACCGCCGTGCGACGCCGCGAAAGCGGCTACCGACTTCCCTAAGTGATAACAGTATTATGGTTCTAACTAACCCCTTTGTTGCGAGTCGCGACGCCGACACAGTTCCAGCCTACCTACTCTTAGTACGTTCGCATACAGTGGCATTCTTCGTGGGTATATTTTATAAGTAAGTTATTAGAAATGAAACCCTTAACTGGGATATTTTCGCCTTGAAAATAAAGAAGTGCAGGATATTTCGAATAATCATAATTTAATACTGCGTTCCCGTGCATTCACCTGCGTTCCCTCAAAAATTCAAAGTGGGGGTACGGCCAAAAATAAAATTAATAGTGGGTGGATTGCGTACACCCGCGTGTATTGACCAATACATCACTGGTGTAGCACTGGATTGGGTCAACTCCTTCATCGCAAACCGTTCTCAGTACGTTTCACTGCCGAATGAGGCCGATGGAAATGCAAGATCGGAGGTCATAGAAACGCACATCGGTGTTCCTCAGGGCACAGTGTTAGGCCCACTACTTTACATTCTGTATGTAAACGGCCTGCCGAAAGCATTAGGTCCAGGAATAATAGCGCTGTTCGCTGATGACACGAGCCATCTTCTCACGTCTAAAACCACAGAAAGTATAGTCCCTACAGCGAACGCGGTGGCACTAAATATGACGCGTTGGTGTGACTCAGCAAAACTTCTTGTAAATAGCACTAAAACCACTTTTCTACAATTCCATACCCGCCAGAGGCAACTCGACTCGAGCCCTCTCATTAAACTCTTGGGCAAGAGCTTGCGAGAGAGCAGCGAAACGAAGTTCCTCGGAGTGACCATCAGTAACACCCTCGAGTGGACTACCCATATTGGCACGTTGCTAGGAAAATTGCAACATCCGCTTACCTATTACGAAATCTTAAACCGGTGACCGGTATGGAAGTTTTGCGAATAGCATACTTTGCGTTATTCCAGTCACACATATCGTATGGAATTTGTTTCTGGGGCTGCTCACCACGTATAGGAAGACTACTTTTAATTCAAAAGAGAGCGGTTAGAAGCATGCTAGGAGTATCTGGAAGAGCATCGTGCAAAGATCTATTTAAAAAACTTGCAATTATGACGGTGCCACGCCTGTATATATACAACCTAATAGTGCTTACAAAAAAAACATAGAAGCTTACGTCACAAACGGGCAAATACACAACCACGAGACTCGGCAGAAGGGCAAGATTGCTGTCCAAGGGCACAACCTGGCTTTGTACAGCCAAAGCTCCTCATACGCTGGAGCAGCCTTTTTCAATCACCTTCCTACTCATATAAGATGCGAGGAAGACGACGCAGCCTTTCAGCAAAGTCTTAAACTGTTTTTAATATCAAACCCTCTCTACTCAACAGCTGAGTATTTTCATATACAAACTTAATTTATTATATTTTCATTTTATTGTAATGACTTGTTAATTTTCTCTATTTTCATTTTATTGCATTGACTGTTTATATTACTGACTATGTTTATATCATTTTTGTATGATCACCCAAACAATAAACAACATTACAATTAAACTTTAGTGTTATCACTACTGTAGGTTGACAGCCTACTAATAACGGTCTACTAATAATCATGATCCATGATAAAACAAAGTAATATTTTTACCAAACAACCGACCTGTTTTATTCTCAACTCGTTCAGTCCACAGATCACAAAGACAAAGTGTTCATTTTGATTAGCATTTTTTCGGTAAAATAAAAAATTCCGATTCCAATTGACTAAAAGTAAAAATTCCAATTCCATTAACCAGAAAATAGAAATCCCGATTCCGATTACAAAAAAAATATAGATTAATTCCGATTCCAATTCTGATTCCGGTCCCTGTTTTCACTCGATTTTTGGAGAGATAGAAACTTGTTCTATAATTTGCTTCACTTTATCATGGTCAGTGCTTACCTTTTACTATGTGCTGAGAGGAACATTCTGCATCAGAGTCAAACTGAATCAAGTGGTCGCTATACCAAGACTCTGTTGCCTCCAAGAGTTGGGCGAAATCCTTCAGGAAGCAGAGATACCTGAAACATGTCCTCTGTTAGAATACAGTAAGAAATCTGTTAGAAATGTGTTAGAAATCTGGTAGACTTGGTACACTCACCTGTCCCTCAGCTCTCTGATCTTCTCAATATTCTTGGCCAGGGAGGCCAGGTCGACGGAGATTCTCTCTGCTTCTTCCTTTACATCATGATGCAACTTGGCATGCAATGTACGTAACATCGCCGGGGTTGCTTTGGAAACTCGATCACGGAAAAGCAAACTTTCACCGGTCAAGAAAGTGCGACGCAATGCGGGAGCATGAATCGGTAGAGCAACCACAGAAGCAAGTCTGAAAACAAGCACCAAGAACAAACTAATAGCCAACACTTGCAAGCATTGCAAAGCTAGTCTTTCTTTACAGGTTCATAGGAATACACATTACAACTTTGTCGATCTTTATGTTGAGAGATAACTTTACAACTCAGTATTGGATCTCAAAATCGGCTTCTTGGTGTTTAAATTTCACAATCGCAGATTGGATCGCTGTCAGTTGAACCATGGTTTTATAATCGAGAGCAATATACCGTAGTAAGAAGTGGCTGTTAATATCTTGCTGCGATCCAGCAACAAAGTCTTCCGACTCCCACCCAGCAGTTGCAACGGCTTCCGACTCCGACTCCTCAACTTTTGACCGGATCCGTTCAAATCTTCTCAAAACCAATAATTCTATGTGGTCAACAGGGACAAACCCTGGAAATAAAAACACGTGCTTAGCAAGGTATTCGATACATGATTAAGTGGGCACAACATTTCATGACTCTGTAAACTCAGATTTAATGACACAAATTATATCTATCTCATATGCTGACATTCAGTGGCGGAGGCCAGCCAAGTAAGACCTTAAAATAAATGTATCAAAACTCTATACAGATAAAAAATATTCATCTTTTGTAACGTTATAATATTTTAAATGTTTGTAGAGAGATAGATAAAAAGATCATAAATTAGGCAAAAACTTAGTCCGCCAAGACTTACCGTCAGGTTGGTGGACAAAGGCAAACATGTATGAAAAAAGAACACTTCACCATAAACAAAAAGAATATAGCGGTCTCGGTTGAGCGTAGAGTGATTAACGCTCCTCGAGACTAATGCAAAGGTAAATCGAAATGAAAGCAAAACGCAACGGTCCTTTAGCGCTACATAACCGCATTTACCGCAACATGGCCAGGCGCAAGATTTAGGCGCAACAGGCAAACAACATTCATAGACAATCATGCAGGCTGCCATCAGCTGCCATCTTGTAGCAAACGTGTTCACCAATACACTATCTTTAAACTACAGCGCGATCAAAATGACAGGCTTACAGGAGATGATTCTGTAACTTTTGCTCAGAGAATGGCATGGAATGATACAGGCAATTGTTTCGTATGCTAAAAATGGAAAAAATTAAGGCTACTCATATCATTCCATTCCACTGAATATAAGTTACTGAATCACCTTCCTCAAGAGAGGTGAAAGATAGTTGGAGATGGAATTTCATGGTTCACTCATCGAGAATAGCTTTTCCCAAACTTTCTAAGTCTGTGTTCCCCTTTTATAATTTTCATAACACTTAGTAAAATAGCATGAAAAAAAAGCCTGAACAAATTTATCTTAAAAAACTGAGTAAATAAGTAAGGTAGGCCTAGGACAAAAAATGTTCAAGAATTTATCTAGCAATGTTCACGTGCAGTCACAGTGCTAACCAAAGACGTGCTAACTTTATCATTAATGAGTGGTTTTATGGTTTACTTGTTTATAGAGCGCCTTCCACAATGTTTGGGCTCACAGCAACTGAGCTGATAAAGATAACAACAACAACAACAAAAACTATTGAAATTCTGGAAAAATTTGGGTTACATGTGACAAGAACAAGAAAGTGAATAAACTGCCTAAAATCAGCAGCTTTTTCATGGCGACTGCTTTGAGTTATCACTTATCAGGTATGCAGCGATAGCTTGGTTGTGACAAAAGAAACTTCTAGTAACGCTGGGAATTTGTCTGACGCGCACCACGAGAAAATGCGGTAATAACAGATTTATAGATTATACTTATGCAATGCGGGGGTTCATTAATAATATTATAATTAATAATAATTAATAATTAAAAAGGGGTTTTAAACTGCAAAAAAATGCTTTTAGAAGAAAGCAATAAAGCATCCAAGAAAGCATTATGACCTTACCTAGCGTTTTAATCTTAGAATCACTGTCCTGCATTTTTAAAGAAAAGCATCGTTTTATGAAACATTCAGACAAACACTCATATGTAACCAGGAATTGTTCACAACTTTGTATTCCCAAACATAGATTAAATTAGCTGATTTTTCAAAGTTTAGACGCACTAGTAATAAATTGTTATTATACAAAGGATTTTATAATATTGACGAATTTTATAAACTAGACATGAATGATTGGACAAAGGTATGACTGCTGTTACTTACGCTGTTATTAAGGTATGACCACAGATTGTATGACTTAATACTTAGTATTTCACAAGACTATCTTAGTATTTTATTATTAAGCATTGTCTTTGTTTTTTGGCAATTTATTTATTTATTCGTAATTTCTAATCATAATGTATTAATTTTGACTTTTACTATTTGAATGTAAGCCCTGTGATCATGGACAAATAAAGGTACAATCACAGGCAGGGCATCGAACCGAAATTAATATCGGTTCGGGTTCAGTTTCAGGTTCGGTAAATGTGAAATTTCGGTTCGGGTTCAGTTTCGGGTTTTTTTTAAGTTTGCTTATTCCGGTTCGAGTTCGGGTTCGGGTTCGGTACGTTTTCAGGTTCGGGTTCGGGTTCGTTCGGGTTCAGGTTCAGGTTCAGGTTTTTTCCCTTCGGTCTGCTTCAGATCGGATTCCAAAGGGGTATGGGTTTTAGTTCGATCAAGCGATAGTTTTCGCAAATTATGTTTATTATATTTTTCCAACAATAAAGTGATAGACAATTGAATGTTTGCAATAATGTACTGGATGAAAATGGTACTTTTGGATCGATGTTTAATTTTGATTAGGTAGTATAAAAAATATCAACCAAGTTATGGCATAATATTATAGTTTTAAGTGGTTATAATACTAATAACTAGTATGTCCTACGAAATAGGTTTGAAATAGATACGAACTGCAGTCTGTAAACTGGGTCTCGACAGTCGATACAATGTAGGTACTCATCAATACATTTGCAAATTTACCTTCATAATCACGTTACAGCCGTCAATTCTGCAACTGGATCCTTTTTGACGTAGCTATAACTAAAATATTTTCTGATCTTGCTTTCTTGTTTGCGCCCCATGATTAAAAGGTGTACATAAAACACAAGATCGTAATACGGCCACCTCCTATGACGAATGAAAAAGACTGACACTGACCGAACAAGCCAAAGCAAGCAACACATTTGGTTGTAAGTTGGTAAAGTGCAAACTTGCTACTTCTTAAAATAGAAGATATTCCCTTTCCAGTTCCCTACATTTTGTCCATTTCCCTTGAAATGGTATTAAAGTGGTTAATTTGTAACAAAATAAGCGGGTAAGCCTTAAATTAAAAACGGTGCATAACTAGAACAATTCACTCGATACCCAACCCAGTTCGTCTTTGTTTTTGTACCATACTATCGCATTGCTTCGTCGGCGCTGCCCGACAAAGGGTAGCGGCGCTATATAAAAGCGAGTTGTTGGTAGGACCACTGTTGATATTCAAGAGAATCTACGAGTACGCTGATAGCCACGCTAACGTTACAGCTCTCGCAGGTTGGGTTTTCTGCAGAAATTTCAAAAGGATTCTCAGTCACCGATGTAAACCGTATAAAATATTTATTTTTCTTGAGCCCGACTGCGCAATGAGACGTCTGCCTGGGTGCGTAAGTGTGAAATAGGTGGGTAAGATAAAGGTTTGATAAAGTTCCGCTTAACAAAAATATCTTGCATCTCTCCTGGAAGGATATCTGCACAATTTTTAATAAAACGCAAGATGTGCAAAAACCCGAAAAAACCTGAGAAATAATACCGGTTCGGGTTCGGGTTCAGGTTTTTCATAACTAAAATATATGTTCCGGTTCGGGTTAGGGTTTCCAAATTTTCTGGTTCGGGTTCGGGTTCCACACATAATTGCGGTTTTTTCGGGTTACGGGTTCGGGTTTGGGTTCAATGCCCTGATCACAGGTACAATACAATAATAATATCAGTTTCAGTTATTCTCAGTACAATGTGGTACAAGTTGCATGTTTCCTTTCTCCTATTTTATATGGGATATGGGATCCGTTCCTTTCGATCTTAAATTAATCATTCTTTCACAATCTGCAGTCACGAAACATTTCCCAAAACATTTCCTTGTTGACGAGGGCTTATGTCGTACTTTGGGGCTTTTCCTTCTTGTTCCGAGTCAAAACAAAGCTTTTCTACCAGCTTCTGACACAAAATCTAAAGCGGGGCTTTGCTGTTCATCTGCACTTTATGCTGCATATTATCAATTGAGTTTGTTTGTTTGTAATGTTTTAAGTAGCTTCACAGCTGTTCAGTACATCCACAATGTTCAACACAAATACTCACTCAATTCTTCTTTTTCAAAACATTTACACAATTCTTTCTTAAAATGTAACATTGATTTCGTAATCCTAATTATGCTTCCTAATTTATTATATTCACTCACGCCTTTAGTTAAAATACTATTTAATTTTACAGATTTAACAAATATATTTTTCTTATTTCTAGTATCATGATTGTGCACCTTATCAGCAATATTAATTAGATCTGTGTTGGATATTTTCTAAAGACAGTTGTTTAAATAAAGGGGAGCTACCGTGGGGCAAATAGCATTCGTGACTGAAAACATCTATTTGTCACTTTTCACCCTTGGATCGCTTTTGGTGATTCTGATTAATTACTAAATCGCAAAGAATTGTTTTCTATAGTAACTATACTTTTATTTTAAGTATCTTTTTCAGCACTCGCAAGTGAACATATACAAATGTGTGCAAAACAGAAACATTAGAACTGTTCATTTTGTTCAGACTCCTTCCTTTATGGGAGGGGAGAGGGAAATCTTGCCCCTGGGCTCAGGTACATCTAATTACTACAGGGAGTAATGAAAACACTTCACAATGCATTGTGTAATACATTTATAAAACAATTACTATACAGAATACCTGGTCATTGTCAAATCTACCAACTTCAATAATAAATAACTCTTTAATGTTATTTTTATTGTGATAACATCTTTAAAAAACTCTCATTTATGATTAGAAAAATAGTAAAATACACTCTTTTAGAGTTTGACTATCAAGAAGCAAGTATCAGATCATGTGAAAATCACAGTTTTTTTTCACATCGCCCAAAATAAAAAAAATGGCTTGTCTAGGATAAAATTGTCCAGCAGTAAGTCTTGCAGTTCTTACTTATTCCCTCAAAACTTTAATTTTTATTGGATGAACGAAAATCCTCAACATTTTTCAGTGTAATTTAGTTACGTGTGCTATTCAAGCTATTTTTGTGAAGCGCCACTGATTTTTACACGAAAAATGTCTCTAGAATTGTCATATTAATTCCAATTAATGGATCTAATCTGAAGCAGTCGTATTATTTGAAGCCCCCTGAAGACACTAACAGGTCGTTTTCATCCCCTAAATTGAATACAAGTGTTGTTGTAATCAAATGTTACTATCAGAATATATCATCTCCCTTCTTCCTCTATAGGAAGAAGGACCTAATAAAGTGAAATCAACTCAGCGTGCCAGCTTAACCCTACCACGTCTAATAACATTGATAACACATCACATTGAAACTAACGAGAGAAATATAAACCCAATCTTTGCTCCAAAGTAGAGCTCCAAGTTGAGCTGGATGCTTCTTAACTATCATTCCTATCTAACAATTTCAACAATTTCAATCTCTTGCTAGAAGTCAGTCACATGCATCACATAGAATCACAAAGAATACATTGTTTACACATTTCCCCACTCATCTCTATTTGGTGCTAGTGAGACACATGCCTAGATGTCTAGATGATCTAAATATCAAGTGGTCAACCCCTTGCAAGATAAAGTACGCAGATGATTTTAACTCCAAGTGTTGCGTTTTCTGTCTTCTGTGATGCTAGAAGAAAACATTTTTTTTTTTTAATTCTTGGCATTCTTGCTATGATTGTCATTCTTTGCTTCAGGTTCCTCAAGAAAAACATGCTACAAAACATGCTACAAAAATGTGCTCTGCAAATTTGGCTCAAACCAGAGCAGGCGTTTGGTGGCTAAGGCACAAACAAACACTAAAAAACACTATCTTTTTTTTCTGGGGAAAGTAAAAAGAAAGATTTTGCAACACTCAAGAATTAAGAACACTAACACCTACTTGTAAATAATTGGCAAACAAACAGCAAATCAAACTCGGGACCAAATCAAATCAAATTTTTAAGTCATAAGATAAGTTACCATTTATAGTAAAAGCAACATTGGAGAATGCTTTGCCATGTTTATCATTTTCAGGTTATGTTGAAGCACGCGCGATGATAAAGCACGGGCGATGATGAAGCACGGACGATGATGAAGCATGGGCGATGATAGCTTGTTAAAGAACTCCTACAGCGAATGACAAAGTTTGTCAAACAAGAGAAAGAACTTGTGCATTTTGGTAAAAATGTGCGCAAATTGCGTACCTATTGAGGCTGGATCTGCATGCGCTGGGCAATCATTTTCCCGTAGCTCAAGTCTTGTCCACCCCACGAATAAAGTGCAAGCATTTTGTTCAATGCATCATTCAAAGCAATGTAGGCATCGGCCAGTGGTCCTGGTGGTAGCCCTGTAACAAACACAATACCAAACCATGAGAGAAACAAAAAATATTTTCCTTGAAATCTAATATCAGAGGTTGCTTACCTTTAGGAACTTGAAATGTGTCACGAAGTATCGAGATTTGAGGACCGCACTTCTCCTGCAAGAAATAATCAACATCTTAGAAATAACTCAGAGCTATTCTAGAAATATTAGACACTGAAAAGCATTTCCTTGGTGAAGATTTGTTTTTTTCACTCCAGTAAAGAGAGGTAAAGAGAGGTAATAATCCGAGTCAACCAAGATCATTATAAGGATTGTTAGTAAAAAAAAAGTGAAAGTTTACCTAATGGGCAAGGAGTTTTATGACATAGAAGAATTCTTTAATAATGATTAATAATTTTATATTGTTTGACGATGTATAACTGTAATAACATGTATGTTACGGAAATAAAATAAATAAAAAAATAAATAAATAAATAAAAATAGAACTGGTAAGATTGAGTACATATTGCAGTCTTTATAAAACATTCCACATATTAACAATTCCTGACTTATATTGAAATTCCTAACTTTTATTTAAATATTCCAAACCCACAATCATGCATGCAGTAGAAGACAAACAGGGAAGTTAAATATTGAATATGAGAACTTGTCTCGTGTCCATATCAAGGGGACAGGATTAAAAATTGATAACTTGCTCAGAACTCCAACAGCACATCTTCCAGCAAAGGGCTGAAATCAGAAACTATCCATTTCTTTCAAAAATTTATTTTAACTCAGTGCGATTTTCCTTCAAATTATTTTTTGAGAATTCATATTTTACAAATGTTGTAAACTTTCAGAGTTGACAAAAAGCTGGACATTTTTGAGCATATTTTTATAAATAGTCTACAATGCCCTTAGAATGTAGCTCAATTGAAAATGAGTTCTATAGTACAGAACAACTTTAAAGCATATTTCTGAAGGACAAGCCTGAACAAATGTAACATATTGATTGATTGATTTCCTTTATTGGCTTAAATAAAAAAACATCTACAAGCCATGAATCCCGTTAGGAATCGTCAGGATAGTACATAAAAGTAATATTAACAAAATACAGTTATAATAAGTATGATGATAATAGTAGAAATGATGATAATAATAATTCTGATGGTATAGTGGTAATACTAGTGTGGTAGGAACATACCTACAAACTATGATACTAATATAGTAATAATGATAATAATAATTCTGATGGTATAGTGGTAATACTAGTGTGGTAGGAACATACCTACAAACTATGATACTAATATAGTAATAATGATAATAATAATTCTGATGGTATAGTGGTAATACTAGTGTGGTAGGAACATACCTACAAACTATGATACTAATATAGTAATAATGATAATAATAATTCTGATGGTGTAGTGGTAATACTAGTGTGGTAGGAACATACCTACAAACTATGATACTAATATAGTAATAATGATAATAATAATTCTGATGGTATAGTGGTAATACTAGTGTGGTAGGAACATACCTACAAACTATGATACTAATATAGTAATAATGATAATAATAATTCTGATGGTATAGTGGTAATACTAGTGTGGTAGGAACATACCTACAAACTATGATACTAATATAGTAATAATGATAATAATAATTCTGATGGTATAGTGGTAATACTAGTGTGGTAGGATTTCACAACATAATTTCAGTGAAATATCAGTGAAATGTCAGTGAAATGTGAATAAGATTTAAGTGAAGTTACTTACAAAGCCAACCAACTTGGCCTGGATGAAGACGGTGTTCATCAGTTGTCTGACCAGGTAGTCTTGGTCCAGGTACGGGCGCCAAGAACAACTGAAGTTCTGACATCTTTCCAGCGTGAAGGCACGTTTAGACTTGTTGTAACCACCAGCGTTTAGTGGCACTGACCAAGCACACATTGGACACAAAACAGAAACATGCCTGCGAGAGAAAATAGTGATCAAGTCATGACTTGTTGGCTGCTCCTGTCCAACAGCAACAAGAACCAGCCACCACTTGCTTTGTCACTTTGACACACTGTGTTGGCTGCTCCTGTCCAACAGCACCAAGGACCGGCCACCGCTTAGCCTTGTCACTTTGACACACTGTGTTGGCTGCTCCTGTCCAACAGCACCAAGGACCGGCCATCGCTTAGCCTTGTCACTTTGACACACTGTGAAGGCTGCTCCTGTCCAACAGCACCAAGGACCGGCCACCGCTTAGCCTTGTCACTTTGACACACTGTGTTGGCTGCTCCTGTCCAACAGCACCAAGGACCAGCCACCGCTTAGCCTTGTCACTTTGACACAATGTGTTCCCTTTGTTTAGTTCCAGGGGAAAAACACTTGCCTTCTGCAGTAAAATTTCTAAACAACTTTTTGATTAAAAAAAGCTAAGTAGGGAGGTACAAAGTGTTTGAATATGAGTGACAATGCTGGCAAAGCTTACTCTTTGTTGACATTAGCTTCTTGTAGCGGAAAAAATGTCCGTCGGCACAAGCTTTTTGCTTCTTTTGGTGCTGGTAGCGGTTCCGCCAGGGAATACTTAGAACTGCTGAGACCTGCCAAGCATTCAATCAAACATTGAATCAAACATTGAATTAAGCTTGCAAGTTCATGCTTGTAAAGTCATGTTTAATAATTCTTGGCATAGTATATTTTTAATATTACTTTCATTTCAATTTCCAATTATGCAACTCAGCAAATGTATGCAAACCTAAAATGGGGCCGACATCGACCCAAATAAAAGCTGATACATACCTAGAAAGGAGACGAGCTGGGTGAGTTGCAGAGGAGGGATGAAACTGCTCACACCTACAGTAACTTGACGTAAAGCTGGGAGGATATACGTGCTCATCCAAGTCTGAATATCAACCTCCAGCCCCATCTTCTCAACTTGACCAAGTGTGTATTGAACACCTTGAACAGCTTGGTGCTGTAATGAAACAAACACAAACACTGGATGCAAGTGTGTACATGATCCAACATTCCCATCTCAACTGCATCAAGTGTGTATTGAACAGCTTGGTGCTGTGATAATGTTTAATGTTTATTACCTGTACGACGGGGAGGATTTCAAGCGAGTCCCCCTTCCCAAGAAGCACACCCTCCTCTTCAATCAAACGTTTAGCAATTAAAGCAACCGTTGGCAAAGCAACGTAGTTTTCAAGTTCACGGTTGAGAGTGTGACTAGCTGACATTTGAGAAGGTGGAGTTGAAGGTAGTGAAGCACGGAACTTGTTCAAGCAAATAACAAGCAGTCTGAGTTGTTCAGTTCCATCAGACCAGACAGCTTCCAGGACATTTCTAAACAAAATCAGTCGGTGCTTCATTAAACCAACAAATCACAGACAATCTTTGTGTGCTACAATCACTACAATTATATAATTCACTGAATACTATTATTCTGCACAGGGTTACGCATTTACAAAGTGTGACAAAAAACCAAGGAACCAATCTATTTGACCTAAAAAACATTCTTTACCATTTTTTAATAGCAATTTATTTTTATAGTGTTGGAAAGTGCAGAAAAATGGTAAAAAACAGATATTTCGATGTATTTTTTCATGAATTCGTGAAACAATACACTTGGAAAAATTAATGATAAGAAACTAATAAAGTGTATTTTGGTTGTTGAAAACCTTTTTTATGTCTTAAAAGCTTGCAAAGTAACTTAAAATTATTGGTGATTCACATAAATGTTGCAAATATCCTTGATTGCTTGGGATCAACTGTGTGATTTTGTCTAGGCTGGGGATGGAGTAAAATGGTCGTATTTTGACAAATTTCTTGCCTTTTAAGCATTAAATCGGTGAGTTGTTAGTACCTTCGCAATTGTAGAGACAACACGCTCATGTTGGCGATACTTTAAAGCCTTTTTTTGTACCAGAAAATGCCCCAAAAATGTTCAAAAATAAATTTGCTACTGTGTTTTCTTGTGATGTTTGGCATTTTTTACCAAGAAGAAAGTGTCTTTGTGGCATTTTACTTTAAATTCCGCAATTCCTCGTTCAACTTCGAATAAGAATCAACCATTAAAGCTTTGGCAAAATCAGCGCAAATTGGCGATAATTGCCAGACACTTTCATGTGTCCAAGTTTTCCACTGACCGACCAACCTAACCAAATTTAGGGATTGTAATAAAGGATAATTTAAAATTGATATTTGTGACTATTGTGTAAAATTGTAATAATCAACAGATTAAAAACAATAATGAATCCAAGATAACGAGCAACAATCTTACCTGAACAGTTGTTCCATCACAAGTGGGTTGGATTTGCGAGAACCAATCAGTCCTTTGAGTAGAACACCCTTGTGATGAAGTTCTGGGATTTCAACGAAACGGGCAGCATAATTCTTTTTAGATACAATTAACAGACGATCAAAGATTGCCTCCAGCTTCATGTGCAATAATTTAGAAGAGGAGTTTATCGTCCTGAGAATCTGTAATGAAACTTTGAGAGACGAAATCTTTCTTTCTTGCTTTATTTGTGTATTGACTACTTAAAATTACATTGTAAATGTTTGGGCAATAAATGAAAGTCTATTCTGGTGGTGGACTGCAACAAAATTAAATAAAAAAAAACTTGTTTGTGTTAAATTCTTTGTTAAAATGTCAGCTGCTCGTGGAAGAGTGAATTAGTTTTAAACATGACACAAGGGTGCACATTTATTGAAGACATCCCACAGCTGCTACGTCACCCTTAATGCGGAAAGAGGCAGTGGTTGTAAGAAGACAGAAAAATTATTTATAGTTGTTAACTAATTAGTTTTAAGTTAATTAGTTAATAAGTTATAGTTAGGAAACGCCCAAAATATGTGAATTGGAGAAAATAGTTTCTGTGTGATTGTGCAAGTCTAAAAATAAGCTTGTTCTTTATCTTACCTCCGCCGCTAGCCTCAGTGACTTGGCTGTGTCGGTGGTATTTGCTTTTATTATGACAGAATCAGTGTCACCATAAACCACAGTGAACCCCAGAGTTTCAATCAAAGACACGGTCTCCCGCAGCAGAGTTCTACCACGTTCTGTAAAGTATTACCAGACACAACTCAGAGACAAAGAGATGGAATCAACACAACTTTATCTCGCAGCAGAGTTCTACCACGTTCTGTAAAGTATTACCAGACACAACTCAAAGACAAAGAGATGGAATCAACACAACTTTATCCTGCAGCAGAGTTCTACCACGTTCTGTAAAGTATTACCAGACACAACTCAGAGACAAAGAGATGTAATCAACACAACTTTATCCCGCAGTAGAGTTCTACCACGTTCTGTAAAGTATTACCAGACACAACTCAGAAACAAAGAGATGGAATCAACACAACTTTATCCTGCAGCAGAGTTCTACCACGTTCTGTAAAGTATTACCAGACACAACTCAGACAAAGAGATGGAATCAACACAACTTTATCCCGCAGCAGAGTTCTACCACGTTCTGTAAAGTATTACCAGACACAACTCAGACAAAGAGATGGAATCAACACAACTTTATCTCGCAGCAGAGTTCTACCACGTTCTGTAAAGTATTACCAGACACAACTCAAAGACAAAGAGATGGAATCAACACAACTTTATCCCGTATATTAAGGTATATTCCCGTATATTCAGAATATGATTCAAGAGATTCTATGCTACTTCAGCAATGTTAATAAGTTAGCTTTCTTACCAGCAATGTGTCGTGCCAGGTTTACTGCTGAGAATCTACCAGCTGTCGACCCTAAGCAGCCATAGATTGAATTAGCAGTCATCTTCAGGGCTTTGCCTCGGGTTTCCCAAAGTCTCTTTGTAACTTCAGACGTTGCTTTTAAAGCTTTATCAGAAACAGTTCTTCTCTCAGCAAGAAGTCGAGACATAAGTCCTGGAAGAACTGCCTCAAGACGTTCATTAGGAACACTAGAACCTGGAACAAACTGTTCTCAAGGAACAAGTGTTTTCATGTTAACATGGAAACATGGAATTTTTTTTGTTGCAACAGTGGAATGTGGTTATTTCACTTACCGCTGGATGTAGTTCTGGGCTTGTAAAGCAAACTTGATGTTGTATAATAAGATTCGGGTACATAGACATGTAGTCTAGGAGAAGAGTATGATCTCTTAACACCTGCTTCTCAGGTTCAAGGACTAGACCTCCAATAAAGCCACTGCCCTGCAAACAACAAACAAACAAACTATTAGCTTGCCTCAAGCATTTTAGTAATTAAATGTAGTAATTAAAATTTGAGTAATTACAGACCAGTGGTTTGAAGTGCTTGTATTTATACTCTGGCAAGATGAACTGTTCGGCATTGAATTCAGCTGCCAGCATCTTTTCAACTCTGTGTGCTCGACCCAGCTTCGCAACATTAGCTGGGGTAGCAGCTGTAATCTTGGCAAGTTGAAAGACAAGAGAGATTCCTCCAAGTCCTGACTCTAGCAAGAACAGCTGATTCACTGTATCCACTTGAGCAGCTCCTGTACCAAGCTTAACACACAAACATACAAACATAAGCTCAAGTATGTGTTTGTGTGGGTAAAGAGTAAGAAGATTAATAGAATGCTTACAATGGCCTCGAAGAGTGATGAAAGCTCTTCATCCCTGCACGGCACTTGCATGTCCTTGCAGAGGACAAGAAGGTCGATAACCACTCGACCACAGAAGACTTCACGTTGCTGGCAGGTCTTGCCATACTCATTGTCTGGATACGTCTAAAAAATACAAGCAAACTTCAGCAATCCTCAACCAACCCATACCAACCCATACCAACCCATACCAATCCATACCAATCCATACCAAGCTTCAACCTAGATTATATAACAACATCATACGAAGAAGAATAAAAAGAAACAGCAAAGAAAACAGACCCGTTGCAGGATTCTTCCGAGCTGGTTGCAATCAATGTTCAGAGAGCCAAGTCTTTGAAGAAGTAGCGGCACATCTCTTCGGATATTATGTCCAAGCAAAATATCTGGGTCAGCAATTGCTATTGCAGTCACCAATGCTGTTAAGCAATCTGCTTCACTAATTGCATCTCCCACAACTGAAACAACATATAAACAATATATGGAACAACATAAGGGAAGCGGTAATATTAATAATAATAATAATTTCTGTTTTTATTCGATTGATCATGAATGTGAATACGTCAGTAAAATACAAAATACAGATCTACAAATAGAAATATAATAAATACCTATAAATAAGTACATCATACAGAATCAAGGTATTTGTCTATAGAATAAAAACATTTCCTCATTAGATACTCTTTTAGTTTCTGTTACAAGACCTCTATTCCGTGGTTTGAAAATTCTTTGGTTGGGCGTTGAATAGTTTAGCTACAAGAACCAGTGTGTTTTGCTTTGTCTTAGACTTGGTGCATTTAAATCAAATATCTTTCTTACATCTGGTGTTGTGTTCATGAATCATCATGTCATAAGTTTTAAATATGCATAGATTCTGCACGGCACAGGGCAGGGCAGGTCAGGGACAGGGCAAGGCAGGTCAGGGTTAGGTTAGGTTAGGTTAGGTTAGGTTAGTTTAGGTTAGGTTAGGTTACATTAGGTTAGGTTAGGTTAAATTAGGTACGGTTAGGTTAGGTTAGGTTACATTAGGTTAGGTTAGGTTACATTAGGTTAGGTTAGGTTAGGTTAGGTACGGTTAGGTTAGGTTAGGTTACATTAGGTTAGGTTAGGTTAGGTTAGGTTAGGTTAGGTTAGGTTACATTAGGTTAGGTTAGGTTAGGTTAGGTTAGGTTAGGTTACATTAGGTTAGGTTAGGTTAGGTTAGGTTACATTAGGTTAGGTTAGGTCGGGTATTCTTTACTCACCACTAGACTTTCGGTGCCAGATCTCTTCTTGGTTCTTATATTCACCGTCCACCCGCAGCTTAGCAGTCATTGAGAAGGAGGAAAGACACTTGTTTGTAAAGCACAGCTCTAGTGCAGAGACAACCAACCAGTGAGCCTCGCTAGGCTGTCTTTCCAGGCAGGGCTCGATCTGGACATGAAAACATGCATTTTGAAGCATATCATTTTCAAGTATATTCAAGTATATTCAAGTATATTCAAGTATATTCAAGTATATTCAAGTATATTCTAGAATAATCCGTCTCTGGTGAGGAACAAAATAAGCAAATTTTGCTTACATCTGTAATAAGCAGTGAAGTTGTGCAACTCGTGGATCGCTTGTCCCGAGTCAGCGGCTCAACTTTCAACTTGCAAAAACCTGGCACTAGAAACAATAAACACAATTAATAAACACAATTAATAAACACAAGTAATAAACACAAGAAATAAACACAAGTAATAAACACAAGTAATAAACACAAGTAATAAACACAAGTAATAAACACAAGTAATAAACACAAGTAATAAACACAAGAAATAAACACAAGTACTTACATCTAATTTTCTTGTCCAGTAACAATTGATCTAATCGTCGGCTTGTTGTTCCATATACACGAGTGTAGCATCTTCCAGAGTTGTGTCTTGCCCAATTCAGTACAGCACCCTACACAAGGTGGACACATATCAACTTCCCTGAGCTGTAGCTAGCCTCATACAAGGTGAACATATATATAAAGACCAACTTTCAAACCATGGCTGGCTATCTGGATGATGGTACAGGTGAGGGTTCTGGTTGTGTGAATGTGAATGTGGATGGAGGAATTCAGGGGGAAGAGTTCAGGGTTGGATCGTACGAGGATGCTGGCTATCTGGATGATGGTACAGGTGAGGGTTCTGGTTGTGTGAATGTGAATGTGGATGGAGGAATTCAGGGGGAAGAGTTCAGGGTTGGATCGTACGAGGATGCTGGCTATCTGGATGATGGTACAGGTGAGGGTTCTGGTTGTGTGAATGTGGATGGAGGAATTCAGGGGGAAGAGTTCAGGGTTGGATCGTACGAGGGTGCTGGCTATCTGGATGATGGTAGATGTGAGGGTTCTGGTTGCATGAATGTGGATGGAGGAATTCAGGGGGAAGAGTCCAGGGTTGGATCGTACGAGGATGCTGGCTATCTGGATGATGGTAGATGTGAGGGTTCTGGTTGCATGAATGTGGATGGAGGAATTCAGGGGGAAGAGTTCAGGGTTGGATCGTACGAGGGTGCTGGCTATCTGGATGATGGTACAGGTGAGGGTTCTGGTTGCATGAATGTGGATGGAGGAATTCAGGGGGAAGAGTTCAGGGTTGGATCGTACGAGGATGCTGGCTATCTGGATGATGGTAGATGTGAGGGTTCTGGTTGTGTGAATGTGGATGGAGGAATTCAGGGGGAAGAGTTCGGGGTTGGATCGTACGAGGATGCTGGCTATCTGGATGATGGTACAGGTGAGGGTTCTGGTTGTGTGAATGTGGATGGAGGAATTCAGGGGGAAGAGTTCAGGGTTGGATCGTACGAGGGTGCTGGCTATCTGGATGATGGTACAGGTGAGGGTTCTGGTTGTGTGAATGTGGATGGAGGAATTCAGGGGGAAGAGTTCAGGGTTGGATCGTACGAGGGTGCTGGCTATCTGGATGATGGTACAGGTGAGGGTTCTGGTTGTGTGAATGTGAATGTGGATGGAGGAATTCAGGGGGAAGAGTTCAGGGTTGGATCGTACGAGGGTGCTGGCTATTTGGATGATGGTACAGGTGAGGGTTCTGGTTGTGTGAATGTGAATGTGGATGGAGGAATTCAGGGGGAAGAGTTCAGGGTTGGATCGTACGAGGGTGCTGGCTATCTGGATGATGGTACAGGTGAGGGTAAGGATTTTATGGGTTGTGAAGTGAGGTCTGCAAGTTTTGCAGCAGGAGATGCCTGCAATGATGTGTATATATGAAGACTAACTTTAGAAGAAGTCTAGGATTTGCTACCCTCACACTTTGTGGGAAATGTGACTGCAAGACTGTTTGCATGGCTTACTTTGCTCGCACGTTACTACTGTAAGGAATTATATTTTGGGGAATCTCGCCTAGTGGTTAATTTGTAAAGAAAAAGGTGGGTATGCCCTCAATTGATTTCAGGTGCCATTCAGGGGCGGGGGGGGGGGGGGGGGGGGGAGGGAAGCTGTGCCAAAAGGTGAAATACATTGAAACGATTTCTACAGGATGCTACTGCCAAATAAAATGTTCAACAACGCGTATAAACAACGCGTGTTTCTTGAATTCAAATGTAGAGCTTTGCAAACTTTTCCCAGAATGAGTGATCGACATACGCTCTTGTGAGCGAAAGCACAAAATAACCACATTTAAAACAAATGAGCCAATAAGAGCAATATTTTCATCAATTAAACCATGGAGTAAAATCACTTTCCACTCTCAAAGAAATTGAAGATGTTGCTAATCTTACTTCCCTTACAAGATTTTATGATATTATAATATAAAGAACTGTATTCTAATAAAAAGGAAATATTATTTGCTTACCTTGCTTGTAACTTGTAAATATGATTGTTTGGAAGGCAACTCTAGCCTTTCAAACGCATATGCCTTTTCAACCATCTTTATATGATAGTCATGGAAACTAACATCAAGAGAAGGTGCAATCATCTCAACAAATTCCCTGGACAAATCATCTCCAGTAAACTGTAAAGTGAGATGGAGCTAGTTTAGTACAGTCCCAACTGTAAAGTGAGATGGAGCTAGTTTAGTACAGTCCCAACTGTAAAGTGAGATGGAGCTAGTTTAGTACAGTCCCAACTGTAAAGTGAGATGGAGCTAGTTTAGTACAGTCCCAACTGTAAAGTGAGATGGAGCTAGTTTAGTACAGTCCCAACTGTAAAGTGAGATGGAGCTAGTTTAGTACAGTCCCAACTGTAAAGTGAGATGGAGCTAGTTTAGTACAGTCCCAACTGTAAAGTGAGATGGAGCTAGTTTAGTACAGTCCCAACTGTAAAGTGAGATGGAGCTAGTTTAGTACAGTCCCAACTGTAAAGTGAGATGGAGCTAGTTTAGTACAGTCCCAACTGTAAAGTGAGATGGAGCTAGTTTAGTACAGTCCCAACTGTAAAGTGAGATGGAGCTAGTTTAGTACAGTCCCAACTGTAAAGTGAGATGGAGCTAGTTTAGTACAGTCCCAACTGTAAAGTGAGATGGAGCTAGTTTAGTACAGTCCCAACTGTAAAGTGAGATGGAGCTAGTTTAGTACAGTCTCAACTGTAAAGTGAGATGGAGCTAGTTTAGTACAGTCTCAACTGTAAAGTGAGATGGAGCTAGTTTAGTACAGTCTCAACTGTAAAGTGAGATGGAGCTAGTTTAGTACAGTCCCAACTGTAAAGTGAGATGGAGCTAGTTTAGTACAGTCTCAACTGTAAAGTGAGATGGAGCTAGTTTAGTACAGTCCCAACTGTAAAGTGAGATGGAGCTAGTTTAGTACAGTCCCAACTGTAAAGTGAGATGGAGCTAGTTTAGTACAGTCCCAACTGTAAAGTGAGATGGAGCTAGTTTAGTACAGTCCCAACTGTAAAGTGAGATGGAGCTAGTTTAGTACAGTCCCAACTGTAAAGTGAGATGGAGCTAGTTTAGTACAGTCCCAACTGTAAAGTGAGATGGAGCTAGTTTAGTACAGTCCCAACTGTAAAGTGAGATGGAGCTAGTTTAGTACAGTCCCAACTGTAAAGTGAGATGGAGCTAGTTTAGTACAGTCCCAACTGTAAAGTGAGATGGAGCTAGTTTAGTACAGTCCCAACTGTAAAGTGAGATGGAGCTAGTTTAGTACAGTCTCAACTGTAAAGTGAGATGGAGCTAGTTTAGTACAGTCTCAACTGTAAAGTGAGATGGAGCTAGTGTAGTACAGTCTCAACTGTAAAGTGAGATGGAGCTAGTTTAGTACAGTCCCAACTGTAAAGTGAGATGGAGCTAGTTTAGTACAGTCCCAACTGTAAAGTGAGACGATGGGGAGGTGGTGAGGGGCGAGGGGGGGTTAAATGGAAGTAGTGAACAATTCCTACCCCATCTTTCAACCGCAGATAAACTGTTTCGCACAGGTTTTTTATGAAGCCACAGAAAGAACTTGCTCCCTCTCGACCGAAGAAAATGACCTCCCCATTCAGTTCTACGACCTCAAGCAAATACACAATTCTTGTCTGTGAACAAAGAAAATGTCTGTCAGCATGGAATACTCACCAAATAGTTGTAAAAAAGTTGTGCAGAACACAAGCTTCGAACTGGAACTTTAGTTTTCTGAACTCACTCACCTCTTTATAGTCAAGATCAAGTCTCTTTTTCTGCAAATAAAAAGGAAAAAATTATCTTTTGGATTTTGTTTTGCTTTAGCTGGGCATATACAGCACAATTTGATACAAGTTCCTACCTAGAGGAAGTGTTGTTGCCCTATGAATATAAGAATAGTTATTGTTAAAAAGGCTGGATATGAAAATATTAAGGAACAATGGTAATAGCAAAACATAAAAGTTGAGTTGACGTTTCGGCAGTTAGGTGATGATTAACTTTTTCTGAACGGAGAGTTGGTAAGGTGGGGATGAGGAGTTTTAACATAAGTTGCAGGCGTGTGGCAATGTCCATGTTGTTTACCATTGACAGCAATTCCCAGCAACAGAGCTCAGAGGGGTTGTTGGATGGGAGAAGAAATTTAACATTTTTACTTGGGAAGCGATTGTTGAATGAGCAGGGCTCTGATTTGATGACAAGTCATTGATTTGTGGGGTGACTAATGTTTTACCCTCTGTTATGCAACCATGCACATCATCAACTGATCAAGACTACTTTCTAACCTTTCACTAGATTCAGCACTTAAGAAGAAAGATACTTATAAAAACTAGGGCAAGGTCTACCCAGCCAGTCGATCTTCAGTCAGTTCCTTAACTACATTTAACTTTCCTCTACCCCTACTCACACTTAAAATGTACACCTAGAACAGTCTCCTGGACAAATGTTTGGCTCATGAGTAGGTTATGACAGACTGTGACTGAAACAAGTTTCTTCTTCAAGTTTTCTAGACGACTAGGCTTGAAATCCTGACAACTAACACCGTTGATCAGTTCATCACCAGTGATGTAGTGGTCAATGCACGCGGGTGTACGCAGTCCACCCAGTGATGTAGTGGTCAATGCACGCGGGTGTACGCAGTCCACCCAGTGATGTAGTGGTCAATGCACGCGGGTGTACGCAGTCCACCCAGTGATGTAGTGGTCAATGCACGCGGGTGTACGCAGTCCACCCAGTGAGGTAGTGGTCAATGCACGCGGGTGTACGCAGTCCACCCAGTGATGTAGTGGTCAATGCACGCGGGTGTACGCAGTCCACCCAGTGATGTAGTGGTCAATGCACGCGGGTGTACGCAGTCCACCCAGTGATGTAGTGGTCAATGCACGCGGGTGTACGCAGTCCACCCAGTGATGTAGTGGTCAATGCACGCGGGTGTACGCAGTCCACCCAGTGATGTAGTGGTCAATACACGCGGGTGTACGCAGTCCACCCAGTGATGTAGTGGTCAATGCACGCGGGTGTACGCAGTCCACCCAGTGATGTAGTGGTCAATGCACGCGGGTGTACGCAGTCCACCCAGTGATGTAGTGGTCAATGCACACGGGTGTACGCGGTCTGCCCAGTGATGTAGTGGTCAATGCACGCGGGTGTACGCAGTCCACCCAGTGATGTAGTGGTCAATGCACGGGGGTGTACGCAGTCCATCCAGTGATGTAGTGGTCAATGCACGCGGGTGTACGCAGTCCACCCAGTGATGTAGTGGTCAATGCACGCGGGTGTACACAGTCCACCCAGTGATGTAGTGGTCAATGCACGCAGGTGTACGCAGTCCACCCAGTGATGTAGTGGTCAATGCACGCGGGTGTACGCAGTCCACCCAGTGATGTAGTGGTCAATGCACGCGGGTGTACGTAGTCCACCCAGTGATGTAGTGGTCAATGCACGCGGGTGTACGCAGTCCACCCAGTGATGTAGTGGTCAATGCACGCGGGTGTACGCAGTCCACCCAGTGATGTAGTGGTCAATGCACGCGGGTGTACGCAGTCCACCCAGTGATGTAATGGTCAATGCACGCTGGTGTACGCAGTCCACCCAGTGATGTAGTGGTCAATGCACGCGGGTGTACGCAGTCCACCCAGTGATGTAGTGGTCAATGCACGCGGGTGTGTGCAGTCCACCCAGTGATGTAGTGGTCAATACACGCGGGTGTACGCAGTCCACCCAGTGATGTATTGGTCAATACACGCGGGTGTACGCAGTCCACCTACTATTCATTTTATTTTTGGCCGTACCCCCAATTTGAATTTTTGAGGGAACGCAGGTGAACGCACGGGAACGCAGTATTAAATTCTGATTATTCGAAATATCGTGCACTTCTTTATTTTCAAGGCGAAAATATTCCAGTTAAGGGTTTCATTCCTAATAATCCACTGACTTAAAAATAAACCTACCAAGAATGCCACTGTATGCAAATGTACTATTATTATTATTATTATTATTTGTGGTGTTTAACGACGCACTGTTTTGACAACTGGCCCTGCGGCACTGGTCTAATGGCGTCGGTGAATGAGTGGATGATGATGAACCTAACCTAGCCTAGAAGGGAGGAGGGGAAACCCGGTGCCGGCACGTAGCCTACTCCTGTCGAAAAGCACCAAGGGGACCACCGGCTTCACGTCCCTTCCGAAGGACGGTACAACGCGAACAACAGGATTCCTCCACAAATCCATGCTGTCGAGAGGTTAATAAGCAAGGCGAATGAAGTTGCTGTACTAACTTTCATCCCTCCATCCTCTCTCCCGAACAGAACTGGTCATGTGTATAATGGTCACCCATTCAATACCTGACTCAGCGCAGTGTTGCTTAACTTCGGTGATCTAACGAGAACCGGTGTTTCCAACACGCCAAACCGTTCGGTGCAAATGTACTAAGAGTAGGTAGGCTGGAACTATGTCGACGTCGCGACTCACAACAAAGGGGTTAGTTAGAACCATATAACTGTTATCACTTAGGGAAGTCGGTAGCTGCCTTCGCGGCGTCGCATGGCGGTGCAAGCTCTCAGAAGCAAGCCCGCGTCAAATAATAAGAATTCGCAGGAAAGACAAAAATACAAACAATAACCAAAATGCCACATACGAGCCACACTAGACGAGTTAGTTCAATTCAAGAATCAGAAGAGGAAGCAAGTGGATTTGCGTTCCCTTTGGGGCCTTGCTCCTCCTAAAAAACCAAAATTTGGTTTGAGGGAAGTTGAAGACACCACCAACGTCGCATCACCCAGCAGCAAGGAGCTTAATGAAAAAGAGTCACTGTGGAAACTGATGTAATCTCCTCAACGCAAAAGTACCTATCTATGGATAGTTTCAACAAAAATTAAAACTAGTATTCGATTAAAATGATTTACTTTCTTTTACCAAATTCCCGAATCCCCACCAAATTTAAAGACTGCAACAATGTGGGAAGGTGTAGACATGAGAGGGCGGCATTAATTTAAATTTCTCAAAATCATTACGTAATTAAAAATGCAGTTCTGAGCATGTCATTCCAAGTCCAATTTCATTGTAAACTCGTAGATTGACTCCAAAAGAAACCTTAGAATAAAAATTAACTTGGAGCTGCGCCAGAAGCCCCCTATTTCCCACACTTTCAGTGCATTCGCCTTAAGTCTCCTCCAACCCCCCCCCCCCCCCCCCCCCCCCCCCACTGCCCGCCGACACAAAAAAAATTGTCATTTTTGCGTACCCCCACTAAAAATTATACGAATACATCACTGTTCATCACAGTGCGTCATGTCAATAGTACAGAAACAGTCTACGCATTTTGCAGATGCGAAGCCATGTGCCTGCCTAAATGGCCAAAGACTTGCCTCATCAGTAGGGTCTGTCTTAAGATATCAATCAAATACATAGTGAACATCATTACTTGAACATCAGACCAGTGCCACAAGGCCAGTTGTCAAAACAGTGTGTCGTTTATCCCCACTAATCAATTAACTTACCCTGTCACTATTTGCCACAATGACAGCAAGTCTGCGTTGTCCTCTTGGTATCAGGGTTGTTATATTAGAAATCAAAATGTGTCAACCTAAGTTTCCCTATCTCCGATATGCCAAGGCGAGGAGAAGCCATCGAAACGGTTAAGACTTGGTTCAAACAACTACCTTGATCGGGTGATAATAGAACCAAATGGTATGAAGAACCCTTACAATGCGGGTCATCGAGAGAAAACACGGGACGTGTACGAGTTATTATTGTGACACCAAAATTACTTAGGCCGGGACGGTGTACTGGGCATTCAGACGACCAGACGACCAGGATCAAGAGTCTATTCAGGGGAATGGTATTCAGAAGTCGCAGAGAACCCAATTTACAATCGAGGCAGCTGCTTATAAGGCAACTAATTTATCAGAACAAGTTTAAGTCTAACTACAGCAAGTGGCATGCCATGTGCTCAAGAACCCTTGCCGGCTGTCCCTCTTGACAGAAGAACCTATCTAACTTTTAACATAAGTTGAGATAGTACCTTTCCCATTCAGAGGAAACCAATTTAACATAAATATATTACCTTCCGCGGCCTTTCCGTCATACTGTCGACTTTATGTTTTCACATACTTAAGATTCAAAAGGTTATAACAAGACTCTATTATGACTCCATGCTTCAAACACAACAGTTGTTGACAAACTTAGTCGATCTGGCGGCGGCGAATGAAACGATACGATGCGGAATATTACCGCTCAAACTTTAAACTCGTAGCCTGATTAAACACATGAACCGTCATGAACATATAGAAATTGGCATAGCCGGTATAGCTTTAGCAAAATTGGTAGCAAATTAATTCCTTTTTAAGATTTGTATTTTACTTTATTATTTTATCTACTGGTAACGAAAACAATAATCAAATAATGACATATAGTTATCTGATATAAAATGGTAACAATACATTTGAGAAATAGCAGAATAGGCAAATGAACAGATTTAAAGAAAAATTAAGAAAATTTCCTAGGCTAAGAAGAAAGAAATCCAATAGATTTGAAAGAACACTGATAAATTCTAAAAACACGTGGGTTGCTTAAAGTTACTTATGTTGAAGTTAGAATCGAGTAAAGACAACCTGAAAAAGCAATGTAAAATTAGGGCTATTTAACATTTTTACAAGAATGATAACTTAACCAGATGAACTGGGAGAAAATGACGAAGGGAAAATTTGTTTTGTTTCAAATAAAATAAAATATGATACCATTATAATATGAGATATGAGAGATAAGTTAGTTAATTAAGGAGAAAGACTCATTGCAATTGACATGAATCCAGTAAGATAAATACCAGTGTTTGAAATAAGCTCTAGAATGCACGGCACAGTGCTGCAATACAAAGCTTTGAAACACAAGATGATCTAAAAGTTTGTAAGGTCTGAAACTCTGATTGAAACTCTGAATCAAGCCCTGATGAAAAGTCTCTTCTGCTTCTTGAAAGTGTAATTGCAACCTTTATGTCTTATATCTTTAAAAATACTTACCTCTAGAAAATTACAATAGTTTAAGTGATCACAACTTCTTTTTCTGGCTAATTTTAATTGGATTAATTTACAGTCAACCTCAGAATGGTCCATTTCTCACATCTCCACTTGGCCAATTACAATAGAAAAAGTTTCTACGCATGAAAAAACTTAATTGGCATGTGTAGGTACATACCTCTTCTAATGGTTAAGTACTGTAAAAAAATGTAAATTTAAGGACACTCAAATTAGCTGTTGCATCATAAATTCGTATTGGCAACATGCCAGATGAGTACAGAACTGAAAATGTATATGAAAATACCAGTTGACAATGACAATTATTGAAGGTATCACAATTTCAGTTGACCAGCCTTATTCAATCAGAAATGTACAGTTTAATACATAATATGAGTACAGTATCAGTAATGTTGTATAATGCTATATACTGGACGTAGCTTTCACCTGTCTCTGCAAACAAATCTAAATAACGTCCCACCAGTTTGAGCAGAAAATACAGAAGCTGTGTCAAGCATTTCACTTATTTTCACAGAATGCTTTATTGTCCAACCCATAATTTAGCTATTGGGTAATCCTGTGTATGTCCAATTAGCCAAGTGATATTGACCATTTGCAGGTGGTTTCTTCTCAATATTGCTTCTTGGAGCACATAGCAGACATTTGTAAAGACCCTGCATTTTCCAAGACTTTTTTCCTGGAAAAGACAATGAAACAGCAAACATTATCAACATGCCATACGGAATGGGTTTAGTATGGTAACAGGATTATAGCTTTATGGGCGATTGGAAAATGTTCTATCAAGAGATAAAAGGATAAATACTGCAGTGAAACCTGAATAATAGAGTATGCATAAAACATTCCAAGGTGTTTTTTTCCTTGCTCACCTATTTCTGGAAAAAAATGTATAAATCTGATTAGCACCCGACTATTTGGGTTCCACTAGCGTCCAACTAAAAACACCCAAAAACCAATGCAAGACATGCCGTATGTGCTGATAAAATAATTAACAGTACCTACCCACCTCTTAAGCAGCGGGCATTCTTTTATGTTGTTTGGATACAAAAATTCAAAAATTGTTTACAGAAATTTAATATCATTGTCTATTCAAATAAAAATATAAATAATAGTTAGAATCTATCAACACATGGTAAATAGTAGCTTAATTGTAACTGAAAATCGAGCAAGTTACATTGCAAGAAAGGACGGAATAAAGCACATGCTCAGACAGAACGACGGTAAGATGCAACTCAACGCAGTCATGACTCATGAGTTGTTCTCTCGATTGCACAAAGATGCTGATCGAGACTAATCAATTGAAGCTCTCTGATTCACTATCGATATGGTTACATTGTTTCAACCTAACATTTGCAGATAGAAAGGAAGTAGGTATATTTTCAAGCAGGCTGGAGAAGTGATGAGCAGCCAGGATGAAAATCAGTCACATGCCCGACTCAGCAATTCCTTCGTCATCTGCAACAATCATCACAAGTTGTGCAATAAAACACAGACAACGAAACAGAAATAATTACTGCTTTTACAGCTTACAGCTTAAAGTACAGCAATAGGCTAGCGACAACTCAAATAATGACCTTCTTTGGAGCGAGCATGCAAATGGAAAATTTGTTCGACAATACTCTACCGCCCTAACAAAAAGTACTATCAACAAAAGGTTAACCCAAGTTAATTGACAAATCTATGTTAGAATCATGCTTTTTTCCTGGAAATCTGCTTTAACTGTTAAAACCAATAAGATATAATAAATTCTTGCCTAATTTGTACCAACAATCAACCACAAATTAAAAAAACAACCGCCACAGAAACTAACAGAAAATTCACAAAAAAGAAAAACCCTGCTCTGGCAGGTGACAGCAAGCAACATTGGGTTTCCAAGCAAATAAGTTCATGCTGTTTGGTAGAGCAAGAAGTTATCAATCAACAAAGTTTCTTATAACGACTTAATTCTTAATCTAGAAGAAATTCTTACCACGTGTTCAGAACACCTCCAAGGAATACTAACAATTTATCCACGTGGAATATGCCTAAGAAACAGCTCAAAATACCCTCATATACCTCAAAAAAAAGTCAAAGTCAATGTTAAATGAAAAAAAAATATTCTGTGTGAAAACGAACATTTGCAGTCCATCTTGGGATCCCAGTTGGCTCACAGGTATGTGTCAATAAAAGCTAAATTAATTAATTAATTACCAATGTCTACAAATTTAGTGTTCTTCAAAATGAAGTCTTACAAGAAATATACCAAAACCACACTAAAAAAAAACTTTTCCTTGAAGAAGCGGTGAGTGTTGCGTGACGTGTTTCTTGCCAAATCACCTCAGAAAACTGCAAATCTTGCCCAAAATTGATGGAAATCATTTCAAATAATCAGAGTAGACATCTCTTACGGAACAAAAAAACATAGGTTGCGACCTTCAAAAAACAACCAGTTTTGTTTTGCGGAAATTTACGTCAAACAATTTTAGGGAAGTGTTAATTGTTGTTGGAGCCAAAATAATAATGTAAGAACCAGAACCGAAAGCTCAATTCACATTATTTCGAAACCAGAGCCAAAACCAGAACCGTTCTAAAAAGAAATGTTGGAATAGGAACTGGAAGTGTAGTTAACGTTAGGTTAGGTTCGGTTCGGTTGGGTTGGGTTAGGTTAGGTAGGGTTAGGTTATGTTAGGTTAGGTTGAGTTAGGTTAGGTTTGGTTAGGTTAGGTTACCTTCGAATCCCTCGTTGTCATGAATCTCCCTGGGAGGACCAATACATTCATTTCCTTCCAGCACAGCCAATAGACATTGATGTATACAAATGTACTGCTGTTCAGTTTGAACCATCCACACCCGCTCCTTACGCATCGCCCAAACAATTCCAAAGATATCCACGTGATGGACCAGAGAGATTTGCTGAATTAATCGGTCGAGTGCAATGAACGTTCCTGAACGACCAACTCCAGCACTGAAACAAACAAAACACATTTCAGATAACATATTTCAGATAAAACATTAGTAGGACAGTTATAGTATAACATAGTGATGTTGTAGTAATGTTACAGTAATTTTATAGTAATGTTATTATTATTATTGGTGGTGTTTAACGACGCACTGTTTTGACCACTGGCCCTGCGGCACTGGTCTAATGGCGTCGGTGAATGAGTGGATGATGATGAGGATGATGATGAGGATGATGATGAACCTAACCTAGCCTAGAAGGGAGGAGGGGAAACCCGGTGCCGGCACGTAGCCTACTCCTGTCGAAAAGCACCAAGGGGACCACCGGCTTCACGTCCCTTCCGAAGGACGGTGCAACTCGAACAGCAGGATTCCTCCACAAATCCATGCTGTCGAGAGGTTGATAAGCAAGGCGAATGAAGTTGCTGTACTAACTTTCATCCCTCCAACCTCTCTCCCGAACAGAACTGGTCATGTGTATAATGGTCACCCATTCAATACCTGACTCAGCGCAGTGTTGCTTAACTTCGGTGATCTAACGAGAACCGGTGTTTCCAACACGCCAAACCGTTCGGTGTAATGTTATACTAATGTTATAGTATAGTAATAGTAATGTTATAGTAATGTTATAGAAATGTTATAGTAATGTTATAGTAATGTTATAGTAATGGTATAGTAATGGTAAAGTAATGTTATAGTAATGAATGTTACAGTAATGTTATAGTACTATTAGAATGTCTGGTGGCCTAGCAGGACAACACCACACATAATCCTTACAGCAATCTTTTAAATCGAACCAATTCTTTTAGCGTGGGTAGAATTTTCCTAAAATATAATACCATACTTCAAAACGGGGTAGAAATATACATAATAGTCAATTTTTAGAGTTTTAAAGTTGTAAAGACAACAAAAGAAGCCAGTTTTTGAAGTGCATGGCTCGCTGCCCTTAGTCTAGTACTCATTTTTTAAATATATAGTGATGCAAATCGAGTTGAGAATCTTATGTATTTCTAAAAAATAGGTGATATTTGTACTTTTGAAATAATTTTCAAGCTTTTTGTTACATATTTTATTGTTGGAAAAGAGAATGCAGTAAGATTTCAACTAGTTTAGATTTGGGAACAGTGAGAGGAGGAGATGGGAGGAGATGGGAGGAGATGGGAGGAGATGGGAGGAGATGGGAGGAGATGGGAGGAGATGGGAGGAGATGGGAGGAGATGGGAGGAGATGGGAGGAGATGGCACGAGATGGGAGGAGATGGCACGAGATGGGAGGATACGGATGAGAAGGATATGGATTATAAAAGGCCACCCTTTTATCACATGTTCTCCTGGTTAAAATCAACGTTTTGATAAACAAAGCAAAATCTTTCACTTCACAAACAATGGGTCTCTTCTGTAATGTGTTGTGAATTACCTGCAATGTACGACAATGGGTCGCTGCTCAGGGCCGACCCGCTCTCGAAAAGCTCTAACAAAACGAACCAACGTTTGGGGCGGACTCGGAACTCCAAAGTCTGGCCACGTTGTGAAGTGGAAGTGTCTCATCACCCTCGACACTTCACCCTGCAAGAGACGAGATAAACTGTGTCAATCTTGCTTACTCTGCTCATGATAAACTGTGTCAATCTTGCTTACTCTGCTCATGATAAACTGTGTCAATCTTGCTTACTCTGCTCATGATAAACTGTGTCAATCTTGCTTACCCTGCTTATGATAAACTGTGTCAATGTTGCTTACCCTGCTTATGATAAACTGTGTCAATCTTGCTTACTCTGCTCATGATAAACTGTGTCAATGTTGCTTACTCTGCTTATGATAAACTGTGTCAATGTTGCTTACCCTGCTCATGATGAATTCTGTGACGCTCCAGTCAGGGTAGTGGCTGTCATTCAAGATGGTAACGGAAATATCTCCATAGTATACGGGCAGAGTATCATACGGCCAGTAATGTTCGCACTTCTCCCTTCCCTTCTCAATACAACGAGTAAGCATAACAATGGCTCTAGAGTTGCTTTCCCAACACATTCTCCAGAAGTCATCTCTTGTTGAGTGTAGAGGACCTTGCGTGACCAAGAACTCCCTGGGAGAGTTGTGTCCCTGGAACATTGTCAATATCATAAATACACTTTACTCATTTCCATCCAAACCATTCCATATCAAGTGCATGTCACTCAAAACCTTCACTATCTCAGAATTTGATAGGCTTGGGATAGTCTAGCTCAGAAGAGAGCTTACATGTCATTCCATATCAATTGCATGTCACTCAAAACCTTCACTATCTCAGAATTTGACCAAATTTTCAGGAGGTTTAGAACACCAGAAATAAAAATCAATTTTAAATGTTTTTGCCATATGCCTAGTGGTTTGCCCGTGGCAGGGAATGGAAAAACCAAATATTTTAATTTTTGCCCCGCACGGCCACTCACTATATTCACTCTAGCGTTTGAACAAATAAACTTAAAGGATGGAACTTGTTCTAAAATGATAATCGTGCTTAAATTAACAAGAAGAAAAAACATTAATTGCTTAGTAAGGCATAAAGTGAAGGTTTTGAGTGACGGGCACTTGATATGGAATGACTCTGTGGACACTTGATATGGAATGACTCTGTGGACACTTGATATGGAATGACTCTGTGGACACTTGATATGGAATGACTCTGTGGACACTTGATATGGAATGACTCTGTAGACACTTGATATGGAATGACTCTGTGGACACTTGATATGGAATGACTCTGTGGACACTTGATATGGAATGACTCTGTGGACACTTGATATGGAATGACTCTGTGGACACTTGATATGGAATGACTCTGTGGACACTTGATATGGAATGACTCTGTGGACACTTGATATGGAATGACTCTGTGGACACTTGATATGTAATGACTCTGTGGACACTTGATATGGAATGACTCTGTGGACACTTGATATGGAATGACTCTGTGGACACTTGATATGTAATGACTCTGTGGACACTTGATATGTAATGACTCTGTGGACACTTGATATGGAATGACTCTGTGGACACTTGATATGGAATGACTCTGTGGACACTTGATATGGAATGACTCTGTGGACACTTGATATGGAATGACTCTGTGGACACTTGATATGGAATGACTCTGTGGACACTTGATATGGAATGACTCTGTGGACACTTGATATGGAATGACTCTGTGGACACTTGATATGTAATGACTCTGTGGACACTTGATATGGAATGACTCTGTGGACACTTGATATGGAATGACTCTGTGGACACTTGATATGTAATGACTCTGTGGACACTTGATATGGAATGACTCTGTGGACACTTGATATGTAATGACTCTGTGGACACTTGATATGGAATGACTCTGTGGACACTTGATATGGAATGACTCTGTGGACACTTGATATGGAATGACTCTGTGGACACTTGATATGGAATGACTCTGTGGACACTTGATATGGAATGACTCTGTGGACACTTGATATGTAATGACTCTGTGGACACTTGATATGGAATGACTCTGTGGACACTTGATATGGAATGACTCTGTGGACACTTGATATGGAATGACTCTGTGGACACTTGATATGGAATGACTCTGTGGACACTTGATATGTAATGACTCTGTGGACACTTGATATGTAATGACTCTGTGGACACTTGATATGGAATGACTCTGTGGACACTTGATATGGAATGACTCTGTGGACACTTGATATGGAATGACTCTGTGGACACTTGATATGGAATGACTCTGTGGACACTTGATATGGAATGACTCTGTGGACACTTGATATGGAATGACTCTGTGGACACTTGATATGGAATGACTCTGTGGACACTTGATATGGAATGACTCTGTGGACACTTGATATGGAATGACTTGGACACTTGATATGGAATGACTCTGTGGACACTTGATATGGAATGACTCTGTGGACACTTGATATGGAATGACTTGGACACTTGATATGGAATGACTCTGTGGACACTTGATATGGAATGACTTGGACACTTGATATGGAATGACTCTGTGGACACTTGATATGGAATGACTCTGTGGACACTTGATATGGAATGACTTGGACACTTGATATGGAATGACTCTGTGGACACTTGATATGGAATTACTCTGTGGGCACTTGATATGGAAAGCTCCAAGTCTGGCTGGACATGAATGGCTGGACATGAATTGATTATGTTATAAATATGAATATATAATATGAATATAAATATGATTATGTTAACTATGTTATAAATTCTACTACCATCACTATAATCATTACTATATTCATATTTATTATTCACTTACTGTTATTATCAGTATCATTACTATATTATTTTTATTTAAACTTTAACTTAGAATTAGATTGGTACCTAGAAATCTAGGTACCTAAAAGTCTGCAAATCATGTAATATTGATAATGGACAATAAAGAACAATAAAGTTGAAGTTGAAAGATTAGTTTAGATTAATGATCCTGTAGTTGGTCTAACTGTTCTTACCGGAACATAGTTGGCATTGATATAGTCAGATCCCTCTTCATCGTCCACTGGTTGCAGTTTGAATCGGGAGTGGTCGTACGGCAAGATATTGGTGAACCGGTTCTTGGGTCGGTTACATGGAAGATCAGCAGCAGAACAAGCCTGCTCTCGTCCAACATGTTTCAATTCTTCAAACTCCTCAGAAAACCGGAAGTCAGAGTCCGCTGACATCACACGATAATGTTCAGCAAACTTGTCCAGGCCAATCGGCCGGCTGGAACATCACAAAATAATGCTCAGCAAACTTGTCCAGGCCAATCTATCAGCTGGAACATCACAAAATAATGCTCAGCAAACTTGTCCAGGCCAATCTATCAGCTGGAACATCACAAAATAATGCTCAGCAAACTTGTCCAGGCCAATCTGTCAGCTGGAACATCACAAAATAATGCTCAGCAAACTTGTCCAGGCCAATCTGTCAGATGGAACATCACAAAATAATGTTCAGCAAACTTGTCCAGGCCAATCGGCCGGCTGGAACATCACAAAATAATGCTCAGCAAACTTGTCCAGGCCAATCTGTCAGCTGGAACATCACAAAATAATGTTCAGCAAACTTGTCCAGGCCAATCTGCCGGCTGGAACATCACAAAATAATGCTCAGCAAACTTGTCCAGGCCAATCTGTCAGATGGAACATCACAAAATAATGTTCAGCAAACTTGTGCAGGCCAATCTGCCAGCTGGAACATCACAAAATAATGCTCAGCAAACTTGTCCAGGCCAATCTGTCAGATGGAACATCACAAAATAATGCTCAGCAAACTTGTCCAGGCCAATCTGTCAGCTGGAACATCACAAAATAATGCTCAGCAAACTTGTCCAGGCCAATCTGCCGGCTGGAACATCACAAAATAATGCTCAGCAAACTTGTCCAGGCCAATCTGTCAGCTGGAACATCACAAAATAATGCTCAGCAAACTTGTCCAGGCCAATCTATCAGCTGGAACATCACAAAATAATGCTCAGCAAACTTGTCCAGGCCAATCGGCCGGCTGGAACATCACAAAATAATGCTCAGCAAACTTGTCCAGGCCAATCTGTCAGCTGGAACATCACAAAATAATGTTCAGCAAACTTGTCCAGGCCAATCTGCCGGCTGGAACATCACAAAATAATGCTCAGCAAACTTGTCCAGGCCAATCTGTCAGATGGAACATCACAAAATAATGTTCAGCAAACTTGTCCAGGCCAATCTGCCAGCTGGAACATCACAAAATAATGCTCAGCAAACTTGTCCAGGCCAATCTATCAGCTGGAACATCACAAAATAATGCTCAGCAAACTTGTCCAGGCCAATCTGTCAGCTGGAACATCACAAAATAATGCTCAGCAAACTTGTCCAGGCCAATCTGCCGGCTGGAACATCACAAAATAATGCTCAGCAAACTTGTCCAGGCCAATCTGTCAGCTGGAACATCACAAAATAATGCTCAGCAAACTTGTCCAGGCCAATCTATCAGCTGGAACATCACAAAATAATGCTCAGCAAACTTGTCCAGGCCAATCGGCCGGCTGGAACATCACAAAATAATGCTCAGCAAACTTGTCCAGGCCAATCTGTCAGCTGGAACATCACAAAATAATGCTCAGCAAACTTGTCCAGGCCAATCGGCCGGCTGGAACATCACAAAATAATGCTCAGCAAACTTGTCCAGGCCAATCTGTCAGCTGGAACATCACAAAATAATGCTCAGCAAACTTGTCCAGGCCAATCGGCCGGCTGGAACATCACAAAATAATGCTCAGCAAACTTGTCCAGGCCAATCTATCAGCTGGAACATCACAAAATAATGCTCAGCAAACTTGTCCAGGCCAATCTATCAGCTGGAACATCACAAAATAATGCTCAGCAAACTTGTCCAGGCCAATCTATCAGCTGGAACATCACAAAATAATGCTCAGCAAACTTGTCCAGGCCAATCGGCCGGCTGGAACATCACAAAATAATGCTCAGCAAACTTGTCCAGGCCAATCGGCCGGCTGGAACATCACAAAATAATGCTCAGCAAACTTGTCCAGGCCAATCTGTCAGCTGGAACATCACAAAATAATGCTCAGCAAACTTGTCCAGGCCAATCGGCCGGCTGGAACATCACAAAATAATGCTCAGCAAACTTGTCCAGGCCAATCTGTCAGCTGGAACATCACAAAATAATGCTCAGCAAACTTGTCCAGGCCAATCTGTTGGCTGGAACATCACAAAATAATGCTCAGCAAACTTGTCCAGGCCAATCTGTCAGCTGGAACATCACAAAATAATGCTCAGCAAACTTGTCCAGGCCAATCTATCAGCTGGAACATCACAAAATAATGCTCAGCAAACTTGTCCAGGCCAATCGGCCGGCTGGAACATCACAAAATAATGCTCAGCAAACTTGTCCAGGCCAATCTGTCAGATGGAACATCACAAAATAATGCTCAGCAAACTTGTCCAGGCCAATCGGCCGGCTGGAACATCACAAAATAATGCTCAGCAAACTTGTCCAGGCCAATCTATCAGCTGGAACATCACAAAATAATGCTCAGCAAACTTGTCCAGGCCAATCTGTCAGATGGAACATCACAAAATAATGCTCAGCAAACTTGTCCAGGCCAATCGGCCGGCTGGAACATCACAAAATAATGCTCAGCAAACTTGTCCAGGCCAATCTATCAGCTGGAACATCACAAAATAATGCTCAGCAAACTTGTCCAGGCCAATCTGTCAGCTGGAACATCACAAAATAATGTTCAGCAAACTTGTCCAGGCCAATCTGTCAGCTGGAACATCACAAAATAATGTTCAGCAAACTTGTCCAGGCCAATCTATCAGCTGGAACATCACAAAATAATGCTCAGCAAACTTGTCCAGGCCAATCTGTCAGCTGGAACATCACAAAATAATGCTCAGCAAACTTGTCCAGGCCAATCTGTCAGCTGGAACATCACAAAATAATGCTCAGCAAACTTGTCCAGGCCAATCTGTTGGCTGGAACATCACAAAATAATGCTCAGCAAACTTGTCCAGGCCAATCTGTCAGCTGGAACATCACAAAATAATGCTCAGCAAACTTGTCCAGGCCAATCTGTCAGCTGGAACATCACAAAATAATGCTCAGCAAACTTGTCCAGGCCAATCTATCAGCTGGAACATCACAAAATAATGCTCAGCAAACTTGTCCAGGCCAATCTGTCAGCTGGAACATCACAAAATAATGCTCAGCAAACTTGTCCAGGCCAATCTGTCAGCTGGAACATCACAAAATAATGCTCAGCAAACTTGTCCAGGCCAATCGGCCGGCTGGAACATCACAAAATAATGCTCAGCAAACTTGTCCAGGCCAATCTGTCAGCTGGAACATCACAAAATAATGCTCAGCAAACTTGTCCAGGCCAATCGGCCGGCTGGAACATCACAAAATAATGCTCAGCAAACTTGTCCAGGCCAATCTATCAGCTGGAACATCACAAAATAATGCTCAGCAAACTTGTCCAGGCCAATCTATCAGCTGGAACATCACAAAATAATGCTCAGCAAACTTGTCCAGGCCAATCTATCAGCTGGAACATCACAAAATAATGCTCAGCAAACTTGTCCAGGCCAATCGGCCGGCTGGAACATCACAAAATAATGCTCAGCAAACTTGTCCAGGCCAATCGGCCGGCTGGAACATCACAAAATAATGCTCAGCAAACTTGTCCAGGCCAATCTGTCAGCTGGAACATCACAAAATAATGCTCAGCAAACTTGTCCAGGCCAATCTGTCAGCTGGAACATCACAAAATAATGCTCAGCAAACTTGTCCAGGCCAATCTATCAGCTGGAACATCACAAAATAATGCTCAGCAAACTTGTCCAGGCCAATCGGCCGGCTGGAACATCACAAAATAATGCTCAGCAAACTTGTCCAGGCCAATCTGTCAGCTGGAACATCACAAAATAATGCTCAGCAAACTTGTCCAGGCCAATCTGTCAGATGGAACATCACAAAATAATGCTCAGCAAACTTGTCCAGGCCAATCGGCCGGCTGGAACATCACAAAATAATGCTCAGCAAACTTGTCCAGGCCAATCTGTTGGCTGGAACATCACAAAATAATGCTCAGCAAACTTGTCCAGGCCAATCTGTCAGCTGGAACATCACAAAATAATGCTCAGCAAACTTGTCCAGGCCAATCTGTCAGCTGGAACATCACAAAATAATGCTCAGCAAACTTGTCCAGGCCAATCGGCCGGCTGGAACATCACAAAATAATGCTCAGCAAACTTGTCCAGGCCAATCTATCAGCTGGAACATCACAAAATAATGCTCAGCAAACTTGTCCAGGCCAATCGGCCGGCTGGAACATCACAAAATAATGCTCAGCAAACTTGTCCAGGCCAATCTGTCAGATGGAACATCACAAAATAATGCTCAGCAAACTTGTCCAGGCCAATCGGCCGGCTGGAACATCACAAAATAATGCTCAGCAAACTTGTCCAGGCCAATCTGTCAGCTGGAACATCACAAAATAATGCTCAGCAAACTTGTCCAGGCCAATCTGTCAGCTGGAACATCACAAAATAATGCTCAGCAAACTTGTCCAGGCCAATCTGTCAGCTGGAACATCACAAAATAATGCTCAGCAAACTTGTCCAGGCCAATCTGTCAGCTGGAACATCACAAAATAATGCTCAGCAAACTTGTCCAGGCCAATCTGTCAGCTGGAACATCACAAAATAATGCTCAGCAAACTTGTCCAGGCCAATCTATCAGCTGGAACATCACAAAATAATGCTCAGCAAACTTGTCCAGGCCAATCTGTCAGCTGGAACATCACAAAATAATGCTCAGCAAACTTGTCCAGGCCAATCTGTCATCTGGAACATCACAAAATAATGCTCAGCAAACTTGTCCAGGCCAATCTGTCATCTGGAACATCACAAAATAATGCTCAGCAAACTTGTCCAGGCCAATCTGTTGGCTGGAACATCACAAAATAATGCTCAGCAAACTTGTCCAGGCCAATCTGTCAGCTGGAACATCACAAAATAATGCTCAGCAAACTTGTCCAGGCCAATCTGTCAGCTGGAACATCACAAAATAATGCTCAGCAAACTTGTCCAGGCCAATCTGTCATCTGGAACATCACAAAATAATGCTCAGCAAACTTGTCCAGGCCAATCTGCCGGCTGGAACATCACAAAATAATGCTCAGCAAACTTGTCCAGGCCAATCTATCAGCTGGAACATCACAAAATAATGCTCAGCAAACTTGTCCAGGCCAATCTATCAGCTGGAACATCACAAAATAATGCTCAGCAAACTTGTCCAGGCCAATCTATCAGCTGGAACATCACAAAATAATGCTCAGCAAACTTGTCCAGGCCAATCTGTCAGCTGGAACATCACAAAATAATGCTCAGCAAACTTGTCCAGGCCAATCTATCAGCTGGAACATCACAAAATAATGCTCAGCAAACTTGTCCAGGCCAATCTGTCAGCTGGAACATCACAAAATAATGCTCAGCAAACTTGTCCAGGCCAATCTGTCAGCTGGAACATCACAAAATAATGCTCAGCAAACTTGTCCAGGCCAATCTGTCAGCTGGAACATCACAAAATAATGCTCAGCAAACTTGTCCAGGCCAATCTATCAGCTGGAACATCACAAAATAATGCTCAGCAAACTTGTCCAGGCCAATCTGTCAGCTGGAACATCACAAAATAATGCTCAGCAAACTTGTCCAGGCCAATCTATCAGCTGGAACATCACAAAATAATGCTCAGCAAACTTGTCCAGGCCAATCTATCAGCTGGAACATCACAAAATAATGCTCAGCAAACTTGTCCAGGCCAATCGGCCGGCTGGAACATCACAAAATAATGCTCAGCAAACTTGTCCAGGCCAATCTATCAGCTGGAACATCACAAAATAATGCTCAGCAAACTTGTCCAGGCCAATCGGCCGGCTGGAACATCACAAAATAATCTGGTCTTGTACCTGGTTTCTATGCTAATGCTAGTACCTGGTTTCCATTACGCTGTCTGGCAGGGAAAGTGTGTCATTTGTTCGTACTTGAGCATTGTTTCTTGCAACTCTTCTACGACGAACCAGGAGCACCACGGTCAGTAGCACAAGAAGGACAACGAGGGGCACAGTAACTCCAACTACCACAACAGTGTTGTCAGCATCTAAAATAAATATCAACATTATATCCTTGCCAAACAGCACTGGATCCAACAAAAACTATTTCAACGGGGTTTGAATGCTAAGTAAAGAACAACTTAATTTCCTAGTGTTTTACAGCTCAAGCTATAAGCTATGTAAAAAGCAGAGGCGATGTATTGCAAAACTATATCCAGGTTGAACTGGGATGGGGCTCAGTCCCCCCTGGATTGTTATCTTTATAACAAAACATAAAAGACATCATTCTCTTGAAGATGACGAGCCGTGAGACTCTTTCTAGGACTGCAAACCTCTTCAACACAGAGCTAACCTGAATAACTTATCATAACAGTCACATAGTTTTTATTTTTATTTTTTATTATTAATGGTTTTTGTTGTAATGTTTAGCTTAAAAATGTTTCCACGTGATCAATAAAAAGGTCATTTTTTTTATGTTTTTTTTGACAGTTGATGACATATTCTGTTGAAAGCATAATATTTTGGAGAATATTCTTGAGTGTAGTTACCTGTCTGTATTGGAAACGAGTAGAACGTGTCAGTAAATTTGTCTGTTGCAGTAAATGCACGAACTTTCACTTTGTAAGTGGAGCCAGATTTCAGAGGTCCATTACAATATCCAGACTTTTGATCTTCACATGCCTCTCCACCGATAGCAAAATCCTCTACACTCGAGTTAGTAAATGGATAGTAGGGTTCCATAACTTGATACGGAGGCCACACACTGTAAGCTTGAACATCTCGCCAGCTTGGCATCTCAAGACCAGATGCATTCTTGCTATCATCTTCAGCCACAACAATTGTATAAGCTATTACTGCTCCATTTTGCTCGGAGAAATAATTCTTGCGGAAGCGGATTTGAATTGTGCTTGAACTCCGGCACACTTCAGTTGGCACAACTTGACTGGATGGCTTTGGTGGAGCTGTGGAAATATGGGTCAATAATTACAATTCACTTCAATTTATATTCTTGAGCAACCAGTTCACAGTCAGTTCACAACCAGTTCACAACCAGTTCACAACCAGTTCACAGTCAGTTCACAACCAGTTCACAACCAGTTCACAGTCAGTTCACAACCAGTTCACAACCAGTTCACAACCAGTTCACAGTCAGTTCACAACCAGTTCACAGTCAGTTCACAGTCAGTTCACAACCAGTTCACAGTCAGCTCACAACCAGTTCACAGTCAGTTCACAGTCAGTTCACAACCAGTTCACAACCAGTTCACAACCAGTTCACAACCAGTTCAAAACCAGTTCACAGTCAGTTCACAACCAGTTCACAACCAGTTCACAACCAGTTCACAACCAGTTCACAACCAGTTCACAGTCAGTTCACAACCAGTTCACAACCAGTTCACAACCAGTTCACAGTCAGTTCACAACCAGTTCACAACCAGTTCACAGTCAGTTCACAGTCAGTTCACAACCAGTTCACAACCAGTTCACAGTCAGTTCACAACCAGTTCATAGTCAGTTCACAACCAGTTCACAGTCAGCTCACAACCAGTTCACAACCAGTCCACAACCAGTTCACAACCAGTTCACAACCAGCTCACAACCAGTTCACAACCAGTTCACAGTCAGTTCACAACCAGTTCACAACCAGTTCACAGTCAGCTCACAACCAGTTCACAACCAGTCCACAACCAGTTCACAACCAGTTCACAACCAGTTCACAACCAGTTCACAACCAGTTCACAGTCAGCTCACAACCAGTTCACAACCAGTCCACAACCAGTTCACAACCAGTTCACAACCAGCTCACAACCAGTTCACAACCAGTCCACAACCAGTTCACAACCAGTTCACAACCAGCTCACAACCAGTTCACAACCAGTTCACAGTCAGTTCACAACCAGTTCACAACCAGTTCACAGTCAGCTCACAACCAGTTCACAACCAGTCCACAACCAGTTCACAACCAGTCCACAACCAGTTCACAACCAGTTCACAACCAGTTCACAACCAGTTCACAACCAGTTCACAACCAGTTCACAACCAGTTCACAACCAGTTCACAGTCAGTTCACAACCAGTTCACAACCAGTTCACAACCAGTTAACAACCAGTTCACAGTCAGTTCACAACCAGTTCATAGTCAGTTCACAACCAGTTCACAGTCAGCTCACAACCAGTCCACAACCAGTTCACAACCAGTTCACAACCAGCTCACAACCAGTTCACAACCAGTTCACAACCAGTCCACAACCAGTTCACAACCAGTTCACAACCAGTTCACAACCAGCTCACAACCAGTTCACAGTCAGTTCACAACCAGTTCACAACCAGTTCACTTTTTCACTTCATTTCTGGTCAGGAAAGTATTTGTGAGAAAACTGTAAATATAATTATTTTGGCAACCTCAATAACTTGGTATGTTAATACAATAGCATGGTACAATAGCATGGCACAATAGAAACAATAGAAAGTCACCTAATATTGGCATGGTTTGCTTCCACGTGGCTTCAGGTCCGTAGCCAATGCGTGTTTGTGCTTGTATACTGAACAAGTACGTCTTTCCCGGCATCAGTTTCTTCAAAAAGCCTCGAAGCTCCCACGGTTCAAATTCTTGCTCCACTACGTCGGAAAATCCTTCCAATCCATACGTGATGCGGAACTTGGTGATGATTCCATTCGCTTGATTTGCAGGCAACGCCCAATCAAACGTTATCTCACCAGGTTGAATATCCACTGGGTGAAACTTTTCAACCTTTCAACATTAACATGTCAAAGTTAAAAACGAACCACATTATTTTATTATTATAAACACTATTTAGCAATTATAGTTTTGATAATAATAAAATACAGCGCGCATTGCAAGCGCTTGCAATTTAAATACGATTTCATCCTAAACCAGATTATCTTTGTTTTTTGATGTTTTCATGTGATATTTTAAAAATGTATTGTTTGTAAAATGTATCTGATTGAATATCTTGGCTAAAAATATTTTTTTTCAAGAGTGAACAACCGGACTCTTAACTCACCAAGTTTTTAACATGATCTTCTTATCATGCTGGGTCTTTATGGTCTTTACAAGGCAATCATTTCACTGACTAATTATAAGACAGTAATAACAATATGTCATGCAAAAAAATGAGTATGTATTGAAGATTTTACTTTGCCAGGTTTAGACTCGCGAGTAGTGAAGATGGCCGAGACTGGCAAGGATCTTCTCAGGACGGAAGAAGCAGTTCCAGAGCGCACAACGACGGTGAAAGTATAGTTGCGATGAGGTTTCAAGTCAACCAAAGTAAGTGACTCATGCAAAGCCAAGTTCTGGATGAGAATTCCTTCCATATTCAAGTATTGTACTTCAAACGCATTGAATTCTCCGCGGGGCAGGCCCCAGGAAAGTGTTATTTCTGTGTCTGTTACGGATGTAGCATTCATTCCAGTAATTGGTTCAGGATCTATGGAGAAAAATATTTATCACAAATGGAATTTACAGCCATCAGTCTTTTAGGTCTAGTACTGGTCTAGTCCAGCTCTAGGGTCTAGTTTGGGTCTAGTTTGGCTCTAGTTTGGCTCTAGTTTGGCTCTAGTTTGGCTCTAGTTTGGCTCTAGTTTGGCTCTAGTTTGGCTCTAGTTTGGCTCTAGTTTGACTCTAGTTTGACTCTAGTTTGGCTCTAGTTTGGCTCTAGTTTGGCTCTAGATTGGCTCTAGTTTGGCTCTAGTTTGGCTCTAGATTGGCTCTAGTTTGGGTCTAGTTTGGGTCTAGTTTGGGTCTAGTTTGGGTCTAGTTTGGCTCTAGTTTGGCTCTAGTTTGGCTCTAGTTTGGCTCTAGTTTGGCTCTAGTTTGGCTCTAGTTTAGCTCTAGTTTAGGTCTAGTACACTTACAAAGGCGATCCTGTCGTTGCAATGGTTGGCTCTTGACTCCGTCTGAGAGAGTCCACACAGTGATGTTGTAAAGGCGACCGGGAACAAGCCCAGAAAATGTGACGATCTTGTTGGTGTCGTTGGCTGATTTCTCCCGGACAGGCACAGAAGGATCGGACAGACTGAACCGATACGAGTCAAACCGGGACGATTGTTGAGGTGTGGGAGTATAACGCAGTGCAATGGCATCTGTCATAGACTGGTCATTCACAACTACCACTTCTGACTGAATCAGTGGCACTGAAACAAACACCAGTTCATTACACAACTCATGCTTAATCTCTACACAATGGACCACCAGATGGTTCACAGATCTGTTGATATGTTTACATAGAATTCACCACAGAACCACTATATCTTGGAACTGCTCCCAATTTAAGTGGTCACACTTAGACACTAACCACACAAATGATACAAATGATACTTCATCTCCTTGCTTCTGCACTTACTTGTTCTGTTTGATATGTGGGTTACATCTGATAGGAGCCCATATGACTGAGTCCACACCTCCAAGTTATATTTCACTCCTGGCATGAGATCTTCGATGAGCACCCTGACGATTTCATCTCCACCAGAAACATTAGCTTCTGTCACGTTCTTGGTCTTGGCAGGCTCCAGACTTTCCTCGGAGTTCCAACGAACTACGTACCATTCGATCCTGCCTTCAGGTCTCGGCCATTCCAATGTTACATTGTTTGAGTCCACCAATGGAGCAATGTTTGTAACAGGATTGGGATCTGCATCACAACGTTCAAGTTAACAATCAATCAATTGATATATCATTGCAAAGAAGCTTGCACAAACAGACACAACTAAAAGCAACAATAGTTTTGTGAAATGGTGCAAGCAAAACATATTCAAAGTGTATTCTAAGAAAATGATGAAAATGAATGAAAATAAATAGCAAGTTCTTACAAACTGTGTGGTTGAGTTGTTGGGGAGATGTGCTTTCCACTCCGTAGCTAACTGAATTCACTTGAATAACATAACGTTCTCCTGGAGTCATATCTGTCACTTCTGCTTCATATTGCTTCACAGCTGGAAGCTTGGACCAACCAGTTTCCTCTTCAGTTCGATATCTTGAACAATCACAAGCTACAATTACAAGCTACAATGAAAAAAACCACTTCCTCAAATCTAATATCCACACTCTTCCAAATCCTCATCTCTCTCCAATCCTGCCAAGTGTTTCAAACAAAATTGACTGAAGTTTTATCTGTTGGAGACCAATTTCTACAAACATTTCTACAAACATTTTTACAAACATTACAAGCTGAATAAAATATTTCTTACTGAGTAAAACCAACCTGATGAGAAATTCGGTGAAGATTGAATTCAATGGTTTCTCCCATCGAACAAATATTGAATTACTTGTCACTTTTTCAAGGGTTACATTTCTTGGTGGATTTGGGACTGGAACACAAATGAGACATCAATTATTTATTCAATAATTTCACATATTCAACGAGTTTCATCTGGAAAGAGATTTGCGCCTTCAAAAAGAGCTATTTAGCGTGGGGTGAAATGATTTATGATTCTTTTGACTGAATACAAGTAAAATATAAAACTAGTGGAATAAAATAGCAGATGAATGCTTACAAACAGGTTGGAAGTAATCGTGTGGTTCACTGTGTAATCCATGACTAATTGCAAACACTTTGACATTATATCCGGCTCCAGGGTAAAGTTCTTCTAAAACCAGGTGAGATTCTGTTGTTATTGTAGTAACACTTTCACCTGAAAATCAACCACATTATCTCATGATTATCTCATGTTTTAATTAACTGCAGAGAATGAGTACAAGTGGAAAAAACATGGCTATCAATTTGTAGTCAATCAAAATAAATGTAACTTGTATTTTTCTAAGCGATCACACTAAGCAATCAGCAATCACAGAATTATTATTATTATTATTATTATTATTATTATTATTATTATTACTGTGATTATCAGAATGGTAACTGCATTGTTTCTCCATGTTCAATACAGTTTTAAATACAAACATTGTTGGAGACAATTTATTGTATTTCAAAAACTGCTATCAGGTAACAAGTTCTATTTTGATATGGATGATATGGATGATATGGATGATATGGATTATATGGATTATACGGATTATACGGATGATACGGATGATATGGATGATATGGATGATATGGATTATACGGATGATATGGATTATACGGATGATATGGATGATTGATGTTCTTACCAGTATCATTCCTTGCATAAGTTACTTCAAACTTATCCTGTCGAGTTTTGACATCCGACTTCCAGGTGATATTCAATCCCCCAGGAATTGATTTCAGAGATTTGATTATTGGAGAGGATGGTCCTGTGATAAAAACAACAATACTTTAGAATAAGCATAAGCTGTAGGTGCCTGTACAAGATGCAAGAAGATTCTATTGTGACAGATAAGAATGAGCGTGATCTTGGGCAAGTAAAGGCTAAGAAAAGCTGTAAATGTATCAGTCGTTTTAGCCGAGATAAAAGCACAGTTTCTTTTCAATCATGGGGGTAATTTGTGGGACTAAATAGTCATGAATCCAGTGATCTCAATAAAAGGTGTAAGTGCTGGCTGCAGCAGCAGGTAATGTTAATTATATTATTTACATTTAGGTTTTTCTTTTAAACACGTGAGATTTCAGTGCCAAACAGTTGCAAGAAAAGCCGCATACAGTTGAATATAAAACCATATTACCACAGATTGACCAATTGACTCCCATTTTTGTATGTTTTTAATATGTAACTGTACTTATCTAATCCTTGTTTATAAATACATTTCTAATATCTTGTTGGATTCCTTTTGGTTGCTTACTCACTTGTACTTTGGTAGATGGAAGTGCCGTTGTATTCCTGTTGGTTGCTTACTCACTTGTACTTTGGTAGATGGAAGTGCCGTTGGATTCCTGTTGGTTGCTTACTCACTTGTACTTTGGTAGATGGAAGTGCCGTTGGATTCCTGTTGGTTGCTTACTCACTTGTACTTTGGTAGATGGAAGTGCCGTTGTATTCCTCTTGGTTGCTTACTCACTTGTACTTTGGTAGATGGAAGTGCCGTTGGATTCCTGTTGGTTGCTTACTCACTTGTACTTTGGTAGATGGAAGTGCCGTTGGATTCCTGTTGGTTGCTTACTCACTTGTACTTTGGTAGATGGAAGTGCCGTTGGATTCCTGTTGGTTGCTTACTCACTTGTACTTTGGTAGATGGAAGTGCCGTTGTATTCCTGTTGGTTGCTTACTCACTTGTACTTTGGTAGATGGAAGTGCCGTTGGATTCCTGTTGGTTGCTTACTCACTTGTACTTTGGTAGATGGAAGTGCCGTTGGATTCCTGTTGGTTGCTTACAGCTTGAACTGTGATTGAGTAGTTGCGTCCAGGGAGAAGTGACTCCAGAAGACAGCTGTTTTGTGCGATGAAAATTGAGTTGCTGTCGCCATTCAGAGTTTCAACCTCGTGATAACTGACCTACATTACAAACACAAGAAATCTTAACATTTGCATAATAATTGCATAGAAGGTTGTATCACGTGTAACAATGAAGGTAAGACGGTTGTATCACTTGTAACAATGAAGTTACCTTGTAACGATCTTGAAGACTGGTATTACTGGGAAGCCAGTTGAGTCGAACGCTGCCTGATCCTTCATCAGAACTCCAACGAAGATCAGTTACCGGAAGAGGTTCTGAAAATATAAACACATGTCACAATTTCATTTCGTAGTCACTTTTTTAAGAAGTAAATTAAATGTTAAACGAAGGAGCAGGAAGACGACTGGAGGCTGGTGAACTTTCGTGCTGCCTTACGATGCAGTTCGAGCATCAAATCGTTGCCTCTATTTCATCTCAACTGAACCCCTGTTCTTTCTTTATTGAACAAATGTACTTTTAATGTAAGTATGTGAGAAAGAGAAGGCAATATGAACTCACTTAGTGTTACATTTCCTGTCGCAGGCCAGCTGGTCACTTTTCCTGACACTGTCTTTACAACTATTTGATATGTTCTTCCAGGTTCCAAGTTATCATGGAATTCCCAGCTGCTGGGCTCATCTCTGTTTCTTGTGACAGGAGCTTGACGACGAACACTGATGTTGACCTGCAATCAAACGTATTATTCCATCTTACTTCGTCTTATAGTTACTCGCATTTGTGTATGTATTTATTTCTTTACTTTGGTTTATTGTCTTAAAAAAAAAAAACATGAAATGTTGTACAGACAGTTACAAAATAAAAAACATAAACAAGATTGTTACATGCATTGTAAAACAGTCTGTTCAAGCCGTGTTTACTGTTTTTCAGAAAAAAAAAAAAGTTTTTGTAGCAACTGTGCATTTCAAATTTCTTCGATCTGTTAACTCTACCAAACTACACATAAAACATATACTTGAGCCAACCATTTGTAAAAACCTCCCTTATTCAGTTTTTGTAATTCTTATAGAACTCATTATTATTACCAGAGAATTAACTTGGAAGAAGATTGAGGCAAGATAAGTCTGTTAAATGAAGAAACCGTCATTTGACAAGAGAGAAATTGACTAGGACACATCTTAATAACAGAGAACTCATTATTATTATTACCAGAGAATAAACTCAGAAGACGTTAGTAGACACATGAAACTATTGAATCAAATATTGAACAATGGTTATTACAAGAAATCCCACCTGATATTTGTCGAACTCACTAGGGCCACCTCTTGGCTCCCACTGAACTTTAAATGAATGTTCAGTGACAAAATGTTTATCGAAGGTGACATTCAAGGGTCGCAGTGGCACAGTTCTGTACTGAGCAGTGGTTGGTGCTGATATCTCATCTTCACTGACTGTTTGTACTGATATATTATACGCCCGGCCTGGGACTAGTCCCTTGAAAGCAGCCTGGGCGGGGCCAGGAGGTTCACCCTCCTTCTCCACGTAGAGTACACTCTCATTGGCATCAGCTGGCTCGATGGAGACCTTATAATGTGTGTAGATTCCAGCAGGATACGGAGGTTGCCATAAAACAAGCAGCGTAGTTTCATTACGAAACCATACAATGAATTTACCAGGAGTGTTAGGTTCTGAAAGAGAAAAGTACGTTTAGGTTATACAAGTGCATTACTTCTTACTATTTTAAAGACAATGCATTACAAATAGTCTGAAGCAGCTAGAAATCAGTATGATGATACACTATCAAAGTTACAAACTCTCTCCCCAACTGTTCTTGATAGCTCAGTTCCAAGAACATAACAACAGCTGTTTATGTTCTTGAATCTATCCAAGTGCTGGATTAAACTTTGGGTTTCAAATACTTTACACAAGGATTTCCTTTAAGAATTAAATTGTGGATACGTACTTGTGGTAAAGTTGCGTGAGGTGTAAGCTACACTTTCCTTATTGTCGTACTCAGTAAAGAGTTGTACTTGATAAGATGCTCCCGGAGTCAGGTTTGTCAGGGAAGAATGGAACGAACTTTCTTGCACAGTCACTAGACGAGATGAAGCTTGCAAATCTGAGAGACTGAGAACCTGGAGCAGAGGGAACATTGATTGTTAATATTGCTTGTTAATATTGCTGCATTGCATGATATTGCTGGCTCAGATTAGCATGGGTTTATATCAGTAGAATATATCAAATGTTGTTTTACCAACTACTAATAATGACTAATAGAAAAAGCTCCTACCCTACATTCTAAAATCACACTTAAAGCGATGTTTCTCGATTTCTTGGTCAAATTCAATCGTTCTAAAAGATATAAATGTACATTTAAAATTGCGTTTTGACTACTAAGTAAAATCAAATAAATTTCCTGATGTTTTGTAAGTGAGTGTAACTTAATCACAATGAAACAAAATGTTGGATAAAATAACTACTATCACTGCTGTAAAACAGACATAAGTTAAAAGACAGTGGAATTACTGTAAGCAACACCAAGTGTTTACCTTTAGTTTGAAGCTGGAATATTGACCCACTACAGGAGGACTCCATGATACGTGAGCCACCTTGTAAGCAACACCAAGTGTTTACCTTTAGTTTGAAGCTGGAATATTGACCCACTACAGGAGGACTCCATGATACGTGGGCCACCTTGTAAGCAACACCAAGTGTTTACCTTTAGTTTGAAGCTGGAATATTGACCCACTACAGGAGGACTCCATGATACGTGCGCCACCTTGTAAGCAACACCAAGTGTTTACCTTTAGTTTGAAGCTGGAATATTGACCCACTACAGGAGGACTCCATGATACGTGGGCCACCTTGTAAGCAACACCAAGTGTTTACCTTTAGTTTGAAGCTGGAATATTGAACCACTACAGCAGAACTCCATGATACATGGGCCACCTTGTAAGCAACACCAAGTGTTTACCTTTGGTTTGAAGCTGGAATATTGACCCACTACAGGAGGACTCCATGATACGTGGGCCACCTTGTAAGCAACACCAAGTGTTTACCTTTAGTTTGAAGCTGGAATATTGACCCACTACAGGAGGACTCCATGATACGTGGGCCACCTTGTAAGCAACACCAAGTGTTTACCTTTAGTTTGAAGCTGGAATATTGACCCACTACAGCAGAACTCCATGATACGTGGGCCACCTTGTAACCAACACCAAGTGTTTACCTTTAGTTTGAAGCTGGAATATTGACCCACTACAGGAGGACTCCATGATACGTGGGCCACCTTGTAAGCAACACCAAGTGTTTACCTTTAGTTTGAAGCTGGAATATTGACCCACTACAGGAGGACTCCATGATACGTGGGCCACCTTGTAAGCAACACCAAGTGTTTACCTTTAGTTTGAAGCTGGAATATTGACCCACTACAGGAGGACTCCATGATACGTGGGCCACCTTGTAAGCAACACCAAGTGTTTACCTTTAGTTTGAAGCTGGAATATTGAACCACTACAGGAGGACTCCATGATAAGTGGGCCACCTTGTAAGCAACACCAAGTGTTTACCTTTAGTTTGAAGCTGGAATATTGACCCACTACAGGAGGACTCCATGATACGTGGGCCACCTTGTAAGCAACACCAAGTGTTTACCTTTAGTTTGAAGCTGGAATATTGACCCACTACAGGAGGACTCCATGATACGTGGGCCACCTTGTAAGCAACACCAAGTGTTTACCTTTAGTTTGAAGCTGGAATATTGACCCACTACAGGAGGACTCCATGATACGTGGGCCACCTTGTAAGCAACACCAAGTGTTTACCTTTAGTTTGAAGCTGGAATATTGACCCACTACAGGAGGACTCCATGATACGTGGGCCACCTTGTAAGCAACACCAAGTGTTTACCTTTAGTTTGAAGCTGGAATATTGACCCACTACAGGAGGACTCCATGATACGTGGGCCACCTTGTAAGCAACACCAAGTGTTTACCTTTAGTTTGAAGCTGGAATATTGACCCACTACAGCAGAACTCCATGATACGTGGGCCACCTTGTAAGCAACACCAAGTGTTTACCTTTAGTTGGAAGCTGGAATATTGACCCACTACAGGAGGACTCCATGATACGTGGGCCACCTTGTAAGCAACACCAAGTGTTTACCTTTAGTTTGAAGCTGGAATATTGACCCACTACTGGAGGACTCCATGATACGTGGGCCACCTTGTAAGCAACACCAAGTGTTTACCTTTAGTTTGAAGCTGGAATATTGACCCACTACAGGAGGACTCCATGATACGTGGGCCACCTTGTAAGCAACACCAAGTGTTTACCTTTAGTTTGAAGCTGGAATATTGACCCACTACAGGAGGACTCCATGATACGTGGGCCACCATGTAAGCAACACCAAGTGTTTACCTTTAGTTTGAAGCTGGAATATTGACCCACTACAGGAGGACTCCATGATACGTGGGCCACCTTGTAAGCAACACCAAGTGTTTACCTTTAGTTTGAAGCTGGAATATTGACCCACTACAGGAGGACTCCATGATACGTGGGCCACCTTGTAAGCAACACCAAGTGTTTACCTTTAGTTTGAAGCTGGAATATTGACCCACTACAGGAGGACTCCATGATACGTGGGCCACCTTGTAAGCAACACCAAGTGTTTACCTTTAGTTTGAAGCTGGAATATTGACCCACTACAGGAGGACTCCATGATACGTGGGCCACCTTGTAAGCAACACCAAGTGTTTACCTTTAGTTTGAAGCTGGAATATTGACCCACTACAGGAGGACTCCATGATACGTGGGCCACCTTGTGAGCAACACCAAGTGTTTACCTTTAGTTTGAAGCTGGAATATTGACCCACTACAGGAGGACTCCATGATACGTGGGCCACCTTGTAAGCAACACCAAGTGTTTACCTTTAGTTTGAAGCTGGAATATTGACCCACTACAGGAGGACTCCATGATACGTGGGCCACCTTGTAAGCGACACCAAGTGTTTACCTTTAGTTTGAAGCTGGAATATTGACCCACTACAGGAGGACTCCATGATACGTGGGCCACCTTGTAAGCAACACCAAGTGTTTACCTTTAGTTTGAAGCTGGAATATTGACCCACTACAGGAGGACTCCATGATACGTGGGCCACCTTGTAAGCAACACCAAGTGTTTACCTTTAGTTTGAAGCTGGAATATTGACCCACTACAGGAGGACTCCATGATACGTGGGCCACCTTGTAAGCAACACCAAGTGTTTACCTTTAGTTTGAAGCTGGAATATTGACCCACTACAGGAGGACTCCATGATACGTGGGCCACCTTGTAAGCAACACCAAGTGTTTACCTTTAGTTTGAAGCTGGAATATTGACCCACTACAGGAGGACTCCATGATACGTGGGCCACCTTGTAAGCAACACCAAGTGTTTACCTTTAGTTTGAAGCTGGAATATTGACCCACTACAGGAGGACTCCATGATACGTGGGCCACCTTGTAAGCAACACCAAGTGTTTACCTTTAGTTTGAAGCTGGAATATTGACCCACTACAGGAGGACTCCATGATACGTGGGCCACCTTGTAACCAACACCAAGTGTTTACCTTTAGTTTGAAGCTGGAATATTGACCCACTACAGGAGGACTCCATGATACGTGGGCCACCTTGTAAGCAACACCAAGTGTTTACCTTTAGTTTGAAGCTGGAATATTGACCCACTACAGGAGGACTCCATGATACGTGGGCCACCTTGTAAGCAACACCAAGTGTTTACCTTTAGTTTGAAGCTGGAATATTGACCCACTACAGGAGGACTCCATGATACGTGGGCCACCTTGTAAGCAACACCAAGTGTTTACCTTTAGTTTGAAGCTGGAATATTGACCCACTACAGGAGGACTCCATGATACGTGGGCCACCTTGTAACCAACACCAAGTGTTTACCTTTAGTTTAAAGCTGGAATATTGACCCACTACAGGAGGACTCCATGATACGTGGGCCACCTTGTAAGCGACACCAAGTGTTTACCTTTAGTTTGAAGCTGGAATATTGACCCACTACTGCAGAACTCCATGATACGTGGGCCACCTTGTAAGCAACAGCAAGTGTTTACCTTTAGTTTGAAGCTGGAATATTGACCCACTACAGGAGGACTCCATGATACGTGGGCCACCTTGTAAGCAACACCAAGTGTTTACCTTTAGTTTGAAGCTGGAATATTGACCCACTACAGGAGGACTCCATGATACGTGGGCCACCTTGTAAGCAACACCAAGTGTTTACCTTTAGTTTGAAGCTGGAATATTGACCCACTACAGGAGGACTCCATGATACGTGGGCCACCTTCCCATTCCGCACACTAACCGACAAGTTAGAAGGAGGATCCGGAGCTAAAAGAAAACAACATTGTTTACTTTTGTAGGCTTATCACCTGTTTCTTATCATTATTACTTCTGTGCAGCTAAGTAAGTACAAGTTGATACTCATAAACAAATATTTGTTAACAGTGGCAGCAGGTGGCTGCAGGTTTTCATGTGCTAACGAATTATGCTACACATCGAACGATTGAACAAGAAATCAATCTTTGACTTTACTTTCACTCTGGTTAAATAACATTGCACCTGACGTGGACAGGTACAGTGGCGTAAACAGGAAGTTATTATTATTATTATTATTATTTGACGGTACAACTCGAACAGCAGGATTCCTCCACAAATCCATGCTGTCGAGAGATTGATAAGCAAGCGGAGTGAAGTTGCTGTACTAACTTTCATCCCTCCAACCTCTCTCTCGAACAGAACTGGTCATGTGTATGATGGTCACCCATCCAATACCTGACTCAGCGCAGTGTTGCTTAACTTCGGTGATCTAACGAGAACCGGTGATTCCAACACGCCAAACCGTTCGGTGTAGTAGACAGGAAGGTACAGTGGCGTAGACAGGAAGGTACAGTGGCGTAGATAGAAAGGAACAGTGGCGTAGACAGAAAGGTTCAGTGACATAGATAGGAAGGTACAGTGGCGTAGACAGGAAGGTACAGTGGCGTAGATAGGAAGGTACAGTGGCGAAGATAGGAAGGTACAGTGGCGTAGACAGGAAGGTACAGTGGCGTAGACAGGCAGGTACAGTGACGTAGATAAGAAGGTACAGTGACGTAGACAGGAAGGTACAGTGGCGTAGACAGGAAGGTACAGTGGCGTAGACAGGAAGGTACAGTGGCGTAGACAGGAAGGTACAGTGGCGTAGACAGGAAGGTACAGTGGCGTAGATAGAAAGGAACAGTGGCGTAGACAGAAAGGTTCAGTGACATAGATAGGAAGGTACAGTGGCGTAGACAGGAAGGTACAGTGGCGTAGATAGGAAGGTACAGTGGCGAAGATAGGAAGGTACAGTGGCGTAGACAGGAAGGTACAGTGGCGTAGACAGGCAGGTACAGTGACGTAGATAAGAAGGTACAGTGGCGTAGATAGGAAGGTACAGTGGCGTAGACAGGAAGGTTCAGTGCCATAGATAGGAAGGTACAGTGGCGTAGACAGGTGGGTACAGTGGCAAAGACAGCATTTATGCATGAGGGGACAATTAAAAGGAAAGGTGTCCCCCCCGCCCCTCTCCTTCACCATATTGAAGCTTACCAGTGGTTATGGAGGCTGTCCACGTGAGCAAGTCTGCAATACTGGAGTTGGAATAATACAACCAGAAATCATATTTAGTCCCAGGAAGACCTCCAGAGAACTCAACCACTTCCCCGATGTCACGTGATGATATAGAAGTGTTCGGTGCTGGTCTGCCGTGTGGTGGAGAGTAGTCCAAGCGATAAGAGCCGCCATCTTGGTTGATATTTCCTGGGATTTCAATTGCAAGATCAGCAGCAGATGAAAGCTGAAACAATACGATAAACATAACTTAATAATTAGCAGTTCAATCAACAGCAGCTCAGTGTTGTATTTACACACAGCGTTCAATCAACAGCAGCTCAGTGCTGTATTTACACACAGCGTTCAATCAACAGCAGCTCAGTACTGTATTTACACACAGCGTTCAATTAACAGCAGCTCAGTACTGTATTTACACACAGCGTTCAATCAACAGCAGCTCAGTACTGTATTTACACACAGCGTTCAATCAACAGCAGCTCAGTACTGTATTTACACACAGCGTTCAATCAACAGCAGCTCAGTACTGTATTTACACACAGCGTTCAATCAACAGCAGCTCAGTGTTGTATTTACACACAGCGTTCAATCAACAGCAGCTCAGTACTGTATTTACACACAGCGTTCAATCAACAGCAGCTCAGTACTGTATTTACACACAGCGTTCAATCAACAGCAGCTCAGTACTGTATTTACACACAGCGTTCAATCAACAGCAGCTCAGTACTGTATTTACACACAGCGTTCAATCAACAGCAGCTCAGTACTGTATTTACACACAGCGTTCAATCAACAGCAGCTCAGTACTGTATTTACACACAGCGTTCAATCAACAGCAGCTCAGTGTTGTATTTACACACAGCGTTCAATCAACAGCAGCTCAGTACTGTATTTACACACAGCGTTCAATCAACAGCAGCTCAGTACTGTATTTACACACAGCGTTCAATCAACAGCAGCTCAGTACTGTATTTACACACAGCGTTCAATCAACAGCAGCTCAGTGTTGTATTTACACACAGCGTTCAATCAACAGCAGCTCAGTACTGTATTTACACACAGCGTTCAATCAACAGCAGCTCAGTACTGTATTTACACACAGCGTTCAATCAACAGCAGCTCAGTACTGTATTTACACACAGCGTTCAATCAACAGCAGCTCAGTACTGTATTTACACACAGCGTTCAATCAACAGCAGCTCAGTACTGTATTTACACACAGCGTTCAATCAACAGCAGCTCAGTACTGTATTTACACACAGCGTTCAATCAACAGCAGCTCAGTACTGTATTTACACACAGCGTTCAATCAACAGCAGCTCAGTACTGTATTTACACACAGCGTTCAATCAACAGCAGCTCAGTACTGTATTTACACACAGCGTTCAATCAACAGCAGCTCAGTACTGTATTTACACACAGCGTTCAATCAACAGCAGCTCAGTACTGTATTTACACACAGCGTTCAATCAACAGCAGCTCAGTACTGTATTTACACACAGCGTTCAATCAACAGCAGCTCAGTACTGTATTTACACACAGCGTTCAATCAACAGCAGCTCAGTACTGTATTTACACACAGCGTTCAATCAACAGCAGCTCAGTACTGTATTTACACACAGCGTTCAATCAACAGCAGCTCAGTACTGTATTTACACACAGCGTTCAATCAACAGCAGCTCAGTACTGTATTTACACACAGCGTTCAATCAACAGCAGCTCAGTACTGTATTTACACACAGAGTTCAATCAACAGCAGCTCAGTACTGTATTTACACACAGCGTTCAATCAACAGCAGCTCAGTACTGTATTTACACACAGCGTTCAATCAACAGCAGCTCAGTACTGTATTTACACACAGCGTTCAATCAACAGCAGCTCAGTACTGTATTTACACACAGCGTTCAATCAACAGCAGCTCAGTACTGTATTTACACACAGCGTTCAATCAACAGCAGCTCAGTGTTGTATTTACACACAGCGTTCAATCAACAGCAGCTCAGTGTTGTATTTACACACAGCGTTCAATCAACAGCAGCTCAGTACTGTATTTACACACAGCGTTCAATCAACAGCAGCTCAGTACTGTATTTACACACAGCGTTCAATCAACAGCAGCTCAGTACTGTATTTACACACAGCGTTCAATCAACAGCAGCTCAGTACTGTATTTACACACAGCGTTCAATCAACAGCAGCTCAGTACTGTATTTACACACAGCGTTCAATCAACAGCAGCTCAGTACTGTATTTACACACAGCGTTCAATCAACAGCAGCTCAGTACTGTATTTACACACAGCGTTCAATCAACAGCAGCTCAGTACTGTATTTACACACAGCGTTCAATCAACAGCAGCTCAGTACTGTATTTACACACAGCGTTCAATCAACAGCAGCTCAGTACTGTATTTACACACAGCGTTCAATCAACAGCAGCTCAGTACTGTATTTACACACAGCGTTCAATCAACAGCAGCTCAGTACTGTATTTACACGCAGCGTTCAATCAACAGCAGCTCAGTACTGTATTTACACACAGCGTTCAATCAACAGCAGCTCAGTGCTGTATTTACACACAGCGTTCAATCAACAGCAGCTCAGTACTGTATTTACACACAGCGTTCAATCAACAGCAGCTCAGTACTGTATTTACACACAGCGTTCAATCAACAGCAGCTCAGTACTGTATTTACACACAGCGTTCAATCAACAGCAGCTCAGTACTGTATTTACACACAGCGTTCAATCAACAGCAGCTCAGTACTGTATTTACACACAGCGTTCAATCAACAGCAGCTCAGTACTGTATTTACACACAGCGTTCAATCAACAGCAGCTCAGTACTGTATTTACACACAGCGTTCAATCAACAGCAGCTCAGTACTGTATTTACACACAGCGTTCAATCAACAGCAGCTCAGTACTGTATTTACACACAGCGTTCAATCAACAGCAGCTCAGTACTGTATTTACACACAGCGTTCAATCAACAGCAGCTCAGTGTTGTATTTACACACAGCGTTCAATCAACAGCAGCTCAGTACTGTATTTACACACAGCGTTCAATCAACAGCAGCTCAGTACTGTATTTACACACAGCGTTCAATCAACAGCAGCTCAGTACTGTATTTACACACAGCGTTCAATCAACAGCAGCTCAGTACTGTATTTACACACAGCGTTCAATCAACAGCAGCTCAGTACTGTATTTACACACAGCGTTCAATCAACAGCAGCTCAGTACTGTATTTACACACAGCGTTCAATCAACAGCAGCTCAGTACTGTATTTACACACAGCGTTCAATCAACAGCAGCTCAGTACTGTATTTACACACAGCGTTCAATTAGGCTGTACTTAGGATTTTCAATTGCACTTGAAAATGTAATCTCTACGTTTAACTAAAATATTTGATGGACTCCATTATATTCGAGAGATATAAAAGTGCTCGACATTCAAATATACTCATTTAGACAAGATGTGAAAGCCAAACAAGGTGATGACGTATTTGACTCGGTGAAAGTGCGGTATATTTGCAGTTACCAGTTTGTAGTTACTATGTACATAGCTCCTCTAAAGTTTTACAAACGAATTTACCACCACTTACAGGAAAAACTACGAGCCCCTATGCGGGTGCTATCATGCTATCATGCTATCATGCTATCATGCTATCATGCTAACCATGCTTACCATGCTATCATGCTATCATGCCTTCGTGCTATCATGCTATCATGCTATCATGCTATCATGCTATCATGCTATCATGCTATCATGCTATCATGCTATCATGCTATCATGCTAACCATGCTATCATGCTATCATGCTATCATGCTATCATGCTATCATGCTATCATGCTATCATGCTATCATGCTACATGCTATCATGCTATCATGCTATCATGCTATCATGCTACATGCTATCATGCTATCATGCTATCATGCTATCATGCTATCATGCTATCATGCTATCATGCTATCATGCTATCATGCTAACCATGCTAACCATGCTATCATGCTATCATACTACCATGCTAACCATGCTACATGCTATCATACTACCATGCTAACCATGCTAACCATGCTAACCATGCTAACCATGCTAACCATGCTAACCATGCTAACCATGCTACATGCCAACTATGCTACGTACCAGCTTTGGTACCACTGCAACTCCATGCAGGGAATATTACTATCAGCAAACTAATGAAACCTGGTGGTTTGCTAGTTCGGTTGTAACTGAGATGACATTAATTTTAGACCTCGTCTTCTAACGATATTACAAGAAAAAGTTGACAAGCATAAAATGAGAATATTTGTAACCGGATTGAAAAGATTGAAGGATGAGCCACACAACACGTGGGCCTAAGAAGCATAGAAGCAGGATATGATAAACAAGTAGTCATATGATAAACAAGTCATATGAATGAGACCAGAATATCCACGTTAGTAATGTAAACAGTCAGATGTATTCCCCTGTATTCCCCTGGATTTCCCTGTATTCTACTGTATTTCCCTGTATTTCCCTGTATTCCCCTGTATTCCCCTGTATTCCCCTGTATTCCCCTGTATTCCCCTGTATTTTCCTGTATTTTCCTGTATTCCCCGGTATTCCCCTGTATTTCCCTGTATTCTACTGTATTCCCCTGTATTCCCCGGTATTCCCCTGTATTTCCCTGTATTCCCCTGTATTCCCCTGTATTTCCCTATATTTCCCTGTATTCCCCTGTATTTCCCTGTATTTCCCTGTATTCCCCTGTATTTCCCTGTATTCCCCTGTATTTCCCTGTATTCCCCTGTATTCCCCTGTATTCCCCTGTATTCTCCTGTATTTCCCTTATTCCTCTGTATTCCCCTGTATTCCCCTGTATTTCCCTGTATTTCCCTGTATTTCCCTGTATTCCCCTGTATTTCCCTGTATTCCCCTGTATTTCCCTGTATTTCCCTGTATTCCCCTGTATTCCCCTGTATTCCCATGTATTCCCCTGTATTCTCCTGTATTCTCCTGTATTTCCCTTATTCCCCTGTATTCCCCTGTATTCCCCTGTATTCCCCTGTATTCTCCTGTATTTCGCTGTATTTCCCTGTATTTCCCTGTATTTCCCTGTATTCCCCTGTATTTCCCTGTATTCCCCTGTATTCCCCTGTATTCCCCTGTATTCCCCTGTATTCCCCTGTATTCCCCTGTATTCCCCTGTATTCCCCTGTATTCCCCTGTATTCCCCTGTATTTCCCTGTATTTCCCTGTATTCCCCTGTATTCCCCTGTATTCCCCTGTATTCCCCTGTATTCCCCTGTATTCCCCTGTATTCCCCTGTATTTCCCTGTATTCCCCTGTATTCCCCTGTATTTCCCTGTATTCCCCTGTATTTCCCTGTATTCCCCTGTATTATCCTGTATTATCCTGTATTTCTCTGTATTCGGAACGGTAATTAGAGCCTGTCGGCTGTTTGGCTGTTTGGCTGTTTGGTTGTTTGGCTGTTTGGCTGTTTGGCTGTTTGGCTGTTTGGTTGTTTGGCTGTTTGGCTGTTTGGCTGTTTGGCTGTTTGGCTGTTTGGCTGTTTTATGAAATGAATAATTGATGTAAAATATGTAATGTTACGCAACACTTTACATGGCGTTCAAACATCATTTCATCTTGAACAAACTGTCAAGAAAAAATGTCGACACTTTACATGGCGTTCAAACATCATTTCATCTTGAACAAACTGTCAAGAAAAAATGTCGACACTTTACATGGCGTTCAAACATCATTTCATCTTAAACAAACTGTCAAGAAAAAATGTCGACACTTTACATGGCATTCAAACATCATTTCATCTTGAACAAACAGTCAAGAAAAAATGTCGACACTTTACATGGCGTTCAAACATCATTTCATCTTGAACAAACTGTCAAGAAAAAATGTCGACACTTTACATGGCGTTCAAACATCATTTCATCTTAAACAAACTGTCAAGAAAAAATGTCGACACTTTACATGGCGTTCAAACATCATTTCATCTTAAACAAACTGTCAAGAAAAAATGTCGACACTTTACATGGCGTTCAAACATCATTTCATCTCAAACAAACTGTCAAGAAAAAATGTCGACACTTTACATGGCGTTCAAACATCATTTTTATCTTAAACAAACTGTCAAGAAAAAATGTCGACACTTTACATGGCGTTCAAACATCATTTCATCTTAAACAAACTGTCAAGAAAAAATGTCGACACTTTACATGGCGTTCAAACATCATTTCATCTTAAACAAACTGTCAAGAAAAAATGTCGACACTTTACATGGCGTTCAAACATCATTTCATCTCAAACAAACTGTCAAGAAAAAATGTCGACACTTTACATGGCGTTCAAACATCATTTCATCTTAAACAAACTGTCAAGAAAAAATGTCGACACTTTACATGGCGTTCAAACATCATTTTTATCTTAAACAAACTGTCAAGAAAAAATGTCGACACTTTACATGGCGTTCAAACATCATTTCATCTTAAACAAACTGTCAAGAAAAAATGTCGACACTTTACAGACGGTATCGTACAAATATAACTTACTTTTGTAAATTTAAACTTTCAATGCGTGTGTTTAATGAAATGTAATTAATATTTAGAAAAGATTGAGCACGTAATGAATTAGCCAATCTCTCGTAGATTGGTTGCAAGAATTTCTATCCACCTCGGACACATAGTGACCCACAGCAACAAAGACGCCAAATTTCAAATGGAGAAAAAAGTTTTCAAAGAATAAAAAAGGGCAAATGAACAGCGTAGCAGGAGACTTGTTTAGCATAGCATCGGGTGAATACTAATCCTTCATAAATCCCCAAAATAACCCCAAATTTACCTCATTTTCACGAAAATAAGGAAAATCAGGTCGTTAAGCGGTTCACTCGCGAGGTACGTGTTATCGTTGAGTGTAGGTTATAGTTAGAGTTTCAACGTCAATGTTACAGTCTCTGCGTGAAAAATGACTACCTTACCGACAAAAATGCAGAGTACCGGAAGTTCACGTTAAGTGAAGCCACTGTAACATGAAATTTAATTTCGATATTTATAGTAGGTTACTCGCTTATGAATATCGTTACATGTGTATCAATCGTTGAGGTAAACATTGATGAAGATTTTTTGAGCATGAAAAGTTTCAAAAGCGAGTTAACCTACGAGAAATATCGAAATTAAAATTCATACGACAGTGGCTCCACTTAACGTGATTGTCCGGTACTCTGCATTTTTGTCGGTAAGGTAGTAATTTTTCACGCAGAGACTGTAACATTGACGTTGAAACTCTACCTATAACCTACATTCAACGGTGTTATATTTCTAACATAGAATTTCACCTGTCAAATTGTTGCTCGCGCTGGAAAAACCTACGACAATATCACGACGTAATAAAGAATATAATGTAAACGCGTTGGAATAAGGAGGGACACTAGCCCCCTTCATTTTAGCCAGTGGTGTAGTCGAGGGAATACGCGGGTATACGCCGTATACCCAAAAAACTTTTTGACACCGAGCGTATACCCCAAAAATTATATACAGGGTAAACGCCCAATAAATACTCAGTTGCAAAACTTTAAAATGCGTTTTGCAACGACACTTCTTAATCTCCCTACAACCTGCACTATAAAAACTCGAAAAACAAAGTTTATTCCGAAAAGTGGGTAGTCCGTGTATAGTAGCGGTTCGTATGATCTGGATGGGTATGCAATGGTTTTTCCAAGCAGTCAACGTACTCATTCAACCCACCCAAAGAAAGCGCGATTGCAGCTACCCCAACACCAAGTAGTAGTTTTAGTGTTGATAGGAATGAACTATCTATGAACCATAACTACTAAATAGACTAAAGGTAAAGAATTATAACCCCCCCCCCCCCCCCCCCCCCCCCCCCCCCCCCCCATTCAGTACCTAACCTAGTGATGACCGCGGCATTTGGAACTCACAGCCTGATAACCCAGCGTATACCCAAAAAAAAATGTAGGACTACACCACTGTTCTTAGCCTTTGTAAGATAATACCTAAAATTGCACGCTGAATCTCAAACAAAATATAGCAAAAATATAGCATTTTCGTGTACCTTTGATTAGTGTTATGATGGATACAAATCTAAAAATAGTTACCATACACACGCAACTGCCTCCCCCCTGCCAAATATTATGAAGACGCTCATTCCATGTGAGCTACATTCTAGTCCCACGCATCTAGGATCCTAATGGTAATCCGTAATATAATATAATATAATAAAATATAATACAATATAATTGCAATATCGTTCACTTTTCGGAATGATTCTTATTGCTTAGCAGGCCCCAAGGCTAGGCTAATCATCCTTCGTGAATAGAACAACCAAGGTGAAAAGGATGCTACGTGAAAAGCTAGGTCGCATTCGTATTAATAATTGCAAAATAATAGAAACATCATTGACGATTTACAATTAAGCAGCAAGGATGTCTGCAGTTTCAAGTGGAAGTGTGCAATTATTCTCTTCCCTTACCAGTTAGGTAGCAATCAATTGGGACATTAATCGAGATGGTACCAAAACCCACGTGACACATTCAACAGGCTTGCACAGGAAAGTAGTCGGCAATACTGTGGACATGAGTGTCACATGCAGAAACAAGATGCTATTCCCATTACGCACACAACTGTACATTTCAATAGAAATAGTAACAGAAATAACAAGGTAGCCACACATCTGCGATACTTCTCTAAAATGCTTGTAACTAAGATCTTACCTTGTATGCGTAGAGCAGTATATGACAGCATGTGAAGTAAAGGTGGAAACCGATCTTATATCTCGGTCTGACTCGGACACTTGTCATGTTCGCTGCAACAGCACTTTAGAAATGCTGGCCTACTTTTAAAACTGAGTTGAGTGAAACATTTCAGATAAATTGCCACCTTTACATACACTAAAAACCGCACTCGCTAATTTCCCTTCGTGTTGGAATGATTTTGTTACAATCACAAAAATTATAAAAGAATATATAAATAATTAATATCGGTCCATTGTTGAAAACTTAAGTACACCTACATAGAGAGACGGGAAATATAAACGATGACATACGAATGTATACAGGTGGATTACAATTGTCATCATACACGAATATACTCATAACACATCCCATGATATTTATCACTCGATCTATGTCAAAACAAATGAAGCTACGACAAAATACCGCAGATAATAGCTACATACACAGCTAAAGACAGAGCTAAAGACACAGCTACAGACACCCCTCGCGAGCATCGAGACTAGCGACATACTGACTTCTCTCCTCACCGCTCCTCTCAGCAAATCCAACCGACACAGCCATGGACGCTCGCTAGCTCACACAACCGGATCATACAGCTATGACTAGCGCCATTCTATTTCCTTAACGGACTGTACCACAGACCTTACTGAAGTAAGTTATTATTGAAACAAAGCAATGCTGCACTCCACTGTTGGTAGCAAGCAGGGAGAAACTTTAATTCTAATATTAATCTCTGTAATCATGATTAAAATTAGATTGCATAGCGTCTCAATTAAATTGGGTGTGCTAACCAGAGTAGTCCCTGATCATTCTTTGAAAGAGGTAAGATTCTTGGGTAATGGGTCACTGCAATCCCTCCCCCGTGATAGAGGACAGGTAGTTCTGGTAGTTCGGTCAGAGCAACCACTTCTGAGCAGATGGCGGCACAGACTAAAATTAGTTCTTTTAATTTCTAATGCCACTGCTAGAGGTACGAACACTCCTCATTACAGCAATACTACTGCAACGTCTTGCCTACAGAGCGCTGTACGTGTATTGCTGCCAAGTAAGAACGTGAGTGTCCGAGATTGGAAACGGTACTAGATGGAGAACTAGTACTATTTTAAATGAGAGCCAGATTTCCGATCTGACATCCGAATAACCTTGTAATACGAATTTAGGGCCCCTTTATATTTTATAATATTTTCCCTGACAGAAACGTCCGAAAAGGTTATCCCTATATTATACCCAGTGTATATCCAGTCATATTGAGTCAAATCTAGTAAAATCCAGACGCATCAGTTGGAAATGTCAGTTACAGCTGCAAGGCATGAGAAATAATTTTAAATAATCAGTTAATTCTTTCCAGGCACTGAAAATAAATTATGTGCTCAACAAACAACAAGAGTTTTATAATGCATTGCAATAAACATGTTAGGTCTCATCCGAGTTCATCTTCCAGTGGATATTTGTCAGAGTTTCTGTCAGAGTTTCTGTCGCAATGCGCAGGTGCCAATCATCCTGAAAATTGCAAGGATATCGAAGTTAAGCAACACTGCGCTGGGTCAGGTATTGGATGGGTGACCACCGAACGGTTTGGCGTGTTGGAAACACCGATCCTCTCGAGATCACCGAAGTTAAGCAACACTGCGCTGGGTCAGGTGTTGTATGGGTGACCATCATACACATGACCAGTTCTGTTCGGGAGAGAGGTTGGAGGGATGAAAGTTAAGCAACACTGCGCTGAGTCAGGTATTGGATGGGTGACCATCATACACATGACCAGTTCTGTTCGGGAGAGAGGTTGGAGGGATGAAAGTTAAGCAACACTGCGCTGGGTCAGGTATTGGATGGGTGACCATCATACACATGACCAGTTCTGTTCGGGAGAGAGGTTGGAGGGATAAAAGTTAAGCAACACTGCGCTGTGTCAGGTATTGAATGGGTGACCATCATACACATGACCAGTTCTGTTCGGGATAGAGGTTGGAGGGATGAAAGTTAAGCAACACTGCGCTGAGTCAGGTATTGGATGGGTGACCATCATACACATGACCAGTTCTGTTCGGGAGAGAGGTTGGAGGGATAAAAGTTAAGCAACACTGCGCTGGGTCAGGTATTGGATGAGTGACCATCATACACATGACCAGTTCTGTTCGGGAAAGAGGTTGGAGGGATGAAAGTTAAGCAACACTGCGCTGAGTCAGGTATTGGATGGGTGACCATCATACACATGACCAGTTCTGTTCGGGAGAGAGGTTGGAGGGATGAAAGTTAAGCAACACTGCGCTGTGTCAGGTATTGAATGGGTGACCATCATACACATGACCAGTTCTGTTCGGGAGAGAGGTTGGAGGGATGAAAGTTAGTACAGCAACTTCACTCGCCTTGCTTATCAACCTCTCAACAGCATGGATTTGTGGAGGAATCCTGCTGTTTGCATCCCCCCACACAGCGTTTCATAGCCCCATCAAGCACGGGAAGAAGCAACCCGCCACACAGCGTTTCATACGCTCTGCTCATCAATTGAAGCAACGGTTGAACAGTTTTTGAAAGCCTATCGGTCTCATTTCACCTCAAGAGAAAAAAAGTGAGGGTTACTTGTTTGGTTTCGAGAAATGCAAGGTCACGGCTGTAACAGTGAAAGTTGAATAGGTAACAATATCCTTTACAACTACATAACAACATCGCTCGTGTTCAGCGCTGAAGATGGTAATCTAATAATGTTTGTCAGCAGCATCGTTGTGGTCATCAATAAGATGAGTTCAGCATGATTATGGGATCAGCTCAAGATGGGTCAGCATTTCATGTTCTTGCCCCTAAAATCTCGAATTCCTCGAGAACCCTAGCCTCAAGAACGTTATAACATTAATTAGACGTTGTCATATTGATGTACTTCCACAGACGCCATTTCAAGCCAGTTCAAGCCATTTCAAGCGATTTCAAGCCATTTCAAGCGTTAAAAACTAACCATCCGTGTCTTTATTTCAATGCTTAATGAACAAAGTTGGCAAACATGTTTTGTGCATTTCATTTCAGAAAGTCTTTTCACACTTCTAGAATTCAAAAATGTACTTTGTAAAATAAAATCCACCGAAAGGAATAGAAAATATGGCGGATAAATGCGTTCGAATCGCTCGCTGATTGAATAAGCGAGGGCAAAATCAGACAAGGGCAATGTCCTAGCCATGGCATGATGGCCAGAAGCCGGAGGCCAGGTCTTGCCTTGTAGAGCTGGTAACAGTTAGATACCGCGGGCGTTGCTGAGTCGAGCTGCTCTCAGTCTCAGCTCTCAGTCTCAGCTCTCAACTCTCAACGGGTCCCATCATGGTCCCATCTTCCCACCTTCACACATTCCTACTTGGCTTTAACCTTGGGTGGATACCTGAGCAAGAGATCACGTGAGATCGAATGAACGCCAGCGCTCGGCGGCTAGGTTAGTCTGTTTAGTCTGTTTAGTCCAAGCAGCATCGAGGCTACTAAATAATAATATAAGTATTCTGTTAGGAGGCTATATAGCGCGTATAGGCGAGGAGAATGTTCAAGGTCTCTACAAATAGATGGGTTGAGTTGCGGAAGGCACTGGGCAACCATCATCCTTTTATCCATTCACCTTCAAAAACCAAGATTTTTCTTCACAATTTTCGAAAATAATAGCGAAGTGAAATGAAAAGGAACAATAATCTGCACAATGAGTGTAGAAAAGGTTTCCTAAAAGCTGAAAAAACGCGGTGGATGACCTCTAAATGAAATTTTGGTTGGATGTTGAGCGACAAAGGAAAACTCTGGTTTTTGGGTGGAACATGAACTTAGAGATAATAGCACCTCTTCCGGCGTCGTCCTTTTCCTTCGAATTATATTGCACCGACGGTTGCGCAGAAGTGGAGGAGTGAAGGAGTGGAGGAGTGGAGGAGTGGAGGAGTGGATCAATTAGCCTGAGCTTCGGAAATACAAACAGTTTCCTTCCTTCTACTTTCTCACCCCTCACCCGATCAATTAACCCCATCCACTTACATCCGCTAACCTTCTCGTGAGAACCTGTAATGGCATCACCAATAAGGGGATGGTTAGCTAAATATATTTGATATGGCTAAATTGAGAAAGGCTAAGTCTAAATATAAAAGAAAGGTTGGTATTTGACATTGAAAAACTCATTCTACAATTATAAATATCCGGAAACTTAATGATATTCCACGACTAGTGCAGAGATTATTAGCAATACAATGACAGCCAAGAGCTACGCGTTGCGTCGTCAGCCAAACAAGTGAGCGTATTGACGTCGATCGTCGTCAAATCATGAACTCTTTAGTCTTTAGTCTGGTGTTCACTTCCGCACAACGGTACATACACTAGTTGTTCCACCATGAGTTGTTCCGATCGTTGCTTGCTTAGCTCTGCTATACTTCGTAGCATGCAGGCGACTCGGCGTATGGATGTTAACGCTAGGGTGAATGGCCGGGCCATGCCGGGCCGAGCCGAGCCGGGCTGATGACGTGCCACCTCTGTAACCAATCTAACCAATCCAACCAATCCAACCAATCCATCCCTGTTCAATGTCCGTCTTATTAACACTTCCTTTTACCTTGACTAACATATGATACATTGCAAGGTGTAACACACTCAACGGTGTAACGTAACTATGAAAGACACTTCAAAGCTCACCTTGCTATTTCGCGGCACGTTGTTTCTATATGTGTCGTTCTTTAGGGTATAGAAGGGTGTTCAGCTCAAGGTCTTGAGCCTTTTTTATGTAATTTTACCAAACTTTGACTACCCAGTAACAGTCATGGCAACCTAGTAAACTGCAATAGGCTAAATATTGGCAAGATTTGCACAATCTCCAGTACCCTGTCAATCCCTGCCGCATGATCTGACTACAGTAGCAGGTTTAAAATACAATATTTCGGTGGCATATCAAGCTTCCGATGGTCTTTGTGTTATCATCGGTGTTCTCTAAAAAAAAAACAGCCAAATTAAAAATTTCAGCTGTCTAGCTCTATCTAAAAATATTGGCTACACAATTGATTTGCCTCGGCAAACGTTTTTTCTTCACACTGTTGACGTTACTAACTACACTTAAATCACTTTAATTTCCTGACATGAAATAAGATACCAGAGTCGATCAGGTTCACCTATTCGATTTATTTTCATTTTTACTTGTAAAATGATACTAATACAATGGAGCAGATGAAGCTTGTGTGTTTTAAGTGCAGTCAACGACTGCATTTGGCTATTTGCAATTTAGGCCGTTCTCCTATTTCATGCATTTTCTGAGAAAAATGTTTTTATATGAAGGGCAATAAATACATAACTACATAAGTATGGACACTCACGAGGTAAGTTGAAACGGACAGTGCAGCCAATTGTAGGAATGTGGTACGTAGACAGAACTAGCGGTGAAGTTTCTAGCAAATTATTAGTGGTATATTATTGGTATTTCTATTTTTGAGACAGAAATATCCGGCCCCGCTCCGGGTTTAACCAGAGACAGAAAGACCGTGATAGGAATCTGCAGACAACTTTTAACTGACTGCAGGTAGATACTCGAAATAACAATAAAGCAAAGTGCATGATTGTTGCTTATTTCTTATCAAAACGAGATGCGAATAAATTCCCCATTGTGGTCATTTGCAAGGGGTTAGGTTTAAATAGTCACTAAAGTCTAGCTAACAAGCAAACTAACAAGCAACTAACAAGCAAACTAACAAGCACGAAGGGTATGGATTCTAGGAAAATACCAAACCTTATGTCAATCTGCCAGTTTCCGCAAAGGATGCGTTCTTTCTGAAATCAAGAAGAGACAAGACACACATCCGGAGCGAGAGGAAGGGTGTCCTGCTGCCTGTGGTCCAACCAAAGACCCAACCTTTGGTCCAACTCGGAGGCACTCTAGGGTAGAGGTCGTTGCACCTGCTGTAGTACCACGTGTGCTATGCCCCGGCTAGTTTTATTGCTGCTGCTTCACTTGTATCGTGTGTATACTCATAATAATCTTACTATTATACCGTTATCTTAGAATAAGCTCCCTCTGCCATGTACTAGCTGAGTACAAAACATTTGCATGCATGCGAATTGCACTGATTACAAGTGGTACTATCAGTGGCACTATCAGTGGCACTATCAGTGAATAGTCTACAGAAAACAGTGAAAAATACAAGGGCCCTGTATATGTGGTGAATAACTAACTCTATTGGCCTTTCCCTTGACATTGCTTAAGTTACTTAGCGGGGAAGCTGGTGCAAGAGATTTGCAAGAGCTTTGCAAGTTCTTTGCAAGAGCTTTGCAAGTGCTTTGCAAGAGCTTTGCAAGTGGTTTGCAAGTGCTTTGCAAGAGCTTTGCAAGAGCTTTGCAAGTGCTTTCCAAGTTCTTTGCAAGAGCTTTGCAAGTGCTTTGCAAGAGCTTTGCAAGTTCTTTGCAAGTGCTTTGCAAGTGCTTTGCAAGTGCTTTGCAAGAGCTTTGCAAGTGCTTTGCAAGTGCTTTGCAAGTGCTTTGCAAGTGCTTTGCAAGTGCTTTGCAAGTGCTTTGCAAGTGCTTTGCAAGTGCTTTGCAAGTGCTTTCCAAGTTCTTTGCAAGTGCTTTGCAAGTGCTTTGCAAGTGCTTTGCAAGAGCTTTGCAAGAGCTTTGCAAGTGCTTTGCAAGTGCTTTGCAAGAGCTTTGCAAGAGCTTTGCAAGTGCTTTGCAAGTGCTTTGCAAGTGCTTTGCAAGAGCTTTGCAAGAGCTTTGCAAGTGCTTTGCAAGTGCTTTGCAAGTGCTTTGCAAGTGCTTTGCAAGAGCTTTGCAAGTGCTTTGCAAGAGCTTTGCAAGAGCTTTGCAAGTGCTTTGCAAGTGCTTTGCAAGTGCTTTGCAAGTGCTTTGCAAGAGATTTGCAAGTGCTTTGCAAGTGCTTTGCAAGAGCTTTGCAAGAGCTTTGCAAGTGCTTTGCAAGTGCTTTGCAAGTGCTTTGCAAGAGCTTTGCAAGAGCTTTGCAAGTGCTTTGCAAGTGCTTTGCAAGTGCTTTGCAAGTGCTTTGCAAGAGCTTTGCAAGTGCTTTGCAAGAGCTTTGCAAGTGCTTTGCAAGTGCTTTGCAAGTGCTTTGCAAGTGCTTTGCAAGAGCTTTGCAAGAGCTTTGCAAGTGCTTTGCAAGTGCTTTGCAAGAGCTTTGCAAGTGCTTTACATTAGTATTAGCGCGGCGCTTTGTTCCGCTCTACCCCGAGTTCCCGTCAAGGGCATTAACACCGTTTCATGTATTCTCAATACTTACAGCAGTCACCTAACATCCATTTCCTTGAAGTTCTTTTTTACATTTGTTATTATCTATTTTGTGTGATCTTGTGCGATGTTCCGGCAAGACGGATACTAAACTCGGGAGGAAAGAGAATGAGAAGGAGGAGAAGGAGGAGGAGGAGAAGGATGAGGAGGTGGAGGAGGAGGAAATAGAAGCAGACAGGCTTTAGCTGGCTGCAAGTGGAGCCATTGGCTGGCGGTCTCGCATGGTCTCTCTCAGGTCAACGACACGATTTGTCCCTTTACTAGCACTTTCCTCACTCTTCCTGATCCATGAATTCATCAGAGGCTTGTGCCTGCGCCTGCCTGCGCCTGCCTGCGACTCAGTACGCAGTACAAGTCAAAGCGGAATAATATTAGATTGAGACAGAGACAGCAGCCGTTCTTTCCAAGACCATGACCACGATCACAGACCACGAACCACAAGACAAGTTTTTTGACCGACGAGGAAGGGCGCAGATGGCAAATAGGCACTGTTCGCTGTGCACTGTTCTCCACACTAAAAGATAGCAAGGAGCAGATGCGATGACCAGCTACTTCTTTCAGCACTTTCAATATGTTTGAAATATGGTAGTCCCATGATCATATGATCATGGTCATAGCTACATTCTTACTGAGGAACATTATTGGTACCATCGTTACTTCAGATTGGATCATTTATTGCTTATCAGTGATGAAAACGCGGCGTCAGGTGGATGGAAGTTGATTTCGTCACATTCAGATAATTAGCGACACAGTAATTACGGTGCTTAGTGCTTACGGCTTGCTTGAGTCGGCGGTGAATCAGCTGATAGTGGGTACCTATATGCGTAGCATCGCCTACGCTGACACATAGCACTAACACATATTAGCAATCAACGGCTTTAGCCAATGATACACAAATAAAGGAAAATACCTGTGCAAGATTCCATTTACAATGGTGCGCTGTACTCATGATGGATCAAAATGTACGAAGACAGTTGTAGCAAAGTAGAAGCACATTTCCAATAGATTAACGACTGAATCAGTAAATCGGTAACATAACACATTTTATTGTGGAGCTTGCTTTCGAAAAAAAAAATTCTTCCGCAACTTATCCGTACGTAAAAAAATTGTCCCCAACGAATAGAGAATTATCACGATTCCTGGCAGCAGAGAATATCCAGTGGTTAACCAGTGATTAACCAGTGATTAACCAGTGGTTAACCAGTGATTAACCAGTGATTAATCACTGGCAAGTGGCAATTGACGCCATTAAAGGAGTACGAAGGAAAGAATGGGGGAAGGAAGGTTACAGGAAGGTAGGAATGAAAGGACCACTATTGGTTTACTCAGAAACGTAGGTAGTGCGTTTATCCCATGGATTCTTACAAAGAATCTGCACTTCTCTGTGGCAACCAGAGGTGTTTAAGAAAGTATTTCTATACGGTAAAGTCCGCAAAGTGCAAGTTATCAATTATCAAGTAGGCTATATGAAGTATGATGCACTGTTTTTATAAATATAGCCCAAGTAGGCTATATGAAGTCTGATGCACTGTTCTTTTGAGCCCGCGAGAATATTGTATTCGTACTTTGTTACTGAGTGAACAGTTTTGATCTTCAAAAGTCAGATACAGTAATTTAGAAAAGTCATTACTAACCAAGTCCCCCTTTGTCAGGCCTCAGACAAATATTACACAGAGTAGTGGCTGAAGCTTGCTAACACTGTTCCTAGTTAGCATCATAGCAAAGTCAAGGCTATGAATAATGCAAAAGATTGTGTCATTTATCTTGGCAATAGATTCTACAATTCTAAGACATATAAATACTGTCAAATGAAACCCAGTTTCATCTTCTACGACGCTTGTCGTCCTTCTATGCAAAAATCGCCAGTAAAAAGCGTAAGCGCGAGACGAGAGATTTGAATGCAAGTGAAACTGGCGTCGAATTTATCCACGATGATTTCAATGCTGGTACAGAACAGTAGCAATCTTTATTCAAACTACGTTTAATCGATGCAACAGGCCGCGGAGAGTTGAACGCTGGGTGAAAGATAGGTAGATTTCATCTCGTTACACATCATGACGCAATAATTGGTTAGGTTTTAAAAAAGCAGAGTATTCTTGAGAGAGGAAGATGAGTCTCACAGCGCATGTCTGCATAAACCGAGTGCAGGGCATGCAGCGGCCAAGAGACCAGGTAGGCAGCCAGGCAGGTATGTAGCCGTGATCTTGGCAATGGTGCCCGCTAGCCAGCAACCAGCGACGGTGTACGGTGTACGCTGGCTTAGCAGGTATCTGCTTCTCCACAATGTTCGATGTACCCCCACCCCACAAAGCAAGCATCCGTCCGCCCCCCCGACCGCTCGCCCACCCGCTCGCCCGCCCGTTCGACCGCTGGCTTGCAGGTCTTGGTACCAGCATCGGGCAGCAGCCATCACGAATACACCGACCAAACTAAGCAACGCGCCTACATTTATCAGTCGAAGACAGTCGAGGAAGTGCGAAAGACGTGTGAAGAGCACTCACTTTCATAAACTACCGTTTAAAAAAAATATTTCTAACGTACCGGAAGAATTAACAGTTAGTAGTGTGCTCGAAACAGTAACAGTTAAGAAAGTGAATTATTAAATTACCTAAAATACGTCAATTGAAATTAAAAGTGAATATCTGCATTTGAATTACTATGTGTTAGAAATGTTTATTAGACGTCTTTTCGATTATTTTCTGAATATAAAATGGATTTTTCATTTTGCAAGTGATGATTCATTGAAAGTGTTCTAAAGTTGTGCAACTCGTTAAGTAGAATATCTAAGTGCCTTGTTGGCACCTTGGATGCGACATACAGTGAGCACCTACCACGGCAGCGTGTGTAAGTGAGTTCGTGAGTGACCAAGACCCGGTACGTTGGCTTGATCTTGCCAGTCTTGGCCAGTCTTGGTTAGTGCTTCAAGGAAAACGTTGTGCAGCGAACAGTGATTGCTATTGCTGCATTGGTTTTGTTCGCGAGTGTTGTGCTTTGTAAAAATCTGTGTGCGACAGGGTTCCCACGATGCCGAAGATATTTTTGATTAAGAATCGTCTGCACTTGCAGCAACAAAGGCTGTTGGAGTGCCAGAAAAGATCGGCAAGCACCGACGACAATGGTTTTACCCCGCCAGGATCTCCTCTATCCGACTGCCAGCCTCTTTCGTTGATTGTCAACAAATGTGCAGGTAAACATTTCGACTAACCCTAGTGTAAAGGAAAGAGCTCTAGTTCAAACTCCCGCACTCTTTCTTTTTGCAAAAAATACAGTCTGAGCTTGCAAAGAGATAATAGTCCAGTGCTTGAAATGTAGACGTTCCATACTATGTAGCTCGTTCCGATTCGCAGCTACATATCAATATACATCAATACAACACAGCACGGACATCTGATCTAGTTATTAGTTCAACTATTAGTGGCTTACTGCTTTTAAGTCAAAGGTCAAAGATGGAAAGTTAGACAATGCAGTTAGATAACGCGTTCATATTAGTCTAGGCATTATCGTGTACCTTCCCGTAGGTACTGGATGCCTTACAGCGTTCTTACCGAAATGTAGCAAGCCGATACCCCCGTCATTTTCACGGAATAACAAAACCCAAAAATTTTGGTGTTGGATTGGCGTTCGTATGGCAGCCGGGTTGAGTAAATTTCACCGCTGGCATTAAAATTGAGCCAAATAAACTCATGCTGCTGCCACTGCTGTTGCTTTTCAATAACAGGCCCCTTTCATCTTTATTCTTGCACGCATTCTCAAGGTATGATGGCTAAATGACAAGGTGGGATAGTCTTTCGACTAGAATTAACCTTGCTACGCCTGTCTTCCAAAGAAGTCGACATTGAGCCAACACTAAGCAGCGAAATCAATATACTAATCTATTATTGTGAATGATTATATGATTGATCACCTTATACGAAAATAACGGTGTCGACTGTGTGCATAGGAACGTGCATAGGTCACCAGCAAGCTGCTTATACCTAGCATCTTATCAGTGGTCATCCACTCCACATTACTGGCTTGTATGCACTGAGACCTAAATGTGACCGCTAGTTGACTACACACTCTTGAATGTATTCCTCACATTTCACTATCGCTCCTTCTACAGCAATCACTGTTGAATGATCTATAATTAAATTATATTATATTCCTACCCGGTTAGTATCTCCAAAACCTCCCATCTGCTATTTTGGCCAAAGGCGACTTATCAGAAGTTTCCATTTTACATATTTTCCGACCAGCAGACCAGATGCATTTTAATTTGGAACGCATGTTCGGGATCAGTTTTACATTGTTGACCTTTCCTGGTCACTATGATCAGAAGTTTCCAGGTATGATCCACATCGTTTAGTTCATTCCCTTGCTAATTTAGGTAAAATGTCCCCGTAATTGCAGAAAAGCGCTTGGTAGCAGTCGGCGGCACTCGTAAGGTATTCGGAAACCTCTGTTGAAGTGCAACCCCAATGCAAGCCCGATGCATGCCCGATGCATGCCCGATGATTCCCCAAACAACACATAACCAATCGACGCGCATCGTCACGCTCCAACGTCATGACTTATTAGCAAGTGCGACAAAGAAACAGGAAGTGTGTCCAGTCGAGGCGCTCGTTTTCGGAAGTAATTGTCAATCATAATTATATGCGAGTGGCAAACAAGGCGGCTAATCAGAGAGACATATCTTTCATGAATAATATGCGTTGTGATTTGTGATACACTATCTGAGCTGGCAAGTAGGACATCGGGAATATAGCGTCGCACTATTTTAGGTGCTTCTTGAAGATCTGATGTTTCTAAAAGAGTAGACGAAAGGGAGAGAAAGTGCAGTCCTGTTCTACACGTGGTAGTTAAGGACCTTGGGCTGGCTGGATGGTTGGCTGGTTGGTTGGTTGGCTGGCTGGCTGGTTGGTTGGTTGGCTGGTTGGCTGGTTGGCTGGCCTGTCAGCATATCACCAGGTCTGCTCATGCTAGAAGGGATTATCAAGTCTCACTCCACCCCATTCCATCAGTTCAAGCTTGCATTACCATCTCACATTATTTCCAACAAATATCACTTTGATTGTCATGACAAGTAGCATGTGAAGAATCGCGGCTGTCACCCGACCAGCTAAAAAAAAAACGGTACTTGGTAAATGTTATTTTAGTAAGAGTGGATGCTATTGCTAATTGGAGGGGGCAAATAAAAGTCGTGTGTCAATATAATCGGACTAGAGAGAAGTCAGTTATCATAATATACTGTGCATAGTACAGCGCAATGTTGTTCTTCGACGAAGCAAGGAATTTTTGTTTTGTAAAATATGTTCAAGGTGACCTCTCATCTTGAAGTTAAAGCAAATCCACCTGAGGCGGTCGACCCAACCGGTTCTATCATGACGTCTAGAGCTTGGCTATCTTACCAACGGACAGAGTCTACTGCTGTGAACAACCAACAGGTGTACTGTGTGGACTGACACCTGATGTTGGACGAGTCTAATCACGCCAAGCTGTTATATAACTACGCTAGGAAGAGGTTCTATCTGATATATCCACCCCACTCGATACAATTTGCTGCAAATGAACACGTGTTGAATTGCATCAGATGCCTTCCCGGTTGGTAAAGTGCATAAGGAACGAAACGAACCCGTAATTAACAGAATGCAATTCTACAGCCCGAAAGTGCTAGGTAATGACAACGATAGAACAGAGCACTTAAAAAGAAAATATTGTTTTCGGCTAACTTTTCGTCCACTGACCACATTTCGTAGTTGAATTAGCAATTGCAACATAAAGGAAACAAAGCGATGATCTCCAAGCAAACCGCATATAAATATACATGCGACTGAATATACATGCGACTGAATATACTTGTGACTGAATATACATGGGACTGAATATACATGCGACTGAATATACATGCGACTGAATATCATCTTGCTTGCACTGCTTCGGTGTAGATACAATTCTTACGCCCGGGCATTTCCCACAATTATAATGCATCTGATTACCTTTCTTTGTTTACCGTACAATTCCGGAGCAGCCAATTTGCTTGACTTCTGCATTTCAGGTCTGCGCATTGGAAATATTCTTTCTTTGTACCCGTTATTTTTTTTTTTGCCGAATCGTCAGTATTACTTGCTCTTTCTTAATTAACGTTTTTCACTTGCATGCAAAAATCGTGGTACAATGACCTTCACGGAGAAAGGAGACGAACAATGGTGATTAGGTTGCTGGGTAGAAGATAGGGATGCCAGTGTCATCAATGTCGCTACATGTATTATCTTTACAATGCTATTTCATAATATACCGTTCTGACTGGAATGTGGCTTTATTCCTGAATTGAAATAAGGATACTTATCCCACTGTTTTATTCACACTTTGCAGATCGGCACCAAAGCAAAGAACAGACTCGATTCTTTCCGAGACCATCAACGCCAGAGCGAGCGTCTTGCCTGGCACCTGCAAGCCCAACCAACAAAGCATCCGCAGAAGCAATAAATGCCCCAAGAAGGTTCATCTCTTCTATTTTGGGCGGAGACGTTCCCTATGGAAGTCGGTCGCATGTTCTGACCCGAGCTGAGCGCAAGGAATATCTTCCAAGCCCTGTGACACCAGTGGCTCCCTCTGTGATATCAGCATTGCCTGCTCCTCGATGTCAGCAAGTCTCTGTGATACAGAGGACACCACATATCTGTGTGGAACCTCCCAAAGTAATCCGGGAAGTGATGACATTGGAGCCTGCTCAAGAGCAGCCAATAGACTACCACATACCAAAGAAGGAAACGGATGCGGAAGCGACCAAGGCTGCAGAGGTGCGACGCAATGCATTTCGAGCATCGAGCTTGTCGGCGAGTTTCTCGAAACGGCTGCCAGGAGCTTTGCCTGGGACGTTGCCCAGGACTTTGCCTGGGACTTTGCCCAGATGTTTGCCTGGGGCTATGTTAAGCCGGCAGCTTTTAGGAGGACACACAACCCCAAGACAAAGTGCTGCTGGACATGGGAGCAGCCGGGCTGGGGGTGGTCATGGTAGCGGAGTCAACCAAGGGGGTGGGGGTGGAGGTGGGGGCGACGGAACGAGTTCGACGGCTGGAAACAATGGATATGGGACTGGATCAAGTGGAGGTTCGACTGGAGGTGGCATGATCGGTGGCACGGGAGGTTCAGGAGGTTCGGGTGGCAATATGCACTCAGATGCAGGAAGAGGAAACAACTACGGTCCAAACAGTCCTCCTACAGGCTCCTTGCCTCCATTTTACGAATCACTTAAAGGTGGAGGATTGCAGACCTACAATCATTTTAACAGCAATGGGAATGCCAGTTATGGAATGGTTCCAGGACCACTCCCTATGGACTGTGATACTGGCCAGGGGGGTGTGGGGATGGTATACGCTGGAGGTGGAAGTCCCCCGAAACAATATTCAATGCTGCAAAATGTCAGCAGTTACGGACTGGTGATAAAAGATGACGATCTAGGCCCTTCATTCGGACACAAAATGCAACAAGATCGAGAGTCTATGGGGATGCCACTAGGAAACTATGCGGGTCAGTATGACCCGGAAGCAATGATGGCAGATATGGTTGCTGTTGACCCCCTTCAGTTCACGGCAACATTGACCTTCTCAAGTCCTGCAGACCACAATGCGCTGTTGGAAAGTCTCTCGGATGAGCTCTTCTTGCAGAGGATGTCCAGTTCACCTGACATGGAATCTAACAACAACGATGGGGCAATCCTAGAAGAGCACACGGATCTGGGCACTTCGAGTCCCAGTCTTAACGAAGCTAATAATCCAAATATCCCTCCTCCAGTGGAAGCCCCTGGAGATCCATTCCCAGAACATTGCAATAACATACTGAGCCTGACTCGCTCATACAACCCTCCTCGCAACTTCCCTCCCTCCACTCAATTCACAAAGAACTCCATCTTCTTGAATCAGAACCAAGACAATAACAGCAACTACCACAACACACCCAAAGTAGTAAGTAGACAAACAAATAAATGTCTAGGAAAGTTAATGAAACATAGCCTCCAAGATGGAACTGTAGTTGGTCTTTTGTTAACTCGATTCTTGTCTGTTTAGGAACACAACTCATCAAATCATCAACCACAGCTGCAAGAACTTCAGATCCAAGTACAGATGCACAACTCCAACCACAATCAGCTGTTGAGTCCTGGACTGTCTTTTGAGTTGGATTCCCCAAGCACTGTTAGCATGCCGAGTCCTGGAGCAAGTTGCAGTCTTGATGGACATGGATCACTTAGCCCACCAGGAAGTGTGAGTGGCAGAAGAGAATCTGCTGCAGATATATCTTCCTTGCAGGTAATTATACTGATTTACACCTTCCTCCATTTACACCAACAGTTCCAGTAACATCACAATGTTATCCAATTCACTTTATAATTGCCCTGGATAGGCAATATCTGCAATGTGATAGTCGTTCCCACCAACAGCTCTTTATCCTGGAATCAATTTGAGCCAAAAATAGTAATGAGATGTGATTGTCTCTGTTTGCAACATATGTGATGTCAACTAACCAATCGTGCGATATGATTTCAGCTTGGACTTCCCAGCGACGTAGCGTTTGAGTTTGTTAACGGAGGTCATGGCATCAAAAACCCTTTGGCCAATCATGAAGGTGGGCCTGGTTCGTCTTGCAGTCAACGACCTCACAGCCGGTCAAGTGAATCTGATCAGATGAATGAATCGAGTGGAAGCGATAACTCTCGCTTCTCATGTAGAATCTGTTCCAAGAGCTTTGGTCTTCAACGACTGCTAAACAGACACATGAAGTGCCACTCTGATGTCAAGCGGTACTTATGTACATTCTGCGGGAAGGGATTCAACGATACGTTCGATCTCAAACGACACACAAGAACACATACAGGTGAATACTTACATCTCCATCTTAATCTGACCAACACATGGTAGGAATACAGCTTCCCACTTTATAGCATCACATTTATGCAGTAGGAGTATGACTCCAAGGTTACCAAGGTGTTTCCAAACTAACACTGGAGAATACAATTCAACTATCAGTGGTTTAGTTGCTGAAATAAACCAGTATTTTAAAGTAGGAAGCAAACCACTCCCCCTGCTGAGCACCTTTCTTGGGATAAATATTTAGGGTTGTATATCGTCCTGTAGCCATGTGTTTGGAGAGAGATTTAAAACGACCCACGTGTTGACAGTTCAGGTTTGAAAGACACGATGCTCGCGTCACCGAACTTTGCCGTAATAAGTGCGTGATTTCGTTTAATATTCTTCCGCTTCTGATCAAATAACAATCTTGACGGGTGAATTGAGTTGAAAATTCCAGTTATTAATGCTTCATTGTTTATACACCGATTCGTCTTGGAAAGCTTGTACATGACAACTGAGCCCAATCCAGGCTTTGTTTTCTAAATTTGGGTTCGTTTTATGCTATCACATTTTAACTCTGCAATGCCCCAGTCATAAAGTAGATACAGTTTATTTCACAACTCTGCTCAATAATAGAAGAATATTCCTGAAGTAGAAAAAATGAAAAATGTGGCGCAAAATAGTTGAAGTCCAAAAACAATGTTGATTTCTTCTGTCAACTTGATTAAGGTCAATTAATGATACCTGGCAAAATATTTCACAACTTGACTAATTAAGAATCACTCAATTAAATAAATGAATAATATGGGGTTTCAACAATATTTGCCCATGTAATACCAGGAAGTAGAAGGTACCAGAAAGCTGGAACAATACTAGACTAGCATCAGACAACTCCACAAAGTTTGCTTTTCTCTTCCAAACTTCTACTTCATCTTTTAATCATGGCGTATCGACGTTGCAATGTTGCATGCGATTTCAAGACTTCATTCTTGTTATAATTTCTTACAAAACTAATCCAACAATTAACATTTTTGAAAAGTTGTTTGCCTCTTGATGCATTGCTAATGATATTGATCTGGACTTATTGCAGGAGTGCGTCCCTACAAATGCAATCTATGTGAGAAGTCCTTCACTCAACGCTGCTCTCTGGAGTCTCATTGCTTGAAAGTACATGGAGTTCAGCATCAATACGCCTACAAGGAGAGACGTACCAAGATGTATGTCTGTGAAGAATGCGGTCACACAACGAACGAGCCCGAAGTCCACTACTTGCATCTGAAAGAGAATCATCCTTACAGTCCAGCACTTCTCAAGTTCTATGACAAACGTCACTTCAAATTCACCAATTCCAACTTCGCAAATATGTTGCTTCAGGTTCGCTCGTAATACACACAAGAAATGTCAGTTGGTCACATGTCATGCAATTCTTTTACAAATGATAGGTTTTAGGAATGTAAAGAATTGGAGGATCCAAGATTCACATACTCGTAACGAGCAGAATAGATATTAATTTCATAACAAAGTAATCGTATCCCTCCATTATGACAATTAAAGCTTAAAATGATTTTACAAACTAGATGACAGTAAGTTGATTAGTGAAGATGCCAGCAGCAGATGATGTACGGGTTTCGATTGGGTTTATTGTATGTTTGGGGCAGAACAAGGGAAGGCACGGTAATATTGTAAATAATCAATGGTTGCAAGGTTCATTTCAAGATGATGCTTGTTCTTGTCCACAATAACCTAACCTAATTCTTGGGTGCAATATTAATAGAGGATAATGTTTTTCCAATGTTAGCGCAAGCGATGTTATGGGAACATGTTCTAGATCGGGTAATGTGTGCAATTGCCAGCCAGGTACGGTTGGTTGAGGGTATTCTCGGTTTCGGGGGATTAGTGAATTTTTCTGTAGCCAATCTTTGTGGTTAATCTGTGTAAAAATAATTTACAATCCATCGTCATTGCTGTTATTCTTCTCTCGGGAATCAGTGTGGAGTATCTGGGAAATAAACATCACCTGCAACCTCATTTATCTCAATATGCATTTGAAGCTTCACTATTTTTATTATTTTTTATCAATTTATTTCCTCTTTCGAACAACTTTTTGTATGTTGACTTGGTACAAATGGGCTACCTAATAATTGGCCTAGAAAATGATTTGATAGGCATTATCACATTTTCTGCTCAGCCAGAAGAATATCTGGAAATTATGGAGCTATAATTTATCATTATTATTACTTAAGTTATATTTACGTGCAGTATTCATAATCGATACTTTTTATTTAATGACTCATTGCATTCTTAGGCATTACATGGTAACTAAGCTAGGTATAATCTTGTTTTGAATACAACTTGAATACAACAAGTTTTCAACTGAATGCATGATAATAACTATAATAGCAATACGAGAATATGATATGTTTCTTTTCTTGATATAAATTAAAATCTAAAGCAAAATTTACTGATAGTTTCCTTATATTTCACTCAAATTGTGTCCCAACTCCTGCTATACTGGCTCCCATCCTTTTAATATCAGCTTCCGACTCAAGACTAATGGTAAAGTTTCTGTTCGTAAAATAGCTTTACCGACAAAATTAAGAGGCTGCCAATAGACCATTGAATAGAGTCACTGTTGTACAAGATATCTTTTCTTTATTTCTCGCAGATTACTCACATTACAAACTGCTATTAACTTTACTAATTTTAAAGATAAAGATGATTACTTATACCTACTTCACATTAACACTTCCTATTCTTCAACGCTGGACTCTTCAGCAAGGCTCAGTGACACCTGGACAGCCTCATGTTTTCCACCTGCAAAAATACAGGTTTTGTCAAAATGTTGAAGCTGATGTTGAAGCTGATGTCGGGGGTTTTGTTGCTATGCAACGTCCAGGCGTAGGGTGTTCTACAGGGGTCTTTGACTTCTGTAGAACACCCCGTGTGAGGGAGGGGGGTTATTGTAATGGGGATGGTTATTTTTAGTGCATGTGAAACTGCCAGTAGTGCTGTAGTATACATTAGCACAGAATAAATGTCATTTGAATCTTGGCAGAAACAGAATTTATCTAAGTTATCTACGCGTAGCCAATCACCCCGTGGTATTTGTTTTGCATAGGCAAGCCACGGACACGGCCAAAATACTTACAATATTGTGGAATTTCAGCGTCAAGGTGTAGCAGCCATAACTAAAATTAGAGTGTACCTTGTCATAAATATTCCACAAACATTAGTATTTAATTTCTAAATTATTGCTAATTAAATGGCCTTGTAATGATCATTTGGCACAATAAGAATTAAAGGAAACCAATTCTCACCAATTTGGTGGTCTGGTATTTTGAAGAACCATTCGTCGCTCTGATGGAACCAATTTTCTGAACTCTTCTATGACATCATCAACTTGAACAGAAAATGCTAGTTCTTGCTCAATAAAAAGCAGCATAAGCGATTCCAGACGTTCCTGGGCCATTGTAACTCGCAACTTTGTTTTTACAATCGCTAGCTTTGAAGAAGCGCAAGAACAGCTTGTTACAGGTATGCCAGAAAGTAGCGTTAATATCTCAACAAAAACAGTAAAAATTCGTTTCCGTTCGGTTTGTTCAAACCATTTCAACCAACCCGTTAAATTGTGGTTGCCTTTCGGAGCTGAAACAGCAGCGTTTAGAAGACGTATTTCAGCGAGGAGTTCCTCAAACGAGACTTGGAACGTTTTTGCCAAGTAAGTTATGATCTCTTTATCTGTTGCAACCCAACAGATGATATAACTCAAACTGTCTCCATGCGATGTGAGTGCGCTCCAAACCAGCTCGCGATAGCTAGCTATGTCTACTCAACAATAACAATCAAACTCTTTACTCACAGGATTATTTTTCTTGAGGCTCGAAATAGCAATTTTACTGTTAAAAAATAATATATGTATTGGAAAGGGTGCCGTCTAACTGCGGCCCTGTTTTCTGCGCCTGTGTTTTGTGCGGCCCGGCTGCCGACTTGGTAATGTGCTCCTCAGCAGACTGCGCCCCAAAGTAACCGATATATTTAGGACGGATAAACTATTTCTCAGTTAGTATATTCTGCGGCCGGCTTTGGGCAGTCACGGGGTGCTAACCCTTAGCCATAGGCAACCCAACCAACATCAACGTCTCGCTGGGAAGTGAAAACCAAGGCGTTAGCAATCAAAGCTATGCAGCCACGACAGGTGACAGGTAGGTAAATTCGTTGAATTATTGCGACCCAATTTGTGGAGTTTAACAACGCACTGATCTAACAACGGGCCCCGATGCACTGGCTAAAATATTTGGTTATTGAGTGGATGATAATTAGGATGATGATTAGCCTAACCTAGCCTACAACTGAAAAGTGGAGATCCGGAGACTGCCCTTTGCCTACTTCTGTCGTAGAGCATTAAGAAACCAACGGCTTTAAGTCCTAAGTACTGGTAGAACTCGAGCAACTCCACTAATCTGACAAGGGGTTGAAAAATAAGTTGAACAAAGTTGTTAAGACGTAAGGTCTCTCCAACCTCGCTCCCGCACTTACATGTGTATGATGGTAACCCATCCAATACCTGGCCCAGAGCAGCGTTGCTTAACTTCGGTGATCTCAGATAAACGGTGCTTACATCGGGCAAAATCGTTCGGCAGGTTATTTTCTTTCAAACTTAGTCGTAAACCCGCTGGTTTTATAGCACTCGTAACAATTGGTCGAAATGTTATTTTCTTCAAAACTAACAATTTGGGGCTGCGATTTTATATGCATGGCACTGTTAATAACTCTAGTTTGACAAGTTCATTGTCCTGTTGTTAGGCGGATATGAATCAGAACTGCTATTGAATGAAGAACTGTGAGACAAGGCAAAGAACACCTCAAAGATTGAAATCATGCAAGCAATGTTTTTAAAGTGTATGACAACGGAGTTTATGATAACATGCGTCGCCCATTTCATTATTACCGGTCCAAAAACTCCAAACATGGAAATGTTCAAACGTAGTAAAGGCCGGTTCACAATTGAAATATTGATTATGGAATATGGTATAGTCTGTAAGCGAAATGGATGATGGCATTCCTGTTCACCGTTCACAATGAGAAAATGTGGCATAGTCATATGGTTTATAGAATAAGAAATTAATTAAGTCCATTTTTTATGACTTTTCCTTATAACAAAATTCTGACCAATCAGGTGACGTTACTACTGATGTCAAATGACTAGCATTTATGTGTTTTGGGGTATTTTATTCCAAGTCAAATCATACACTCTCAACTCTCAAGATCAAAAGATGGAAGATTATATTTTTAATGATGGAGTGGAATTCGAAGATGACTACCCAGATGACGACAGAAACAGCGACGAAATTTTAATTTCGCTAACGGATATATCATAGATACCGATATGAATCAACGGTGACACGGAGTAACACCTGCAAAAGATTGACAGGCTTCGAGGCGTGGGATTGAACAAAGATTTTTTGACCAATCGGCCGGTTGATGCCGCTAAACGATATTAGGGAGCAGGTATTTATTATATAAGGGACCTGCAGTGCGCTACTTAAAGATTCAATGACAATGACAGTACCTTCCCCTAAAGAGCGCACTTTGTTCACCGCAGTGGATAGATAACAATCTCAAAAAAATTCACTCAAACACGTCGGTTAGGAAAATTAAATACCATACCTTTACAATGTTGTATCAATATAACCGTTCAATCCGTTTTGAAATCACTGAATTATATAAAGCAATTAAAAACTTAAACTTGGATGTAAATATTATTACTTTCTCAGAACATTGGCTAAAAACGAACAAAGGAGATTGTATAAATACAATTTCAATACAATCTATATTTAATAATTGTTCTACTGGGCTTCCAACTTAAATCAATCTCTACACAAGATGTTTACTCTCACCGTGGAACTTGTATTTTTGTTCGACAAAACTGGAATTACTTCTGTCAACACCTGGGTTATCATATCTAAATCTAGTTTGCAGTCCCTTGCCGATCATCTAATCTCGATAAAGATATTCTCTTTAAAAATACATCAAGAGTTAATGAAATTGGACACTTCACTTGTACAGAATTTAGATATGATCCTCTGGTAAAATTTAGTCCTGGATTAGCTCTGAGTATGCACTTATTTAGTTGCAGCATTACATTGACATTTGCGTTGTGAAGGTTGTTTTATGATATGTTACAGACAGAACTTATGCATATGTTTTGCTGTAAGAAAAAGAGTACCCCGTTCTGGCAACTTTTTCACATTATCTACACTAACCAATAAACGCTTCGATCGCCTTTTCGCGTAGTTAGGATGGGCGATTTAAGATCGAGTTTCTGATTTGAGTTGTTACCAATCAACAATAGATGCGTTTTTTGACGCAATTTTGGGGCCGCAAATTTATATTCCTTGTGTTGAAATTATTCGTTGCTCTAAACAGTCACACACACACACAGACAAGTGATTTTTGGAGCAGTGTAATTGAGAGGATTTTGCTCGCTTCCCTCGCTCATTCAACTAGAAATATATTTTGCATTATCTTATTGTTTGCTACCAGAGGGCGCTCCAATATGGGAATAAAGTCTTATATATCACATTAAAGGCTCAATATCATCCATTCATTCACCGACACCATGAGCCCAGTGCAACAATCCCAGTTCTTAAAACAGTGCGTTCGTTAAACATCACAATTCCAATCACAATTAGTCAACGAGTGTAAATTTACTTTTCGAAGCTTTTCTTTCCTTAGCGGTTACATTGATGACTTGCAAAGTGCTTTAATCCCACGCGCAGCCAACCCTTATCCCTAAGTCACGTCAATGTGTTGTCAATCTGTTCCCTAAGTCATGTCAATGTGTTGTCAATCTGTTCTCTAAGTCATGTCAATGTGTTGTCAATCTGTTCTCTAAGTCATGTCAATGTGTTGTCAATCTGTCACTTGATAGCTTTTATTGCAAACGCCTTGTTAACACTTCCCAGCAAGACGGTGAAGTTGAATGGGTTGCCCAACTAACAACATGTGACGTACAATGGTGGGGGAGGAGAATATTAAGCCCGTCTCAAAAACATCAGTCGCTAGTTGGGGCGCAGTATACACGGCTGCAGTTTCCACAGGCGCACAATCCCAAGACACTTGGAGAGCAGTTTGTAGGGCAGCAGAAAACAGAGCTGCACTTTATGCCCTCCCATTGGAAAAGGGGATCTTCGTAGATTAATTTGAGGGGGCCAAGGCCCCGGCTCGCCCCTCCCCTGCGCACGCCTATGGTTATATGGATCTGTATGTTATACTTTACCAATGGGTTGAGCCCTCCCTTGGTTTGAAGCATGGGTAGACTGTACTGTAGGCAGCACAGCTGTGTTTGCTTGAAACCTGCTTCCATCATGTTGGCTGCTCTGGAACTCAGTCAGCTGGCTTTCACGCATCAAACTCAGCTGCAGCAACAGAAGCAAGCTACTGTCACTCACATTGATATCATGATGCCTCTATCATCTTGCCTGCTCACAAATAACACGTCAGTTAAAAATTAGAATAAATACACTGGCAGGCAACACTGGATTCTCTGCCTTGGCATAAGACTAATCAGAGTTAACATTGCTAAAGCTGTGTCAACATTTCTGTGACATTATGGCCAACAGGAAATGTCAGTTTTAGTTTCCTCTTCATTATTAAGAATGCAATTTTAAGTAGTATTAGAATAAAACATAGCTGCCTGTTACACTCATTCTATCCTTGTAGGATCATAAGATTGTACAGTAAAACATATCATCTTTGAGTTGCATGATCTCCTGAGAAAGTATTTCTTGTATTATAGCTTGTACATTCAACATGGATGTTGAACACCAACCTGTTGGTCTATTGCTCTGAACTGCCAGTTAAAGCTGATGTTGTAAATGAAGGGACGGAGATCAAATCTGTTATCATCTGGACTGTAGCTCTCTGCATGGTAACTTGGTGTGAGAACAGTCATCTTGTGTCGGTTGATGGCATAACATCGGAAGAAATGCTTCACTTTCTCTGCAACCTAGAGGTTTCACATGAAAATACATGGTATTCTGTCCTAGGTCTACTTCTTTCATTTGCTCACAATTCCAAGAATTTAAATTGATCAGGCCACTTTTCTTTTTTTTTGTGGTGATTTGACATGGAATGACCCAATAGTGAAAATAGAAATGAACAGAGATGTTCAAGTTGTAACTCTATCTCAAACAAAGACATGAAAGCAAACAATGAGTAACCTACCTTGTGTGGAGGTACTTCTTGCCGCCAGGTGCTGGCTAGCTTACAGAACATAGAGTATGGACCGCACTTGTCTTGTTTACGTAATCTACCAAACACAGAGAGTTCATGGTACGTCATACCCATGTCCTGTTCATCTGTCTGAACTAATCTCCCAGCATCGAGGGGTTCCAGCTCAGCAGTGGGAACAGCATTGACAATCTCTCCTAGCTCAGTCAACTGAAATCTGATCAAATCAACAAATCTCATTCAAAATTCAATCATAACTACACTGCATTCATCATTTTAGCCATATTTTGTGTGTTTTTGGTTCTGGTATGTGACACTAGGTGAGGAAGGGCTGAGAATCATTAAGAAAGTATAATTTATCATTAGATTGCAGTGCCCCTTGGTAAAGTATCTATCCCATCACCTGCCGGGCTGCGTTGAAGAAATCACATAAAAGCTTAACTATGAGATAGTGTGAGATAGTAGCAATGCATCATGTTTTGGTAAAGGGGACTTACCGGGATTGAGCGTATATCAGGAATGATCGGAGATCTGTCTTGGATATCCCCCCGATAGGGTTGATATCAGCTGATGAACAATCGTACTTGGTCATGTACCCTCGCAATGCTTCATCTACGTTAGATGAACCCAGGACCAGCAAACCACCCGACCGATTTCTCACCCAAAGCATGAGTTGTGCAAACAGGTACGATATCACCATTCGAACTCTGGCCTGAAATCAAATGCGAAAGAGATTCAGTTAGCAGATAACAATTTAGTTAAACTGTTGGTCAACTGAGTGATCAGTTGGACAACAATTGTTGGGTTGATGTTGAGTTGAAGAGAAGAAAAGTTTGATTGCTGACCTGGACATTTTGTAATGCCACACTCTCTCTTGGAGTGCCTCCCCGAGATTGAAACTTGGGCACAAGCCCAGACAGTGCTGTGAAGATGCCAACAATTGCACTGACAGCTTTGTCAATCACAACAGACATGTGGTAGCTGAAAGAAAAACACCATGTGCAGGTTACAAACTGATCACAAGAACTAGCAAAGTAGCACAAAGTGCAGGCTGTATTAACAAACCTGCACATGTTGGTACTGTCATTGAACTACACTCAATACTTGGCTGCAACACTCAGGATAATTGTTGATCATTGCCTACCTGCCAATCTGCTTAGCGAGTCGTTCTGCTCTAGCCCTCGTCTCAATGGAAGAGTTCTCTGTGCCCATGTAGCAAGTCACAAACAATCTGTTGCAAAGCTCCTTAGCATCGCTTGGAACATATTCAGGGTCTCCCACAATGCGGCGAACATCCCCCACCACCTTAGAATCTGTCACAAAATATCACCCAACATCTAAATTAGAGCTAATGACAAGTCGTTTAAATCACAATAGTTTTTTTAGTTCCAGGTCAGCACAGTAAATCAGAATCTAGATGTTAGGTAACAATGATTCACTAACCTCCTTGCTGACAAGAAGTGACCACTAGATGACACATAGAGAACACAATAGTAGCAGTTGAAGCAGAGTCTACCCCGCCACTAAGTGGCAAGAAGAATCCTCCCTGGCTGGATCTGCGTAAATAGTCCCAGAGCCAGCAAGCTGGGCCCAGAGCGATCTCCTCCTGCGGTGAGTGGTAGACCCATTGCAAAGCCTCGCTCGTAGGCAAGGCAGAGTTGGATTTGTCCGACAGAGCAAATGCTACGTTCACTCGAGGGTATGAAGTCTGCTCAGAAGACAGGTGACTCCGAGATCGAATGGCATTGCGGTAACTGTGTATAGCTTCCAAATCAATGCTGGCCGTCACCACTTCCTGCACACAAACTACACTTTAACACTTTGTAAAACCCAATTTATTGCTACAGCTTTATTGTGAAATGTGAAGCTGTTTGATAAAGTAACAGGTACAAGTTACAAAACGTTGGGAAATTTAGTTGTTTTTCACTGAGCACTAAACCCAGTTGAAATAGTTTTTGTTAAAACTAGTGCTAAGTTTAGATAAAGTAGACATGAAACTAAATACAATCACTCTTACCACTTCTTTCAACGCAAACTGCTGTCCGCGGTTAATGATGGATCCGTTGAGTGCAATGCAGGAACAGCCGTTGAAGTAAGTTCGTTGTCCATCACATCCCCTGAGATTGCTGAACAAGTAGCAGCCACCAGACTAGAAGAACAGCATCGAAGTAAGTCGAATCATTAAAGTACTAGAATAAACTTGGCTGCAGTACCTTGAAAGTTGCTGATTTCACAAGATCAACAGTGATATAAGCCTTGCGTAGTTCCATGTATGATCCGCTTGAATTGGATATTATTTCTACCCCATCGAGCCCCATGGGTATGTGTGTGCTCATTGGATTCCAGAGCTCCTCACAGATTTCAAATCCAATGACAGTATCAGCAGTGGCAATAACTGCATCTCCAAAGGGAACAATCTTTGCTCTTGTGTGCTTGGAGATCAATGATGGTAGGTAGAAATCTTCCACTGTTCTGATCTATTGTAAAACAAACATGGTAAGGTATTACTGGTAATTACTGGCTCATGACCAGGCTACTTATGCACAATACCCATTTCATTACAGATATATCAAAGTGAAAGTTAGAAATAAAACTGATTTTAAACAAAAAATGGAAATAATGAAGGGAGGATGTAAGGGTGGATGTAAAGCAGGATGTAGGGGAGGGATAGTTTTTGAGATTGGCCTCACCTTCTTCCATGGAGAAAACCAGCGTGACTCTCTGTAATTCCCATCATCGCAGAGAAGTAACTTTGGGCGAATTAGCAAAATTTCACCGTTGAAGAAGACAACTCGACAGTTATAAGTTACATTCTTGTGCATGACTGGCATTCCCACATCAATTATCATGTTTTCACACAACTTGGCTTGGAGTAACGTTAACAAAACCTCCCAACAGTGGAGCAGAGTATCTCCTTCGTAGAAATGATCTTCACAGCTATATCCACTGAAATAAATGTCACTCACAATGAAACTTATCCAGGAATAAACCAAGGACCAAATATATATCTCAATTTGTGCCATAGATAAATATCTTATTTAGTCATCATTGGTATTCTCTCTACTCAAGAAAATCTCAACCGTTTCCAGTCCACAAATCAATGAACACATATTCCACTGGGTCCAAAACAGGTTAAGAATAATTAAGGGAAACTAATATTATAACTACGACTTTGCAAACCCAGTTTGAGTTTCATCAAGGTTTAAAGTAACAGGTACAAGTTACGAAACGTTTGGAAATTTAGTTGTTCTTCACTTAGCATTCAAAACCTAGTTGAAATAGTTTTTGTCAAAACTAGTAATAAAGTTAGATAAAGTAACATGAGTCTAGAAACCATTATGACATGAACATAAGACCCACGAGAATAATATCGATGCCGAATAAGATTCAGCATAATAAGATAATCCCTCAATTTGTAATTTTATTGATTCATATTATAAAATATGAGGTGGATACCTGGCTTACATTATTTTACTTCAAGCTGGCAGTTTTAATATGACATCAAAAAATAATAGAGGGCATAAAATAAACTCATTAATGCACATTTCATGTGTTAGGTATTCAATGTACCTTTTCATACTTCTAGTCTTCTATAAGAGAGGAATTCCTTCCATCTTAACGGTAAGATAGCTACCTGATCTCCAGCTCCGGCCCACTGCGGAAAGTTGCTCCAGCTGCTTTAGCATCGAGAATGCTTTGTAGAATACGATCGCAATTTCCTTGAAAATCTAGTGCCCATTGGTTGAGAGTACAAGCTGCCACTGTCACTGTCCTCATGCTAGGGATGCCGGAATAGGGGCTGAAAAAGTAATAATAAAATGTCATTATGCATACAAGCATTGTGTTTTCAAAATTGATTCCCAGCAAGAAAAGTTGTTGAGATGTCTAATAATATATTTAGTCAGTGTAATGAATCAATGATACATATTTTAATAATAATACCTAGTAAGATTAAACCTTCTATAGACAAAATAGAAGAGATTGTTTTCAGAGTTCAAGAACCATAGTCCTACAAAAATCTGACGTGCATCCACTTTTCAAACAGATATTGGTCAATCGTTGAAAAGTAAATTGATGGAGCCTGTCCTCATACTGCACACACACCTAGGAACCCTAGATGATGAAATTTTGTGTGCAAAAACAATATTCAACAATCATTTGGTTGTCCAGCACCTAACCGTTCCCAACATTGAATGAATACCATAGCAGACGTTTCTGCTTCCACCCTCAACAAACCTTCCCTACATAAGTTGGAGCAAAATTTGACATATCTTTTAAGGGATTTCTTGATCCTTGTGAAATTCAACCATAAACTATATTTTTAAAGTGGGTTGTAGTCAACAGGTGGCAAATGAGAAACAACTTCATATCAGATTTTCCAGCATATTTCCACTACTAAAATGAACTGGTTAGAATAATTTCCATCGGTGAAAACAATGTATGCTTGTCACGCATTTTGTAAAATATAATCATTCTCACGACCCTGTTAAGAAGCCAGCAGCATGAGATTGCTTTCAATCTTAAGATAAGCTAACAGATTAAGTTATTTTAATACGTTTCTCTTGATTGTCAACCAAATTAAGTATAGAATAATTACCGTGAGCTAGTTGGAAACATCTTATGGATGCCCGATACACAAGAACGTTACATACGGTTATATCATTCGGAAAATACAAAGCGAAGACTTTGTTCTGTACCAGACACTAGCTACCACAAAGATTTGCGCTGAATTTCGTTCGTGAGCAGTTAGTCTCAGCCTTCGCCTGTATTAGCTCGGAATTGCTCGGAACAGCTTCGCAAACTAAGTGAACAAACCGCAGTAAAAATAGTGTATATAAAAGTAACAAAACCAAAATATTTGTTTATTTGTAATGTTTTATCTAGCTTGGTACAGCTATTCAATAAAAATGCATTTAACATAAATACTCGCACAATTCCATCCGCATAAACGCGAACAGGAACATATTTGATTTTTTCACAGATGATAGAGCACGTGACAAGCTTTCGATCCGTCATAGTCTTAAGTTTTGGCCCAGCCCTGGACAAGAAAAGGCTAACATTTACAAAAATTTGGTTCCATGTATTTCCGCGAAAATGAAGGGGCTTGTAAGTTTAGTAGGCTCTTTTGTGGATGCGATGTGTTGACTGGGTATCTGTAAATCGCGTTTGAGATTTTGCGAGCTAACTGTCCACTAGTGTGAATTTCGCGCTCTCGCCGGTACATAAAGTTGTCAGCTGATTTGTTAGTAAGTTTCTCGACTTGCTCATAGAGTGCGGTACTGACACTACTACGCGCTATGGAGCGCCGTCGCGGGGAATTCGTACCAGTGCAGTAAGCTGATTGATCCAAGCAGTAATAAAGTGTTCAAACTCTGGTTTGATTAAGCCGAGGTCACTGGCCGGCCATGAATGTTTTTCACGGTCTTGCTTTGATGGTCTCTCATAGGTACTATTTTATCAGACCCAAAGCCAGTGACGTAACTAGATATTCCTGGTACCAGAGTGCAGACGTTTCTGTATCGCACACATTTTTTAAAACGTTTACTTGCGAGTGCTGAAAAAGATACTTAAACAAATGTATGGTTATTGGAAATAAACCGTTCTCTGTGATTCAGTAATGCATCACGATCAACGAAAGCGATTCAAGGTGGGACAGCAAGTATAGATGTTTTCAGTCACGAATGCTATTTGCCCCAGGGTAGCTCCCCTTAATTTAAGCTACTGTCTTTAGAAAATAGCCGACACAGTTGATAATATCTGGCATAAAGTGCAGATGAACAGCAAAGCCCCGCTTTGGATTTTGTGTCAAAAGCTGGCAGAAAAGCTTTGTTTTGACTCAGAACAAGAAGGAAAAGCCCCAAAGTACGACATAAGCCCTCGTCAACAAGGAAATGTTTCGCATGGGCAACAACGATGTCCGGGAAATGAGCAGTTAGATTATTCATTATTTCTTTGTGTCGGGAAATTTCGGCTGTCCAAACTTGAAAAGAACGTAAATATTTCAGTCTCATACGCGTTCTGAGACAGCTGACAAAAGCGATATCAAATCCATTAGGCAGTTAGTTATGTTCCCATCGAAGTGACCACAGATGGCTCACGATTGGGGGAAAAAAACTCTCTGCCCGCAGAAAAAACACGAATTCAGACATTTGCACCGAGAAAGTATAAGCCAGAAGCGTCGAATAGCAAAGTAGTAACTTTGCAACTATTATCAGTAGTAGGCAAGTGTCACAGTCTCAATGGGGCAGTGAGAGTGCTTGAGATGCAACTATTACCAGTAGTAGGCAAGTGTCACAGTCTCAATGGGGCAGTGAGAGTGCTTGAGATGCAACTATTACCAGTAGTAGGCAAGTGTCACAGTCTCAATGGGGCAGTGAGAATGCTTGACATGCAACTATTACCAGGAGTAGGCAAGTCCCACAGTCTCAATGGGGCATTGAGAGTGCTTGAGATGCAACTATTACCAGCAGTAGGCAAGTGTCACAGTCTCAATGGGGCAGTGAGAGTGCTTGAGATGCAACTATTAACAGCAGTAGGCAAGTGTCACAGTCTCAATGGGGCAGTGAGAGTGCTTGAGATGCAACTATTACCAGCAGTAGGCAAGTGTCACAGTCTCAATGGGGCAGTGAGAGTGCTTGAGATGCAACTATTACCAGCAGTAGGCAAGTGTCACAGTCTCAATGGGGCAGTGAGAGTGCTTGAGATGCAACTATTACCAGCAGTAGGCAAGTGTCACAGTCTCAATGGGGCAGTGAGAGTGCTTGAGATGCAACTATTACCAGCAGTAGGCAAGTGTCACAGTCTCAATTGGGCAGTGAGAGTGCTTGAGATGCAACTATTACCAGCAGTAGGCAAGTGTCACAGTCTCAATGGGGCAGTGAGAGTGCTTGAGATGCAACTATTACCAGCAGTAGGCAAGTGTCACAGTCTCAATGGGGCAGTGAGAGTGCTTGAGATGCAACTATTACCAGCAGTAGGCAAGTGTCACAGTCTCAATTGGGCAGTGAGAGTGCTTGAGATGCAACTATTACCAGCAGTAGGCAAGTGTCACAGTCTCAATGGGGCAGTGAGAGTGCTTGAGATGCAACTATTACCAGCAGTAGGCAAGTGTCACAGTCTCAATGGGGCAGTGAGAGTGCTTGACATGCAACTATTACCAGCAGTAGGCAAGTGTCACAGTCTCAATGGGGCAGTGAGAGTGCTTGAGATGCAACTATTACCAGGAGTAGGCAAGTGTCACAGTCTCAATGGGGCAGTGAGAGTGCTTGAGATGCAACTATTACCAGCAGTAGGCAAGTGTCACAGTCTCAATGGGGCAGTGAGAGTGCTTGAGATGCAACTATTACCAGGAGTAGGCAAGTGTCACAGTCTCAATGGGGCAGTGAGAGTGCTTGAGATGCAACTATTACCAGCAGTAGGCAAGTGTCACAGTCTCAATGGGGTAGTGAGAATGCTTGAGATGCAACTATTACCAGGAGTAGGCAAGTGTCACAGTCTCAATGGGGCAGTGAGAGTGCTTGAGATGCAACTATTACCAGCAGTAGGCAAGTGTCACAGTCTCAATGGGGTAGTGAGAGTGCTTGAGATGCAACTATTACCAGCAGTAGGCAAGTGTCACAGTCTCAATGGGGCAGTGAGAGTGCTTGAGATGCAACTATTACCAGCAGTAGGCAAGTGTCACAGTCTCAATGGGGCAGTGAGAGTGCTTGAGATGCAACTATTACCAGGAGTAGGCAAGTGTCACAGTCTCAATGGGGTAATGAGAGTGCTTGAGATGCAACTATTACCAGCAGTAGGCAAGTGTCACAGTCTCAATGGGGCAGTGAGAGTGCTTGAGATGCAACTATTACCAGCAGTAGGCAAGTGTCACATTCTCAATGGGGCAGTGAGAGTGCTTGAGATGCAACTATTACCAGGAGTAGGCAAGTGTCACAGTCTCAATGGGACAGTGAGAGTGCTTGAGATGCAACTATTACCAGGAGTAGGCAAGTGTCACAGTCTCAATGGGGCAGTGAGAGTGCTTGAGATGCAACTATTACCAGTAGTATTATTATTATTATTATTTGTGGTGTTTAACGACGCACTGTTTTGACAACTGGCCCTGCGGCACTGGTCTAATGGCGTCGGTGAATGAGTGGATGATGATGAGGATGATGATGAACCTAACCTAGCCTAGAAGGGAGGAGGGGAAACCCGGTGCCGGCACGTAGCCTACTCCTGTCGAAGAGCACCAAGGGGACCACCGGCTTCACGTCCCTTCCGAAGGACGGTACAACTCGAACAGCAGGATTCCTCCATAAATCCATGCTGTCGAGAGGTTGATAAGCGAGGCGAATGAAGTTGCTGTACTAACTTTCATCCCTCCAACCTCTCTCCCGAACAGAACTGGTCATGTGTATAATGGTCACCCATTCAATACCTGACTCAGCGCAGTGTTGCTTAACTTCGGTGATCTAACGAGAACCGGTGTTTCCAACACGCCAAACCGTTCGGTTACCAGTAGTAGACAAGTGTCACAGTCTCAATGGGGCAGTGAGAATGCTTGAGATGCAACTATTACCAGGAGTAGGCAAGTGTCACAGTCTCAATGGGGCAGTGAGAGTGCTTGAGATGCAACTATTACCAGGAGTAGGCAAGTGTCACAGTCTCAATGGGACAGTGAGAGTGCTTGAGATGCAACTATTACCAGGAGTAGGCAAGTGTCACAGTCTCAATGGGGCAGTGAGAGTGCTTGAGATGCAACTATTACCAGGAGTAGGCAAGTGTCACAGTCTCAATGGGGCAGTGAGAGTGCTTGAGATGCAACTATTACCAGCAGTAGGCAAGTGTCACAGTCTCAATGGGGTAGTGAGAGTGCTTGAGATGCAACTATTACCAGCAGTAGGCAAGTGTCACAGTCTCAATTGGGCAGTGAGAGTGCTTGAGATGCAACTATTACCAGCAGTAGGCAAGTGTCACATTCTCAATGGGGCAGTGAGAGTGCTTGAGATGCAACTATTACCAGCAGTAGGCAAGTGTCACATTCTCAATGGGGCAGTGAGAGTGCTTGAGATGCAACTATTACCAGTAGTAGGCAAGTGTCACAGTCTCAATGGGGCAGTGAGAGTGCTTGAGATGCAACTATTACCAGCAGTAGGCAAGTGTCACAGTCTCAATGGGGCAGTGAGAGTGCTTGAGATGCAACTATTACCAGCAGTAGGCAAGTGTCACAGTCTCAATGGGGCAGTGAGAGTGCTTGAGATGCAACTATTACCAGTAGTAGGCAAGTGTCCACTTGACACAGAGTAACCACTTTACATTACTAAACTACTACTACTACTACTTTTCTACAAAAATATGCAGTTAATATTAAGCTTGAACATTTTCTATTGTCAGGAATTTTGTACAGTCATTCTAGATGATGAAAGCAATTTTGACTGGGTTCCTCTTCTATAGTTACGAAGTGTGATTTGTTTTCTCCTTGCCGATGTTTCACTTATATCACGGGTACAGTAGCTTTAATTGCCGACTTAACTTCGACTTACGAGTCAACCGAGGAACTCATTTCATTCGAGGGACTTTCTCAAACACGGCTGCCTTTTTCACTTCTACAATTCTACAAATGTTTACACACTTTTCCTCCGCTGAATTCGACACACAAAACAAGAAGACAAATCACTTCCGTGTTTCAATACGTTGAATCAGTCCAAGTTGAATCAGCAACCCTCTAACAATTGGAATTTCACTGATATAACGAGCCAGTCCCTGAACCAAAACCCTGAACAAAAACCCTGAACCTAGCTGCTCTGCTAGCTGCTCTGCTAACTGCTCTGCTAGCTGCTATCTGTTGGTTGTTCGTTAAACCTTGCTTTGCACCTTGCTTTGCACCTTGCTTTGCTTTGCACCTTGCTTTTCACCTTGCTTTGCACCTTGCTTTGCTTTGCACCTTGCTTTGCTTTGCACCTTGCTTTGCACCTTGCTTTGCACCTTGCTTTGCTTTGCACCTTGCTTTTCACCTTGCTTTGCACCTTGCTTTGCTTTGCACCTTGCTTTGCACCTTGCTTTGCACCTTGCTTTGCTTTGCACCTTGCTTTGCACCTTGCTTTGCACCTTGCTTTGCACCTTGCTTTGCACCTTGCTTTGCACCTTGCTTTGCACCTTGCTTTGCACCTTGCTTTGCACCTTGCTATGCACCTTGCTTTGCACCTTGCTTTGCACCTTGCTTTGCACCTTGCTTTGCACCTTGCTTTGCACCTTGCTATGCACCTTGCTTTGCACCTTGCTTTGCACCTTGCTTTGCACCTCGCAATCGAAGGCAACATGAGGAAGGTTTCAGCTCAAGCTTTCAAAAACACTTTCAATTTGAACAACGGAATGAATGCCTCGTCTTCTTCCTGAAACGGTACACGAATTAAAACTGAGAATTAACTTTCATTTCTCGACGGAAACTGCGGATGAGAATGCTAACATGGAAATTAACCTAATTTTTAAGTCCGGCGAAAAAAAAGTGAAGTGTACTTCGTTTGAAATGAGCTAGCTCTGATCTCATAAGAATGTAAAGAGTATATAAAGAGTATATAAAGAGCCCAGCATTAGCCCAGCATTAGCCCAGCATTAGCCGAGCATTAGCCCAGCATTAGCTCAGCATTAGCCCAGCATTAGCCCAGCATTAGCCGAGCATTAGCCCAGCATTAGCTCAGCATTAGCTCAGCATTAGCTCAGTATTAGCCCAGCATTAGGCCAGCATTAGCTCAGCATTAGCTCAGCATTAGCTCAGCATTAGCTCAGCATTAGCTTAGCATTAGCCCAGCATTAGCTCAGTATTAGCCCAGTATTAGCCCAGCATTAGCTCAGCATTAGCTCAGCATTAGCTCAGCATTAGCTCAGCATTAGCTCAGCATTAGCCCAGCATTAGCCCAGCATTAGCTCAGCATTAGTCCAGCATTAGCCTATCATTAGCTCAGCATTAGCTCAGAATTAGCCCAGAATTAGCCCAGCATTAGCTCAGCATTAGCCCAGCATTAGCCCAGCATTAACCCAAAATTAGCCCATCATTAGCCCAGCATTAGCTCAGCATTAGCTCAGCAAAAGCCCAGAACTAGCCAAGCATTAGCTTAGCATTAGCCCAGCATTAGCCCAGCATTATCTCACCATTAGCTCAGCATTAGCCCAGCATTAGCCCAGCATTAGCCCAACATTAGCCCAGCATTAGCCCAGCATTAGCTCAGTATTAGCCCAGCAAGTGAAGTTAACTTTGAAAGTGACCTCGCATAATGGGACAGTTACACAGTTCGCAATCACGAAGACAGAATTAATTCACGTTTCATTTGCTCCGATTGACAAAAACAAAGCAAATCCAGCTAAGCACTTGTTCCCTGCATTATGTGAGTGAGAATCGACTTATCGAGGACATACCGAGGTCACGGACATAATAATTGTAATCAGCTGCGTGTTAAAGGGGAGGAGTCGTTGACAGTGCGTGAAATACACTAGCGGACCTAAAGCTGGCAGATCTCAGTGCAGACAAAGTTGGTTTCACCGAATGTTTCACCGCATGTTCCACCGCATGTTTCACAGCGTTACTCTCATTGATAGTCTTAGTCTAGAGCAAGCAGCGTCGAGCGACACATCGAGCGAGACATCGAGTGGTTTCATTCTCTGATGCCGCTGCAAGCATCAACATTAGTTACTCACCATCTCTACTTAGTTTCTCTACATTAGTGAAGCGATAGAAACAAGCTAAACAGTAGCTCATCTAGCACGGAGCAGCAAGCAGCAAGTAGCAAGCACCAAGAACCAAGTACTAAACACCAAACACCAAGCACCGAGCACCAAACACCGAGCACCAAACACCAACATCAAGCACCGAGCACCAAGCACCAAACACCGAGCACCGAGCACCAAACACCGAGCACCAAACTGGGACGGGGACAATCATGTGCTACAAGTGCTACAGTGCCAAGTGTTACCATTACTAACTATGGATACTACAACCGGTTCCTCCCGAGATATTGTTGTACCTGCAGAGAACATCAACATGCTACAATCTCAAGTTACAAAGCAGCTGAGCCATCTTCAAGACAGGCCTCCCGTGGATATAGAATTCACGGAGCTTACATACACAGTTCCTCATGGAAAAGGTGGGTCGCTCATGAAAAGATAACATTCATTAAAATGCTACATGTTGACTCATGTTAGTAAACAATCTCTATCTCTCTTTACTAACTTGGTGGCCGGGATGTTATGTTCTTTGATTGAACTTGCTAGACATTAGTTATTAGGATTGCTTTATGCTCGTAGTAACTGACACTTGACGAACTTCTCGATGCCGCTCACGTTTGAAGTAAATAAATGTCAACTAGATATGAAAACCCGAGTCTATTACATTTATGCCAGAATCACAAATCGAAAGAATTTATACAAAGATTCACAACATCACAAAGCAAATAAATGTCCCATTTGAACACCCTAAATTGTGAATTATCCAGGTTTGCCTAATGAGTATTGACTGCAACGTTTACACATATTATTGACTTTCATTAATCATAAACTCACAGAATTTGTATTGGTTTGAACTGGGACTGCAGACGAGATGAAATGTAGATGACAATTAGTCGATGAAGTGGAGCGTGTCTAAGTCTTGTCAGTGGCTAATCCAGTCCTTGCGGCTAACAGATCCACTAATAATTGTGGTAAAAGAGGCAAACAATAGTGACTGTGATTATGACTGTGATTGGCAGCAGAAATGTATGACCTACTCTCGACACAGTTTACTAGCATGTTTAGCTTTCACACGAAGCTGGCTTCGCAAAGCATCGCTTCTCTCGGACAAGTATCTCTCGATGACATAGAAGCTAGGTTTAGTCACGAACCAGCAGCTATTAGCTAGTGAATCATCACATGTTGGTCTCCAAGCAACTCACAGTGGTTCAGTTCAGCTCCAACTCAGTACTAACTCTAGTTAGTAACTACACCGTAGCAAGGAATTGATTGGGTAACACTCGAGGAGGAAGAGATCAGATCCTGGCCAGAGAGCAAAACATTATAAAACAGAAAATGAGGTGTCGCGGCCGCGCAATGGAGCGTACATCGGAAAGAGAAAGTGCTCGTAATTGACAGAGAATAAATCCAGGAGCTTTATTAAATCGCTTTATTATATTTGTATTATATTTGTAATAGATCTGTCATTTGTATTTGAATTGAACATGCGATACAACATGCTTGTCATTTAGCAGCCACAATAACGATGGATATTCTATGCTGCTCAGCTCAGAACAATGATGCAATGTTTAATACGGAAATTGTTAACGTTCGTTTGATGTATTATATAAGAGATAAAGTCTAAGCCCAAGTTATTTTTCTTATGTTATCTTTGTTGACCAGTAAGTAACTTTCGCCTTTGCGCCCTCTGCTAGTCAAGTTATGTGACTAATTACTTAAGAATTGGTACCTACTTACTAAAAGTATCACATTGTATTTCAACATAATATTATCGTTAGGTTAGAAAATGTCAATCTTTTGTTGTGGGTTTCATCTTAAAAGTACGTTCAACCCGCTAGAAAGAGTTCGCCTCGCTTATCAGCAGCTAATTAACCAATCAAAATCCAATCACTGAACCATCTTTGAAAAAAATACTTTAATAATGGCAAGATAGGAAGCCATGTTAACTGCGTGATCATTTTGTCAGTCTCACCCTCAATCAATCTTCCCTTAAAAGTTATATGATTGACGGTTGTGAGGTTGTGAGGTTGTGAGGTTGTGAGGTTGTGAGGTTGTGAGGTTGTGAGGTCGTGAGGTTGTGAGGTTGTGAGGTTGTGAGGTCGTGAGGTTGTGAGGTTGTGAGGTTGTGAGGTCGTGAGGTCGTGAGGTTGTGAGGTCCGGGCGTCCACGAAGATCCCGTGTATCAATGTCAATGCCGGGTTTAGCTTGAGCGCTGTCGGAAATAGCTTTCTGTCTTAAAAAATGCAATTTACCGAAGTAAAACTTGCTAAGGCATTGAATAATTATAACTGAGTATTGAAACAATTTAAATAAATGTAAATATTGACCGTCAAAACCACTTTTAACTTTCTCAGGTTAATTCTAATTAAAAAATAAGGACATCCTAACATTTCGACTGAACAAAACTGGTTGAATGTGGGCAGAGCTCACGTAGCACCGTGGAAGCACCGTGGTAGCACCATGGTAGCACCGTGGTATCACCGTGGTATCACCGTGGTATCACCGTGGTAGCACCGTTGTAGCACCGTGGTAGCACCGTGGTAGTACCATGGGCACCATGGTAGCACCATGGTACCACCGTGGTAGCACCGTGGTAGCACCGTGGTAGCACCATGGTAGCACCGAGGTAGCCAAAACTATCCAACGGCGGTGGAATTATAATAGCGTTTGAAGGTAAATAATATAAAACATACGTTTTCTTAGAACACAGTCTCAAGGATAACTTTTTTCCTGCATACCACTTTAACTTTGCTTGAATGCCAGGAGGCAACGTACGCTAACGATGATGATGCAAAATCACGTGAGAATGACCTTTTTGTTTTTACTTTTTCAGGATCTAAGATAATTCTACGGAGCGTGAGCGGTAAATTTCGGTCTGGCCATTTGACTGCAATCCTGGGGCCTTCAGGGGCTGGAAAGAGTACACTGCTGAACGCTCTAGCAGGATACAAGTAAGTATACTGTAACCAATTCTTGATGTTAAGAAGCAGCACCAAACAGCACCAAACAGCACCAAACAGCACCTAACTGCACCTAACAGCACCAAGTCTCAAGGCCAGCCTAGTATAAAAGAGCTCACGACATTTAAATGATATTGGCACTCAACGCCAAGCTATCATCACATGGGATAATGGTGGGATATTTATCTTAGTTAATAATGAAAAACATGCTAATTATGTCATGGCTACCATAGCCATTATGTATCATCTACGCTTTCTGATCATTTTTCATTCAACTATAAATTATGCAACTTCGTTGGAGAATCTCTTCCTTTTCATGTTTTCCTTGGTAACAATTAGCACTTGATCATTCTTGATTGCACTAAGCATAGCACCTCGTTAAATAACAATAACAAAACACCAACACAAACTCAAGTGCAAGGTCATGTCATGTTCAGCATAGCACCTCGTTGACATGGCAGCCAACTGTACAATAACAAAACACCAACACAAACTCAAGTGCAAGATCATGTCATGTTCAGCATAGCACCTCGTTGACATGGCAGCCAACTGTACAATAACAAAACACCAACACAAACTCAAGTGCAAGATCATGTCATGTTCAGCATAGCACCTCGTTGACATGGCAGCCAACTGTACAATAACAAAACACCAACACAAACTCAAGTGCAAGATCATGTCATGTTCAGCATAGCACCTCGTTGACATGGCAGCCAACTGTACAATAACAAAACTATCTCCAGTAGAATGACTTTGACCATCCATTAACTTGGTAGTGAAACCTTATATACCTTGATCAAATATAAAATCCTTAACATTAAGCTAGTTAAGTACTTGAAGTATAGACTTAGTAGGAAAATATCTACTGCATCTCAACATTATTCTCTTTCCCTAATTTCAACTCATCATTTTAATGCACAACCGACCATTACAAAACAGAAGCAATTTTCATTTCTGAAGATGGAATTGAAATTGTTTGCAGGTTATAGAGTGACTGATTTTAAAATGCTATAGATTTCCATAATATTGAATAAATCTAGACCCCGTCTACTTCTTGCCAGAGTCTGTGCCTTGTTGATTGACATTTTCTCAAGTAATTTCATGACAGATTATCAAATATATATCACATTATTATAATGTGATAGTAATATTAAATGTCCATAGGAAATCCATCGTATCGTACGATACCTAGCTTCACTGTGATTTCAGTTCATTCATCACAATTGGAATATTAGGTACTTGTATATCTTATTGGTCACAGATCGATGATGCTGTACTGAGGTTCATTGAAATAATAGACAACAATTCTGTGTTGTGCAAGGAATGCAGTGATTGAGAGAAAGCAAAGCACGAGGTGGCAGAAGAAGCACAATAATATTGTATTAACCAAGCTGCTTGAGCTGTTTGTTCAGAAAAACACCCTCAACAAGTGTAATATCAAGTGTAATAATCAAGTGTAATATCAATGAATAACAAAACTGTTTTCTTCTTCATAAGAAAATGTGTAAGTAAGCTTGATGAGTGACGACAGGAATAAACCTGGACACAATCTGTGTCAGTGTCTTACCTAAAGGTCCTGCCCTTGCTTGGTGATTGATTGTTAATTTTATTAAACACATTATAAATCATTATGCATCATTATACATCATTATACATCATTATACATCAGTTTACATCATGGTGGAGAAGGAACGGCATAAAGTGACGATAGTTCATCACATGCACTACATCACATGCACCACATCAGGTACATGGCATGGCCATGCTTGAAACTCAAATAATATTATTTACAATTGTATTTTATAGTAAATTAAGGCTCCCCTAGGGAATTACGTCGGGGTTTTTACTAGTTTTTAAGGTAAAACATCTTTAAGCTCCACTTTTATCTCAATGCATACCCCATATTGTTATCTCTTGATAGGTCGAATCATTGAAGAGTTGCCCATGCCTTTCCACCAAATAATTTCATTTAGAATTGTGTTTTGTAGTAAATTAAAGCTTTCCAGGACTTGACAAGATGCAATGTTTTCCACGTTACAGTGCGATCTTACCAGCGCACGCATTAAACACTTAGATGAACCGAGATGAAGTAATTTCCATCTTAAAGATTTTGTGAATCCCATGTCACAAGTTTGTGCCCTCACATACCTAAATATTTACATAACCAGTAGCAACTCCTAAATATTGGGCAGATCGGGAGACTGAAGTGAGTGCATCTGATTTACATTAAAAAACCTACGATATCGAGATAATATCACGTTGATTTGAAAAACTGGTGCGAATCCCACCTCCAAACTTTGACACCAGCTGAATCAATTCAATTAGCTGATTTTCTGTTAAATTACGGGCAGTTGACTTCTTATTTTATTAAGGGGATGATATTACTTTAAGTGTAGTTTTTCAATTTTTATGCATTATAATTACTCTAAACTAATTGACATTTTCTCAGCTTTTCACTGGTGTTTTAAACTTGTGTTATTCTTGACGGATTGTTATTTACAAGCTGTTGAACGTTGTGCATTCACGTGCACCACTGCACATGAACAGTGCGATATGAAGCTTTCAATAAATCACTTTTATTTATTTATTATATTAAATTCCTACTTAATGCACAACAACATATCTTATTTTCATTATCAAATGCTCCAGTTTTATGCTGTGAAATACGTTCTGTACCAGCTAAAGCTTTACCTACCATCTTTCTTTTGAAATCTCGTATTGTCGGATGTTTTTACATGTGATTCAATTGCTTGCCATGGATTAATTATAACTCATTAAAATGCTGAGAAACACGCATAGAAAATTACCGCTCAACTCTTTATGCAAATTTCAAGGTTACATTACAAGGTCAATTGGGGGCTTGCTTCGCAAAAACAAAAATAGATCAGAAAAACACAAATTCACTGTTTTTTAAAGCAAAACACTTTTCATATGCGACATTTCACATTGTGTGTGCAATAAAATGAGGCTGAAGCCCACACAATTAGACGCCAGATTAATCCAAAATATTTGAATGAATGGCCAGAGTCGATTAACACAGCGTCGATTAACACAGAGTCGATTAACACAGAGTCGATTAACACAGAGTCGATTAACAAAGAGTCGATTAACACAGAGTCGATTAACACAGAGTCGATTAACACAGAGTCGATTAACACAGAGTTTAGAGCGATGAAATGTGTTGCGATGAAATGTATGTTTTTGTTGACTTTGAAATTGTTTCAGGTGTTCGGGGCTGACGGGAAGCATTTCGATAAACGGTGAGCCGAGAGATGCCCACGAGTTTAGAAAATGTTCGCGGTACATAATGCAAGAAGATTTGCTCCAACCCTTGCTCACAGTTGAGGAGTCCATGAAGATGGCAGCTGATCTGAAACTTGGCAATAAACTGACAGAAGAAAAGAAATACACAGCGGTTAGTAAATGTGTTCTAGTTAAATGTTGATGTGTCACCTTGCCAAACTGTCTAACCTGTATGGACCCTGTATGAACCCTGTATGAACCCTGTATGAACCCTGTATGAACCCTGCATGAACCCTGTATGAACCCTGTATGAACCCTGTATGAACCCTGTATGAACCCTGTATGAACCCTGTATGGACCCTGTATGGACCCTGTATGAACCCTGTATGAACCCTGTATGAACCCTGTATGAACCCTGTATAAACCCTGTATGAACCCTGTATGAACCCTGTATGAACCCTGTATGGACCCTGTATGGACCCTGTATGAACCCTGTATCAACCCTGTATGAACCCTGTATGAACCCTGTATGAACCCTGTATGGACCCTGTATGAACCCTGTATGGACCCTGTATGAACCCTGTATGAACCCTGTATGAACCCTGTATGGACCCTGTATGAACCCTGTATGAACCCTGTATGAACCCTGTATGAACCCTGTATGAACCCTGTATGGACCCTGTATGAACCCTGTATGAACCCTGTATGAACCCTGTATGAACCCTGTATGAACCCTGTATGAACCCTGTATGGACCCTGTATGAACCCTGTATGGACCCTGTATGAACCCTGTATGAACCCTGTATGAACCCTGTATGGACCCTGTATGAACCCTGTATGGACCCTGTATGGACCCTGTATGAACCCTGTATGAACCCTGTATGAACCCTGTATGAACCCTGTATGGACCCTGTATGAACCCTGTATAGAAGTTGTAATACACATAAAACACATTGCCACAAAATTTTTATGATAACTATTCCTTAACTCTATAAATAGTTGTTTTTCATATTTCAGATCATAGAAATCTTGGAAATGCTGCGATTATTGAAAGCCAAAGATACAGAAACATCAGATCTCTCGGGAGGTGAAAGGAAGAGGTTGTCAATAGCCCTTGAATTGGTGAACAATCCTCCAGTAATCTTCCTAGATGAGCCTACAACGTAAGTATTTGGAATTTGAGAAATTTATCCCATCTTATTACATAGGTTAGGAGGAAAATTTGAACGATGATATGGCAATCAAAATCCTTCCATATAACTGGGTCAGTTATAACTGAGCTATACGCGTTATAACTGGGCTGGATTTTAATTTTTGTTAGCTTTTGAATGCCAAATTCGTTATTTATTATTTACCCAAGTTTTTTGTTTAATCAATAAAGCACGTAATTGACCTCTTCATAATAAGTAGTTACATTTTAATTCTGATAGAGTTATTATTATGCATCAATTGGTCATATTGAGCATTTTAAGCATATTAAGCATTCTAAAAAAAAACAAAAAAGTATTTCAATGCCGGAGGTGAATATTTGAGGCTTGTTTGTTTCCTTAATTAGTTGAACTAGAAATGAAAATAGAAGTTTCATAAATCAGGAAGCAGAATAAGTTGGCTGATGCAGTGAGGCTACAAGGACACTACCAAATTAATTAACAAATCATTTTGCAAATTTGAACTTTCAACTTTTTATCGACTTTATCGATTTTTTTATCGACTATTGACTTTAAACTATGGAAACGTCGACTTTTTAGGTCCTTTTTAGGACCACAAGTGACTCTCAACAGAGCAAGTCTGTTACCACAACATTCACCCAGGACTCTGAACCACTTCATATCAACTATGAAAACCTTACAATACCTTTGCAAGGATTTATAAACCTAGTTTATTTCTTGTGTTGTTTGTTAAAAACCACACTACATTCCCTACTTTGTGTAATCTTGGATGCTCTTGCTTCCATCATGTATAACCTAATGCAACAGCTGTGCATGGTGACCCATCCACCTCCCATCCACCTCCCATGGACACAATGATGAAAATATTCAAACAAAGCAGACATATTGTTTGTTTGAATTTCAGGGGCTTGGATGATTTGTCAAGTTCACAATGCATATCACTGCTGCAAATGCTTGCCAAAGGAGGAAGAACGGTGATCTGTTCAATCCACACTCCTAGTGCACGATTGTTTGCAATGTTCAACCATGTCTATGTTGTAGCTGAAGGGCAATGTGTCTTTCAAGGACCTGGGATGGAAATAGTTCCCTTCCTTGCGTCAGTTGACATTCACTGCCCTAAACACTATAACCCTGCTGACTTTGGTAAATGCTCACACTACAAATATCTATACATTGCATCTTTGTTAGACTATAACCCTGCTGACTTTGGAAAATGCTCACACTACAAATATCTATACATTGTATCTTTGTTAGACTAAGTGGTGAAAAAAGTCTATCTGTTGCCTTATATCTAGACTGACCACCTCTAAACCTTGAACACAAGTTACTTCAAAGAAAAATCAGTCAGTTCCAGCCGGCTGACCTTGATCTGATCCGAGCATATTGCATTTCAATTATACATGGATTGCTTATGCTTAGTACAAAGCATCAAATACCAATAAAACATTTAATTGAAGTATTTTATTGGTGACTACATATGAGCTAAGTTCCACGTTAATTGGTAAAAACTATGTAACAACAATATGCCTTATGTCGTATTTTGTTGGGACAAACCAAAGCGACATTAGCTTCCAAGGGCCACTAGTTTATTACCAGTTGTGTAAGACCAGTTACATGCATTTTATTTTATCATAATTCTATGATTGTACCCAACTTTTCATGTTTTAATTGCACACAAAAGCTAGAAAACTTGGCCTTGACATGCACTGACACAAGTTTGATGATTCCAGGTTCATTATTTTTCCAATGTGAGCAATCATTTTGTAAGATTAACTTTTTCAAATTATAAGTTGACAAAATTGCCATTAAAAAATTCTTCTTATTCCCAAAAAAAAGTGTTGGTTACTGAAATAAAGCCGAAGCTACTTTTTATACTCTCCGTCTATTTGTATTTATTTGCTCTTGATATAAATATGGAACAGCCACAATTAGGGGTAAATAAATGTAAGGGAAGTTGTATGCAAAAAGTTGGGATCTTCTTCAAGTAAACATGTGATTGTTTTCCAGTGATCGAAGTTTCGAGCGGTGAATATGGTGATCACACTGAAAAGATGGTGGCTGCCATAGAAAATGGCCGGTGCTACAAGTGGACTGCCACCGGTGCTTCGTTCCTGGATCGCAAACTAAGAGATCGAGTGTCATCAAAATCACTCATCGAGAACGCAGACTTCAAGTATAATTATGAGAGCAGTTGCTGGCTTCAGTTCAAGATTCTGACATATCGTATGGGACTACAAACTTGGAGGGATTCGGTTAGTTTAACAACAATTCTGTCTCCAAATGTACAAATGTTGACTTAAACAAGTGATTCTTTATTTATTTCTTTCTCCTCCAGATGCAAATGAAGATGAAAATAATACTAAATCTTCTCCTGGGGCTGACGGTCGGTCTCATGTTCTTTGACTTTGGAAACGATGGCTCTAAGACAATGTTTAACTTTGGATTTGTTTATACGTGCATCATTATGTTTCTTTATATTCCGATGCTGCCTGTACTTTTACAATGTAAGAATACTTTTAATCCACATTTCCAACAAATATCCAAGCTTGAGCGTGTTTTGAGAGACTAATCTTTTTAATTTAGTTCCAGACCAGGTGCAACTGTTAAAACGTGAACACTTCAATCGTTGGTACAGTCTTAATGCATATTTCTGTGCACTGACCGTTTCCAAACTACCTCTTCAGGTACATAATATCCACATAACATGTAATATGTACCTATATAATGTATGGTATATAATATCTTCAAGACGTTTAGTACAATTTTTAATACTTTTCACTGATTTCTCTGCAGATAATTCTTGGCACAGTATATATCTGTATGGTATACTTCATGACCAGCCAACCAGCAGAATGGCTACGTGTTATTCAATTCCTTGGCGTGTGCCTCCTGACTGGACTAGCTTCCGAAAGTTTCGGGTTGGCAATTTCATCAGTTTTAAGCGTTGTTGTGAGTATATCCATAGTGTCATTATGACTGAATCACAAACAAAACATGATATCTAGATCTAGATAGATAGAGAGATCTAGATAATATCTAGATAATATCTAGATAATATCTAGTAACCGATGCCAGAACACTTGTCTCCCCTTTCAATACTTCTCAGAGATATTAACCAGACGCACGTGGCTCAAAGCTTGTGTGCATTATGTGCACCTCACAGTACATGAGATCCTACTTCTCACTTTACTGCCCAATCTTCTCTGATGAGTGTTCAGGAATGCAATGGCTTTGCTGTTAGTTTACAGATATTTTGATCAAGAAGTTATTTGTATGTTCAGTGGTATAACAGTGGTATAATGGTGGTATAATGGTGGTATCAGTGGTATCAATGGTATAACAGTGGTATAATGGTTCTTGAAGTGGGCATTCAATGGACAAGCTGGTGAACATTATGCACATCTTTTATTCCATGTAATTGTATGTCAGGCCCTTGTTAAGACACACTTCAAAGTAAAATAAAGTCAGAAGGAGGCTTGGGTCTGGACTTGGTCTTTGTTGGTCCTTGGGGTTTCTTATTTTGTGATTAATTTGATTGTGCTTTACTTCACAGAATGGAATGTTTGTTGGTCCAGCTGCTTCAGTGCCTCTAATGCTCCTGGCAGTTTATGGTATGGATACTGGTACCACTGCAATTCCAATCCACATTCGACTCGCCATGTCACTTAGCTACCTGCGATATGGATTTGAGGGTCTTATTGTAGCAATCTATGGAAATGGAAGGGGGAAGTTGGTTTGCCCTCCAGAAGAAATGATATGTCCAATTAACTCTCCAGTAGAACTTCTACGACAAACAGGTAAAATATCTTTGTAAATAATTCTCTAGGAACTAAGTAGAAGAATATTTTGTTACAAATCAAGACAATTCTGCAAATAAAGAGTGAGAATGAGAAGTGAATTAAAAAAGGTGACACCTTTGAGTCAATTAATGAAATGACTGGTCAGCATGTCAAGGTCAGCGTGTCAAGGTCAGCATGTCAAGGTCAGGGCATGGGATATCAACAATTCAGAATGACAATAAAAGTTGTAGAAATCAGAAAAACTTATTTGATGAAATTTGATACTAAATTAAGCAATTCCTAATTAATTCTAAAAATCAAAGATTAGTTCATTTTGATGCTCGCGGAAGCTGACAGAATTTCTGCTGCTAAATTCAATTAAAATGTTATCGTGGCAATATTTGAGAATTGTTTCTTGATCAAGTTTTATTAAAATGAACCCCACTTTATCCACATGAGTCATTTAAAAGTGAAATAACGTGACAGGAGGTTTCAATGTTAATCAAATCTAATGTAGTCTAAAAAGGAAGCCTACAACCTGTTCTAGAAATTAACACGAAAAAAACACAAACATTTCGCACAAAAATGTACAAAAATGTTATGCCAATTGGCCCGACTATTTTGAATCAAGCACAAGCATTGCCACGAATGACTGTTTGGTTGAGATCAGTGTTTTTATTAATTTATTTCATTACAGGAATGGAAAACGTCAACATTTGGGTGGATATCGTGGGACTTCTGGTATCAATTATTGTTCTGCGTGGAATTTGTTACTTGATGCTAAGATGGAGACTTTCTTCCCGTCGTTCACTAGCTGCAGTTAATCTCATCGGCAGATTCATAAAAGCTCATTTTAATGCTTCAGTTTGAAGCTACTGAAGCTACTGAAGCTACTGAAGCTACTGAAGCTACTGACATTACATTCATTCAACATATCATTATCTTCTTGGTGCAAAAAGGAACTTCAATCCCTAGATTTTTCCCAGCACAATGCTTCATCACTCAAAATGTCTATTACAATGTTTTAGAAAGTGAATGATTTTCAAATATAAATATATTCAAATGTATACAGCATTTTTATTGCACAAAGGAGGTAATATTTGAGAGATTTACTTAACAGAAAAGCAAATTGAATAGAATGGAGTCAAGAATATTTGCAAAAGACACCGCAGTCCAATCAATATGGTTTCCTTCTTAGCACTCTTTGCCTACCAAGTTTTCAATGAAACAAACTTGGGAATACTTAAAATTAAAGAAAGAAATCGGTTGCAAAACACTGAACATGGAGATTGATGTTTTAATCCTCACTAATTTCAAGCCAAATATTGACAAGTTGAGATAACAGCAATCAGTTCAGACTTCTCATTTACAGCATTTATTCTTTTCATGCAAGAATTTTACTACGTTTAGATTTGTTTCGTTCCAAATCCAAACGTTTGCGTGAGTTTTTCACAAAACCGTTTTAGACAAATCATCTTTTCAATAAAGTTCTGAATCAAGAAAACTTCCCTAAGTAACTAAATCAGCTCGTTTTGTTAGAAAAATGGTAAAACTGCTCCCATGTTAAATCTGTTTAAAACAAAGAGAAGTTACAACTATAGCAGCACAACTCAAACAAATGACACATTTCAGATTTGTTGGTCTTTGTTAATTAATTATAAAATCATTTGCTGATTGAGTTCACAAAACTCGAGATGCAATAAGTGCAAGCACCTTCAGAAGGTGACAGAGTTTTGCTTTAAATCATGTAAAACATTTCAGATATTAAACTACGCGGCGCTTAAAATGTTGATAAAATATTTGTTTTGTTTCAATCTGGTCTTCAAAACCATTCAAGTGTGAAAATACAACGCAGAAGTTTAGTAAATATTCAACTTGAAAACAAACTTACTTATTGTCATCAAAGAATGGAGCTTTCTGTCCGTGATTACGATCTCATCAATTTACAATAAACTAAGTAAATACATCCGTTGCCTCCTATTATATTTGTAATCTTCCCCGCCTTCCCACCTCCAAAGCTTCATTATTTTGCATTCCAATGGAATACATCCCAACATCGTTGCAAAATAATTCTGTCATTCTGTTTGTTCCAAGGTAGCGACTAATTCTAACTCTCTCTGCCTGACAAAGCAATACACAATCTAACATTCTATTTCATCAATAAAACATGTGACAAAATTAGCTGGTATTCACATATTTCTGACAACAAATTCATTGATTATAATACCTAGCTTTTAACATCTCTAAAGTTTTGTAGGAGATGTTTACCAAGAAAGTATTCTGATATAAAATGATGAACATTAATTGGAGGATCAGCAAAACAGGCAAAGGAAACGATGTAAAGGAAGTAAAAAATATCCAACAGAAGAAAAAAATTGCGAGTACACAGGATTTGTTCACCTTGCAATGTCAATTTTCTTCTAAGTTCTTCTCTCCAATCAATGAATTACTTCAAGTAATTAGTACAGAATAAGTGTAAAATTAGGGCTAGAAAAGAAAACATCAGAAGAATTGAGATATGAAAGTTCTCAGCAACAATCTTGATGTATGAATGTGGAGGATGGGGTTTCAAGGAAAACAGGAACGAGATCTAGAAGAAATGTTTTAAAAGAAGACAAGTCTTGAAGGATTAACAAAGATCAAGATACAAGGAAACCAATTAGGAAAGGAACAAATCAAATGTGTACTGCCAAAAAAAAATTGTGAGCATGGATTATGAGAGAAATAGAAGACCAAAAGAAAGATTGATAGAATAAGTACATGAAGCTGTGGAGGAAAGAGATGGAAAATAGAAGAGATATAAAGTTAGTTGGACAAAAGGAATGGAATAATTTTGTGTTTGAAAAGGAATTGACAATGTCATGGAATATGATATAATGATATGGCATATCAAGTGTAATGCATTCAATGAAGTAGATTCAACTTATAATTTCCACTGTTTCAATAAATGGATGATACAAAAAGTATATAAAAACCAACTTCACTCAGCTAAAGCAAAATCTTTGCTTATCAAAATAGTTCAAGGATTAGCAGTTAGATGAAGGTTTGGAAACTAGACTTTGCAAATCAACACTAGAAAGATATAACAATGTCCACATGAGAATAATCACATGAACTAGTGGATACTTAGCTCGCAAAATCTAAAACGCCATCTAAAGGCACCAACTCAACATAGCGCAACGAGAAAACAGCCTACAAAACTCATAAGCGCTAGCCTTAAAAAATACGTGATGTACTGAACGAAACAGACTAACAATAAAAAATTTGTGTTATCATTTATTTGCGAGAAAATGAAGGGGGGCTACTCCCTTGAAATTGTCACAGATGATAGAGTACGTGATAGGCTTTCGATCTGTGATGGTCTAAATTTTTGGCCCAGCCTTGGACAAAAAAAGGCTAACTTTTACAAAATTTGTGTTATCATTTCTTTGCGAGAAAATGAAGGGGGACTACTCCCTTGAAATTTTTACAGATGATAGAGTACGTGATAGGCTTTCGATCTGTGATGGTCCTAATTTTTGGCCCAGCCCTGGACAAAAAAACGCTAACTTTTACTACATTTTTGTTATCATTTATTTGCGAGAAAATGAAGGGGGGCTACTCCCTTGAAATTGTCACAGATGATAGAGTACGTGATAGGCTTTCGATCTGTGATGGTCCTAATTTTTGGCCCAGCCCTGGACAAAAAAAGGCTAACTTTTATAGGATGTGGAGAGATCACTGCAGCAAAAAAAAACACCTCGACTTTAATTGTTAGGTAACTTATCTATTGAATTAAAAAAGTACATGGTGCTAGAGATAAACTAGTGAATTGCTAATGCAATTTCAGTTGTGGTGATCGGTGATGTGATCGGGGATTTCTTCGACGGCGAGCTGTTTATGGCGGCATTTTAAAGCCACGAATTTGTAAAGTCTATCGCCCTCCGTCAGGATTGAGTCCATCGTGTCACACGACCAGTGCAAGGGCCATCACAGATCGAAAGCCTATCACGTACTCTATCATCTGTGACAATTTCAAGGGAGTAGCCCCCCTTCATTTTCTCGCAAATAAATGATAACAAAAATTTAGTAAAAGTTAGCCTTTTTTTGTCCAGGGCTGGGCCAAAAATTAGGACCATCACAGATCGAAAGCCTATCACGTACTCTATCATCTGTGACAATTGCAAGGGAGTAGCCCCCCTTCATTTTCTCGCAAATAAATGATAACAAAAATTTAGTAAAAGTTAGCCTTTTTTTGTCCAGGGCTGGGCCAAAAATTAGGACCATCACAGATCGAAAGCCTATCACGTACTCTATCATCTGTGAAAATTTCAAGGGAGTAGCCCCCCTTCATTTTCTCGCAAATAAATGATAACAAATATTTAGTAAAAGTTAGCCTTTTTTTGTCCAGGGCTGGGCCAAAAATTAGGACCATCACAGATCGAAAGCCTATCACGTACTCTATCATCTGTGACAATTTCAAGGGAGTAGCCCCCCTTCATTTTCTCGCAAATAAATGATAACAAAAATTTAGTAAAAGTTAGCCTTTTTTTGTCCAGGGCTGGGCCAAAAATTAGGACCATCACAGATCGAAAGCCTATCACGTACTCTATCATCTGTGACAATTTCAAGGGAGTAGCCCCCCTTCATTTTCTCGCAAATAAATGATAACAAAAATTTAGTAAAAGTTAGCCTTTTTTTGTCCAGGGCTGGGCCAAAAATTAGGACCATCACAGATCGAAAGCCTATCACGTACTCTTTCATCTGTGACAATTTCAAGGGAGTAGCCCCCCTTCATTTTCTCGCAAATAAATGATAACAAAAATTTAGTAAAAGTTAGCCTTTTTTGTCCAGGGCTGGGCCAAAAATTAGGACCATCACAGATCGAAAGCCTATCACGTACTCTATCATCTGTGACAATTTCAAGGGATAAGCCCCCCTTCATTTTCTCGCAAATAAATGATAACAAAAATTTAGTAAAAGTTAGCCTTTTTTGTCCAGGGCTGGGCCAAAAATTAGGACCATCACAGATCAAAAGCCTATCACGTACTCTATCATCTTTGAAAATTTTAAGGGAGTAGCCCCCCTTCATTTTCTCGCAAATAAATGATAACACAAATTTTGTAAAAGTTAGCCTTTTTTTGTCCTAGGCTGGGCCAAAAATTAGGACCATCACGGATCGAAAGCCTATCACGTACTTTATCATCTGTGAAATTTTCAATGTTGTTTCTATTTGCTCTAATGCGTTATTAACAATGGACTATTTAAGTGCTTTTCTTTTGTACACACTGTTTTTACTGCGGTTTGTTAACATTGTCTGCTAAGCATTTCCCTGCAATTCCGAGCTATTTGAGGCGAAGGCTGAGACTTACTTCCAACGAACGGAGTTCGGGTTATCCCGCTCTTCTACATAACCTCTATTAAATACTATACTATCGTTGATACTATTTTAGAAAAATTTAAGTGTAGCAAGCAATTCCATGGTTCTCTGTGGTATTATACTAATATTTACTTATCTAATTTAACAATAAATAAATAAAAAAGATAAATTTCCTCGTGGCTTTTTTAATTGCACTCTAAAATCTTCTGGTTTCTGACGCTAGCAACCTGAAAGCTGGAGAGATATTTAGAGTCTAAAAATGAAGCAAGGAAATAAAAAAAAAAACTACAAAAACAATTTGTCAGCAATGTGTCGACTGTGTATCATGAACTTTGATCCAGAAGACATGTTGGATATTTTTGATGAGACTGCTGAATCAATAGCAACAAGAATCACAAGAATGCTACAAATTGAGGTTTGTTCAGCAATAGATGTGTTAACTTAGATTATATTTCAGAATGTCTAATTGTGCACGTACTGTTTGTGATGCATAATCTCAGCCTTATTACCTTTATTGCAGCTCTGCTATGGAGATGGCCTACCGTCCACTGTTTGCATACCGTGCGCTGAAAACCTAAGCTGTGCATCTCAGTTCATTGCCGATTCTCTTGAAACAGAAGACTCGCTTAGAAAAGTAGTCACTTTTATTTCAGAAGTCAGTGGCCCAGGTTTGGAAGTGCAAAGCATTACTGAAGAAACGCTGGAACTTTTTGAAATAATAAATGGCAACAAAGAACACATTTCTTCAGTTTGCCGCTTGTGTATGACACAGCACAAGTCAAGTGAAATGTCGAAGATATTTGCTGATGCTGAAAATTCATTAGGGAAGAAAATAAGAAAACTTGTGTGTTTAGAGGTATGCAGGACAAGTTGTGTTTCTTAAATATTTTATCTAGTAAATTATGTCCTAGAAAGTCAAAGTACTTACTGGGTAACAGCAAATTTAACAGCTCAGAGGGTAAAATAACTGATACCATTATGGCCCATCAAAAGCATAAAACCTCCATCACCACCAAATAAGAAGTCCGGGCAAGTCGCTTAGACTCACTGTCAGTAGATCCTCCTAACAGCAGAGTGGGGAGAGCCATGCATCGGCTTAAGTCGAACAAGAATACAAAGACTTTTTCTAGATTCAGCTTGCCTATTTATTTTTTCTGCTTGTATTCCAGTTTTTTATTGAGTTAGCATAATGCACCTCATGTGACAATAACGTTTTAAGTTAGATCACTCAACTCTATGCTTTGACTTAAATGTGGGTTATTGTTACTGTGACAGCCAACTGAAGGAGATGGCCTACCGGAATTTATCTGTGACCCGTGTGTATCGAAACTCAACGCAATAGAGAATTTGGTAACCACAACATTTTCCAACGACTATTTGCTAAAGAACGAAATATACCAGGTAAGCTCAAAAAACGCCATGCAAACAAACATTTGCCCAGAACAGAAGAACTAGAATGGATTGGAATAGCATAATTTTCTTTTATACCAAAGAAATTTTAAATTTGACGTTATATTTTGACCAACAGACTATAAAGATTGAGACAAACATCAAAGAAGAACCAAAGCTAGAACTGGAGGACATTGAACAAGTATTGACACTAGGATTGGGTAGGTACAATCATGTCCAAAGACCATGATCATGTCCATATACGAGTAGATGCCAGAACAATGACTGCTATCATGTCATGAAAAAGTTTCGGGGAATTCGCATCAAACCAGAAAACCAAAAAAAAAAAAATCAACCCCAATCTTTCGAGATACAGAATGGGATCTAAGAAATGGAATCCCTCTATTCCAATATTTTCCTTATTCCCGATTTTATAATTTTAACTAAGGATAATATACATATAAGATTCTGGCATAATATGTGCAATTCTGGTGGCTGCATGTCTTTTTGGTTCAAGAAGAATTTTACTTTAGAATCAGTTAGTAAACTTTCTGACCTTTAAGGCTGTAAAAAAAAGTAGAGGGCTGAAGCTGAGAACGGGAAAAGATCTCTAAAAAATGTATTAAATATCTTAGTGGCTGGTAGAGTTGGAACCAACGAAGAAAGCAGGGACCCGAACCGAAATGATTAAAGGTTCTGGTTCCGGTTCCTAATTTTTTCAAATTAGGGTTCTGGTTCTGGTTCCGGTTTTACATTTTTAAAGGTTCCGGTTTCGGTCCCGGTTCCAAATTGTTGAGAGGGGTTCCGGTTCCGGTTCCTAATTTTCTCAAATAAGGGTTCTGATTCCGGCTTTAAGTTTAAAAAGGTTCCGGTTCCACTTGATAAATAAAGCGTTATTTTTTTAAATTTTGCTGTTGTACAGGTTCAAGTTTTAGTGGTTTTTAGTGACACTTAGTTTTGTTTTTCCATCTGCCAGGGACAGTTCTTTTTCCTTACATTGGGTTTCAAAGCACACGAAGTCAGTTGCATAAAAGATAGGGGTGTAACGAAGTCGTAATAATTTGTTTGATTCAATTTCTCAGCACCAGTAGAGTTAAAGAGTAGTAGTAGTAGTTACAGAGTATGTACGGAGTAAAAAAGGCAGGCTAGTCCATCTCTACAAGACAAAGCATGCACTACAAGGGGTTAGTTTGTTTGAGGCTTTCAAGTAAAAAATGTAAAGAAATGGATTTACGGTTACACTCTGATGGGGACAGGCAAAGGGTTATTTAACACTAGACATAAAATAAACTATAAACTGGATAAACCAGCTTTTCAAAATTATAAAAGGGGGCCCACCTATGCGGGTTGTGAGCTTTATAGGGCATTGCCGGCGGATCTTCAAATCAAAAAGGACAAGAAATTCAAAAAAAAATTGTAGTGTAAATGTAAATATTATAGTACCTAAAAATGTTGCTATGGATACATAAGACGTATATGTTGTTTAAAATGCCTTGTGTTTTCCCCAAACAAAATCGTGGATTCAAGATGAGCCAATGGATGTTTTCGGAACAAACCAGTGAAACATTTTTTTTTCGTGTGGAAAAATTAAAAACAAAAAAGTTGTGAACATAATAAGCAAACAATTTTAATCTGAATTTCTGAAATCTCAATATAACTTTGGAACCTTTATGAAACCTTGAAGGAACCGAAAAGAACCCATGATTTAATAATGGTTCCGGTTCCGGTTCCGGTTCTTGGAAATAAATAATAACGGTTCTGGTTCCGGTTTCGGTTCCAAGAAAATACGGGTTTTTTCGGGTTCCGGTTTCGGTTCCGGTTCGGGTCCCTGGAAGAAAGAAACTAAAGATGCAATAATATTTTGCTGATCCTCCTCTTAACTGTGAAATTGAAGATTTCTTTTTGCTTGCTTCAATCATTAATATATGTTTTGAAAATTCCTGTTCTTATTTTGTGCAGATGACACCGATGAGATGGACATTAGTGCCACTTCAACCGACTCTCTCGACCCCTTGGCAACCTCGTTGAAAGAAGAACCAATGCTGATGACATGGAGTCCACCAGATGAGAAGGTTGAAGACATGGGACCCACGGGAACTGGTGATGGACAGGATCAAGTCTTCAAGATGTGCATTCTTCAAAACAAGATGATTTCAAAACAGCCAGCAGATTGCAGCATTTCTCCATCCATTGACAAACTCTTCACTTGTGCTTCATATGCAACGGAATTTCACTACAAGAAGAATTTGAGGCCACATTTCATTGTCGCAGACAATCAAAGTTCTTGCCTGAAAATATCTACCGACTCGCAGCGGAAAATCACTTCAAGTGCCACAAATGCAAGAAACACTAAAGCAAAACCAACTCATTTTTGTGATGTTTGCAAGAGGAATTTCTGCAGAAAATCTGCATTGGAGAAACACGTTGCTCTTTTTCATTCTAAGGAACTGCTTCTTCCCAGTACAGTTAGTCCAGAGCCCATTACTCCACAAAGGACACGCACATTTCAAGCAGGTGAAAGTAGAAGGAAAAGTTGGATTTGTGATGTTTGCAAGAAACTGCTAAGCAGGAAACATACGTTAGTGGAACATATGCGTATTCATACTGGGGAGCGTCCATATGCATGTACTGTGTGTTCAAGGACCTACACCACGCAACGTCAACTCACCTGCCATGCACAGATACATTCGAGAAATAAAGCTTACATTTGTGATGTTTGCAATAAACTGCTAAGCAGGAGGCAGGCGTTAGTGGAACATATGCGTATTCATACTAGGGAGCGTCCATATGCATGTACTGTGTGTTCAAGGACCTACACCACGCAACGTCAACTCACCCGCCATGCACAGATACATTCGAGAAATAAAGCTTACATTTGTGATGTTTGCAATAAACTGCTAAGCTGTAAGCAGGCGTTAGTGGAACATATGCGTATTCATACTGGGGAGCGTCCATATGCATGTACTGTGTGTTCAACGACCTACACCACGCAACGTCAACTCACCCACCATGCACAGATACATTTGGGAAAAAAAAGCTTACATTTGTGATGTTTGCAAGAAACTGCTTAGCAGGAAAAATACGTTAGTGGATCATATGCGTATTCATACTGGGGAGCGTCCATATGCATGTACTGTGTGTTCAAGGACCTACACCACGCAACGTCAACTCACCTGCCATGCACAGATACATTCGAGAAATAAAGCTTACATTTGTGATGTTTGCAAGAAACTGCTAAGCAGGAAAAATACGTTAGTGGATCATATGCGTATTCATACTGGGGAGCGTCCATATGCATGTACTGTGTGTTCAAGGACCTACACCACGCAACATCAACTCACCTACCATGCACAGATACATTCGGGAAAAAAAGCTTGCATTTGTGATGTTTGCAATAAACTGCTAAGCCGGAAGCAGGCGTTAGTGGAACATATGCGTATTCATACTGGGGAGCGTCCATTTGCATGTACTGTGTGTTTAAGGACCTACACCACGCAAGGTCAACTCACCTACCATGCACAGATACATTTGGGAAAAAAAAGCTTGCATTTGTGATGTTTGCAAGAAACTGCTAAGGTCTAGACAGATGTTATTGAAACACATGCGTTTGCATACTGGGGAGCGTCCATATGCATGTACTGTGTGTTCGAAGGCTTACACCACACAAGGCCAACTTACCATTCATTTAGAGAAACATACTGGAGATGGTCTGCATTCTTGTACTGTGTGTTTAAAGACCTACCCCACAGAAAGTCTTTTAAAGCGCCATGCACAGATACATAAGAGAAATCAAGCTTTCATTTGTGATGTTTGCAAGAGAGTGCTAATTTGTAGACAGACGTTACTGAAACACATGCATTTGCATACTGGGTAGCGGCCATATTCATGTACCATGTGTTCAAATACCTATGTTACAAAAAGTAATCTCAGCCGCCATGCACGGACACATGGGGAAAATAAAGCTTGCATTTGTGGTGTTTGCAAGAAGCTTCTCAACAATTAACAAGAATTGGTGGTACACTTGCGTTTGCACTCCGGAAAACGTTCATATCCATGTAGTACTTTGTGTTCGAAGGTTTACACCAAAAAAATCTCTCTAAAAAAACATACACGTAAACATACTGAGAACAAGTAGCAATACATTTCTGATAGTCGCACGTGTTTTCAGCTATGCCATCAAATATTTTTTTAACGGTGCAGGTGCGTTTCGAAACGTCTATTTGCGGGCAAGTTTTGTGTCTGGGCGTACACTTCTAAAGCAGATCCAGGATACATTTATGATGTCATGCAGAGGTGAAGTAATTGTGTGGCAATTGGCTCCCTTGAACATGATGGCAATAATGTATGAAACTCTAGCAGGTTGGTATATGAATCCTTATATTCTTGGCTTCACAGCTTGTAAATTGTGGCTCTAAATAGTGTGATTAAACACACAACGAACCAGTCGTAGCTGTGCAAGATGTTGAGAATAGCCATTGAATTGTTTTGAACAATCACCTTGAAACATAGAAAGTTGAAAAATTGAAAGCTTATGATGTATGTGTGATACGTGTACCATTGCATTGCATTGTTTTCTGCATAACCGTCCATAAATCTTACCCATACACCTGTTACCTCGTTCCGATCTAGCCATTCACTCTCCTGCATTGACAGCAGCTATTATAAATTATGAAAAATTAATAGTTGTTGATATTGGAGCAAAAGTTCCACTGTGTTAGACATGACGCAACAAGTTCAATTATTATTGACTTGTTAATAATTTTGCATAAGCCTGTGCCATAATTTCAAATCAAAAAGCTACATTTGTAGCATTTCTTGGACTATCAGCACCAGGTTAAGTCTCTGATAAGAACGTTTTGAATGCCATAACCGTCTATTGCAGTCGAGGAAAATGTATTTGAGACAGTACTTGATTGTAAAACGAGTGTTATTCCTAACTTCAAAAAATGTAAGCATTAAGTGTGGGCATGTAAGTGGACAGATGTCAGATACAGCAATCGAGTCGCTCAGGTGTACATATCACCACCTTGTCTGTTGTCTGTTTCCACCGCAGAAATTGAGAGACGAATCCTGATTCAAACACGGCGCTACACCAGTGCGCTACACGCATTGGTAAGTGCTTCTAGCGCGCAACCGAGCGTTCATGAACTACGGGCCGTTTGAACTCGGCGCTTCTCCGCGTTTACAAAGAACTAATAGCGCGTTTGTGACGGATTTTTCGAACTCTGCATCTTTACTCTCTGCCAAAGACTATAGATAGATAGGGTTCTCCGCACCAACTCCGCACTAGCGCCGCCACCAATCGTCATGCTGTGAGACTTCTGTCAAACCCCGATACTCTATGTTGATATCTTTCCAAAATTTGTATGGAGATAAGGTATTGAACTGGTCGAGTATATTTGCTTTAAGATATGACTGCGGTAACATGGGAAAGCATATTTTAGAACCTTTTTCAGGCAATCTTCGCATCAACATGGCAATGCCTCTAAATATGGCAACAGAAATGAATTAATTAATTTAATGAGAACCAAATTTTTGTAAAAGTTAGCCTTTTTTTGTCCAGGGCTGGGCCAGAAATTAAGACTATCACGGATCGAAAGCCCGTCTTGTACTCTATCATCAGCTGTCAAAAACGCAATGATGTTTCTATTTGCTTTCATGCGGTATTAAGGGTGGAATATTTATGTGCTACCCTTTAGTATACACTCTTTGTACTGCGGTTTGTTTACATAGTCTACGAAGCAATTCCGAGCTATTTGAGGCGAAAGCTGAGGCTAGCTTCGAACGAACCGAGTTCGGGTTATCCCGCTCTTCTACTTAACCTCAATTAAATACTATACTATCGTTGATACTATTTTAGAAAAATTTAAGTGTAGCAAGCAATTCCATGGTTCTCTGTGGTATTATACTTATATTTACTAATCTAATTTTACAATAATTAAATAAAAAAGATAAATTGCCTTGTGGCTTTTTTAATTGCACGCTAAAATCTAAAATCTTCTGGTTTCTGACGCTAGCAACCTGAAAGCTAGAGAGATATTTAGAGTCTAAAAATGAAGCAGGGAAATAAAAAAAAAAACTATAAAAACAATTTGTCAGCAAAGTGTCGACTGTGTATCATGAACTTTGATCCAGAAGACATGTTGGATATTTTTGATGAGACTGCTGAATCCATAGCAACAAGAATCACAAGAATGCTACGAATTGAGGTTTGTTCAGCAATAGATGTGTTAACTTAGATTATATTTCCGAATGTCTAATTGTGCACTTACTGTTTGTGATGCATAATCTCAGCCTTATTACCTTTATTGCAGCTCTGCTATGGAGATGGCCTACCGTCCACAGTTTGCATACCGTGCGCTGAAAACCTAAGCTGTTCATCTCAGTTCATTGCCGATTCTCTTGAAACAGAAGACTCGCTTAGAAAAGTAGTCACTTTTATTTCAGAAGTCAGTGGCCCAGGTTTGGAAGTGCAAAGCATTACTGAAGAAACGCTGGAACTTTTTGAAATAATAAATGGCAACAAAGAACACATTTCTTCAGTTTGCCGCTTGTGTATGACACAGCACAAGTCAAGTGAAATGTCGAAGATATTTGCTGATGCTGAAAATTCATTAGAGAAGAAAATAAGAAAACTTGTGTGTTTAGAGGTATGCAGGACAAGTTGTGTTTCTTAAATATTTTATCTAGTAAATTTAGTCCTAGAAAGTCAAAGTACTTACTGGGTAACAGCAAATTTAACAGCTCAGAGGGTTTAATAACTGATACCATTATGGCCCATCAAAAGCATAACCCCTCCATCACCACCAAATAAGGAGTCCAGGCAAGTCGCTCAGACTCGCTGTCAGTAGATCATCCTAACAGCAGAGTGGGGAGAGCCATGAATCGGCTTAAGTCGAACAAGAATGCAAAGAATTTTTCCAGATTCAGCTTGCCTATTTATTTTTTCTACTTGTATTCCAGTTTTTTATTGAGTTAGCATAATGCACCTCATGTAACAATAACGTTTTAAGTTAGATCACTCAACTCTATGCTTTGACTTAAATGTGGGTTATTGTTACTGTGACAGCCAACTGAAGGAGATGGCCTACCGGAATTTATCTGTGACCCGTGTGTATCGAAACTCAACGCAATAGAGAATTTGGTAACCACAACATTTTCCAATGACTATTTGCTAAAGAACGAAATATACCAGGTAAGCTCAAAAAACGCCATGCAAACAAACATTTGGCCATAACAAAAGAACTAGAATGGATTGGAATAGCATAATTTTCTTTAATACCAAAGAAATTTTAAATTTGACGTTATATTTTGACCAACAGACTATAAAGATTGAGACAAACATCAAAGAAGAACCAAAGCTAGAACTGGAGGACATTGAACAAGTATTGACACTAGGATTGGGTAGGTACAATCATGTCCATATACGAGTAGAAACCACAACGATGACTGCTATCAAATCATGAAAAAGTTTCGGGGAATTTGCATCAAACCAGAAAACCAAAAAAAAAAACTGCATCAACCCTGATCTTTCGAGATACAGAATGGTATTTAAGGAATGGAATCCCTCTATTCCAATATTTTCCTTATCCCTGATTTTCTAATTTTAACTAAGGATAATATACATATAAGATTCTGGCATAATATGTGCAATTCTGGTGGCTGCATGTCTCTTTGGTTCAAGAAGATTTTTAACTTTGGAATTGGTAGGTAAACTTTCTGACCTTTAAGGCTGTAAAAAAAAGTAGGAGGCCGAAGCTGAGAACAAGAAAAGATCTCTAAAAAATGTATTAAATATCTTAGTGGCTGGTAGAGTTGGAACCAACAAAGAAGGAAACTAAAGAAATGCAATAATATTTTGCTGATCCTCCTCTTAACTGTGACATTGAAGATTTCTATTTGCTTGCTTCAATCATTAATAAATGTTTTGAAAATTCCTGTTCTTAATTCCTGCAGATGACACCAATGAGATGGACATTAGTGCCACTTCAACCGACTCTCTCGACCTCTTGGCAACCTCGTTGAAAGAAGAACCAATGCTGATGACATGGAGTCCACCAGATGAGAAGGTTGAAGACATGGGACCCACGGGAACTGGTGATGGACAGGATCAAGTCTTCAAGATGTGCATTCTTCAAAACAAGATGATTTCAAAACAGCAACCAGATTGCAGCATTTCTCCATCCATTGACAAACTCTTCACTTGTGCTTTATATGCAACGGAATTTCACTACAAGAAGAATTTGAGGCCACATTTCATTGTCGCAGACAATCAAAGTTCTTGCCAGAAAATATCTCCTGGCTCGCAGCAGAAAATCACTTCAAGTGCCACAAATGCAAGACACACTAAAGCAAAACCTACTCATTTTTGTGATGTTTGCAAGAGGAATTTCTGCAGAAAATCTGCATTGGAGAAACACGTTGCTCTTTTTCATTCTAAGGAACTGCTTCTTCCCAGTACAGTTAGTCCAGAGCCCATTACTCCACAAAGGACACGCACATTTCAAGCAGGTGAAAGTAGAAGGAAAAGTTGGATTTGTGATGTTTGCAAGAAACTGCTAAGCAGGAAACATACGTTAGTGGAACATATGCGTGTGCATACTGGGGAGCGTCCATATGCGTGTACTGTGTGTTCAAGGACCTTCACCACAAAAGGTCAACTAAACTGCCATGCAGAGATACATGGAAATCAAGCTTGCATTTGTGTTGTTTGCAAGAAACTGCTAAGCAGTAAGCGGAGGTTAGTGCAACATATGGGTATTCATACTGGGGATCGTCCATATGCATGTACTGTGTGTTCGAAGGCTTACACTACTCAAAGTCAACTCACCCGCCATGCACAGATACATTCGGGAAAACAAGCTTGCATTTGTAATGTTTGCAAAAAACTGCTAAGCAGTAAACATACGTTATTGAATCACATGCGTTTGCATACTGGGGAGCGTCCATATGCATGTACTGTGTGTTCGAAGGCCTACACCACACAAGGCCAACTTACCATTCATTTAGAGAAACATACTGGAGATGGTCCGCATTCATGTACTGTATGTTCGCCGCACACGTGTCACATCTGTCCTTCTTTGGATGGAAGAAGCTGAGATTGAATAAAGTGTTTAATAAAGTGTTGTAAATGTGTGCCTTAACAGAGAGTTTTAACTCTTGTTTTACTTAACTTGCCCTATAATCGAAAAAATGAATTTGCTTTTTCGCTTGCCAGTGGAAAATCTGTTACCATCATCTAGGTCATTCTGTCCGAAAACCGATTTCTTACGCACAAGTTATTATTTTTTTTACCCTACGGTTTGGTGTTTTCAAATTTCTATCGAAGATTCTATTCAAATTTTATCAACGATTATCGATAGCTGATCGAAATGGCCTAGGGTTCATATGTAAACAAGCTTCTTTGTTAGGATGAACTCTGATTTAAATTGCAAACGCTTGCAATGCGCGGGGTATTTTATTATTAATGACACTATAACTGTCTCAAAAATTGATGCCCAAATACATTTTTGAGACGGTTATAGTGGGTTGTTACTAATAAAAAGCTTCTTTGTTTTTTGTTGGCATGGCGAGCACCTTAAGGCTGGAATGTAAGGAATGGGGAAAATGAAACGGTTATTTTTTTGCATTGATGATAAGTTTACTTGCACTTCAGATGATCTTGCGGATTTAGTTTGAAAAAGCCCAATTTTCCTGAGATTTTAAGATATTTCCTTATGGTTGAAACAATTCACAATGGATTTTTTATGTGCTTTTAATCTCGCGCTACGGACTAATAGAGCGACGAAATGAGCCGTTTTGCTGTAGGTACTTTTGAATGGTTGGGCGGTGTAGCGAAGGCATGTAGCCTCTTTAAGGGTTATTATTTATCCGCCATATTCAATCTGAATATGCTGCCGGTTGGAGTCTGTTTCTGTCCAATCCCATCGTCTGCATGACCGCCGCCCTGTTTAAAATTTGAATCTCGCTAAATGGTTAATTAAACAATTGAAGGTTTGTGCAAAGTTCTTGCAACAGTTCTAATGTGCATTGATTTGTGGTGTTTATTGGTGTGAGAATTGATGTACACCAAACGAGCTATATAAAGGGATATAATAGGGACACATAATAGCGAGATATAATAGGGGGATATAACAGGGGGATATAATAGGGGGATATAATAGGGGGATATAATAGGGGGATATAATAGGGGGATATAATAGGGGGATATAATAGGGAAATATAATAGGGGGATATAATAGGGGGATATAATAGGGGGATATAATAGGGGGATATAATAGGGGGATATAATAGGGAGATATAATAGGGGGATATAATAGGGGGATATAATAGGGAGATATAATAGGGGGATATAATAGGGGGATATAATAGGGGGATATAATAGGGGGATATAATAGGGGGATATAATAGGGGGATATAATAGGGGAACAAAAATACTGACATGGCTATGAAATAAAACCTTGATAATGTATTATATTATTTTTATTGCCTATCTGACAAAGAGTAGAAAATATTACATTTTTCTGAATAAAATGGTGTAAGTTAGAAACATAACACCACAAAACCATAAAACCATAAAACCATAACACGATAATAATAAATCGTGACTAAATCTTAAAAATTACACCAAAGAAAAAAACAAGCGATGAGATTTTTATCAAACAGTAAACTACAGATACAGATTTCAAATCTCTCATTCACTTTTCTTCTTGGTTTGTGTCTTAACATAAGAATATAAGAAGATAAGAATATAAGGACATAAGGACATAAGGACATAAGGAAGGAACCTAAACATCAAAGCTAGGGACAAAACAATGTAAGTTAAATTTAAGTGCATTGCTTGTTGGTGCACTTTTCTGTCCTGGCGCTAGTGCAACGACATTCATTGCACTGCACCTTCCACGTAGCACCAGGCTTACAACGCTTCTTTTCCACAGCCTTGGTGTCTGAAATCAAGCATTTAAACTTATCAACATCTTAGCAAATCTTGGTGCTGCAGCTTCCACGTAGCACCAGGCTTACAACGCTTCTTTTCCACAGCCTTGGTGTCTGAAATCAAGCATTTAAACTTATCAACATCTTAGCAAATCTTGGTGCTGCACCTTCCACGTAGCACCAGGCTTACAACGCTTCTTTTCCACAGCCTTGATGTCTGAAATCAAGCATTTAAACTTATCAACATCTTAGCAAATCTTGGTGCTGCACCTTCCACGTAGCACCAGGCTTACAACGCTTCTTTTCCACAGCCTTGATGTCTGAAATCAAGCATTTAAACTTATCAACATCTTAGCAAATCTTGTTGCTGCAGCTTCCACGTAGCACCAGGCTTACAACGCTTCTTTTCCACAGCCTTGGTGTCTGAAATCAAGCATTTAAACTTATCAACATCTTAGCAAATCTTGTTGCTGCAGCTTCCACGTAGCACCAGGCTTACAACGCTTCTTTTCCACAGCCTTGGTGTCTGAAATCAAGCATTTAAACTTATCAACATCTTGGTATTACTCACCACGTGTGTCTCGACGAACACAGAACTTCTGAGTGCAAGCAGCTGATCGTCCATCAGAAGAACAGCGGCACGTGTTACATTCCTTCTTATAAGACTTCCCGGGCTGACAGCTGACCTCAGCAATCTCTGCAAACATAACCACACTCTTACTACCACTGCAAACATAACCACACTCTTACTAGCACTGCAAACATAACCACACTCTTACTACCACTGCAAACATAACCACACTCTTACTAGCACTGCAAACATAACCTCACTCTTACTACCACTGCAAACATAACCTCACTCTTACTAGCACTGCAAACATAACCTCACTCTTACTAGCACTGCAAACATAACCTCACTCTTACTAGCACTGCAAACATAACCTCACTCTTACTAGCACTGCAAACATAACCACACTCTTACTACCACTGCAAACATAACCTCACTCTTACTAGCACTGCAAACATAACCTCACTCTTACTAGCACTGCAAACATAACCTCAGTCTTACTAGCACTGCAAACATAACCTCACTCTTACTAGCACTGCAAACATAACCTCACTCTTACTAGCACTGCAAACATAACCACACTCTTACTACCACTGCAAACATAACCTCACTCTTACTAGCACTGCAAACATAACCTCACTCTTACTAGCACTGCAAACATAACCACACTCTTACTACCACTGCAAACATAACCTCACTCTTACTAGCACTGCAAACATAACCACACTCTTACTAGCACTGCAAACATAACCACACTCTTACTAGCACTGCAAACATAACCTCACTCTTACTAGCACTGCAAACATAACCTCACTCTTACTAGCACTGCAAACATAACCACACTCTTACTAGCACTGCAAACATAACCACACTCTTACTAGCACTGCAAACATAACCACACTCTTACTAGCACTGCAAACATAACCTCACTCTTACTAGCACTGCAAACATAACCTCACTCTTACTAGCACTGCAAACATAACCACACTCTTACTAGCACTGCAAACATAACCACACTCTTACTAGCACTGCAAACATAACCACACTCTTACTAGCACTGCAAACATAACCTCACTCTTACTAGCACTGCAAACATAACCTCACTCTTACTAGCACTGCAAACATAACCTCACTCTTACTAGCACTGCAAACATAACCTCACTCTTACTAGCACTGCAAACATAACCTCACTCTTACTAGCACTGCAAACATAACCACACTCTTACTAGCACTGCAAACATAACCACACTCTTACTAGCACTGCAAACATAACCACACTCTTACTACCACTGCAAACATAACCTCACTCTTACTAGCACTGCAAACATAACCACACTCTTACTAGCACTGCAAACATAACCACACTCTTACTAGCACTGCAAACATAACCTCACTCTTACTAGCACTGCAAACATAACCTCACTCTTACTAGCACTGCAAACATAACCACACTCTTACTAGCACTGCAAACATAACCACACTCTTACTAGCACTGCAAACATAACCACACTCTTACTAGCACTGCAAACATAACCTCACTCTTACTAGCACTGCAAACATAACCTCACTCTTACTAGCACTGCAAACATAACCTCACTCTTACTAGCACTGCAAACATAACCTCACTCTTACTAGCACTGCAAACATAACCTCACTCTTACTAGCACTGCAAACATAACCACACTCTTACTAGCACTGCAAACATAACCACACTCTTACTAGCACTGCAAACATAACCTCACTCTTACTAGCACTGCAAACATAACCACACTCTTACTAGCACTGCAAACATAACCTCACTCTTACTAGCACTGCAAACATAACCTCACTCTTACTAGCACTGCAAACATAACCACAATCTTACTAGCACTGAATGGGACTGTTCTAGCTGCGCTATGCTAAGATACTTTCTTGTATTGTTTATTACCACGTTTCTCACGGTGAATGCAGAACTTCTGAGTACAAGATGCACTGCGGCCATCAGATGAACAGCGACATTGATTGCATTCCTTCTTAAATGACTTTCCTGGGATGCAATCTTCAATCGTCTCTGCAAGGAAAACAAAACAGTTTTCATGTTGCAATCGTTTCACTCCTGGACACAAACACATGGGTAGTCCTGGGTAGTTACATTTTATCCAGCTTACTTGGCATACATTTCACGAACACTGAGTTGAAAAACAATGTGTTATTACAGTCATATGGACATGTCTGTACTAATTGCTTGCTAAGTGACAATTAACACCTGCTGTATCATTTGAAAAGAAAAGTCTGGTGGCATCTAACATTGATTTACCAACAGCTTGATTAATGGCATAAACAAGGTAAATAAGAGTTCAAGTTATTGAACAAGTTTTACTCAATGTTGGCACAGAATCTTTTTCAACCAAACAATAAAGATGGCACATAATTCCAAATGAAAGTGAACAATTGGACAAAAGCGTCAGTTTTCTCAAATTCACTATCAATTTTCTTTGCATAATTGAAACAATGAAAATAAATTTCTTAAGATTCTGTAAAAGAATTGTTTTTGTGACTTACCCCGTCTCTTGCGAAGGCAGAACTTTTCAGTGCAAGCTGCATTTGTCCCGTCAGAGTTGCATCGGCAGGTATTGCATTCCCTCTTGAACGACGAGTTGGGAGAGCAAACTCTCTTCTGCTCTGTACCTTTAACACACAATGCTATACAAAAAACTGCTCTAAGTCAGAGTCTTAGTTCTACTGCTCTAAGTTAGAGTCCTAGTGATGCTGCTCTAAGTCAGAGTCTAAGTGCTACTGCTCTAAGTTAGAGTCTTAGTGCTACTGCTCTAAGTAAGAGTCTTAGTTTAACTGCTCTAAGTCAGAGTCTTAGCTTAACTGCTCTAAGTTAGAGTCTTGGTGCAACTGCTCTAAGTTAGAGTCTTAGTTTTACTGCTCTAAGTTAGAGTCTTAGTGCTACTGCTCTAAGTTAGAGTCTTAGTGCTAATGCTCTAAGTAAGAGTCTTAGTTTAACTGCTCTAAGTCAGAGTCTTAGTTTAACTGCTCTAAGTTAGAGTCTTAGTGCAACTGCTCTAAGTTAGAGTCTTAGTTTTACTGCTCTAAGTTAGAGTCTTAGTGCTACTTCTCTAAGTTAGAGTCTTAGTGCTACTGCTCTAAGTTAGAGTCTTAGTGCTACTGCTCTAAGTTAGAGTCTTAGTGCTACTGCTCTAAGTTAGAGTCTTAGTGCTACTGCTCTAAGTTAGAGTCTTTGTGCTGCTGCTCTAAGTTAGAGTCTTAGTGCTACCGCTCTAAGTTAGAGTCTTAGTGCTACCGCTCTTAGTTAGAGTCTTAGTGCTACTGCTCTAAGTTAGAGTCTTAGTGCTACTGCTCTAAGTTAGAGTCTTAGTGCTAATGCTCTAAGTTAGAGTCTTAGTGCTACTGCTCTAAATTAGAGTCGAAGTGCTACCGCTCTAAGTGCTTCTGTTAAGTATACACGTTATAAAGTTGGATTGTTGGATTGTTGGATTGTTGGATTGTTGGATTGTTGGATTGTTGGATTGTTGGATTGTTGGATTGTTGGATTGTTGGATTGATGTATTGATGTATTGTTGGATTGTATTGGTGAGTTACCTCGCTTAATGCGGCTCTCTTCACATATACGTCGAGTGCACGTGTACCCATCTCCGCGAGATCCACACGTGCAAGTATTGCAATCAGCTGTTTTCTTCTCTCCAGCAACGCAGGTCTGCGTTGCTAGCTCGGCAGGTGTTTCTGAAAAAACCAGGAAAATAAGATTAGAATAGATGTTCTAGAGTAAGTACTAGGAATTCTTGGCAATGTGGATACAGATCTATTACATCTACACCCGGCTTCACCTTGCTTAACCTATCTTAACCCGGTTTCACAAAGCTTAACCCGGCTCAACCTAGCTAAACCCAGCTTAACCCGGCTTCACTTGGCTTCACATAGCTTCACATAGCTTCACATACTTCACTTGGCTGCACTTGGCTTCACCCGGCTTCACTTGGCTTCGCCCGGCTTCACCCGACTTCATTCGACTTCACCCGACTTCACCCGACTTTACCCGACTTCACCCGACGTCACCCGACTTCACCCGACTTCACCCGACTTCACCCGACTTCACCCGACTTCACCCGACTTCACCCGACTTCACCCGACTTCACCCGACTTCACCCGACTTCACTTGGCTTCACCCGACTTCACCCGACTTCACTTGGCTTCACTTGGCTTCACCCGACTTCACCCGACTTCACTTGGCTTCACTTGGCTTCACCCGACTTCACCCGACTTCACCCGACTTCACCCGACTTCACCCGACTTCACCCGGCTTCACTTGAAATCTTTTCTCTGATAAAAAGAGACAGAACATGATCCTGTTTATTTACCTCGTTTAGTCCTAGTTTCTTAGTTCTCTGGTAAAAAGAGACAGAACATGATCCTGTATATTTACCTCGTTTAGTCTTAGTTTCTTAGTTCTCTGGTAAAAACAGACAGAACATGATCCTGTATATTTACCTCGTTTAGTCTTAGTTTCTTAGTTCTCTGGTAAAAACAGACAGAACATGATCCTGTATATTTACCTCGTTTAGTCTTAGTTTCTTAGTTCTCTGGTAAAAACAGACAGAACATGATCCTGTTTATTTACCTCGTTTAGTCCTAGTTTCTTAGTTCTCTGGTAAAAACAGACAGAACATGATCCTGTTTATTTACCTCGTTTAGTCTTAGTTTCTTAGTTCTCTGATAAAAAGAGACAGAATATGATCCTGTATATTTACCTCGTTTAGTCCTAGTTTCTTAGTTCTCTGGTAAAAACAGACAGAACATGATCCTGTTTATTTACCTCGTTTAGTCTTAGTTTCTTAGTTCTCTGATAAAAAGAGACAGAACATGATCCTGTATATTTACCTCGTTTAGTCCTAGTTTCTTAGTTCTCTGGTAAAAAGAGACAGAACATGATCCTGTTTATTTACCTCGTTTAGTCTTAGTTTCTTAGTTCTCTGATAAAAAGAGACAGAACATGATCCTGTATATTTACCTCGTTTAGTCCTAGTTTCTTAGTTCTCTGATAAAAAGAGACAGAACATGATCCTGTTTATTTACCTCGTTTAGTCCTAGTTTCTTAGTTCTCTGATAAAAAGAGACAGAACATGATCCTGTATATTTACCTCGTTTAGTCTTAGTTTTTTAGTTCTCTGGTAAAAAGAGACAGAACATGATCCTGTATATTTACCTCGTTTAGTCCTAGTCTCAGTTGCAGGACAGATCCGCCTGGTGCACGTGTATCCATCTCCTTTAGCACCGCACGTGCAAGAGTTACAATCAGCTGACTTGATCTGCCCAGGAGTGCATTGTTGCGTGGAGAGTTCGTGAGCTGTTTCTGAAATCATACAAAGTAACACCGATGTTATTAAATGCAGGGACCGGTAAACGAATCGAAAATTTTGTTTCTACTGTGAATTCCATTCTTTGCAGCAATTACTTTCGATTATTATTATTATTATTTGTGGTGTTTAACGACGCACTGTTTTGACATCTGGTCATGCGGCACTGGTCTAATGGCGTCGGTGAATGAGTGGATGATGATGAACCTAACCTAGCCTAGAAGGGAGGAAGGGAAACCCGGTGTCGGCACGTAGCCTACTCCTGTCGAAGACCAAGGGGACCACCGGCTTAACGTCCCTTCCGAAGGACGGTACAACGCGAACAACAGGATTCCTCCACAAATCCATGCTGTTGAGAGGTTGATAAGCAAGGCGAATGATGTTGCTGTACTAACTTTCATCCCTCCAACCTCTCTCCCGAACAGAACTGGTCATGTGTATGATGGTCACCCATTCAATACCTGAATCAGCGCAGTGTTGCTTAACTTCGGTGATCTAACGAGAACCGGTGTTTCCAACACGCCAAACCGTTCGGTATTCCTTTCGATGGTTTAACTTTGTTTTATCATGGACCATGGTTATTAGTAGTATTTTTGAGAGAAAGAGACAGAACATGATCGTGTTTATTTACCTCGTTTAGTCTTAGTTTCTTAGTTCTCTAGTAAAAAGAGACAGAACAATAACATGATCCTGTATATTTACCTCGTTTAGTCTTAGTTTCTTAGTTCTCTGGTAAAAAGAGACAGAACATGATCTTGTTTATTTACCTCGTTTAGTCCTAGTCTCAGTTGCAGGACAGATCCGCCTGGTGCACGTGTATCCATCTCCTTTAGCACCGCACGTGCAAGAGTTACAATCAGCTGACTTGATCTGCCCAGGAGTGCATTGTTGCGTGGAGAGTTCGTGAGCTGTTTCTGAAATCATACAAAGTAACACCGATGTTATTAAAAGCTGGGACCGGTAAACGAATCGAAATTTTTGTTTCTACTGTGAATTCCATACTTTGCAGCGGTTACTTTCGATGGTTTAACGCGTTTGACACACAAAGATTGGTACACCGCAGAACATAAAAAAATGGCACATGCTGTGCAGAAGTCTTATACGGAATACAAATCCACGCTATCCCAAGAAAAGAAAACGTCGTATCAACTATTGAAAAGACACTACATCACGGAAATGAAGAAAGCAAAAAAATTGCACAACTCCAAGACGATTGCGGAAAGTACAAACAAAGGCAAAGCTGCTTGGAACATCAACAAGAGAAATAATTACGCGCAAATCAACACAGAAGCGAGAGAAAACATAATATTGAAGATAGGGAAGGACAAAATTGAAAACCAACTGGAAATAGCGAACCTTTTTAACATATTCTACCGAGATCAAGTACAAGCCCTACTGTCGAATAAAACACCTAAACATAATGCAACAACTCCTATTAGTACGCGACGATTAAGTAACAAAAACATTTTTCTTACATCCTTAGGAAAAAATGAACTATATGAGATAATTAAAAAGGTCTGCAACAAACGATCGGCAGGATTTGATGGTGTACCGGGGGACATAATTAAAGAGGTCATCTCATGCCTTGTCGAACCTCTATTGCTTGTTATTAACGCATCACTGTCACAAGATGTATTCCCACATATGTTAAAAAGAGCAATTATCAAACCTATCTACAAGAAAGGGGACAAATTCTGCATACAAAACTATCGTCCCATCGCAATCCTTTCAAGTTTTTCAAAAATATTCGAAAAAACCTTTAGCACAAGACTATGGCAGTTTCTGGAAACACATAATTTGCTTAATAATATCCAACACGGCTTCGTAAAAAATAAATCGACGACTACCGCGATTGCTGGCTTTGTAAATGACGTAATCAGAGCGCTAGATGACAAAAGAAATACAATTGGGATCTTTTATGACTATTCCAAGGCCTTCGACACCATAAATCACACCTTGCTCTTACAAAAACTAGGAAACTTGGGAATTTTTGGTGTTGCACAAAAATGGATTCAATCATTCCTAGCGGATAGACAGCAAGAAGTAACTATCACTGGAGATAAGGGTACGTCTACCTCCAAACAAATAATTACTAATATTGGACTACCACAGGGCAGTGTACTATCCCCCCTATTATTTATTATTTTCATTAATAACATTGCGGACAAAATGCAAACAGGAAATTTAACCCTTTTTGCTGATGACACGACTGATGAAACGAGGCTCACGAATCTAATCTAAGCAAAGTAGGATCCGAAGCGGTCGAACAGGTAGCTGACTATTGCCATGAGAATGACCTATTCCTTAATCAAGAAAAAACAATAATAATCCAGTTCTCACATAAACATAATCACGAAGCAAGCCGTATCAGTCCGCTCATTAAACTTGATCGAAAGAGCATTCCTGTGGCCCAAGAAACGAAATTTTTGGGGATCATAATAGACTCATCATTAGATTGGAAAAGTCACATAAACTCAACTGCCAAAAAAATAGCGACAGGATGTTTCCTTGTGAAGAAAATAGTAGAAATTGCGGGCGTAGCCTCTGCCATACTTGTATACCATGCACAAATCCAATCAAGACTTCAATATGGAATAATATTTTGGGGATTATCCCACCACACAAAAAGACTTTTCCTACTCCAAAAACGAGCCCTTAGAGCACTAGCACAGACAAGCCGCAACCCTTGCGCAATAAACTTCTATAAAGATACTTGTAAACCACATTTTAGAACTTTCAAAATCATGACACTACCATCATTATATATTTACAGCACCATTTAATTTGTACTCGAACACTCAAATATAACTACCCCCATCACAGAACGAAAACACAACACTCGCAGAAGCACTAACCCTAGAGTAAGCAAAATTAATTATAAAGCGTCAAAGAAGAACCCTTTTCATGCCGGCATTTTATTATATAACGCTCTCCCAAATATTTTAAAAGAACAGTCAAATCCAGGGTTTAAGTATAAGCTAAAAGATTTTTTAATTGAAAAATGTTTCTACTCAGTTTCGACGTTCTGTCCAAAACTTTAGAGTCATGCAATTCTAGCTTTAGATTATAAATATATGACACGGTATTATATAATTATTGTACCTATTACTATCTTTTATTGTCTATTATTGTACCTTTATTTTATTGTTGCATATTTATACGCTACTATATATTTTAGTCATTGAGAACATATTTTATTGTAAACTGAACTGAACTGTAACTGAAAGACAATTCCAAATATCATGTCCATGATCAAACGGAATAAATAAATAAATAAAAAATTTGTTTTATCATGGACTATGGTTATTAGTAGTATTTTTTGAGAGAAAGAGACAGAACATGATCTTGTATATTTACCTCGTTTAGTCTTAGTTTCTTAGTTCTCTGGTAAAAAGAGACAGAACATGATCCTGTATATTTACCTCGTTTAGTCCTAGTCTCAGTTGCAGGACAGATCCGCCTGGTGCACGTGTATCCATCTCCTTTAGCACCGCACGTGCAAGAGTTACAATCAGCTGACTTGATTTGCCCAGGAGTGCATTGTTGCGTGGAGAGTTCGTGAGCTGTTTCTGAAATCATACAAAGTAACACCGATGTTATTAAAAGCAGGGACCGGTAAACGAATCGAAATTTTTGTTTCTACTATGAATTCCATTCTTTGCAGCGGTTACTTTTGATGGTTTAACTTTGTTTTATCATGGACTATGGTTATTAGTAGTATTTTTGTTTCTACTGTGAATTCTATCCTTTGCAGCGGTTACTTTTGATGGTTTAACTTTGTTTTATTATGGACTATGGTTATTAATAGTATTTTTTGAGAGAAAGAGACAGAACATGATCCTGTTTATTTACCTCGTTTAGTCCTTGTCTCAGTTGCAGGACAGAGTCGCCTGGTGCACGTGTATCCATCTCCTTTAGCACCGCACGTGCAAGAGTTACAATCAGCTGACTTGATCTGCCCAGGAGTGCATTGTTGCGTGGAGAGTTCGTGAGCTGTTTCTGAAATCATACAAAGTACCGCCGATGTTATAAAAAGCAGGGACCGGTAAACGAATCGAAATTTTTGTTTCTACTGTGAATTCTATTCTTTGCAGCGGTTACTTTCGATGGTTTAACTTTGTTTTATTATGGACTATGGTTATTAGTAGTATTTTTGTTTCTACTGTGAATTACATTCTTTGCAGCGGTTACTTTTGATGGTTTAACTTTGTTTTATCATGGACTATGATTATTAGTAGTATTTTTTGAGAGAAAGAGACAGAACATGATCTTGTATATTTACCTCGTTTAGTCTTAGTTTCTTAGTTCTCTGGTAAAAAGAGACAGAACATGATCCTGTATATTTACCTCGTTTAGTCCTTGTCTCAGTTGCAGGACAGAGTCGCCTGGTGCACGTGTATCCATCTCCTTTAGCACCGCACGTGCAAGAGTTACAATCAGCTGACTTGATCTGCCCAGGAGTGCATTGTTGCGTGGAGAGTTCGTGAGCTGTTTCTGAAATCATACAAAGTAACACCGATGTCATTAAAAGTTTATCCACTCTCCTTGATGGTTGACCACCGAAGTTAAGCAACACTGCGCTGGGTCGGGTATTGGATTGGTGACCACCGAAAGGTTTGTCGTGGTAGAAACACCGGTCCTCGTGAGGTCACTGAAGTTTAGCAACACTGTGCTGGGTCAGGTACTGGATGGGTGACCACCGAACGGTTGAACGGTTAGGTACTTGGGTTCGTGGGTTCGTCTTTAGTTGTTGATTACCACTAATAAATAGTAAAGCTTATTAACAATTAAACCTCAATTCAGTTCGTAATGCTCGGTCCCTGCTTTCAACAACTACGCTATGCAATTCCATGTCGTTTTTAATTGATTTTTTTTTACAAATGTTTTTATTTCTTCTCATTCGTCGGCGGAAATGATATATCTTTGAAGATGTTTTTGTTGATTAATTTAATGATCGTATTTAGTGTCTGTATGAGGCTTCAGCTCATGCTTTTAGCTTAATATTTATCAATAAGCGACCAGTCAGATGAAAAGTTATTATTTCTTTGCAAAAATTGCACACATGTGCAGATGGGCGCGTTGCGAAATATTATTATTATTATTCATTCTGTAGAACGAGGCCGGGTCAAGCTGAGACCACGTGATGCAGAGCAGAGTTCACTGCGTAGATGATAAAAAGCCAGGAATATTTGCCAGATCCAGTGAGATCAGAACATTAACATGGCAACATTAGTAAGATTCAGTCAGATAAGAACATTAACATGGCAACATTAGTAAGATTCAGTCTGATCAGAACATTAACATGTCAACATTAGTAAGATCCAGTGAGATCAGAACATTAACATGGCAATATTAGTAAGATTCAGTCAGATCAGAACATTAACATGGCAACATTAGTAAGATTCAGTCAGATCAGAACATTAACATGGCAATATTAGTAAGATTCAGTCAGATCAGAACATTAACGTGGCAAAATTAGAAAGATTCAGTGAGATAAGAACATTAACATGGCAATATTAGTAAGATTCAGTGAGATCAGAACATTAACATGGCAATATTAGTAAGATTGAGTCAGATCAGAACATTAACATGGCAATATTAGTAAGATTCAGTGAGATCAGAACATTAACATGGCAAGATTAGTAAGATTCAGTCAGATCAGAACATTAACATGGCAATATTAGTAAGATTGAGTCAGATCAGAACATTAACATGGCAATATTAGTAAGATTCAGTCAGATCAGAACATTAACATGGCAACATTAGTAAGATTCAGTCAGATCAGAACATTAACATGGCAATATTAGTAAGATTCAGTGAGATCAGAACATTAACATGGCAATATTAGTAAGATTCAGTCAGATCAGAACATTAACATGGCAATATTAGTAAGATTGAGTCAGATCAGAACATTAACATGGCAAAATGTTGCCTGCAAATCCTCGCAGAGTTCAGCTCTGACGTCACTTTCAACGATCAACAATCTACAATCAAAATATACAACTGATTTATTGTCTATCGGATGACGAAATAACCGTTACACATCGAAGCGTCATAAAAGTTCGAAAATATTCAAATTGAAATGTATTTTACAGCGAAACAAACTCCTCCCAACGCAACCTGGATCCGGTAATAGTGAAATAGTTTCACTTTCATTGACGTTGTGAGGTTGGGAGGTTGTGAGGTTTTGAGGTTGGCAGGTTGGGAGGTTGGCAGGTTGGGAGGTTGGCAGATTGGCAGGTGGGAAGGTTGGGAGATTAGCAGGTTGGCAGGTTGGCAGGTTAGCAGGTTGGCAGGTTGGCAGGTTGGCAGGTTGGGAGGTTGTTAATTGTGTTTATTATGACCAACTTGGAATCAGCTAAGAGCTGTGAACGATCATATAGATTGGTTCATCCGGTGAAGCGATACTTGCTAACAGCCAACAGTTTAATAATCTGCTGTCACCGCATTTCACTGCATTTTTACTCGAATGGCTGCTAATACTTTCAGGAATACTCAAGCTATTTCCGAAACAAATCAAAATCAAACTGCTAATGCGCCATGTGGTGCTTGTGAATTTATTTACTTTTGAAAACTCATACTTGGTTTCCTTTAATAAATTATAGTCAAGTGCACAGAGCGAGAGAGTGGTGTGAGTACGATCCCGTGCACAACTTCCCCTTCTCCTCCCCGAACATATAAACATACCGTACAATCTTCTGAAGGACACACTTTGTTTTCTTAGAGAATATGGTGTAACAATCTTAAACATTTCTTTGAAATTACAAGAATATCTGCACCCCTGATATTGAAATGTTTAGCCCATGTGTTTAGCCCATGTGTTCAGCCCATATGTTCAGCCCATATGTTCAGCCCATGTGTTTAGCCCATGTGTTCAGCCCATATGTTCAGCCCATATGTTCAGCCCATGTGTTCAGCCCATATGTTCAGCCCATATGTTCAGCCCATGTGTTTAGCCCATATGTTTAGCCCATGTGTTTAGCCCATATGTTTAGCCCATGTGTTTAGCCCATGTGTTTAGCCCATATGTTTAGCCCATGTGTTTAGCCCATGTGTTTAGCCCATATGTTTAGCCCATGTGTTTAGCCCATATGTTTAGCCCATATGTTTAGCCCATGTGTTTAGCCCATATGTTTAGCCCATGTGTTTAGCCCATGTGTTTAGCCCATATGTTTAGCCCATGTGTTTAGCCCATGTGTTTAGCCCATATGTTTAGCCCATGTGTTTAGCCCATATGTTTAGCCCATGTGTTTAGCCCATGTGTTCAGCCCATGTAATTAGCCCATGTCATCAGCCCATGTCATCAGCCCATGTCATCAGCCCATGTCATCAGCCCATGTCATCAGCCCATGTCATCAGCCCATGTCATCAGCCCATGTCATCAGCCCATGTGTTTAGCCCATGTCATCAGCCCATGTGTTTAGCCCATGTCATCAGCCCATGTCATCAGCCCATGTCATCAGCCCATGTCATCAGCCCATGTCATCAGCCCATGTGTTTAGCCCAATCATTTTCAATAAAAAACTCAAAAACCCAAAAATGCAAAACAACATACCACTTGCCGCAGCCACTAAAATCCACACAGAAACAACCGCGAATATTAAATATATCTTCATGTCGCATGAATTGAAGCAAAACACAGAAATGAAACACAGTTATTACACTTCGTGGAGAAACAGATGTAACAGATGTAACAGATGTAACAGATGTAACAGATGTAACGAACTTAACAAACTTAACGGACGAAACGAACGTGTATCCCTTCCAACGACCGAAGACTAACTGATGAAATTTTCAACTAAACTAGTCTTCTTTATATGACCACTTAAACCGTCACAATCAGCTGATCTACCATTGCCTGGTCACAGACTCATCCAGCTGTCCTAGCATTGCCTGGTCACAGACTCATCCAGCTGTCCTAGAATTGCCTGGTCACAGACTCATCCAGCTGTCCTAGCATTGCCTGGTCACAGACTCATCCAGCTGTCCTAGCATTGCCTGGTCACAGACTCATCCAGCTGTCCTAGAATTGCCTTGTCACAGACTCATCCAGCTGTCCTAGCATTGCCTGGTCACAGACTCATCCAGCTGTCCTAGCATTGCCTGGTCACAGACTCATCCAGCTGTCCTAGCATTGCCTGGTCACAGACTCATCCAGCTGATCTAGAATTGCCTGGTCACAGACTCATCCAGCTGTCCTAGCATTGCCTGGTCACAGACTCATCCAGCTGTCCTAGCATTGCCTGGTCACAGACTCATCCAGCTGTCCTAGCATTGCCTGGTCACAGACTCATCCAGCTGTCCTAGCATTGCCTGGTCACAGACTCATCCAGCTGTCCTAGCATTGCCTGGTCACAGACTCATCCAGCTGACCTAGCATTGCCTGGTCACAGACTCATCCAGCTGTCCTAGCATTGCCTGGTCACAGACTCATCCAGCTGTCCTAGCATTGCCTGGTCACAGACTCATCCAGCTGACCTAGCATTGCCTGGTCACAGACTCATCCAGCTGTCCTAGCATTGCCTGGTCACAGACTCATCCAGCTGACCTAGCATTGCCTGGTCACAGACTCATCCAGCTGTCCTAGCATTGCCTGGTCACAGACTCATCCAGCTGACCTAGCATTGCCTGGTCACAGACTCATCCAGCTGTCCTAGCACTGCCTGGTCACAGACTCATCCAGCTGTCCTAGCACTGCCTGGTCACAGACTCATCCAGCTGTCCTAGCATTGCCTGGTCACAGACTCATCCAGCTGTCCTAGCATTGCCTGGTCACAGACTCATCCAGCTGTCCTAGCATTGCCTGGTCACAGACTCATCCAGCTGATCTAGAATTGCCTGGTCACAGACTCATCCAGCTGTCCTAGCATTGCCTGGTCACAGACTCATCCAGCTGTCCTAGCATTGCCTGGTCACAGACTCATCCAGCTGTCCTAGCATTGCCTGGTCACAGACTCATCCAGCTGTCCTAGCATTGCCTGGTCACAGACTCATCCAGCTGTCCTAGCATTGCCTGGTCACAGACTCATCCAGCTGACCTAGCATTGCCTGGTCACAGACTCATCCAGCTGTCCTAGCATTGCCTGGTCACAGACTCATCCAGCTGTCCTAGCATTGCCTGGTCACAGACTCATCCAGCTGACCTAGCATTGCCTGGTCACAGACTCATCCAGCTGTCCTAGCATTGCCTGGTCACAGACTCATCCAGCTGACCTAGCATTGCCTGGTCACAGACTCATCCAGCTGTCCTAGCATTGCCTGGTCACAGACTCATCCAGCTGTCCTAGCACTGCCTGGTCACAGACTCATCCAGCTGTCCTAGCATTGCCTGGTCACAGACTCATCCAGCTGTCCTAGCATTGCCTGGTCACAGACTCATCCAGCTGTCCTAGCATTGCCTGGTCACAGACTCATCCAGCTGTCCTAGCATTGCCTGGTCACAGACTCATCCAGCTGACCTAGCATTGCCTGGTCACAGACTCATCCAGCTGTCCTAGCATTGCCTGGTCACAGACTCATCCAGCTGTCCTAGCATTGCCTGGTCACAGACTCATCCAGCTGTCCTAGCATTGCCTGGTCACAGACTCATCCAGCTGTCCTAGCATTGCCTGGTCACAGACTCATCCAGCTGTCCTAGCATTGCCTGGTCACAGACTCATCCAGCTGTCCTAGCATTGCCTGGTCACAGACTCATCCAGCTGTCCTAGCATTGCCTGGTCACAGACTCATCCAGCTGTCCTAGCATTGCCTGGTCACAGACTCATCCAGCTGACCTAGCATTGCCTGGTCACAGACTCATCCAGCTGACCTAGCATTGCCTGGTCACAGACTCATCCAGCTGACCTAGCATTGCCTGGTCACAGACTCATCCAGCTGACCTAGCATTGCCTGGTCACAGACTCATCCAGCTGACCTAGCATTTCCTGGTCACAGACTCATCCAGCTGTCCTAGCATTGCCTGGTCACAGACTCATCCAGCTGACCTAGCATTGCCTGGTCACAGACTCATCCAGCTGACCTAGCATTGCCTGGTCACAGACTCATCCAGCTGACCTAGCATTGCCTGGTCACAGACTCATCCAGCTGATGTAGCATTGCCTGGTCACAGACTCATCCAGCTGACCTAGCATTGCCTGGTCACAGACTCATCCAGCTGACCTAGCATTGCCTGGTCACAGACTCATCCAGCTGACCTAGCATTGCCTGGTCACAGACTCATCCAGCTGTCCTAGCATTGCCTGGTCACAGACTCATCCAGCTGACCTAGCATTGCCTGGTCACAGACTCATCCAGCTGTCCTAGCATTGCCTGGTCACAGACTCATCCAGCTGTCCTAGCATTGCCTGGTCACAGACTCATCCAGCTGTCCTAGCATTGCCTGGTCACAGACTCATCCAGCTGTCCTAGCATTGCCTGGTCACAGACTCATCCAGCTGTCCTAGCATTGCCTGGTCACAGACTCATCCAGCTGTCCTAGCATTGCCTGGTCACAGACTCATCCAGCTGTCCTAGCATTGCCTGGTCACAGACTCATCCAGCTGTCCTAGCATTGCCTGGTCACAGACTCATCCAGCTGTCCTAGCATTGCCTGGTCACAGACTCATCCAGCTGTCCTAGCATTGCCTGGTCACAGACTCATCCAGCTGTCCTAGCATTGCCTGGTCACAGACTCATCCAGCTGACCTAGCATTGCCTGGTCACAGACTCATCCAGCTGACCTAGCATTGCCTGGTCACAGACTCATCCAGCTGACCTAGCATTTCCTGGTCACAGACTCATCCAGCTGTCCTAGCATTGCCTGGTCACAGACTCATCCAGCTGACCTAGCATTGCCTGGTCACAGACTCATCCAGCTGACCTAGCATTGCCTGGTCACAGACTCATCCAGATGTCCTAGCATTGCCTGGTCACAGACTCATCCAGCTGACCTAGCATTGCCTGGTCACAGACTCATCCAGCTGACCTAGCATTGCCTGGTCACAGACTCATCCAGCTGATGTAGCATTGCCTGGTCACAGACTCATCCAGCTGACCTAGCATTGCCTGGTCACAGACTCATCCAGCTGACCTAGCATTGCCTGGTCACAGACCCATCCAGCTGACCTAGCATTGCCTGGTCACAGACTCATCCAGCTGATCTAGCATTGCCTGGTCACAGACTCATCCAGCTGACCTAGCATTGCCTGGTCACAGACTCATCCAGCTGTCCTAGCATTGCCTGGTCACAGACTCATCCAGCTGACCTAGCATTGCCTGGTCACAGACTCATCCAGCTGACCTAGCATTGCCTGGTCACAGACTCATCCAGCTGTCCTAGCATTGCCTGGTCACAGACTCATCCAGCTGACCTAGCATTGCCTGGTCACAGACTCATCCAGCTGTCCTAGCATTGCCTGGTCACAGACTCATCCAGCTGTCCTAGCATTGCCTGGTCACAGACTCATCCAGCTGACCTAGCATTGCCTGGTCACAGACTCATCCAGCTGACCTAGCATTGCCTGGTCACAGACTCATCCAGCTGACCTAGCATTGCCTGGTCACAGACTCATCCAGCTGACCTAGCATTGCCTGGTCACAGACTCATCCAGCTGTCCTAGCATTGCCTGGTCACAGACTCATCCAGCTGTCCTAGCACTGCCTGGTCACAGACTCATCCAGCTGATCTAGAATTGGCTGCTCATAGCTTGACTGACAGGTTGAGTGAAGTTGAGTGAAGTTGAATGATGTCACATGCCACCTTGTAAAGGAAAGGTTACTTGCATATATGTGTGATGTGTTAATATTTGTGTTGTATTAAAACATGCTGTACTTTATGATTATAACAAAACACTTTCCTTGGTGAGAATTATCTCCATGCAAACACAGGATTGCATTTGTCATGCTGTTAGTGCGCTGAGTAATAAACTAGATAAAAGTATTTGCTCATCGAAGCTGTTTGCCAATCAATAGAATACAATGAGTAGAATACAATAAGTAGAATACAATCTACACAAACATTCTTTGCTATTGTTGAGCCAACTTTTTAACTAAATCTAGAAAGACTCGAATTTATTGTCAAATTCACTGTTTCATTAAGACTTTTTCTGATAATTAGTTGATAATTAGTAATCAAGCAAGAAGTAGGTGCTGTTAAGGTCCAGCAAATAAGGTTCTATCAGATTTGGGGGTTCTATCAGATTTGGGGGTTCTATCAGATTGGGGGGTTCTATCAGATTTGGGGGTTCTATCAGATTGGGGGGTTCTATCAGATTAGGGGGTTCTATCAGATTGGGGGGTTCTATCAGATTAGGGGGTTCTATCAGATTGGGGGGTTCTATCAGATTAGGGGGTTCTATCAGATTGGGGGGTTCTATCAGATTGGGGGGTTCTATCAGATTGGGGGGTTCTATCAGATTAGGGGGTTCTATCAGATTGGGGGGTTCTATCAGATTGGGGGGTTCTATCAGATTGGGGGGTTCTATCAGATTGGGGGGTTCTATCAGATTGGGGGGTTCTATCAGATTGGGGGGTTCTATCAGATTGGGGGGTTCTATCAGATTGGGGGGGTTCTATCAGATTGGGGGGTTCTATCAGATTTGGGGGTTCTATCAGATTGGGGGGTTTGAAAGTTCCTGGATTTCATTTCACATAGATTTGTAATAACTACTAATTATTTAACTTAAAAACACGTGTAGACTCACAAAATCTCCCATCCTTTATGTTTCACATACACTTTAAACCCAACCATAGGTTGTTTTCTTAAATGTAATGTTTGCCCAAAAAACCTGCCTTGTCACTTTCATAAAAATATATATTTACATTTTAATTTTCAGTTTATCTTTTTCACTTAACGACTCTTTGCGTCCCAAATATTGCAGCTACTTATAAAAGTGCGTACCAAATATTGCAGCTACTTCTAAAAGTGCGTACCAAATATTGCAGCTACTTATAAAAGTGCGTACCAAATATTGCAGCTACTTATAAAAGTGCGTACCAAATATTGCAGCTACTTATAAAAGTGCGTACCAAATATTGCAGCTACTTATAAAAGTGCGTACCAAATATTGCAGCTTCTTATAAAAGTGCGTACCAAATATTGCAGCTACTTATAAAAGTGCGTACCAAATATTGCAGCTACTTATAAAAGTGCGTACCAAATATTGCAGCTACTTATAAAAGTGCGTACCAAATATTGCAGCTACTTATAAAAGTGCGTACCAAATATTGCAGCTACTTATAAAAGTGCGTACCAAATATTGCAGCTACTTATAAAAGTGCGTACCAAATATTGCAGCTACTTATAAAAGTGCGTACCAAATATTGCAGCTTCTTATAAAAGTGCGTACCAAATATTGCAGCTACTTATAAAAGTGCGTACCAAATATTGCAGCTTCTTATAAAAGTGCGTACCAAATATTGCAGCTACTTATAAAAGTGCGTACCAAATATTGCAGCTACTTATAAAAGTGCGTACCAAATATTGCAGCTTCTTATAAAAGTGCGTACCAAATATTGCAGCTACTTATAAAAGTGCGTACCAAATATTGCAGCTACTTATAAAAGTGCGTACCAAATATTGCAGCTACTTATAAAAGTGCGTACCAAATATTGCAGCTTCTTATAAAAGTGCGTACCAAATATTGCAGCTACTTATAAAAGTGCGTACCAAATATTGCAGCTACTTATAAAAGTGCGTACCAAATATTGCAGCTACTTATAAAAGTGCGTACCAAATATTGCAGCTTCTTATAAAAGTGCGTACCAAATATTGCAGCTTCTTATAAAAGTGCGTACCAAATATTGCAGCTACTTATAAAAGTGCGTACCAAATATTGCAGCTTCTTATAAAAGTGCGTACCAAATATTGCAGCTACTTATAAAAGTGCGTACCAAATATTGCAGCTACTTATAAAAGTGCGTACCAAATATTGCAGCTACTTATAAAAGTGCGTACCAAATATTGCAGCTACTTATAAAAGTGCGTACCAAATATTGCAGCTTCTTATAAAAGTGCGTACCAAATATTGCAGCTTCTTCTAAAAGTCAACTTAACTTAAATTAATTCAACTTCCCCTGGTTTCGATAATCAGCGATAAGAATAACGGTTCAAACATTTTTAAATAATAATAATAACAATTTGTTTATTGTCATTTAGAACATATACACGTTATTTAACAGTCATTTTTTAAAATTAAAAGGTACAATATTCTTTGACAGTATAAAAACATCTCTCATTTAAAAAGTCTTTTATGCTATTTCTTAGCGCCTGTCCTTTTTTTTCCTTGATATAATTAGGTAGAGCATTATACAGTTTTGCACCTGCAAAATCTGGGTCTTTCTTTGTTATTTCAAGTTTTATTTTCTTTAGTTTAAAATTTCCCTTTGTCCTTGTCTTACAGTTTAAATCATTATTATCGTTTGGTAAATCATCAATTTTATATAAAATAGTATTATATATATAAAGGCACGGGATTGTCATAATTTTGAAACGTTTAAAAATTGGCCTGCAAGAGTGTTTGTAATAAAATTCTGATGTGGGGTCCATACTGGCCCTGGCCATGTATCTTAAAGTTCTCTTTTGTAATATGAACAGTTGTTTTGTCTCTCTTCTAATTCCTCACAGAACAATTCCATACTGCAGTTTTGACTGGATATACGCGTAATAGACCATCAGGGCTATTTTTATTTATGTTATTTGCATGATTCGCTTGATCAAGAAGCAAGCTGAAGCGATCTGGGGTGCTAATTTATTCATATGGCCACCCCAATTAAGTGTACTTAAATGTTTCCAATGTTTCAATGTTTCAATGTTGTCTCTTACCATGGTGTTATTGGTTTTATATAATTACATATGTTGCTTGCAAGCAACGAATATCAATTCGGGGAATTGGATAACGATTCGTTGACTTGCAATGAAATCATTAATATCGTGTCTTGACTTCCTTGAATTTCTCTGGAAGTTTGTGCCAACTTTATTAGTGAGATAAAACTTGATTGCTTGGACCGGAACAAGGTCAAAAGGTTTACTGAACATTGACTGATAATCGATAATATAATAATAATACAGTTAACACGCAGTAGCAACAGTTGTTAGATAATATTGAAATCACCAGCTATTCTAGAAGCAGCCCGCGTTGCAGACCAAACTTTTCCAATACATACAATGAATAAAATACAATAAATACTGAACAAATAATTAAATTACATATGACATTGCTGTACTACTTAATGCATTCGCCATATTGTGCATTCAGAGTTAAACAATAAGGTTTGCCTGTGAATATCCCAAATAGTTTTATTATTGAAATATTTCATGAAATATTAGACATAAAACAATAATTGTTGCCCCTGCAAGTTGCAAGTTAGACAACCCGCGTTTCACGGAAGTAGCATGAGATGCATACTCTCCAGAGGAACTGCAGCACTATTATGAACGCATGAATTTGTGTACGCTTCACTTAAATTCGCTTATATAAGAGCTAAATGTATTTGCCAAGTATATAAGAGCTAAATGTATTTGCCAAGTATATAAGAGCTAAATGTATTTGCCAAGTATATAAGAGCTAAATGTATTTGCCAAGTATATAAGAGCTAAATGTATTTGCCAAGTATATAAGAGCTAAATGTATTTGCCAAGTATATAAGAGCTAAATGTATTTGCCAAGTATATAAGAGCTAAATGTATTTGCCAAGTATATAAGAGCTAAATGTATTTGCTAAGTATATAAGAGCTAAATGTATTTGCTAAGTATATAAGAGCTAAATGTATTTGCCAAGTATATAAGAGCTAAATGTATTTGCCAAGTATATAAGAGCTAAATGTATTTGCCAAGTATATAAGAGCTAAATGTATTTGCCAAGTATATAAGAGCTAAATGTATTTGCCAAGTATATAAGAGCTAAATGTATTTGCCAAGTATATAAGAGCTAAATGTATTTGCTAAGTATATAAGAGCTAAATGTATTTGCTAAGTATATAAGAGCTAAATGTATTTGCCAAGTATATAAGAGCTAAATGTATTTGCCAAGTATATAAGAGCTAAATGTATTTGCCAAGTATATAAGAGCTAAATGTATTTGCCAAACCGAACCGAACAAATTCGTTCCCTGACTTAATTCTCATATCAATATGACATTGTTATTCAAAATGTTTTGTTTGATTTGTTTTGACATTATTTTGATTGTTTGATAAGACAAGCATTTGTAATCAAGAACTGATATAATTTGTCATTAATCAAGATAAGTGAGAGACTTTGTGCTCGTATAGCCCAACAATGCTAATTAAAAAACATTAGCTGGGACAACAAATCGTCCAACATTAAATATCATTGTAACAATTAGCGATCAGCAGTTTGAAAAGATTTGATTAATACTTGAACTATATATTATTTAATATATAAAGAGTAATAAAATGCAGAGGTGTAAAGTTTGTCAGGATTGATAATAATGTCGCTGTTCTTGCTATTCTCGTGTTTGTACGCTGTGGTATGTTTACCTGGGGCGTTGTCTCTCCCTTTAAAGGAGGAACAAAACGCTTGGGAATTATCTGGAATGTTTGAGGGAGACATTACGTTTGCTGAGGGACAAAACGGGCTTCTCGATCAAACCAAATACTGGCCCAACTCCGTTCTTGTCTACGAAATTGCCTCTGGATTTGGTAAGAATTGATCATTTTATCAATCATTTGAATATTATGTCAAACTGTACTTAGTAAAACAAGAATACTTTTTTGTTTGAAATGGTTTTGAGAATCGAAATAATACTGAAGTGAATTCAGAAACGAAGGAATATGTATGTGTTTGTCAGAATTTTGTTTCATATTAGGGGAGGAGGGGTCTAAAAGTCTCAGGGGCAAGTTGTCTCAGTGTTAAAACTTAAAATCTCCACTCCAAATGGTACCAGAGGCAAAATACTGATCCTGGCTGCTTCGACGTCTAAATATTTTACTATTCTGAAAATGTCATTCGTTTCGGTGCATAATTCACACTTCTGGAAGAGATTGTTTGTTTTGACAGGTGGTTAGTAACTTTTCTGCTGCTAAGTTATTTCGTATTTTACGTAAAAATATCCATCTAATTGAATGTGCATATTTATTTTCTTTTCAGCAAACATATTGCCTGTTTATAATTTTTCTTATATGATGAATATATGCACGAGATGTATATTAATTTTAAATGTAAAGCTGAAAGTCTATGATGGGTCTAGCTGTCACAGAATGACATAACCCCAGAAGTAGCTTTCAGTTTAAGTTCATTTTGTTTGTTTTGTAAGTAATTGATTATTTTTACAAATTTACAGAACCAATTTACAAAAATTTGCCAATTACGAGTTTATAACGAGTTCGGGGGCTGGTAGCACCCGATGTCATGTTACGCGCTGCTCAATTTGTGTTGCAGGAAAAAGTGGCAAAATATTTTGACATAAATTATTGAACATTGACTCGGTATTGTCATAAAGTAACTGATGCAGATTTTAATTAAATAAATTATGTGATCACATGACGAAATTTCTCACTGAGACAACTAGCCTCAGTGTGTGAGACAACTCCACCCACACGTGGGGTTAAAAGTCTGAAACATTTACAGGTCAACGAAGAGACATAGCAATTCAACTGACGATCTAATAAATTGCAAAAAAATTCACATTATAACCAAATGTGTATTAATTAATAAATAAAATATAACACAAGAATAACTTCATTTTTCTAGAAGATATGCACACATAGATAGATTTTGAGACAACTAGACCCCTCCTCTCCTACTGTTGCTGAGTGTTACCACATATTCAATCACTTCAACATAGCATGACAAGATTAGTTTTATTGCAATATAAAATACAAGATTTAAAACCAATATAAAACTGATTTAAAACTAATTTCAGATGCTGCTCAGGTAACAGCGATCCAAGCAGCGTTTGCTGATTACGCTGCTAAAACATGCGTTAGCATGCGACCTCGAGAAACAGCTGACAGGGACTACGTTCTTATCCAAGGCAGTGCATCGGGATGCTACTCAAATGTTGGACGCTCAGGAGGGGTAAGAAAATAACTGGCTTATAATAAGCCAAGCTTATAATACACCTGGCTTATAATACACCTGGCTTATATTACACCTGGCCTTTATTACACCTGGCTTATAATAAGCCAAGCTTATAATACACCTGGCTTATAATACACCTGGCTTATATTACACCTGGCCTTTATTACACATGGCTTATAATAAGCCAAGCTTATTATACACATGGCTTATAATACACCTGGCTTATATTACACCTGGCTTATAATACACCTGGCTTATAATAAGCCAAGCTTATATTACACCTGGCTTATATTACACCTGGCTTATAATACACCTGGCTTATAATAAGCCAAGCTTATTATACATATGGCTTATATTACACCTGGCTTATATGTGTTTCAGCGACAAGTGCTGAACCTGGCTTATAATACACCTGGCTTATAATAAGCCAATCTTATTATACAGATTGCTTATATTACACCTGGCTTATATGTGTTTCAGCGACAAGTGCTGAACCTGGCTTATAATACGCCGGGCTCCGGTTGCTTCAGACACGGGACAATTATGCACGAACTTTTACACGCACTCGGATTCTACCATCAACAGAGCGCCACTGATCGTGATAACTTCGTAACCATCCACTTCGAGAACATCCAAGCAGGTGACTCATCCGAGAGACCATCCCTCCCCATCCCTCCCCTCCTAGTAGAACATCCAAGCAGGTGACTCATCCGAGAGACCATCCCTCCTCACCCCTCCCCTCCTAATAGAACATCCAAGCAGGTGACTCATCCGAGAGACCATCCCTCCCCACCCCTCCCCTCCTAGTAGAACACCCAAGCAGGTGACTCATCCGAGAGACCATCCCTCCCCACCCCTCCCCTCCTAGTAGAACATCCAAGCAGGTGACTCATCCGAGAGACCATCCCTCCCCACCCCTCCCCTCCTAGTAGAACATCCAAGCAGAACATCCAAGAAACCACTCTGTCCCTCTCAAAATCATAGGGATTGAGAATAAAAGTTTCAAAACGATCCAAACCTTTATCTGCACCCGCACCTGCACCCGCACCTGCACCCACACCCACACCCACACCCACACCCACACCCGCACCTGCACCTGCACCCACACCTGCACCTGCACCTGCACCCGCACCCACACCCACACCCGCACCTGCACCCGCACCCACACCCACACCCACACCCGCACCTGCACCTGCACCTGCACCTGCACCCGCACCCACACCCGCACCTGCACCTGCACCTGCACCTGCACCTGCACCTGCACCTGCACTGATAAGACAAGTTCTTACTTTTGATTGCAGGAACTGAAAATAATTTCAACAAGTATCCAGCCTCGGTGATAACTGACTTCGGTGTTGTGTATGATTACAACAGCGTTATGCACTACAGCGAGCTCGCCTTTTCTAGCAACGGTCTGCCAACAATCGTTCCCACAGTAAGCACTAGTTCGTCCCCAGTTCATCACCAGTTCATCACCAGTTCATCACCAGTTCATCACCAGTTCATCACCAGTTCATCACCAGTTCATCACCAGTTCATCACCAGTTCATCACCAGTTCATCACCAGTTTATGACTTGAATCACATGACTGGAATTTGACTGATTTTATTTGCAGGATCCCAACGCAACAATTGGCCAGCGCGTTGGACTGAGTCCCAAAGACATCCAGAAACTCAACTCCATGTACCCTTGCAAGAAGTGAGATGAAGTGAGATGAAGTTAGGTGGAGTTAGGTGGAGTTAGGTGGAGTGAGATGAAGTTAGGTGGAGTTAGGTGGAGTTAGGTGAAGTTAGGTGGAGTTAGGTGGAGTTAGGTGGAGTTAGGTGGAGTTCGGTGGAGTGTAGTACTTCAATAAAAAAGAGCTTTGAATATTAAACTGTTGATTTGTATTTAATGGCAAGACCTGATTCTATATTGTAAATCCTGATTCCCGATATAATTTAGATGATTGAAGATGAATTGATTGAGATTACCTGAATTATAACTCGAAGACTGATGCTTGAACATCATTAGACCTTAGACAGTCAAGAAAAGTCAAGTAAAGTCAAGCAAAGTGAAGTAAAGTGAAGTAAAGTGAAGTAAAGTGAAGTAAAGTGAAGTAAAGTGAAGTAAAGTGAAGTAAAGTGAAGTAAAGTGAAGTAAAGTGAAGTAAAGTGAAGTAAAGTGAAGTAAAGTGAAGTAAAGTGAAGTAAAGTGAAGTAAAGTGAAGTAAAGTGAAGTAAAGTGAAGTAAAGTGAAGTAAAGTGAAGTAAAGTGAAGTAAAGTGAAGTAAAGTGAAGTAAAGTGAAGTAAAGTGAAGTAAAGTGAAGTAAAGTGAAGTAAAGTGAAGTAAAGTGAAGTAAAGTGAAGTAAAGTAAAGTGAAGTAAAGTGAAGTAAAGTGAAGTAAAGTGAAGTAAAGTGAAGTAAAGTGAAGTAAAGTGAAGTAAAGTGAAGTAAAGTGAAGTAAAGTGAAGTAAAGTGAAGTAAAGTGAAGTAAAGTGAAGTAAAGTGAAGTAAAGTGAAGTAAAGTGAAGTAAAGTGAAGTAAAGTGAAGTAAAGTGAAGTAAAGTAAAGTAAAGTGAAGTAAAGTGAAGTAAAGTGAAGCAAAGTCAGGTAAAGATCGCACTGTTAGCTTCATGAAATAAGGAATGACGTAAATATGCAAAGTAATAATTATTACAATATTTTTCCCCAAGAAAAGCCATGATATTTTATGACGATGACGTGCAGCGGATAACCCGCACTGAGTTCAAGAACAAAATTACGATGAAAAAGCTATTTTCAAGAAATAACAGAAGTTTCTTTCACTAATTACAATCACAGCTAATGATTAGCGACATCGGTACACAAACAACAACAAAAACCGCTCTTTGTGCTCGTTTCACACTTCGTCAAACTTCGTCACACTTCGTCACACTTCGTCACACTTCGTCACACTTCGTCACACTTCGTCAAACTTCGTCACACTTCGTCACACTTCGTCACACTTCGTCACACTTCGTCACACTTCGTCAAACTTCGTCACACTTCATCACACTTCGTCAAACTTCGTCACACTTCATCACACTTCGTCACACTTCATCACACTTCGTCAAACTTCGTCAAACTTCGTCAAACTTCATCACACTTCGTCAAACTTCGTCAAACTTCATCACACTTCGTCACACTTCGTCACACTTCGTCACACTTAGTCACACTTCGTCACACTTCGTCACACTTCGACACACATATGCACCTGCACTTACACCTGCACTTACACCTGCACTTACACCTGCACTTACACATGCACTTAAACCTGCACTTACACATGCACTTACACCTGCACTTACACATGCACTTACACATGCAATTACACCTGCACTTACACCTGCACTTACACATGCACTTAAACCTGCACTTACACCTGCACTTACACCTGCACTTACACCTGCACTTACACATGCACTTAAACCTGCACTTACACATGCACTTACACCTGCACTTACACATGCACTTACACATGCACTTACACATGCAATTACACCTGCACTTACACATGCAATTACACCTGCACTTACACCTGCACTTACACCTGCACTTACACCTGCACTTACACCTGCACTTACACATGCACTTAAACCTGCACTTACACCTGCACTTACACCTGCACTTACACCTGCACTTACACCTGCACTTAAACCTGCACTTACACCTGCACTTACACCTGCACTTACACCTGCACTTACACCTGCACTTACACCTGCACTTACACCTGCACTTACACCTGCACTTAAACCTGCACTTAAACCTGCACTTACACCTGCACTTACACATGCACTTACACATGCACTTACACATGCAATTACACATGCAATTACACCTGCACTTACACATGCACTTACACATGCACTTACACATGCAATTACACATGCAATTACACATGCACTTACACATGCACTTACACATGCAATTACACCTGCACTTACACCTGCACTTACACATGCACTTAAACCTGCACTTACACATGCACTTACACATGCAATTACACATGCAATTACACCTGCACTTACACCTGCACTTACACATGCACTTACACATGCAATTACACCTGCACTTACACCTGCACTTACACCTGCACTTACACATGCACTTAAACCTGCACTTACACATGCACTTACACCTGCACTTACACATGCACTTACACATGCAATTACACCTGCACTTACACCTGCACTTACACCTGCACTTACACATGCACTTACACCTGCACTTACACATGCACTTACACATGCAATTACACCTGCACTTACACATGCACTTACACCTGCACTTACACCTGCACTTACACCTGCACTTACACCTGCACTTAAACCTGCACTTACAGCTGCACCTACACCTGCACTTACTGCAGTATTGCTTTCATGAAATGAGTATTTAATTACTGAAAGAAAAACTGATGTAAGATGAACCGCCACTTACACATGTTCTTATTAGCATTAAAATCCAGACGTGATTGTGCATTATTTTGTTGCACTCGGTGCATTTCCTGGGAACATTTTATGCAGTGAAATCAAATGACGGTTTCTTCACAAAGTGTGTCGTATGATTGGGTTGTCGATTCCTTCCCAAGAAAAACATAAAACATTACATCGCCAAACAATTAGCAAACTCGAATATATAATCAACTCGAAATATCAGGAAGTAGATGTCAGGCAATCCATCCTTTCCCTAAAATATAGAATTCAACTTTTACATCCGAGACTAAAATTCTGCGAATCCACTCTCAAGCATTTTAGAAAAACTTGTGCTAAGGATAAATCAAGTAGACATGAGTCTAAAAACCAACACTCTCAAGTAGTTTGGTTTAGTTTTCATTTGAATTCCTTACAATATAAAAAATATATACTTAAAATTACAAGTGTTTCCATATTATTAGAATTCTGGCAGAAACACTCAACACAATTCACAATTCTAGATCAATTAATACATTTTTTAGACTTGTTTGAAATTTGTGTACGGTCAGGTTCTTTGCAGGTCAGGTTCTTTGCAGGTCAGGTTCTTTGCAGGTCAGGTTCTTTGCAGGTCAGGTTCTTTGCAGGTCAGGTTCTTTGCAGGTCAGGTTCTTTGCAGGTCAGGTTCTTTGCAGGTCAGGTTCTTTGCAGGTCAGGTTCTTTGCAGGTCAGGTTCTTTGCAGGTCAGGTTCTTTGCAGGTCAGGTTCTTTGCAGGTCAGGTTCTTTGCAGGTCAGGTTCTTTGCAGGTCAGGTTCTTTGCAGGTCAGGTTCTTTGCAGGTCAGGTTCCGGTAGCATATTGAAGAGTCTCATTCCTTGTTGTTTCGCCTGATTTCTCATTTCAGTTCTATTTTCTGGTTCAATTTGAAAGTTTCCTTTGTTTCTAGTTTTGTATTGGTGCTTTGGTACCGGGAATTGACTTGACCTTATCCTTATTCTTATTGAATAAGTATAGGCTTGGGAATGTTCACATTTTTAATTTTTTAAATGCTTTAATCCTAGACAGCGACTGTAACACTATCAGTGATAATAACAATAGTAATAATAATAATAATAATAATAATAGTAATAATAATAATAGTAATAATAATAATAGTAATAATAATAATAATAATAATAATAATAATGTTTATTGTGTATAGATTGATGAATATGATGTTGACAGTCAATATTGTAGCAAATATAAAATACATTTAAATAAATAAACATATAAATATAGGTTAAATATTGGTTTTACACAATGTCAACTTAATTCCTTGCCGTTATTATCCACACATTCTTGTATGCAATAAAAACAATTGTTGATACACTATTGTTAAGTTTTATATACACCTGAAGCTAGTACCAGTATTTCTTTTCAGCGCAGAAGCAATTTCTATAAAATCTTCTTCTTGCCCACGAAGGAGACTTTTCCTTTTCCCTAAGACTGTGAGTATTGTGTCTTCACATAGCATCTCACTGCCACATAGCATCTCACTGTCACATAGCATCTCACTGCCACATAGCATCTCACTGCCACATAGCATCTCACTGCCACATAGCATCTCACTGCCACATAGCATCTCACTGCCACATAGCATCTCACTGTCACATAGCATCTCACTGTCACATAGCATCTCACTGCAACATAGCATCTCACTGCCACATAGCATCTCACTGCCACATAGCATCTCACTGCCACATAGCATCTCACTGCCTTGTAGCCACATAGCATCTCACTGCCACATAGCATCTCACTGCCTTGTAGCCACATAGCATCTCACTGCCACATAGCATCTCACTGCCACATAACATCTCACTGTCACATAGCATCTCACTGCCACATAGCTTCTCACTGCCACATAGTATCTCACTGCCACATAGCTTCTCACTGCCACATAGCATCTCACTGCCACATAGCATCTCACTGCCACATAGCATCTCACTGCCAAATAGCATCTCACTGCCACATAGCATCTCACTGCCACATAGCATCTCACTGCCACATAGCATCTCACTGCCACATAGCATCTCACTGCCTTGTAGCCACATAGCATCTCACTGCCACATAGCATCTCACTGCCGCATAGCATCTCACTGCCACATAGCATCTCACTACCACATAGCATCTCACTGCCGTGTAGCCACATAGCATCTCACTGCCACATAGCATCTCACTTCCACATAGCATCTCACTGCTGAAGAGAGCTTCTCACTCACTGAGAAGCTGAGAAGCTGAGAAGCTGAGAAGCTGAGAAGCTGCAAGGTTCTCAGGTCGGGTCCACGTAGATGTCTAGCAGTCTAACTGCACCAACACAGCTAGGACAGGTAGGACAGGTAGGACAGGTAGGACAAGGTCCCAGACAAAGACTCACCCGAGGACTCACCTTGCTTATCAAGAGGCCGCGATATTTTGACCAAGAATATTGGAGACCAGTTGTACCCAAAAAGAGAGCGACATTGCCCTCTTGATAAACGCGGAACAATGTGTAGGAGGCGACATTGAGTTGGCATCGAAATCCCCACGTTTTTTTTTACTCTAACTTTAAGCGCGCAGAATTTCAGCTCAATCTGTGGTAAGTTTCAACTAAATGTTGGGTCAAGGCTAACTTTTAAAGTCACCAGTTCATCATTACACTAGGCCATGCATTCTACGCGTTGCCTTTTTTTTCAATCGAACCTTGATTATTTCGCAAAAATTACCTCTGGACTTGGTGTCAGGTATTGAGAGCATGCGACTGCAGTGTGGGCCGAGATTTGCTCGATAAAACTTGAAAATTCTATTTACCACACTTAGTGTTTGCAGCTTATGTATAATTCTCTTTAATCACTGCAATTTAGAGTTATCAAATAATTTGCTTACAAAACAAGAAATTGGTTCACTTGAAATGATTAATTTCGTTGTTAGTAACATGAACATGATTACGCAGCCACTGTAATTAAATAACAGGTCGGTTCCTTATTTTTCTTGATTTTTAATTCTAATATTTGGGTACTTTCTCCATAATATACTTACACCAAGCAATCGGTAAATGCACTAAAAATCCTAACGCAGACTAGACGTACTTTTCCCACTGCAAGCATCTCTCTCTTTCTTCTCAATAAATCACACCAATTATTTCACTCACTTTCCTAATCGTGACATTATTTCAGTGGAGTTGAAACAATCGTTACTAAATATCAAATGAGAAATAATTAATTGTCCATTCCTTGTAAATTGCTTCCGTTGTGGGTGCACTATTAGGTAGACAGAATGGAGAGGGTAGCCGTTGTCTCGCTAGAAAAACCGTTACAATTAAAAGAAGTCTTATTTTTTAAATTAGCCAATGGCAATCCAGCTTTACGTGAGTACTGACTCATGTCTAAAGGAACGCAACTCGGTAATTCTGTGTGCAATGTATTTACAAGAAGTCATTGAATCTCGGATTATTTATGTGAACGTTCTAATTGCATGCGTAACATTTAACAATCAGAAACATCTCAGTACTCGACGCATTGTTGATAGCTTTTAAAAACTTCTATCGGTGTCATTAATTCACAGCTGTTCGCCTGTTCGGAGAGAAATCATCTTTAAAAATGTAAAACCTGTCAAAACCTGTATTAACTGTCATTCGTTGAACACCTACAACATGTGAAATATTATTATTTTCTACGTAATATTAAAATACAGTCTCTATTGCAATTGTAATGAAAAGAGAACTGGCATTGATTAGCATCGTCGTTCTTTATTTGCTTGAATCAAATAAAATGAATACATTTTATACGAGAATTTCTTTGTAAGAATTTCTTTGTAGGACTTCAGGATTTCGTTTCTTTAAATCCATGACAACTTTTACGTCCCATTTAAGGTAAGGCTAGGTAAGGCTGGGTAAGGCTGGGTAAGGCTGGGTAAGGCTAGGTAAGGCTGGGTAAGACTGGGTAAGGTTGGGTAAGGCTGGGTAAGGCTAGGTAAGACTAGGTAAGGCTAGGTAAGGCTGGGTAAGGCTAGGTAAGACTATGTAAGGCTAGGTAAGGCTGAGTAAGGCTAGGTAAGGCTAGATAAGGCTATGCAAGGCTATGTAAGGCTATGCAAGGCTAGGTAAAGCTAGGTAAGGCTGGGTAAGCCTAGGTAAGGCTAGGTAAGGCTGGGAAAGACTGAAGACAGCCTGATATCTGAATCTATTTGGCAGATCATGGATTGTGTTTTTTACTTTGGCTCGTATAATTTCAGAAGTGAGATGCACTCGATTCTAACAAGCTTTAAAACAAATGACAAGCGATGGAATATCACGAGAGAATTGCTCGAAAAAATCAAATGAAAACAAATGAAATCAGATAATTAAAAACATCTCGTTATAATAATAACATATGAGTGCTCATCATCGCCTTGTAAATTCAATAATAATTCCAATAAATATCTATCCTTTGATTAATTAAAAAGTCAAACAATGGAAGTTTTTTTCATACTAATTAGCGAGTTACTCGTGTAATATGTTTCTTACAAAGCCACGTCAGGTGAATTACACAATTAATAGCGACTAGAATCAGGGAAATTCTACATTACGCAACTCAAGAGTTCAAAAAGTCTTCGCGTAGAAAAACGAAGGACTTTTTGGAAAATATTTCCTTATAAATGTGCGGTCGGGTGGCCTTACCTTTAACTCGAATCAAAACTTGACTTGCGTGGGAACTGTAAACTCGAGGGCTGCTGATTCACGGTTCCAAGGAACGTTTCTTTGCAAAGATAATTTATGACAGTCTTATCCTTACACTGTAATACCATAATACCATAATACCATAATACCATGATACCATGATACGATGATACGATGATACGATGATACCATGATACCATGATACCATGATACCATGATACCATAATACCATAATACCATGATACCATAAAACCATGATACCATGATACCATGATACCATGATACCATGATACCATGATACCATGATACCATGATACCATGATACCATGATACCATGATACCATAATACCATAATACCATGATACCATGATACCATAATACGATGATACCAAGAGTACTAACCTGTCAGTACCTTATTGGCAGTTCCATGATGTCAGTGCCAGGATGTCAGTGCCAGGATGTCAGTGCCAGGATGTCAGTGCCTGTAAGTGCCTGTAAGTGCCTGTAAGTGCCTGTAAGTGCCTGTAAGTGCCTGTAAGTGTCCGTAAGTGTCCGTAAGTGCATGTAAGTGCCTGTCAGTGCCTGTCAGTGCCTGTAAGTGCCTGTAAGTGCCTGTAAGTGCCTGTAAGTGTCCATAAGTGCCTGTAAGTACCTGTAAGTGCCTGTAAGTGCCTGTAAGTGCCTGTAAGTGCCTGTAAGTGCCCGTAAGTGCCTGTAAGTGCCTGTAAGTGCCTGTAAGTGCCTGTAAGTGCCCGTAAGTGCCTGTAAGTGCCTGTAAGTGCATGTAAGTGCCTGTAAGTGCCTGTAAGTGCCTGTAAGTGCCCGTAAGTGCCTGTAAGTGCCTGTAAGTGCCTGTCAGTGCCTGTCAGTGCCTGTAAGTGCCTGTAAGTGACTGTCAGTGCCTGTAAGTGCCTGTCAGTGCCTGTAAGTGCCTGTCAGTGCCTGTAAGTGCCCTGACTTCTATGAAATGTTAATTGTAACTGACTACGCGCTGTCATCCACCTCTGCGCGGGTTACTGACGTCACGGTGCTATGATATAATGGCCCAGGTGAAAAGGTTGGGACCACAGCTTTAATAACCACGTTGCGTTCCTCACGTATACCACATTCAGGTAATGGAAGGTCAATGCAGGGTAAATATGCGATTACTGGCTTTACTAGGACTCTAGTTAGAGTCGAGTTAGAGTCGAGTTAGAGACTAGTTAGAGTCTAGTTAGAGTCTAGTTAGAGTCTAGTTAGAGTCTAGTTAGAGTCTAGTTAGAGTCTAGTTAGAGTCGAGTTAGAGTCTATTTAGAGTCTAGTTAGAGTCTAGTTAGAGTCTAGTTAGAGTCTGTTTAGAGTCTAGTTAGAGTCTAGTTAGAGTCTAGTTAGAGTCGAGTTAGAGTCTATTTAGAGTCTAGTTAGAGTCTAGTTAGAGTCTAGTTAGAGTCTAGTTAGAGTCTAGTTAGAGTCTAGTTAGAGTCTAGTTAGAGTCAAGTTAGAGTCTAGTTAGAGTCTAGTTAGAGTCTAGTTAGAGTCTAGTTAGAGTCTAGTTAGAGTCTAATTAGGGTCTAGTTAGAGTCTAGTTAGAGTCTAGTTAGAGACTATTTAGAGTCTAGTTAGAGTCTAGTTAGAATCTAGTTAGAGTCTAGTTAGAGTCAAGTTAGAGTCTAGTTAGAGTCTAGTTAGAGTCTAGTTAGAGTCTAGTTAGAGTCTAGTTAGAGTCGAGTTAGAGTCTAGTTAGAGTCGAGTTAGAGTCTAGTTAGAGTCTAGTTAGAGTCTAGTTAGAGTCTAGTTAGAGTCTAGTTAGAGTCTAGTTAGAGTCTAGTTAGAGTCGAGTTAGAGTTGAGTTAGAGTCTAGTTAGAGTCTTGTTAGAGTCTAGTTAGAGTCTAGTTAGAGTCGAGTTAGAGTCGAGTTAGAGTCTATTTAGAGTCTATTTAGAGTCGAGTTAAGGTCTAGTTAGAGTCTAGTTAGAGTCTACTTAGAGTCTAGTTAGAGTCTAGTTAGAGTCTAGTTAGAGTCTAGTTAGAGTCTAGTGAGAGTCGAGTTAGAGTCTAGTTAGAGTCAAGTTAGAGTCTAGTTAGAGTCTAGTGAGAGTCGAGTTAGAGTCTAGTTAGAGTCTAGTAAGAGTCTACTTAGAGTCGAGTTAGAGTCTAGTTAGAGTCTAGTTAGAGTCTAGTTAGAGTCGAGTTAGAGTCTAGTTAGAGTCTAGTTAGAGTCAAGTTAGAGTCTAGTTAGAGTCAAGTTAGAGTCTAGTTAGAGTCTAGTTAGAGTCTAGTTAGAGTCTAGTTAGAGTCTAGTTAGAGTCTAGTTAGAGTCTAGTTAGAGTCGAGTTAGAGTCTAGTTAGAGTCTAGTTAGAGTCCAGTTAGAGTCTAGTTAGAGTCTAGTTAGAGTCTAGTTAGAGTCTAGTTAGAGTCTAGTTAGAGTCTAGTTAGAGTCTAGTTAGAGTCTAGTTAGTGTCAAGTTAGAGTCTAGTTAGAGTCTAGTTAGAGTCTAGTTAGAGTCTAGTTAGAGTTTAGTTAGAGTCGAGTTTGAGTCTAGTTAGAGTCTAGTTAGAGTCTAGTCAGAGTCTAGTTAGAGTCTAGTTAGAGTCTAGTTAGAGTCTAGTTTGAGTCTAGTTAGAGTCTAGTTAGAGTCTAGTTAGAGGCCAGTTAGAGTCTAGTTAGAGTCTAGTTAGAGTATAGTTAGAGTCTAGTTAGAGTATAGTTAGAGTCGAGTTAGAGTCTAGTTAGAGTCGAGTTAGAGTCTAGTTAGAGTCTAGTAAGAGTCTAGTTAGAGTCGAGTTAGAGTCGAGTTAGAGTCTAGTTAGAGTCGAGTTAGAGTCTAGTTAGAGTCTAGTAAGAGTCGAGTTAGAGTCGAGTTAGAGTCGAGTTAGAGTCTAGTTAGAGTCGAGTTAGAGTCTAGTTAGAGTCGAGTTAGAGTCTAGTTAGAGTCGAGTTAGAGTCTAGTTAGAGTCAAGATAGAGTCTAGTTAGAGTCTAGTTAGAGTCTAGTTAGAGTCTAGTTAGAGTCTAGTTAGAGTCTAGTTAGAGTCTAGTTAGAGTCTAGTTAGAGTCTAGTTAGAGTCTAGTTAGAGTCTAGTTAGAGTCTAGTTAGAGTCTAGTTAGAGTCGAGTTAGAGTCTAGTTAGAGTCTAGTTAGAGTCCAGTTAGAGTCTAGTTAGAGTCTAGTTAGAGTCTAGTTAGAGTCTAGTTAGAGTCTAGTTAGAGTCTAGTTAGAGTCTAGTTAGAGTCTAGTTAGTGTCAAGTTAGAGTCTAGTTAGAGTCTAGTTAGAGTCTAGTTAGAGTCTAGTTAGAGTTTAGTTAGAGTCGAGTTTGAGTCTAGTTAGAGTCTAGTTAGAGTCTAGTCAGAGTCTAGTTAGAGTCTAGTTAGAGTCTAGTTAGAGTCTAGTTTGAGTCTAGTTAGAGTCTAGTTAGAGTCTAGTTAGAGGCCAGTTAGAGTCTAGTTAGAGTCTAGTTAGAGTATAGTTAGAGTCTAGTTAGAGTATAGTTAGAGTCGAGTTAGAGTCTAGTTAGAGTCGAGTTAGAGTCTAGTTAGAGTCTAGTAAGAGTCTAGTTAGAGTCGAGTTAGAGTCGAGTTAGAGTCTAGTTAGAGTCGAGTTAGAGTCTAGTTAGAGTCTAGTAAGAGTCGAGTTAGAGTCGAGTTAGAGTCGAGTTAGAGTCTAGTTAGAGTCGAGTTAGAGTCTAGTTAGAGTCGAGTTAGAGTCTAGTTAGAGTCGAGTTAGAGTCTAGTTAGAGTCAAGATAGAGTCTAGTTAGAGTCTAGTTAGAGTCTAGTTAGAGTCTAGTTAGAGTCTAGTTAGAGTCTAGTTAGAGTCTAGTTAGAGTCTAGTTAGAGTCTAGTTAGAGTCTAGTTAGAGTCTAGTTAGAGTCTAGTTAGAGTCTAGTTAGAGTCGAGTTAGAGTCTAGTTAGAGTCTAGTTAGAGTCTAGTTAGAGTCAAGTTAGAGTCTAGTTAGAGTCTAGTTAGAGTATAGTTAGAGTCTGTTAGAGTCTGTTAGAGTCTAGTTAGAGTCTAGATTATGAAGCAATCTTATGAAGCTATTAAGTATTGAATATGAAGCTTGGTTTGCTATTATGAAGCAATCTGCTGAAGCTATGAAGTATTGAATATGAAGCTAGGTTTGCTATTATGTAGCAATCTTATGAAGCTATTAAGTATTGAATATGAAGCTTGGTTTGCTATTATGTAGCAATCTTATGAAGCTATTAAGTATTGAATATGAAGCTAGGTTTGCTATTATGTGGCAATCTTATGAAGCTATTGAAGCTATTGAAGCTTTGTGAGGTTATGAGTCGCCAACGATGCGTTTATCATTGCAATAATATTTCACATGTTTTACAAATATAATAAATGCAACAACAATGAGTTGATATTTAATGTTTTTTATGAAATTGGCGTCAGCTTTTTGCAGCCAATAGCGTTCTTGCAGAGAATTTCTCCAGCCAATGGGAGAAGTGAATCTGCTTGGGAAGGGAACACAAGGTTGTATTCAAGTTTAAGATTTGCGTCAAGTTAATGTAAGTCAGTAGTGGTTAGTTCTGTCGGTCCGTAGGTTGATTGAAGCTCACGGGACTTACTGGTGATATTACGACGCTCACGACGCTCACGACGCCCACGACGTTCACGACGCTGGCGTCGCGACGCTTACTCGGCTGCTATTTATTTCTATTTTGTGGTCAGTTACACATTTTATCGATTTTATTTATTTTAATCCGCTGAATATCGAAGTGTCTCATATTTTCTCCCAACATTCCCGAGAATAAATTTATGTTTTGTTCATTCGTTCAAATTCATAATTATATTTGAACCAAGAAATAGACATTAAAATATTTTTTGCGTGTTTTGTTATCTTTAAAAAACTGAATCGCGAGAGAATTGAAGATTCACAGGTGAGATTTTTGTGATCGGGAAAATCGGTGGTGAAAATATCAAAGAAAAGTTTGTAATACCAGACCAGTGTTTCATCAATTAAACTCGTAGCTAGAAAGAAATATGAAAGAGATTTATATTATTATAAACACCAGAAACGTCTCAAAAATGTGTTCCCAAACCGAGCACTTAAAATAAGATTTCATCAAAACACAAAGAATCCAACGTCAAATTGTAGTTATTTGAGATTGACAGGTTGTGACGTGATATAGCGTCACTAGAATCAGAGTGACTGTGAGTATTCACAGCCTCTTGGTTCTACTCCTTGGAGATCCGTCATTCTCATCAAATACACTAAAATCGTCTCAAAAAGCCAGGGTCCAAGTAGCTCAATTGGATAGAGTAACACCCGTGACAGGTGGAGATCGGGGTTCAAGTAGCTCAATTGGTTAGAGCAACACCCACGACAGGTGGAGATCGGGGTTCGTGTCCCCGTTTAGGCATCAATTTTTGAGACGGTTATAGTGTTGATAATAATAAAATACCCCGCGCATTGCAAGCGTTTGCAATTTAAATCAGATTTCATCAAAATATCAAAGGGATATAAAAGAGATTTGAAAGAGCAAATGCACGAACAGAACGCAAAATCTGATATTGATGTAGATTTTACTTAAGATCGCATAAAGCGCAATATTTTACTTCTTATTTACTCGTAAATTTGTATAAACTTTGTAACCAAACATAATTGTAACCACAACAGACTCAACCAGGCAAACAAATCAGTCGTTGAAATAAAACAAACAATTACTCAAATAATTACTCAAAGAGTTACTCAAAGAGTTACTCAAAGAGTTACTCAAAGAGTTACTCAAAGAGTTACTCAAAGAGTTACTCAAAGAGTTACTCAAAGAGTTACTCAGAGGCAACCGAGTGCCAGCAAAGGAAAGTTCAATAAAATTATTTCAATCTGAAGCTGCCAGGTTCAATGATATTTATTTGTGGTGTTTAACGACGCACTGTTTTGACATCTGGTCATGCGGCACTGGTCTAATAGCGTCAGTGAATTAGTGGATGATGATGAGGATGATGATGAACCTAACCTAGTCTAGAAGGGAGGAGGGGAAACCCGGTGTCACACGTAGCCTACTCCTGTCGAAGACTAAGGGGACCACCGGCGTAACGTCCCTTTCGAAGGACGGTACAACGTGAACAACAGGATTCCTCCACAAATCCATGCTGTCGAGAGGTTGATAAGCAAGGCGAGTGAAGTTGCTGTACTAACTTTCATCCCTCCAACCTCCCTCCCGAACAGAACTGGTCATGTGTATGATGGTCACCCATTCAATACCTGACTCAGCGCAGTGTTGCTTAACTTTCATCCCTTCAACCTCTCTCCCAAACAGAACTGGTCATGTGTATGATGATCACCCATCCAATACCTGACTCAGCGCAGTGTTGCTTAACTTTCATCCCTCCAACCTCTCTCCCGAACAGAACTGGTCATGTGTATGTTGGTCACGCATCCAATACCTGACCCAGCGCAGTGTTGCTTAACTTCGGTGACCTAACGAGAACCGGTGTTTCCAACACGACAAACCGTTCGGTGTTCAATGCTAGGTACAATGCTAGGTACAATGCTAGGTACAATGCTATGTACAATGCAAGGTACAATGCTAGGTACAATGCTAGGTACATACAATGCTAGGTCTAATGCTAGGTCTAATGCTAGGTACATACAATGCTAGGTCTAATGCTAGGTCTAATGCTAGGTCTAATGCTAGGTCTAATGCTAGGTCTAATGCTAGGTCTAATGCTAGGTCTAATGGTTCAATGGTAGGTTCAATGGTTGATACAGCGAAAGGGAAAGGAGGGATATGGTTATATGGTTATAGCACTAAGAGTAGGGATCCGGCCGAGCTCAGATGGTGAACTGTATGGAGTGAGTGGAGTGAATGAAGTGAGATGGAAAGTGTTTAACTGAGCCGAGCAAGTGCGATGCAACGGCCTACATTACAGCCAAGATATTGTATTCACTTTCTTGCTTTATTTTGCAGCTGACAGGAGTCGCTGAGGTTGATTCGCTGAGAAGCCGACAAGTTGAGAAGCCGAGAAGCCGCGAAGCTGAGACATGGAAGAGTTCAACTTCTGATAAGATCGAAGACAAGTCTAGCTGGGTCCAGGATTCTACTCAGTGTAAACATTACGATATGATCTTCATCTCTTTGTGAAGATTCGAATCAACTTTTTGAAAATAATTGATAAAGTGATGATAATTGAAATTTGAAATTGAGTTGAAATGTTTGTTAATGCAACGAATGTTTTGTGAATAATTCCAACTGAAGCTGACATAAAGCGAGTGAAGTTAAGTGTAAAGTTTACATGTGATTTGAGAGATTTCAACGCAGAAATCTGAAATTGAAAATATTTTAAGATCTTGTAAGATCTTGTAAGATCTTGTAAGACGGATGGCAGAAGTGGGCAAGCGCTGCTCCAGTAAGTTAAGTCTCAACACTTTGAAGACGTATCTCCAGACGCTTCTCAAATCAAAGATACTTACGTTTCTTCGAGAAATTTAGTGGAAATGTGCAAAACTACGAGATAATCGCTGGGATTAATTAAGAACTCGTGTGTAGTGAAATTAATTGCTGTTAAATCACAATAACGGCAGGTAATTAAAGTTGATTTGTGCTAAACTTGTTGAGCTTCCGCCGGGAACATTACGTCGCTTGTTTGGGATTCTTTAACTTGTTTCCGGGCAGATAAATGCCTCCGATAATATGGTGCTTCACAAACAATATTTAAAAGTTGGAACTTCTGCAAAGAATCGGTTGTTTGGTGTAAATCCTTTCAACGGGCGTAACAAGGGCGAGGGTGCGTGTGGGCGTGAGAGCGGGCGAGGGCGTCAGGGAGCTGCTATTCAAATGTTGATCTCCACTCCAGGGAAGATCGGCCATGGTAAGTTTATTCTTTAATCTTAAACACATATTTTTACAACAAGATCTACCATCTCTATTATTATTATCATTTACACCAATCAACAAAATCTTCTCAATCAACACAAAGCGTTCTCAAATTGAAAATGTTATCTCACGTAAGAAAGATTGAGAAGTGTTTGATGTAAGAGCGGTCTCCGTCTGTTCGGGGCAATTTTTCACGTATAAACATCAAATTTCACGTGAAAAAAATCTTCGTAGATGGAATTTCTCGTAGGTTAACTCGCTTTTGTGACTTTTCACGCTCAAAAAATCTCCATCAATGTTTACCTCAACGATTGATAAACATGTAACGATATTAAAAAGCGAGTTAACCTACGAGAAATATCGAAATTAAATTTCATACGACAGTGGCTCCACTTAACGTGATTGTCCGGTACTCTGCATTTTTGTCGGTAAGGTAATCATTTGGCGGCCATCTTTCACGCAGAGACTGTAACATTGACGTTGTTTCTCTAACTATAACCTGCACACAACGATTTTACACAAATACACAAAAACACAAGATATTTGCTATCCTGGATGTCATTCCAAGAAATGCCTGAACAGCTGATCTAGCGCTTGAACAAGTAACACATCCAGCTAATATTTCTTGATATTTCTTGCTGAGCACGTGGATTGCTCAGCAAGGAATTGATTGTGTTTTATTCTCTAAGATTATCAAGGAGTTTATACAAGTTGATAAAACCTCCAAGTGTAGCTCTCTCAGAACTTTAATTGCTCCATTTCTTACCACGGTTCCAAATGTTGACATTTGTGAACATTTCTTGAAGGCCGTTTATTCTGTCATGTCACATTTCGTGTGATTCTTCATCTTGCACGTGTCTTGAGATTGTCACATGTTACGTGTGAACTTCACTACATTACCACTACATTACCATGATAATATCATGATAATATCATGATAATATCATGATATTATCAAGATATTATGACCTCCACATTTAAGACATATTTAGGGAAAAGTTTCATTCCGAGAAATGCGGTGTCCGCAAGAAAAGCAGAACAGAATTGATGAGATTTATTTTGCTAAATTTTATCAAAGCTAGAAGATTCAGATCAACAAGTTAGAGTTACATCTCTAAGATCTGTAACGGAATCAAATACGAGCGCCAATTTGCAAGCATTTCTTGTTGCTGTCTAATTCAGTAATGCCACATGAATAATTGAATCAACAGCTGATAACGCGATCACATAACCATACTTATCAATGAAATAACAATAACAAGCAAACTGACATATTTACCGATTTCTTACCAATTACTGACCTACTTAATAAAAACACATCCCAATATTATATGATGATTTGTTTAATTATTGTTAAACTTGGTAAACACACGTGCAATGAGAGGCGATGGTGAAAAAATGCGTCTAGGAAATGGACCCACAGAAGACGTTTCACTTCCTTAAAAAAAAACTCCATTGCAACCAATAACGGTCAGTTATTCAATACTAGAATTTTTTCTCTTCTCTTCTCTCTCTTTATCAATATAAGCTCTCTTATTGGAAGAAAAAATGCGTCATGGTAACTCTGTAATTAGTGAAATCGACCGTTAAGAAATCTATTTCTAGAAACTTTTCCCAAATATTTTATTGTTGCCATGTGATTATTTTCGTTTCAATTCAAAAAAAATTATTCGCTTAAGCCTTGGTGAGCTCTTGGTTACATAAGGCGGAAATGGGCGTCGAAAGTGGCGCTAAAAGTGGCAGTGGCGGGAATTTCGGAAGTTAAGGTGGAAAATTACATTAAGACCCAGCCACTCGGCCTATTGGAACTATTAGAACTATTAGAACTATTGGAACTATTGGAACTATTAGAACTATTGGAACTATTGGAACTATTAGAACTATTGGAACTATTAGATCTATTAGAACTATTGGAACTATTGGAACTATTAGAACTATTGGAACTATTGTAACTATTATAACTATTGGAACTATTGGAACTATTAGAACTATTAGAACTATTAGAACTATTGGAACTATTGGAAATATTAGAACTATTAGAACTATTGGAACTATTGGAACTATTAGAACTATTAGAACTATTAGAACTATTGGAACTCTTGGAACTATTATAACTATTCGAACTATTGGAACTATTAGAACTATTGGAACTATTGGAACTATTAGAACTATTAGAACCATTGGAACTCTTGGAACTATTATAACTATTCGAACTATTGGAACTATTAGAACTATTGGAACTATTGGAACTATTGGAACTATTAGAACTATTGGAACTATTAGAAATAATAGAACTATTAGAACTATTGGAACTCTTGGAACTATTATAACTATTCGAACTATTGGAACTATTAGAACTATTAGAACTATTAGAACTATTAGAACTATTGGAACTATTAGAACTATTGGAACTATTGGAACTATTAGAACTATTGGAACTATTGAAACTATTGAAACTATTGAAACTATTGGAACTATTGGGACTATTGGAACTATTAGAACTATTGGAACTATTGGAACTATTGGAACTATTGAAACTATTGAAACTATTAGAACTATTGGGACTATTGGAACTATTGGAACTATTAGAACTATTGGAACTATTGGAACTATTGGAACTATTAGAACTATTGAAACTATTGGAACTAAACCCGACAATACAAAGGGCTTAGAATACTCAGGTAATCTCGGCCATTGCTTGGGTGATTTTTGTTAGAATTAATTCAATAAAATACAACAAAAATTGATTAAAAATGGATAAAATAAAAGAAAAGATACAGAGGACAGCTTATCTTCTTCATGACTCGACAAAGTTTAGATAATTTAACACCAGCTCAATTAACCGCACAAATTGAAATGTAATGAACTTTAAATTCGGTCAAGAGCATGTGAAGTTTGATAACAAGTTGCATACGCTGATGACACCGGAAGTGCATTCACTTTGCTTTTGTTCGAAGTCAAGCCAAGGTTGTGTTTATTTGTTTATTTTATTATTTGTGTAACGAGACAAAGTGAATGACCGCTCGTGTTATGGAATGCAGTTGCATTTCACTGCAATGATACGTGACTTTACCACACTTTACTGCACTTTACTGCACTTTACTGCACTTTACTGCACTTTACTGCACTTTACCGCACTTTACCGCACTTTACTGCACTTTACCACACTTTACTGCACTTTACTGCACTTTACTGCACTTTACTGCACTTTACTGCACTTTACTGCACTTTACCACACTTTACTGCACTTTACCACACTTTACTGCACTTTACCGCACTTTACTGCACTTTACTGCACTTTACTGCACTTTACTGCACTTTACCGCACTTTACCGCACTTTACTGCACTTTACCACACTTTACTGCACTTTACCGCACTTTACTGCACTTTACCGCACTTTACCACACTTTACCGCACTTTACCGCACTTTACTGCACTTTACTGCACTTTACTGCACTTTACCGCACTTTACCGCACTTTACTGCACTTTACTGCACTTTACTGCACTTTACCGCACTTTACTGCACTTTACTGCACTTTACCGCACTTTACTGCACTTTACTGCACTTTACTGCACTTTACCGCACTTTACCACACTTTACCGCACTTTACCGCACTTTACTGCACTTTACCGCACTTTACTGCACTTTACCGCACTTTACCCCGCGACTCACAAATTATCGATTACACGTTTAACCTTTTCATCTAAAAGTGTAACCGCGTAATTTTGAATTAATGAGTTAATGTTGAGAAATGTGATTTGCTCAGAAGATTGATGAGTTAATTATTCATTTCTAGAGGAAATAATTTTTGCCAAAATTGTGTTCAAGGCCGTTAATTTAAAGCGAACTGAAAAGAATTTCAGTTCGCAAAGAAGAAATTAATTCGTGTTTAAAACTCGATCTGTTTCTTGTTTTCCGTGAAGTCTGAGGATTACGTCGTGACATTCCTTCCTGCAATTGAATAAATCCACTGATAAAGTTTACAAGAATTTCAAGATAACTCAGATTATTAAAAAAGCCAGTCTCTTAAAGTTAAGCATCATTACACTGGGTCAGGATATTGGATGGGTGACCAGTTTTGTCAATCCCGTAGGTTCTCAATGTTAAGAGTTTAGCGACAATCAGCACCGGATTTCCCCCATCTCCCTTCTTGGCTCAGCAAGGTTCATGACCAAATCACCGACATATTATTCACAGAGTTAATTAAACTACGCTGTGACGAAAAACATTGCGTTCGTCAGCACAGAAATCCTTTCAATAAAAATCATCCTTGCACTTGCTAATGTTCATTGAATTGCAAATAAAGAAACATGAATTCCAAGGTTGTAAGTCACAATGATATTTCATCGAAGATGCACATTGACACAATGTGACTCTTTATTACTTGTAAAACTTCTTGAAATCTTCACCCTTCAATTTTATTGTCAAATTTCATCGATTTGTTAAAAGTATTAATAAATTAAGCTTGAAATATTATATAAACGTGATGGACAATTTGATAAATATCGTGAATATTGCTAAAATTGACCAGTTTACTGTTCACTTTTATAAAACTGTATTTTGTAATTAAAATCTGGCGATCACATGACATAATAATAATTAGTTCAACGCTACGTAAGTAATTTGTGTGTAAAACTTCAATCAAAGCTTCAGTCTGATTCACTCACGTAATAAGACATGAGATTGCAGAAGAGATTTCACTTGCTAAACATTTCTTAGCTGAAACAAAATAACAAGAAATAAACATCCTAAAAATGAGGAAGTATATTTCCTATTGTAGCTGTTCAATGCCATCCTAAAAGAAATTCTATAATGAATTCAATGTTGCAGCGTCAACATTTTCAAAACACCGAATTTGAAGGAAGGGTTTTTTGTCCTAAAATATGTTTTGCTGATCGAAAGAATCGTTATTATTTGTATTGAGTTATTAAAAAGCTTGCGATAATGCGTGTAGTCGTGCGTGTATTAGTGCGTAGAGTCGTGCGTAGAGTTTGAGGTGAAGATTACGCAATGGAACTCTCGCTCTCGGAGTTTGGTACATCATCTAACTACTAGCTAATGACCACCAAGTACTCGCCATCATAACGGTCATTTTAAAGGTGATGGACGCATGTGAAATGTTCTCACTTATTTCTGCATGGACTGTACCCACATTTAAAAAACAACATCTGGGAATCTTTCGAACACGTATTCAAAATAAATCATTAATCATAGAAAACACTGACCTAGGAACAAAACGTAATTCAAGTTGCGGCTGATACAAGTTTTCACACACGTGAGCGAAATAAAAAACCGTTGATCATGACATATTCAATTGGTGTGCTCCACATTTTCAAATATATCATTATTTAGTTCTTCGTTTATTTTTGCTGAACTTACGCTACTCACGACTTAAGTGTTGTGAATATTGGTAGATGGATTGATTGACTTCGAGGTATCTTGAGGTTTGTTGCTACTTGAATCTGACTGTAAATCTGCCTGTGAATCTGCCAGTAAATCTGCCTGTGAATCTGACTGTGAATCTGCCTGTGAATCTGCCTGTAAATCTGCCTGTAAATCTGCCTGTAAATCTGCCTGTAAATCTGCCTGTAAATCTGCCTGTAAATCTGCCTGTAAATCTGCCTGTGAATCTGCCTGTGAATCTGCCTGTGAATCTGCCTGTAAATCTGCCTGTGAATCTGACTGTGAATCTGCCTGTGAATCTGCCTGTGAATCTGCCTGTAAATCTGCCTGTAAATCTGCCAGTATTTAGCAGTGAGAGTAATCTTCTACGATATTAAAGTTAAGTCGCATCTGTGCAGCTTCTGTGCACGTATTACTGTGGTTATGCTGATTTCACTAGAACCGACCGAGTGGTACACAATTTTGATAAATTAATGTTTACATATCAGCTTACCTGCAATTTACATATCAAATACTCTGAGCTATTTTTGGTTACCGCATGAAGTGAAATTTTATTGAAGATGCGGTGAGTGAGGTCGACTTTGCGCCCTTTGCGGTATATCTTTTTTTTTCCGTCGCATGATTTGAAAACGATTTCCTGACGCGCAACATTTTTTTTTTTGTTATTTGCGGAAGCTGCAATTTAACAGAAAGCGAGTGACATCAGTAAAAAGTTGTTCTTGCCGAAAATGAACTGGCATCGATTGTAACGCATTCATTCAAGACCGTAACCAACTCAATTATATTAGAAAAACTGTGATCAAATCAGTCATGACAATCGATTTAAAGTGGTCCTAGCCTTTCATTTATTACTAAACTAAACACCGATATTCGATCCACGTTACATTTGATACAAGATCACTTTCTTTGATAAATTGTTGAACAAGTTTCAGCAAAAATAGTAGGTATTTGTTACTGAATTTCGTACGTGGTTTGCGCTAGTCTTGTTAACTAACGTCTTGTTAACTTCGGTCTGTTAACTAACGTCTTGTTAACTTCGGTCTGTTAACTACGGTCTGTTAACTACGGTCTGTTAACTACGGTCTGTTAACTAACGTCTTGTTAACTAACGTCTTGTTAACTAACGCCTTGTTAACTACGGTTCAATGAAGCTCCATGTGCTATTGTATAACACGGCGATTGCTGCTGATGTACACCTAGTTATATGACTTGGTTTCCATAGCAATTAATTAATCCATTCAATCTAATTACACACTTATTGGAATCTAGTTACGACTATCATTTACATATCATTGACTCATCTCTTCACCTACATTTCAATGAAAATATTCACATGTAAATAAATAAATAAATAATAAAACACAGTTATAAACAAGGGTAATGGGTAATGGGTAATGGGTAATGGGTAATGGGTAATGGGTAATGGGTAATGGGTAATGGGTAATGGGTAATGGGTAATGGGTAATGGGTAATGGGTAATGGGTAATGGGTAATGGGTAATGGGTAACGGGTAATGGGTAATGGGTAATGGGTAATGGGTAATGGGTAATGGGTAATGGGTAATGGGTAACGGGTAATGGGAAATGGGTAACGGGTAATGGGTAATGGGTAATGGGAATGGGTAATGGGTAATGGGTAATGGGTAATGGGTAATGGGTAATGGGTAATGGGTAATGGGTAATGGGTAATGGGTAATGGGTAATGGGTAACGGGTAATGGGTAATGGGTAATGGGTAATGGGTAATGGGTTATGGGTAATGGGTAATGGGTAATGGGTAATGGGTAATGGGTAATGGTATTATATATATATAAATGGGATAATGGTTAATAACAGAGTTAGTGATACGTGCTCATTTCATCATTGCATCATTCCTTCACTTCCACTTTCTTTTGTGCTAACGAGTGTTTCTTTACGCAAGTATCGTAATAAGATAATTGAAGCAAATGCTGACTTACTGTTCACTTCGTTGCCCACTTGACTTTAAACTTAGAGCTAAACTTAGAGCTAAACTTAGAGCTAAATTTAGAGCTAAACTTAGAGCTAAACTTAGAGCTAAACTTAGAGCTAAACTTAGAGCTAAACTTAGAGCTAAACTTAGAGCTAAATTTAGAGCTAAACTTAGAGCTAAACTTAGAGCTAAACTTAGAGCTAAACTTAGAGCTAAACTTAGAGCTAAACTTAGAGCTAAACTTAGAGCTAAACTGAGAGCTAAACTTAGAGCTATCATCTTATTGTAGCCATCTTATTGTAGCCATCTTATTGTAGTCATCTTATTGTAGTCATCTTATTGTAGTCATCTTATTGTAGTCATCTTATTGTAGCCATCTTATTGTAGTCATCTTATTGTAGCCATCTTATTGTAGTCATCTTATTGTAGTCATCTTATTGTAGCCATCTTATTGTAGTCATCTTATTGTAGTCATCTTATTGTAGTCATCTTATTGTAGTCATCTTATTGTAGTCATATTATTGTAGCCATCTTATTGTAGTCATCTTATTGTAGTCATCTTATTGTAGTCATCTTATTGTAGTCATCTTATTGTAGTCATCTTATTGTAGCCATCTTATTGTAGTCATCTTATTGTAGTCATCTTATTGTAGTCATCTTATTGTAGTCATCTTATTGTAGTCATCTTATTGTAGCCATCTTATTGTAGTCATCTTATTGTAGTCATCTTATTGTAGTCATCTTATTGTAGTCATCTTATTGTAGTCATCTTATTGTAGTCATCTTATTGTAGTCATCTTATTGTAGTCATCTTATTGTAGTCATCTTATTGTAGTCATCTTATTGTAGCCATCTTATTGTAGTCATATTATTGTAGCCATCTTATTGTAGTCATCTTATTGTAGTCATCTTATTGTAGCCATCTTATTGTAGTCATCTTATTGTAGCCGTCTTATTGTAGCCATCTTATTGTAGTCATCTTATTGTAGTCATCTTATTGTAGTCATCTTATTGTAGTCATCTTATTGTAGTCATCTTATTGTAGCCATCTTATTGTAGCCATCTTATTGTAGTCATCTTATTGTAGTCATCTTATTGTAGTCATCTTATTGTAGTCATCTTATTGTAGTCATCTTATTGTAGTCATCTTATTGTAGTCATCTTATTGTAGCCATCTTATTGTAGTCATCTTATTGTAGCCATCTTATTGTAGTCATCTTATTGTAGTCATCTTATTGTAGTCATCTTATTGTAGTCATCTTATTGTAGTCATCTTATTGTAGTCATCTTATTGTAGTCATGTTATTGTAGTCATCTTATTGTAGTCATCTTATTGTAGCCATCTTATTGTAGTCATCTTATTGTAGTCATCTTATTGTAGTCATCTTATTGTAGTCATCTTATTGTAGTCATCTTATTGTAGCCATCTTATTGTAGCCATCTTATTGTAGTCATCTTATTGTAGTCATCTTATTGTAGTCATATTATTGTAGTCATCTTATTGTAGTCATCTTATTGTAGTCATCTTATTGTAGTCATCTTATTGTAGTCATCTTATTGTAGTCATCTTATTGTAGTCATCTTATTGTAGTCATCTTATTGTAGCCATGTTATTGTAGCCATCTTATTGTAGTCATCTTATTGTAGTCATCTTATTGTAGTCATCTTATTGTAGTCATCTTATTGTAGTCATCTTATTGTAGTCATCTTATTGTAGTCATCTTATTGTAGTCATCTTATTGTAGTCATCTTATTGTAGTCATCTTATTGTAGTCATCTTATTGTAGTCATCTTATTGTAGTCATCTTATTGTAGCCATGTTATTGTAGCCATCTTATTGTAGTCATCTTATTGTAGTCATCTTATTGTAGTCATCTTATTGTAGTCATCTTATTGTAGTCATCTTATTGTAGTCATCTTATTGTAGTCATCTTATTGTAGTCATCTTATTGTAGTCATCTTATTGTAGCCATCTTATTGTAGTCATCTTATTGTAGTCATCTTATTGTAGTCATCTTATTGTAGTCATCTTATTGTAGTCATCTTATTGTAGTCATCTTATTGTAGTCATCTTATTGTAGTCATCTTATTGTAGTCATCTTATTGTAGTCGTCTTATTGTAGTCATCTTATTGTAGTCATCTTATTGTAGTCATCTTATTGTAGTCATAAGTTACCATATTATTGTAGTCATTTACTACAATAAGATGACTACAATAAGATGGCTACAATATACAATAAGATGACTACAATAAGATGTCTACAATAAGATGACTACAATAAGATGACTACAATAAGATGGCTACAATAAGATGGCTCTGCTCTAAGAAGCTCTAAGTTTAGCTCTAAGTTTAGCTCTAAGTTTAGCTCTAAGTTTAGCTCTAAGTTTAGCTCTAAGTTTAGCTCTAAGTTTAGTTCTAAGTTTAGCTCTAAGTTTAGCTCTAAGTTTAGCTCTAAGTTTAGCTCTAAGTTTAAAGTCAAGTGGGCAACGAAGTGAACAGTAACTTGTGCAGCTTGCATTTATCATTCAGTAATGAAATCAAGTGCAACTTGTGCAGCTTGTGCAGCTTGTGCAGCTTGTGCAACTTGTGCAGCTTGTGCAGCTTGTGCAACTTGTGCAGCTTGTGCAGCTTGTGCAGCTTGTGCAGCTTGTGCAGCTTGTGCAGCTTGTGCAGCTTGTGCAACTTGTGCAGCTTGTGCAACTTGTGCAGCTTGTGCAGCTTGTGCAGCTTGTGCAGCTTGTGCAGCTTGTGCAACTTGTGCAGCTTGTGCAGCTTGTGCAGCTTGTGCAGCTTGTGCAGCTTGTGCAGCTTGTGCAGCTTGTGCAGCTTGTGCAACTTGTGCAGCTTGTGCAACTTGTGCAGCTTGTGCAGCTTGTGCAGCTTGTGCAGCTTGTGCAGCTTGTGCAGCTTGTGCAGCTTGTGCAGCTTGTGCAGCTTGTGCAGCTTGTGCAGCTTGTGCAGCTTGTGCAGCTTGTGCAGCTTGTGCAGCTTGTGCAGCTTGTGCAGCTTGTGCAGCTTGTGCAGCTTGTGCAGCTTGTGCAGCTTGTGCAGCTTGTGCAGCTTGTGCAGCTTGTGCAGCTTGTGCAACTTGTGCAGCTTGTGCAGCTTGTGCAGCTTGTGCAGCTTGTGCAGCTTGTGCAGCTTGTGCAGCTTGTGCAGCTTGTGCAGCTTGTGCAGCTTGCATTTATCATTCAGTAATGAAATCAAGTGCAGCTTGTGCAGCTTGCATTTATCATTCAGTAATGAAATCAAGTGCAACTTGTGCAGCTTGCATTTATCGTAGTTAGTTCACTCACTTACTCTAAAGTATCTTTTACGATGATTCCGTTCATCTTGATTCAATGATTGCCTATGATTATCTATTATGTTATAAGTATTATAATCTGAAAGAATTATAAGATCTTCTTTTTCATCTCAATTAATTAAGTGTTAATTAGTTTTCATCTGTCTCGTCCTGCACATCGTAATAAAACTTTAACTTTCTCCGGAGGGATTCTGTCTCAAGGTTAAAATGCAGAAGAGAACCTGCCAACGATATATCATGTAGCATTTGAAACAAGCACAAGCACAATTCAATATTACAACCCTATTCATGTGGCATTTAAAACAAGCACAAGCACAATTCAATTTTACAACCCTATTCATGTACATTTAAAACAAGCACAAACACAATTCAATTTTACAACCCTATTCATGTATCACTTGAAACAAGCACAAACACAATTCAATTTTACAGCCCTATTCATGTAGCATTTGAAACAAGCACAAGCACAATTCAATATTACAACCCTATTCATGTATCACTTGAAACAAGCACAAACACAATTCAATTTTACAACCCTATTCATGTACACTTGAAACAAGCACAAACACAATTCAATTTTACAACCCTATTCATGTAGCATTTGATACAAGCACAAACACAATTCAATATTACAACCCTATTCATGTAGTACTTGAAACAAGCACAAACACAATTCAATTTTACAACCCTATTCATGTAGCAATTGAAACAAGCACAAACACAATTCAATTTTACAACCCTATTCATGTAGTACTTGAAACAAGCACAAACACAATTCAATTTTACAACCCTATTCATGTAGCAATTGAAACAAGCACAAACACAATTCAATATTACAACCCTATTCATATAGCACTTGAAACAAGCACAAACACAATTCAATATTACAACCCTATTCATGTAGTATTTGAAACAAGCACAAACACAATTCAATATTACAACCCTATTCATGTAGCACTTGAAACAAGCACAAGCAAGACAAGACAATTGAAACAAGACAATTTGTTCATTAAATGGAATCTCTTTGCTTCATTTCAATTGTTAATTGTTACAATTACAATTGAGTATTAATAGGATTCTGTTACGGTATGTGTTTGCTGGTGGTCAGAGCTCCGCTCCAAATACCACAGATATATTGCACTGCACTGACTAGACCTAGATATACTCGTTTAGTTGGTTGCAAGTAAAGAGCGTACTAAGATTCTTATGGGTATATTATGTTGTATGGTGAAAGTTCAAGCAAATGAAGGCGTCCATATGTCAGGGTATTTTATAAAAAGATGGTCAGTTGAAGGTTAACCATTTTCCACATTTCGCATCATCTGGTGGACTGGTATATACCTTATAGTTGCTTTTCACACTTTTTGTTTAGATAGTTCGATGATAGTTCAAGGACTACCGATTGATTAGTTACAACTTATAGGCATACCTGTGCTTGCAAGATCAAACCTAACCTCCATCTAAGGGGTCGTTTTAGTCGCTTGATTGAAAGCTTCGTTTACTTCTCGTTCTCGAACAATCTTCACGCTTTATTTTGATATAAAAATAGCCGCACGTGTCACGTGTGTGAAATACAATTACTGACACAGATCAGAAGCTGGTGAATATTTCCTGGTGCGTGAAGCCCACGCAGAGATGGTTAGTGCACTTCACTTCACTGGCCACGCTGATGCAACCCGAAAATTTACACAAAATGTCGTAATCTTTGCCCAATCATTTGGTAAGTAATGACGTGTCCATGATCACTCGTGCAGTTGTCAACATTCAGCTGAGTCTCGATCCTTAACACAACTGAACAACAAGTTTGACGGTTATTTTTGAATATGTGGGAGATGTCAACATGTTTGACGGTTATTTTTGAATATATGTAGCACCAACCCTGACACATCCCTCTTAGCTTATGTGGATTTGTTGGATTCAAACAATAATACTAGAAATCATCAATACATTAAAATCATGTTACATGTTGTAGATTGATAATGAATCAGTGACAACAATGATAACAGGTGATCGCTAGGTGATAACTAGAGAAGCCACAAGAACTGTGACATAATCGGGTTGAAAAGTGCAACAAGCTTTTACTCGGATACAGCAGCACAATTTAAGCAAACTGAAATCAGGTCTCTCCTTGCCGCGGGGGTCAGTCAAGTTAAACAAGCCGATTCACCTGGGAAATACCTTCTTACCGAAATCTTGATCGAGGAGAGCGAATTCAGATTCGCGTAATATATTCGATAGTCTGGTGCGATCGAATGCCACGCCTCCTCCTTCAGGGTTACAAAGATTGAGAGAAATTTTAGTCCAACATCGAAATAGAGGTTACGATGACGTTTTCTTTGAAATCTTTTCTACGATAACGGTATCAAATTAGTAAATGGTAATTGATATTGAGCGCAGGAGAAAAACCTGTTTCGGTCTAAAACACATGTTAACAATAATGCATGCTCATAACGAATGCACAACATTGTGCACTTTAGGATTTCAATTGTTATGTAACGCTTGGACACCCACGCACCTCTTCTACGCATCTTTCTACGCATCTTTCTACGCATCTTTCTACGCATCTTTCCACGCATCTTTCTACGCATCTTCCCACGCATCTTTCTATGGCAGTCCAAGTTCTTTCCTTGACTACTCAACTCGGACATTTTAAAAAAACAACAATGTATTTGTTTGTGAACTCTAGCTAGACGTATTATTACATATTCTTGGGGCAAGGTTACGATGAGGCTTTAACTCGAGTCTCTTGGTCCGTCACATTGTTTCTTCTGTGAATGTTCCATGGGTTTTGATGGATTTTGATAGTTTTTAATGGGTTTTGATGGGTTTTGATGGGTTTTGATGGGTTTTGATGGGTTTTGATGGGTTCCATGGGTTTTGATGGGTTATGTTTGATGGGTTTTGATGGGTTTTGATGGGTTTTGATGGGTTTTGATGGGTTTTGATGGGTTCCATGGGTTTTGATGGGTTATGATTGATGGGTTTTGATGGGTTTTGATGGGTTTTGATGGGTTTTGATGGGTTTTGATGGGTTATGTTTGATGGGTTATGTTTGATGGGTTTTGATGGGTTTTGATGGGTTATGTTTGATGGGTTATGTTTGATGGGTTATGTTTGATGGGTTATGTTTGATGGGTTATGTTTGATGGGTTATGTTTGATGGGTTATGTTTGATGGGTTATGTTTGATGGGTTATGTTTGATGGGTTATGTTTGATGGGTTATGTTTGATGGGTTATGATTGATGGGTTTTGATGGGTTTTGATGGGTTTTGATGGGTTATGTTTGATGGGTTATGTTTGATGGGTTTTGATGGGTTTTGATGGGTTTTGATGGGTTATGTTTGATGGGTTTTGATGGGTTTTGATGGGTTTTGATGGGTTTTGATGGGTTTTGATGGGTTTTGATGGGTTTTGATGGGTTATGTTTGATGGGTTATGTTTGATGGGTTATGTTTGATGGGTTATGTTTGATGGGTTATGTTTGATGGGTTATGTTTGATGGGTTATGTTTGATGGGTTTTGATGGGTTTTGATGGGTTTTGATGGGTTTTGATGGGTTTTGATGGGTTTTGATGGGTTTTGATGGGTTATGTTTGATGGGTTATGTTTGATGGGTTATGATTGATGGGTTTTGATGGGTTTTGATGGGTTTTGATGGGTTATGTTTGATGGGTTATGTTTGATGGGTTATGATTGATGGGTTTTGATGGGTTTTGATGGGTTTTGATGGGTTTTGATGGGTTATGTTTGATGGGTTATGTTTGATGGGTTATGTTTGATGGGTTATGTTTGATGGGTTATGTTTGATGGGTTTAACATACCTGAAAGAAGTATGGCGTTATGAATGATGTTATAACGGTTATTTGAAGCGAATCTCATCAATAAAATGACCGTTACATTCAAACTGATCGTTCGAACCACTTATGACAGAACAATAGCTTCACCTGACAGCCGGGCATATCGATGTAATTGCATAAATATATTACTCAAGATTATTCTATCGTTTCTTTTATGAAAAACTTCTTGCGTATGGAAATGTTTCTTTCATGCGGAAGTAAATCTGTATTGGTGTAAAAACTACACAATTTCAAATATCATTCTTAAAATGAAATTAGAGCTGGAAATAATGGCTTTAAATTGCGTGCAGAAATACGTAATCATTTCAGATGTCAAAGTGAAGAAAGAATTACAAGAAAATAGTGATTTATTTACAGGATTAAAGTAGAGCCATGATAACCAACTAAAGCTCAACTAAAGCTCAACTAAAGCTCAACTAAAGCTCAACTGAAGCTCAACTGAAGCTCAACTACAGCTCAACTGAAGCTCAACTACAGCTCAACTGAAGCTCAACTACAGCTCAACTGAAGCTCAACTACAGCTCAACTGAAGCTCAACTACAGCTCAACTGAAGCTCAACTACAGCTCAACTGAAGCTCAACTACAGCTCAACTACAGCTCAACTGAAGCTCAACTACAGCTCAACTGAAGCTCAACTACAGCTCAACTGAAGCTCAACTACATCTCAACTACAGCTCAACTGAAGCTCAACTGAAGCTCAACTGAAGCTCAACTGCAGCTCAACTGAAGCTCAACTACAGCTCAACTACAGCTCAACTACAGCTCAACTGAAGCTCAACTACAGCTTAACTGAAGCTCAACTGCAGCTCAACTACAGCTCAACTACAGCTCAACTACAGCTCAACTACAGCTCAACTACAGCTCAACTACAGCTCAACTACAGCTCAACTGAAGCTCAACTACAGCTCAACTACAGCTCAACTACAGCTCAACTACAGCTCAACTGAAGCTCAACTACAGCTCAACTAAAGCTCAACTACAGCTCAACTACAGCTCAACTACAGCTCAACTGAAGCTCAACTACAGCTCAACTACAGCTCAACTACAGCTCAACTACAGCTCAACTACAGCTCAACTACAGCTCAACTGAAGCTCAACTACAGCTCAACTACAGCTCAACTACAGCTCAACTACAGCTCAACTGAAGCTCAACTACAGCTCAACTAAAGCTCAACTACAGCTCAACTACAGCTCAACTACAGCTCAACTACAGCTCAACTGAAGCTCAACTGCAGCTCAACTGAAGCTCAACTGAAGCTCAACTACAGCTCAACTACAGCTCAACTACAGCTCAACTGAAGCTCAACTACAGCTCAACTACAGCTCAACTACAGCTCAACTGAAGCTCAACTACAGCTCAACTACAGCTCAACTACAGCTCAACTACAGCTCAACTGAAGCTCAACTACAGCTCAACTAAAGCTCAACTACAGCTCAACTACAGCTCAACTGAAGCTCAACTACAGCTCAACTACAGCTCAACTACAGCTCAACTACAGCTCAACTGAAGCTCAACTACAGCTCAACTAAAGCTCAACTACAGCTCAACTAAAGCTCAACTGAAGCTCAACTGAAGCTCAACTGAAGCTCAACTGAAGCTCAACTACAGCTCAACTGAAGCTCAACTACAGCTCAACTGAAGCTCAACTACAGCTCAACTAAAGCTCAACTGAAGCTCAACTGAAGCTCAACTAAAGCTCAACTGAAGCTCACTAAGTGGATAGGTACTAGGACTCAATGTTCGATGCTACGATAGCAACCACCTGGGCACACTAAGTGGATAGGTATTGAGATACTGAGATACTGAGATACTGAGATACTGAGATACTGAGATACTGAGATACTTAAATTGGGAATATTTAGGCGGTGGCAACATCACAATTTAAGATAAGTAGACATTAAGAGAAAGTCCATCGAAGATCTTACAGCGCACTTTAAGATTACAACCAAGGAACTGGCGAAATACTTGTCCTCACAAAGACAATCGATAAACAAGAATCACACGAATCACACGAATCACACGGATCACACGAATCACACGAATCACATGGATCACACGGATCACACGAATCACACGGATCACACGGATCACACGGATCACACGGATCACACGGATCACACGGATCACACGAATCACACGGATCACACGGATCACACGAATCACACGAATCACATGGATCACACGGATCACACGAATCACACGGATCACACGAATCACACGGATCACACGGATCACACGGATCACACGGATCACACGGATCACACGGATCACACGGATCACACGGATCACACGGATCACACGGATCACACGGATCACACGGATCACACGGATCACACGGATCACACGGATCACACGAATCACACGGATCACACGAATCACACGGATCACACGGATCACACGGATCACACGGATCACACGGATCACACGGATCACACGAATCACACGGATCACGTGGATCACACGAATCACACGGATCACACGGCTCACACGGCTGGAAGATGAAATCCTTGCTTCGTCACTGAGCTTTGCAATCCAAGATGCGGTTGAAAATATTAGAGATTTATGTTTTCTGGTAGACGACATAGAATTAATTAATTGCATAATTTCTTGCACGTAGAATTTTCATAAATGCAACACCGGCAATAAATTACCTGCAAAAGTCAAGCAAATCAAAATGAACTCAGTGGTCGATCGTCACAGCTGATAAAAAACTGAGTCATCGCTCGTCAATCAAATTCAAAGTTTTGTAATAAAATAAGATAAATTAAAGATGGCGGTGATCTGTAGCTGAGAGAAACATGAATGAAAAGATTGCACAAGGTCGAGTCGCGCTGTGATAAGTGAATGACCAGAGCCCCGCAGGCAACATTCTAATTCTTTACTCGACCGAGCGCGTGGTGCGGGCCGTTGTGATGGCCGTTGTGCGGGCCGTTATGCGGGCCATGTTGCGGGCCGTTGTGTGGGCCGTTGTGCGGGCTGTGGTGCGGTCCGTTGTGCGGTCCGTTGTGCGGTCCGTTGTGCTGGCCATGTTGCGGGCCGTGTTGCGGTCCGTTGTGCTGGCTGTGGTGCGGGCCGTTGTGCGGGCTGTGGTGCGGTCCGTTGTGCGGGCCGTTGTGCGGGCCGTGGTGCGGGCCGTTATGTGGAGCGCGAGTTGCGGGGCGATATGCGGGGCCTAGGTTAGGTTAGGTTAGGTTAGGTCAGGTTGGATTAGGTTCGGTTAGGTTAGGTTAGGTTGGGCTAGGTTTGGTTAGGTTAGGTTAGGTTAGGTTAGGTCAGGTTAGATTAGGTTAGGTTAGGTATGGTTAGGTATGGCTAGGTTAGGTTAGGTTAGGTTTGGCTAGGTTTGGTTAGGTTAGGTTAGGTTAGGTTAATTTAGGCGACGAAATCGATGCTAAATCGGGACTCTTTGCAAGTTTCAGTACACCAACTTTCATCAGCTTTATATTATTGTTATCATTGAGTCTACGTGTTAATGTTACATAGATGAAGAACATCTCTATGTGGGACATGAGGGATATACCGTTTCTTCACAATCTCGGTATAAACATTAGATTACTTTGATTCCATTTGATTTAACGACTTACTCTTGAAAAAAGAATATTTTACGCAATTGAACATTGTGCTGTAATTCTAGAATGAGTGAAATAATCTCCATGCATTTAATTATAATGCAATTAATTAGAATTAATTAGTATGCAGTAATGATTTCTGCATGGATAGTATAATGCAAGTGGACAGTGGTGCAAATAGCGTAATAGCAAAACCTGTTACATGAATGCACTTTTTGTTTCGTTATAAAGTGCACTGGATGTAGTTTTTAATGCGAGCAAATGTTACAAATGGAGAAAGCTGAAGTCGCATTTTGAAAAATATTCTTTCCACAAATATTTATACCTCAGAAAACAAATCATTATCAAAAAGTCTTCAATTATCTTTGTCTCTCTTGCATGATTGAACCTACGTAATAGCTTGTAATACCATGTAATACCATGTAATACCATGTAATACCATGTAATACCATGTAATACCATGTGTTATTTGTACAGTTAAGTTTCAACCTAGATCACCTAAGTTAAGCAACACTGCACTGGGTCAGGTATTGGATGGGTGACCATCATACACATGACCAGTTCTGTTCGGGAGAGAGGTTGGAGGGATGAAAGTTAAGCAACACTGCGCTGGGTCAGGTATTAGATGGGTGACCATCATACACATGACCAGTTCTGTTTGGGAGAGAGGTTGAAGGGATGAAAGTTAAGCAACACTGCGCTGGGTCAGGTAATGGATGGGTGACCATCATACACATGACCAGTTCTGTTCGGGAGAGAGGTTGGAGGGATGAAAGTTAAGCAACACTGCGCTGGGTCAGGTATTGGATGGGTGACCATCATACACATGACCAGTTCTGTTTGGGAGAGAGGTTGGAGGGATGAAAGTTAAGCAACACTGCGCTGAGTCAGGTATTGGATTGGTGACTATCATACACATGACCAGTTCTGTTTGGGAGAGAGGTTGAAGGGATGAAAGTTAAGCAACACTGCGCTGAGTCAGGTATTGGATGGGTGACCATCATACACATGACCAGTTCTGTTCGGGAGCGAGGTTGGAGAGATGAAAGTTAAGCAACACTGCGCTGAGTCAGGTATTGGATGGTTGACCATCATACACATGACCAGTTCTGTTCGGGAGAGAGGTTGGAGGGATGAAAGTTAGTACAGCAACTTCACTCGCCTTGCTTATCAACCTCTCGACAGCATGGATTTGTGGAGGAATCCTGTTGTTCACGTTGTACCGTCCTTCGGAAGGGACGTTAAGCCGGTGGTCCCCTTAGTCTTCGATAGTAGTAGGCTACCGTGCCGGCACCGGGTTTCCCCTCCTCCCTTCTAGGCTAGGTTAGGTTCATCATCATCCACTCATTCACCGACGCCATTAGACCAGTGCCGCATGGCCAGATGTCAAAACAGTGCTAAGTTAAACACCACAAATAAATAAAATAAGTTTTAATTTCCCCTGTCTCCGACCTGTGGTTGTTGGGACGGGGGGAGGGGGGAGGGGGGAGGGGGGTTGATTTCTGGTATTAATAATTCAGTTTTGAACTCAGAATCAGGAAAATATATTTTCCAATGAAAATCATCTGTTTTGTAATGAAATGCCGAGCAGGTTTTGTGCGATTTATAAAACAGTTCATGGCTGCGATGGCATTTAAAAAAAGATCTCCGTTTATGATAATCCGTTTGATGGCAGAAATTATTGCTATTATTTAACCTCAATCTTAAATCCGTAGAAAAAAGATGCTAAAATCTGGTCGAGCATTTGTGACTTTGAACTCCAGAACCGTGTGGAAATAATTCATGATTCATTCACGTGAAGTTTGCAAATGCAAGTTTTCAAAACTTGTGCAAGAATCGCACTCCACGTACTTGACAAACGTCGTGAACCCCGCGGACGAGTTCGCGATTATTTTGCTGAAATTATTCAAATGCGATGGTTATTTATTAAGTTTTTAAGAAATTTCATAATACATTTCAAGGTGTTTATTTTGTCAGCATTGGCCTAGAATTGTGCCGTCCAGTTTGGTATTTCAAATCAAGGTTGCATTTGTTAGATAAGCAAACTGTGAAGGGTCACAAGCCTACAAGAAAATTAGTCATCATTCACTGCAAACGTAGGAAGATTTCAGACCGGATTCAAATTAAACATCATAAACAACAACAACTTGATTTCTGCAGGACAACTTTTCAACGGGTTTAATCACCTCAAGGTCGATGCCCAAAACTTTCTTTTATTATTAGAAACACATTCTAAAATTATAATCATGATATCGTGATGATTTGACATCCATGACATTCATGACATCCATGACTTTCATGATATCAGCGACATTCATGACATTCATGCGTGTTGGAAACACCGGTTCTCATAATATCACCGAAGTTAAGCAACACTGCGCTGAGTCAGGTATTGGATGGTCGACCATCATACTCATGATCAGTTCTGTTTGGGAGAGAGGTTGGAGGGATGAAAGTTAGTACAGCAACTTCACTCGCCTTGCTTATCAACCTCTCGACAGCATGGATTTGTGGAGGAATCCTGTTGTTCGCGTTGTACCGTCCTTCGGAAGGGACGTTAAGCCGGTGGTCCCCTTGGTCTTCGACAGGAGTAGACTACGTGCCGGCACCGGGTTTCCCCTCCTCCCTTCTAGGCTAGGTTAGGTTCATCATCATACTCATCATCATCCACTCATTCACCGACGCCATTAGACCAGTGCCGCATGACCAGATGTCAAAACAGTGCGTCGTTAAACACCACAAATAATAATAATAATAATAATAATAATGACATTCATGACATTCATGACATTCATGACATTAATGACATTAATGACATCCATGACATTCATGACATACATGAAATTCGTGACATCCATGACATCCATGACATCCATGACATCCATGACATCCATGACATCCATGGCATTCATGACATCTATGACATCCATGACATCCATGACATTCATGACATCCATTTGCTATTTCCGGAAACACATGCGACACATTTTGGTTTGAAGACCAGAATATAAAACTGCCTACAATTCGACACTTGCCAAATTCTTCATTTTGTCATTTCTTTTTGAACTGTTAGTGGCTTATCAAGCAACAATCACTTCTGCTAATTATACCTCGGAGCTGTAATGAAGCTGTAATGAAGCTGTAATGAAGCTGTAATGAAGCTCACGTGGAGCTCAAGTGAAGTATAATTACAATGATAATGCAAGGTATAGAAGTCAGTATCACGGTAATTATCCACTACACTTATTTACTGGACGAAATGCTTTGCTGATTTCCCTTCATGTCTGCACTTTTTCTACCTGAAATCGTACAACTCGTAGAATGCACGTTATTTCTAAACGAATTAAAAGTTATTTGACTCATAATTCTTTCTATGATGTAACTTAATTATATCTCAGACATTAAGTGTTTGGTGGCAAACTGTACCTTCTTGGAGAATGAATCATTGTCTAAGATCATTCTTCTCTTCTCTTCACTTCTTTATTTCACTTTTCAACGGTCAAAATACAAATATTTCGAAGTTTTGTCAACCTAACCTAAAAAGTGGCGACTGTGAAATGCACACCGATATCACGCAATCTTTCAAATCAATTACTCGTGTTGCTTGATTTAAAATTACTTCCGGATTTTTTGTGCATATTTCTAATTAACTATCAGATGAGATGAAAACCTACAACTCTTGTGACCTTCTGTTGGTTGCCCCTGGAGGCTAGGATCGGAACTAAACCTGAAGAGACCGAACGGTTTGGCATGTTGGAAACACAGGTTCTCGTTAGATCACTGAAGTTAAGCAACACTGCGCTGAGTCGGGTATTGAATGGGTGACCATCATACATATGACCAGTTCTGTTCGGGAGAGAGGTTGGAGGGATGAAAGTTAAGCAACACTGCGCTGAGTCAGGTATTGGATGGGTGACCATCATACATATGACCAGTTCTGTTTGGGAGAGGTGTTGGAGGGATGAAAGTTAAGCAACACTGCGCTGAGTCAGGTATTGGATGGGTGATCATCATACACATGACCAGTTCTGTTCGGGAGAGAGGTTGGAGGGATGAAAGTTAGTACAGCAACTTCACTCGCCTTGCTTATCAACCTCTCGACAGCATGGATTTGTGGAGGAATCCTGTTGTTCGCGTTGTACCGTCCTTCGGAAGGGACGTTAAGCCGGTGGTCTCCTTGGTCTTCGACAGAAGTAGGCTACGTGCGACACCGGGTTTCCCCTCCTCCTTTCTAGGCTAGGTTAGGTTCATCATCATCCTCATCATCATCCACTCATTCACCGACGCCATTAGACCAGTGCCGCATGGCCAGATGTCAAAACAGTGCGTAGTTAAACACAACAAATAAATAAAATATCCTGCAGAGAGCCTGGAAAAAATTACATAATCAGATTGCAGACAACTTGAGTTGCAACTAAAGTAGAGATTGCAGACAACTTGAGTTGCAACTAAAGTAGAGATTGCAGACAACTTGAGTTGCAACTAAAGTAGAGATTGCAGACAACTTGAGTTGCAACTAAAGTAGAGATTGCAGACAACTTGAGTTGCAACTAAAGTAGAGATTGCAGACAACTTGAGTTGCAACTAAAGTAGAGATTGCAGACAACTTGAGTTGCAACTAAAGTAGAGATTGCAGACAACTTGAGTTGCAACTAAAGTAGAGATTGCAGACAACTTGAGTTGCAACTAAAGTAGAGATTGCAGACAACTTGAGTTGCAACTAAAGTAGAGATTGCAGACAACTTGAGTTGCAACTAAAGTAGAGATTGCAGACAACTTGAGTTGCAACTAAAGTAGAGATTGCAGACAACTTGAGTTGCAACTAAAGTAGAGATTGCAGACAACTTGAGTTGCAACTAAAGTAGAGATTGCAGACAACTTGAGTTGCAACTAAAGTAGAGATTGCAGACAACTTGAGTTGCAACTAAAGTAGAGATTGCAGACAACTTGAGTTGCAACTTCTGACAAGAACACGTGGTCAAGACGTTCGGTAAAATTGTGGATTCCGAAGCAAAGAAGGAGAAAACAAGTCTTGTAATAATATGGCGGGAGTTTTATCATATAAATTGATTTCTGATTGAAATAATTTGCGCAACCAAAAGCAATGCTAAATTATGCTACGTTATGCTACATTATGCTACATTATTCTACATTATGCTACATTATGCTAAATTATTGCCAGGAATTGATGTAAAGTGCAATATTTGTGGCATGTTTAACTTAAGCCAAGATATTTCCCAAACAATAAAGTTTGACGTTTTTAATTTGCAAATTTGTCTGAAAAAATCACCAACTTTTGGTATTTGCCGACTTAGACTGACTTATATTGACTTAGAAATCTTCCAAGAAAATAAGCATCGATTATTTGCCATGTGTTTCACATGCTAATTTCGTAAGTAAATGACCCTTTCTTTTCAAGGATACATTTTCTTGGATTTTATTGGTTTTTCTTAATGATTTGCAAAGAGGTTTTGTAATGTGATATATTATCATTTTATATTTTCACAGACGCATATGAAAAGTGTGACGTCACTGTCGAGTTCTTGAGTCATCGTGGCAGTGAAAAATGCTACTCATGCGAACTTTAATTCCAGTTTCTTTAAAAAACACTTTCTTTAAGAAAACGAAGTAAATCAACAAAGTTTGGTGCATTTTGGAGACGAGAGAACATTTCATTTTTGAAAAACCCTTAGAATGCTTTTGAAAAGGTGCAATTTAACAGATCTTTTGCAAACGTCTTCGCGAAACATTTCTCAGGCAAATAGCAAATAAAGCAGAGAATCTTTGCAAGCCTTGATAATTTCTTAACACGATCTCTAAACAGCAGCTAAACCATAGTATTATTCCAGGACGGTTTAAAGGGAAATCTTCTTTCATCTTAATTTAAGAAATCATTTCTTGTAACTACATAAGATATACCAACCTACAACAGAAATACAAGCTCATGAAAGACAATTTATTGTAGTCTTAATAAAAAATATAATTTGCTACAGATTTTTTTTTGGCAAGTTTTTTCGAGGATCAATAAAATAAATGACTGTAATTATAAAAAAATCATAAAAAAAAAACGGTTTGGTTTCGCCAAACAAAAATGACCTTAGTTATGATTCTGTATTTGTTATGGAATGTGTAAAAATTGAACAAGTATACATCAAGGAAACCGCCTGTGCCGAATATTTGTGTTACAAAATTTTAAAACAAATCATCATCTTACTTATTCAATAGAACAACTTCTTGTAGAAACAATTCTTTTTCAATCAATTTTTCAGGTAAACTCCTCATTTAGTGTTTTTAAATGAATCACAATGAAATCATATTGATCGTAAAATAGAATTAATTTAAATAAAAGATTTAACAAACATAAGACAAACAATTGGTTTCCAACTCAATTTTTAAAGCAAGGAAAACTGGACAATAAACCAAATAAATTACCATCATTTTAACCATCAATTAAAAACATATAACAACAGCTAGTTGTGAAAAACTATTTTAGTACCAACGCCTAAAGATCAAAGAAACAAAATTTTTTTTTAATTCTGAAGGCCAAGTTTACCCAAATAATTCATCAGCTGGGCCTGGAATACTCGTTATTCTCATGCTAGTAATTCATCAGCTGGGTCTGGGTTACTCGTTATTCTCATGCTAGTAATTCATCAGCTGGGTCTGGGTTACTCGTTATTCTCATGCTAGTAATTCATCAGCTGGGTTACTCGTTATTCTCATGCTAGTAATTCATCAGCTGGGTTACTCGTTATTCTCATGCAAGTAATTCATCAGCTGGGTCTGGGTTACTCGTTATTCTCATGCAAGTAATTCATCAGCTGGGTCTGGGTTACTCGTTATTCTCATGCTAGTAATTCATCAGCTGGGTTACTCGTTATTCTCATGCTAGTAATTCATCAGCTGGGTCTGGGTTACTCGTTATTCTCATGCAAGTAATTCATCAGCTGGGTCTGGGTTACTCGTTATTCTCATGCTAGTAATTCATCAGCTGGGTTACTCGTTATTCACATGCTAGTAATTCATCAGCTGGGTCTGGGTTACTCGTTATTCTCATGCAAGTAATTCATCAGCTGGGTCTGGGTTACTCGTTATTCTCATGCAAGTAATTCATCAGCTGGGTCTGGGTTACTCGTTATTCTCATGCTAGTAATTCATCAGCTGGGTCTGGGTTACTCGTTATTCTCATGCAAGTAATTCATCAGCTGGGTCTGGGTTACTCGTTATTCTCATGCAAGTAATTCATCAGCTGGGTCTGGGTTACTCGTTATTCTCATGCAAGTAATTCATCAGCTGGGTTACTCGTTATTCTCATGCAAGTAATTCATCAGCTGGGTCTGGGTTACTCGTTATTCTCATGCTAGTAATTCATCAGCTGGGTTACTCGTTATTCTCATGCTAGTAATTCATCAGCTGGGTCTGGGTTACTCGTTATTCTCATGCTAGTAATTCATCAGCTGGGCCTGGGTTACTCGTTATTCTCATGCAAGTAATTCATCAGCTGGGTCTGGGTTACTCGTTATTCTCATGCTAGTAATTCATCAGCTGGGTTACTCGTTATTCACATGCTAGTAATTCATCAGCTGGGTCTGGGTTACTCGTTATTCTCATGCAAGTAATTCATCAGCTGGGTCTGGGTTACTCGTTATTCTCATGCAAGTAATTCATCAGCTGGGTCTGGGTTACTCGTTATTCTCATGCTAGTAATTCATCAGCTGGGTCTGGGTTACTCGTTATTCTCATGCTAGTAATTCATCAGCTGGGTCTGGGTTACTCGTTATTCTCATGCAAGTAATTCATCAGCTGGGTTACTCGTTATTCTCATGCTAGTAATTCATCAGCTGGGTCTGGGTTACTCGTTATTCTCATGCTAGTAATTCATCACCTGGGTCTGGGTTACTCGTTATTCTTATGCTAATAATTCATCAGCTGGGTCTGGGTTACTCGTTATTCTCATGCTAGTAATTCATCAGCTGGGCCTGGGTTACTCGTTATTCTCATGCAAGTAATTCATCAGCTGGGTCTGGGTTACTCGTTATTCTCATGCTAGTAATTCATCAGCTGGGTTACTCGTTATTCTCATGCTAGTAATTCATCAGCTGGGTCTGGGTTACTCGTTATTCTTATGCTAGTAATTCATCAGCTGGGTCTGGGTTACTCGTTATTCTCATGCTAGTAATTCATCAGCTGGGTTACTCGTTATTCTCATGCAAGTAATTCATCAGCTGGGTCTGGGTTACTCGTTATTCTTATGCTAGTAATTCATCAGCTGGGTCTGGGTTACTCGTTATTCTCATGCTAGTAATTCATCAGCTGGGTTACTCGTTATTCTCATGCAAGTAATTCATCAGCTGGGTCTGGGTTACTCGTTATTCTCATGCTAGTAATTCATCAGCTGGGTTACTCGTTATTCTCATGCAAGTAATTCATCAGCTGGGTCTGGGTTACTCGTTATTCTCATGCTAGTAATTCATCAGCTGGGTTACTCGTTATTCTCATGCTAGTAATTCATCAGCTGGGTCTGGGTTACTCGTTATTCTCATGCTAGTAATTCATCAGCTGGGTCTGGGTTACTCGTTATTCTCATGCAAGTAATTCATCAGCTGGGTCTGGGTTACTCGTTATTCTCATGCTAGTAATTCATCAGCTGGGTCTGGGTTACTCGTTATTCTCATTCTAGTAATTCATCAGCTGGGTTACTCGTTATTCTCATGCTAGTAATTCATCAGCTGGGTTACTCGTTATTCTCATGCTAGTTATTCATTAGCTGGGTCTGGGTTACTCGTTATTCTCATGCTAGTAATTCATCAGCTGGGTCTGGGTTACTCGTTATTCTCATGCTAGTAATTCATCAGCTGGGTCTGGGTTACTCGTTATTCTCATGCTAGTAATTCATCAGCTGGGTCTGGGTTACTCGTTATTCTCATGCTAGTAATTCATCAGCTGGGCCTGGGTTACTCGTTATTCTCATGCTAGTAATTCATCAGCTGGGCCTGGGTTACTCGTTATTCTCATGCTAGTAATTCATCAGCTGGGTCTGGGTTACTCGTTATTCTCATGCAAGTAATTAACCTCATAGAAAATCATGTCCTTGACCCAAAGTTTCTTTCAATTGTGTTTGATGCACATGCATTCAAGCTTATTGCAATTTTCTGCATTTTTTTCAACATTTCTTTCCATGTGCATCGATGCAATGTCATCGTGATGCACATGCACATCTTTCTAAACACACGCTTCGAACAAAAGATCACACAACTCAGAAGATGTTATTGTTGATTGCGTTTACACGGCAGTCGAGTGTTTATTTATTTATTTGTTATTTAATAATAACATCGACAGTTGGAAATAATTTCAGGTTAAGTTATGATATATTTCTTGATTTGTGGTGTTTAACGACGCACTTTCATGAGTTAATGAGTAGGTGATGATGGGAGAGATGAAGAGCCTAACCTAGCCTAGAAGGGAGGAGGATAAACCCGGGACCAACAGGTAGCTTGAATGCAACAAAAGGACCACCGGCTTAACGTCCCTTCCGAAGGACGGTACAACTCGAACAACAGGATTCCTCCACAAATCCATTCTGTAGAGAGGTTGATAAGCAAGGCGAGTGAAGTTGCTGTACTAACTTTCATCCCTCCAACCTCTTTCCCGAACAGAACTGGCCATGCGTATGAAAGTCACCCATTCAATACCTGAATCAGCGCAGTGTTGCTTAACTTTTATCCCTCCAACCTCTCTCCCGAACAGAAATGGTCATGTGTATGATGGTCACCCATCCAATACCTGACCCAGCGCAGTGTTGCTTAACTTTCATCCCTCCAACCTCTCTCCCGAACAGAACTGGTCATGTGTATGATGGTCACCCATCCGATACCTGACTTAGTGCAGTGTTGCTTAACTTTTATCCCTCCAACCTCTCTCCCGAACAGAACTGGTCATGTGTATGATGGTCACCCATCCAATACCTGACCCAGCGCAGTGTTGCTTAACTTTCATCCCTCCAACCTCTCTCCCGAACAGAACTGGTCATGTGTATGATGGTCACCCATCCGATACCTGACTTAGTGCAGTGTTGCTTAACTTTTATCCCTCCAACCTCTCTCCCGAACAGAAATGGTCATGTGTATGATGGTCACCCATCCAATACCTGACCCAGCGCAGTGTTGCTTAACTTTCATCCCTCCAACCTCTCTCCCGAACAGAACTGGTCATGTGTATGATGGTCACCCATCCGATACCTGACTTAGTGCAGTGTTGCTTAACTTTTATCCCTCCAACCTCTCTCCCGAACAGAACTGGTCATGTGTATGATGGTCACCCATCCAATACCTGACCCAGCGCAGTGTTGCTTAACTTTCATCCCTCCAACCTCTCTCCCGAACAGAACTGGTCATGTGTATGATGGTCACCCATCCAATACCTAACTCAGCGTAGTGTTGCTTAACTTTTATTCCTCCAACCTCTCTCCCGAACAGAACTGGTCATGTGTATGATGGTCACCCATCCAATACCTGACCCAGCGCAGTGTTGCTTAACTTTCATCCCTCCAACCTCTCTCCCGAACAGAACTGGTCATGTGTATGATGGTCACCCATCCAATACCTGACCCAGCGCATTGTTGCTTAACTTTGGTGATCTAACCTGAAATTGTTTTTTAGTTGAAATTTGATAGTATATACGGTATGTGCAGTATGTGTAGTATGTTACTGTGGTGAATCATTTGTGTTGATTTTAGAGCAATTTATTTCAAGAGTTGAAACTATGATTGAGTTTGATATTCATTATTCAAGCAGATTTAGCCTCGCATTGCGTGAGGTAAAACTGTATCGTCACGCAAATGCTTTGTCGGCAACTCACGCACATTGACGTCCAACATCTTAGCATGATTACACGGAAGTAAACTGAGAACACGTGCTAATTAATTTACTGTCTTGAAGAATTATCGAAATAAGAATAACGTAAACCTCGCGATGTACCTTTGTGTTAAACAATCATAATACAATACAAACTTACAAGCTAATAATATAATAATATAATAATATAATAACAATATTATAGATCATCAATATTAATATCACATTTTTGAGACACTTTTGGGAGACTTTTAGAAGTTTCTAAACATATCTAATAATGATATAAATTTAAGAAGGTCACTTTTTTCTTCATCAAGTATTTACCTATTTGCAAGGATAACAACATCACCAGTTTTAATTGTATCAATTATTATAATTTAGTGTGCCTCATTATAATATTTATTTGACCTGAACAAATGGATGTGTACATTTCGATATTTTGCGATCAATAATTGTGCATAAAATGATGAAAACGTTGATGATATCGATCAACACACAAGAATTTGCTAATATCGATAAAAAAAAATGACATGCAAATTCCTGCGCTGGTCCACTTATTTCTGAACAAGTCAGTGAATGAAACGAGTTGTTTTTTTAGCAACATTGCCAGCAGTTTTTATGCGATGAGATAATGACCTAGATTTTACTAAACAACATCGAGACTCGCACTTGAAATGGACAATCGAAAGTGAAGCCAGCGACTCGAGAAAACAAAACTCATGATTAATCATCGATTATGAGATAATCAAGACAAAAAAACCCACAATGCAATACACAATGCGGCATAACTTCCCCTTTCTATTCATTTCAAATAACCGTTACATTTAAACAACTGTCACTGGTTGTTTGAATATTTCGAACATAACCTTGATTACATTAAATGCAGACAAATCTATCCACGAGCATGTTATTAATATAAGAAAGTGGTCGTCACCTATCAATGGTACACAATGTTATGACATGTTTGGGAAAGTCTTTGCCTAATATCTGTACCTGACGAAACAGCGATGCTTTAAGATGACTGGCATTCATCCGGTCCTAGTCTTAGTTCGGTCCAAGTTTGCTGTCATGTAATCAGTCAAAATGGTGGACAAGGACTAAACATCCGTGTCCGCATATTTCACGCGTATTTCACGCATATTTCACGTCATGTTACTGACCCACATATATCTTGATGTTACTTCTTATACTTTGAGTCATTACTAATCGCTTATTTTCTTTTTGTTTCAGCTCGGCTCGCTGTGCTATGTTTCGGATTATTCACATTAGCAATTGGAATTATTTTATCATCCATACCATGGGCGGATTATATCATTTTAAAAGTGAGTACCAACAACCAAGCCATGTGCAAACCAATTACCTGTGCTTGACAAAGACACATTTTTTTTTGTTGCTTGAAGGCATGCCAACTCAAAGGTCATTTTTAGCACCTCTCAAGACACGTTCCTTCCTGCGAATCTTCTTGTTTAAAGTGATGCAACAAATTCTAAACTCTTAACTCTTCTTAAATATCTCAGTATGAAACGTCATTACATGGGCATGTGTCTTCAAGAGGTGCATCTTTAAATTCAATCGCTTTCACACTGAAATAACTTGTAGGCGATAAACGTAACAAAATAATCTCTAGCAATTTAGGTATATTATTCAACCTTTCAACTTGCTGCGATAATCGCAAGTCCTCGAAAGAATAAGAAAATAATAAGTGTTGGTTCGTACAGCGCTGATAAAACCTACTTCGAGACGTTCACATGACATTTTCCAAGAAACCATTTTTCGTTACCAACTTCCAAAACATAACATTATTGTAAGACAAACGAGTATGATTGTTAGATTCAACATTTGGTAGCCATGGAGATGCTGAGATCGCCTGACAGAGCTTCTCAATTCTGCTATCTTATGTTACCACGGGTATATCATGGCCTAGCATAGGAGGTTCAATGGTAGATTCAACGTTTAGTAGCCATGGAGATGCTGAGATCGCCTGACAGAGCTTCTCAATCCTGCTATCTTATGTTACCACGGGTATATCATGGCCTAGCATAGGAGGTTCAATGGTAGATTCAACGTTTGGTAGCCATGGAGGTGCTGAGATCGCCTGACAGAGCTTCTCAATTCTGCTATCTTATGTTACCACGGGTATATCATGGCCTAGCATAGGAGGTTCAATGGTAGATTCAACGTTTAGTAGCCATGGAGATGCTGAGATCGCCTGACAGAGCTTCTCAATTCTGCTATCTTATGTTACCACGGGTATATCATGGCCTAGCATAGGAGGTTCAATGGTAGATTCAACATTTGGTAGCCATGGAGATGCTGAGATCGCCTGACAGAGCTTCTCAATTCTGCTATCTTATGTTACCACGGGTATATCATGGCCTAGCATAGGAGGTTCAATGGTAGATTCAACATTTGGTAGCCATGGAGATGCTGAGATCGCCTGACAGAGCTTCTCAATTCTGCTATCTTATGTTACCACGGGTATATCATGACCTAGCATAGGAGGTTCAATGGTAGATTCAACATTTGGTAGCCATGGAGATGCTGAGATCGCCTGACAGAGCTTCTCAATTCTGCTATCTTATGTTACCACGGGTATATCATGACCTAGCATAGGAGGTTCAATGGTAGATTCAACGTTTGGTAGCCATGGAGGTGCTGAGATCGCCTGACAGAGCTTCTCAATTCTGCTATCTGATGTAACCACGGGTATATCATGGCCTAGCATAGGAGGTTCAATGGTAGATTCAACATTTGGTAGCCATGGAGGTGCTGAGATCGCCTGACAGAGCTTCTCAATTCTGCTATCTTATAAAGCAATGTCTGAGTATTTATCTTGTATTTTATTTCCACAGCATCTTAGAGTAATAAATGGATCGTTGAGTTACCACTACTGGCAAAGACCAGGAGTCATCAGACTCACCAAAGTCTACATATTCAATGTGACGAACGCAGAGAATTTTCTCAATTTTGGGGAAAAACCAAAGCTTGTTGAAGTTGGTCCGTATGTATACAGGTGAGTGAGCATCAATATTTTCAAGGTCTCGTCATTCTGTAATTGTGCTTCATCATGGTTTGAATGTTCCTTGTGTTGCTCTGTCATTCATTTCATTCTTGACATTGAATTCATCTAAACCAGTGACTTCGACACTTTCTTCGCGCCAAAAAAAATCACATCAAAAAGTAGTTTGCGTAAAACAGAATGTACGCAATGTACGCAATGTACGCAATGTACGCAATGTACGCAATGTAAGCAATGCACGCAATGTACGCAATGTACGCAATGTACGACACGTTCTTTTATTCTTACAAAATGTATGTTTAAAAATCGTCAAACATTTCTTTATTTATTTATTTCTTATATTTCACAAAAAATCAGCTTAAAACCACGTCCTGTTTGAGTAGAAACTTTAATTCATGTCAAGTCAAGTTCATAAAAACATCGACAAATTTCCCTGCAATTTCTTTTTTATTTTGCAATTGCGTATTCAACCTCATTACCCGATGTTACGAATATTGGAGATATTGCAGATATTGGAGATATTGGAGATATTGGAGATATTGGAGATATTGGAGATATTGGAGATATTGTATTGGAGGTGTTTTCAGGGGGAGTTCAATTGTTTAATGTAAATGTTTTCAGGGGGAGTTCAATTGTTTAATGTAAATGTTTTCAGGGGGAGTTCAATTGTTTAATGTAAATGTTTTCAGGGGGAGTTCAAGTGTTTACATGTTAATGTTTTCAGGGGGAGTTCAAGTGTTTACATGTTAATGTTTTCAGGGGGAGTTCAAGTGTTTACATGTTAATGTTTTCAGGGGGAGTTCAAGTGTTTACATGTTAATGTTTTCAGGGGGAGTTCAAGTGTTTAATGTTAATGTTTTCAGGGGGAGTTCAAGTGTTAATGTTAATGTTTTCAGGGGGAGTTCAAATGTTCAATGTTAATGTTTTCAGGGGGAGTTCAAGTGTTACATGTTAATGTTTTCAGGGGGAGTTCAAGTGTTTACATGTTAATGTTTTCAGGGGGAGTTCAATTGTTTAATGTAAATGTTTTCAGGGGGAGTTCAATTGTTTAATGTAAATGTTTTCAGGGGGAGTTCAAGTGTTTACATGTTAATGTTTTCAGGGGGAGTTCAAGTGTTTACATGTTAATGTTTTCAGGGGGAGTTCAAGTGTTTACATGTTAATGTTTTCAGGGGGAGTTCAAGTGTTTACATGTTAATGTTTTCAGGGGGAGTTCAAGTGTTTAATGTTAATGTTTTCAGGGGGAGTTCAAGTGTTAATGTTAATGTTTTCAGGGGGAGTTCAAATGTTCAATGTTAATGTTTTCAGGGGGAGTTCAAGTGTTACATGTTAATGTTTTCAGGGGGAGTTCAAGTGTTTACATGTTAATGTTTTCAGGGGGAGTTCAAGTGTTGAAATGTTAATGTTTTCAGGGGGAGTTCAAATGTTCAATGTTAATGTTTTCAGGGGGAGTTCAAGTGTTTACATGTTAATGTTTTCAGGGGGAGTTCAAGTGTTGAAATGTTAATGTTTTCAGGGGGAGTTCAAGTGTTAATGTTAATGTTTTCAGGGGGAGTTCAAGTGTTTACATGTTAATGTTTTCAGGGGGAGTTCAAGTGTTTACATGTTAATGTTTTCAGGGGGAGTTCAAGTGTTGAAATGTTAATGTTTTCAGGGGGAGTTCAAGTGTTTACATGTTAATGTTTTCAGGGGGAGTTCAAGTGTTTACATGTTAATGTTTTCAGGGGGAGTTCAAGTGTTGAAATGTTAATGTTTTCAGGGGGAGTTCAAGTGTTTACATGTTAATGTTTTCAGGGGGAGTTCAAGTGTTTACATGTTAATGTTTTCAGGGGGAGTTCAAATGTTTAATGTTAATGTTTTCAGGGAGGATATGGAGAAAGTGAACGTCAAGTTTCACAACAATGGAACTGTCAGCTACCAACACAACAAAATACTTAACTTTGTTCCCGAGCTTTCAGTGGACAAATCTTTGAAACTAACTGTACCTAATATTCCACTGCTGGTAAGTAGTTACATGCACTATTATATGCACTATTATATGCACTATTATATGCACTATTACATGCACTATTATATGCACTATTACATGCACTATTATATGCACTATTATATGCACTATTATATGCACTATTATATGCACTATTATATGCACTATTATATGCACTTTTATATGCACTATTATATGCACTATTATATGCACTATTATATGCACTATTACATGCACTATTATATGCACTATTATATGCACTATTATATGCACTTTTATATGCACTATTATATGCACTATTACATGCACTATTATATGCACTATTATATGCACTATTATATGCACTATTATATGCACTATTATATGCACTATTATATGCACTATTATATGCACTATTATATGCACTATTATATGCACTATTATATGCACTATTACATGCACTATTATATGCACTATTATATGCACTATTATATGCACTATTACATGCACTATTATATGCACTATTATATGCACTATTATATGCACTATTATATGCACTATTATATGCACTATTATATGCACTATTATATGCACTATTATATGCACTATTACATGCACTATTATATGCACTATTATATGCACTATTATATGCACTATTATATGCACTATTATATGCACTATTATATACACTATTATAGGCACTATTATATGCACTATTATATACACTATTATAGGCACTATTATATGCACTATTATATACACTATTATAGGCACTATTATATACACTATTACATGGGATGCACACCTGCAATTACTAAATAACAAACGACACAGATTTTGTTAATAAATGAATAAAATTTAATGCTTTTATACGTGAAATAAACTGATTTCTCCCCAGACTTTAGCATCGCAGAGCAACTCATTAAATCGCTTCCTCAAGCTGATGATTTCGATGGCAGTGAGGAACTTGGGGTTACGCCCCTTTGTTCACGTGACCGCCGAGGAGTTGGTGTTTGGTTATGATGATAAACTGACAGCCCTAGCTCACACGTTCTATCCCAAGCATAGACGACCCATGAAACAGATGGGACTGCTTATAGGGGTAACAATTTCATGTCTCTTCAACTACTTTACTATGCGGCACTGGTCGAATGGCGTCGGTCAATGAGTAGA